>JALAZF010000014.1:11967500-14367500 GCA_022829125.1 Lathyrus tuberosus
TCACCGGATGACATGAGTGATGATAGTCTTCATGAAATCATGGTGGAAGGTATTTAAATATAGATAACCGAAAATTTTTCCCTCAGACGCACTGACATGCAATGTTATGGACAAAAATGCTGACATGCAATGAACTCTAATATGATGAAAATGATGGAATGCTAAATGCAAAGGGGCAGACAAACAAAACACCAAGGATGAAGGGCAATCCACCACAGGTGAGCTTACTGGGGAAAGATAAGGTTAGTATCCATGAGGAAGACTCACTGGGGATACAGACTAACCAACATAAGAGACTCAATGGGGAGACTCTGAGGAAACACTGGGGGAAAAAGCACACTCTTTACTGGGCATGGAACCAGAAAGAAGACATGATCTCTACTGGGGATCAATTTGGAATAAAGGGATAGACACCAACAAAAGATTTTCTGGAATCTTCTTATACTGAAGAGTTCAAACGGAATCTTCAAGAAAAACCAGAAAAGACAAAGAAAGAAACATCCGGAAAAACATCAGATGGCAAAAGAAACCAGTCATCCAATAATGGCTGTGAATGAAGGGTACAAATCACGATATCTAATAATGACTTTAGATAAAAATGAACAAAGATTCTATCTGAAAAACATCAGAAGGAGAGACACATCCGAATAGGCATCAGATGGTAGAGAAATTGGACATCCAATAATGGCTTTGAATGAAAGGTATAAATCACGATATCTAATAACGGCTTTAGATAAAGTGAACAAAGACTCAATCTAAAAAAACATCAGAAGGAGAGACACATCCGGATAGGCATCAGATGGTAGAGAAACTGGACATCCAATAATGGCTTTGAATGAAAGGTATAAATCACGATATCTAATAACGGCTTTAGATAAAGTGAACAAAGACTCAATCTGAAAAAACATCAGAAGGAGAGACACATCCGGATAGGCATCAGATGGTAGAGAAACTGGACATCCAATAATGGCTTTGAATGAAAGGTATAAATCACAATATCTAATAACGACTTTAGATAAAGTGAACAAAGACTCAATCTGAAAAAACATCAGAAGGAGAGACACATCCGGATAGGCATCAGATGGTAGAGAAACTGGACATCCAATAATGGCTTTGAATGAAAGGTATGACTCACACTATCTGATAAGTGCAAAATGTACCTATATTGTATATAAGTTTTGTTGCACTTATCGATACTTTTTGTCTATATTTGTTCAAATAAACCCCACTTTGTTTATAAATACGGTTATTTTACGTTTTAGAGTATATATCGCGTATTGTGTAAATATTACATTGTTTAATTGATTTTTATCTCATTTTAGTAGGTAGCTAATAAAGGCCATTGTGCCATTGTTTTGAAGAGCATTGAATAAGCTTTCCGGCGCTTCTGACCGTGCGTAAATCGGAGTTTCGGTGCAGAAGTTGTGGTCAAATAAGGGGCTGTTTTTCTGTCATGTTCGCCTAGCGAGTGTCATAGCGAAGGTTCGCCTGGCGAAGGCTGGCGAAGGTCCCAGCGAGTAGTGGCAGAAAGTTTCAAAGGAGAAAAAGACCATTGTTCGCTTCGCGAACGTTCTAGCGAGCACTCGCTAGGCGAATAAAACGTTCGCGTCGCGAACCCGCGAAGGAAAGCAAGGGCGGTTTAGCATTTCAGAGGCACTTATGTGCCATTTTTTGAGCCATTCGCCTAGCGAATGAAAGGTTCGCCTAGCGAACCTGCGAAATTCTGATTGTATATATTAGATTTTCATTCATTTTGTTAGGGATGGTTTTGGGGATTCTTGCTCCAACTCCATCAAACTTCATTTTTTTTTAGTAGATTAGCTTAGAAAACAACATGGAAGCTTGCATGTGGATGATCCGAGGTGGATTTCTCATCGATCGGCTCCGACAATCCGTGAAGTGTTTGGTTCATTTCTCTTCCTCTTTGTGTATTCTTTCTTGTTGGGTTGTGCATATGTATTTGCTATGATCTCATGTATATTTGTCGCTCATGGCGTTGTATAAAACTTGCTTTACAAATCTTTATTGGTAATTGTCTCTAATTTTTGCTTTATGCGCGGGGTTTGTGTCGCGTTAGACATAACCTTCACGAACGTCGATTAGGGAGGATTGTCTGTTAGTTTCTGGATTCTAGAGATAGATTTAGGGCTAACAATCTTTAATAGGCGTCGAAGCTTAATGCCTTCCGTGTTTCGAGGCTTCGCTCGCGAGAGTGACGAAGAGAGTAACACGGTTGTTTTCTCAACTTTGCGTTAGACATAACCTGTGTTGTGAGCGATGCTGGGTGATATTGATGAGTATTGTAGGTGGAGTATAACTGGTCGGTAAGTTTAAGTTTGTGAGGAGTGATTTGTATGCATTGTCGGACGAGTTTTTCTTGTTGAAGAATGAAGTTCTTTTTGTTTTAATGTTTACTTTTCTATTTTCTTGTTTGAAACCATTTAATCCAAACTCATTAACGCGAGAGACTGTCGAACGGCATTCTTTCCCTCGAACCGATCTCTGTGGACACGACATAAATCCCGGAGGGAATTCTTCCGAAAATAAATATTTTTGCTTGCTTGCCCTATTCTGCAGCCAACACTATCTAATAATGGCTTTAGATAAAAGTGAACAAAGACCCGATCTGGTAAAATATCAGAAAGGGACACACATCCGGAAAGGCATCGGATGGTAAAGAAACCAGACATCCAATAATGGCTTTGAATGAGAGGTAAACTTATAATATCTGAGAAGGCATCAGATAAACATGAGAAAGGTAGAGATCCAAGAAAGCATTGGATAAGAGGAATCACAATATCCAAGAAAGCATTAAATGACTGTGAACTTTCAGGAATGACACCGAAAGTAAAGGTAAATCACTATATTCAGGAATAGTATCAAATGATAGTGAGAAAGACATCCAGGAATGGCACTGGAGTGAAAGAATATAAAGATCCAGGAATAACACTGGAATGAGAGAAGATAAACATCTATCAACAGGATTAGATGCGCAAGATAATGACAACATTCAGGAATGACACTGAATGAAAAGGACAGGTAACATTATGGTAAGGTAAGACGTGGATAATGACACGACCTTGGGAGAAACGCAAATGAGGATGAAACACTCATAATATGCATACGTATATGAATTATGCAGATGAAGATGCTGACGACACATCACGACTCTTTTGTGGAGAAGACAAAACTGGAAGACTGATTCCTCCACACGGAGATCACTGCCATTCCGCTTGGGACTAGAGATGCAACTACTGAACACATCATTGCCACACTGGTAAACTATATCCAAATTGATGATCCTCATAGGAAGGATGAAGAGCTTCTTGGGGATTCTTCAAGTAACCTGCCCCAGATTAGCTGACTGTTGTAGATAAGCTGATCATTGCTTCAGTTTGATTGATTCTGAAATGACTGTTTCATGGTGCTCTTAGAAAGCTTGCCCCAGTCTGAGTCTTGAAAGCTGATTATTTTACTGTACACTGGGAAAGCTTGCCCCAGTCCGAGTCTTGAAAAACTTCTGTATAAACCAATTTTGAGAAGTCGCCATTAAACCACAAATCTTGAACTGATTCTCAACAGGATATGGAAGGAACTTGCCCCTGATTGGATCACCAACCAAGTTTCTCATTTGTTTGAAAATTCCTTGAGAAGAAAAGTTAGTTTGCAAACAAAAGTATTTGTACAAACATGGTAAATGCAGAGTTCATGCAACTTTTAAAATCAAAATCATTTTGAAAAAAGCGAAGTATATGAGTCACTGGTCTGAACACGGCGGTTCAAGACATTCAAAGTGAGAAGTAAAGCAAAAAGGTATGATGTCAGAATAGATGATCCGCAAAGATCTTTTGGAGTCACTTTACGTAACCTTGTTGTAGTATGCTTTCAAAATAACCTCGCTTCACTTAGGTCTTTTGAGGGTTGTAATGTGGTCTGGTTCACGTTTTAAGAAACAAAGGATAAAAGCTCAAAGTTCATTTGTGCCCACCCATTCTCCGTGATGTTCTCCAGTCCTACGCTCAGCTAACTCAAACTATGCACTCAAGTTCCCATAAGTTAGGAATTGCACTGATGATAATAATGATGATGGTTCATAAGTTTAAGGGACTTTTGAAATGGCGGTCACTACTTCCTTACGAAATTGTTTGCCATTGAGGACTTTTAAAGATTTCCTCCTTTGGTTGTCATACAAACTATTCTTTCTTTTTTTTTTTCTTCTTTTTTTTTGTGACTGCCTGGCTTAAGGATTACGATGAACCATCGTTGGCGTTCGACTTGAAAGACATCTTCGACACTTGTTTGTTGTGCGCGAAGGAAAATTTGTGAATGTAACCTTTTGTTGAAAGGCATCTTGAATGCAACTCTTGTATTTGAATGCACAATCAAGTTAACTGAGAACTACCCTGCCCCAGGTTAAGATTGCGGGTTTTTATTTGTAAAGAAAAGAAACTCCTACTTCAAGGCCCAAAGGGGTTGACGAGGGATTATCTTCCTTATTTCTCCAGTGTTTAGGGATTGAAACAATGCCTTACATCGTCAGCAAAGTCTTGATTTGAAAGTATACCAACAGCAATTATGAGTATTTACGTTTTCATCATCCTCCCTCCAATCTTTGCATAATCAAAAGAAAGTGGACAAGATAATTTATTTTATTTTTCTTGAAAGAGAAAGCATTTAGAAGTAAATAGCAAACATAAATGAATTAAATCAAAAAGTTGCAAATGCTTATTTCATTAACCTGAAAGTACAAACATAATTTGGAAGCAAACAGCTAGTACAAAACAAAGGAAAGTGCAAACAATAAGAAACATGGCCTAATGACTAGTCAACAACATGGATGAGTTGGCTTGTCTTCGGAAAGTAGCTGAGCTGAAGTCGACTGAAGCTTCACTTGCCCTGACAGAGGATTGTTCTTGACATTCTGCATCTAACGTTAGCTCTAGTCCTGTGTTGGTATCGAGGAATCAGCTTGACGACTGACAGATGGCACAAGAAGATTTAGACAACTGGAGATGAGTAACTGGGCAAACAGACGCATGCAATGAATCATGCAAATGATATGCAATGTCATACAACACAGGATGCAGAAAGAAAATGCAATGTAGATATGATTAGGATCTGAGATAACACAAAAAATCAGAACATCCTATTAGGTAGGTCTCCCTATAACGGTTAGTTCTAGATTATCTACCCATAAACCCACTCACGGGATATTTTCTAGGTTTTTGATAAGGTTTCAGAGTCACGGACCTTAGTCGTATCAACGTTATGCAACGGGCTAGCCATTTTACAACGAGAGTGACTAAAAGGTATATTCTGATCGGGGTTTTCATATTGGTTGGAGCAAGGAGATATCCTTGAAGTCCAATATTACACAGCCACCAAAATAACACTGGTTCTAAATGGGGACCTAGAGTCACGGACCCTTCATGAAGCAGCGTCATGCAACAGGTTAGCTATTTTATAACGAGATCTACAAACAGGTATAATCTAGAGGAGCCTTCATGTTAGTTGCTACAAGGAGCCTGCCCTCGTAGTCTAACACTACTAACTACCAAATCTAACCTTATGTTTTCTCTCTGCTTTTTCCAAAATTCGGGTGTAGAGCTTTATTCAAGATATCAGATACCCAAAGCCCACACATGGATATACAAAGATATATATGAAAAAGCAATAAAGCAAGAGCAATAAAACATATAATCAATGAAGGAAGAGAAACAAACAAAAGCTAAACACACATATGAAAACCTAACTAAACTAGGCTTGACTCACTTAGGGATTGTTGTCATCCCCAGCAGAGTCGCCATCTGTCGTACCTCGAAAAATGAGAACGACCTCGCGAAGTGCAATCGCACGCCTGCGGGATGGACTTAACAGAGTCACCATAGATCTTTATTTATTCCACAGAGGAAAAGGGAAAATATCGAATAAAACCCTTAAAAAAAAGGATAAGAATATGGTCATCGCAACTAATGTCTGAGTTCGGGAGTCGGTTACGCAAGGGGAAGGTATTAGCACCCCTCACGTCCGTTGTACTCAACGGGAACCATTTAGTTAGGATTGAATGAGTGTTAGCTTAAGGTTTGTTTCTAAATCTTCTAGTTATTGGGATGGAAAAAGGGAGAAATAAAAGAGGTGAATGTTACCTAGTGGAGATGGTCCACTGCCTCTTCAATGACACGAGTTATGGAAAAATGAAGACGACCCTTCTCTCCAGAAAATTTGCAAGAATAATTGAGGGAGAAAATTAAGAGAGTATTCAGCCTTTGTGTGGGGTGAATCTGGCGTGTCCAAAATGAGAGAATGAGAGATCTTATTTATAGTGTGAATAAAGTGGGAGTGTTGATGTGGCAATCCATGTGACTTTATGAGAATGATTCTTGGCCATTGATAAGTGAAGTGTAAGAATGCTTTTTGGCCATTGATAAATCCAAGTTGGCAATCCATGTGAACTGTTTGTATTGTAGTGGTCCCCACTTACCATGAAGATAAACAAAATAAAAGTAATAATAATAATAATAATAAAGCTTAGTAATAATAAAACTAATAATAATAAAACTAATAATGATAATAAAACTAATAATAATAAAATTAATAATAATAATAATAATAAAGAAATAATAATAATAATAAAAAAGAAATAATAATAATAATAAAACTAAAAATAATAAAAAAGATAATTGAAAATAGTTAGTGAAAAAAAGAAATAAAACAAATTAAATTCTAACAAAAAATGCATGATTATTGATATGTTTACTAAAATGCGAAAACAGAGACCAATGAAAAGGATATGCAAACGATCATAATATCGGAGGGTAAAATTTGGGGTACAACAACATGCATGTAACTATATATATAAATGTGGGCTTTATTCTAATATTGTGCAAGATATAGTGTCGCCGCATAACACTGTACATTGAAAATGATTTAAACATATTACGTGTTAAACCAATTACAAAGTTAAAGAAAATATTACTAAAAGTTTCATATAAACATAAACTTACCTATTAATAATATGCTTCATTTTAGGATCGAGTGGTTGATGTAATGAACATAGTGTCGGTACCGTATTCGTCCTAAGTGATATGATGATCAATTGCCAATGATTACTGAATAAACACGAGCATATATATAATTTATATTTTCTAAAACAAAACTAACTATAACAGATAAACCATAATTTCAAAATTACTTACGATTTGATAAATGGTGCTAAGTAACATTCTTTTCCCCCCTCACTTAACCATTATGAAATGTAAGCTTCAATCCCTTTTGGATCATTATTTGACCATCAAATACTATATGGATCCATGATGCCATAAATATTCGATTTATTTAATTCTATACGAACATGGTAAATGTACCTAAATGGTTAAACAAAATTCAGAAAATAAGTGAGAAAATACAAAAATGATAATGTACTATATATAATGATATGCATATTCAATTATATACTTACGTGCACCAAACTTGTAATATCCCTACGTCTAGCCAAATTTTTCCAGAGAGAAAATCTTGTATATCACTAGGAGCAGAAAAAAAGAGCTCTATCTTTGGACAATGCTCTAGCGGAAGAGAAATCGGGTCATTGTTATCCGCAACGAACAGGTATAACATGTTGATTTCATGTGCGGAAGGATCCAATATCTCATTGATCTCTTGAGCTGGGGCGGCTGAACAATTGCTTCATTTTGTGCTAGCACCACGTACAACATTTGTTTCGGGAAATTGATCATCACCATCATCATCATTTTCATTCTCTGCAACATAATATTCATTTTGAACACAATACATAATAAACACATTTCTATCTTTTCTAAATTTTCAGATAAAACACAATATTTCATACATTTCCGATAAAATACTAGCATTTCAGATAAAATACATACCGCATATAACTCTTTTAACTTTTCTAACTTTTCCATGTCTTTCCTCCGATTTTCCTGCTCCGCTTCTAACATCTTGTTCTTCTAACTGATTCTCAAAAGCCACAATCTTTTCTTTTTGCACTTGTAATTCGGTGCTTTCAGCGCTTTTTTAGGATGAACCAAAGAATAATCTCAGGCCGACGCCTTCTCCAACACCACGAACGCGCCCACCATGCTCATCTGTTCCGATAGCTTCTATTAGTATATCATGGCGTGGTTCTGGAACAAATGAGCCTCCTTGGGTCTCCTCAACAAACAGATCCTACACAACATGCATGATAATATTAATATTGTAGTTACCACAATATTTAAATAACACATAAAATACGCACAACAAATCATACTTACAATTTTCTCAGCAATTTCTCTTGACACATCTGAGGTGTACTCTCCATTTGGTCTTAGTCGAGCCCTCTTCCACTTCTCATGTCTTGACAGTGGAGATGGGTTGCGATCACGACTAATGGAGTCATTATCTCTCATTTGTTGTTTTTTTCATTCATCATTGTTTTCTCAAGTTTCCTGTAACCACCAGAGACAATATATGAGGATAAATGTTTTTTGCTTTATTTTGTATTCCTGCTTGACTTTTAGCCTGTTATAAACATAGTGAAAATATGATTAGTATCTAGAAATCATTATCATAAAATTATCAAGATATATAAGACTAGTACTAACCATGAATTTCTCAGAATGACGGTCCTTCGCAAACTTTTTCCAAACCTTCTTTGAAAGATAACTATATCTCACCCATGGACGCTCAAGACCAGGCTTAAGCTCCCTAATGTAGTCACCTGTGAGCCATGACTTAAAGCTCCTCCAGCACATACTAGCATGACTTACCCATCTTTTTTTTAACTTATCATCATCTGTAAACTCAAAAGTCAACTACATTTAAATCAATAAGAATGTATTAGAAATTATAGAAAGTCATATGGAATAGATGAAAATTAATACCTTAACGTCTGTCCATATGCTATCTTTGATAGCCTGTGGCGCTTGTTTCCAATCATCTATCAATATACTGACTTTGCTGCGTCCAAGGAACACAACATAACTCTTAAAAAGCGAAGAGTTTTCACCATCAACTACTTGCAACGCAAATTTTTGCCTGGTTGCGAAGCACTATCGCTGTGGGGTACTACAGTTTGATTCATTTTTTATCCTATTGAAGCTGATTAAGGAAGGGAAATAGATGTCTCCAATTAACTCTGCTTGTATACTGAGTTTAAACAGATGACTGTTGGTTTATAGATGCTATTAAGATTGTGGGTCTCTCTTAGGTTATTTTATTAAGAACACAGTGTTTGGACTATTTGTGAGGTTTATGGTAATGTGTTTAGTTTGATGCTTTTGGGTTGATTTGATGGAGATACTAGATTTTAGGTTTTTTATTAGTGTGATCGCTAAGATCTTTGCAATCTTATGCCTACGTATTCCCGTTTAATGAAACAGGGAAATCAGAGCGATTGTAGTTCCTCCTATTCTATGGGAGGAAAAAGGTTGTTTTGGTGTCTTGTTTAAAGCCCAAGACATGAAGCTAAAGGTGATTTGTATCTTGTTCAAAGCCCAAGATGTGAAGCTAAAGGGTTTTGGATGAGAGAGAATTTGTCATCTCTAAAGAGGAGTTGTTGATGTTTGTATGCTGTGAGCAAGGCACAGATTTGATGCTAAAAGGTTGATTGACTCAACCGAGGTTTTCCTTATACAAAGCCTAAGAGGAGGCGATTAACCCAACAAGAGGATGCTTTTTATTTGTTGTCTCGTACGAAGCCCGAGATAGAGGCTAAAAGGGTTGACTCAACAAGAGAGTACTAACAAGTGACTGACTCAACAAGAGAGTGCTTTTTTGTGTCTTGTACGAAGCCTAAGACGGAGGCTAAAAGGTTTGACTCAACAAGAGAATCTTTTATCTGTCTGATATGAAGCCTAAGACGGAGGCTAAAAAAGTTTGACTCAATAAGAGAGTCTTTTATACTCAACAAGAGAGTGATTTAGTGTCTCGTACGAAGCCCGAGATAGAGGCTAAAGGGGAAGTGACTCAACAAGAGAGTCTTTTATACTCAACAAGAGAGTGTTTTTCTGTCTCGTACGAAGCCCGAGATGGAGGCTAAAAGGAAATTGACTCAACAAGAGAGTCTTTTATACTCAACAAGAGAGTGTTTTAGTATCTCGTACGAAGCCCGAGATAGAAGCTAAAAGAGAATTGACTCAACAAGAGAGTCTTTCATACTCAATAAGAGAGTGTGTTTCTTTCTCGTAAGAAGCCCGAGATGGAGGCTAAAAGGAAATTGACTCAATAAGAGAGTCTTGTATACTCAACAAGAGAGTGATTTTCCATCTGTCTTATACGAAGCTCAAGACGGAGGCTAAAAAGGTTTTTGACTCAACAAGAGAGTCTTTTATACTATACAAGAGAGTGTTTTTATATGTGTCTTGTATGAAGCCCAAGACGGAGGCTAAAAGGCTTTGGCTCAACAAGAGAGTCTTTTATACTCAACAAGAGAGTGTTTTTCCATCTGCCTTATACGAAGCCTAAGACGGAGGCTAAAAAGGTTTTTGACTCGACAAGAGAGTCTTTTATACTCAACAAGAGAGTGTTTTAGTATCTCGTACGAAGCCCGAGATAGATGCTAAAAGAGAATTGACTCAACAAGAGAGTCTGAAAAGGTTAACTCCGCTGGGGAGAGTCGTTGTACAAAGCCCAAGAGGAGGCTGACTTACCGCTGTGGAGTCTGGAGATCCTGAAGCGGGTCCAAGTATGGGGAACTCTCATGAGAGAGACCGGGTTTCTGACTATGTTTGAAGGGAACTTGAGAATGTCTTTGAGACTCAAGGGGTTTTAGACTGTCCAAGTCTAGAGTTTTATCTATTGTACAATGCCCAAGAGGAGGCACGGGCATTAAGGGATGAGTATCAACCCTACAACGGCCGGAGTTTTGACACTGGAAAAACTGCTCTAGCAAAGGATGACTAAGTTCTGTCTTATACCTTTAAGAGGTCGTCAGGGTCCTTGTATTAAGCCCGAGAGAAGGCATGAGAACCTCTAAGAAGCCGAAGGGTCCTTGTACAACGCCCAAGAGGAGGCGGGGATGCTTTTAGGAAGCCTGTGGGTCCCCAAACCAAGAGAAGTTCAAGACATGCTATTCACCGAGAATAGATCAAGCCAGGAAAGTTCAAGGATTTGAAAGAAACTCAAGAGATGCCATTCACAGAGAAAAGATCATCTCTGGGGAGTTAGAGTTTCTTTGACAATTTCTAAGGGTGACAGTCTGAGCAAGGGTTCACCGAGAATGCTGCCTTTCACGTTTCCATATTGTTTAACCCCAAGAGGAGGGAAGACTGTATCTGGTAATCCTATGGGGGATCTAGTTTTGATTGTATTTAAGAGTGACCAACAGGCTTTACCTAGTGCTAGACGTAGTTGCCGGGGAAAACTCTAAATAACTATACTAGTATTACACAGTTGATATTTGACAAATATATAAAAGGATGTGAAAGAAGACTTACAGTGAAGCAGCCCCATAATACAGTTATATACATATGAAAGCGATAAATGAAAGCGGATAAACACGTACCCGTTGTAGAGCTTCCATGCTGTTTGGTTAGTTGCTCAACAAAGAAAAACTTTGATAACAATATTATATTTAAAATCAAAGTAGAAAGTGCTTTGAAAAGTTTGTTGGGGCTTAGAGCCCAAGGAGAGACCCAAGTTTTAACGATGATTGCACCGTTGTTTTGAACACTGTACAGAGGGACTTATACAATATGTGAGGCCCACAAAGTTTTTATGTACAAGGGGATTCGGTCTTGCACTCTATTAGAGGCCTAAAGTGTTTTTATATCAGTGATGGGGCTTACATCTCAAGGAGAGGCCCAAGGTTTTATTTTGAACTGGCGACCTGCCGAGGTTTTTTTCTTTTAACACAGAGGGACCTATACAATATGTGAGGCCCAAAAAAGTTTTGGTTAAAAGGGGATTGGGTCTTACACTCTATTAGAGGCCCAAAGTGTTTTTTGTACAAGTAATGGGGCTTACAACTCAGGGAGAGGCCCAGATGATTTTAAACTGGCGATCGCGTCGAGATTTTTTTATTGTGTCGGGACTTATACAATATCTGAGGCCCAAAATGGTTTATGTACAAAAAGGGATGGGACTTACACTCTATTAGAGGCCCAAAGTGTTTGAAAATGATTTATTTAGGGTGATTAAGATCAAAACCCTAAATTAATTTCAAAAGGTATTTTAACTAAATAAAAATTTAATTAAAATGATCAAAATTATCAAGCATGTGTGAAAAACAAGTTGTGATCTTGGATTAATGTTTGAAAAATCTTGTTTATATCCACAAAATGATTGGAAACCAATTAAATTTGGAAAATCAAGGAGGAAAAAATATTTTAAATGTTAAAAAACAAATAAAACATTAATTATTTGCAAAAATATCAAATATATGAAATAAATAATATTTTTGGGATTTTTTGGTAAAATAAAATATTTTAACATTTTTGTGAATTATTAAAAAAAGAATCAACTCAAAATCATTAAAACTCAGAGAGAAATTAATTTTTGAATCAATTAAATAAAATCACAAAAATTCAAATATTCAAATATTTGAAAAAGGGCGCCAAGAACATCTTGGCCTTGCCCGCGTGCTCTGTTTTGCCCAGATTTGTGTTTTCTCATCAATCTCACTGAATACTTGATGAAATCACACAATCCATATATCAATATACTCGTTTTCACCTCAAGATCATGTCTATAGTCTTTAATTTTATTTATTTTAAGCATGAAATAAGAAATCAAAGAGAAACCTCAAGAACTCTAAAATTTGCATGAAGGCTCAGAAATTCCATACACGATTCTAACAAAGCAATTGATTGAGGGAAAACACTTTATGCATGATTATGAACATATGGCCAAATTATTGTGCAGCCAAAAATGCGTGGATCATAGAGTTAGAAGAGCTCATGCTTACCTCTTGCAGTTGGTGATCGTGTTTTGTGTTAGAGATGTTACAGCTAGGTTCCAATGATGTGGATAGCTTCCATAGGTGCCAAGTGATGTGCCTGAGTGCTTGGATTGGTTTGAAACAAGCTAGATCTGAAGATGGTATCCCAACTGCAACTTGGTTAAAACCTTGAGCAGCTGGCTGGTGATTCTAAGAAATCAGTGTTCCAGATGTTTTTTAGGTGTTTGGATCACTCTATATGATGTTTATGAGGTGTGTGTGTGTGATTGGTTTGGTTGGAATTGCTCTCAAACTCAAAACCCGATAGTGACTTGCTTTGGAAGGCAAATTTGGAAGTGAGAAGGAGATTTTGAGGAAAGCATATGTTTGATGGCTTTGGTGTACTCAAACTGATCACAAATGAGCTCTATTTATAGTAGAGCAAGTTTGTTTTGCAAGCAATGGTGAATGGCAACTGCTGCAGAGGTTTGGCCAACGTTGATCAATGGGAATCCAAGTCTCCTCTAGCCATTAACTAGAGGTTAGAGCACAGGCTGCTGGTTCCCTTGGTCTTGGATATATCTTGACTGAATTCAGTTGGAAATGGCTCAGTCTATGCCACCTTGGTGCATCCATTGAATGCTCCAAAACAAAATTGGAGTTTTGTCCCCTCTTTAGGGATTTCTAGGTTTGGCATGCTATTTTTAGTTCCAAGGACTTGGGAGGCTTATGGATTAGTGTTTGTCCCTCCTTGGTCCCTCACTAAGGTGTTCAGATGGATAGACATGTTTGTCATTTGCACAAATTTGGCAAATCGAGAAAAATGCACAAATCTACCTTGCCATGACAGTTTGCAGCAAGGCATATTGGCATGGTCATATCTCATGGCTTAGGTGGAGTTTCATGGGGTTCTTGTCCATTTTGGAAAGCTCTCATATGATACAACATATGTGTGATCATAGTTTGTCTTGATACTTTTTGGATCCAAGTGAAAAATACCCCTACTTTTGGAAAAAAGTGAAGGCAGATTCTGACTTAGTGAAAATTTCACTAAGTGTTGGAATAAAGTGACATTTTCACTTTTTGTGATTTTGGCCATTCCATAACTTGAAATCCATGAGGAATTGGAATGAGGTGTAGTTGAAACTTTTGTAGTGTGACATGAGAGCTACAAATCCATCTTTGGATCAACCCAAATGGTAGCTTGGATCTCAAGTTATGATCCTTGGAAGTTGGTATCCTAGCCACTTTGTTCCATAACTTAGAAAATTTCTAAGTTTTTTATGGTTACCCCTTTTACAAGTTATCCCACTTTTCTTGATTTTTCTTGATGAATGATGATTCCAATCACACATTAACATCATTTTAGGGTCAAAGAACCATATTTGTGAAAAATCTCAAAAAGTCAAAGTTGACTTTTGTGCACAGTTGATTTTTGTCAAATGAACTCCAAACTGTGTGATTCTCTATGAAATCAAGTCCTTGACCTAAATCAAACTTGATGGATTTATTTCATAGGTGTTATAGGGTGTATTTAATCATGTCCTAGGGTTTGGGAGCATGCCTGGGTCAAAAGTCAAAGGCACAGTTGACTTTTCCAGCGAAACCCTAATTGTGGTTCTGATGAATTTGAAACTTGTTGATCAAGCTTCTTGGAATAATCCATTGTTGCAAATGGATCAATGTGGTGTAGTAGAGACCCTCAAATCATGTCTTGAGGTCTTGGCTCATGATTTGTCCCAAAAGTCAACTTAGGGGTGAATTAGGTCAAGAAACCCTAATTCCTGATTTTTTTGTGAATGCATCCGTTGAGTCTAAATTGACTTGATAATTGGGTTTATGATGTCCCATGAAATATCTTAGGTTATGCTGTGAAGCATTGGCTCATGCCCAGAGGAAAATTTCCATCTAGAGGCCTTGGTCGACGAAACCCTAATTTGGTGACACTGGCGATCTTGAGGCTTAATCCACTTGGAATGCTGCAACATTGTGCTTGATCCATGATGTGGGAGTCCTATTGATCCATTGTGGATGTTTGAGAGGTTAGACAAGTTGAATATCATGTCAATTCTTGATTGATCCTTTGTCTAAGGCTCAGAGAGGGCTCGAAACCCTAATTATTGTTTGTAGTGAATGCTCACCCATCTTGGGGAGACTGATAAGGCATAATGATTCATCCATATTGTGGTGATGATTTGCACAATGATGGGAATCTTAGTGGTCAAAATTTGGGGTATGATAGATGCCCCTATTTAATCTTCTTGGACCCAAAGGTGTGAATGGCGAAGGTATTCGGGCATTCGGGGTGCAAGAGGATTAAATATCAGAATACTCGAAATTTTGATGGTGGTTAAGAATGGCAGTTCACGCATCCTTCTTCTTTTGCTAAGCAATGATGCTTAGAAAAGGTAAACTTCCCCTCGATCCTGGTCTTTAGCTAAGGAACTGGTCTCAGTTTCTGAAATAAACTTCTCCTCGATCCTAGTTTCCTACCAAGGAACTGGTCTATGTTTCTGAAATAAACTTCCCCTCGATCCTAGTTTCCTACCAAGGAACTGGTCTAAGTTTCTGAAATAAACTTCCCCTCGATCCTGGTTTCCTACCAAGGAACTGGTCTAAGTTTCTGAAATAACTTCTCCTCGATCCTGGTTTCCTACCAAGGAACTGGTCTAAGTTTCTGAAATAAACTTCCCCTCGATCCTGGTTTCCTACTAAGGAGCTGGTCTTAGTTTCATTTGTCAATAAACTTTCTTGACAAGGGACGCTATGTGTAGCGGTTTTCCTCAAACTTCTCGCTGAATTTTCCTGGAGAGATGCCATTTGATAGAAAAATTTTGATGTCAGAGTTGCTGGGGAACCCAGTCGTCTGAGTTGTAGAGGGGTACAAACTTCTCTGTTGGAGACGCCATTTGTCGACTCTATCAGGGAAAACGAGTCTCTTGAGAGACTATTTCCGTTTGGGGTATTACATCATACTTTTCTCGGGATCTTGTCGGAGAAATGCCATATGATGTAATCCAATTTTGAGGTACTGATGACCTTTTCGTCAGCGGATTTTTCGGAGAAAAACTGTTGTATTGTCGAATTTCTGATTAAAACGCTTTCTTTGGGGATTTTCCTTAATCCGGGAAAGCGAAAATATCATCTTCAATGGCGAAGAGTGACGTTTGTCGATAGTTCTCTGGTTTTTTAGAGGTTCAAGTAATCAAAGTGGTCGAGGACCAACTTCATTCCAGAAATAAACTGGAGGAGAGAGATTGTTCAGACGCAACATTTCCTGACGAGGAAAGAACTGACAACTCGATTAAGAGGACCGTTATCACTAGGGGATAAGACCGACTAAATAGATAGGGATGCAATATGATCGTGAATGTAAATCAATAATGCATGATGTATGTATGTTCAAGCTAACAAAACTGACGCAACATACATACTAGTAGATGAACACGACTGGATACTCGGCCACGATGGGGGATGAAAAGTATCACTGGTTCACGATAGCAATTCTGCCTTGCTTAGGAGAAATAGTCCCTGTGAGGAACACTGTTGGTCGGGCTTAGGAGGTAAGAACTCTGCCGGGGGTGTCAGAGGAAACACGGTCTCTGACACAGTTGATCCTTCATTCAGGTGCACTGGTTTAGAAGGATTACTTGGATTCTGCACTTTAAAGCTCGATTACTTCTGGAGTAGCGATCACTGTTCTTTCGATGTTCAACAGTCAAAAGAAATTGCCACCTTATTTAGAAAAGAAGAAAAATTTTAACAAGTAAAATTCATTTTTGTTTCGTTTCATGAATCGTTAATCATGTTAAAACATCGTTCTATAAAGCTAAAACAACTAAGAATTGCAAACAAAAGCACAAGGGCTCAAATTTTATTGATAGGATGGAAATCAGCCAAACGCGTGATTCCATAGAGTATTTATAAAGTTAGAACATGGTAATTTAAGGGAAAAGGGCTACATTGAAATATAACGACCATTATCCTTCTACCAACTTTGAATTCCGGGCATCCTGAGCTTCTGTCGAAGATGACCTTGACTGGAGTTTTCTTTCAATGGGTGGTGTAACTCCTGAGGATTTATCCGTGTCAGACGTAGTTACTTGCCAGTATCCCTAACTTTTGCCTGGATTGTACTTTGAGATTTCCAATCCATTGGGATGATTTTTGATCATGTCTCTAACTTTTGCCTGGACCGCCCTTTCGGGTTTTCAATTAACCAAGACATTTTTTTTAGGCGAAGTATTTCTTGACTACGTCAACATTCTGGGGTAGGCAAATTCCTCTCCGTCCATGGTTGCGAGTCTCAAGGCGCCGCCTGAGAAAGCTTTCTTGACCACATAGGGGCCATCATAATTCGGAGTCCATTTGCCCCGGGAATCAGTGAGAAATAATTGTATATTTTTGAGCACGAGGTCTCCTTTCCTGAAGACGCGAGGTCGGACCTTTTTGTCAAACGCCTTCTTCATTCTTTGCTGATACAACAGACCATGGCATAGTGCCGTTATTCATTTTTCTTCGATCAGATTCAGTTCATCGTGTCGACTTTGACACTATTCAGCTTCTGTTAACTTAGCTTCCATCAATACCCGGATTGATGGGATCTCTACTTCTATGGGGAGCACTGCCTCCATGCCATATACTAGAGAGAAAGGGGTTGCCCCTGTTGAAGTGCAGACAGATGTGCGATAACCGTGAAGAGCAAAGGGTAGCATCTCGTGCCAGTCTTTGTAGGATACAACCATCTTTTGAACGATCTTTTTAATGTTCTTGTTAACCGCTTCTATTGTGTCGTTCATCTTGGGTCGGTAGAGAGATGAGTTATGGTGTTTGATCTTGAATTCAGCGCATAACTCTTTCATCATCTTATTGTTCAAGTTGGATCCATTGTCAGTAATGATCTGGCTCGGGACACCATAACGGCAGATGGTATTGTTTTTGATAAATCGGACCACCACTTGTCGGGTTACATTGGCGTACGACGCTGCTTCGACCCACTTGGTGAAGTAATCAATGGCTACCAGGATGAACCGATGTCCGTTTAAAGCCTTAGGTTCAATCATGCCAATCATGTCGATTCCCCATATGGAAAAAGGCCATGGGGAAGAGAGAACTTTGAGATGCGTTGGCAGTACATGGATTTTGTCTGAGTATATCTGATACTTGTGACATTTCCTCCTGTACTTGTAGCAGTCGGATTCCATGGTCAACCAGTAGTACCCTACTCTTAGAATTTTTCTCGCCATTGTGTGTCTGTTGGCATGAGTGCCAAAGGATCCTTCGTGAATTTCTTTTATCAACATGTTTGCCTCTGGTCTGTCCACGCAGCGAAGCAGAACCATGTCAAAATTTATCTTAAAGAGAGTATCACCGCTCAGAAAGAAGTTGCCTGCCAATCTTCTGAGGGTTTTTCTGTCTTTTCTGGATGCCCCAAGTGGGTACTCTTGTTTCTGAAGGAAGCATTTGATATCGTGATACCAAGATTTGTCTTATATGACTGCTTCAATCGTGAAGATATAAGCGGGCCTTTCAAGGTGCATTATGTCGATCTTAGGTAGGTCGGTCCATTGACCTACACTAATCATGGAAGAGAGATTGGCTAATGCACCAGCCATGTGATTCTCCTCATGAGGGATATGATGAAACTCGATTCTGTTGAAGAAAGATAACAACCTTCTTACGTAATCTTTGTAAGGAATTAGTCCTGATTGGTATGTGTTCCAATCTCCTTTGATCTGATTGATAACCAGGGCTGAGTCGCCATATACATCCAAGTTTTTGATCCATAAGTCAATCGTTTCCTCGAGACCCGTGATACAAGCTTCGTATTCGGCCTCGTTGTTTGTGCACTTGAACGTAAGTCTGACAGTGAAAGGAATGTGGTTACCTTGAGGGGTTATGATGATTGCCCCAATTCCTTTTTCGTAATGATTGGCAGCTCCGTCAAAGATTAGTCCCCACTGGAAACCTGGTTCTGGCCCTTCATTGGGTAGCGGTTCATCGTAATCTTTCATTTTCAAATACATGACATCTTCGTTTGGGAAGTCAAACCCGATTGATTCCTGATCGTCAATCGGTTGATGAGCCAAATGATCGGCTAAAATACTCCCCTTAACGGCTTTCTGAGCGTGGTATTCGATGTCGTATTCTGATAACAACATCTGCCAACGGGTTATCCTTCCCATGAGAGCAGGTTTTTCAAAGACGTACTTGATTGGATCCATTTCTGAGATTAACCAAGTAGTGTGACGAATCATGTACTGGCGAAGACGTTTGGCTGCCCAAGCCAAAGCGCAGCAAGTTTTCTCAAGCATAGTATACCGAGTCTTGTAGTCGGTGAATTTCTTGCTCAGATAGTAAATGGCAGACTCTTTCCTTTTGGTTTCGTCTTGTTGGCCAAGCACACAACCCATTGAGTCCTCCAAGATTGTTAAGTAGATGATCAGTGGTCTTCCTTCCACTGGAGGTGAGAGAATCAGTGGATTCAACAGATACTCCTTAATACTGTCGAAGGCAGTTTGGTAATCTTCTGTCCAAACGCAATCCTGGTTTTTTTTAAGTAATTTGAAAATCGGCGCGTATGTCGCGGTCATGAGGAATATGAATCGGGAAATGTAGTTCAAACGTCCCAAGAATCCTCTAACTTATTTCTCAGTTTTTTGAGAAGGCATTTCTTGAATGGCCTTAACCTTGTCAGGATCAACCTCAATTCCTTTCTGGTTGACGATGAACCCTAAGAGTTTCCCTGAACGGACACCAAATATGCACTTATTGGGATTCAAGCGGAGTTTGTACTTTCTCAACCACTCAAATAGTTTTGACAGGTGGGTCACATGCTCCTCTTCTGTCTTAGATTTGACAATCATATCATCGACATATACCTCAATTTCCTTGTGTATCATGTCATGAAACAGAGTAGTCATGGCCCTTTGATAGGTTGCCCTGGCGTTCTTCAAACCGAATGGCATTACCTTGTAACAAAAAGTACCCCATAGGGTGATGAAGGAAGTTTTCTCCATTTCTTTCGGCGCCATTTTTATCTGATTATAGCCCGAGAATCCATCCATGAAGGAGAAGACTTTGAAAGTTGTTGTACTGTCAACCAGCATGTCAATGTGTGGTAAAGGAAAGTCATCCTTTGGACTAGCCTTGTTTAGATCTCTGTAATCCACACACATTCTAACCTTTCCGTCCTTTTTCGGAATTGGTACGATGTTGGCTAACCATTGAGGATATTCTGAGGTGGCGAGGAAACCTGCATTAATCTGTTTATGGACTTCCTCTTTGATTTTGATGGCCATGTCTGGATGAGTTCGTCTCAACCTCTGTTTTACTGGTGGACATTCTGATCTCAACGGTAGATGATGTTCCATGATGCTGGTATCCAACCCTGGCATGTCCTGATAGGACCAGGCAAATACATCGGGGAATTCTTTGAGAAGCTTTGTCAAACTCTCTTTGGCAGTTGGACTGAGCAGTGCCCCAATCCTGACTTCTTTTCTCTCTTTTTCCGAACCCAAGTTTACCATTTCCAACGGCTCCTTGTGAGGTTCAATGGACCTTTCCTCCTGTCTGAGTAATCGGGAGATCTCTTCCGGAATTTCGTCGTTATCTTCTTCTTCATCCCCAAATACCGGGAATTCAAAGTTGGGAGAAGGCATCATATCGTATGTTTTAACGGGGTTTAAAACAAGCAATCTGCATGACGTGATAATTGTTTTTTAGAAGAGATAAAGAGAACGCAAGAGTGTGTGCATTGTATTTTTTTTACTCTTGTTTTTATTATTTGTATTGTTTTTAGGATTACCATTTTCTGAAAAAACGAAAAAAGAAAACAACAATTAATGCGGAAATTACAGAACGACGTTTATTTTATTTATGAACAAGTCGATTCTTGAAACTACAGCCCTATAAAACAAAACTTTGTCGCTTTGGGCAAAGCGAAGAGGGAAATTTACATAAAGTGAGCCCTATCAAAACAGCCTTTTCACCTGGGCGGGGTGAAAGGTTAAAGATGGCAATTACTTTGACTTATGGACAATCTTCGGAGCATCGACAGCAACCCATTGGCGGCGAACTCCTCGGTGAATCACAAAGTCTAGTACCTTCCTTGATTTGTCTTTAGAAATAACGATGATTTCTGGTGGAGCATGGTCATTAGAATCTGTCTCCCAGACAGATTTGTCGTAGGAGGATTCCTCTATTGTATTTTGCATAGGATTTATGCTCTCAGGTAAATTTCCCCATCCAGTTGACTGAATGTCTTTGAGCCTGATACGAGAGCTCTCCGGAGCAGTGTACTTGACCATATAGTCGTATTTTCCACTTGGTTGTCCTAAGGTGTCCCACAATTCTTTGGAACTGGAGGAGTCATCTCTCTCGATGACGTTTACCTCAGGAAAAGCATAATTGATGAATTATAGTCCTGCAAGCTTTGCCAATTCATCGTCGTACTGGATAAGTTCAGAATGCCCTGAGTGTTGATCCCATGACATGGTGGAGACGCAGGTATTCTGTTCAATGATGCTCAGCTGATTTTCATTGTTTAGCTAATTTTCTTGCCCCAAGTCTCCTGGGTACGGATGCCAGATAAGCAGACCATCCATCGGGCCATAATAGTCGTGGTCAAAGTTGTCTTTCATTAGAGTGTCTTCCTCTAATGAGTTTGGTGGAGCACGACATCCTTCCAGATCACAATCTCCGTATATTGTTCTGACATCTGACCTGGGTATAAATCTTGGACTCTGTGCGGGATATCAAAATGGCATAGGCACCTCTTCTTGAGAGATATAACCGTCGTCGTTAAGATAGGACTTCCATTCCTCATCTGTGTCGGAGGAATCTCCCTCGTTGACGGTATGTACTTCTTGAGACACTGGGTGAAGGAAACCTCCACTATGGAAGAAGTTCTGAATGGGATGAAGACTTTCATCGTTAGCAGCTGTCTGGGTACAGTTTGAGGAAAAACCAAGACCCTTCTTTGCTTTGTTATTAGTAGGAATGACAAGTTGTCCCCATCCTTTTGTATTTTTATTTTTGATCACTTCGAGAGCATCTCTGTATGAGGAAATCGAGGTTCCTTTCTCTGATCGATTCTCGTTGCTCACCGAAAGTGCTTGGAACTGAGTTCCAATAACCTCCTCGGGTTCTACACAACTAGATAATGACAAGTTACTCACGAGCAAGGCTTGTTCTCCACAGACCATGACGAGTTGATCGTTCTTGACGAACTTTAGTTTCTGGTGCAGCGTCGAAGTCACTGCCCCAGCCTGGTGTATCCAAGGTCTTCCTAATAAACAGTTGTACGCTGCCCGGACGTCCATGACCTGGAAAGTGATTAGGAAAGTGTGAGGACCGATAGTTATGGGAAGGTCGACTTCACCGATAACTGCTTTCTGAGATCCGTCAAAGGCTTTGACGATGACCTCACTGCCCCTCATCGGGGATCCTTTGAATGATAGTCGTATTAAAGTGAACTTTGGCATAACGTTGATGGCCGATCCTGTGTCTACCAGTACGCTGGCTAAAGCATCGTCCTGGCAGTTGACTGTGATATTTAGTGCCATGTTGTGACTTGTGCCCTCCTCTGGCAAATCCTCATCACTGAATCCTAAGTTGTTGCAGGAAGTGATGTTAGAGATGATACTATCGAATTGTCTTATTGACACACCATGTTCCACAAAGTCCTGCTCTAAGACTTTCTGTAGAGCTTCTCTATGGGCTTCGGAACTGAGTAAAAGTGATAGCACAGAGATCTTTGAAGGAGTTTGTAACAGCTAATCAACAATGTTGTATTCACTCCTTTGGATGAGCTTCAACATCTCATCATTGTTTTTTGAAAGGTCGGGATCATTGGACTGACCGACCGGTGGATTAGGAGCTTCTGTCTGAAGTTCCTTTTCTTTGTTAGGTTCTCTAACTCCTCGGTTGAAGATTCGACCGCTCCGTGTTACCCGACTGATGTCTGCAATATTCACGACGGAGGGTAATGGAATTTCTTTTCCATTCTCAATTATTGTTGCACCGTATTTGTAAGGGATCGCCTTAGCTGTTTCATACGGTAACGGTCCCGGTAGATAGATAACTACAAGATCCTTCTGATTTTTTTTTAGTGTCGTAGATAACTTCAATCAGTTCTTGGCTAAGAACCTTTGATTCATCCAGTAGAGGGATGATGGTACAAACATCCTTGGTCCTCTCAAGATCAGAGATTACAACCACATCTTTGATTTGATCAGCGAAGTAGTCCGGCGTCCAGTTAACGGACCCCAAAACTGGGTATGGGTGAGTCTTTTTAAGGTCCAACTGACATTGAAGGGCTGCTCGTACGAGGTAACATCCTTGGTTATTTTCCGAGCAAACTCTACAACGTTCATAGTTATGTGGTGGCACCTGGCCACGTCCGCTTTAAATACAGTGTAACCTTACTAGATCTATTTCCATTGATCGAGCATCCTGACTTTGATGCCTAGTAGGGTTCCCATCGATCACACTGACTTGTTGCGTGTCTTCGTCCATATAGATCGGAAGCCACCAGTGGTTTAACAAGTGTTGTAAAGTTCTTTGAACAAGAGCACATCCCTGGTCACTCTCACAACATCCTTTACAGTTTTGATAATTATGTGAAGTCATAAAACCAAGATAGACTTGCTTAGCATGTAATTCTACCAAGCTGGTATTCATCAAGCGAACATCGAAGATCTGAATCATGTTGATCTGATAAATATTTTTATCATGGTAGTCCTGGATCCACCCAAGATCCATCTGACGCTGAAGGGCCTCTTGTACAAAAGAGCATCCCTGATTGTTTACTGAGCAGATCAGACAGGAATCATGATCGTGCTGTGGCAGATCATGATGTTGGCTTTACCTTGAGTGCATTGCCACCAGGTTGGCATTCATTGCACGGATGTCGTGGCTCTGAATGATGTTGGAATTCGTATAAGTCATGTTGACCCCACGAATTCGGTGCTCTTGGATCTATCCGAGATCCAATTGTTCCTGTAGAGCTGATTGCACCACAGAACATCCTTGATTGTTCTTAGTGCAGATATCACACTGGTGATAATTATGAGGTGGTACACGGCCATACCCGCTCTGTCTGCTATGTATCTTGACCAGATTGGTCCTCCATAAGAGTACATCATGAATTTGATAGTTATGGTTAGACTCTCCTTCTATCAAATTGACTGCAGCTTTCTCATGTTGAGGCAACGGGTTTGTGAGAACATTCGAATTCGTATCTTTGAAAGATAAGACCCCGCTCCTAACAAGCTTTTGTACGTCGGATTTGAAACTGAGGCAGTTTTCTATGTTATGCCCTGGTCCTCCTTGATGGTAAGGATAAGTCTGATCTGTTTTAAACCAAAAAGGTGGATTCTCTGGTACTGTAAGAGGAGACTTGGTTTGGACGTGCCCCTTGGCCAGTAGTGACGAAAACAATTCTACATACAACATTGGTATAGGGTCGAACCCTGGTGGTCGCGTTGTACAGTTGTTGTTGACTGAGGATGAGCCTGCTGAAGAGGCTGTTGTGTTCTTTGCTGATATTGTTGTTGATTAGGTTGGCTCTGCGCAACCTGAGGTTGATACGTAGGAACAGGCGCAGGGTTGATAGCAGGAGTTACAGCTGCTACTGGTTGGTATCATCGCCTTTGCTTTCTGAGAGAGAAATTCCCAATATCCTGCTCTTTTTTCTTAGGGAGAGCACTACTGTATCATTTCGTACTACTTGATGGTCCATTGTCTTTAACCAAACGTCCTTCTCGGACGACTTCCTCAAGACGAACTCCCATGCCCATGATCTCGGTGAAGTCACTGGGCGCACTGGCAACCATTCCATCGTAATAAAATGAGCTCAAGGTTTTCAAGAAGATCTTTGTCATCTCTTTTTCCTCAAGAGGTGGACAAATCTGGGCGGCGATTTCACGCCATCTCTGAGCATATTCCTTAAAGGTTTCCTTGTCCTTTTGTGACATTGATCTGAGTTAATCTCTGTCCGGTGCCATGTCCAGGTTATACTTATATTGTTGAACGAAGGCAGCGCCAAGATCTCTGAAAGTAGCGATCTTAGTGCGGTTTAAACCCATGTACCATTTGAGTGCGGCACCGGTTAAACTATCCTGAAAGTAGTGAATCAGTAGCTCCTAGTTCTTTGTCTGAGCTGACATTCGCCGAGCGTACATTACTAAATGACATTGAGGGCAAGAGTTACTCTTGTACTTTTCAAAATCGGGCACTTGGAACTTGTGCAGAACTTTCACATTGGGGACCAAGCAAAGGTCAGCGACATCTTTTCCAAATAGGTCCTGACCACGAATGGCTTGCAACTCTTTCTGCATTTCCAGGAACTGTTCCTGGAACTCATTCATTCTGTCGAACATACGTTCGTTTCCACTAGACAGTATCTGTGGAATCTGTCCTTCCGGGACAGTGTGTACCACGGGTGGTGGTATAGTCATCATGGCAGAGACTCTTGGTGCCTCCCGAAGTTTGTAACCTTCAGGAGTTACTGTCATGCCCCTGACATCTTCGCTTTCCCGAAGTTTGTAACCTTCAGGCCCAACGGTTCCTGCTGCATTTTCCAGATCTTCCATGATCGGCAGGATATATCCTTCTGGGATATAGTTGAGTGGCATGCCCCAGGGACGATCTTTTGGTATTTTGTACCTAGGATCAGACTTCTCCACTATGGGCGTTGATGTGGTCTCTGAGTTCATAGTGTCCGTTGTTGTTGCATTTGAGCTTCTGCTAGAGCTTGCATGTCGTTATGAAGCTTTCTCAAATCTTCTTTCAGAGTGTCGATCTCTTCTCTCAACTCTCTGTTCTCTTCCTCGAGATCATCGATTTTCTTTTGTCGATTGGCCCAAGTATTGTACGAATGAGACAGTTTGACTCTAGAATCGAGACACAAACGTGAGATTCGTAGAGAAGAAGAATGCGTTTATGCGAGAATGATGAATGATATGCAATGGTTTTATTAATTATATTTGTTTATTTAAAGTAAACTTCGACAATTAGATTACAAATATCAAACAGTAGGGGAGACCCCGTTTTATTGAATTCAAAGATTGCAAAAATGGAAATACAGTAGATTACAAAGTGCTGAAAAGGGAAATGTCTAAACTAATGGATCCTGAGTCCTCTCTGAAGAGAGCTCAGGAACTGGTTCTGGTGCTTTCCCTTTCTTTGACCAGGGCTCTTCAGCCGTGGTCGAGTTGTCATTCCTTTTCCAAGTGAAAGGAGCGAGCAAGTTCCTTTGGTCATCTTGATTCTCTACAACATGTTGCTATAAAATCTCAATCAGAGCACCTTTATCTTTCAATAGCTGCTGTAGTTTCTTACACTCTACATTGAGAATACGATACTTGTTCCTCCAAGACCTCCTCTCCTGTTGAACTTTATTGAGAGTAACTTGAAGTTTTTCCGTGTCGGACATGAAATAAAGGATAAAGTCCCTTAACGGAAGAACTTCCTGATGAGGGTAAGGCATCCTCAGCTTGAGAGCTCTACTTTGTACCCAGTGGAGATAAGGCTCCACCGAGACACAGTCTGGTTTCCCTAGAGACTCTCTTCCTTTCCTATGAACGTGTTTCCAAGCATGCACTATTTCTGTCTTTAGTGCCCTGTCGTTTTCTCCTTCCTTGAAGAAAAGACCTTCCAGATGAGCATTACGCGGGACATGCCTCATCGGGTATCCAAATTGACGACGAACTAACACCGGATGATAGTTGATTCCTCCCTTAGTTCCTATAAGGGGTACATTTGGGAAATTTCCACAACGGTCAATGATTCTGATCCCGTCATAGATTCGATTGTACAATCGATGTCAGAGTTGGTAAGAGACATGATTCTCTGCGACCAACGTAAAGTATTCTTTTGATCCCAAAATGCAGCAGACTTGGGCAAATGGGAAATGAACCATTTGTATAGCAGGGGTACACAGCATGTGATCATTCCTCCACTGTATAAATTCCTTAAGTTTACAGAATGATACACATCTGCGAGTAAGGTCGGTATAGGATTGCCGATCAGACATATCTTAATGGCATTGATATCTACAAAGTTATCGATGGTGGGAAACTAAAATAACCCGTAGGTGAGCAAAACAAAGATGCTCTCGAAAGCGGCCACGTTCCCTATACTGCCAAAGTACAAGGCTTTCTTTGTCAAGAACTGGGCTGGCAAACCCTGGATTCCCCCTTAGTGGTCATGTGAGTCCTGAATTTTGACAAATAAATTGCTCTTGCAATGGTTTGATCTTTTGGAATTTCTTCCAGTCCAGAAAAGGGAGCTTGATCAGTGATATGCAGATCAGTCAGGTGAGAATACTCCTCCAGTGTTGGTGCTAGTTGATAATCTGGGAATGTGAAACATTGATAGACCGGATCGTAGAGCTGTATTAGTGTGGACAGGATTCCCTCAATTACATGGACCCTTAATAGAGACAGTAGTCCCCCATACTTGGCTCTGCAAGCCTCAGGGTTGGTGATCATCCTCGCCAAACCTCTCAAATCCTCTAATTTTGGAACCTTGAAGGTATACTTGTGAGTTTTCCTTCTACCGAAATCCATTAGCAATCTCTTTATCTGACATTTGCAATCATTGTCTTAGTTTAATTTGAAAAAGAGAGACTAGAAGCGAAGATTTTTCTTTGTTTTAATGTTTTTTCAATGAATGTATGAATGTAGCACACAAAAACATAGAAAAAACATGGGGTCAAAGGGTCGGTGTCATGAAGTCAAGGCTCTACCCCCCCCCCCCCAAAGGTTTATACTGGTATTTTTTGTACATGTCCGCAAAATCATTGATCCCTCTTGGGATAACAACAGCAAGCGGATCGCCTGCGAGCTGATGTATCCTAGAGTGATCTCAAATGAGGGTAGTATCGCGTGACAACTATTTCCGATAGCTTCCGCACTACAAAATTGTTTCAGTCTACTAAAAACCTTAGCTTCTCAGATAACCCAGTCGACCACACTACTTTCAACAACCAAAGTCATATAGGCAATGTATCTGCAAAGGGAGTCTCCACTGAGTTTGATGGTCGACCGGGGACTCTTAGCTGGAATTCACTCCCAGTAAGATTACCCGTATTGCCATCACCTATCTTAGGTGTATACTCAATCTTTCCACATGCGGCATCACACGCATTCCCATTAACAGAAAAATAAACACAAATATCAATTAGGAAAAGCAGTATATATATTTGTCTTAATCATCCTAGACCTTTAGTCTTATGATCATATACAGACAATGACTCCCCAGCAGAGTCGCCATTTCTGTGATACTTTGTGAACTCAGGATTTTCTACCTAAGAGATGGGAAGAGAACAAGATCTCGGACGTCCCCAGTGAAGTCTCCATCTTTCTGTCGCGCGAATTTTTGTGTGGTTGCGAAGCACTATCGCTTGGAGGTACTACAGTTTGATTCATTTTTTATCCTATTGAAGCTGATTAAGGAAGGGAAATAGATGTCTCTAATTAACCCTGCTTGCATACTGAGTTTAAACAGATGACTGTTGGTTTACAGATGCTATTAAGATTGTGGGTCTCTCTTAGGTTATTTTATTTAGAACATGGTGTTTAGACTATTTGTGAGGTTTATGGTAATGTGTTTAGTTTGATGCTTTTGGGTTGATTTGATGGAGAGACTGGATTTTGGGTTTTTGATTAGTGTGCTCGCTAAGATTTTTGCAATCTTATGCCTACGTATTCCCGTTTAATGAAACATGGAAATCAGAGCGATCATAGTTCCTCCTATTCTATGGAAGGAAAAAGGTTGTTTTGGTGTCTTGTTTAAAGCCCAAGACATGAAGCTAAGGGTTATTTGTATCTTGTTCAAAGCCCAAGATGTGAAGCTAAAGGGTTTTGGATGAGAGAAGATTTGTCATCTCTAAAGAGGAGTTGTTGATGTTTGTATGCTGTGAGCAAGGCACAAATTTGATGCTAAAAGGTTGATTGACTCAATCGAGGTTTTCCTTATACAAAGCCTAAGAGAAGGCGATTGACCCAACAAGAGGATGCTTTTTATTTGTTGTCTCGTACGAAGCCCGAGATAGAGGCTAAAAGGGTTGACTCAACAAGAGAGTACTAACAAGTGACTGACTCAACAAGAGAGTGCTTTTTTGTGTCTTGTACGAAGCCTAAGACGGAGGCTAAAAGGTTTGACTCAACAAGAGAATCTTTTATCTGTCTGATATGAAGCCTAAGACGGAGGCTAAAAAAGTTTGACTCAACAAGAGAGTCTTTTATACTCAACAAGAGAGTGATTTAGTGTCTCGTACGAAGCCCGAGATAGAGGCTAAAGGGGAAGTGCCTCAACAAGAGAGTCTTTTATACTCAACAAGAGAGTGTTTTTCTGTCTCGTACGAAGCCCTAGATGGAGGCTAAAAGGAAATTGACTCAACAAGAGAGTCTTTTATACTCAATAAGAGAGTGTTTTAGTATCTCGTACGAAGCCCGAGATAGAAGCTAAAAGAGAATTGACTCAACAAGAGAGTCTTTTATACTCAACAAGAGAGTGTGTTTCTGTCTCGTACGAAGCCCGAGATGGAGGCTAAAAAGAAATTGACTCAACAAGAGAGTCTTGTATACTCAACAAGAGAGTGATTTTCCATCTATCTTATACGAAGCCTGTTGGTTGCAGTATAGGGCAAGCAAGCAAAAAGATTTGGAAGTATTTTTCCGGGAATTTATCGTGTCCACAGAGATCGGTGCTACTGAAGTGCCGTTCGACAATTTCAATGTTAATGAGTTTGGTTTTAAAATGGTTTAAAGCGTAAAAACAGAAAAGTAAATAAAAACATAAAAACAATTCATTCTTCAAACAGACGAACTTATCAGGCGTGTATATATTCGACTCATCACAGACTTAAACTTACCGACCAATTACACTCAACTTACAATACTACTCAATATCACCCGGTATCGCTCACAATAGTGTCCATCTCTGGCACACTGAGTTGAGAAATCACCCGTATCACTCTCTTCGTCACTCTCGCGCACGAAGCCTCGAGACACGGACGTCATTAAGTTTCGAAACCCTTACGGATTGTTAGCCCTAAATCTATCTCTAGCATTCAGAAACTAACAGATAATCACCCCTAATCGAAGTTTGTGAAGTTTATCTCTAACACGACCCAAACCCCGCGCATAAAGCAAAAATCAGAGACAATCACCAATAGAGATTTGTAAAGCAAATTTCATATAACGCCATGGGCGACAAATATACATAGGATCAAAGTAAGACATATACAAACCCAACATAGAAGAAAAACATGAAGAAAATCAGAAATGAACCAAACACTTCACGGTTTGTCGGCGCCGATCGATGAGAAATCCACACCGGATCATCCAAATGCAAGCTTCCATGATGTTTTCTAAGCTAATCTACAAGAAAAATGAAGTTTGATGGAGTTGGGAGCAAAAAATACCCAAAACCATCCCAAAAAATGTGTTTTTTCACTATATTTATTGCTGTCAAAGTCGCAGACCGCGCTCAGCGCGCTACGGGCGCTCAGCGCGCTCTTTTTAAAGTTAAACCGACTTAAAAGTGCGCTCAGCGAGCTTGGAGCGCGCTCAGCGCGCAACTCTCTGGAATCTGCTTCATCCGGGGGCTTGGAGCGCGCTCAGCGCGCTCCAAGCATGCTTCCTGGGGCTTGGAGCGCGCTCAGCGCGCTCCAAGCATACTTGAAAATCCAAACTTTTTTTCTTCATAACGTTTGAACCGTAATTCTGTTTTTCGCCCGGTTCGAAACGTTGGAAAGCTTATTCAATGCTCTATACAATAATGGCAAAATCCCACTGCTTGAATACCTATAAAAATGAGATAAAATCAATTAAACTCAATGATATTTACACGAATCGTAATATATACACTAAAATGTAGCTATACACATTTATAAACAAAACACGGTTTATTCGTATGATATTTAACAAAAAGCAACGATAAGTGCAACAAAACATATATACAAAAATAGCTACAATTTGCACTTATCAAAGCCCAAAACAAAGGCTAAAAAGGTTTTTGACTCAATAAGAGAGTCTTTTATACTCAACAAGAGAGTGTTTTTATATGTGTCTTGTATGAAGCCCAAGACGGAGGCTAAAAGGCTTTGACTCAACAAGAGAGTCTTTTATACTCAATAAGAGAATGTTTTTCCATCTGTCTTATACGAAGCCCAAGACGGAGGCTAAAAAGGTTTTTGACTCAACAAGAGAGTGTTTTAGTATCACGTACGAAGCCCGAGATAGAAGCTAAAAGAGAATTGACTCAACAAGAGAGTCTAAAAAGGTTAACTCCGCTGGGGAGAGTCATTGTACAAAGCCCAAGAGGAGGCTGACTTACCGATGTGGAGTCTGGAGATCCTGAAGCGGGTCCAAGTATGGGGAACTCTCATGAGAGAGACCGGGTTTCTGACTATGTTTGAAGGGAACTTGAGAATGTCTTTGAGACTCAAGGGGGTTTAGACTGTCCAAGTCTAGAGTTTTATCTATTGTACAATGCCCAAGAGGAGGCACGGGAATTAAGGGATGAGTATCAACCCTACAACGGCCAGAGTTTTGACACTGGAAAAACTGCTCTAGCAAAGGATGACTAAGTTCTATCTTATACCTTTAAGAGGTCGTCAGGGTCCTTGTATTAAGCCCAAGAGAAGGCATGAGAACCTCTAAGAAGCCGAAGGATCCTTGTACAACGCCCAAGAGGAGACGGGGATGCTTTTATGAAGCTTGTGGGTCCCCAAACCAAGAGAAGTTCAAGACATGCTATTCACTGAGAATAGAACAAGCTAGGAAAGTTCAAGGATTTGGAAGAAACTCAAGATATGCCATTCACGGAGAAAAGATCATCTCTGGGGAGTTAGAGTTTCTTTGACAATTTCTAAGGGTGACAGTCTGAGCAAGGGTTCACCGAGAATGCTGCCTTTCACGTTTCCATATTGTTTAACCCCAAGAGGAGGGAAGCCTGTATCTGGTAATCCTTTGGGGGATCTAGTTTTGACTGTATTTAAGAGTGACTAACAGGCTTTACCTAGTGCTAGACGTAGTTGTCGGGGAAAACTCTAAATAACTATACTAGTATTACACAGTTGATATTTGACAAATATATAAAAAGATGTGAAAGAAGACTTACAGTGAAGCAGCCCCACAATACAGTTGTATACATATGAAAGCGATAAATGAAAGCAGATAAACACTTACCCGTTGTAGAGCTTCCATTTTGTTTGGTTAGTTGCTCAACAAAGAAAAACTTTGATAACAATATAATATTTAAAATCAAAGGAGAAAGTGCTTTGAAAAGTTTGTTGAGGCTTACAGCTCAAGGAGAGGTCCAAGTTTTAACGATGATTGCACCGCTGTTTTGAACATTGTACAGAGGGACTTATACAATATGTGAGGCCCACAAAGTTTTTATGTACAAGGGGATTGAGTCTTGCAATCTATTAGAGGCCCAAAGTGTTTTTGTATCAGTGACGGGGCTTACAGCTCAAGGAGAGGCCTGGGGTTTTATTTTGAACTGGCGATCGTGCTGAGGTTTTTTTCTTTTAACACAGAGGGACTTATACAATATGTGAGGCCCAAAAAGGTTTTGGTTAAAAGGGGATTGGGTCTTACACTCTATTAGAGGCCCAAAGTGTTTTTTGTACAAGTAATGGGGCTTACAACTCAGGGAGAGGCCCAGATGATTTTAAACTGGAGATCGTGCCGAGATTTTTTTATTGTGTCGGGACTTATATAATATCTGAGGCCCAAAATGGTTTATGTACAAAAAGGGATGAGACTTACACTCTATTAGAGGCCCAAAATGTTTGAAAATGATTTGTTTAGGGTGATTAAGATCTAAACCCTAAATTAATTTCAAAAGGTATTTTAATTAAATAAAAATTTAATTAAAATGATCAAAATTATCAAGCATGTGTGAAAAACAAGTTGTGATCTTGGATTAATGTTTGAAAAATCTTGTTTATATCCATAAAATGATTGGAAACCAATTAAATTTGGAAAATCAAGGAGGAAAAAATATTTTAAATGTTAAAAAACAAATAAAACATTAATTCTTTGCAAAAATATCAAATATATGAAATAAATAATATTTTTGGGATTTTTTGGTAAAATAAAATATTTTAACATTTTTGTGAATTATTAAAAAAAGAATCAACTCAAAATCATTAAAACTCAGAGAAATTAATTTTTGAATCAATTAAATAAAATCACAAAAATTCAAATATTCAAATATTTGAAAAAGGGCGCCAAGAACATCTTGGCCTTGCCCGCGTGCTCTGTTTTGCCCAGATTTGCATTTTCTCACCAATCTCACTGAATACTTGATGAAATCACACAATCCATATATCAATCTACTCGTTTTCACCTCACGATCATGTCTATGGTCTTTAATTTTATTTATTTTAAGCAAGGAATAAGAAATCAAAGAGAAACCTCAAGAACCCTAAAATTTGCATGAAGGCTCAGAAATTCCCTACACGATTCAAACAAAGCAATTGATTGAGGGAAAACACTCTATGCATGATTATGAACATATGGCCAAATTATTGTGCAGCAAAAAATGCATGGATCATAGAGTTAGAAGAGCTCATGCTTACCTCTTGCAGCTGGTGATCGTGTTTTGTGTTAGAGATGTTACAGCTAGGTTCCAATGATGTGGATAGCTTTCCTAGGTGCCAAGTGATGTGCCCGAGTGCTTGGAATGGTTTGAAACAAGCTGGAACTGAAGATGGTATCCCAACTGCAACTTGGTTAAAACCTTGAGCAGCTGGCTGGTGATTCTGAGAAATCAGTGTTCCAGATGTTGTTTAGGTGTTTGGATCACTTCTATATGATCTTTATGAGGCGTGTGTGTGATTGGTTTGGTTGGAATTGCTCTCAAACTCAAAACCCGATAGTGACTTGCTTTGGAAGGAAAATTTGGAAGTGAGAAGGAGATTTTGAGGAAAGCATCTGTTTGATGGCTTTGGTGTACTCAAACTGATAACAAATGAGCTCTATTTATAGTAGAGCAAGTTTGTTTTGCAAGAAATAGTGAATGGCAACTGCTGCAGAGGTTTGGCCAATGTTGATCAATGGGAATCCAAGTCTCCTCTAGCCATTGACTAGAGGTTAGAGCACAGGTTGCTGGTTCCCTTGGTCTTGGATATATCTTGACTAAATTCAGTTGGAAATGGCTCAGTCTATGCCACCTTGGTGCATCCATTGAATGCTCCAAAACAAAATTGGAGTCTTGTCCCCTCTTTAGGGATTTCTAGGTTTGACATGCTATTTTTAGTTCCAAGGACTTGAGAGGCTTATGGATCAGTGTTTGTCCCTCCTTGGTCCCTCACTGAGGTGTTCAGATGGATAGACATGTTTGTCATTTGTACAAATTTGGCAAATCGAGCAAAATGCACAAATTTGCCTTGCCATGACAGTTTGCAGCAAGGCATATTGGCATGGTCACATCTCATGGCTTAGGTGGAGTTTCATGGGGTTCTTGGCCATTTTGGAAAGCTCTCATATGATAAAACATATATGTGATCATAATTTGTTTTGTTACTTTTTGGATCCAAGTGAAAAATCCCCCTACTTTTGGAAAAAAGTGAAGGCAGATTCTGACTTAGTGAAAATTTCACTAAGTGTTGGAATAAAGTGACATTTTTACTTTTTGTGATTTTGGCCATTCCATAACTTGAAATCCATGAGGAATTGGAATGAGGTGTAGTTGAAGCTTTTGTAGTGTGCCATGAGAGTTACAAATCCATCTTTGGATCAGCCCAAATGTTTGCTTTGATCTCAAGTTATGATCCTTAGAAGTTGGTATCCTAGCCACTTTGTTCCATAACTTAGAAAATTTCTAAGTTTTTTATGGTTACCCCTTTTACAAGTTCTCCCACTTTTCTTGATTTTTCTTGATGAATGATGATTCCAATCACACATTAACATCATTTTAGGGTCAAAGAACCATATTTGTGAAAAATCTCAAAAAGCTAAAGTTGACTTTTGTGCACAGTTGACTTTTTGTCAGATGAACTCCAAATTGTGCGATCCTCTATGAAATGAAGTCCTTGACCTAAATCAAACTTGATGGATTGATTTCATAGGTGTTATAGGGTGTATTGAATCATGTCCTAGGGTTTGGGAGCATGCCTGAGTCAAAAGTCAAAGGTACAGTTGACTTTTCCTGCGAAACCCTAATTGTGGTTCTGATGAATTTGAAACTTGGTTATCAAGCTTCTTGGACCAATCCACTATTGCAAATGGATCAATGTGGTGTAGTAGAGACCCTCAAATCATGTCTTGAGGTCTTGGCTCATGATTTGTCCCAAAAGTCAACTTAGGGGTGAATTAGGTCAAGAAACCCTAATTCCTGATTTTTTTGTGAATGCATCCCCTGAGTCTAAATTGACTTGATAATTGGGTTTATGATGTCCCATGAAGTATCTTAGGTTATGCTTTGAAGCATTGGCTTATGCCTAGAGGAAAGTTTCCATCTGGAGGCCCTGGTCAACCAAACCCTAATTTGGTGACACTGGCGATCTTGAGGCTTAATCCACATGAAATGCTGCAACATTGTGCTTGATCCTTGATGTGGGAGTCCTCTTGATCCATTGTGGATGTTTGAGAGGTTAGACAAGTTGAAGATCATATCAATTCTTGATTGATCCTTTGTCTAAGGCTCAGAGAGGGCTCGAAACCCTAATTATTGTTTGTAGTGAACGCTCACCCATCTCTGGGGAGACTGATGAGGCATAATGATTCATCCATATTATGGTGATGATTTGCACAATGATGGGAATCTTAGTGGTCAAAATTTGGGGTATGACACTACTCTGTAATACACATCAAACGTGATCGACAATTTTTTACCAGAGTTGCGGACTTTTGTTAATTTGGTAAGCATTATGGCACCTCTTTGTGATCTTTTATTTCCGTCTTGAGTATCATTTGTACGAGTATCACTTGTCATAGTTTCGTCACCACTAGATGAAGAATACGACGAAGACGACATCTATGTTAAAAAACAACAACAATCTCAACAACAACAACAACAAACTCTTTCATATATTATTCCCACATATAATCATGAATAGAAATATGTTATCATACACATTCAACAACAACAACAACAACATCAACAAAAGACTGATCAAATGTTATCACATACACATTTAAAAATAATAACAATAACAACCACAACAAAATATTAATCAAGTGTTATCATACACATTCAACAACAACCACAAAAACAACAAGAATAACAACAATGGAAACTGAAGTTTACTGTAGATGCATGGGAAAAATATTTACGTACCGTAAACGTGATAACTAAGTAAAGGTGAATATTTTGGTTGAAATAGATATTGTTGTTATTGTATTCCTCCTTGACAATGACGGTGGTGTTAGTGTTGGCATTGGTGTGTTGTCTTCCTCCTCATGATGACTATGGGTTGAAAATGAACAATGAATGGAAAACGATGAACCGATGAACAACTAATAAAAAACAATGAACGATGATGATGAACGATGAATGTTAGGGTTGATATGGTGTTTCGTTTCTCAGCTCTGAACGTTAGGGTTGAAATGGTGTTTCGCATCATATCGTTATTCAGTGCAAAGAATAGCTAGTGAAGAGATGAGCTAGTTAGTTGTGATAAAAATAAATGAAAGATACCACCACGGTCAACTACTGGAACCGTGGTGATATATTATTTGCTTAATTAAATTTCATAAAGAAGCCCCAGTATATTACAATTTAAAATATTTAAAACACAATAAAAAATATGTCACAACGGTTCAGCTACGCAACCGTGGTGGTATCACATTTATTTTAAAAATTTAAAACAAAATGATAAATATGTCAGAGCGGTTGTTTAAACAACCGTGGTGGTATCACATTTATTTATAATTAAAAATAAATAAAAATACAAAGGCGTGACTAAATGTTAAAGAAATAAAACATTTGAGGGTGCTGAGATTCGAACCCAAGAAAGGGTGATTATATAACCACAGTCATATCTTTCAACTGTGAGTATATCATATCAAAATTTTAATAAGTAAATAAAAGAAAATGTTTGGCGTTAAGTAATAGATGTCATCACGGTCCTTCGTAGCATCGTGATAACTTTGGCGTAGTTGTATATACATTTTGTAGTAGTGATGATAGAAAATAAATGACAGAAAGTAAAATGGAGATTTTAGTGTTAACAATAAAAAAGCTTGCTAGGGGTAGATTTCATCATTACATATTTATCATGCATAACAATAAGGCAATAATATGCTCATCTACTTAAATATTAATATTACCACATGTTGCTCTCATTCGTATCTCCTGTTGGTCTTAATGTCGTGACACCAGTATTACCTAATTGTCGATATCTTGGTTTATTAGCCAACACAGAGTATTAAGTTCCAATAGTTATAAAGGAGCAAGACTTCACACCGATCCTAGTACAGTATATGTAGATATTTAATCTAACCTCATGTCTAGGTATTAGTATCCAATAGATAATTATCTTGGATCTAGTAATTTCTATCACGGTGTGAAAATTGACCACGAGCGCGCACACGCTCGAGATGATAAACAAAGTCGCCACCGAACTTTATTTATGCGAAAAATGAAAGGGAAAATATCGATAAATCTCCTAAAAGATAACAAAGGTATGGTCCTCACAACTAAATCAGGTTCGAGAGTCGATTATGTAAGGAAAATGTATTAGCGCTCATCACATTCTTTGTACTCAACGGGAATAATTTAGTAAGTTTTGCGTTAAGTGTTAGCTTAAAAATGTTTGCATTCTTTTAAACTTTGAAAGAAAGAGAAAAAAGGACTAAAAGTTAAGTTATTTTATTAGGATGCCTGGCGAGACTTTGAATCTTGCTCCTACGTATCTCCAGGTACGATGGAGAACTCAAGGCTACGTAATTCTGGATAGAAATTATTGGTTTGTTTGTCGATTTTAGCAAAAGTTAATTAGTCACAATCAAACGAAAAACAGTGTTGTATATACACCGTGATAACTTTAAAGAAAGAGACATATCAATATTCACGGGAAAACATCGCTAGCTTAGTCACACATATAAGGAAGAAGCGTTGTTTTGCATTGTTTCGAGACGAAACATCTTTCGTTTTTTAAAAGGGGTTGAGTTTCAAAGGCAAAAGAAAAAAGGTTTGAATGTGTTGGATTGTTTTTTAATGGATGACGAATACCAAAAGAGCATACGAATTTGAATTAAAACGTGACGACAACCGAATTGAAAATGTTGCACGTAAACGAGAAAAACAGCCAACAAATTTCTAACGCCAAATGCGATAATTGCAATAAAAACTTCAATGCGCATAACACAATGTTGTCAAACAAAATTGAACAGAAAATACATGATATTTTCGAATCCAATTTTGATGCAACAATAGACAATAAAATAAAGGCTTGTATAACAAATATTTACATTAATATGCCAAAAGAAAAAAAAATCCAGCAACGTTATGTGTAACACCCTTCTACCTAACAAGTAATAACAACATAAATAAACGAATATATCAGAGTAAATTCACCGAAAGGGCGTCACATTTCGTCATAAAACACCAAATCATAACATCCTGCCCCGTAGCACGGGTTATAACATGAGATTTAAATCAAATATTGCGCAGCGGAAAACTTCATAAACATCAAAAGGTATAACATCAAAAGGTTTAAAACAACTTCAAAACATCATAATATCATCAATCAAAGAACACTATGGTTCGACTCAAACGTCCTGACCCGATGTTACATATCAAAGCAAGACCCTATACTTGATAACATAACCAAAAATACTTCAAGTAAGCTCTCCACCACCAAAAACTAATCCTGATCACCTGCACGTTACCCACGTGGAGGTAACATTCGAATAAACAGGGTGAGTAATCATAAACCATTATACAAGATATAAGATAAGGAATAATAAGGTAGCATGCATCATAATAAAACAACATCGTCATTATACATCTTCTTCATCATACATCATGAAAATCATGTCATCAACATCATTCATTCACAATCATGTAATGCCACATAATATGAGATGCACAACATAGACTCATGCATGTGGTACTAATTCGTCATGTTTGATGGACACTGCGCCATCACCCTCCAAAGATCCCCACCAATAGGATCGATTATACACAAGAACCGGAGCAACGTTATACACTCCAATCCACATAATGGGATTGAAGACACCACTGGACCGAAGTCATAAAATTCTATGAATGCATGATGCAAACGTCATAATCGTCATTGTCACAAAATTGTCAAATTGCATCATCATTCATAAAACCCTCGTCAAGTATCATGGTAACACATTTAACATACATCAAAATCATCATAATCACATCACAAATCATCATGTTTTATTCATCCAAATACAACACATAATGTGTTCAAGGCGTATAGACATCAAGGCACAAGGCAGCCCTCAACAGAAAAGCAAGTAAAAATAAAACAAAAACACTGCTCCTGCTCGCCTGGAGTTCGCCCGACGAAGCAACTCGCTCGCCCGGGCTTCGCCCGACGAAGCAGGGGCGAATCCCACACTTCCATACAAAATCCAGTAGCATCTTTTTTCCACATTTCCTTCGCTTCCACTCACTACAAGAAAAAATGAGATTTGCGACACATAGTTTGGGACAGTTTTAAAAAACTGTCCCAATTCCTTGATTGCGACGGTTGTCACGACTGTTATACCGAATTGTCGCTATTATTTTAATAATTTTCCCTATTATGAAAACTTTATCACTATTACGCCAACCTTCCCACTACCTTTCTCACTATATTGAGAAAGAGAAGTAACATTTCCCTTTTAAAAATTCCAGGGTATAATTTTTGTTTTCAAGAAAAATTTCTTTCTTAAAAAATTTCATTAAAGAAAATGTAAAACTTCCAAATTTTAGCATCCAAAAGTACTGAGAAGTAAGAACCCTAGAGAAATAAACTTCTTCGTTTCACTTCCTTTCAATTCCCAAGGAAAATCAAAGCCATTTTCATCAAGAGAAATGTTATTTTGACACCATTTCCCTACACCTACACCGTATTTTATTGTTCACCAATACGGTGAACAGTGAAATATTATAATAATACTTTTTTTTAATTAAAAAAAAAATTTACAACTAAAAATTATTTTTTACATCTGGACGTTTATTAACCAAGTTTATCATTCCATTAACTAAATTTTTACATTGCATTAACCAACTTTATTTTACTACTAAAAATTATTTTTACACCTGGACGTTTATTAACCAAGTTCATAACTTCATTAATCAACTTTTTATATTGTATTAACCAACTTTATTTTACTAGTAAAAATTATTTTTAATATCTGAACTTTTATTAACCAACTTCATCACTATATTAACTAAGTTTTTACATTTCATTAACCAAGTTTGATTTACTATTAAAAGACACTGTTCACGGTACTATTCATGTACGGTTTATTGTTCACGTGTATTGTACATGTACGGATTTACTATTCACGTACACTGTTCATGTACGGATAAACATTGCATACGGTGTAGGTGTATGGGAGTGGTGTCACGGTAGCATATCTGTTTCATCATTTCTCTCACTTTTTCTTTTGCGTGACCCTCTTTACCCATTCCAACCAAACACAAACCCTTTTGTTCTCACACCCACCACTTTATTTCCTAGCCTGACAACATCGTAGCTGCCGTAAACCACGTGGTAATCATTTGACTCTTCTGCTTCTATGTATCTTCCATTATCTGCATTTTTAAGATCTATTAAGTGATTCAGCAAAATTTCTCTTTTGTTTTTGTTACAAAGAAAGAAATGGTTTTTGCTTTGAAATCAACAAAAATGGGGTTTTCTTCTTTTAAAAGAGAAAAGTGTCTCAACTTGGTCTAATCTAATCTCATATGAACTGATTATGTTTTTCTTCTGCAACTAGGTATTTTAAGCATGGGCTTGATTCTCACTAGGAATGCGTGATTTCAGTTTCTACAATGCAAGATCCTAACATATTTTCATTTGCAGAGTTTCAAACTTTGATTGTATTTTGTACGAAACTCTTCGTGTTGCATAAAAAACATAGTTGCTGAAATTGGTTGTAGTTCTCTAATATAGAAACTCTAATTTACTAACCATGGAAGAGTAAGTATCTCTTTGTACCTTCTCTAGTTTTTATATTAATGGTTCCCAAATTCTTCTGAGTTATCTTATCGTGTAGTGTAACCTTTGAATTGTGGTGATTTCATAAATTTTAGAGAGAATGCTATAGATCTTCTTCAGAGATATAGAAGGGATAGACCAATGCTTCTCAATTTTATTGTTTTGGGGAGTTTAATCACAAAACTTGTAATACCACCTGGGGCCGTCACACTCGATGATGCAGATCTATATCTAGTCAGTTTTGGTGTAATGTGCTTAATTGTGCTAAAAAATAGTGAGTTTACGTTAGTACTTTTGTGTTGTTTGTCATCCTTTTTCTTTTGCTTTTCTTGTCTTGATTATATATTGTTGGTATTTAAATAAATAGAATATTATGTATACAGGAATAATATATTACAAATCTGGGTTTTTTTCATCATTCTACTCCATCTCACTTTATTTCTCTTATGTGCACTAATTTATAGAATCATTTTTACATATGTCTTTCGATCGCCAATTCTCGAAATCATTAAAGGAGGTTCAAAATCTTGATGCTACAAGGGGTGACTCTTACAGGAATCGCCGCCCGTGAATCGTTGTAAACAAATTGAAGTTGCCGAGGAACAATGGCTGCACCACCAAAATGTCGTTGCTTGCGATGCGTTTGCAAACAGGTTGAGAGATATGATTGTTTCATGTTTTCTCTTTGTTGTGACTGATTTTGTTGTATATTCATACTTCTTTTCCTTGTATGTTTCTTTATTTCTAATTAAATTATATTTTACAACATAGGTTTCAGCCTAATTCCCCCAAAATTGACGAGCATATGAGAAAATATGAATAAATATGAAATCGTACAAAAGTGCAAAGAGCAAAAAAGAGCTCAACCGAAAACTTCTTAAATATTTAATGCTATTGTAACTTTCTATTGAGAATTTATTTGATTTTAATAAAATCTAGAAGATATCACATAAAACACTGCATTTTTCATATTATTAAATTCAAACATACATAATATATTGGCATAGGATGATATCAACTATCATAAGACATACCATATTATAGTAGCAAGGGTGTGTGTGTGTTATTTGAAAGATTTATAAGCTTTGATTATCTAAATTCCTTTAAATGTATCAACCTATCTAATGACAAAGATGGAAATGAAATTTTTTTAGTTCTATGAGTTCATGTGGCCTGGTTCTGATATGGTGCTTCCAAAGACACAAATTATATGCAAAACCTTCGAAGATGCATTTGTAAAGGCTTTCAAATTGGCTTACACTGAGCCTCAAAGAGCAGTGAGAGTGCATATATTTATTTCCTTATTAATAGATCAACTCTTTGAAGACAATTCCTTGTTAATAGAACTTCCTTTTTCATTTATCTTAAAGTATAGTACACACTTATTTTTGCAATCTTTGGCACCTTCGACAACTAATGATATAATCTATTATACGTCCGATAGATAGGACATTATGTTAACCCGTAGTTATCAATTAACAATTAGTTATACATTTTGTTCTTATTCTTTATACATATTAATCTTATTGTAATAGTTATATGGTATATCTTAATGGTTGTGTGAGATATAGTTAAATTTTGTTCTTTATGCTTGAATTTATACATTATAGGGGACTGTCCACAAGAGGTTTAAAACATAGCCGTTTACTTCTAGGTGATACATAGTAACAAAAGACTGTCGAGCTCAGTTTCCACCCAATAGATTGGAGAATTGAGACTATAAATGATACTGAATATCATGATACTGGTGTTGGCAGTTTGATACACAGTAATATTAAGCAAAATGACAACATTTAGAAGAACTCTCGGGTAGAAAATTCATCAACCTTGAAAATATCATCTCATAAGAGGTCAAAAACATTTATGGAACAAAGGTAAGAGTTATTTGTCACTCCTAGTTAATAAAAGCATTATGCACATGTTAAACTGAAATATTAACATGTATAATTTACGTGCTTTTGGTTGTATAATTTCATTGGCATGTCATTGGCTTCAAGATAGAATTGCTTTCAGTTTTAAGTTTCTTTTCTAAGAACTTAGGACTCGAAAAAGATTTTAAACCAAACAACGTTACTTCTATGACTACATCTTGTCACTCACTGTTTGTGTAAAAGTTTGAAATTGACAACTTTGAATTTATGTATAATGGTGATTTTAAATCATTTTAATTTTTGTCATCGTGTTAGCACGTTTGTATTGTATATTATTCAAGGGCCGATTGATGAAGAAGGTCTGCAAGTGTATGCTTTCTCGTAGTGGAAACATGGTGAATATGATTTGGCTCTCTTTGGGAGTCGTGCTTCAAACCTTTTTTCTATGAAAAAAGTAGTTGTGGCGTCATCCATTTGTTTCACCAAAAGATTAGTCTACCTCATATGTGGACTGGATGCAGTCATCACTAGCATAGGAGCTATTTCAAGTTCAAATTTTAGTTTTGTTATGTCAGCTATCAATGCTCTTGATGGACAAATTCGTCTTGGATTGGTTGTCTCAAGTTTCTGATATTTTTGTGAACATGCATATCAGGTAAAGCACAAAATCCAGCAAGTACTTTTCAATTTGTCCAGAACATACATATTGAAGGGACTGTATTACAAAGGTAAGTTATCAATTGAAATATTAATCATGACTTTAATATCTTACACATTTTTAGTTTATGTAGTGGAAATATTATGAAAATTTTAAACTTAATGGCCTGACTATCTTATTTAAGGTACCTTAGATGCAAATATTTTGATTTATGAATATTAGTTGGAGTTAATGGAAGTGGAAAATTTACTAATCTTGCTAAGGTGAACACAACTTCAACTAAATCCTAGGACTTATACATATTTACACCGACACTGAGAGTGAGTGAGTGACAGTGGCATGATTTGAAATTATAGGGAACATATTTTTTCATTATGAAGGCATCATACTTGAAATTGTGATGTTGATCTAACTTATTTTAAGGGATACCTAATGGAGATTCTTTATTTGATGGAGCTTTTATGCTCCACACTCAGTTTTCTATAATCTGCAATTAATTCCTCTGAGTCATTTTGTTGGATGGCAATTGTAACATGCATAGAGTTAAGGTCAATCATGGGGTTCAAAAGAAAACCATAAAAAAGATAATATGCACATTTAAGATTCTATCATTGGTTATATTTTTGACCAATTGTGCCACATATTAAAAACATTTGGTTAAATAACTAAGAATCCATGTTCTTTATATTTTTGCATATAATATATAGGGAGAAACATGATTTTTGTCTTTATTTGGTATTACCTTTTTATAAATCAAATATCATAATATCTACTTGATCATTATTTTCCTTGTTTACTGCATTTTGTATTATGTATATCTAATTTTATATATGATGCCACCAATTCAAACACTATGTTTACGAACTTGACGATGAAATTGTCGTTTCGGAGTAGATGTTAGTTTAAATAGTGAAGAGCATATGTTTTAATGTTCACTTAGCCATATTCTAGACTAAAATAACCTTTTTGTATTTGTTTGTGTAGATTGACAATTCTTCAAATCAGCTAAAGGATATGAGATCTCAGTGCCTGAAAGTTGTTTCCTATGTTGTCAATAAATATGACGATCATGAATTTGATTCTGATATGTGGGACATACTCTTTTCCTCTGTAAAACCCCTAGTTGATAAATTCAAATAGGAGGCTACCAATAGTGAGAAACCAAGTTCACTCCTATCTTGCTTTCTGGCCATGAGTGCAAACCGTAAACTAGTAGCAATATTATGCCGGGAACAAAGTCTCATGCCTGATATATTTTCCATTGTTTCTCTAAATTCAGCTTCTGAAGCTATTGTATACCGTGTTATAAAGTTTGTCGAGAACTTGTTAAGCCTTGACAATCAGTTGGATTATGTAGGTAGTTCTGCTCATAGAGTTTTACTTTCAAATAAAGTGCTTATGGACATCATTTGTTGTTTATTTGAAAGTTGATAATTTTTTGTTAAATAAAATTATAATTTTTCATGGTATTTTGTATTGATTGAATTGAATATTGTAATAGTATTGGTATTATACTAATATGAAGAGAGGAGATAATGTAGCAACTTTAATTTTTTTATAAAAAAAAAAATAAAACTACGGCGGTCCCGTCACAATTTGAAATGAATTATATAATATATAGTTATGGCGGTTATAACCGTCGTTATTTTCAATAAAATATATTATATATTATGGCGGTTACACCAGTCGTAATAATATATTGGAGGCCGTTTAAAAACCGTTGCAGAATGTTGCGGCAGTCGGAGCGACAGTTTTACAAACCGTCGTAAGACAGCCTCGCGACACATGTTTCTAGGATAGAAGAGGAACCGTCGTGACTTGAAATTTGCGTCGGTTGTAACTGCCGTAATCTGCCAAAATTAACCATTGTAATTTACCAATTTTCTTGTAGTGACTTTCGCCTGGCAAGGGCGGGGCGAAATTGCTTCGCCAGGCGAGACGGGACTTCGCCTGGCGAAATACGCGAACCTGCAACTTCTAAGTTGCAGTTCTACACCTGCATCAGACCCCAAAAGGTCTGCGATTCCAACACCCAACAGTCCAAAATACTCACCATTCATCACTGAATAACACAACGACAACAATACATCAAGATAGGTTTTTATCCCTAACATCTAACACCTCCCAAAACCCCAATTCCGTCATGAACTCATCTAATTCACCCGGAACCCACTACCTACAAGCTTCTACACCTATATCAATTATAATGATAAAAGATTCTCCCCATACCTTAGAAAATTTGATTCCGATTCCTCTTCTTCGAGTTCTTCTGAAACCTCTTTGAGCCCTAGCCTTCTTATCCTTTTTCTCAGAGCTTTTTCTCCAAACTGATCGTACCAAATGACTTCTCCCTTCTCTGTAATTCCTTTTTGTCTAACTTACCCCTAGGACTTCTAATATTCTTTCCCAACTTTGCCCTCACTTAACTCGCTCAATTTACCATATTGCCCTTAGTGGTTCACTTAATTATTTATAATAATAATACTAATAGTAATATATTCACATTATCCCATATTATTATCAAAATAATATTAACACATCACATACTTCTAAAATACTCTCAGCACCCTCTTTAACATCATAATACCCCACAACATCAATTATAGACATCAAAATAATTCGCTAAAACCGGAAATACGAATATAAATATTCTACTAATTTTTGAGGTGTTACAACTCTCCCCCACTTAAAGAGTTTTCGTCATCGAAAATTACCTGAAGGAAACAGAGTCGAATACGACTCCCTCATCTGATCTTCGCGTTCCCAAGTCCAACTTTCACCAGCTGGTCCACCCCCATAACACCTTCACCAAAGATATGTCTTTGCCCCGCAATTGCTCCATTTCTCGTCCATCAATCCGCACAGGTAACGCTTCAACAGTATGATTATCTCTCACCTATACGCCATCCATCTGAATCACTGCGATGGATCCGGAATGTACTTCCTCAACTGAGACACATGAAACACATCATGTAAATTCGCAAGCGACGACGGTAAAGTAATCTGATTGGCTACTTCCCATATCCTCTGCAAAATTTGATACGGACCAACAAAATGTGGAGTGAGCTTCCTAGATTTTAAAGCTCGTCCCACACCAGTCACCGACGTAACCCTCAAAAACACGTGATCTCCCTCTTGGAATTCAAGTGCTTTCCTCCTCTTATCATGATAACTCTTTTGACGACTCTGCGAAGCTCTCATTCTTTCTTGGATCATCTTAGTCTTCTCAGTCATCTCCTGCATAATCTCAGGTCCGAGTACAACACTCTCGCCTGACTCATACCGACACAAAGGAGTTCTACACCTCCCATACAACGCTTCATACAGTGCCATCCCAATACTCGCATGAAAATTTTTGTTGCATGTTAACTCAATCAATGGAAAATGGCTATTCCAAGATCCTTCTTGATCCAACACACAAGCCCTCAGTAAATCCTTCAAAGACTAGATAGTCTTCTCTGTCTGGCCATCTGCCTGCGGATGATATGCAGAACTCATCCTCAACTTAGTACCCAAAGCATCTTGTAAACTTTTCCAGAACCTCGACGTAAATCTCGGGTCTTTGTCCGACACAATACTCGAAGGTATTCCATGCAACTTTACAATTTCCTCAATGTACATCTCAGCTAACTTTTGCATAAAATGGTTGATCTTCATCGGTAAGAAATGAGTCGATTTAGTCAACCTGTCTATAATCACCCAAATAGAATCATTCCCTTTTGCAGTCTTCGGCAAAGCTGACACAAAATCCATGGAAATACTATCCCATTTCCATTCTGGGATATTCAACGACTGCATCATACACAAAGGCTTCTGATGTTCAATCTTGGACTTCTGAAAAATCAAACAGGCATAAACAAACTCCGCAATATCCTTCTTCATACCTAGCCACCAAAACAATTTCTGCAAATCCTGGTAAATCTTCGTAGCACCGGGATGAATGCTCAATCTACTTCGGTGTCCTTCTTCAAGAATACTCTTCGTAATTTTGGGAACATCTGGAACACAAACTCTATCTCTGAACCTCATCACACCATTACCATCAATCCGGAATTCACCTCCGTTACCCTGGTTAATTAAAACTGACTGATCAACCAACTTCAAATCAGATTGCTGACCCACTCTGATCTCTTCCAGAATTGTTTGGAGGAATTTGTAAAGTCTCGCACCACTCCCGAATTCTTGGTTAAGAGCAAAAAAGGAAAGCTTAATAGATCTAGAAATTTCTATCCGCATAGATTGTCTCATGAAGGATATGGCAAACTTGAAAAGACGATGATTGAAGAAAAAATAAAACAAAGGGAACAAGAGCTGGCTGATTCAATAAGCCATGAACGCACTAATCTTCACCATCACGCCATGAGAAATGGAAGAGGGAACATCAATGAAAAGGTGGTGAGTTCACATTAAAGGCTACACACGAAGTGGCTGAAAAGATTGTATGTGGATTCATTTTTCAACAATATTATTTATTTTGGTTAAATCAACTTGGTAAAGATGAAATTTTATATGTCTTGTAGGTTGTATTGGTTGAACAATCTAAAGCCAACCTTTTCGTTCCAGAAGATCTTCATGACATCTTGGTTAAGGCGATTGGAATTGAGGAGCATCCTGGGCGTGTTAGTGGTCGTGGAAGAGGCATTGGCTTCAATATTTTTTGGAATATCTCAATCAACTAGAGTAGTACACAATAAGGAAAATATTGAAGAGATAATTTTTGTTAAGTTGGTGGAGGAAAGGGAGAAGTGGAATCAGTAGGAACATTGGAGGGTGCAGATGGAGGAGCGGGAGAGAGTGTTGCAGGAGGAGACTGAGAGGTTGTTGCAGCAGGAGCAGAAGCGGGTCTAGAAGGAGCAAGAGGAGAAAGAGAGAAAGAGAGAAAGAGAGAGAGAGAGTGAGAGAGAGAGAGAGAGAAAGAGAGAGAGAGAGAGAGAGAAGAGAGAGAGAGAGAGAGAGAGAGAGAGAGAGAGAGAGAGAGAGAGAGAGAGAGAGAGAGGTTGGCTGAGCTGAAGCAAAAGAAAACGAATGATGAGGAGTATGAGAGGATATTCGTGAAATGTACCCGGGATGTGCTTGAGGTATATGTATAAGTTAAAAAATTGTGTTATATGTTATTGTTATTATTGTTTGTGTTTTAATTTTTGTATTGTATTTCTGTTATTTTTATGATGCATAGATTAATTTCATTTGGTTTACTTAACCAAACAAATTCAAATCAGTTGGATATTCAAGAGAAAGTAATGGGTGGTACAAGCATAAAAGAAAATTGTTCTGTCCACCAGGACAATATTGAAATCACACCACAACAAGTAGATAATATTCAGAGACTAAAAATGATAGTAGAGAGTATTCTACATATCTTCCAGAATATTCAATTAAGTCATGTTCCACATCAGTTTTACGTACTTCATAAGCCTTCTATTAAGGATTTTTTGAATGGGGGTGAATGGCTAGATCTTACCATATTACAATTACGGTGCTTGTAAGTATAATTTTTAAGTTAATCATTTCTATTTATATTCATACATTCTCGTACTTTAATAATAAACATTTGACTCTTGCAGGTACTTGCATGATATGTGTTGAAAGGGGTTTAATAAAGAATTTTATCATAGATCCAAACTCCATCAGTGTTTACTTACAAGACATACTGATAGAAGAGAACAAACAATGTTATCTGGCCCTGTTTTCCACTCGTATAGTATATATTAATTTGTGTTTTCATTTATAAATCAATTTTATACATATTATTAATTATTCTGAATGTTTATGCAGTAGTCATTGACAACTAATTATCATATGCCCGAGGCAAAATATTGTAGTTATGATTTGCTCTATGCACAATCTCCTTAATGAAGTTATGTTAAACTCTTTGTGTGGGTAAGTGGTATTAGTTTTTATTCAAAATTGACCTTTAGTTTTGAATAATTTTTATGCATGTTTAATTTTTATCGACATGTGTAGAGAGATGGAGGGATACAATGCAATCAAACGTAATTTTATTGGTAAAAGGCCTAGGACCCTTTCCCCAATAGTAAGTATTCCTTGTGCTTTTTGATATTCTTTTATTTGTGTGTATTAATTAGTAACTATATGAATATTAATTGTAGTCGAAAAGACAACCCGACAACTATTCTTGCGGATACTATGTTATGAAACATATGTATAATATTGTCACCGGAGGCATTACAAATAGATTGATCAAGCGTAAGGTATTAACTTAATCCATATACATGTAATTTATGTATAATTTTTAAGTTAATATTGTTGTTGTTGTTGTTGTTGTTGTTGTTAGCTTAGCATAATTTAAACTTTGTTCTAATTATAGGAGTTTAGTGATAATACAACATTCTCACAAGAAGAGATATTTGATATCCGATCAATTTGGGTTGGCGTCTTCTTATCATCTTGTCATGAATTTCAACAACAATAGTTTTTCTTTTGTTATAAGCAGAATTTATACATATAAAGGTTGTGATATTTTCATGTGCAAAACTCTAACTTTTGTAATATGTGTTGATGACAACAACCTAAATTTGTACATTTGGTTTTGCCACAATGTAAATTTGTAATTCTGTAAAAAGAAAAAATGAATGCCAATTTTATTATATGTTTCTGATTTGGTATTCTGTGTTAATTTGGTATTTTGTAACAATTTTATAGTTTATACATGCGTACAAAATGATACAAGTCTGCCAGTAAAATGAGAATCAACATAAATTTATGTAGCATTAAAATTGATTAGGCCCCTTCGGTTAAAGTCAAAAATTGACGTACAAACATATCTTATTATCTCGGTTATTGAATAAAATCAAGAGGTATGTTGCGCGCTAGTTAGTTTTGAAAATAAAAATATGATGTTGTCAGGGATCGAATCGTTGACCTTTTGCATTTTAACCTCAGCTTTATAAACACCGAGGAGGTAAAGTTCCCACTTTTAATGTCACCATTTGTTACCTCAACATCGTAACCGAGGTAAAATCCATTTCGCGTCCGACAAGACATGTGTTATTTGTAGTAGTGGAGAAAACATAAAAAGGTGTAATAAAATATGTATTTATCAAAATGAAACATAGTTCATTAAAGTAATACCATGAGACTTATATAGACTAAGAGTATAACTAACTTTTATCTAGTGTAACTAATTTGTAACTAACTTGCAACTAATAACTAACTCGCATATAGTGTAAACAATTTGTAACTAATTTGCCAATAACTTATAACTAATGTTAATATCTCTAACAATCTTCAACTAAGTTTGTTATGGTGAGAGCGTTATGATTATACAATGTTGTGAAATAATGCATATGGATGGAAAATTAAAATGAGGTGTTATGCCAAAACACCGAGAGGTGAAGAAACTTACACTTGCAGCGAGGATGATTAATTTAGAAATGAGGGTTTTTAAATACACCACCCATGTTTCTTAGACACCACGTGAAATTTCATTTTTGCCCCCAATTTCTGGATGTGCAAATCCGAACGCACCGTTTTTTTTTAAATTTTCCAGTTTTTTCCGGATGTGCACATCCGGAAGAATTCCTGATCTGCAAATCCGGAAAAAATCAAAAGAATTCCATAAAATCATTTATTTCTAAATATAATTAAATCCAATATAATTAAAATCCAACATAATTAAAATTAATATAATTTTTTCAATATAATTAAATCCAATTTAATTAAATGCAATATAATTAAAATTAATATAATTTTTTTCTAAATGATTAATATGGTATTTGCTTCTAAATTATTTTTTTTATATTGAAAAAATTAATTTAATTATATTGGTATTTACTTCTAAAATTGGATTTAATTATATTGGTATTTAAAATTATATGGTATTTACTTCTAAATTATATGGTATTTACTTCTAAATTATAATTAAAATTATATGGTATTTACTTCTAAAATTAATTTAATTATATTGGATTTAACTATATTGAAAAATCATATTAATTTTAATTATATTGGATTTTAATTATATTGGATATAATTATATTGGATTTAATTATATTGAAAAAATGATATTAATTTTACTTATATTGGATTTTAATTATATTGGATTTAATTATATTTAGAAGTAAATTATTTTATGAAATTCTTTTGATTTTTTCCGGATTTGCAGATCAGGAATTCTTCGGGATGTGCACATCCGAAAAAAAATGGAAAAATTTAAAAAAAATGGTGCGTCCAGATTTGCACATTCAGAACACAGGGGTATTTTCGTCAACGCGCATAGTGTCTAAGAAGGTTGGGTGGTGGGATAAGAAATTGCGTTTAGAAATATCTAAGTTAAGTTTCAAAACCTCTATTAACAACTTCTATTTGCCCGTCCATTTCGGGGTGATATGTTTTGTTTTTGAGTGATGCTTCAAACATTTCATTCCAAAAGATACTAAGAAATAATGGATCTTTGTCAAAAATAATGGATTCAATGAGGAGGTCACATATAGCCTAGATGACAATATGTCCAAATGAATTATTTAGATGTGTTACAAAATCCATGGCAAACTCTTACCAAATTTAATACACTGATGGTAGTGGTTGTAATAACCATTTTTATGGTTGGTTATTGTTATGTTTCTATATTAAGTGGTGTTCAACATAATGTTTAACATCCGTGTAAATTCAAAGACATGCAAAATAAGATATAAGCTTGGCTATGGTGGGATTTACTTCAAAATTATCTGCAATATGTGTGTTATGAAACTTATGGAGAAGAGCAATGAAATTTTTTCAAAAATTAAGTATGAAAAGTTTGTTTTTGAAGTACAATAACCCTTCTTTGAATGTATACAACTCGTTTTTCTATAAATCCATTTGTTTCACTAACACTTATCTTTCCAAACAAAATGTATAAAATTTATGCAGAAGATTGAAGATATTAGGATTGGTTAAGAGATGGTCAATAGCAATGATTCGTCCACGGAAAACTTCCTGCTCAAGTCATCAGCAACCAACTTTGAACAACCAAGTTTGTAAAATGTCTATAAAATTGAATCCCTGTAGTTCGGAAGATCATTTTTGTTGTTATGGTGTTTGAAAATTTTGCAAGAAAAAATTTCTAAGACTCTTTTAATTAGTGTAGATGTGGAAGTGTTAGCCAATTGGATTTAACGCCACTTTTTGACATATTATGTAACAGGACACATTAGCTAGGGGATATCCTTCCTAGAACAAGAACACTCAAATTCCAACACCATGTTCATATATCTCAACAATGAAATTTTCGTAAAGTCTAGAAAATCCATCACCAGCATGTCAGTCATTCTTTTTAATTCTATAAGAGCTAGAATAAACCTCTTTACTCTAAAAAAAACTTAATAGAATACAACAAGTCAGTAAGTGGACCGGCGAGAGTGGTGTACTAGTGCACAAAGAGTCTCATTGAGTCCTAAAAAACTATAGAGATCCGTGAGTGAACAAATAATTAACTATATGCACTACAAAGACACATTTAGATAATTTGGCATCAAAAATATGTAATTTTAAAAAGTTTAAAATAACCCACTAATGAACTAAGTGATCATTCAAATTTGAACAATAAATCAAGATACAATTTAAAAATTAAATCAATCAATCGTAAGAAAGGACAACGTAAACCATTTAAGGTATAATGGAAGGTGGAAGGTGAATTTTGAAGCCAAAAAGGCATTACTAGAAATTTGTAGTGACCATCGAAATTTTGAAAAGTAGTCTTATGTGTATCTTCCAATGTAATCCTGATCTAATGATAGTCTGAGCATAAATTTATCTTGGTATAGACTGATTCAGTTCCTAGCTCATTTAGTAGTACATCAATTATGTGAATGAGAAATCTATCTTTAATTGTAACAACATTTAAGGTTTTGTAGTCAACCCAAAATCGACAACTCTCGTCTTTTTTACTAATAGGATTGTGAAGGGAAATGAAATGTTATTAGTGATAATAATTATTCCTTTAACATGTCAAGTATGATGGAGGTCTTGGCTTATTTTTGTGAGTGGATGCAGCGATATGACTTCACATTCATGGACAGTGCACTTGGTAGGAGAGAAATACGGTATCATGTGGTCTTGAGAATGGGGCCATGTTGACCCTTAAAAATAGTCGGGTATTCACTACTATGAAAAACCCATTTAACAACGGCTGAGAAAGGTGTGTAATCACGCCTCCATAGGCGTTGTTATGTAGAGTGTCGTTGTATATATGATACTTACAATCACGGACCAGTAATCGTTGTATAAAACTGGAAAGAATGTTACTTATCACAACGGTTTATACAAACAACCGTTGTGATAAAGGAATTGTCCTAAGTTCGATTCTCAGTTGCGTGTCATACGCCAAATTTTGACCACAAGATTTCCCATCATTGTGAGGATCATCACCACAATATGGATGTACCTTCATGCCTCATCAATCTCCTCAAGGATTGTTAAGCATTCACTACAATCAAGAATTAGGGTTTTAAGCCCTCCCAGAGCACTTAGACAAAGGATCAATCAACAAATGACATGATCTTCAACTTGTCTAACCTCTCAAACACCCATAAAGGATCAAGAGGTCTCCCATATTAAGAATCAAGCACAAGATTGCAACATTCCAAGTGGATCGACCCTCAAGATCGCCAGTGTCACCAAATTAGGTTTTTGGTCGACCAAGGCCTCCAGATGAAAATTTTCATCTGGGCATAAGCCAATACCTCAAAACATGAGTCAAGAAGCTCAAAGGGACCTCATGGTCCCAATCATAGAGTCAAAATAGTCTCACAGGAAGCATTCATAAAAAAATCAGGAATTAGGGTTTCTTGACCTAATTCACCCCTAAGTTGACTTTGGGGAAAGACATGAACCAAGACCTCAAGACATGATTTGAGGGCCTCAAATACACCACATTGATCCATTTACAATAATGGATTGATCCAAGAAGCTTGATTCATAAGTTTCAATTTCATCTGGACCACAATTAGGATTTTGAAGAAAAAGTCAACTATACCTTTGACTTTAGACTAAGACATGTTCCCAAACCTTGGGACATGATTCAAGACACCCTAAAACACCTATGGAATCTGTAACACCCCAAATTTAGTAGAATATTTATTTAATTTATTTAAATATAATATTTGTGAATTTTTGGTGAATTTTGGGGGTTTGTGTCGATGTCAGTATTTTGGTGGAGTTTTTAGTTATTTTAATTAAATAATAGTATATAATATGAATATATTAGTATTATTATTAATTTAAAATAATATTAGAGTGTCATACCCCAAATTTTGACCACTAATCTTTCCCATCATTGTGCCAATCATCATCACAAGACGGGGATACTTTCATGTCTCATCAATCTCCTCAAGGAATTGTTGAGCATTCAATACAATCAAGGATTAAGGTTTCAAGCCCTCTTAGGGTACTTAGACAAGAGATCAATCAACAAATGACATGATCTTCAATTTGTCTAACCTCTCAAACACCCAAAATGGACCAGGAGGACTCCCACATCAAGAATCAAGCACAAGGTTGCAGCATTCCAAGTGGATTAAGCCTTCAGATCGTCAGTGTCACCAAATTAGGGTTTGGTCGACTGAGGCATCCAGATGGAATTTTTCCTCTTGGCATGAGCCAATGCTTCAAAGCACAACCCAATATACTACAAGGGACCTCATGGACCCAATCATCAAGTCAATTTTACCTCAGGGGATGCATCCACAAAAAATCAGGAATTAGGGTTTCTTGACCTTATTCACCCCTAAGTTGACTTTTGGGACAAAACATGAGCCAAGACGTCAAGGCATGATTTGAGGGTCTCTAACACACTACATTGATCCATTTGCAACAATGGACTGATCCAAGAAGCTTGGCTTACAAGTTTCATTTTCATCAGGACCACAATTAGGGTTTCGAGGGAAAAGTCAACTGTACCTTTGACTTTTGTCCAGGACATGCTTCCAAACCTTGGGACATGATTCAATACACCCTACAACACCTATGGAATATATCCATTAGGTTTGATTTAGGTCAAGGACTTGATTTCACAAAGGATCGCACAATTTGGACTCCGTCCGATAAAAAGTCAACTGTGCACAAAACCAAGTTTGACTTTTTGAGATTTTTCACAATTATGGTTCATTGACCCTAAAATGATGTTAATGTGTGATTGGAATCATCATTCATCATGAAAGATCAAAGAAAGTGGGATAACTTGTAAAAGGGGTAACCATAAAAACTTAGAATTTTTCTAAGTTATGGAACAAAGTGGCTAGGGTACCAACTTCCAAGGACCATAACTTGAGATCCAAGCAACCATTTTGGATGTTCCAAAGCTGGATTTGTAGATTTCATGGCATACTTTAAAAGTGTCAACTACAGCTCATTCTAATTCCTTATAGACTTCAAGTTATGATTGGATCAAACTCACTAAAAACATGAAAATGCATTTTTTCCAACACTTAGAAAAATTCTGCCCAAGGCAGATTTCAAGTGAAACACCAAAACTTGGGGCACTTTTTCACACATCTGCAAGATGAATCAATTCAAGGTGTAAACATCAAAGTTGTTGTGCATATTGCTAGCAATTCAAAGGGTCCATCAGCATGAAAAAACTCCATGGAAATCAAGAGATATAGCAGCTCAAAGTCATGCTGCTGCAACTGTTTTGGAAAAACCAGTTTGCATGTTTGCTTGCTCTCCATGATTTCTGATTCAAAGCCAAGGATCACTATGCCAAATTAATCTAATCTGATCACAATGCATCTGATCAAACCAACAAACTTGGACTGAAATGCCAAAAGCTTATCCTTGAGAATTGATGAGTTTTTGGCATATATGCCTTGAATTCAAAGGGAATTAATGTGGAATAGTGCACTTTAAAGATTCTAACTCTCCTCAGTCAAGTTCTCTGATTAAACAACAATTAAAATGACTGAAGAATATGGAATCAGTCAATACATAGCTGATCTATTTGGGGCAGCTGTTACACCAGTGCAAAAGGCATTTATGCCAAGCCAAGACCATTGAACCATGGCCTTATCCTCTGAGCTTCAAGAGAACCACTTCAACACAACTCCTCTACTATAAATAGAGGTCCTAACTGATCATTCAAATCACCCCAAAGCAGCTTACAACATTGCTTTCTCTCATTCCCTCTTTAAGTGCCAAATTTCTTTGTTCTTGAGCAAATGCTATCGGGTTTTGAGTTGCAGAGCCAAGCAACTCAAACCATCACTTCTAACACATCACATATGATGTATAGAAGCTGTCCAAATACCTAAACCACTTCTGAAACACTTCCATCAAAATTTCACTCTTCAACCTAGCCATTATGTAGTTGGGATACAATAATTTGATCTAAGGAGTTTCAAAAAGTTCCAAGGCATGCAATCCACTCCATACCATCCAGTGAAGCTGTAGAGATCATCATCCACCTTCTTGAACACACTTTGTGCAGAGTTCCATTTCTTCTTGCAGCAAGGTAAGCCTAAAACTCAATCTCCATACACCATGCATATTTCCTCGCACAATAATTTTGCCATATGTTCATAATCATGTATAGAGTGTTTCCCCTCCATTAATTGCTTTGTATGAGTTGTGTATCAAATTTCTCAGCCTTCATGCAGAAATTAGGGTTCTTGAGGTTTCTCTTTGATTTCTTATTCCATGCTTAAAATAAATGAAATTAAAGACCATAGACATGATCAATCGTGAGGTGAAAACGAGTAGATTGATATGTGGATTGTATGATTTCATCAAGTATTCAGTGAGATTGATGAGAAAACGCAAATCTGGGAAAAACAGAGCACGCGGGCAAAACCAAGATGTTCTTGGCGCCCTTTTTCAAACTTTCAAATATTTGAATTTTTGTGATTTTATTTAATTGATTTAAAAATTAAATTCTCTCTGAATTTTAATGATTTTGAGTTGATTCTTTTTTTAATAATTCACAAAAATGTTAAAATATTTTATTTTACAAAAATTTCCCAAAAATCTTATTTATTTTATATACTTGATATTTTTGCAAATAATTAATTTTTATTTGTTTTTTAACGTTTAAAATTTTTTTCCTTCTTGATTTTCCAAACTTAAATGATTTCCAATCATTTTGTGGATAAAAACATGATTTTTGAAACATTGATCCAAGATCACCACTCACTTTTCACATATTTTCAATAATTTTTATTAATTTTTAAACAAAATTAATTCTATTTTAAATAAAATTAGGGTTTTGATTAATTCCACCCTCATCAATCCATTTTCAAACCTTTTGGGCCTCTAATAGAGTGTAAGTCCCAACCCCTTTCTAAATAAACAATTTTTGGGCCTCAGATATTGTATAAGTCCCTTTGTATATTTTCAAAAGTTCGGCGCGATCGTCGCCTTTTTAACAAAATCAGCTGGGCTTCTCCTTGAGCTATAAGACCCATCTTTATTCATTTTCAAACTTTTTGGGCCTCTAATAGAGTGTAAGTCCCACCTCTTTGTAAATAAAATAATTTGGGCCTCAGGGTATTGTATAAGTCCCGATACAGTTTCAGAAACTTCGAAGAGGTCGTCGTTTTCAAACAATAATCATATGGGCCTACCCTCGTGTTGTAAGTCCCATTTCTTTTCTTTTAAAAACACCTTTTGGGCCTCTAATAGAGTGTAATACCCAACCCCCTTTTTGTACATAAATAATTTTGGGTCTCGGTTATTGTATAAGTCCTAGTACAGTTTTCAAAACCAGACGGTGCGATCATTGTCTTTCCATGGGCCTCTCCTTGAGTTGTAAGCCCCATATCTTGTACAAAAATGAACTTTTGGGCCTCTCCTTGAGTTGTAAGACCCAACCCTGTTGTAGTAAAACCTTTCTGGGCCTCACACATTGTATAAGTCTCTCTGTACATATTCAAAACAACAGTGCGATCACTGTTAAAACCTTGGGCCTCTCCTTGAGTATAAGCCCCAACGATCTTTTCAAAATAATTCCCTTTTGATTTAGATTCAATATACATTTGTTATCAAAACTTTCTTTAATTTCTTTAAACAACTAACAATACAGCATGGAAGCTTGCTCACCTGTAAGTTTTATCCGCTTTTATTTACTTGCTCAAATATATATATAACTGTATTGTGGGAAGCTGCGCATGGTTAGTCTCCTTTCATTCTTTTAAATACACGTCAAATATATATATAACTGTATTATGGGAAACTGCGCATGGTTAGTCTACTTTCATACCCTTTTAAATACTTGTTATATATCAACTGTATATATACTAGTATATTTATTTAGAGTTTTCCCCGGCAACTAGGTCTAGAACTAGGTAAAGCCCTGTTGGTCGCTCTTAAATACAATCAAAACTAGATCCCCATAGGATTTCCAGATACAATCTTGCCTTCTCTTAGGCTTAAACAATATGGAACAAAGAGAAATGCAGTATTCTTCGTGAACCTTTTCTCAGACTGTCACCCCTAGAAATTGTCAAAGAAATTCTACTCCCTAGAGTTGATCTATTCTCGGTGAATAACATCTCTTGAGTTTCTTCAAACCTTAGAACTTTCACTAAATGATCTATTCTTGGTGAATAGTATTTCTTGAACTTTTCTTGATTTGAGACCCACGAGCTTCCTACAAGCATCCCTGCCTCCTCTTGGGCTTTGTACAAGGACCCTCCGGTTTCTTTGAAGTTCTCATGCCTTCTCTTGGGCTTAATACAAGGACCCTGGCGACCTCTTAAAGGTATAAGACAGAACTTAGTCATCCTTTACTAAAGCGGTCTTTCCAGTGTCAAACCTCATGCCACTTTAGGGTTGATTCTCATCCCTTAATGCCCGTGCCTCCTCTTGGGCATCATACAAAAGATAAAAGTCTTCCACATCAGTAGACTTGGACAGTCTAATCCCCTTGAGTATCAAATACATTCTCAAGTTCCTTACGAATATAGGAAGAAACCTCGGGCTCTCTGGATAAATCTCCAACAGAAACCCAACCTCTCTCTTAAGAGTTCCCCAACCAGGGTCAGTGTAGCACCCCAATTCCCATCGACGATATATAATACATAAATAAATTAGAGTAAATAAAAATTTATTCTTAGACAGAAATAAGGATGCCACATTTGAAGAAAGAAAACAAATTCCCTGCTCATAAATTTGATACATAACACAAAATGGAATAAATATAATTCAGGAAGCTTTTTCCAACAAAAGGAAAGTTCAATTATGGAATAAAGTGGAAAGATCCATAACTGACTTGTTTTACAAAATAAATTGTTTTATAACATCAAAATATTCATACAAAGGTAATACAAAATAGATCCAACAAAAGTATACATATATATCAAAAGCGTTCCCCGACTCCCGTGTTACGTATCAGAGCAGACAGACCGACAAAAGGATAGAGAACTAAACTTCACAAAAGCCTCCAAGATACTAATCTGCAATTTCCTCATAGAGCAACAAACCACAGCAGAAGGGTGAGAAATAACAACTAAATCCAGATTGCATAATAATATGCAAACACATATAAATTCACATGCATAATTATTCTCACCACAAGCATCACATACGAATACCTATAGCATACCACAAATACATAACATATTTCTAATAATCCGACCACATAACATATATCACTTATACCAACATAATCACATATACACACATAAGGCATATTGATAAGTGCAAATTGTACCTATTTTTGTATATAAGTTTTGTTGCACTTATCATTACTTTGTGTTAAAATTGGTTGAATAAACCCCACTTTATGCGTAAATACGTTTACTTTACGTTTTCGGTGTATAGTGTGTTACCGTGTAAATATCATTGAGTTTAATCGATTTTAATTTATTTTTTTAGGTGTTCCAACAATGGGATTTTTCCATATTCATAAAGAGCATTGAATAAGCTTTCCAACGCTTCAAACCGTGCGTCAATCGGAGTTACGGTTCAAGAGTTATGCTCAAAACAAGTTCTGGTTTTCTGTCATGTTCGCTGGGCGAACCCCCGTGGCGAGCACTCACTAGCGAGTTCGCTAGGCGAACCGGGGCGAACAAAAAGTTCCAGAATCGTGAAAAAACTCAACTTTAAGGCGGTTTACGTTCGCCTAGCGAACGGGGACTCGCTAGGCGAACCTGGGAACACAAATTTGCCTATTTTAGCCATTTTTCATCATTTTTTAGGTTATGTTTTTGGGGGAACTTTCTCCCAACTTCATCAAACTTCATTTTTTCAGTAGATTAGCTTAGAAAACATCATGCAAGCTTGCATGCGGATGATCCGAGGTGGATTTCTCATCGATCGACGCCGAAAAACCGCGAGATGTTTGGTTCATTTCTGATTTTCTTCATGTCTTTCTTCTTTGTTGGGTTGTGTATATGTATTTGCTATGAACTCATGTATATTTGTCGCCCATGGCGTTGTATAAAACTTGCTTTACAAATCTTTATTAGTAATTGTCTCTGATTTTTGCTTTATGCGCGGGATTTGAGTTGCGTTAGACATAACCTTCGCGAACTTCGATTAGGGATGATTGTCTGTTAGTTTCTGGATTCTAGAGATAGATTTAGGGCTAACAATCTTCAATAGGCGTCGAATCTTAATGCCTCCGTGCCTTGAGCTAGCGTACGAAAGTATCGGCAATGGTAACACGGTTGTTCTCTCAACTTTGCGTTAGACATAACCTGTGTTGTGAGCGATGCTGGGTGATATTGATGAGTATTGTAGGTGGAGTATAACTGGTCGGTAAGTTTAAGTTTGTGAGGAGTGATTTGTATGCATTGCCGAATGAGTTTTTCTCTCTGAAGAATGATTTCTTTTTGTTTTAATATTTATTTTTATGTTTTCTTGTTTAAACCATTTAAACCCAAACTCATTAACGCGAGAGATTGTCGAACGACATTCTTTCCCTCGAACCGATCTCTGTGGACACGACATAAATCCCGGAGGGAATTCTTCCGAAAATAAATATTTTTGCTTGCTTGCCCTATTCTGCATCCAACAAAATGGCGCCGTTGCCGGGGATTGGTTTTGATATTGAATCGCATTGCGATAGTTTCTTTGTTTTTGAGTTTTGTAGATATCGTACATGTTGTATATTTTCACTTGTTTATATTGATACTTGTACATTTTAACGTTTGTTCAAGTGTTTGGTTAGGACGCTTGCTTTTGGTTGCGCGGTGAGACATCACCATGGCATGAATGAAGGAAGTTTCTAATTAAGCACCGTAAAGGCGTCGAGCTTACGACGTAAAACAAGCATGTTTTATAGTTTTTCTTTTCGAATGTTTTTGGTTGTTGTTTGCTCACAGATTTTGATTGACTTACTTGAGGATGCTGTTGTGATTTTCCAAGTTGGTTCGTTTCAACTTGCGGATGTATGGTAATGATTTTGTTAAGTTTTGTACACGTCTGAGGTATGTATTTATCGCTTTCTATACTTTAGCATATTCATGATACTTAGGCATTTTACAAACTTCCATGCCATCCATTCTTTTGTATACTTGTTCTTATTGTGAATCACTTTAGTTCCCACCTTTTTGTGAGGTAGCCTTCTATTGTTCATATATGCGCGGAGAACCAACATTCTTGTTATAACTGGATTTTATTATGTTGAATCTTTCATTTGTGTTGATTATATGAATGCATGAAAAGGATCAAGGCAATTGTTTCATTTTGAGCACAACTACCTTAGCCAAATAGTAAATTCACCTTGTGAGTGTGTGAGAATTCGTAACCCCTTTGAGCTTTTTGATCCATGTTTTTATTTGAACTTAATGCTTGTCTATGAGTATTTAGTTCACTTATTTTTGAATGAATTTTGTTTTTTCTTGAACCTCAACTATGTGTTGTTGTATGGATTGTTTCTTTGCCTTAGAAAGGAGGGAGTATTCACATGATAATGTGGTTGAATTCAAGTTGGGGAGAGAATGGTTGTTTACTCATTGGTTGGATTCTATGAGGATTGAAAAAGAAAAGAAAAAAGAGAAAAATATGACAAAGAAAAGAAAAGAAAAAAGTGAAAAAGAAAGAAAAAAGAAAAATCCTTGAAAAAGGAAACAAAAAGAGTTGCAATAATTGTGCTAAATAAGTATTGTGTGTTGTGTAGCACTTGGGATTTTGGAAGAAGTTGGTTGAAATTTTGTGTGTGAATCTTTGTGAGTTTTCACTCCCTTAGGTTTAGGTAAGTTTTTGTTTCAATTACCTTTAGAAATTGCCCCTTGTTTGTTTACCCGACCACGCTACAACCTTGAAAAGCCCTTGTGATTCTTGCCTTTGTATTTTCAATGTGAATTTGTAGATGTATGCATAATTTAGTCTTTTGTTTGCAAGATTGTTGTGTGAGTGAAAGAACCTCATTTTGTGTTTTTCATCTACCGATGATTGTTTTTGCTAGGTGTGATTCACATTTGAACTTGTGTTGTTTTAGAATTTTTGGCATGACTTTTGTATTTTGCTTTTGTTTCGTGGCTATGTTATCGTTGCAGTTTAGTGGTAAGTATTTACTTTTTGTGTGTACCGTTTTCATTTGAACCATTCATTCGTTTCCGTTTTTCAAAACCTGTTGATTCGTCATTCTTTGGTTATTTCTTGCGCATTTTCAAGTTTGTTTGATTCTTGTTTGTGGACAAACAATTATGTAAGTTGGGGAGAGTTTGATAAGTGCAAATTGTACATATTTTTGTATATAAGTTTTGTTGCACTTATCATTACTTTGTGTTAAAATTGGTTGAATAAACCCCACTTTATGTGTAAATACGTTTACTTTACGTTTTCGGTGTATAGTGTGTTACCGTGTAAATATCATTGAGTTTAATCGATTTTCATTTATTTTTGTAGGTGTTCCAGCAATGGGATTTTTCCATATTCATAAATAGCATTGAATAAGCTTTCCAACGCTGCAAACCGTGCGTCAATCGGAGTTACGGTTCAAGAGTTATGATCAAAACAAGTTCTGGTTTTCTGTCATGTTCGCTGGGCGAACCCCGTGGCGAGCACTCGCTAGCGAGTTCGCTAGGCGAACAGGGGCGAACAAAAAGTTCTAGAATCGTGAAAAAACTCAACTTTAAGGCGGTTTACGTTCGCCTAGCGAACGGGGACTCGCTAGGCGAACCTGGGAACACAAATTTGCCTATTTTAGCCATTTTTCATCATTTTTTAGGTTATGTTTTTAGGGGAAATTTCTCCCAACTTCATCAAACTTCATTTTTTCAGTAGATTAGCTTAGAAAACATCATGGAAGCTTGCATGCGGATGATCCGAGGTGGATTTCTCATCGATCGACGCCGACAAACCGCGAGATGTTTGGTTCATTTCTGATTTTCTTCATGTATTTCTTCTTTGTTGGGTTGTGTATATGTATTTGCTATGAACTCATGTATATTTGTCGCCCATGGCATTGTATAAAACTTGCTTTACAAATCTTTATTGGTAATTGTCTCTGATTTTTGCTTTATGCGCGGGATTTGAGTTGCGTTAGACATAACCTTCGCGAACTTCGATTAGGGATGATTGTCTGTTAGTTTCTGGATTCTAGAGATAGATTTAGGGCTAACAATCTTCAATAGGCGTCGAATCTTAATGCCTCCGTGCCTTGAGCTAGCGTACGAAAGTATCGGCAATGGTAACACGGTTGTTCTCTCAACTTTGCGTTAGACATAACCTGTGTTGTGAGCGATGCTGGGTGATATTGATGAGTATTGTAGGTGGAGTATAACTGGTCGGTAAGTTTAAGTTTGTGAGGAGTGATTTGTATGCATTGTCGGACGAGTTTTTTTCTCTGAAGAATGATTTCTTTTTGTTTTAATATTTATTTTTACGTTTTCTTGTTTAAACCATTTAAACCCAAACTCATTAACGCGAGAGATTGTCGAACGACATTCTTTCCCTCGAACCGATCTCTGTGGACACGACATAAATCCCGGAGGGAATTCTTCCGAAAATAAATATATTTGCTTGCTTGCCCTATTCTGCATTCAACACATACCAAGGTTATGACATATGGAAATACACCACCACATCACATATATTCATATATAGCATACCATAGAGAATTAATACATTCATTGTAATGTACAACATCCCCACAAAACATAGCATATGTCTATACATAAAACATATCATCCATAACCAATGCATTTATCACAAATGCACATCAAATCACCAATGCTATCACAAGCTCAACACGTAATCAATTAATTCACAATTCCCCACACATAATCAATCCATTCATGATTTATGCAAATGCACAGAGACCGACACAATGACTCTATGCAATGCAATGCGGTACCAATCCATCCATCATTCTCATCATTAATTCACTCAGGAATTATTGGAATCATCGCTTGTTACTTAGTGTAACTCCCCGTCGGGCAAACGATGTTCCCCGTCGCTTTAGGTCCTATTTGTATAAGGCTCACGACATTTATGGATCGCTTTAGGTCCTCTTTGTATAAGGCTGACGATCCTATCGCTTTAGGTCCTCTTTGTATAAGGGTCATGATCGTCTATAACGTCGCTTTAGGTCCTCTTTATATAAGGCTCACGACTGTTATAGCAGATTTACTCTGGAATCGTTTCGTCGCTCACACCCACTAGGGCACACGACATCACAAGATGCATATCATGATGCTTAGCATACAATGACTCATGACAATCAAATGCATCTTCACAAATCAACAATATGGATTATCTTATCCTCATTATTCATGCATTGGAAATTAATTCAAACAATGCATTTACTTGCCACAAGGCCACCCAATAACACACATTGAATTTCACATAACAATGCATTTCATCATAATCCACAAACCACAACAATTAGCATTTTAGCATATACACTCATATCAATTCACATCAAGAATTACTCATCATCAACCACAACAATCCTACAATCATACAAGGATCCTCACAACACTAGGATTCACGCCACGAAGGCTACCCACAACAACATACATTAATAACATACATTTGTATTCAATTCAACAAAGTATTTTGCCATTAGGCCACAAGAAACCACGACAATTATCACATGCTTCAACATCAAATAAACCACATAAAAGCTCCACGTTATGCAACAATAGCACAACACACGGTAAAACACCAACTGCACGCATTTAACGCGATAAAAACCCGACAACCCAACACTTTTACAAAACCACGACTTAAATAATTCATCTACTGCCCTCCAAACCATTTTTAATAGAAAGAATATTTTATTAGCTTACCAACGCTTCGAACGGCGACCAAAACAGACTTACGGTTTGAAAGTTATGAAGAAAACAAAATAGAAAAATCTGCCACTTCGCTCCAGTATTCGCTAGGTGAACCCTAGCGAACCAAGGCAAAGGAAAACCAACATAAAGTTCGCTAGGCGAACATTCGCCCGTTCCTTCGCTATGGTTCGCTAGGCGAACCCGCGAAACCCAGAATTCGCAGCAGCGTCAATATAGGTCATTTAGGACCAAAATCCATCATTTCTTCCACCCAAACCCTTCCAATTCATACCATAACAACCAAAACATGTCCCAACATAATCAACAAGTATTCTACGAAGTTTATATCGAGTTTCAACCGTGAAAACATCGGTTTTTATCAATTGATCACAAATTATCAATGAGAAAAAGTTGTGAAACAACCAAAACAATTACAACAAACAACACATATACATACACAAGCAAGATATAATCGAAACTTCTCACCCTTACCCGATTAATCGCGCTTGAAACAGAGTATTGAAGATTTCCACCTCTTTTCCTCTTCTCCATTTCTTTCCTCTCCTTTTCCTTCTTTCTCTCTTTCTTTCCTTTCCCTTTCTTTCCTCTCTTTTTTCTCTCCAATCTCTATTTATAAAAATATCTAATTTTTCTAAAATATCTAACCTCTCAAAATGACCATTTTACCCCTCAGCTCAAATATCTCGCAAACGCTCTCAAAATGCGATAAAACATAATAACGATGAAAAATAATATATTGCCAAATAAAAGTCAAGAATAAAATGATATAAAAACGAAAATAATTAAATTGACTCGATTAAATAAATAAGACAAAACGGGGCGTTACAATTCTCCCCCACTTAGACATTTTCGTCCTCGAAAATATAACTGATACGAACAACTCCGGATACGACTCTCGCATACGACTAACAAACTATCATGCCAACAAAAGGCACACCACGAATAACACAAACTGACAAACAACCTTGCTAACCACAACTACAACAACGACACGACAACGGCGACAACTACAATGACAAGATGCAAAGCCCATACAATGCACTTGATGACTAACTCACGACTCAAAGAAGACCATGTTACCAATACCCAGGTAACACTCCCCTAATCTCCCACATAGGGATTAACCACACGCACTCGAACCAGCACCATGGAAACGAGGTAATAACAAAGACAAGAACCTAAAGTCCCACGACACAACATCGTTTCAACAACCTCTACATAACCACAATACCAACATCCTTGTCACATAACAATATTACAACAATGCTATAATTCACCAATCGAACATACAACCAAAACATCCATCTACATAGTAGCCCATGAATAATATTTAAACCTTTCACCTAACACTTCCATTCTGAAACATCCAATGGTCTCCTCATTCCTACATGTTTTCAATGTTCAACCTATGAACTCTTACAAGTCACACACGCATATACAAAATGTGCCACATCACGCTTTCGTCGCGCATTCTGATTACTCGTAACCATCAAATCAACCAATTTCACGTCCAAAGTCTAACTCTTTCTCATATTCACCAAAAATCATTAGTGACCTTTAACATGCCAAGCCTCACGCTATCAGATGTCAATTCACACACCAACTCAACACTACTACAAAATGGCCAAACAACAACGCCAGGTTTACAACGGCATCCTATACACCGTTCTTATAGTGCGTACTGGATGCGCGCGCATTATTTTAATTAGAAATCTCAAGGGTATAATAACGGTTTTTATGAAAACCGTGGTGATACAATCTAGCTATCATGGGTTCGAACCTCATCGCCCTCATATAGTTTATCTCTTTGATGTAAATGCTCCATTTTTAAGTTTTATTAATATTTAACTAAAAAATAATAAGGATATCACGACGGATATTTCTCAAAATCGTTGTTACAAATTGAAACTTCTTTTTATGTATTTTAAACACCAAGTATATATATCAATTTATCCATTGAAACAACCCTAACACCAACGCCCTCACCATTGTCGGGAAGAAGACAACAACAACAACAAAGTGTTCTACTTTAAGGTGTTGCAATGTCACATTTGAAGACAAAATCATCCAAAGGTGTTTCTACGTCTTGTTCCAGTGTAAAATCTCGATCTGGAAATTTTTGTGGTTGTGATGGTCGTATGGTTTCGTATCAATTCAAAAAGGGACAAAATAAAGGAAGGCTTTTTTGGAGATGTCCATTTTGGAGGAGCGATGAAACATGTAATTTGTTCATATGGGATGAAGACGTGGGAGAAAGATATGGAAATGGCGATGAGAGCATTATGAAGTCAGAGTTGGAAGTTATGGGCTATCTGAAGGTTATGTATGAGGATTTAAAGAAAAAGAACAAGAATTTGAAGAACAAACTGAAATCAAAGATATTTTTTGGAAATATCAAGATGTTATGTTTTTTTGTCTCCTTTATGTTTAATATTTACTTTGTTATGATATGTAATAGTTGAATTAGGGTTCGAATTACATTGTTGATGTTTAAACTGCAGATGCATTGTGAATTACATTGTTGATGTTTAAACTGCAGATGCATTAAGTTAGAAGTTAAGGCGCACCTTTTCTTTTTTATTTATTTTAAAATTCATAAATAAAAGGGTTATCACTACGGTTCTTCTGGTTAACCTTAGTGATATATTTATAATAAATAAATACATATCTATACGGTTTTTATTTATTTTAAAATTCACAGATAAAAGGGTTATCACTACGGTTATTCTGGTAAATCGTAGTGATATATTTATAATAAATAAATACATATCTATACGGTTGTTATTGTTAACCGTTGTGAAATAGTTTACCCATATATAAGCGAAATAACTTTCATTTAATTGACAGTAACGCCGTTGCCTTCAAAGTGAAACCCTAGAACCCATTTTTTCTCTTCGTTTTCACCATTAGACGTGAATCTTGTGCTTCATACATTAAGGTATTCTTCTTCTTCCATCTATTGTTAGATATTTCTCATTATCTCGTTTGTTGCATGTTGTTTTTGTTGATTGTTCTCATTTTTTCAGATTCGTTTTCACTACCTTAACAAAGATCATACTTTGGAAACTTCATAATGTTTGTGTTGCTATGGAAAAATGTATAAGAAGCATGAAGCTATGATGGAAACTTCATCCACCTTGTATTTTTTTTCATAGCATCACGAACAAGATGTTAGTAAATGAAGAAACAACAGTGTAAGCAAACTTTATCTAGTTTTAGAAGCAATGAAAAGAAGTATAAGAAGTATGAAGCTTTTGTGTAAGCTTCTTCCTCCTTATATTTCTTTTTCATGGTTTCCCGAACTAGTTCAACATCATAATTGATTCCTGTTCCGCGATTAGTTTCATTATAAGGTGCGTTATTCCCGTTCCTCTCTTTACTCATCACTGGATTATGGTTTTAGGGTTTGTTTTCAACTAAGGATGCTCATTTTTGAAGTTTGCTTTGTTTCCTTTCAGGTTAAGGGGATGATATAGGGTGATGATGCTGGTGGAAGCAAGCGTATTATATCAGTTTATAATTTCTGGATCTGGTATAGAATGTTGTTTGAGTTTATCATATTCTATTTACATTGTTTGTTTAACTAACCCTCACTTAAAGTTTGCTGGTGGTAGCAAGCGTATTATATGAGTTTATAATATCTGGATCTGGTATAGAATTTTGTTTGAGTTTATTATATTCTATGTAGATTGTTTGTTTCACTAACCCTCACTTAACATACATTCAGTTAATTTGACATAGATACTTATAATCTGCAAATTAAGTTGTATTTGAAAACCAACTTAAACAAACCAATGTTGTTTTCTGATTGCATGCCTATCATCATTTATCTCACGTTCTTTTATATATAGATTATGGTATAATGATCTGGCTCCTTGGATGCATCGCCATCTTCCAATATAGTTAAATCAAAGATGAGGCTCGAAGGAGTCAGATCAATAAACCACAATATATGTAAAAGAGCGTGAAATGCACGATGAGACGAATGTAATCAGAAAACAACATTGGTTTGTTTAAGTTGGTTTTCAAGAACAGTTTAATTTGCAGATTATAGACTTCTTCATCAAATTTAATCCATGTATATTTATTTATTGAGGTGTTTGGAAAACAAGCAATCTACATTTAATATAATAAACTTAGGGTACTTACAACAACGGTTATATATTGTAACCGATATCATAAGTAATTTATGTTTTATATAAATTCGCTACTGATGGGTTTCGAACCCAGAACCTAAGTGTATGTATCGCAACGGTTTATTATCATAACCGTTGTGATATATGGCGCGCGTCCTGCCTTTCAACAACGGTTTCCATACCGTTGTAGAAACAGCGAACTTACAACGACAATCTACATAAGAACGCCTTCGCCCGCGTCATTATATGTCATTCCCAACCGTTGTTAAATGGGTTTTTCGTAGTAGTGCAAATCTCTAAATTCTTCTAAAAGTTCCCACTCTTTAACCATAAAAGCAAACATATGTAAAAACTTTCGACTCAACTCATCAGGCACGACATTAACTTTACCAATAGGATAATACGAGCCAAGGTCATAACTAATCAGGAATTCCAACCATCCGACCGTGCCTCAATCCGAGTTACAAATCAAGAGTTATAAAGGAAACAAAATGGGACAAACTGCCATGTTCGCTAGGCGAACCCCTAGCGAGCGTTCGCTTCCGCCTTCGCTAGGCAAACGTCGTTGGCGAACATTCGCTGACCTTCACTACCGGGTTCGCTAGACGAACCCTCGAAAGCTGTTCGTTGGACTTCGCCCCAGGTTCGCTAGGCGAACCATGGAAAACTCAGAATTCCAGCAGCGCTGTTACTCATCCAAAACCATCATTTTCTCCATCCAACCACCTTGAACCTAAAACCCTCAAAATAATACCTCCAGATTCTCAACACAAAAGTAACCGCAGCCATCTTGAAATCATGAATCCTGAATTGTAGTAAAGCATAAGAAATGACTTTACCCTCTCGCATTAACACACTAACTACCCTCATCAAGGACCCATCCCAATATTCCATAAACAGTTTATTAAGATCAGGCAGAATCAAAATTGGAGCCGTAGTCAATCTTTACTTCCGCTCACCAAAACTTACTCACAACGAACATCCAAAACAAACGACTCACCCTTTGCAAGTCAATTAAGATAACATAAGTACTAACATAGCAAAGTCTTCCATAACCTGCAGTAACAACCAACAAAGCCCAAAAGTTTCTAATCTCCTTAACCGACTTCGGAGTCTCTCAACGTAGAACTGCATCTATTTTGGATGGATACACAACAATACCATCATCGGAAATAACATAACCAAGAAACTAACCTCTTTCAATCAAAATTCTCGCTTCGATAATTTAGCAGAAAGCTCCATCTCTTTCAACCCTTGTAACTCAATCCTCAAATACTCTACATACTCATCCTTTGATTTAAAATAAATCAGAATATCATCCAATATACATCACTATGAACTTATCCAAACAATTATGGAAAATACAATTCATTTACTCCACAACCATAACATATACAACCTTAAAAATTCATTTTGAGCTCGAAACAATTCATCCAAAATAGCTTAACAATCTCTGGTTACCACATTCCATATCAATTCTTCTTACGGGGTTCCAACTCACTCAAGGTTTCTTCTGACACGAGATCTCAACCCATAACAAAAGTAATACCATCAAGGAACTTCAAATCGTTCGCAATTCGTCACAATTCAAAACTCAAGCTATCCTGAACACAACCGCAAGTTTCTATACTACTCACTAATTAACACGCAACCTCATGCTATCATCCTTTTCCTTACCAACCATGCTAGACCTCTTCAAGTCGACACACTAATGTTTCATCCAAAAAAACATCTGAAAACCATGCACAACTGACGACCCATCACTGTGGCTTTCCGCCAATTTCCAGAACACTAACATCACAAACATGACGAACATCTGAGTTTCACTTCTTAAAAGTTCTCCTACTTTCTTAGCATATCCAAACCTCAAATCTTCACCTTCGTCAAATTTGAGTTCACATTCTACTCTCTAAGAACAACCATTAACGATACCCAATCGTTCTCTCTCAATGACTCCCCAACTGGACCAACATACCAAAACCTCCAATCCGTCTCATCTTCCGATATTAGAATCTTCATCGACTCAACAAAACAATCCGTAATCATTTTCTTAATTCCAAACAATTCATTGCACACACTATCAAAGCCGAAAAGACACGTCTATTCCATCCAATATAATTCCGTCTACTATCAACAAGAGATTAAGGGTGATCAGTTCCTCAATTTGCCAATAGACAGCCGACAATCATGATGGGGGCATAAACCGTCTTTACCAAACTATAATAGCATTTCTTACATCTTGTGCACAAAACTACCTAAGGCACAAATCCTTAATTGACATAAACCTTACCTCTGCATCCCCTCCGGAACCGAGAACAACACTGTCCAAACAACACTTACACTCTTGCAACCAACGGCACACAACCGAAGCAACTTGGGGAAGCACAAGCTTCTCCCCCACTTATCTCATTCTCAATCCTGAAAATAAAGGATTAGAAAACCAGAAAGTACTGACAGTGTTTCACACACATATCACATACTAAGGAACAAACAACTTCGACAGTATTCAACTGTCACACCAACTGACTCAACAACTTGGCCGGACGGACCGACCTGCTCTGATACCACTAATGTAACACCCCAATTCCCATCGACGATAAATAATACATAAATAAATCAGAGTAAATAAAAATTTATTCTTAGACAGAAATAAAGATGCCACATTTGAAGAAAGAAAACACATTCCCTGCTCATAAATTTGATACATAACACAAAATGGAATAAATATAATTCAGGAAGCTTTTTCCAACAAAAGGAAAGTTCAATTATGGAATAAAGTGGAAAGATCCATAACTGACTTGTTTTACAAAATAAATTGTTTTATAACATCAAAATATTCATACAAAGGTAATACAAAATAGATCCAACAAATGTATACATATATTTCAAAAGCGTTCCCCGACTCCCGTGTTACGTATCAGAGCAGACAGACCGACAAAAGGATGGAGAACTAAACTTCACAAAAGCCTCCAAGATACTAATCTCCAATTGCCTCATAGAGCAACAAACCACAACAGAAGGGTGAGAAATAACAACTAAATCCAGATTGCGTAATAATATGCAAAGACATATAAATTCACATGCATAATTATTCTCACCACAAGCATCACATACGAATACCTATAGCATACCACAAATACATAACATATTTCTAATAATCCGACCACATAACATATATCACTTATACCAACATTATCACATATACACACATAAGGCATACCAAGGTTATGACATATGGAAACACACCGCCACATCACATATATTCATATATAGCATACCATAGAGAATTAATACAATCATTGTAATGTACAACATCCCCACAAAACATAGCATATGTCTATACATAAAACATATCATCCATAACCAATGCATTTATCATAAATGCACATCAAATCACCAATTCTATCACAAGCTCAACACGTAATCAATCAATTCATAATTCCCCACACATAATCAATCCATTCATGATTTATGCAAATGCACAGAGACCGACACAACGACTCTATGCAATGCAATGCGGTACCAATCCATCCATCATTCTCATCATTAATTCACTCAGAAATTATTGGAATCATCGCCTGTTACTTAGTGTAACTCCTCGTCGGGCAAACGATGTTCCATGTCGCTTTAGGTCCTATTTGTATAAGGCTCATGACGTTTATGGATCGCTTTAGGTCCTCTTTGTATAAGGCTCATGATCCGATCGCTTTAGGTTCTCTTTGTATAAGGGTCACGATCGTCTATAACGTCGCTTTAGGTCCTCTTTGTATAAGGCTCACGACCGTTATAGCAGATTCCCTCTGGAATCGTTTCGTCGCTCACACCCACTAGGACACACGACATCACAAGATGCATATCATGATGCTTGGCATACAATGACTCATGACAATCAAATGCATCTTCACAAATCAACAATATGGATTATCTCATCCTCGTTATTCATGCATTGGAAATCAATTCAAACAATGCATTTACTTGCCACAAGGCCACCCAATAACACACATTGAATTTCACATAACAATGCATTTCATCATAATCCACAAACCACAACAATTAGCATTTTAGCATATAGACTCATATCAATTCACATCAAGAATTACTCATCATCAACCACAACAATCCTACAACCATACAAGGATACTCACAACACTAGGATTCACGCCACGAAGGCTACCCACAACAACATACATAAATAACATACATTTGTATTCAATTCAACAAAGTATTTTGTAATTAGGCCACAAGAAACCACGACAATTATCACATGCTTCAACATCAAATAAACCACATAAAAGCTCCACGTTTTACAACAATAGCACAACACACGGTAAAACACCAACCGCACACACTTAACGCGATAAAAACCCGACAACCCAACACTTTTACAAAACCACGACTTAAATAATTCATCTACTTCCCTCCAAACCATTCTTAATAGAAAGAATATTTTATTAGCTTTCCAACGCTTCGAACGGCGACCAAAACGGACATACGGTTTGAAAGTTATAAAGAAAACAAAATAGAAAAATCTGCCACTTCGCTCCAGTATTCGCTAGGCGAACCCTAGCGAACCAAGGCAGAGGAAAACCAACATAAAGTTCGCTAGGCGAACATTCTCCCGTTCCTTCGCTGTGGTTCGCTAGGCGAACCCGCGAAACCCAGAATTCGCAGCAGCCTCAATATAGGTCATTTGGGACCAAAATCCATCATTTCTTCCACCCAAACCCTTCCAATTCATCCATAACAACCAAAACATGTCCCAACATAATCAACAAGTAGTATTCTACGCAGTTTATATCGAGTTTCAACCGTGAAAACATCGGTTTCTATCAATTGATCACAAATTATCAATGAGAAAAAGTTGTGAAACAACCAAAACAATTACAACAAACAACACATATACATACACAAGCAAGATATAATCGAAACTTCTCACCCTTACCCGATTAATCGCGCTTGAAACGGAGTATTGAAGATTTCCACCTCTTTTCCTCTTCTCCATTTCTTTCCTCTCCTTTTCCTTCTTTCTCTCTTTCTTTCCTTTCCCTTTCTTTCCTCTCTTTTCTCTCTCCAATCTCTATTTATAAAAATATCTAATTTTTCTAAAATATCTAACCTCTCAAAATGACCATTTTACCCCTCAGCTCAAATATCTCGCAAACGCTCTCAAACTGCGATAAAACATAATAACGATGAAAAATAATATATTGCCAAATAAAAGTCAAGAATAAAATTATATAAAAACGAAAATAATTAAATCGACTCGATTAAATAAATAAGACAAAACGGGGTGTTACAGTCAGCTTATCCCAAATCAGAACCTCAAGGTCTCTGATATCTCAACTCTTCTGCAATCCTCAACAAGAGTTGATTCCCCATTTGGATCTGCCTCGGGATCTTAACAATCCCCGGAAAAAGTTAGCCTCCTCTTAGGCTTCGTATAAAGATATTTCCTCAACACAGTCAGCCTCCTCTTGGGCTTTGTACAAAGATTCTCCCCAGCGGAGCTAACCTTTTCAAACTCTCTTGTTGAGTTCATCACTTTTCCAGAATCTCTTGTTGAGTCAACCAACTTTCAGACTCTCTTGTTGAGTCAATCAACTTTTCAGGCTCTCTTGTTGAGTCAATCAACTTTCAGACTCTCTTGTTGAGTTAATTAACTTTCAGATTCTCTTGTTGAGTCAATCACATTTTCAGACTCTCTTGTTGAGTCAACCTATTTTTAGCCTCAATCTCGGGCTTTGTACGAGACAGATAAATACTTTCTTGTTGAGTCTATCTTTGTCCAGCCTCATCCCAGGCTTGGTATAAAGATTTCCCCTAGAAGGAGTTAGCCTCCTCTCAAGTTGTGTAGAATGATTTCTCCAGTTTGTTTAGCCACAATCCTGGGCTTGATACAGGATAGATAAAAGCACTCTCTTGTTGAGTCAAACCCTTTTAGCCTCAATCTTGGGCTTTGAATAAGACATAAATCTCCCTCTCTTGAGCTTGGGACAGATATCTTTCCCAGCAGAGTCATTTCCTCCCAGCCTTCCTCTAGGCTTTGAGGAATAATCTTCCCCAAGAAGAGTCAAACTCATTTCAGTCTCAATCTTGGGCTTTATACAAGACACATAAAAATATCCTCACCAGAGTCCAACTCGTTTTAGCCTCAATCTTGGGCTTTGTACAAGACAGATAACACTCTCTCACAGAGTCGAACTTTTAGCATCCTCTTAGGCTTTGTATAATGATATCCCCAAAGAGTCAGTCTCTTTTTGCCCCAATCTTAGGCCTCGTACAAGACACATAAACACTCTCTTGTTGAGCCAGTCAATTCCAGCCTCCTCTTAGGCTTTGTATAAAGAAATCCCCTAGCGGAGCTAATCAACCTCTTAGCTTCAACCTTTGGGCTTTGATCAAGGCACACAAAAATCAACAATCCCTCTTTAGAGATGACAAGTTCTCTCTCAGTCAAACTTTTAGCTTCAATCTTGGACTTTGAACAAGACACAAATAACCTTTTAGATTCAATCTTGGGCTTTGAACAAGACACCAAAATATCTTTTTCCTCCCTTAGAATAGGAGGAACTACGATTGCTCTGATTTCCCTGTTTCATTTAAATGGGAATACGTAGGCATAAGATTGCAAAATCTTAGCGAGCATACCAAACAAAAACTCTAGGTCCAGTACCTTCATACCAATCAAAACTTAGGTCCAGTACCTTACCAAAAACAAAACTCACTCACTCACTCATATTTCCCAAGAAACTTTCCCAACCCATTAACAGATAAACACCATCAATTACAAAGCGAGACCTAAAGCTAATATCCTGTGGATAACCACATATAGGATGGGTAATTGATAACTCCCCATTGTATAACCTGACCCTGAACCCCCCAATCTCTTTAAAAGCGTTTGTTCAGTTAAACATTCGCGTGCAAGGTTAGTTTTAGATAGCTTCCCTTTACCTTCCAACTTCACGGGATAAATAAGAAATCAGAAAGTAGCACCCTTTCTCCTCGAGGAGAAAAACCCAAACTTCAGCGATAAGGTGGTCGCGTCACCGACAAAATCCGCTCGTAACAGAAAAATGGCGACTCTGCTGGGGAGTCCTTAGAATGATCCTTGGGGCATCGTCCCCATTTTCCACAGTAAAATGGTGACTCTGCTCGGGAGTCATTGACTGTATAGGAATAGGCTATAGCTCTTAAGAGGTCTAGGATGTTAGTTTTAGGATAAATATATATATATATATATATCGCTTTTCCTAATTGATATCCGTGTTTATTTTTCTACTAATGGGACTGCGGGTGATGCTACATCTGGAAAGTTTGAGTGACACCTAAGATAAGTGATGGCACTAGACAGGGAATCTTACAGGGAGTGACTCCCAAATAAGAGATCCCGGTCGACCATTGAATCAGTGGAGAGGCCCTTTGCAGATTCAATGCCTATACGACTTTGGTTGTTGAAAGCAGATTGTTCGATTATGGTATTCTATGAAACTGAGGATTTAGTAGGCTGAAACCATGTTACTATTTTGTAGTGCGGAAGCTATCGAAAATAGTTGTCACGCGATACTACCCTCATTTGAGATTACTCTAAGATACTGTAACTCGCTCGGGTGAACCAGCCTGCTGTTGTTATCCCAAGAGGGGTCAATGATTGTGAGGACAGGTACAAAAAATCACCAGTACAACCTTTGGGGATGGGTAGAGCCATGAGTTCATGACACCGAACCTTTGACCCCATGTTTTTTCTATGTTTTTGTGTGCTACATTCATGCATTCATTTCATTAAAAACATTAAAACAAAGAAAAAATTTCTCTTCTAGTCTCTCTTTTTCAAATTAAACTAAGACAATGATTGCAAATGTCAGAGAAAAAGATTGCGTTATAGATTTCGGTAGAAGGAAGACTCACAAGTACACCTTCAAGGTTCCAAAACTAGAGGATTTAAGAGGGTTGGCAAGGATGATCACCAACCCTGATGCTTTCAGGGCTAAGTACGGAGGACTGCTGTCTCTGTTAAGGGTCCATGTAATTGAAGGAATCCTGTCTACACTCATTCAGTTCTACGATCCGGTTTATCACTGTTTCACATTTTTGGATTATCAACTAGCACCAACACTGGAGGAGTACTCTCACCTGACTGATTTACTCATCACTGACCTAGCTCCCTTTTCTGGACTGGAAGAAATTCCAAAGTATCAAACCATTGCAAGAGCAATCTATTTGGACGAGTCAGAAGTCAGGACTCACATGACCACTAAGGGTGGAATACAGGGTTTGCCAGCTAAGTTTTTGATAAAGAAGGTTTTGTACTTTGCTAGTATAGGGAACGTGACTGCTTTCAAGAGCATCTTTGTCTTACTCACCTACGGGTTATTTCTGTTTCCCAACATTGATGACTTCATTGATATCAATGCCATTAAGATTTTTCTAATTGGAAACCCTATACCGACCTTGCTCGCAGATGCTTATCATTCTGTACACTTAAGGAATTTGTACAGCGGATGAATGATCACCTGCTGTGTACCCCTGCTGTACAAATGGTTCATTTCCCACTTGCCCAAGTCTGCTGCTTTTTGGGATCATAAGAGTACTTTGCGTTGGTCACAGAGAATCATGTCTCTTACCAACTCTGACATCGATTAGTATAATCGAATCTATGACGAGATCAGAATCATTGACCGTTGTGGAAAGTTCCTTAATGTACCCCTGTTGCACCCCAAATTTTACCCTCAGATTCCCTAATCATTGTCATATCATGGTTTAGGTCATATGTCTAAACATTTGCAGTCATTTGGTCTATCAATCATTAATCGTGCATTTCTTATTTTATCGCTTGGTCATTTTGATTTTTGTTCATAATCTCTAGATTTAATTTTGAAATTTTAGAACTTTTGTTTTTTAGTTTAGAAATTTATTCATCTATTTTAAATACTTAGATCAATTTTTATTATTAAATATAGTTTGTTTATCCTAACTATTTTATTTATTATTATTATCATTATTATCATTACAACTATTTATCATCTTTCTTTTATTTTATTATTATTATTATTGTTCGTTATTATTGTTAATTGTTATTATTAAATCAAAGCAAGAAAAAAACAACAAGAAGCAATGAGATGGGACAATGCCATCCGCACGGCCCACCCTCCTTGGAACAACACTACACTGCCTTTTTTTTCTTTGAAAATCAAACAATACTGTCCCACCCCAAAACTCTCTACAGAAGCAACAATGACTACACCTCCAGACCGTACAAAAGCCTGCGTGAGTCACAGCAAAAGCTCTGTACAAAGCCTACACCACAGCTACCTTCAAAAACCACTTTCCGCTAAAAGCCTAAAACCTGCTATCTCTACAAACCCACAAACGAAACTCACTGCTATAACATCCGCTTCATCAATATTCTGACGGATTCACATCACCTTCATAAACCATGCTTCACCAACACAACAGAACACAGAAAAAACACGCCATCACCCCTAATGCCAAACAAACCCAGCCGTTGACAACTACTCTTCTCCCCTTAAAAAACCACCCTCTGCCTCCATCATCTAAAACAAGTGACCGCCAACTCAAACCGTCACTTTACCACCAATCAACAACAACCGTCACCTTCACAAACCCAGTCTTCAAAATCTTTAACCCATTCTCATATTCAAACCAAAACAGAGATCCAGAAAACACAACCAAAAACAAAGACGAAGAAGAAGAGAAAATCAAAACGGAAAGAAACTGACAAATCGTGCGACTCCATAGATTTCGAACCGAGACGGAAGACGAGAGAGGTGTTGTGATTGTTCATATCTCGTGGTTCATGACGCGATGGTGGAAAGTTTGTGCTGAGCGAATGAATCCATGGTCGTGTTAATGACGCTCGCTGACTGATGTTTTGTGTAAACGGGTTTCACTTTCGCACATTTCAACAAACCGTACGTCGGAGGTCGTTGTTGACCTTGCTCCTTCATGTTTATTTCGACGGCTGCTTTTCACCTCATTAGTGTTTTTTATTTCATTATTTTAAATGGAGACCGTTTCTCTTCTTTTAAAAGGGGATGATGGGTTATCCAGCCCATAAGATTCCCATTATTTGGTTCTTCTCGCACCACCTTTTATTATTATTATCAACTATGCACTTTTTTGTAGGTTTTGTGTGCCTGCGTTTGGGCCTGATGGCCCGTGTTATTTTAAAAAATCCACCCTTTCTTTTTCTACCATATTGTGTCTAGAAGAGTGGATGATGGGCTTTAAGCCCAAATGATTCCCCCTATTTTTAAATTCTTTCTCTTTTTTAATTAAATCAATTTTGTTTTAAGATATTTTCTATTTGTTTTAGTTTCAAGTTGTTAGTTTTATTTTAGTTTATTAATTAATTCCACTTCTATTTGTTCTATTTTTATAAAAAGGGAGGCGAAGGTTTTTGTTTGTTTAAGTTTCTGGGTGAAGGAAATTTGTGTTGATTCATGATTTCCTATTCTCATTTTTGGGCCTATGATCTTACCAATATCTTGATTTATTGATTTTGTTCAAGTCACAAAATCTTGATTTGTATGAGGCCCATTTTCTTTTTTTCGGTCAATGAAAATCTAATTAAAAAGGTATTCGATTTATCGATCTAAAATCCTTATTTAGATGAGACCGACTTTACTTTCACTTTGAGCTCATTTTCTTTTATTTGGGCCTATGATATATCAAAATCATAATTTTTGTTGATTTACTTGAATCAATAAATTGTGATGAATATGAGGCTTATTTTCTATTTTGTTGGTCAATGAAAGTTTAATTAAAGATTTATCGTTTTTATCGATTTAAAATCTTAATTTAGACTAGACCAACTTTATGTTTCATTTCAATCTCATTTTATTTTTTATCGGTCAATGAGGATCTAAATCTTTATTTAGATGAGACCAATTTTATTTTTACTTCGAGCCTGTTTCTCTATTTTGGGTCGATGATATTGCAAAATCACGACTTTTTATCGATTTATTTCAAATCACTAAGTCGTGATATATATGAGGCAACTTCTTTTATTTTTATCGGTCGATGAAAGTCGGATATCATAGATTATCGGTTTCTCGATTAAATCATGATTAAGACGAGACCGACTTTATTTCTACTTCATTCTGTATTTTCTTTTATGTTCATTTTCATTTTTGACCGATGAAGTCTTTCTATTCACGAACGTTGTTAGCGAAGCGACGAACCTTCATTATTTCAAATCTGTAGTGAGTGATTATCGAGATCTCTTTCTATACTTTGAGATCGTGATAGGTTACCTTTGACTAATCAACGAGAGTTTGTGATTAAGACGAGGTCTTTACCTTTTCTTTTCATGTGGCACGATTTTTTTGGAGAATGATCCTCAATATCATTTCTCCATCGTGTCTTAACACAAAGATCAAATTGTGCATCCTCCCATAGTATGGTCTTCCTCACAGACTGTGCTACGACGGTTTTGCACTACATTGGACCCGATTCACCGATCCAATAAGTTAACCATCAATCGCTGACTTTACTTTCTGTCAATATTATCTTGATTTTATTTTCTGTCAAATATTATCCTGATTATTATTCTTGTTCATATTATCATTGTTCATATTTATATCTTGTTTATATTGTTCATATTTGTTCATACATTCTTTAAAACACACTAATAAATATCGAAACCCTAAAAAACTCAACTGACCGGACTGTGGTTACTATTCTGAGTTTTGGACTGAGGACCTAGATTTAGGACTCTTTACCCTATGCTCTTGGGGTGGAGGTTTTGATCTTGTTTTGTCAGTGGCTCACCAGTATGCTCTCTATTTTGGGTTAGATCTTTCTATCTCTTGCTCATTTACATTGATGCATTTTTGTCTTCTAGTATATATGTTTGCCTGACATTGTTTCTTGGCATGTTAGCATGATAAACATGATACTATGTGGTTACCATCATTCTTTGATTTATTATCATTTGATTTTGATGCTTTGATTATTACCATGTTCATATCACTTTGTTCATACTATCTTGATTATACTTTTGTTCATATTCACACTGTATATATCATATTCATGTTTGATTCTTGACCCTCCTTCCAAAGGAAAGTTCCTACTTTGACTCCTAAGTCATAATCCATTCCCATTTCATCCTTGGCCTCATAAGAGCCGTTTCCCTCATAGTTTAGTAATAGGATGGAGTTATCGTGAACTCCATGTGATTCTCACTATCATGAGAACTCACTTTACCTTTTACTCAGACTTACTGAGTTATCATGAACTCTGTGTGGTTCTCACCATCATGAGAATTCACTTCCTCACTTCATAACGTAGACTTAGAGAGTTATCGTGGACTCTACGTGAGCTTATGCCCATTCCCTTTGGAACGTTGGCCATAGTCAATGTTTCCTTTTCTTTCACCCTTAGTTAGGTGAACTACGGTTGCTCTAATTCTTTAGTCAGATACGTAGGCACAAGATGCGACGTCTTGGCGAGCAAACTTTGTACATACCCTTAGGTCTTTACCTTAGTACAGATTACCTTTAGCAAGCAACATAACATAACACAAACTACACAAGAGGTTCCTGTAGAGTACTACAGATACATAGGGTGCTAATACCTTCCCTTTGTATAACCAACCCCCGAACCTTAGATCTCCCCCTTTTAGGTTTTTTTAACAATCTTGAACCTTTCCTTTGGATAAATCAAAGTCGGTTGTAAAAGAAAAATGATGCAAGTTAATTAATAGCTTGTTATCCGATTTTCACCGCAACAGAAATGGCGACTTCACTGGGGATCTTTATTTTTTAGGGTTAAGCCTACCTTGTTTTTTGCTTGTGTTATTTATGTCTTGCTTGTTTACTTGTATACATCTGTGATATCTGTATATCTGTATATATTTGTATATATCTCTGTCTGTACTGGATTTTCTGTGTGCAGGGTGTCACTATTGAGTGGTGAGATAAGTCCTAACCCGGACTTGAGTGTACTTAGGATAGGACGATGGTATTCAAGGAGGCTTTGAGGGAGTCGAATCCTGAAAAGTTGAATTGATAACACCATCACTCAGTTGAGGCCCTCTCGAGAGTCTAGTTATGTTGAACGAATTCGTTCGTGAAAGCGTGCTACTCTCGACCTAGGAGCCCATGATATTGAGAACCGTAGTTACCAAACCCAACTTGGCCTTTTTAGGATGTAGTGCGGAGACCATGATGGAGTCTATTTCTGAATTGGTTGTCACGCGATACTACACTCAGACGAGATCCTCTTGAGAATTTTATTGATTACCAAGTCATCTGGGAAATCTTTAAAATCTGAAAGATGGGTTGCCGACTCTAGGAACTTTTTAGAACCCTGTTCTACAGATGAAAACCCATAGTACATACCTTCTGGGACGGGTAGACCATGGCTTCATGCTCGTGATCTTCAAACCTAGGTCCTCTCTTATTTGTGTGTGCATATTTGTGAAAACCAGTGTACATATGTTTGTGCTCGTGTGCTTTTGTGTGTGCATATATCTATGTTTTGTGTGCCCATGTTTGTGCATTGCATACATCTCCTCGCATCCATTAATGATTTCAAAGAACTCAGAAGCTCTTTTCTTTGCGAAGATCCTTAGAGATCATGGCTTTCAAAACAAAACTCTTCAGTTTCCAAAATATTCGCAGTTGGCCTTTGAGTTCCTTGAAACCATTTGGCTTGCATTAGCATTGCATTCTCATTGCATGTCATTTGCATTTCTCAGCCTTGAGTCTTGTCCGTCCTTTGTCTGTAACCCAGGCGGCTTCCTGAAGCCATCATTGGACTTGAAGTAGCTTTTGAAGTTGTCTTTTTCAGACTCGTCCGTTGTGACCACCACGCTGGGGCACAGAGGTATTCAGCTAAAGACTTAGGGTACTCAGAAGCCAGGTTCAGACTTTGTTTGACTCTGATATGTTCTCATTCACGCCTCAAGGTGTCCAAATCAGCAAACCTTCGCCTAATCAAGCAGGTTCATCAGACTCTGAGGTGGAAGAATTTTCTGAGAGTATGTGTGAAGATGATTCTCAAGCGGATCTCGACAATCAACTCTGAAGATGATTATCTCAGTTTGGCAGACCAAGAAGGAAATTCCGGTTCCCCAAAGCTGGAAATCTTTTGGCTGTTTTAGCATTTTGTTGTATTTTCTTTGCATGTTTGAATTTATGTTTGCTTATAAGCATTGTTTTACTTTCAAATTGGCAAGATTAATGAAATGTTTGTGCATCTTTTGATTAAGTCCATTCGTTTCACTCATTTACTTTTGTGTTCATAAAAACAAAAACAAAAAAACAGACAAATTTTTTTTTCCCATATTAATACTTTTGTTCAAACAAAGATTGGGGAGGATGACGAAAATATTATCCATAATTGTTGTGGTATGCTTTCGATTAAACCTTGCCGAGGATGTAAGGCATTGTTTCAATTCCCAAACACTGGAGAAATAAGGAAGATAATCCCTCGTTAACCCTTCGAGCCTAGAAGTAGGAGTTTTCTTTCTTTATACAAAAAACCCTTAAAATCTCAACCTTGGGGCAGGGTAGTTCTCAGTTTTTACTTGGTTATGCATTCGAATGCAAGCGTTTCATGCAAGACACCAGTCAGCTCTCTCAAATCAAATGAGTTAGCGTTGTACAAGTTGTTCCTCCATGCAACAATAAGGAAGGATAGCTGAAAAATCCTTAATCAAAGGATGAGCGGAGTCCCTTTCAAGGCAAAAGCCAAGAAATATGGGAAGCTCAGAACTTTGCCTTATACAAAAAGAACTTGTACAACAGCCAAAAAGGAGTTTCAAAGCAACAATCAAACAAACAGGAGGTCCTAACCGCAAACAAAGAAGAGGTATCATGACCTCAACCAATCAAAAACAAAGAGAGGTATCGTGACCTCAATCAAATAAAAAAAAAGAGGTATCGTGACCTCAACCAGCAAAGACAAGGAGAAGTCTCAAAGTCTCAAAGATTAACCAAATTTTGCGAGGGAGTACTGACTATCCAAGGTGTCTAAATCATCATCAAGGATCATCAGCTCGTTCCTAATCTGTAAGAACCTGAATGTATAGCTTAAGTTAACTGAGCTTAGGATTGGAGTTCATCACGAAGATGGGGTGGGTACCGAACAAACTTTGATCCTTTATCTTTGTTTCATAAAACCGTGAACCAAGCCACGTTACAACCCTTAAAAGACCTAATTGAGGTAAGGTTATTTTGAAAGCATGCTACAACAAGGTTGACTAACCTGACTCCTAATGATCTTTGCTAATTGTGTGTGTTGACCACTTCATCTGTCATTCTGTAAATGACCAGATCCACTTTGTTTTTGATTACTTAATCATTCCACTGTGCGTGTTTCATCAATAAACTTTGTTTTTCAAAAGCTTGCATGAATTTTGCATTGAAATTGCCAATTTTAAATGAACAATACTTGTTTGCAACACAATTTAATATCAAAAGAATCCCAACAAATGCAGTCAGCTAGGGAATTTGACTTGATAGGAAGCTCAGTCAAGGGGCAACTAAGAGGAAGGTTCTGTAAATCCGCCATCCCAATAGCCGAGAATCAGGGGCAGAACTCTTCAAAGTTCAGAATATTGGGGCAAGTCTTTTTACGACAAGTTTGGGCTCCATTGACCCATCAGCAGGGGCAAGTTTGTTCCCCAATTGTTCCTACTACAGTCTAAAGGACTTGATATTTCAGTACAGTTGAACTGGGGCAATTATGTCGAGGTTCATTTCTTTTCAAGAGTTTAAAGATATTGGAGCATCTGGCATTTCAATTCTTCTGTAAAATCCTCTTGGTGGCTTATCATCACAAGACCAGTTAATCAGAAGCAGTCAAGTCGAGATTCTGCAAACCTCTCAAAAGTCAACTAGTCTGGGGCATCTCCTTCACAGATTAACTTGACAAGGGCAAGTTTGTTCCCCAGTTGTCAACAACCAGACTGGATAATTAACTCAAGGATTTTGTTGTGCAGACGCTGTTAATCTAGGCTTTATACAAGACACTCCGGGATGAGTATAAACTATCAGATAGCCTTCTCTTAGGCTTTGTATAATGATTTCCCCAAGTGGAATCCAGCCTCCTCTTAGGCTTTGTATAATGATTTTCCCTAGCGGAACCCAATCAATCTCAGCTTCAACTTGGGGTTTCGATCAAGACACATAACTAGTTCACGGGCTCTGTCATGCAAAGCAGTCAATCAGGGGCAGTTATGTCGAGATTCGGTAAATCTCTCCAAGTGTTTGAAGATATTGAAACACCTTGTATGCCAATTCTTCTATAAAATCCTCTTGATGTATTCTTCTGACAGACCATGTACCCTGGGGCAGATGAGTTATGCAGAACTACTCAGCTTTTGGTGCGTCTCTGCCAGCTCCTAGTAAGTTGTCTCTTCAGCTAATCTTGGCACTTCCCAATGGATCTCTTCTCTCCAATGAAGAAATAAAACTCATGATGGTATTCCTAGTGAAGTCAAGCTGTTATATCAAGTAGAGTACTTTTTCCCCAGAGAAGGATGCAACCTTGAAGTAAAGCTACTTCACCCCCAGTGATGGTCCAACCTTTTGAGTTTGGCTGGGTATCCTCGTCGAGATGTTTATTTCATCTCCAGCTTCGCTTCTTGTCTGTTTTGTCAGCATAAGCTTAAGCATGGCATAAGCACTCATATGCATAACATATTATCATTTTTGCTACATGTTTCTGGTGTTTACCTGTGTTGTTCACTTTGGCGTTTATCTCCCCAAGTGACTGGGCATGTCTGTTCTCTCCATTAGAGTTGTCAGCCCTAGGCATAAAGAGCTCATTCCTTCTGAATTCCCCACAGAGTTTTATCCTCATGGATGATGGTTGCTTCAGTTATCTTTTTCCACATTCGGATAAGATAAATCCCTAGTTGAGTTCATTCCTCAATTGGAGTCTTGTTTGACCGTTTCTTTCTAACTTGCTCCTAGACTGAACTTTGGTCTCCGGCAGGTGTGGTTTCTGAGCCCATCTTGAACGTGTATTTATTTTGCACTGTGTCTCGCAGGAAGAATCTTTTACAGATCCTCATTGAAGACAATTATTCCTCCAGCAGTGTTGTAATATCAACATCTCTTTGGAATTTATACCCAACAACAAGTAGCAATCTCCTTGAGAAGCTTGTTTTGTTATCATTACCTCTACAACGATAAGTGGTAATCTCTTTCCCGAGAAGCCTATCCGTCCTTGGTTTTATTCATACTTCTACAGTTACCAATGGTGTTACCCTCGATCAGACGTTTCCATCAATCCCTTGATGAGTTTCTTATCTGAGGTCTTCTCATTTCTGTCAACTCTTTGACGATGTCATCATTTATGTCGATATCTTCTCATCAACCCTTTGATGATGTCACTCTTTAGCAAGCCGATTGTTGCTCCGTCAATCCTTTGACGATGATGGCTTTCTTTTCATCAATCCTTCGATGATGTGACCATTTATTCCATTGTCTTTACCATCTGTCCTCTGATGATGCCACTTTTAGTGATTTGTTTCATTCTCTCAATCCTTTGACGTGGATGATGTTTGGGGTTATTTTCATTCTGTCAATCCTTTGACAATGTTGATGTTTGGCTCTGTTCCTTTCCGTCAATTCTTTGGCGAGGTATCTCTTCTATGAGGTCAATTCTTTCATTCTCATCAACCCTTTGATGATGTCACTCTTTAGTTACCAATTGTTACTCCGTCAATCCTTTGACGATGTCAGTTTTCTTTCCATCAATCCTTTGGTGATGTAACTCTTTAATTCAGTTGTACCTTGCCGTCAATCTATTTGATGAGGTGTTCCGAGTTCAGGTTCTATACCCTCGGATTTGTTTTGGTTCCTTGCCGTCAATCCATTTGATGAGGTGTTCCGAGTACAGGTTCTATACCCTCAGATTTGTTTTGTTTCCTTGCCATCAAGCTTCTTGATGATGTGATCCCTGTTTTTGTTCCTTGCCGTCAGCCCTTGTTGCGACCGTAATGGGTATTCCCCAGGAAGTCTAATCTTCATTGATGCAACCCCGGTACCAATCTAGCTGATACTTAATCACCTCATTTGGATACCTAAAGTCCAGTAATCGCTGGCATTGTTTAACCAGGTCAGATGTGAACCAAAACTTTAGGTTATCGTGAACCCGTTGTTTGAACCTTTTTCTAAAGTCCAGTCATCACTGGCATCTTTTCTTTTTCAGGTCTCATAAGAACCTATAGTCCAGTCATCACTGGCATCTTTTCTTTTTCAGGCCTCATAAGAACCTAAAGTCCAGTCATCACTGGCATCTTTTCTTTTTCAGGTCTCATAAGAACCTAAAGTCCAGTCATCACTAGCATCTTTTCTTTTTCAGGTCTCATTTGAACCTAAAGTCCAGTCATCACTGGCATCTTTTCTTTTTCAGGTCTCATAAGAACCTAAAGTCCAGTCATCACTGGCATCTTTTCTTTTTCAGGTCTCATAAGAACCTAAAGTCCGGTCATCACTGGCATCTTTTCTTTTTCAGGTCTCATTTGAACCTAAAGTCCAATCATCATTGGCACCGTTCTTGTTTTAATCGGGTCGAACCTGAACCTGAACCTTGAGTTATCGTGAGCTCGTTGTTCATCCTTTTATTTCAGTTTATAACTGTTCTTGTTCGAATCGAGTCGAACCTGAACCGAGTCTTTGTTTGAATCGAGTCAAACACTGACCATCTTTAGTCTTTTGTTTAAAACCGTTCTTGTTTGAATCGAGTCAAACCTGAACTGAGTCTTTGTTTGAATCGAGTCAAACATTGAGTCTCTTGTTTTAAACTGTTCCTGTTTGAATCGTGTCAAACTTGAACCCAAAGTCCAATTATCGTTGGCACAGTCTTTATTTGAATCGAGTCAAACATTACTTTTATTTCAGTTTGTTCCTGTTTGAATCATGTCAAACTTGAACCCAAAGTCCAATTATCGTTGGCACCGTCTTTGGTTTGAATCGAGTCACCTTAGGCTTTTATTTTAGTTTGTTCCTGCTTGAATCGTGTCAAGCTTGAACCTAAAGTCCAGTCATCGCTGGCATCCTCCATAAACGGAATCGTATTTGTTATTTCAACCAACTTTTGTGCCCATTGGTTCATTAACCTCATTCATAGCCAAAAGGTCCAGTCACCTTTCATCATCTAATGAACAATTTATCTCTGTCTTTTCTGGCTTTTCTTGAAGATCCCGTTTGAACTCTTCAGTATAGGAAATTCCCAGAAAATCTTTGTAGGATGTCTATCCTTTTATGTCAAACTGATCCCCTGTGGTGATCATGTTTTCTTTCTGGTTTCATGCCCAGTAAGAATGTGTCTCTTCCCCAGTATCGTCTGGTCACTTTTGAATCGCGTTGTCTACCTCCCTGGATTTTTCCCCAGTGGAGAACACCTCTTTGGTGTCCTATCTCCAGTAAGAACTTGTAGGGTTTCCCATCAGTTTTTCTATTTATGGTGTTTCCTTGGAGTCTTCCCAGTGAGTCTCTTTTGTTGGTTAGCCTGTATCCCCAGTGAGTTTAACTCATGGATACTAACCTTCATCCTTCCCCGGTGTTATCCACCTGTGTGTGTTTGTCTTGTTTGTTTGCATTTTGCACCATCATACCATCATACTAGAAATTCATGGCACGTCTGCATCCTAGACTAGTTTGGTTCATATCATTGCATATCAGCGTATCTAAGGGCAAAATTTTTGGTTATCTGTATTTAAATATCTTTCACCATCTCTCCATATCCCTTGTCATTCGGTGAAAATATTTAAATAGGGGCAACTGTTGCACCCCAAATGTTACCCTCAGATTCCCTGATCATTGTCATATCATGGTTTAGGTCATATGTCTAAACATCTGCAGTCATTTGGTCTATCAATCATTAATCGTGCATTTCTTATTTTATCGCCTGGTCATTTTGATTTTTGTTCATAATCTCTAGATTTAATTTTGAAATTTTAGAACTTTTGTTTTTTAGTTTAGAAATTTATTCATCTATTTTAAATCCTTATTATTAAATATAGTTTGTTTATCCTAACTATTTTATTTATTATTATTATCATTACAACTATTTATCATCTTTCTTTTATTTTATTATTATTATTATTGTTCATTATTATTATTAATTGTTATTATTAAATCAAAGCAAGAAAAAAACAACAAGAAGCAATGAGATGGGCCAATGCCATCCGCACGGCCCACCCTCCTTGGAACAACACTACACTGCCTTTTTTTTTCTTTGAAAATCAAACAATATTGTCCCGCCCCAAAACTCTCTACAGAAGCAACAATGACTACACCTCCAGACCGTACAAAAGCCTGCGTGAGTCACAGCAAAAGCTCTGTACAAAGCCTACACCACAACTACCTTCAAAAACCACTTTCCGCCAAAAGCCTAAAACCTGCTATCTCTACAAACCCACAAACGAAACTCACTGCTATAACATCCGCTTCATCAATTTTCAGACGGATTCACATCACCTTCATAAACCATGCTTCACCAACACAACAGAACACAGAAAAAACACGCCATCACCCCTAATGCCAAACAAACCTAGCCGTTAACAACTACTCTTCTCCCCTTAAAAAACCACCCTCTGCCTCCATCATCTGAAACAAGTGACCGCCAACTCAAACCGTCACTTTACCACTAATCAACAACAACCGTCACCTTCACAAACCCAGTCTTAAAAATCTTCAACCCATTCTCATATTCAAGCCAAAACAGAGATCCAGAAAACACAACCAAAAACAAAGACGAAGAAGAAGAGAAAATCAAAACGGAAAGAAACCGACAAATCGTGCGACTCCATAGATTTCGAACCGAGACGGAAGACGAGAGAGGTGTTGTGATTGAAACCTTAGTCGTTCTTATCTCGTGGTTCATGACGCGATGGTGGAAAGTTTGTGCTGAGCGAATGAATCCATGGTCGTGTTAATGACGCTCGCTGACTGATGTTTTGTGTAAACGGGTTTCACTTTCGCACATTTCGACAAACCGTACGCCGGAGGTTGTTGTTGACCTTGCTCCTTCATGTTTATTTCGAAGGCTGCTTTTCACCTCATTATAGTGTTTTTTATTTCATTATTTTAAATGGAGACCGTTTCTTTTCTTTTAAAAGGGGATGATGGGTTATCCAGCCCATAAGATTCCCATTATTTGGTTCTTCTCGCACCACCTTTTTTATTATTATCAACTATGCACTTTTTTGTAGGTTTTGTGTGCCTGCGTTTGGGCCTGATGGCCCGTGTTATTTTAAAAAATCCACCCTTTCTTTTTCTACCATATTGTGTCTAGAAGAGTGGATGATGGGCTTTAAGCCCAAATGATTCCACCTATTTTTAAATTCTTTCTCTTTTTTAATTAAATCAATTTTGTTTTAAGATATTTTCTATTTGTTTTAGTTTCAAGTTGTTAGTTTTATTTTAGTTTATTAATTAATTCCACTTCTATTTGTTCTATTTTTATAAAAAGGGAGGCGAAGTTTTTTGTTTATTTAAGTTTCTGGGTGAACGAAATTTGTGTTGATTCATGATTTCCTATTCTCATTTTTGAGCCTATGATCTTACCAATATCTTGATTTATTGATTTTGTTCAAGTCACAAAATCTTGATTTGTATGAGGCCCATTTTCTTTTTTTCGGTCAATGAAAATCTAATTAAAAAGGTTTTCGATTTATCGATCTAAAATCCTTATTTAGATGAGACCGACTTTACTTTCACTTTGAGCTCATTTTATTTTATTTGGGCCTATGATATATCAAAATCATAATTTTTGTTGATTTACTTGAATCAATAAATTGTGATGAATATGAGGCCTATTTTCTATTTTGTTGGTCAATGAAAGTTTAATTAAAGATTTATCGTTTTTATCGATTTAAAATCTTAATTTAGACTAGACCAACTTTATGTTTCATTTCAATCTCATTTTATTTTTTATCGGTCAATGAGGATCTAAATCTTTATTTAGATGAGACCAATTTTATTTTTACTTCGAGTCTGTTTCTCTATTTTGGGTCGATGATATTGCAAAATCACGACTTTTTATCGATTTATTTCAAATCACTAAGTCGTGATATATATGAGGCAACTTCTTTTATTTTTATCGGTCGATGAAAGTCGGATATCATAGATTATCGGTTTCTCGATTAAATCATGATTAAGATGAGACCAACTTTATTTCTACTTCATTCTGTATTTTCTTTTATGTTCATTTTCATTTTTGACCGATGAAGTCTTTCTATTCATGAACGTTGTTAGTGAAGCGACGAACCTTCATTATTTCAAATCTGTAGTGAGTGATCATCGAGATCTCTTTCTATACTTTGAGATCGTGATAGGTTACCTTCGACTAATCAACGAGAGTTTGTGATTAAGACGAGGTCTTTACCTTTTCTTTTCATGTGGCACGATTTCTTTGGAGAATGATCCTCAATATCATTTCTCCATCGTGTCTTAACACAAAGATCAAATTGTGCATCCTCCCATAGTATGGTCTTCCTCACAGACCGTGCTACGACGGTTTTGCACTACATTGGACCCGATTCACCGATCCAATAAGTTAACCATCAATCGTTGACTTTACTTTCTGTCAATATTATCTTGATTTTATTTTCTGTCAAATATTATCCTGATTATTATTCTTGTTCATATTATCATTGTTCATATTTATATCTTGTTTATATTGTTCATATTTGTTCATACATTCTTTAAAACACACTAATAAATATCGAAACCCTAAAAAACTCAACTGACCGGACTGTGGTTACTATTCTGAGTTTTGGACTGAGGACCTAGATTTAGGACTCTTTACCCTATGCTCTTGGAGTGGAGGTTTTGATCTTGTTTTGTCAGTGGCTCACCAGCATGCTCTCTATTTTGGGTTAGATCTTTCTATCTCTTGCTCATTTACATTGATGCATTTTTGTCTGCTAGTATATATGTTTGCCTGACATTGTTTCTTGGCATGTTAGCATGATAAACATGATACTATGTGGTTACCATCATTCTTTGATTTATTATCATTTGATTTTGATGCTTTGATTATTACCATGTTCATATCACTTTGTTCATACTATCTTGATTATACTTTTGTTCATATTCACACTGTATATATCATATTCATGTTTGATTCTTGACCCTCCTTCCAAAGGAAAGTTCCTACTTTGACTCCTAAGTCATAATCCATTCCCATTTCATCCTTGGCCTCATAAGAGCCGTTTCCCTCATAGTTTAGTAATAGGATGGAGTTATCGTGAACTCCATGTGATTCTCAATATCATGAGAACTCACTTTACCTTTTACTCAGACTTACAGAGTTATCATGAACTCTGTGTGGTTCTCACTATCATGAGAATTCACTTCCTCCCTTCATAACGTAGACTTAGAGAGTTATCGTGGACTCTACGTGAGCTTATGCTCATTCCCTTTAGAACGTTGGCCATAGTCAATGTTTCCTTTTCTTTCACCCTTAGTTAGGTGAACTACGGTTGCTCTGATTCTTTAGTCAGATACGTAGGCACAAGATGCGACGTCTTGGCGAGCAAACTTTGTACATACCCTTAGGTCTTTACCTTAGTACAGATTACCTTTAGCAAGCAACATAACATAACACAAACTACACAAGAGGTTCCTGTAGAGTACTACAGATAAATAGGGTGCTAATACCTTCCCTTTGTATAACCAACCCCCGAACCTTAGATTTCCCCCTTTTAGGTTTTTTTAACGATCTTGAACCTTTCCTTTGGATAAATCAAAGTCGGTTGTAAAAGAAAAATGATGCAAGTTAATTAATAGCTTGTTATCCGATTTTCACCGCAACAACCCCTCATAGGAACTAAAGGAGGAGTCAACTATCATCCAATTTTAGCTCGTCGTCAATTTGGATACCCGATGAGGCATGTCCTGCGTAATGCTCATGTGGAAGGTTTTTTCTTCAAGGAAGGAGAAAATGACAGAGCACTAAAGACAGAAATAGTGCATGCTTAGAAACATATTCACAGGAAAGGAAGAGAGTCTCTAGGAAAACCAGACTGTGTCTCGGTGGAACCTTATCTCCACTGGGTACAAACTAGAGCTCTCAAGCTGAGGATGCCTTACCCTCGCCAGGAAGTTCTTCCGTTAAAGGAGTCTGTCCTTTATTTTATGTCTGATACAGAAAAACTTCAGGTTACTCTCAACAAAGTTCAACAGGAGTAGAAGTCTTGGAAGAACAAGTACCGTATTCTCAATGTGGAGTGTAAGAAAATACAGCAACTATTAAAAGAAAAAGATGCTCTGATCGAGATTTTAGAACAACATGCTGTATAAAATCAAGAAGACCAAAGGAATTTGCTCGCTCCTTTCACTTAGAATGGGAATGACAACCCGACAACGGCTCGAGAGCCCCGGTCAAAGAAAAGGAAAATACCAGAACCAGCACCTGAGCCCTCCTCAGAGAGGACTCGGGATCCATTAGCTTAGACATTTCCTTTTATAGCACTATGTAAATTATTGTATTTCCATTTCCGCAATCTTTGAATTCAATAAAACGGGGTTTCCCCATTGTTTGATATTTGCAATCCAACTGTTGAAGTTTCTTTTAATTAAACAAAAAATAATAATTAATATAATCATTGCATATCATTCATCATTCTCACATAAGGCATTCTTCTTACCTACGAATCTCACGTTTGTGTCTTGATTCTAGAGTCAAACTGTCTCATTCGTACAATACTCAGGCCAGTCAACAAAAGAAAATGGATAATCTCGGGGAAGAGAACAGAGAGTTGAGAGAAGAACTCGACGCTCTGAAAGAAGACTTGAGAAAGCTTCACAATGACATGCAAGCTCTGACAGCAGCCCAGATGCAACAACAAAGGACTGTGATCTCAGAGATCACGTCGACGCCCATAGTGGAGAAGTATGATCCTCGATATAACATGCCTAAGGATCATCCCTGGGGGATGCCACTTAACTATATCCTGGAAGGATACATTCCGCCGATCACAGAAGATCCGGAAACTGCAGCAGGAACCGCTGGGCTTGAAGGTTACAAACTTCGGGAAAGCGAAGATGCCAGGGGCATGACAATAACTCCTGAAGGTTACAAACTTCGGGATAGGGAAGCATCAAGAGTCACTGCCGTAATGACTGTACCACCACCCATGGTACACACTGTCCCGGAAGGACAGATTCCCCAGATACCTTCTGGTGGAAACGAAAGCATGGAAGATAAAATGAGGGAATTCCAGGAACAATTCCTGGAGATGCAGAAAGAACTGCAAGCCATTCACGGTCAGGATCTATTTGGAAAGGACGCCACAGACCTTTGTTTGGTCCCCAATGTGAAAGTTCCGCACAAATTCAAGGTGCCCGAATTTGAAAAGTACAAGGGTAACTCTTGCCCTCAGAGCCATTTGGTGATGTACGCTCGGAGGATGTCAACACAGACAGAGAACCAACAGCTACTGATCCACTATTTCCAAGACAGTTTAACCGGTGCCGCACTCAAATGGTACATGGGTTTAAACCGCACCAAGATCGTCACTTTCAGAGATCTTGGCGCTGCCTTCGTTCAATAATATAAGTATAATCTGGACATGGCACCAGAGAGAGATCAACTCAGAGCAATGTCGCAGAAGGATAAGGAAACCTTTAAGGAGTATGCTCAGAGATGGCGTGAAATTGTCGCTCAGATTTGTCCACCTTTTGAGGAAAAAGAGATGACAAAGATCTTCTTGAAAACATTGAGTTCATTTTACTACGACAAATGGTCGCCAGTGCGCTCAGTGACTTTACTGAGATGGTAGACATGGGAGTTCGTCTTTAGGAAGCAGTCCAAGAAGGATGTTTAGTAAAAGGCGCTGGATCATCAAGCGGTACCAAAAGATACAGTAGTGTTATCCCTAAGAAAAAAGAGCAGGATATTGGCAATATCTCTCTCGGAAAGCAAAGGCGACGGTACCAACTAGTAGCAGTTGTAACTCCTGCTATTAAACCTGCGCCTGTTCAAACCTATCAACCTCAGGTTGCTCAGAGCCAACCTAAATAACAACAATATTAGCAAAGGACACAACAGCCTCTTCAATAGGCTCGTCCTCAATACAACAACAACCGTACAATGCGACCATCAGGGTTCGACCCTATACCAATGTTGTACGCAGAACTGTTTCCATTACTACTGGTCAAGGGGCACGTCCAAACCAGGTCTCCTCTTATAATACCGGAAAATCTACCTTTTTGGTTCAAGGTGGATCAGACTTGCCCTTACCATCAAGGAGGACCAGGGCATAACATAGAAAACTGTCTCAGCTTCAAGTACGATGTGAAGAAGCTTGTCAGGAGCGGGGTCATATTCTTCAAGGATACAAATCCTAATGTTCAAATGAACCCGTTGCCTCAACATGAGAAAGTTGTGGTAAATTTGATAGAAGGAGAGTTTAAGCACAACTATCAAATTCATGATGTACTCTTATTGGGAACCAACCTGGTCAAGATACATTGCAGACAAAGTGGATACGATCATGTACCGTCTCATAACTATCACGAATGTTCAACCTGGTCAACATGACTTATACAAATTCCAACATCATTCAGAACCACAAAATTCTGGCAATGAATATCAACTTGGTGGCAATGCACTCAAGGCAAAGCCAACATCATAATCTACCACGCACGATTATGATTCCTGTCTGATTTGCTCGGTAAATAATCAGGGATGCTCTTTTGTACAAGAGGTTCTCCAGCGTCCGATGGATCTTGGATGGATTCAGGATTACCGCGATAGAAGTCATTATCAAGTGAATATGGTTCAAATCTTTGATATTCGGTTGATGAATACCAGCTTGGTGGGGTTACATGCTAAGCAGGTTCAGCTCGGTTTTCTGACTTTGCATAATTATCAGATCTGTACAGTATGCCGTGAGAGCGACCAAGGGTGTGCTCTCGTTCAAAGAACGCTGCAACACTTGTTAAACCACTGGTGGCTTCTGATCTATATGGATTAAGACACACAACAAGTCAGCATGACTAACGGGAACCCTACTAGGCATCAAAGTCAGGATGTTTGATCAATGGAAACAGACCTAATGAGGTTACACTGCATACAGAGCAGATGTAGCCAGGTGCCACCACACAACTATGAATGCTGTAGAGTTTGCTCAGAGGATAATCAAGGATGCTACCTCGTGCGAGCAGCCCTTCAAGGTCAGTTGGACCACAGAGAGATTCAACCATGGTCAAGCTCTGGTTCAATATCAGACTATCATCCTAATCAAGACAGAGATGTTGTTTTAATCCCTAAATGAGAAGTGGCCAAAGATGTGTGCACCATAATCCCTCTACTCCATGAATCAAAAATTCCTCTTGATGGTGGAAGGGTTCTCAACCTTGAACCAATCGAGGCCAGCTATGATGGTCAGAAAAATCAGAGGGATCCTGTGGTTATCTGTCTACCCAGACCAGTACCATACAAGTATGATAAAGCTATCCCTTACAAGTACGGCGCAACAACAACTGAGAATGGAAAGGAAATTCCATCACCCTCTGTTGTGAATATTGCAGACATCAGTCGAGTAACACGGAGCGGTCGAATCTTCAACCGAGGAGTTGAAGAACCCATCAGAGAAAAGGATCCTCAAATAGAAGTTCCTGATCAACCAGTCGGTCAATCCAGTGATCCCGACCTTTCAAAGAACAACGATGAGATGCTGAAGCTCATCCAGAGGAGCGAGTACAACATTGTTGATCAACTGTTGAAAACTCCTTCAAAAATCTTTGTGCTATCTCTTTTACTCAGTTCCGAAGCTCACATGGAGGCTCTACAGAAAGTCTTAGAGCAGGCCTTTGTGGAACAGGATGTGTCAATAGGAAAATTCGACAGCATCATCTCCAACATCACGTCCTGCAACAACTTGGGGTTTAGTGATGAGGAACTGTCGGAAGAGGGCCCAAGTCACAACACGGCGCTTAATATTAGAGTCAACTGCCAGGATGATGCTTTAGCCAGCGTACTGGTAGACACCGAATCGGCTCTAAACTTGATGTCAAAGTCCACTATAATGCGACTATCATTCAAAGGATCTCTGATGAGAGGCAGTGAGGTCATCGTCAAAGAATTTGACGGATCCTGAAAAACGGTTATCGGCGAAGTCGATATTCCCATAACTATCAGTCCTCACACATTCCTAGTCACTTTCCAAGTCATGGACATCTGGGCAGCATACAACTGTTTGTTAGGAAGACCTTGGATACACGAGGCTGGTGCAGTCATTTCCACACTTCACCAGAAGCTGAAGTTCGTCAAGAACGACCAATTAGTCACAATCTGTGGAAAACAAGCCCTGATCGTGAGAAACTTATCGTTGCCCACTTGTGTAGAACTAGAAGAGGTAGTTGGAACCCAGTTCCAAGAACTTTCGATGAGTCACGACAACCAATCAGAAGGAGGAACGTCGATTTCCTCATACAAAGATGCTCTCAAAGCGATCAAAAGTAACACTACCAAAGGATGGGGAAAGCTTGTCATTCCTACTGATAATAAGAAAAAGAAAGGTCTTGGTTTTTCTTCAACCTATACCCAGCTGCTACTAACAATGAAAGTCTTCATCCCATGCAAAACTTCTTCCATAGTGGAGGTTTCCTTCACCCAGTGTCTCAAGAAGTACATACCATCAACGAGGGTGATTCCTCCGATGTAGATGAAGAGTGGAAGTACTATCTTAACAAGGATGGTTATATGTCTCAGGAAGAGGTGCCTACACCATTTTGCTATCCCGCACAGAGTCCGAGATATATACCGAGAGCGGGTGTCAAAATGATATACAGAGATTGTGATCCGGAAGGATGCCGTGCTCCACCAAACTCATTAGAGGAAGACACTCTGATGAAAGATAACTTTGACCACGACTATTTATGCCCAATGGATGGCCTACTTATCTGGAAGCCGTACCCAGGAGACTCGGGGCAAGAGAGTCAGCCCAACGATACATATCAACTGAGCATCATTGAAAAGAATACCTGCGTCCCCACTATGTCATGGGAACAAGACTCAGGGCATTCAAAATATACCCAGCACGACGATGAATTTGCAAAGCTTGCAGGACTAGAATTCATCAACTATGCTTTTCCCGAGGTCAACGTCATTGAGAGGGATGACTCCTCCAACTCCAAAGAAGTGTGGGACACCTTGGGACAACCGAGTGGCAAATTCGATTACCTGGTTAAGTACATCGCCCTCGAAAGCTCTCGTATCAGGCTCAAAGACATCCAACCAACTGGATGGGGAGATATACCTGAGAGTACAAACACTGTGCAAGATATAACTGAGGAATCCTCCTACGATAACTCTGCCTGGGAGACAGATTCCAATGATCCTTCTCCACCAGAAATCAGCGTTATTTCTGAAGACAAGCCAAGAAAGAAGGTACCAGAATTTGTGATTCACCGAGGAGTTCGCCGCCAATGGGTTACTGTCAACTTTCCGAAATTTGTTCATAAGTCGAATTAATTGTCGTCTTTATCTTAACCTTTCACCCTGCCCAGGTGAAACAGATGTTTTTATAGGGCTCACTTTCTATAATTTTCTCTCTCTGCTTCACCCAAAGTGATTGAGTTTTGTTTTATAGGGCTGTAGTCTCAAGAATCGACAAGATCATAAATAAAATAACGTCGTTCTGTAATTTTCGCACTTATTGTTGTTTTCTCTTTTCGCTTTTTTTAGAAAATGATAATCCCAAAAAACAACTCAAATAATAAAAACAAGCAGTAAAAAAATACACTGCACACACTCTTGCATTTCTCTCTATCTTTTCTAAAAACAATCATCACGTCATGCAGATTGCTTGTTTTAAACCCCATTGAAACATACGATCCAATGCCTTCTCCCAACTTAGAATTCCCGGTATTTGAGGCTGAAGAAGAAAATGACGAAGAAATTCCAGAAGAGATCTCCTGATTACTCAGACAAGAGGAAAGGTCCATTAAACCTTTCAAAGAACCGTTGGAAACAGTCAACTTGGGTTCAGAAGAAGAGAGAAAAGAGGTCAAGATTGGGGCACTGCTCAGTCCAACTGTCAAAGAAAATTTGATAAAGCTTCTTAAAGAGTTTCTCGATGTATTCGCTTGGTCCTATCAGGATATGCCAGATTTGGATACCAGCATCGTGGAACATCATCTACCGTTGAGATCGGAATATCCGTCGGTAAGACAAAGACTAAGATGGACTCATCCAGACATGGCCATCAAAATCAAAGAGGAAGTATATAAACAGATTGATGCAGGTTTCCTCGCCACATCAGAATATCCTCAATGGTTAGCCAACATAGTACCAGTTCTGAAAAAGGACGGAAAGATCAGAATGTGTGTAGACTATAGGGATCTAAACAAAGCCAGTCCAAATGATGACTTTCCCTTACCACACATAGACATGCTGGTAGACAGTACAACAAAATTCAAAGTCTTCTCCTTCATGGGTGGATTCTCGGGCTATAATAAGATAAAGATGGCGCCGAAAGACATGGAGAAAACTCCTTTCATCACCCCATGGGGTACTTTTTGTTACAAGGTAATGCCATTCAGTTTAAAGAATGCCGAGGCAACCTATCAAAGGGCCATGACTACTCTGTTTCATGACATGATACACAAAGAAATCGAGGTATATGTCGATGATATGATTGCCAAATCTAAGACAGAGGAGGAGCATGTACTTAGATTTGGTGTTCGCCCCGGGATTTTCATCCAAGTACAAACGCGAAAGTGGCACCGAAACAGAGTCGCCAGCAATGTGTATTTATCCCATGAGAGGGAAAGGAAACACCGCATAAACCTGAAGGAAAGGAAAAGCATGGTCTTACGACCAAGAGAACTGGGTTCGGGAGTCGGTTACGCGCGGGGAAGGTATTAGCACCCCCACGCGTCCATCGTACCCGATGGGATCCACGCTTGCTTGTCTCGATCAAAGGGTGTAAGAAAAGGATACTGGAAAAGGAACTGAAAGAAAGAAAGGAGAAAGAATGGAACAGGAACGAGAAACAAATATAGGGAAAATAAAAGAAGTGCTCGCATGGGCCCTACCCCACTGCCTACGTATCTCATCGGGAGCATGAGAATCAGAGCGACGTAGTTCCCCTCACTAGGGATGGATTGTTTTTTTTAGAGAACGGCTTACGTTCTAGCTCAGGTGTTGCAGGCTCGCTGGTCCGAGTGCGTTACCATCTTGCAAGAGAACGAGTAGAAGCGCGTTCGTACGCTAAGAGTGAAGGAGGTGAGAAAAGAATTCCCGAAGGAAAGACGTCATTGTTTGTTTTTGTCTTTTAGAAGGAAGTGTTTTGGATTTGTTTGCATATGACAGTGTATCTGGATCTTAGTCATTGGAGTGTGTACATTCTCACATTCCAAGATGGAATGGGTAAGAAAGCACACTAAGAGTGAAGAAGACCCCCACACTTAGTTCCAATTATCAAGGTTCAAACACACTAGCATACTTGTATTTATTAAGTGTTTTTGTTGATTATGAAATGAAGAAGTGTTTTTTATTATTTGCACCTTCAACAAGTATTGTATTTAAGTCCCTCATACAAGATCAAATGTTTAACACATTGACCCAAGATGGGCTATATGCTACACATTCTAAGATTACAAGAGAAGACCCCTTATCATCTTTTCTTTATATGAAAGGCCTAAATGCAATAAATGCCTACCTTTATTATATGTTTTGAATTTTCTTTGAGATGAGAAAAGAGACTCAAGAGAGGAGAAAAGGTAAAACCTATATGGACTAAGACTCAATCCTAATTGAAGATTAAAGGGAGTGATCCTAAAGGTTTGTGAGGTTTCAACCTAAAGTCTAAAGAAAGAAAGAATTAAACAATTCACTTCCAAAGTAGAAGATGAATTGTAATTCACAAGGGGAAAGTGATGAGTTATTAAAAGAAAGCACATAAGTGCTTAACAAAACATAAAATTGAATTGTAAAAGAGATGAGAGGATAGAAGTTTGAATGTGGATTCCTTATCCACACTCCATTGAAACTTACCAAAGCTCCTACATGGTTAGTAAACATGTATAAGAAGTATAAGAAGTAGAAGAACATGTAATGCATCATAAAACTCAAAAGAATTAAATGAGAAACCAAATCCTAGAGCCACAACCAGAATGTACATCATATGGAAAACAAATTATTATTACCATGCAAGTCCAAGTGGATAGGCAACAAACATCACCCATTAGCATTTAAACATGTTACAAGAAGAAGGGGTAGATGAAAGATGGAAAGAAATGAAGAGGACATGCATAAATGGAACATGTAAATCAACAACCAGAATTGAAACTAAATGGAAAATGGTTTATAAACATCTCAAAAGTATTTATGAATCAACTTCAAGACATTCAAGAAGTAATATAAGAAGAATTGAAATGAAAGTTCAAAAAGAAAGTGCAAACAATACATGTTAATGATGCACAAAGTTCAAATTGAAATGAACATGTAAAGATGACCTATAATGTGTATCAAAGACCTATAATATCATATGAATGGCTCATAACATATGCAAATGCTCATACAAATGTGCACAAAAGAATTCATGTAAACATGCACTAAAGTTGTAATGACATGCCATGGATTATACTTCCAATGTAATGCATCAAACAAAGACCAAATGGATTCATGAAAATTATGCCAGCATATTATTGGAATGCCTAGGTCAGAAATGCATCATACATCAAGATAGCATGTAAAAATTCAGAGCAAAATGACCTCAAACAAAGCAATTAGGTCAAATTGAAACATCATGCAAAGTGGTGCAAATATAGGCATCAAAACATGTAATAAAGTGACCTAAAAAAATCAAATAAAATCACTTAACATACCTCAAGATGATAATGACTCAATGCAAAAAGAAGAGCATCAAAACAATTTTTAATGATCAAGAACAAAATTAAACAAATTCATGTATCATGCTTAGAATGCATCTAAATGGAAATTCAAAGAAAATTATGGACCAGGGGTAAAAAGGTCATAAAATCAGAAAATAAAATCATCAAAAATTTCCTAAATGTTTTAGTGATACTCATGGATTTTTGTAGAATTTTCCAATCTGTTTTGGTATTTTTAAAAATTGGAAATGAAACATGTATAAAAAAATAAGAAAAATGAAAATGAAATGCAAAGGGAAGGGGGTATGAACATAGCAATAATGCAGTGCAAATTCATTGGGCTTCCAAACAGAGGGGTGTAAATATCAATCTGACAAGGTCCATTTACATGCCAAACACGATAACAAGTGTGCACCATCAGTCAACAATTTTGACTCACTCACAACCATCAGATCAAGTCAAGGTCAAATAAAAGTCAAAGTACTCAAAATCAATGCATGCACGTGAGGACACATGCCACTTACCATGCACCACACCACACCATGCTTAAGTGAAATTCAGAAAAATGCACGTGAGGAGCATGTGAGTTTTAATGTGCTGTCACATTTTGGAGCGTACGATCATGAAAAACACACGGCTGAGATTAAAACGCACACAAACCCTAACAGTTAAAGTCACCGGCCGGAGATGACCTCCGGTCATCTTCTCCGGCCAGCAGCCACCACCTGCAACTCACATTTTCTCCAGAAATTCACAAGCCATATACCAAACGAAAGCTAAGCTCATGAGGAACACAAATCCAACAACAAAATTCAAAGATCAAGCATGGATACAGAGAATCGAAGAAGAGAAATTTGCCCTAAGTTTCAGTTCTAAACTCCTAAGGAGCTCTATCAACTAACCGGTTTCATATAGCTTCTAATAAGCTCAAATAACACATCAACCAGTTAAAATAACATCAAATCGTGCAAGCAAAGTTTGAGAACTTTTGGAACCTGAAACTTGAAGATCTTTGGATTTTTGAGAAAACCAGAGGTGAGAACTTGTTCTTGAACTTCTAGAACTTCAATTTGAGCAAAATAAATGCTATTTGATCTTGAGAATAAGAGGAAATCTGAATCTGAAATTGGAGATAACTGTGCTATTCCATGCTTCAGTGATGTCTTCTTGCTTGATTGTGAAGATTGAAGAAGAACTTGAGGAATTCGTGCAGGTAGAGAGAAAATTCAGAGAGAAAGTTGAGAGTGCTTTTGGAGTGAGAGTGAAACAATGAGAATCCCCTTTCCAAATCTGTTAGAATTGTTTATATAGGTGTGGTTATGATTTGACCCTGGTGGTTGATGGTTAGAACTACAGCTAACTGAGTTAGTTAACTGAGTTTGAGTTAACAGAATGAGTCATGACAGTTAGTGACACGAGTTGGAGAGGTTTTGTTTTAGTGTGGAAGAGCTCATGGTCACTTATGGTGAGGATAATGGAGAAAGATGGTGATATTATGTTATTCTGATGTAGCAGCAGGAATGCGTGTGAAACAAGTTTCTCATTTCCTTTTTCGTGTAAGGCTTAAGCATGTATGCATAGTGTGAGAGGTGCTTGGCCAAATGAAGTAAAGAATGGAGCAGCACACATAGGACTTTTTGATGTATGTTTGAACCAAAAGCTATGCAGCAACTCCTCATTGTGACAGCAGGTGTTTGAGGATGAATTTCTCCCTTGTCAATGAACGAAACAACACAACATTGGTGGCATTAGAAAGATGATACATTGGGGAACAATATTGATGTTGAAATTAGGTTGAATTGAAGTTTGGAACATGATCAAATGTGGCTTGCAACAGAAGAAACACCAACTGGTGCATGGGCGAGCAGATAGGGTTGGCTGGCATGGTGCACATGACATGGGTTTTCAGTTGTATTGACCAATCTTTGAGCTATCATAATTCCTTATCCTTTGATCAAATGAAAAAATCATGAACATCAATCTTGAAGATCTCACATAGGGGAACAACTTTGATGTTGCAAGATTTTTCATTTGAAGCCTCTAACTATGAGTAATTGATCCCTACATTTTGCCCACCAACTGTTTGAGAAAATGACTGCGCGCAGACCTGGCCAAACTTGGTCATGACATGGTTTTTGGCCTACTTTCCTCCAACTTTGATCAATCATATCTCCCTCATTTTTTATCCAATGGAAATGTTCTACCCATGGATTTGAAGCTTAAAGCAAGGCCTTTCATTGAGGCAGAGTGGAATTTTCATTTGGTGCTCCAAATTTGAATGGCCTTGGTTCAAATTCTGATGCAAAATGGCCAAAACTTGCTATTTTTAGTAACCCTACCTCATCCAAAAATGGCAACTTTCCACATCTTGATTTTTTCATGATTCCTTTGGAGTTTCTTGATCAAATTTTGTACATTGGACATATGTAACATGAATTTCATGATTTTGGGCTCAAAAAGTCAAGAGTTGACTTTTTCCCCTGATTATTTGACTTGGCCCCAAATTTCCTGATTTTTTATCTTTCTTCCAATTGAACCACCTCCAAAACCAATTGAGGGGCAATTCTCCATACACATACACTTAAGAACATGTAGAATACCATGACATCAAGTTTTGTCCAAAAAATCAAAGATTCCCTGATTTAATGGGAAACCCTAGTTTTGGTGCCCACCTCCTAGGAGAAAAATGTGCAGTCTTCAATTTCAAATTCCTCAGAGTATGTTGTGTACCTTCTTAAAGGAGGATTAGAAATGCCACTTGAGGATGATTTTGGATCAATGAGCTATCTCTTTTGAGGGTTTTCCTTCAGTTTTTGAACCTCTTGCATGTTGAAGATGTAGTGCTTCAATCTCCCATTGAATCTCACTTCCTTGAGGTTTTGGATGATCAATTGAGATAGTATGATACATGAGAGACCTCTTGGCTTGCCTAGAGCCAACTTGATTGACCTTTTGTGCTTTGAATGGTCTCTTGATTGTCCACCTCCCACCTGACCACATGCCCTGATGGTAAGAAGGATGCCATGCTTCATTTTTTTATATTAAATGCAATGCAATGCTAATGAGATGGATATGATATGATAAATGATAATGCCATGCTATGATGCCAAAAGGGGAGAGCAAATTTTGGGGTATTACAGCTGCCCCTATTCAAGCGCTGTAGACCTGAATGCCCGAAAGCAATCGCTTTCGGACTTTCAAGGTATATAGCGATTGAATACCAAATATAACCAAAAATTTGCTCTGGATGATGAAGAACAAAAAGGATATAAACACAACGAGATTGTTGGATTGAATCTTCAAGTGAAACGTAGTCGGAGAAATCTGTCTTTTGAACGACGCCATGCGACTACTGGCTTGCCACGCTACTGGTGGACTTTAATAATGTCTTTTATGCAATTCCAGACGACTACTGGCCTGCCACACTACCGGTGGACTTTGATAACGTCTTTTGAACGACGCCAGACGACTACTGGCTTGCCACGCTACTGGTGGACTTTAATAATGTCTTTTATGCAATTCCAGACGACTACTGGTCTCCCACACCACTGGTGGACTTTGATAACGTCTTTTGAACGACGCCAGACGACTACTGGCTTGCCACACTACTGGTGGACTTTAATAACGTCTTTTATGCAATTCCAGACGACTACTGGCCTGCCACACTACTGGTGGACTTTGCAGCTTCGTGCCACCCGAAGATGGACTTCTGCCAATCCACTGTTGGACTTTTGCCACCCGAAGATGGACTTTTGCCAATCCACTGTTGGACTTTTAGAATTTGCCACCCTTAGATGGACCTTTCGCCAATCCACTGTTGGACTTTTTCCACCCGAAGACGGACTTTTGCCAATCCACTGTTGGACTTTTGCCACCCGAAGACGGACTTTTGCCAATCCACTGTTGGACTTTTGCCACCCGAAGACGGACTTTTGCCAATCCACTGTTGGACTTTTGCCACCCGAAGACGGACTTTTGCCAATCCACTGTTGGACTTTTGCCACCCGAAGACGGACTTTTGCCAATCCACTGTTGGACTTTTGCCACCCGAAGACGGACTTTTGCCAATCCACTGTTGGACTTTTGCCACCCGAAGACGGACTTTTGCCAATCCACTGTTGGACTTTTGCCACCCGAAGACGGACTTTTGCCAATCTACTGTTGGACTTTTGCCACCCGAAGACGGACTTTTGCCAATCCACTGTTGGACTTTTGCCACCCGAAGACGGACTTTTGCCAATCCACTGTTGGACTTTTGGCCGCTTTGCCACCCGAAGATGGACTTTTGCCAATCCACTGTTGGGCTTTTAGAATTTGTAAAATTGTATTATTCTCTGCATCTGTGTCAGACACCTCTGCTGACTCTGCTGAGGAGCGAAGACCAATGATTTGACTTTGGAGACTCCTGAAAGGATAACCTCTCCACTGGAGAATGAATGAACAATCCGTCTGCTTCGAATTGTCAAGCTTGCCAAAAATAAATTGGACTTGAAGAATAATAAATCTGCCAGGAATCACTTCATCTGTTAGGGGAATGAATTCTGGTCACAGCGATTCCGCTGGGGATGAGAATTTCTTTGCATGGCGTCTTGCTAGGGAGGAAGAGTCATAAAAAACTCTGCTTGAGGATCTATCCAATCCAAGACCCTTTGTAGGGGTTATCCACTTTCTGACCCGGCTGGGGAAAGGCTGTACCATCCTTGTTGAGGAATAGATTCTGTCGATCTTATAAACCTCTGCGGGGAGAACAACAACTCAGCTGGGGAGCATTGCTGACAAGATTCGATGCTGACCTCTGTGGGGGTACCATGACCAGAGATACGATCTTGCTGGGTATCAAGGCTACTCTGCCAGGGATATGCAAATCCTGGTTAGAACATTCCACTGCAACTTGCTAGGAAAGAGTCCTTAGAGATCTGTTGGGGAAACCCAAAGCAAATCCACAGTATTCTGCTGAAGAATATGACTGTCAAGCTTAGGATAAGTACCACAATGCCCCATGTTAGGCGAGCTTCCCTTTAGACAATTCCGTTAGGGATGACGAGTTTATAACAAACTCTGCTGGAGAAAACTGCTTTAAAGCGTCTCGTGTTGGGGAATGCCTTTTGAGAGGATTTTACAGAAGACCAACTGTCCTCAAACTCTACTGGGGATTGTCAACACTTCATGCTGGGGAAACAAACATGCCCCATGCTTGGACAACACAACAATTCGTCCCCGAAGAGGATGTCATAAGAGGATTTTACAGAAGATCTAGCCTCTTCAAACTCTTGTGACTTCGCTGGGGATAATGACCATCAGTTTCGGTGTCGACGAGACCACTCTTTTGGGGAACCTGTGACCGTTATCGACATAGAAAAGCTCGTAGCTGTTGGAAGGACTGAATAAGAGAATCGACTTAATAAGATGCAACGGTACCCAGTTGAACTTAATTCACTGATATCGACCCGTTATGAACAATCGTCGACCGAACGATGAACGCCGATCTCCTTACCCATAATTGCCCCGGTCTTTTGCGTGGGGTGATTTATTGCTGGTCTTGTGCTTAAAATCATCTGCACCTGCTACCTGCAACAAAAGAATATGCCCACATGCCCCGAATATTGCGTGGCTAGAATCCACCATCCGGGAGTATTCAACATTCGAAGTAATTTCAAATATTTTTTCTGCGCATGTTATTGCAAGGCTGCCATGTTTTCAAATGCAATGTTTTATCAAAAATTAGGACGTTTTTTGCAAACAAAGCAATAAAACAAAAATAGAAAGCTTTTTACTGAAATTCAATTTATTGACTGAGAGCCCAGAATAGGCAATTACATCCGGAAGCAATCCCTGGAAAGAGGTGATCGCTGAAAATTGAGAAAAGAAACTATCCTAATGGCAATGTGAAAACGGAATTCCACTGAGTTTCCATTCTGTTATGACCAGTATGTCTTCAAAACTCCCCGACCTTGCCTTCTGAGGAATGATCAGACCGATTCCTATCCTTCAGAACGTCAGTTGTTCAAACGATAATGGGGTACAGATAACTCAAACCGTAGTCATTCGCTTAAATCCCTCTTTTGTGTGGACCGCCCTTTCAGGTTTTCGATCCACCAGGATACCCTTTTTTGCCTAAGTTGCCCTTTCGGGTTTTCAACTTACCGGGTGTACAAATCTTTTTTTCAATTATATCCCTAATTTTTGCCCGAACCTTATTCTGTTTTTGGTTCGCCGGGATGCCCTTTTTTGCCTGGATTTTTTTTTATTTTTATTATCCAGCGGGTCTATTCATGCGAAGTATTTTTTGACTACGTCCGAGTTGACAGGGGATGAAAAGTCTTCGCCATCCATGGTTGTAAGCAATAAAGCTCCGCCCGAAAAGACCTTTCTAACCACGAATGGACCTTCATAGTTAGGAGTCCATTTGCCCCTGTGATCTGTATTGGGAGGAAGGATCCTTTTGAGTACCACATCTCCGACTTTGTAAACCCGAGGACGCACCTTCTGGTCAAATGCCTGTTTCATTCTGCGCTGATATAGTTGCCCATTACATACAGCCGCCAATCGCTTTTCCTCAATAAGGCTCAGCTGATCAAATCTGGCTCGCACCCATTCAGCTTCATCTAGCTTAACATCCATCATAACTCTGAGGGACGGAATTTCTACTTCAACCGGTAGCACTGCCTCCATACCATATGCAAGTGAGAATGGGGTTGCCCCAGTGGACGTGCGTACCGACGTTCGATACCCATGCAAAGCAAATGGTAACATCTCATGCCAATCTTTGTACGTGACAACCATCTTCTGTACAATCTTCTTGATATTTTTGTTGGCCGCTTCGACCGCGCCATTCATCTTTGGGCGGTACGGAGAAGAATTGTGATGTTCGATTTTGAAGTCCCGGCATAACTCAGCCATCATCTTATTGTTCAAATTAGAACCATTATCAGTAATGATTCTTTCGGGAACTCCATATCGGCAAATGATATCCCGTTTTAAGAAACGAGCAACCACTTGTTTTGTAACATTGGCATAGGATGCGGCTTCAACCCATTTGGTGAAGTAATCAATTGCCACCAAGATGAAACGATGACCATTGGAAGCTGTAGGCTCAATCTTTCCGATCATATCAATGCCCCACATGGCAAACGGCCAAGGCGACGACATGATACTCAACGGATTTGGAGGCACATGCACCTTGTCTGCATAGATCTGGCATTTATGGCATTTGCGGGCATATTTGCAACAATCTGACTCCATAGTCAACCAATAATATCCCGATCTTAACAACTTTTTAGCCATTGCATGCCCTCCGGCATGGGTACCGAAAGAGCCTTCGTGCACTTCAATCATCAACAAGTCTGCTTCATGTCTATCCACACATCTAAGCAGGACCGTGTCAAAATTTCTTTTATACAGCACGTCATCTTTGTTCAAGAAGAAACTACCGGCTAACCTTCTCAACGTCTTCCTGTCTTTGGACGATGCCCCGGGCGGGTACTCTTGACTTTTCAAGAAACACTTAATGTCATAAAACCATGGCTTGTCATCAGACGCTGCATCGACCGCAAACACAAATGCTGGTCTGTCAAGGCGGGATACCTAAATCTTAGGTACATGGTTCCATCCTTGCACTTTGATCATGGAAGACAAAGTGGCCAAGGCATCAGCGAACCTATTCTCATCTCGAGGAATATGGTACAGTTTCACTGTTGTGAAAAATGTCAGCAATCTCCTTGTATAATCTCTATACAGCACTAGATTTGCTTGGTGCGTGTACCAACTCCCTTTCACTTGATTGATTACCAAAGCTGAATCACCAAATATATCAAGGGTCTTAATCCGTAGATTAATCGCCTCCTCGATCCCCATTATACAAGCTTCGTACTCTGCTTCATTGTTGGTGCATCCGAAAGTTATTCGGGCAGTGAAAGGCATATGAACACCTTCCGGCGTGATAAGAACTGCTCCAACTCCGCACCCATTCATATTGACAGCCCCATCAAACATCAGACTCCATTTGGATTCAGGGTCTGGCCCCTCCTCCGGGAGTGGTTCCTCACAGTCTTTAGCTTTGAGAAACATGATGTCCTCATCAGGGAAGTCAAATTTCATGGGTTGGTAATCATCAATCGGCTGTTGCGCAAGATAGTCGGACAAGATACTTCCTTTGATGGCCTTTTGTGAAGTGTACTGAATGTCATACTCTGTCAAGACCATTTGCCACCGTGCAACTCTGCCTGTCAGTGCTGGTTTCTCGAAAATGTACTTGATAGGATCCATTTTTGAAATCAACAAGGTTGTGTGCCTAACCATATATTGCCTCAATCGCTTAGCGGCCCATGCAAGCGCACAACATGTCTTTTCAAGCATTGAGTATCGGGACTCACAATCATTGAACTTTTTGCTCAGGTAGTAGATAGCATGCTCCTTCCTACCTATCTCGTCATGTTGACCGAGAACACAACCCATGGAACCTTCAAGCACTGTCAGATACATTATCAGTGGTCTCCCTTCAACTGGAGGTATTAGAATCGGAGGTTCCTGCAAGTATTCTTTTATCTTATCGAATGCCAATTGGCAATCGTCATTCCACCTGACCGTTTGATCTTTCCTTAACAATTTAAATATTGGCTCACACGTGGCTGTTAGGTGAGATATGAACCTCGCAATGTAGTTCAATCTACCCAAGAAACCACGAACCTCTTTTTCTGTTCTCGGTTCAGGCATTTCTTGTATTGCTTTCACCTTGGCAGGATCAACCTCAATTCCTCTTTCGCTCACGATGAAACCCAGTAACTTTCCAGAACGCACCCCAAACGTGCACTTGTTTGGATTTAATCTCAGACGGAACTTTCTCAACCTTTCAAACAGCTTTTTCAGGTTAACCAGGTGTTCCTCTTCTGTTCTCGACTTGGCAATCATATCATCTACATAACATTCGATCTCCTTATGAATCAAGTCATGAAACAATGTCACCATCGCCCGCTGGTACGTTGCCCCTGCGTTTTTCAACCCAAAAGGCATTACTTTATAACAATATGTACCCCACGGAGTAATGAACGTGGTCTTCTCCATATCTTCAGGTGCCATCTTGATCTGGTTGTACCCGGAGAACCCGTCCATAAAGGAGAACACTGAAAATTGAGTTGTATTATCGACCAGCACATCAATATGAGGTAGTGGAAAATCATCTTTCGGGCTAGCTTTATTAAGATCTCGATAATCCACACACATTCTCACTTTTCCATCTTTCTTCGGTACTGGCACGATGTTGGCTACCCACGGAGGATACTTTGTCACAGCAAGAAACCCAGCATCCCACTGCTTCTGGACTTCCTCCTTAATCTTTAAAGCCATGTCGGGGTGAGTCCGACGAAGTTTCTGCTTGACTGGCGGACATTCTTCTCTTAATGGTAGCCTGTGCACGACAATATCCGTATCCAACCCCGGCATGTCTTGATACGACCAGGCGAAGACGTCAACATACTCGCGCAACATTTCCGTCAGAGTTTGCTTCACATCTGCTTGCAAGCTGGCACCAATCCTGATCTCTTTTTTTGGCGTCCTTGGTACCAATATTGATGATGTCTACAGTCTCCTGATAAGGCTGGATGACCCTTTCCTCTTGTTTCAACAATCTGGCCAGTTCTTCAGGGAGTTCACAATCTTTCTCATCCCCTTCTTCGGCTTGATAAATCGGATTGTCAAAGTCATACATGGCCATATCAAAATCGTTATCAGTGGTATCCGGAGGATCAAGTCTGCATGAACGGGTTCATGCCTTATTTTAGAATTTATTTTTAAGCAAAACAAAAGAAAATGAAACATTGCCATTTTTTTTTTGTGCAAAAATAAAAACTGAAAGACAGAGAACAAAATTTGATTGCAAAACGTCCTTTATTAATGATTAAACATTGCAAATGCAACCATGGTGGCCCTACAAATGAATCTATACGCCTTGGGCAGAGCGCAAGATTTTGACATGCATTATGGTTAGAAAAAACAAAGAAAAATTACTCTGTCTGAAGAGTAACCCGGATGACTTCTTCAACGAACCAGTTCTGCATTTGTTGTCCCGGAACATGAGGGCGTACCCAGTTGTCCAGGTCACAATCACTGTCAACACTATCCTCTGTGGCTGCACAAGACTGGTCCGTGTAGATAATTCCCCCACTATTGAAAGTGATGGGTCCCCTGCTCCCCGCATCTGAAGTTGTAGAGGGATGATAACCAATACCAAATTTGTCTTCCTTCATTGGGGTCTCTATCAACCTGCCCCAACCTTGGGCATTGCCTGCCCTGACGACTTCGACAGCTTGTTTGTAAGATGAAATGGAGGTACCAGCCCCAACTGGTACAGAAGAAGACTCAGGTGCATCGTCAATATTGACTGCTTCAAATGATTGGCACAGCATCTCATGAATTTCCCCATCCATTTCAATGTACTTGAACGTGGACAAGTGACTCACAAAGATGTCTTCTTCCCCACACACTGTCACAACCTGCCCTTCAAACTCATACTTCAGCTTTTGATGTAGAGTAGAAGTAACAGCCCCGGCTCCGTGAATCCAAGGGCGTCCCAATAGGCAGCTATATGCAGGTTGTATGTCCATTACATGGAACGTGGATTTGAATACCTGTGGTCCAATTTGTACGGGCAATTCCACCTCACCAAACACAGATCGTCTAGTTCCATCGAATGCTCTAACCACCAACTCACTAGGCCTTAAGATCAAACCATCAACTTCCAGCTTCATTAATGCCTTCTTGGGCAAGACATTGAGTGATGAACCAGTGTCTACCAGTACATGAGATAACACTGCGCCCTTACACTCCATCGTGATATGCAAAGCCTTATTGTGGTTTCTTCCTTCAACAGTCAAATCTCTACTTGTAAAGCCCAAGCCATGGCTAACATTAACATTGGAGATTACGCCCTCGAGCTGATTAACAGTAATTTCTTGTGGCACGTATGCACTCTTCAACACTTTCAACAACGCCTGTCGATGCGCATCAGAGCACATCAATAGTGATAAGATTGAAATCTTTGAAGGGGTCTGATTCAGTTGGTCCACAATCTTATAATCGCTTTTCTTGATTATCTTCATAAATTCTTCCATTTCCTTATCAAAAGTGATCTTTGTCTCTGCTTCAGGTGTAGGCGCATTTTCAACCACCTGTTTACCCTTAGCCTTTGCTGCAGCTTCTGCCTCTTTATCACTTCTCAAGGTTTGGGGAGCGAACAACCTTCCACTCCTTGTAAAGCCCCCTACACCCCCTACATTATCAATATTTGGGCTGACTGACGACTCAACTTCTTGCTTTTTACCTTCGTAATATACATCTGCCCCATAGTGCCATGGGATAGCCTTCGTAGACGTGAACGGAATTGGTCCTGGCACCGTGATAGTGACAGGACTGGGCCTTTCTGGCGCAACACTCGCCACGGGAGATGCATTGACCGGCATTTGAATCTCAGCGGGAGTGTAATAGATGGTCACGGTTGATGTCTCATCAGTGTCTTTCACGACTCTGTCGAACTGTAGACATCCTTCATCGATCAGATTCTGTAAACCCATCTTCAACTTATCACAGCCGTTCTCCTGATTCATACACTCAGAGCAATCTTGATTACAGCCCGGGAACACCTGTCCCTTCAATAAACGATCTTTTACAACCAACAAAGAAGTTTTCACTTGATGAACGTCTAACACCGAATTCAAACTCCTCCCATCTTCAATAGCGTACACATTTGCTGCATTATGATCAGGCATGGGATGCTGAGTAATATTAGGAGCGGGAGAGAAATTGATGGCTTTAGCATCAATCAAATCTTGTACTTTATGATGGAAAGCCCAGCATTTTTCAATGGAGTGCCCCTGAGCACCTGAGTGGAACTCACAACGAGCATTAGCATCGAAGTTAGGTGGCAGGTTTCCAGCAACCGGAGCTTTCATAGTACGGAGTTCTACCAACTTTAACTCGAGTAGCCGGGGCAACAGCGCGGCATAAGTCATAGGGAGAGGATCCATCTTACGATCCCTCTGTCTAGACCTTTGCTGAAAAAAAGGTTGTTGCTGTTGAACTTGTTGTTGGGGTTGTTGTTTCTGAATAGACGGTGTGGGGATTGTTACAGCATCTACCTGATAATAAGCTCGAGAACGCCCTCTGCCTCGTCCTCTAAGCACAGCATTCGTATCACCTTCTCTTCTTTTCTGGTTACTAGCAAACGGTTTCTTCGTCCCCGAAGAGCCAGCCCCACTCACATCCTGGATCTTTCCAAGCTTTAACAGACTTTCTATTCTTTCTCCCGCAATCACAATATCAGCAAATCCAGTTGACGGACAAGCAGCTAATCTATCAAGATAAGCCCCTTGCAAGGTGCCCATAAACATATCCGCCATTTCTCTGTCTGACAAGGGAGGTTGAACCTGGGCAGCCATTTCCCTCCACCTCTGTGCATATTCTTTGAAACTCTCCTTGGTATTTTGTGACAACCCCTGCAATTGAGTGCGGTTGGGCGCCATGTCAATATTATACTGGTATTGCTTCAGGAACGCTTCTGCCAGATCTTTCCAACTCTTCACAGCAGCTCTATTCAACTTCATATACCAGGTCAAGGACGCCCCAGCCAGACTGTCCTGAAAATAGTGCATCCATAGCTTCTCGTCATCCGTATGAGCTGAAATCTTCCCAAAGTAAGCTTGAAGATGCGTTTGGGGACACGCATTGCCGTGATACTTATCAAAAGTGGGAGGTTTGAATTTAGGGGGAATTCTGACTCCTGAGACCAGCCCCAGGCTGGTAACATCAATACCCATAGAGTTCTTGCATTCTATGGCCCTGATCTTTTCTGCTAACTCCTCATACCTTCGATCACCTTGATTAACCACATCAGCATCCAGCAGAGTAAATTGGTCTTCTAGAGTATCTTCAAGAGTAACACCAGCATGCCTACCATTTCCATTACCCCGATTGTTACCACCAGGAGGAGGGTTGCCACCGGGAGGAGGAATGCCATGTCCCTGTGAATTGTCATGTTGATCACCTTCGGGCCCATTGTCTGGACGCTCTACCAGAAGCCTCAATCTCTCCTGATTTTGCGCCATGCCAGTCATGAGGGTCATGAACTGGTCCATACGCGCCCTCATTTCAGCCAAATCACCTTGCACTTGATCCATGATTCTTACTTGATTCCTTCGCGTCGAATATCGGTGAATATGACTCTCCGCTATACTGCCTGAAACCAAGTAAAGGTTAGAGACCCTGCAACGAGTACCTGAAAAGCAAGTAACAAAAATGCAAAATGATATGCAATGCCGTGCAATGCCATGTTTGTCATTTCCGAGGTGCTTTATACCCTGATTCCAATCCAACCACAGAAATCTGAAGACCAGAGATTGTGATATAAAGAGACGTATCGTGGTCATGTGCTTGTGTGCAGCTATCTGATAAGAAATAATTCTGAATAAAACTGCTCATACTCATTCAACAAAGTATTCAAGTACATTTAAGAAAGGCTCATCCGCAAATGCAATACAAGGAAAAATGGATCCATCAACAAGCCTGATGGTAACCATTAACAACAAAATATAAGGAAAAGAACATCAGTCTGACAATTCCACATCCTTCAGCTTATCACTTGAGTATTTGATCTCCTCAAAAAGTATACGGGTACGCTGATGATTCGGCTTTTCAATCATTTCTTTGATCAAGACATCCCTTTTCTCAAGAGCTTCAGTTAAAGAACCCATATGCAGCATCAGAGCCTCGTCATCACACACTCCTTTGTGTCTCTTTATGCCGGCTTGCGTCTTGAGTATCTCCCTTTCTATCATGACTTCCTCAAGCTCTTTCTTGGTATTCCTCAGCTCACCTCTAGCTTCTTCTAGCTGTTCTTGACTCTTACCGAGGCTTTCCCGATACTTTCTCCTCTGCTCATGCGCCTTTTCAAGCTCTTCGTCCTTAATCTGCAACTGTTCCTGTAATTCAGCATTCTCTATCCTAACTTCGTCCCAAGCGTGCTGAAACTTTGTTAACTTTTCTTTGGTCTGTGCTAACGCCTGTTTGGTTTGCTTGTGGGCTTGAGTAGCATCATCAGCACCTTTACTAATCTTTCGGAAATGTTGTGCTCTTCCAGCAAAGTCTTTTTCTTTTGCAGTTAGGATTTGTTCAGCATCTTGGGCTTTCCGCTCCAGCTCTTTGTTGGCATGTAGAGCATTCTGAAGACGGCTACTCAACTCGGAATTCTCTCCTTGGAGCTTTTCCACCAAGGCTTGCAACTTGTCAACTTCTTCCACAGTAGCAGTGCTTCTTGCTTTCTCATTCTCCGGATACAAAAGGGGTGCCTTACGAAAAGGCAAGAGAAAATCTTCAACTCTTTTCTTCACCCACTCTTCATATGCTGGATAAACCCGGTTGTTAGGCTTTCCTAGAGTAACTTTCCCCTTTTTCAGTATGCTACCCCAGCTTTCAGAAGCTTTCTGTGCTGCTTCCCAACCATCTGATGTATGAAAATAGAGGGACTCCTCCACATCTCTCTTAATAGGCGGACCTGTCAGGGCATACCCAAATTGTCGAATGGCCAAAGAAGGATTGTAGTTAATCCCACCCAGCCTTCCTATCAGTGGAACGTTAGGGAACTTACCACAGCTGTGGATAATATTCTTGCCAATCAGCCCATGATCTACCCATACGATGTCCTTGGCCACCAATCCCATTAAACGCTGTTTCCACTCTAGAGAATCTTTGGAATCCACAAAAGCCCCTGATTGTGGTAAACGGCCTGCAAACCACTTATAGAACAAGGGTGCACAACAACGAATTATCCCTCCTCTTTTCTTTTCGTTTCGGTTGTACAACAAGTAGTGAAGATCTCCCAGTAGCGTGGGCACCGGGTTCTTCATCATGAATATTCGTATAGCGTCCGTATCAATAAAATCCGGCTCGTTGGGAAACAACACTATGCCGTATATACAAAGGGCTAACAAAGCATTAAAAACAAGCCAATTCTCGCCTTTAGCTGCTTCCTGGGCCTTCTTAATCAGATATTCCAGCTTGTAACCACGAATCTTTCCTTTGTTGGAGACATTGTCGCCTAACTCTGATTTGCTCAAATAAAGAGCACCAGCCACCTTTCCAAAGTCAAGATCCCCCACTGATCCAAAGAAAGGGGGCTCCTCCTTGACAGCAATCCCCAACATGTTGGAATACTCCTCCAGGGTAGGAACCAACACATAGTCTGGCAATACAAAACACCTCAGAGGCGGATCATAGAACTGCATCAACGTATGGAGACCTCTGGCTTCATAATCACTGACATTACGGACCATAGATAAAATCCACCCATATTTCTCTTCAAAAGCTTCTCGTACTGCAGGACTCGCCATTCCCTTCAGCATAATAATAGGGCCTAAAGTAGGCGTAAGGAACTTATAGCTGATGATATTCTTCCTCTCTTTAGTGTTCATCTTTGCAGGGACCTGATGACTGGAATCAAGGGTAATATATGCACCTGGAAATGAATAAACATGTATGTTAGGATATGATAATGCAATGCAAAGGGCAATGTGATCAGGTAATCAGGTGTCTGTGCTGAACTGTGAACGGTGTCAGTGTAGCTCTGAGACTAATATAGAACCATAGATAAGAACCATCTGAATACAATAGGATGAAACTTCCTTTTTGTGCAATGATGATAGAAAACCGGGTATGTAGGAGGTCATGGTTACCTGCAAACCTGTAAACAACCCGCCCTTCTCACATGTGGGTACTAGGATGTTCAGTATCCCGGGCTCTCAGGTCGAGAAATGATGATACGTTCACCATTTCTAGTTTGGCATCATCATCAATCGAGGAGGCCTCAACTGATTCTCCAAAACAAAAAGGTCCTCAGCTTCTGGCACTGAGGTCGAGAAGCAATAGTACATTCATCCCTCAGGGTACAGTACTATCGCCAATCGAGGAGTGCCTCCGCTGATTCTCTTTCAAAAGGGATATCCTATAGCAAGTTCCCAGCATTGGGTCCTCGGATCGAGGATGTGCAATAGGTTTGCCACGGAATGTGGTCTGCCACTGTCACATCTCGGGAGGAGTGCCGCAACTGAGTCCTCGGGAATGGTCACCAGAGTCGACAGTTCCTCAAGAGAATAACCACTGGCCTGCATAACATGCAGTAGCAGAAAGCTCCTGATAGAACCTCGTCTGGTTGTGGGTCTCATGAACAACAATACGTGGTCACCACCACGCAAGCGTCATGACTATCCACTCTAATACCTATGTATGTACTCAAGCCTTGGTAGTGGGCTTATCTCTCAGAACACCCATCCCGCCAAACAGAAAACAACACAGTCCAGTATAGCATAATATATCATGTGAAATGAAAATGCTAAAATGCGGTAAATACAGTAATGTACAGTAAAGCAGTAAATAACCATACAATAAAACAGTAAATACAGCACAACAGTAAACACCCAATGAAAGAAAAAACAAACAAGCGCTAGGATGGACTCGCTAAGGAAACCAGAGATTCTGGGTTCGATCCCCAGCAGAGTCGCCAGCTGTCGCTCCCGGGATTTTCATCCAAGTACAAACGCGAAAGTGGCACCGAAACAGAGTCGCCAGCAATGTGTATTTATCCCATGAGAGGGAAAGGAAACACCGCATAAACCTGAAGGAAAGGAAAAGCATGGTCTTACGACCAAGAGAACTGGGTTCGGGAGTCGGTTACGCGCGGGGAAGGTATTAGCACCCCCACGCGTCCATCGTACCCGATGGGATCCACGCTTGCTTGTCTCGATCAAAGGGTGTAAGAAAAGGATACTGGAAAAGGAACTGAAAGAAAGAAAGGAGAAAGAATGGAACAGGAACGAGAAACAAATGTAGGGAAAATAAAAGAAGTGCTCGCATGGGCCCTACCCCACTGCCTACGTATCTCATCGGGAGCATGAGAATCAGAGCGACGTAGTTCCCCTCACTAGGGATGGATTGTTTTTTTTAGAGAACGGCTTACGTTCTAGCTCAGGTGTTGCAGGCTCGCTGGTCCGAGTGCGTTACCATCTTGCAAGAGAACGAGTAAAAGCGCGTTCGTACGCTAAGAGTGAAGGAGGTGAGAAAAGAATTCCCGAAGGAAAGACGTCATTGTTTGTTTTTGTCTTTTAGAAGGAAGTGTTTTGGATTTGTTTGCATATGACAGTGTATCTGGATCTTAGTCATTGGAGTGTGTACATTCTCACATTCCAAGATGGAATGGGTAAGAAAGCACACTAAGAGTGAAGAAGACCCCCACACTTAGTTCCAATTATCAAGGTTCAAACACACTAGCATACTTGTATTTATTAAGTGTTTTTGTTGATTATGAAATGAAGAAGTGTTTTTTATTATTTGCACCTTCAACAAGTATTGTATTTAAGTCCCTCATACAAGATCAAATGTTTAACACATTGACCCAAGATGGGCTATATGCTACACATTCTAAGATTACAAGAGAAGACCCCTTATCATCTTTTCTTTATATGAAAGGCCTAAATGCAATAAATGCCTACCTTTATTATATGTTTTGAATTTTCTTTGAGATGAGAAAAGAGACTCAAGAGAGGAGAAAAGGTAAAACCTATATGGACTAAGACTCAATCCTAATTGAAGATTAAAGGGAGTGATCCTAAAGGTTTGTGAGGTTTCAACCTAAAGTCTAAAGAAAGAAAGAATTAAACAATTCACTTCCAAAGTAGAAGATGAATTGTAATTCACAAGGGGAAAGTGATGAGTTATTAAAAGAAAGCACATAAGTGCTTAACAAAACATAAAATTGAATTGTAAAAGAGATGAGAGGATAGAAGTTTGAATGTGGATTCCTTATCCACACTCCATTGAAACTTACCAAAGCTCCTACATGGTTAGTAAACATGTATAAGAAGTATAAGAAGTAGAAGAACATGTAATGCATCATAAAACTCAAAAGAATTAAATGAGAAACCAAATCCTAGAGCCACAACCAGAATGTACATCATATGGAAAACAAATTATTATTACCATGCAAGTCCAAGTGGATAGGCAACAAACATCACCCATTAGCATTTAAACATGTTACAAGAAGAAGGGGTAGATGAAAGATGGAAAGAAATGAAGAGGACATGCATAAATGGAACATGTAAATCAACAACCAGAATTGAAACTAAATGGAAAATGGTTTATAAACATCTCAAAAGTATTTATGAATCAACTTCAAGACATTCAAGAAGTAATATAAGAAGAATTGAAATGAAAGTTCAAAAAGAAAGTGCAAACAATACATGTTAATGATGCACAAAGTTCAAATTGAAATGAACATGTAAAGATGACCTATAATGTGTATCAAAGACCTATAATATCATATGAATGGCTCATAACATATGCAAATGCTCATACAAATGTGCACAAAAGAATTCATGTAAACATGCACTAAAGTTGTAATGACATGCCATGGATTATACTTCCAATGTAATGCATCAAACAAAGACCAAATGGATTCATGAAAATTATGCCAGCATATTATTGGAATGCCTAGGTCAGAAATGCATCATACATCAAGATAGCATGTAAAAATTCAGAGCAAAATGACCTCAAACAAAGCAATTAGGTCAAATTGAAACATCATGCAAAGTGGTGCAAATATAGGCATCAAAACATGTAATAAAGTGACCTAAAAAAATCAAATAAAATCACTTAACATACCTCAAGATGATAATGACTCAATGCAAAAAGAAGAGAATCAAAACAATTTTTAATGATCAAGAACAAAATTAAACAAATTCATGTATCATGCTTAGAATGCATCTAAATGGAAATTCAAAGAAAATTATGGACCAGGGGTAAAAAGGTCATAAAATCAGAAAATAAAATCATCAAAAATTTCCTAAATGTTTTAGTGATACTCATGGATTTTTGTAGAATTTTCCAATCTGTTTTGGTATTTTTAAAAATTGGAAATGAAACATGTATAAAAAAATAAGAAAAATGAAAATGAAATGCAAAGGGAAGGGGGTATGAACATAGCAATAATGCAGTGCAAATTCATTGGGCTTCCAAACAGAGGGGTGTAAATATCAATCTGACAAGGTCCATTTACACGCCAAACACGATAACAAGTGTGCACCATCAGTCAACAATTTTGACTCACTCACAACCATCAGATCAAGTCAAGGTCAAATAAAAGTCAAAGTACTCAAAATCAATGCATGCACGTGAGGACACATGCCACTTACCATGCACCACACCACACCATGCTTAAGTGAAATTCAGAAAAATGCACGTGAGGAGCATGTGAGTTTTAATGTGCTGTCACATTTTGGAGCGTACGATCATGAAAAACACACGGCTGAGATTAAAACGCACACAAACCCTAACAGTTAAAGTCACCGGCCGGAGATGACCTCCGGTCATCTTCTCCGGCCAGCAGCCACCACCTGCAACTCACATTTTCTCCAGAAATTCACAAGCCATATACCAAACGAAAGCTAAGCTCATGAGGAACACAAATCCAACAACAAAATTCAAAGATCAAGCATGGATACAGAGAATCGAAGAAGAGAAATTTGCCCTAAGTTTCAGTTCTAAACTCCTAAGGAGCTCTATCAACTAACCGGTTTCATATAGCTTCTAATAAGCTCAAATAACACATCAACCAGTTAAAATAACATCAAATCGTGCAAGCAAAGTTTGAGAACTTTTGGAACCTGAAACTTGAAGATCTTTGGATTTTTGAGAAAACCAGAGGTGAGAACTTGTTCTTGAACTTCTAGAACTTCAATTTGAGCAAAATAAATGCTATTTGATCTTGAGAATAAGAGGAAATCTGAATCTGAAATTGGAGATAACTGTGCTATTCCATGCTTCAGTGATGTCTTCTTGCTTGATTGTGAAGATTGAAGAAGAACTTGAGGAATTCGTGCAGGTAGAGAGAAAATTCAGAGAGAAAGTTGAGAGTGCTTTTGGAGTGAGAGTGAAACAATGAGAATCCCCTTTCCAAATCTGTTAGAATTGTTTATATAGGTGTGGTTATGATTTGACCCTGGTGGTTGATGGTTAGAACTACAGCTAACTGAGTTAGTTAACTGAGTTTGAGTTAACAGAATGAGTCATGACAGTTAGTGACACGAGTTGGAGAGGTTTTGTTTTAGTGTGGAAGAGCTCATGGTCACTTATGGTGAGGATAATGGAGAAAGATGGTGATATTATGTTATTCTGATGTAGCAGCAGGAATGCGTGTGAAACAAGTTTCTCATTTCCTTTTTCGTGTAAGGCTTAAGCATGTATGCATAGTGTGAGAGGTGCTTGGCCAAATGAAGTAAAGAATGGAGCAGCACACATAGGACTTTTTGATGTATGTTTGAACCAAAAGCTATGCAGCAACTCCTCATTGTGACAGCAGGTGTTTGAGGATGAATTTCTCCCTTGTCAATGAACGAAACAACACAACATTGGTGGCATTAGAAAGATGATACATTGGGGAACAATATTGATGTTGAAATTAGGTTGAATTGAAGTTTGGAACATGATCAAATGTGGCTTGCAACAGAAGAAACACCAACTGGTGCATGGGCGAGCAGATAGGGTTGGCTGGCATGGTGCACATGACATGGGTTTTCAGTTGTATTGACCAATCTTTGAGCTATCATAATTCCTTATCCTTTGATCAAATGAAAAAATCATGAACATCAATCTTGAAGATCTCACATAGGGGAACAACTTTGATGTTGCAAGATTTTTCATTTGAAGCCTCTAACTATGAGTAATTGATCCCTACATTTTGCCCACCAACTGTTTGAGAAAATGACTGCGCGCAGACCTGGCCAAACTTGGTCATGACATGGTTTTTGGCCTACTTTCCTCCAACTTTGATCAATCATATCTCCCTCATTTTTTATCCAATGGAAATGTTCTACCCATGGATTTGAAGCTTAAAGCAAGGCCTTTCATTGAGGCAGAGTGGAATTTTCATTTGGTGCTCCAAATTTGAATGGCCTTGGTTCAAATTCTGATGCAAAATGGCCAAAACTTGCTATTTTTAGTAACCCTACCTCATCCAAAAATGGCAACTTTCCACATCTTGATTTTTTCATGATTCCTTTGGAGTTTCTTGATCAAATTTTGTACATTGGACATATGTAACATGAATTTCATGATTTTGGGCTCAAAAAGTCAAGAGTTGACTTTTTCCCCTGATTATTTGACTTGGCCCCAAATTTCCTGATTTTTTATCTTTCTTCCAATTGAACCACCTCCAAAACCAATTGAGGGGCAATTCTCCATACACATACACTTAAGAACATGTAGAATACCATGACATCAAGTTTTGTCCAAAAAATCAAAGATTCCCTGATTTAATGGGAAACCCTAGTTTTGGTGCCCACCTCCTAGGAGAAAAATGTGCAGTCTTCAATTTCAAATTCCTCAGAGTATGTTGTGTACCTTCTTAAAGGAGGATTAGAAATGCCACTTGAGGATGATTTTGGATCAATGAGCTATCTCTTTTGAGGGTTTTCCTTCAGTTTTTGAACCTCTTGCATGTTGAAGATGTAGTGCTTCAATCTCCCATTGAATCTCACTTCCTTGAGGTTTTGGATGATCAATTGAGATAGTATGATACATGAGAGACCTCTTGGCTTGCCTAGAGCCAACTTGATTGACCTTTTGTGCTTTGAATGGTCTCTTGATTGTCCACCTCCCACCTGACCACATGCCCTGATGGTAAGAAGGATGCCATGCTTCATTTTTTTATATTAAATGCAATGCAATGCTAATGAGATGGATATGATATGATAAATGATAATGCCATGCTATGATGCCAAAAGGGGAGAGCAAATTTTGGGGTATTACAGCTGCCCCTATTCAAGCGCTGTAGACCTGAATGCCCGAAAGCAATCGCTTTCGGACTTTCAAGGTATATAGCGATTGAATACCAAATATAACCAAAAATTTGCTCTGGATGATGAAGAACAAAAAGGATATAAACACAACGAGATTGTTGGATTGAATCTTCAAGTGAAACGTAGTCGGAGAAATCTGTCTTTTGAACGACGCCATGCGACTACTGGCTTGCCACGCTACTGGTGGACTTTAATAATGTCTTTTATGCAATTCCAGACGACTACTGGCCTGCCACACTACCGGTGGACTTTGATAACGTCTTTTGAACGACGCCAGACGACTACTGGCTTGCCACGCTACTGGTGGACTTTAATAATGTCTTTTATGCAATTCCAGACGACTACTGGTCTCCCACACCACTGGTGGACTTTGATAACGTCTTTTGAACGACGCCAGACGACTACTGGCTTGCCACACTACTGGTGGACTTTAATAACGTCTTTTATGCAATTCCAGACGACTACTGGCCTGCCACACTACTGGTGGACTTTGCAGCTTCGTGCCACCCGAAGATGGACTTCTGCCAATCCACTGTTGGACTTTTGCCACCCGAAGATGGACTTTTGCCAATCCACTGTTGGACTTTTAGAATTTGCCACCCTTAGATGGACCTTTCGCCAATCCACTGTTGGACTTTTTCCACCCGAAGACGGACTTTTGCCAATCCACTGTTGGACTTTTGCCACCCGAAGACGGACTTTTGCCAATCCACTGTTGGACTTTTGCCACCCGAAGACGGACTTTTGCCAATCCACTGTTGGACTTTTGCCACCCGAAGACGGACTTTTGCCAATCCACTGTTGGACTTTTGCCACCCGAAGACGGACTTTTGCCAATCCACTGTTGGACTTTTGCCACCCGAAGACGGACTTTTGCCAATCCACTGTTGGACTTTTGCCACCCGAAGACGGACTTTTGCCAATCCACTGTTGGACTTTTGCCACCCGAAGACGGACTTTTGCCAATCTACTGTTGGACTTTTGCCACCCGAAGACGGACTTTTGCCAATCCACTGTTGGACTTTTGCCACCCGAAGACGGACTTTTGCCAATCCACTGTTGGACTTTTGGCCGCTTTGCCACCCGAAGATGGACTTTTGCCAATCCACTGTTGGGCTTTTAGAATTTGTAAAATTGTATTATTCTCTGCATCTGTGTCAGACACCTCTGCTGACTCTGCTGAGGAGCGAAGACCAATGATTTGACTTTGGAGACTCCTGAAAGGATAACCTCTCCACTGGAGAATGAATGAACAATCCGTCTGCTTCGAATTGTCAAGCTTGCCAAAAATAAATTGGACTTGAAGAATAATAAATCTGCCAGGAATCACTTCATCTGTTAGGGGAATGAATTCTGGTCACAGCGATTCCGCTGGGGATGAGAATTTCTTTGCATGGCGTCTTGCTAGGGAGGAAGAGTCATAAAAAACTCTGCTTGAGGATCTATCCAATCCAAGACCCTTTGTAGGGGTTATCCACTTTCTGACCCGGCTGGGGAAAGGCTGTACCATCCTTGTTGAGGAATAGATTCTGTCGATCTTATAAACCTCTGCGGGGAGAACAACAACTCAGCTGGGGAGCATTGCTGACAAGATTCGATGCTGACCTCTGTGGGGGTACCATGACCAGAGATACGATCTTGCTGGGTATCAAGGCTACTCTGCCAGGGATATGCAAATCCTGGTTAGAACATTCCACTGCAACTTGCTAGGAAAGAGTCCTTAGAGATCTGTTGGGGAAACCCAAAGCAAATCCACAGTATTCTGCTGAAGAATATGACTGTCAAGCTTAGGATAAGTACCACAATGCCCCATGTTAGGCGAGCTTCCCTTTAGACAATTCCGTTAGGGATGACGAGTTTATAACAAACTCTGCTGGAGAAAACTGCTTTAAAGCGTCTCGTGTTGGGGAATGCCTTTTGAGAGGATTTTACAGAAGACCAACTGTCCTCAAACTCTACTGGGGATTGTCAACACTTCATGCTGGGGAAACAAACATGCCCCATGCTTGGACAACACAACAATTCGTCCCCGAAGAGGATGTCATAAGAGGATTTTACAGAAGATCTAGCCTCTTCAAACTCTTGTGACTTCGCTGGGGATAATGACCATCAGTTTCGGTGTCGACGAGACCACTCTTTTGGGGAACCTGTGACCGTTATCGACATAGAAAAGCTCGTAGCTGTTGGAAGGACTGAATAAGAGAATCGACTTAATAAGATGCAACGGTACCCAGTTGAACTTAATTCACTGATATCGACCCGTTATGAACAATCGTCGACCGAACGATGAACGCCGATCTCCTTACCCATAATTGCCCCGGTCTTTTGCGTGGGGTGATTTATTGCTGGTCTTGTGCTTAAAATCATCTGCACCTGCTACCTGCAACAAAAGAATATGCCCACATGCCCCGAATATTGCGTGGCTAGAATCCACCATCCGGGAGTATTCAACATTCGAAGTAATTTCAAATATTTTTTCTGCGCATGTTATTGCAAGGCTGCCATGTTTTCAAATGCAATGTTTTATCAAAAATTAGGACGTTTTTTGCAAACAAAGCAATAAAACAAAAATAGAAAGCTTTTTACTGAAATTCAATTTATTGACTGAGAGCCCAGAATAGGCAATTACATCCGGAAGCAATCCCTGGAAAGAGGTGATCGCTGAAAATTGAGAAAAGAAACTATCCTAATGGCAATGTGAAAACGGAATTCCACTGAGTTTCCATTCTGTTATGACCAGTATGTCTTCAAAACTCCCCGACCTTGCCTTCTGAGGAATGATCAGACCGATTCCTATCCTTCAGAACGTCAGTTGTTCAAACGATAATGGGGTACAGATAACTCAAACCGTAGTCATTCGCTTAAATCCCTCTTTTGTGTGGACCGCCCTTTCAGGTTTTCGATCCACCAGGATACCCTTTTTTGCCTAAGTTGCCCTTTCGGGTTTTCAACTTACCGGGTGTACAAATCTTTTTTTCAATTATATCCCTAATTTTTGCCCGAACCTTATTCTGTTTTTGGTTCGCCGGGATGCCCTTTTTTGCCTGGATTTTTTTTTATTTTTATTATCCAGCGGGTCTATTCATGCGAAGTATTTTTTGACTACGTCCGAGTTGACAGGGGATGAAAAGTCTTCGCCATCCATGGTTGTAAGCAATAAAGCTCCGCCCGAAAAGACCTTTCTAACCACGAATGGACCTTCATAGTTAGGAGTCCATTTGCCCCTGTGATCTGTATTGGGAGGAAGGATCCTTTTGAGTACCACATCTCCGACTTTGTAAACCCGAGGACGCACCTTCTGGTCAAATGCCTGTTTCATTCTGCGCTGATATAGTTGCCCATTACATACAGCCGCCAATCGCTTTTCCTCAATAAGGCTCAGCTGATCAAATCTGGCTCGCACCCATTCAGCTTCATCTAGCTTAACATCCATCATAACTCTGAGGGACGGAATTTCTACTTCAACCGGTAGCACTGCCTCCATACCATATGCAAGTGAGAATGGGGTTGCCCCAGTGGACGTGCGTACCGACGTTCGATACCCATGCAAAGCAAATGGTAACATCTCATGCCAATCTTTGTACGTGACAACCATCTTCTGTACAATCTTCTTGATATTTTTGTTGGCCGCTTCGACCGCGCCATTCATCTTTGGGCGGTACGGAGAAGAATTGTGATGTTCGATTTTGAAGTCCCGGCATAACTCAGCCATCATCTTATTGTTCAAATTAGAACCATTATCAGTAATGATTCTTTCGGGAACTCCATATCGGCAAATGATATCCCGTTTTAAGAAACGAGCAACCACTTGTTTTGTAACATTGGCATAGGATGCGGCTTCAACCCATTTGGTGAAGTAATCAATTGCCACCAAGATGAAACGATGACCATTGGAAGCTGTAGGCTCAATCTTTCCGATCATATCAATGCCCCACATGGCAAACGGCCAAGGCGACGACATGATACTCAACGGATTTGGAGGCACATGCACCTTGTCTGCATAGATCTGGCATTTATGGCATTTGCGGGCATATTTGCAACAATCTGACTCCATAGTCAACCAATAATATCCCGATCTTAACAACTTTTTAGCCATTGCATGCCCTCCGGCATGGGTACCGAAAGAGCCTTCGTGCACTTCAATCATCAACAAGTCTGCTTCATGTCTATCCACACATCTAAGCAGGACCGTGTCAAAATTTCTTTTATACAGCACGTCATCTTTGTTCAAGAAGAAACTACCGGCTAACCTTCTCAACGTCTTCCTGTCTTTGGACGATGCCCCGGGCGGGTACTCTTGACTTTTCAAGAAACACTTAATGTCATAAAACCATGGCTTGTCATCAGACGCTGCATCGACCGCAAACACAAATGCTGGTCTGTCAAGGCGGGATACCTAAATCTTAGGTACATGGTTCCATCCTTGCACTTTGATCATGGAAGACAAAGTGGCCAAGGCATCAGCGAACCTATTCTCATCTCGAGGAATATGGTACAGTTTCACTGTTGTGAAAAATGTCAGCAATCTCCTTGTATAATCTCTATACAGCACTAGATTTGCTTGGTGCGTGTACCAACTCCCTTTCACTTGATTGATTACCAAAGCTGAATCACCAAATATATCAAGGGTCTTAATCCGTAGATTAATCGCCTCCTCGATCCCCATTATACAAGCTTCGTACTCTGCTTCATTGTTGGTGCATCCGAAAGTTATTCGGGCAGTGAAAGGCATATGAACACCTTCCGGCGTGATAAGAACTGCTCCAACTCCGCACCCATTCATATTGACAGCCCCATCAAACATCAGACTCCATTTGGATTCAGGGTCTGGCCCCTCCTCCGGGAGTGGTTCCTCACAGTCTTTAGCTTTGAGAAACATGATGTCCTCATCAGGGAAGTCAAATTTCATGGGTTGGTAATCATCAATCGGCTGTTGCGCAAGATAGTCGGACAAGATACTTCCTTTGATGGCCTTTTGTGAAGTGTACTGAATGTCATACTCTGTCAAGACCATTTGCCACCGTGCAACTCTGCCTGTCAGTGCTGGTTTCTCGAAAATGTACTTGATAGGATCCATTTTTGAAATCAACAAGGTTGTGTGCCTAACCATATATTGCCTCAATCGCTTAGCGGCCCATGCAAGCGCACAACATGTCTTTTCAAGCATTGAGTATCGGGACTCACAATCATTGAACTTTTTGCTCAGGTAGTAGATAGCATGCTCCTTCCTACCTATCTCGTCATGTTGACCGAGAACACAACCCATGGAACCTTCAAGCACTGTCAGATACATTATCAGTGGTCTCCCTTCAACTGGAGGTATTAGAATCGGAGGTTCCTGCAAGTATTCTTTTATCTTATCGAATGCCAATTGGCAATCGTCATTCCACCTGACCGTTTGATCTTTCCTTAACAATTTAAATATTGGCTCACACGTGGCTGTTAGGTGAGATATGAACCTCGCAATGTAGTTCAATCTACCCAAGAAACCACGAACCTCTTTTTCTGTTCTCGGTTCAGGCATTTCTTGTATTGCTTTCACCTTGGCAGGATCAACCTCAATTCCTCTTTCGCTCACGATGAAACCCAGTAACTTTCCAGAACGCACCCCAAACGTGCACTTGTTTGGATTTAATCTCAGACGGAACTTTCTCAACCTTTCAAACAGCTTTTTCAGGTTAACCAGGTGTTCCTCTTCTGTTCTCGACTTGGCAATCATATCATCTACATAACATTCGATCTCCTTATGAATCAAGTCATGAAACAATGTCACCATCGCCCGCTGGTACGTTGCCCCTGCGTTTTTCAACCCAAAAGGCATTACTTTATAACAATATGTACCCCACGGAGTAATGAACGTGGTCTTCTCCATATCTTCAGGTGCCATCTTGATCTGGTTGTACCCGGAGAACCCGTCCATAAAGGAGAACACTGAAAATTGAGTTGTATTATCGACCAGCACATCAATATGAGGTAGTGGAAAATCATCTTTCGGGCTAGCTTTATTAAGATCTCGATAATCCACACACATTCTCACTTTTCCATCTTTCTTCGGTACTGGCACGATGTTGGCTACCCACGGAGGATACTTTGTCACAGCAAGAAACCCAGCATCCCACTGCTTCTGGACTTCCTCCTTAATCTTTAAAGCCATGTCGGGGTGAGTCCGACGAAGTTTCTGCTTGACTGGCGGACATTCTTCTCTTAATGGTAGCCTGTGCACGACAATATCCGTATCCAACCCCGGCATGTCTTGATACGACCAGGCGAAGACGTCAACATACTCGCGCAACATTTCCGTCAGAGTTTGCTTCACATCTGCTTGCAAGCTGGCACCAATCCTGATCTCTTTTTTTGGCGTCCTTGGTACCAATATTGATGATGTCTACAGTCTCCTGATAAGGCTGGATGACCCTTTCCTCTTGTTTCAACAATCTGGCCAGTTCTTCAGGGAGTTCACAATCTTTCTCATCCCCTTCTTCGGCTTGATAAATCGGATTGTCAAAGTCATACATGGCCATATCAAAATCGTTATCAGTGGTATCCGGAGGATCAAGTCTGCATGAACGGGTTCATGCCTTATTTTAGAATTTATTTTTAAGCAAAACAAAAGAAAATGAAACATTGCCATTTTTTTTTTGTGCAAAAATAAAAACTGAAAGACAGAGAACAAAATTTGATTGCAAAACGTCCTTTATTAATGATTAAACATTGCAAATGCAACCATGGTGGCCCTACAAATGAATCTATACGCCTTGGGCAGAGCGCAAGATTTTGACATGCATTATGGTTAGAAAAAACAAAGAAAAATTACTCTGTCTGAAGAGTAACCCGGATGACTTCTTCAACGAACCAGTTCTGCATTTGTTGTCCCGGAACATGAGGGCGTACCCAGTTGTCCAGGTCACAATCACTGTCAACACTATCCTCTGTGGCTGCACAAGACTGGTCCGTGTAGATAATTCCCCCACTATTGAAAGTGATGGGTCCCCTGCTCCCCGCATCTGAAGTTGTAGAGGGATGATAACCAATACCAAATTTGTCTTCCTTCATTGGGGTCTCTATCAACCTGCCCCAACCTTGGGCATTGCCTGCCCTGACGACTTCGACAGCTTGTTTGTAAGATGAAATGGAGGTACCAGCCCCAACTGGTACAGAAGAAGACTCAGGTGCATCGTCAATATTGACTGCTTCAAATGATTGGCACAGCATCTCATGAATTTCCCCATCCATTTCAATGTACTTGAACGTGGACAAGTGACTCACAAAGATGTCTTCTTCCCCACACACTGTCACAACCTGCCCTTCAAACTCATACTTCAGCTTTTGATGTAGAGTAGAAGTAACAGCCCCGGCTCCGTGAATCCAAGGGCGTCCCAATAGGCAGCTATATGCAGGTTGTATGTCCATTACATGGAACGTGGATTTGAATACCTGTGGTCCAATTTGTACGGGCAATTCCACCTCACCAAACACAGATCGTCTAGTTCCATCGAATGCTCTAACCACCAACTCACTAGGCCTTAAGATCAAACCATCAACTTCCAGCTTCATTAATGCCTTCTTGGGCAAGACATTGAGTGATGAACCAGTGTCTACCAGTACATGAGATAACACTGCGCCCTTACACTCCATCGTGATATGCAAAGCCTTATTGTGGTTTCTTCCTTCAACAGTCAAATCTCTACTTGTAAAGCCCAAGCCATGGCTAACATTAACATTGGAGATTACGCCCTCGAGCTGATTAACAGTAATTTCTTGTGGCACGTATGCACTCTTCAACACTTTCAACAACGCCTGTCGATGCGCATCAGAGCACATCAATAGTGATAAGATTGAAATCTTTGAAGGGGTCTGATTCAGTTGGTCCACAATCTTATAATCGCTTTTCTTGATTATCTTCATAAATTCTTCCATTTCCTTATCAAAAGTGATCTTTGTCTCTGCTTCAGGTGTAGGCGCATTTTCAACCACCTGTTTACCCTTAGCCTTTGCTGCAGCTTCTGCCTCTTTATCACTTCTCAAGGTTTGGGGAGCGAACAACCTTCCACTCCTTGTAAAGCCCCCTACACCCCCTACATTATCAATATTTGGGCTGACTGACGACTCAACTTCTTGCTTTTTACCTTCGTAATATACATCTGCCCCATAGTGCCATGGGATAGCCTTCGTAGACGTGAACGGAATTGGTCCTGGCACCGTGATAGTGACAGGACTGGGCCTTTCTGGCGCAACACTCGCCACGGGAGATGCATTGACCGGCATTTGAATCTCAGCGGGAGTGTAATAGATGGTCACGGTTGATGTCTCATCAGTGTCTTTCACGACTCTGTCGAACTGTAGACATCCTTCATCGATCAGATTCTGTAAACCCATCTTCAACTTATCACAGCCGTTCTCCTGATTCATACACTCAGAGCAATCTTGATTACAGCCCGGGAACACCTGTCCCTTCAATAAACGATCTTTTACAACCAACAAAGAAGTTTTCACTTGATGAACGTCTAACACCGAATTCAAACTCCTCCCATCTTCAATAGCGTACACATTTGCTGCACTATGATCAGGCATGGGATGCTGAGTAATATTAGGAGCGGGAGAGAAATTGATGGCTTTAGCATCAATCAAATCTTGTACTTTATGATGGAAAGCCCAGCATTTTTCAATGGAGTGCCCCTGAGCACCTGAGTGGAACTCACAACGAGCATTAGCATCGAAGTTAGGTGGCAGGTTTCCAGCAACCGGAGCTTTCATAGTACGGAGTTCTACCAACTTTAACTCGAGTAGCCGGGGCAACAGCGCGGCATAAGTCATAGGGAGAGGATCCATCTTACGATCCCTCTGTCTAGACCTTTGCTGAAAAAAAGGTTGTTGCTGTTGAACTTGTTGTTGGGGTTGTTGTTTCTGAATAGACGGTGTGGGGATTGTTACAGCATCTACCTGATAATAAGCTCGAGAACGCCCTCTGCCTCGTCCTCTAAGCACAGCATTCGTATCACCTTCTCTTCTTTTCTGGTTACTAGCAAACGGTTTCTTCGTCCCCGAAGAGCCAGCCCCACTCACATCCTGGATCTTTCCAAGCTTTAACAGACTTTCTATTCTTTCTCCCGCAATCACAATATCAGCAAATCCAGTTGACGGACAAGCAGCTAATCTATCAAGATAAGCCCCTTGCAAGGTGCCCATAAACATATCCGCCATTTCTCTGTCTGACAAGGGAGGTTGAACCTGGGCAGCCATTTCCCTCCACCTCTGTGCATATTCTTTGAAACTCTCCTTGGTATTTTGTGACAACCCCTGCAATTGAGTGCGGTTGGGCGCCATGTCAATATTATACTGGTATTGCTTCAGGAACGCTTCTGCCAGATCTTTCCAACTCTTCACAGCAGCTCTATTCAACTTCATATACCAGGTCAAGGACGCCCCAGCCAGACAGTCCTGAAAATAGTGCATCCATAGCTTCTCGTCATCCGTATGAGCTGAAATCTTCCCAAAGTAAGCTTGAAGATGCGTTTGGGGACACGCATTGCCGTGATACTTATCAAAAGTGGGAGGTTTGAATTTAGGGGGAATTCTGACTCCTGAGACCAGCCCCAGGCTGGTAACATCAATACCCATAGAGTTCTTGCATTCTATGGCCCTGATCTTTTCTGCTAACTCCTCATACCTTCGATCACCTTGATTAACCACATCAGCATCCAGCAGAGTAAATTGGTCTTCTAGAGTATCTTCAAGAGTAACACCAGCATGCCTACCATTTCCATTACCCCGATTGTTACCACCAGGAGGAGGGTTGCCACCGGGAGGAGGAATGCCATGTCCCTGTGAATTGTCATGTTGATCACCTTCGGGCCCATTGTCTGGACGCTCTACCAGAAGCCTCAATCTCTCCTGATTTTGCGCCATGCCAGTCATGAGGGTCATGAACTGGTCCATACGCGCCCTCATTTCAGCCAAATCACCTTGCACTTGATCCATGATTCTTACTTGATTCCTTCGCGTCGAATATCGGTGAATATGACTCTCCGCTATACTGCCTGAAACCAAGTAAAGGTTAGAGACCCTGCAACGAGTACCTGAAAAGCAAGTAACAAAAATGCAAAATGATATGCAATGCCGTGCAATGCCATGTTTGTCATTTCCGAGGTGCTTTATACCCTGATTCCAATCCAACCACAGAAATCTGAAGACCAGAGATTGTGATATAAAGAGACGTATCGTGGTCATGTGCTTGTGTGCAGCTATCTGATAAGAAATAATTCTGAATAAAACTGCTCATACTCATTCAACAAAGTATTCAAGTACATTTAAGAAAGGCTCATCCGCAAATGCAATACAAGGAAAAATGGATCCATCAACAAGCCTGATGGTAACCATTAACAACAAAATATAAGGAAAAGAACATCAGTCTGACAATTCCACATCCTTCAGCTTATCACTTGAGTATTTGATCTCCTCAAAAAGTATACGGGTACGCTGATGATTCGGCTTTTCAATCATTTCTTTGATCAAGACATCCCTTTTCTCAAGAGCTTCAGTTAAAGAACCCATATGCAGCATCAGAGCCTCGTCATCACACACTCCTTTGTGTCTCTTTATGCCGGCTTGCGTCTTGAGTATCTCCCTTTCTATCATGACTTCCTCAAGCTCTTTCTTGGTATTCCTCAGCTCACCTCTAGCTTCTTCTAGCTGTTCTTGACTCTTACCGAGGCTTTCCCGATACTTTCTCCTCTGCTCATGCGCCTTTTCAAGCTCTTCGTCCTTAATCTGCAACTGTTCCTGTAATTCAGCATTCTCTATCCTAACTTCGTCCCAAGCGTGCTGAAACTTTGTTAACTTTTCTTTGGTCTGTGCTAACGCCTGTTTGGTTTGCTTGTGGGCTTGAGTAGCATCATCAGCACCTTTACTAATCTTTCGGAAATGTTGTGCTCTTCCAGCAAAGTCTTTTTCTTTTGCAGTTAGGATTTGTTCAGCATCTTGGGCTTTCCGCTCCAGCTCTTTGTTGGCATGTAGAGCATTCTGAAGACGGCTACTCAACTCGGAATTCTCTCCTTGGAGCTTTTCCACCAAGGCTTGCAACTTGTCAACTTCTTCCACAGTAGCAGTGCTTCTTGCTTTCTCATTCTCCGGATACAAAAGGGGTGCCTTACGAAAAGGCAAGAGAAAATCTTCAACTCTTTTCTTCACCCACTCTTCATATGCTGGATAAACCCGGTTGTTAGGCTTTCCTAGAGTAACTTTCCCCTTTTTCAGTATGCTACCCCAGCTTTCAGAAGCTTTCTGTGCTGCTTCCCAACCATCTGATGTATGAAAATAGAGGGACTCCTCCACATCTCTCTTAATAGGCGGACCTGTCAGGGCATACCCAAATTGTCGAATGGCCAAAGAAGGATTGTAGTTAATCCCACCCAGCCTTCCTATCAGTGGAACGTTAGGGAACTTACCACAGCTGTGGATAATATTCTTGCCAATCAGCCCATGATCTACCCATACGATGTCCTTGGCCACCAATCCCATTAAACGCTGTTTCCACTCTAGAGAATCTTTGGAATCCACAAAAGCCCCTGATTGTGGTAAACGGCCTGCAAACCACTTATAGAACAAGGGTGCACAACAACGAATTATCCCTCCTCTTTTCTTTTCGTTTCGGTTGTACAACAAGTAGTGAAGATCTCCCAGTAGCGTGGGCACCGGGTTCTTCATCATGAATATTCGTATAGCGTCCGTATCAATAAAATCCGGCTCGTTGGGAAACAACACTATGCCGTATATACAAAGGGCTAACAAAGCATTAAAAACAAGCCAATTCTCGCCTTTAGCTGCTTCCTGGGCCTTCTTAATCAGATATTCCAGCTTGTAACCACGAATCTTTCCTTTGTTGGAGACATTGTCGCCTAACTCTGATTTGCTCAAATAAAGAGCACCAGCCACCTTTCCAAAGTCAAGATCCCCCACTGATCCAAAGAAAGGGGGCTCCTCCTTGACAGCAATCCCCAACATGTTGGAATACTCCTCCAGGGTAGGAACCAACACATAGTCTGGCAATACAAAACACCTCAGAGGCGGATCATAGAACTGCATCAACGTATGGAGACCTCTGGCTTCATAATCACTGACATTACGGACCATAGATAAAATCCACCCATATTTCTCTTCAAAAGCTTCTCGTACTGCAGGACTCGCCATTCCCTTCAGCATAATAATAGGGCCTAAAGTAGGCGTAAGGAACTTATAGCTGATGATATTCTTCCTCTCTTTAGTGTTCATCTTTGCAGGGACCTGATGACTGGAATCAAGGGTAATATATGCACCTGGAAATGAATAAACATGTATGTTAGGATATGATAATGCAATGCAAAGGGCAATGTGATCAGGTAATCAGGTGTCTGTGCTGAACTGTGAACGGTGTCAGTGTAGCTCTGAGACTAATATAGAACCATAGATAAGAACCATCTGAATACAATAGGATGAAACTTCCTTTTTGTGCAATGATGATAGAAAACCGGGTATGTAGGAGGTCATGGTTACCTGCAAACCTGTAAACAACCCGCCCTTCTCACATGTGGGTACTAGGATGTTCAGTATCCCGGGCTCTCAGGTCGAGAAATGATGATACGTTCACCATTTCTAGTTTGGCATCATCATCAATCGAGGAGGCCTCAACTGATTCTCCAAAACAAAAAGGTCCTCAGCTTCTGGCACTGAGGTCGAGAAGCAATAGTACATTCATCCCTCAGGGTACAGTACTATCGCCAATCGAGGAGTGCCTCCGCTGATTCTCTTTCAAAAGGGATATCCTATAGCAAGTTCCCAGCATTGGGTCCTCGGATCGAGGATGTGCAATAGGTTTGCCACGGAATGTGGTCTGCCACTGTCACATCTCGGGAGGAGTGCCGCAACTGAGTCCTCGGGAATGGTCACCAGAGTCGACAGTTCCTCAAGAGAATAACCACTGGCCTGCATAACATGCAGTAGCAGAAAGCTCCTGATAGAACCTCGTCTGGTTGTGGGTCTCATGAACAACAATACGTGGTCACCACCACGCAAGCGTCATGACTATCCACTCTAATACCTATGTATGTACTCAAGCCTTGGTAGTGGGCTTATCTCTCAGAACACCCATCCCGCCAAACAGAAAACAACACAGTCCAGTATAGCATAATATATCATGTGAAATGAAAATGCTAAAATGCGGTAAATACAGTAATGTACAGTAAAGCAGTAAATAACCATACAATAAAACAGTAAATACAGCACAACAGTAAACACCCAATGAAAGAAAAAACAAACAAGCGCTAGGATGGACTCGCTAAGGAAACCAGAGATTCTGGGTTCGATCCCCAGCAGAGTCGCCAGCTGTCGCTCCCGGGATTTTCATCCAAGTACAAACGCGAAAGTGGCACCGAAACAGAGTCGCCAGCAATGTGTATTTATCCCATGAGAGGGAAAGGAAACACCGCATAAACCTGAAGGAAAGGAAAAGCATGGTCTTACGACCAAGAGAACTGGGTTCGGGAGTCGGTTACGCGCGGGGAAGGTATTAGCACCCCCACGCGTCCATCGTACCCGATGGGATCCACGCTTGCTTGTCTCGATCAAAGGGTGTAAGAAAAGGATACTGGAAAAGGAACTGAAAGAAAGAAAGGAGAAAGAATGGAACAGGAACGAGAAACAAATGTAGGGAAAATAAAAGAAGTGCTCGCATGGGCCCTACCCCACTGCCTACGTATCTCATCGGGAGCATGAGAATCAGAGCGACGTAGTTCCCCTCACTAGGGATGGATTGTTTTTTTTAGAGAACGGCTTACGTTCTAGCTCAGGTGTTGCAGGCTCGCTGGTCCGAGTGCGTTACCATCTTGCAAGAGAACGAGTAAAAGCGCGTTCGTACGCTAAGAGTGAAGGAGGTGAGAAAAGAATTCCCGAAGGAAAGACGTCATTGTTTGTTTTTGTCTTTTAGAAGGAAGTGTTTTGGATTTGTTTGCATATGACAGTGTATCTGGATCTTAGTCATTGGAGTGTGTACATTCTCACATTCCAAGATGGAATGGGTAAGAAAGCACACTAAGAGTGAAGAAGACCCCCACACTTAGTTCCAATTATCAAGGTTCAAACACACTAGCATACTTGTATTTATTAAGTGTTTTTGTTGATTATGAAATGAAGAAGTGTTTTTTATTATTTGCACCTTCAACAAGTATTGTATTTAAGTCCCTCATACAAGATCAAATGTTTAACACATTGACCCAAGATGGGCTATATGCTACACATTCTAAGATTACAAGAGAAGACCCCTTATCATCTTTTCTTTATATGAAAGGCCTAAATGCAATAAATGCCTACCTTTATTATATGTTTTGAATTTTCTTTGAGATGAGAAAAGAGACTCAAGAGAGGAGAAAAGGTAAAACCTATATGGACTAAGACTCAATCCTAATTGAAGATTAAAGGGAGTGATCCTAAAGGTTTGTGAGGTTTCAACCTAAAGTCTAAAGAAAGAAAGAATTAAACAATTCACTTCCAAAGTAGAAGATGAATTGTAATTCACAAGGGGAAAGTGATGAGTTATTAAAAGAAAGCACATAAGTGCTTAACAAAACATAAAATTGAATTGTAAAAGAGATGAGAGGATAGAAGTTTGAATGTGGATTCCTTATCCACACTCCATTGAAACTTACCAAAGCTCCTACATGGTTAGTAAACATGTATAAGAAGTATAAGAAGTAGAAGAACATGTAATGCATCATAAAACTCAAAAGAATTAAATGAGAAACCAAATCCTAGAGCCACAACCAGAATGTACATCATATGGAAAACAAATTATTATTACCATGCAAGTCCAAGTGGATAGGCAACAAACATCACCCATTAGCATTTAAACATGTTACAAGAAGAAGGGGTAGATGAAAGATGGAAAGAAATGAAGAGGACATGCATAAATGGAACATGTAAATCAACAACCAGAATTGAAACTAAATGGAAAATGGTTTATAAACATCTCAAAAGTATTTATGAATCAACTTCAAGACATTCAAGAAGTAATATAAGAAGAATTGAAATGAAAGTTCAAAAAGAAAGTGCAAACAATACATGTTAATGATGCACAAAGTTCAAATTGAAATGAACATGTAAAGATGACCTATAATGTGTATCAAAGACCTATAATATCATATGAATGGCTCATAACATATGCAAATGCTCATACAAATGTGCACAAAAGAATTCATGTAAACATGCACTAAAGTTGTAATGACATGCCATGGATTATACTTCCAATGTAATGCATCAAACAAAGACCAAATGGATTCATGAAAATTATGCCAGCATATTATTGGAATGCCTAGGTCAGAAATGCATCATACATCAAGATAGCATGTAAAAATTCAGAGCAAAATGACCTCAAACAAAGCAATTAGGTCAAATTGAAACATCATGCAAAGTGGTGCAAATATAGGCATCAAAACATGTAATAAAGTGACCTAAAAAAATCAAATAAAATCACTTAACATACCTCAAGATGATAATGACTCAATGCAAAAAGAAGAGCATCAAAACAATTTTTAATGATCAAGAACAAAATTAAACAAATTCATGTATCATGCTTAGAATGCATCTAAATGGAAATTCAAAGAAAATTATGGACCAGGGGTAAAAAGGTCATAAAATCAGAAAATAAAATCATCAAAAATTTCCTAAATGTTTTAGTGATACTCATGGATTTTTGTAGAATTTTCCAATCTGTTTTGGTATTTTTAAAAATTGGAAATGAAACATGTATAAAAAAATAAGAAAAATGAAAATGAAATGCAAAGGGAAGGGGGTATGAACATAGCAATAATGCAGTGCAAATTCATTGGGCTTCCAAACAGAGGGGTGTAAATATCAATCTGACAAGGTCCATTTACACGCCAAACACGATAACAAGTGTGCACCATCAGTCAACAATTTTGACTCACTCACAACCATCAGATCAAGTCAAGGTCAAATAAAAGTCAAAGTACTCAAAATCAATGCATGCACGTGAGGACACATGCCACTTACCATGCACCACACCACACCATGCTTAAGTGAAATTCAGAAAAATGCACGTGAGGAGCATGTGAGTTTTAATGTGCTGTCACATTTTGGAGCGTACGATCATGAAAAACACACGGCTGAGATTAAAACGCACACAAACCCTAACAGTTAAAGTCACCGGCCGGAGATGACCTCCGGTCATCTTCTCCGGCCAGCAGCCACCACCTGCAACTCACATTTTCTCCAGAAATTCACAAGCCATATACCAAACGAAAGCTAAGCTCATGAGGAACACAAATCCAACAACAAAATTCAAAGATCAAGCATGGATACAGAGAATCGAAGAAGAGAAATTTGCCCTAAGTTTCAGTTCTAAACTCCTAAGGAGCTCTATCAACTAACCGGTTTCATATAGCTTCTAATAAGCTCAAATAACACATCAACCAGTTAAAATAACATCAAATCGTGCAAGCAAAGTTTGAGAACTTTTGGAACCTGAAACTTGAAGATCTTTGGATTTTTGAGAAAACCAGAGGTGAGAACTTGTTCTTGAACTTCTAGAACTTCAATTTGAGCAAAATAAATGCTATTTGATCTTGAGAATAAGAGGAAATCTGAATCTGAAATTGGAGATAACTGTGCTATTCCATGCTTCAGTGATGTCTTCTTGCTTGATTGTGAAGATTGAAGAAGAACTTGAGGAATTCGTGCAGGTAGAGAGAAAATTCAGAGAGAAAGTTGAGAGTGCTTTTGGAGTGAGAGTGAAACAATGAGAATCCCCTTTCCAAATCTGTTAGAATTGTTTATATAGGTGTGGTTATGATTTGACCCTGGTGGTTGATGGTTAGAACTACAGCTAACTGAGTTAGTTAACTGAGTTTGAGTTAACAGAATGAGTCATGACAGTTAGTGACACGAGTTGGAGAGGTTTTGTTTTAGTGTGGAAGAGCTCATGGTCACTTATGGTGAGGATAATGGAGAAAGATGGTGATATTATGTTATTCTGATGTAGCAGCAGGAATGCGTGTGAAACAAGTTTCTCATTTCCTTTTTCGTGTAAGGCTTAAGCATGTATGCATAGTGTGAGAGGTGCTTGGCCAAATGAAGTAAAGAATGGAGCAGCACACATAGGACTTTTTGATGTATGTTTGAACCAAAAGCTATGCAGCAACTCCTCATTGTGACAGCAGGTGTTTGAGGATGAATTTCTCCCTTGTCAATGAACGAAACAACACAACATTGGTGGCATTAGAAAGATGATACATTGGGGAACAATATTGATGTTGAAATTAGGTTGAATTGAAGTTTGGAACATGATCAAATGTGGCTTGCAACAGAAGAAACACCAACTGGTGCATGGGCGAGCAGATAGGGTTGGCTGGCATGGTGCACATGACATGGGTTTTCAGTTGTATTGACCAATCTTTGAGCTATCATAATTCCTTATCCTTTGATCAAATGAAAAAATCATGAACATCAATCTTGAAGATCTCACATAGGGGAACAACTTTGATGTTGCAAGATTTTTCATTTGAAGCCTCTAACTATGAGTAATTGATCCCTACATTTTGCCCACCAACTGTTTGAGAAAATGACTGCGCGCAGACCTGGCCAAACTTGGTCATGACATGGTTTTTGGCCTACTTTCCTCCAACTTTGATCAATCATATCTCCCTCATTTTTTATCCAATGGAAATGTTCTACCCATGGATTTGAAGCTTAAAGCAAGGCATTTCATTGAGGCAGAGTGGAATTTTCATTTGGTGCTCCAAATTTGAATGGCCTTGGTTCAAATTCTGATGCAAAATGGCCAAAACTTGCTATTTTTAGTAACCCTACCTCATCCAAAAATGGCAACTTTCCACATCTTGATTTTTTCATGATTCCTTTGGAGTTTCTTGATCAAATTTTGTACATTGGACATATGTAACATGAATTTCATGATTTTGGGCTCAAAAAGTCAAGAGTTGACTTTTTCCCCTGATTATTTGACTTGGCCCCAAATTTCCTGATTTTTTATCTTTCTTCCAATTGAACCACCTCCAAAACCAATTGAGGGGCAATTCTCCATACACATACACTTAAGAACATGTAGAATACCATGACATCAAGTTTTGTCCAAAAAATCAAAGATTCCCTGATTTAATGGGAAACCCTAGTTTTGGTGCCCACCTCCTAGGAGAAAAATGTGCAGTCTTCAATTTCAAATTCCTCAGAGTATGTTGTGTACCTTCTTAAAGGAGGATGAGAAATGCCACTTGAGGATGATTTTGGATCAATGAGCTATCTCTTTTGAGGGTTTTCCTTCAGTTTTTGAACCTCTTGCATGTTGAAGATGTAGTGCTTCAATCTCCCATTGAATCTCACTTCCTTGAGGTTTTGGATGATCAATTGAGATAGTATGATACATGAGAGACCTCTTGGCTTGCCTAGAGCCAACTTGATTGACCTTTTGTGCTTTGAATGGTCTCTTGATTGTCCACCTCCCACCTGACCACATGCCCTGATGGTAAGAAGGATGCCATGCTTCATTTTTTTATATTAAATGCAATGCAATGCTAATGAGATGGATATGATATGATAAATGATAATGCCATGCTATGATGCCAAAAGGGGAGAGCAAATTTTGGGGTATTACACCTGGTTATCAATCAAGTCAAAGGAGATTGGAACACATGCCAATCAGGATTGATTCCTTACAAAGACTATGCGAGAAGGTTGTTACCATTCTTCAACAGAATCAAGTTTCATCACATCCCTCGTGAAGAGAATCACATGGCTGATGCATTAGCCACTCTCTCTTCCATGATTAGTGTAGGTCAATGGAATGACATACCTAAGATCGACATAATACGCCTTGAACGGCCTGCTTACATTTTCACAATTGAAGCAGTCATAGACGACAAACCTTGGTATCACGATATCAAATGCTTCCTTCAGAAACAAGAGTACCCACCTGGGACATTAAGAAAAGACAGGAAGACCCTCAGAAGATTGGCAGGCAGCTTCTTCCTAAGCGGTGATACACTCTATAAGAGAAACTTTGACACGGTCTTGCTTCGATACGTAGACAGACCAGAGGCAAACATGCTGATAAAAGAAATTCACGAAGGATCCTTTGGCACTCATGCCAACGAACACACAATGGAGAGAAAAATTCTAAGAGCCGGGTACTATTGTTTGACCATGGAATCCGACTGCTACAAGTACATGAGGAGATGTCACAAGTGTCAGATATACTCGGACAAAATCCATGTACCGCCAACACATCTTAAAGTTCTTTCTTCCCCATGGCCTTTTTCCGTATAGGGAATCGACATGATTGGTATGATTGAACCCAAAGCTTTGAACGGACACCGGTTCATCCTGGTGGCCATTGATTACTTCACCAAGTGGGTCGAAGCAGCGTCATACGCTAATATAACCCGACAAGTGGTGGTCTGATTTATCAAAAACAACATCATCTGTCGTTATGGTGTTCCTAGCCAGATCATTATTGATAATGGATCCAACTTGAACAATAAGATGATGAAAGAGTTATGCGCTGAGTTCAAGATCGAACACCATAACTCATCTCCCTACCGACCTAAGATGAACGGATCGGTAGAAGCAGCTAACAAGAACATCAAGAAGATTGTTCAGAAGATGGTTGTAACCTACAAAGACTGGCATGAGATGCTACCCTTTGCTCTTCATGGTTATTGCACATCTGTCCGCACTTTAACAGAGGCAACCCATTTCTCTCTAGTATATGGCATGGAGTCAGTGCTCCCCATAGAAGTAGAGATCCCATCAATGAGGGTATTAATGAAGGCTAAGTTAACAGAAGCTGAATGGTGTCAAAATCGACACGACGAACTAAACCTGATCGAAGAAAAACGAATAACGGCATTATGCCATGGTCAGTTGTATCAGTAAAGAATAAAGAAGGCGTTTGACAAAAAGGTTCGACCTCGCGTCTTTAGAAAAGGAGACCTCGTGCTCAAAAAGATACAATCTTTTTTCACTGATCCTCGGGGCAAACGGACTCCGAATTATGACGGCCCATATGTGGTCAAGAAAGCTTTCTCAGGCGGCACCTTAAGACTCGCAACAATGGATGAAGAGGAATTTTCCTACCCCACAAATGTTGATGTAGTCAAGAAATACTTCGCCTAAATAAAAAAAATGTCTCGATGGATTGAAAACCCGAAAGGGTGGTCCAGGCAAAAATTAGAGACATAATAAAAAAAAAATCATCCCGGTGGATTGGAAATCTCAAAGTACAATCCAGGCAAAAGTTAGGGATTCATGGCAAGTAACTACGACCAACAAAGGGGCAAATCCCCCAGCAGCGGTAACACCATCCGTCGAAAAACTCCAGTCAAGGTCATCTTCGACAGAAGCTCAGGATGTCCAGAATTCAAAGTTGGTAGAAGGATAACGGTCGTTATGTTTCAATGTAGCCCTTTTCCCTTAAATTACCATTTTCTAAACTTTGTAAATACTCCATGGAATCACGCGTTTGGCTGATTTCCATCCTATCAATAAAATTTGAGCCCTAGTGCTTTTGTTTACAATTCTAATTTGTTTTAGCTTTACAGAATGATGTTTTAATATGATCAACGATTCTTGAAATAAAACAAAAAATGAATTTACTTGTCAAACTTTTTTCTGCTTTTAAAATAAAGATGGAAATTTCTTTTGACAGTTGAACATCGAAAGAACATCGATCGCTTCTCCAGAAGTAATCGAGCTTCAAAGTGCAGAATTAAAGTACTTCTTCTAAACCAGTACGCCTGAGTGAAGGATCAGCTGTGCCAGAGACCATGTTTCATCTGACATCCCCGACAGAGTTCTTACCTCCTAAGCCCGACCAACGTTTTTCCTACAGGGATTATCTCTCCTAAGCAAGGCAGAATTACTACCTTGGACCAGTGATACTTTTCATCCCCCGTGGTGGCCGAGTATCCAGTCGTGTTCATCTATTAGTCTGTATGTCGTGTCAGTTTTGTCAACATAAACATACATGCATCATGCATTATTGATTTTGTCATACCCAAATTTTGACCACTAAGATTTCCCATCATTGTCCAAATCATCATCACAATATAGATGTACCTTTATGCCTCATCAATCTCCTCAAGAATTATTGAGCATTCCCTGCAGTCAAGCATTAGGGTTTTAAGCCCTCTTAGAGCCTTAGACAAAGGATCAATCAAGAAATGACATGATCTTTAACTTGTATAACCTATCAAACACATATAAATGATCAAGAGGACTCCCACATCAAGAATCAGGCACAAGGTTGCAGCATTCCAAGTGGATTAAGCCTCAAGATCACCAGTGTCACCAAATTAGGGTTTTGGTTAACCAGGGCCTCAAGACGAAAATATTCGTCTGGGCATGAGCCAATGCTTCAAAATATAACTCAAGATACTCCAAGGGACCTCATGGACCCAATCATCTAGTCAATTTAGCCTCAGGGGATGCATTCACCAAAAATCAGGAATTAGGGTTTCTTGACCTAATTCACCCCTAAGATGACTTTTGGGACAAAGCATGAGCCAAGACCTCAAGAAATAATTTGAGGGTCTCTAATAAACCACATTGATCCATTTGTAACAATGGATTGATCCAAGAAGCTTTATCCACAAGTTTCAATTTCCTCAGGACCACAATTAGGGTTTCGGGCAAAAAGTCAACTAAACCTTTGACTTTTGACCTGGACATGCCCCCAAACCCTGGGACATGATTCAATACACCCTATAACACCTATGGAACATATCCATCAAGTTTTATTTAGATCAAGGACTTGATTTCACAAAGGATCACACAATTTGGAATTCATCTGATAAAAAGTCAACTGTGCACAAAAGTCAAAGTTTGACTTTTTGAGATTTTTCACAATTATGGTTCCTAAACCCTAAAACAATGTTAATATGTGATGTGAATCATCATTCATCAAGAAAAATCAAAGAAAGTGAGGTAACTTGTAAAAGGGGTAACCATAAAAAAACTTAGAATTTTTCTAAGTTATGGAACAAAGTGGCTAGGGTACCAACTTCCAAGGATCATAACTTGAGATCCAAGCAACCATTTTAGATGGTCCAAAGATGGATTTGTAGCTCTCATGGAGTAATTTAAAAGTGTCAACTACATCTCATTCCAATTGCTCATGGATTTTAAGTTATGGAGTGATCAAAATGGCTGAAAACACAAGTGACATTTTTCCAACACTTAGTGAAATTTTCACTAAGTCAGAATCTGCCTTATTTTTTCCCAAATGTAGAGGCATTTTTCATTGTAATTCAAGTTGGATCAAAACCAAAGTTGGACATCATGTTGAAATAGGATATATCAGCTTTCCAAAATGTCCAAGAACTCCATCAAATTCCATCTGAGCTAGAAGATATGATGGTTGCAATATGCCTTGATGCAAACTGTCTTGCAAGGCAGATTTGTGCATTATGGTTCTATTTGATCAAATTGTGCAACTCCAAGCATGGTTATCCATCTGCACACCTCAAGGGGGAACAAACAAGGGACAAGCACTGATCCAATAGCCTTCAAAGTCCCCAAATCTACAATAGCCATGCCAAACCTAAAAAGCCTAAAGAAGGCCAAGACTCCAATTTTGTTTTGGAACATTTAATGGATGCTTAGAGGAGGCATGTATCAGAGCAAAGATGAACACTTCAGTAAAGCCTTATCCTTGAATCAGAGAATCATAGGCCTGTGCTCTAATCTCAAGTCAATGGCTAGAGGAGACTTGAGATTCTATTTGATCACAATTGGTCACAGACCTGTACCAGTTGCCATACACTATTGCAGCCAAAACAAACTTATTGCACTATAAATAGACCTCATTTGTGATCAGATTGAGTACACCAAAGCATCCAAACTGATGCTTTCCTCAAAATCACCTCTTTCACTCCAATTTTTCCTTCTAACTCAAGTCACTATCGGGTTTTGAGTTTGAGAGCAATTCCAACCAAACCAATCACACACACACACCTCATAAACACCATATAGAAGTGATACAAACACTTAAATAACATCTGGAACACCAGATTCTCAAAATCACCAGCCATCTGCACAAGCCTTTGACAGATTTGCAGTTGAGGTGCCAAATCAAGTTCCAGCTCAATTCAATCCACTCCAAGCATTCAGACACACTCCATAGCACCTAGTGAAGCTGTCCACATCATTAGAACCAAGTTGTAACACCTCTAACTCAAAACATGATCACCAGCTGCAAGAGGTAAGCCTTAACTTGGTCATCTCATGATTCATGCATATTTCCTCGCACAATAATTTTGCCATATGTTCATAATCATGTATAGAATGTTTCCCCTCAATTAATTGCTTTGTATGAATCATGTGTGGAATTTCTGAGCCTTCATGCAGAATTTAGGTTTCTTGAGGTTTCTCTTTGATTTCTTATCCCATGCTTAAAATAAATGAAATTAAAGACCATAGACATGATCGTGAGGTGAAAATGAGTAGATTGATATGTGGATTGTGTGATTTCATCAATTATTCAGTGAGATTGATGAGAAAATGCAAATCTGGGCAAAACTCAGAACACGCGCGTGTTCTTGGGTGTTCTTGGCGACCTTTTTCAAAAATTCAAATATTTGAATTTTGTGATTTTATCTAATTGATTCAAAAATTAATTTCTCTTTGAATTTTAATGATTTTGAGTTTATTCTTTTTTTTTAATAATTCACAAAAACGTTAAAATATTTTATTTTACAAAAATTTCCCAAAAATATTATTTATTTCATATATTTGATATTTTTGCAAAGAATTAATTTTTATTTGTTTTTTAACATTTAAAATATTTGTTCCTTCTTGATTTTCCAAACTTAAATGGTTTTCAATCATTTTGTGGATAAAAACATGATTTTTGAAACATTGATCCAAGATCACCACTCATTTTTCACATGTTTTCAATAATTTTTATTAATTTTTAAACAAAATTAATTCCATTTTAGACAAAATTAGGGTTTTGATTAATTCCACCCTCATCAATCTTTTTCAAACACTCATAGGCCTCTAATAGAGTGTAAGATCCAATCCCTCTTTGAAACCAAAATAGTTTGGGCCTCAGTCATCGTATAAGACCCACGGTGTTTTCAAAAATATCGGCGCGATCGCCAGTTTAAAATAAAAACACTTGGGTCTCTCCTTGAGTTGTAAGCCCCATTCATTTTTGTAAAATCACTCATGGGCCTCTAATAGAGAGTAAGACCCAATCCTTTTTTTACCAAAATCTTTTTGGGCCTCAGACATTGTATAAGTCCCTCTGTGTTAAAAAAAATCTCGGTGCGATCGCCATTTTCAAACAAGAAAATCATCTGGGCCTACCCTTGTGTTGTAAGTCCCATTTCTTTTTATTAAATAATCCTTGGGCTTCTCCTTGAGTTGTAAGACCCAACACTTGTTGTACATAAACCTTTTTGGGCCTCAATCATTGTATAAGTTCCGGTACAATATTCAAAACAACGGTGCGATCACTGTCAAACTCTTTGGTGTCTCTCCTTGATTATAAGCCCCATAATCTTTTCAAAACAATTTCCCTTTTGATTTAGATTCAAATATATGTATTGTTATCAAAACTTTCTTTAATTTCTTTGAACAACTAACAATACAGCATAGAAGCTTGCTCACCTATAAGTTTTATCGGTTTTCTTTTACACGCTTTCATATATAAAGAACTGTATTGTGGGAAGCTACGCATGGTTAGTTTTCTTTCATACTTTTTTTAAATACTTGTCATATATCAACTATATATATACTAGTATAATTATTTAGAGTTTTCCTCGGCAACTAGGTCTAGAACTAGGTAAATCCCTGTTGGTCACTCTTAAAATACAAACAAAACTAGATCCCCATAGGATTCCCAGATACAGTCTTGCCTTCTCTTGGGCTTAAACAATATGGAACAAAGAGAAAGGCATTACTCTTCGTGAACCTTTTCTCAGGCTGTCACTTTAGAAATTGTCAAAGAAATTCTACTCCCCGGAGTTGATCTATTCTCGGTGAATAACATCTCTTGAATTTCTTCAAATCACAGAACTTTCACTAAATGATCTATTTTCGGTGAATAGCATTTCTTGAACTTTTCTAGGTTTGGGACCCACTGGCTTCCTAAAAGCATCCCCGCCTCCTCTTGGGATTTGTACAAGGACCCTCCGGCTTCTTAGAAGTTCTCATGCCTTCTCTTGGGCTTAATACAAGGACCCTGACAACCTCTTAAAGGTATAAGACAAAACTTAGTAATCCTTTGCTAGAGCAGTCTTTCCAGTGTCAGACCTCAGGCCACTTTAGGGTTGATTCTCATCCTTTAATGCCCTTGTCTCCTCTTGGGCATCATACAAAAGATAAAACTCTTCCACACCAGTAGACTTGGACAGTCTAATCCCCTTGAGTCTCAAAGACATTATCAAGTTCCTTACAACTATAGGAAAAAACCCAGGCATTCTGGATCAATCTCCAGCTGAAACCCAACCTCTCTCTCATGAGAGTTCCCCGGCCAGGGTCAACACTATCTTAAATCAGAACCTCAAGGTATCTGACATCTCAACTCTTCTGTAATCCTTAGCAAGAGTTGATTCCCCACTTGGACCTGCCTGGGGATCTCAATTATCCCCGACAAAAGATAGCCTCATCTTAGGCTTTGTATAAGGACCTTTCCTCAGCAGAAAGCTAGCCTCCTCTTAGGCATTGTATAATGATCCTTCCTCAGCAAAGTCAACCTCCTCTTGGGCTTTATATAAATGATTCTCCCCAGCGGAGCTAACCTTTTCAGACTCTCTTGTTGAGTCAATCACTTTTTAGACTCTCTTGTTGAGTCAATCACCTTTTCAGACTCTCTTGTTGAGTCAATCACCTTTTCAGACTCTCTTGTTGAGTTAATCACTTTTTAGACTCTCTTGTTTAGTCAATCACCTTTTCGGACTCTCTTGTTGAGTCAACCTTTTTTAGCCTCAATCTTGGGCTTTATACAAGACAGATAAAAATACTCTCTCGTTGAGTCGATCTTTGTCCAAACTTGGTATAAAAATGTTTTCTAGCAGGAGCTAGCCTCTTCTCAAGTTGTGTAGAATAATTTCTCCAGCTTGTCCAGCCTCCATCCTGGGCTTGGTACATGACAAATAAAAACACTCTCTTGTTGAGTCAAACCCCTTTAGCCTCAATCTTGGGCTTTGTACAAGACATAAATCTCCCTCTCTTAAGCTTGGGACATATATATTCTCCAATAGAGTCATTTCCTCGCAGCCTTCCTTTAGGCTCTGGGGAATGATTTTCCCCAAGAAGAGTCAAACTCATTTCAGCCTCCTCTTAGGCTTTGTATAATGATTTTCCCAGTAAGGCCATCCTCAAATCTTGGGCTTTGTACAAGACACATACAAACCCTCCCCAGCGGAGTCAAAATCCCTTTTAGCCTCAATCTTGGGCTTTGTACAAGACAGACAAAATATTTTCCCTGGAAAAGTCAAACTTCTAGCCTCCTCTTAGGCTTTGTATAAAGAAATCCCCTAGCCGAGTCAATTAACCTTTTAGCATCAACCTTGTGCTTTGATCCAGGCACACAAAAATCAACAATCCTTCTTTAGAGATGACAAGTTCTCTCTCAGTCAAAACCTTTTAGCTTCAATCTTGGGCTTTGAACAAGACACCAAAACATTTTCTCCTCCCTTAGAATAAGAGGAACTACGATTTCTCTAATTTCCCTTTTTCATTTAAACGGGAATACGTAGGCATAAGATTGCGAAATCTTAACGAGCATACTAATCAAAAACTCTAGGTCCAGTACCTTCACATCAAAACTTAGGTCCAGTACCTTACCAAAAACACCCGAACATCAACAAAAACTCACTCGCTCGCTCATACTTCCCAAGAAACTTTCCCAACCCATTAACAGATAAACACCATCAATTACAAAGCGAAACCTAAAGCTAATATCCTGTGGATAACCACATATAGGAGGGGTAATTTACAACTCCCCATCGTATAACCTGACCCCGACTCCCCGAATCTCTTTTAAGCGTTTGTTCCGTTAAACATTCGTGTGCAAGTTTAGGTTTAGATAACTTCCCTTTCCCTTTCAGCTTCATGGGATAAATAAGAAATCAGAAAGTAGCACCCCCTCCTACCATTGCGGTGAGGAAACCATCAGCAATAAGGTGGTCGTGTCACCGACAAAAATTGCTCGCTACATGAAAATAGTGACTCTGCTGGGGAGTCACATGAGGATCTATTTTACCTTAGTCATCATCGTCCCTATTTTCCACAGGAAAATGGCGACTCTGCTGGGAACTCATTTTGTTTGTATAGGCTTATAGACAAGCTCTTAAGAGGTCTAGGATGTTAGTTTTAGGAATAAATATATATATATATATATATATATATATATATATATATATATATATATATATATATATCATTTTTCCTAATTCATATCCGTGTTTATTTTTCTGCTAATGGGATTGCGGGTGATGCCGCATCTGGAAAGATTGAGTATACACCTAAGATAAGTGATGGAACTAGACGGGTAATCTTACAGAGAGTGACTCCCAAATAAGAGACCCTGGTCGACCATAGAATTAGTGTAGATACCCTTTGCGGATTCAATGCCTATACGACTTCGGTTGTTAAAAGCATAGTGTTCAATTGTGGTGTCCATGAATATGAGGATTTAGTAGGCTGAGACCATGTTACTATTTTGTAGTGCGAAAGCTATCAGAAATAGTTGTCACGCGATACTACCCTCATTTGAGATTACTCTAAGATACTGCAACTCGCTCGGGTGAACCAGTCTGCTGTTGTTATCCCAAGAGGGGTCAATGATTTTGAGGATAGGTACAAAAATCACCAGTATAACCTTTGGGGATGGGTAGAGCCATGACTTCATGACACCGAACCTTTGACCCCATGTTTTTTCTATGTTTTTGTGTGCTGCATTCATTTCATTAAAAAACATTAATCAAACAAAAAATCTTCTCTTCTAGTCTCTCTTTTTCAAATTAAACTAAGACAATGATTGCAAATATCAGAGAAGGGAGGATGCGTTATGGATTTCGGTAGAAGGAAGACTCACAAGTACACCTTCAAGGTTCCAAAAATAGAGGATTTGAGAGGGTTGGCAAGGATGATCACCAACCCTGATGCTTTCAGAGCTAAGTACGGAGGACTGCTGTCTCTGTTAAGGGTCCATGTAATTGAAGGAATCCTGGCTACGCTCATTCAGTTCTATGAGCCGGTCTATCACTGTTTCATATTCGCGGATTATCAACTAGCACCAACACTGGAGAAATACTCTCACCTGACTGATTTACCCATCACTAACCAAGCTCCCTTTTACGGACTGGAAGAAATTCCAAAGGATTAGACCATTACAAGAGCCATATATTTGGACGAGTCAAAAGTCTGGACTCACATGACCACTAAGGGTGGCATCCAAGGTTTGCCAGCCAAGTTTTTGATAAAGAAAGCTCTGTAGGGAATGTGACTGCTTTCGAGAGCATCTTTGTCTTACTCACCTACGGGTTATTTCTGTTTCCCAACATTGATGACTTTGTTGATATCAATGCCATTAAGATTTTTCTGATTGGAAACCCCGTACCGACCTTGCTCGCAGATGCATATCATTCTGTACACTTAAGGAACTTGTACAAAGGAGGAATGATCACATGCTGTGTACCCCTGCGGTACAAATGGTTCACTTCTCACTTACCCAAATCTGCTGCATTTTGGGATCATAAGAGTACTTTACGTTGGTCGCAGAGAATCATGTCTCTTACCAACTCTGACATCGATTGGTATAATCGAATCTATGACGGGATAAAAATCATTGATCATTGTGGAAACTTCCTTAATGTATCCCTCATAGGAATTAAAGGAGGAATCAATTATCATTTAGTATTAGTTCGTCGTCAATTCGGATACCCGAAGAGACTTGTCCCGCGTAATGTTCATCTGGAAGGTCTTTTCTTCAAGGAAGGAGAAAACGACAGGGCACTAAAGATAGAAATAGTGCATGCCTGGAAACATGTTCAACATAAAGGAAGAGAGTCTCTAGGAAAACCGGATTGTGTCTCTGTAGACCCTTATCTCCACTGGGTACAAACTAGAGCTCTCAAACTGAGGATGCCTTACCCTCGTCAAGAAGTTCTTCTGTTAAAGGAATCTGTCCTTTACTTTATGTCAGATACGGAAAAACTTTAGGTTACTCTCAACAATGTTCAACAGGAGAGGAAGTCTTGGAAAAACAAGTACCGTATTCTCAATGTGGAGTGTAACAAAATACAACAACTATTAAAAGAAAAAGATGCTCTGGTCGAGATTTTAGAGCAACATGCTGTAGAAAGTCAAGAAGACCAAAGGAATTTGCTCGCTCCTTTCACTTGGCAAAGGAATGACAACCCGACAACGGCCCAAGAGCCCCGGTCAAAGAAAAGGAAAATACCAGAACCAGCACCTGAGCCCTCCTCAGAGAGGACTCAGGATCCATAAGTTTAGATTTCTTTTTACAGCACCTTGTAATTACTGTATTTCCATTTCCGTAATCTTTGAATTCAATAAAACGGGGTCTCCCCACTGTATGATATTTGCAATCCAATTGTCGAAGTTTATTTTGATTAAACAAAAAAAATATATAATATAATCATTGCATATCATTCATCATTCTCACATAACACATTCTTCTTACCTACGAATCTCATGTTTGTGTCTCGATTCTAGAGTCAAACTGTCTCATTCGTACAATACTCGGGCCAGTCAACAAAAGAAAATGGATAATCTTGAGGAAGAGAACAGAGAGTTGAGAGAAGAACTCGATGCTCGGAAAAAAGATCTGAGGAAACTTCATAATGATATGCAAGCTCTAGCAGCAGCCCAGATACAAAGAACTGTGATCTCAGAGATCACATCGACGCCCATAGTGGAAAAGTATGATCCTCGATATACCATGCCTAAAGATCGTCCCTGGGGCATGCCTATTAATTATATCCCAGAAGGATATATTCCGCCGATCATGGAAGATTCGGAAACTGCAGCAGGAACCGTTGTGCCTGAAGGTTACAAATTTCGGGAAAGCGAAGATGCCAGGGGCATGACAACAACTCCTGAAGGTTACAAACTTCGGGAAGCACCAAGAGTCACTGCGGTAATGACTATACCACCACCTGTGGTACACACTGTCCCGGAAGGACAGATTCCACAGATACCTTCTGTTGGAAACGAAAGTATGGACGAGAGAATGAGGGAATTCCAGGAACAGTTCCTGGAGATGCAGAAGGAACTGCAAGCTATTCGCAGTCATGATCTATTCGGAAAGGATACTGCAGACCTTTGTCTGGTCCCCAATGTGAAAGTTCCGTACAAATTCAAGGTGCCTGAATTTGAAAAGTACAAGGGTAACTCTTGCCCTCAAAGCCATTTGGTGATGTACGCTCGGAGAATGTCAACTCAGACAGAGAACCAACAGCTACTGATCCACTATTTTCAAGATAGTTTAACTGGTGTCGCACTCAAATGGTACATGGGATTAAACCGCACTAAGGTCATCACTTTCCAAGATCTTGGCGCTGCCTTCGTTCAACAATATAAGTATAACCTGGACATGCCACAAAATAGAGATCAACTCAGAGCTATGTCGCAAAAGGATAAGGAAACCTTCAAGGAGTATGCTCAGAGATGGCGTGAAATTTCCGCCCAGATTTTTCCACCTCTTGAGGAAAAAGAGATGACAAAGATCTTCTTGAAAACCTTGAGCTCATTTTACTATGACAGAATGGTCGCCAGTGCGCCCAGTGACTTCACTGAGATGGTGGGTATGGGAGTTCGCTTGGAAGAAGCAGTCCGAGAAGGACGTTTGGTCAAAGATGTCGGACCATCAAGCAGTACCAAAAGATACGGTAGTGCTCTCCCTAAGAAAAAGTGCAAGATATTAGTAATATCTCTCTCGGAAAGTAAAGGCGACGGTACCAACTAGTAGCGGCTGTAACTCCTGCTATCAACCCTGCGCCTGTTCCTACGTATCAACCTCAGGTTGCTCAAAGACAACCGAATCAACAACAATATCAGCAAAGGACACAACAACCTCCTTAGCAGGCTCGTCCTCCGTACAACAACAACCGTACAACGCGACCACCAACTCTATACCCATGTTGTACGCATAACTGTTTCCATTATTACTGGTCAAAGGGCACATCCAAACCAGGGTTCCTCTTGCAATACCGGAGAATCCGCCTTTTTGGTTCAAAGCGGATCAGACTTGCCCATACCATCAAGGAGGACCAGGGCATAACATAGAAAACGGCCTCAGCTTCAAATCTGACGTACAGAAGCTTGTTAGGAGCGGGGTCTTATCCTTCAAGGATATAAGTCCTATTGTTTAGACGAACCCGCTTCCTTAACACGAGAAAGCTACGGTAAATTTGATAGAAGAAGAGTCTAAGCACAGCTATCAAATTCATAATGTACTCTTATTGGGAATCAACCTGGTCAAGATGCATTGCAGACAGAGCGGATATGGTCATGTACCATCTCATAACTATCACCAGTGTGATATCTGCTCTAAGAACAATCAAGGGTGTTCTGTGGTGCAGTCAGCTCTACAGGAACAGATGGATCTCGGATGGATCCAAGATCACCGAATTCGTGAAGTCAACATGACTTATACAAATTCCAACATCATTCAAAACCACGACATCCGTGCAATGAATGTCAAGTTGGTGACAATGTACTCAAGGGAAAGCCAACATCATAATCTGCCACGACACGATTAACGCGATAGAAATCAATATCAAGTGAATATGATTCAAATCTTTGATATTCTCTTGATGAATACCAGCTTGGTGGAGTTACATGCTAAGCAAGTTCAGCTCGGTTTCCTGACTTTGTACGATTATCAGAACTGTAAGGGATGTCGTGAGAGCGACCATGGATGCGCTCTCGTTCAAAGAACTTTGCAACACTTGTTAAACCATTAGTGGCTTCCGATCTATTTAGACGAAGACACCCAACAAGTCAGTATGATTAATGGGAACCCTACTAGGCATCAAAGTCAAGATGTTCGAACAATGGAAACAGATCTAGTGAGGTTACACTGCATACAAAGCGGACGTGGCTGGGTGCCACCACACAACTATGAACGCTGTAGAGTTTGCTCTGAAGATAATCAAGGATGTTACATCGTGCGAGCAGCCCTTCAGAGTCAGTTGGACCACAAAGAGATTAGACCATGTCCAAGTCCTGGGTCAATCAACTTGATGCCCGACTATGTCGTTGATCGAATCAAGGACGTTGTCGTAATCTCTGATCATAAGAGGATAAGGATGTTTGTACCATCATCCCTTTACTTGACGAATCAAAAGTTCCCAACCAGGAACTGATTGAAATTACTTACAATGGTCAGAAGAATCAGAAGGCTCCTGGAGTTATTTATCTACCGGGACCATTACCGTATGAATCAACTAAGGCTATCCCTTACAAATACGGTGCAACAACAATTGAGAATGGAAAGGAAATTCCATTACCCTCCGTCGTGAATATTGCAGACACGGAGTGGTCGAATCTTCAACCGAGGAGTTGGAGAACCTACCAGAGAAAAGGAACCTTAAACGGAAGTTCCTGATCAACCAGCCAGTCAGTCTAGTGATCCTGACCTTTCGAAGAACAGCGATGAGATGCTGAAGCTCATCCAGAAGAGTGAATACAAGATTGTTGACCAGCTGTTGCAAACTCCTTCAAAAATCTCAGTGATATCTCTTTTACTCAGTTCCGAAGCTCACAAGGAGGCTCTACAGAAAGTCCTAGAGCAGGCCTTTGTGGAACAAGATGTGTTAATAAGACAATTTGACAGCATCATCTCCAACATCACTTCCTGTAACAACTTGGGGTTTAGTATGAGGAATTGCCAGAAGAAGGCAAAAGTCACAACATGGCGCTAAATATTACAGTCAACTGTCAAGACGATGCTCTAGCCAGCTTTCTGGTTGACATCGGATCGACTCTTAATGTTATGCCTAAGTCCACTTTAATGCGACTATCATTTAAAGGATCTCCGATGAGAGGCAGTGAGGTCATCATTAAAGCATTTGACAGATCCCGAAATACAGTTATCGACGAAGTCGACCTTCCCATAATTATCGGTCCCCACACTTTCCAAGTCACTTTCCAGGTCATGGACATCCGGGCAACATACAACTGTTTGTTAGGAAGATCTTGGATACACGAGGCTGGGGCGGTCACTTCGACGCTTCAACAAAAGCTGAAGTTTGTCAAGAACGACCAACTCGTCACAGTCTGCGGAGAGCAGGCCTTGATCGTGAGTAACTTATCGTCGTCCACTTGTGTAGAACCATAGGAGGTTGTTGGAACCCAGTTCCAAGCACTTTTGGTGAGCAATGATAACCAATCAGAAAGAGGAACATTGATTTCCTCGTACAGAGATGCTCTTGAAGTGATCAAAAATAACAATACAAAAGGATGGGGACAGCTTGTCATTCTTACTGATAACAAAGCGAAGAAGGGTATTGTATTTTCTTCAAACTGTACCCGGACAACTACAAACGATGAAAGTCTTCATCCCATTCAGAACTTCTTCAATAGTGGAGGTTTCCTTCACCCAGTGCCTTAAGAAGTACATACCATCAACGTGGGAGATTCCTCCGATACAGATGAAGAATGGAAGTCCTATCTTAACAAAGACGGTTATATGTCTCAGAAAGAGGTGCCTACACCATTTTGCTTTCTGGCACAAAGTCTGAGATTTATACCGAGGTCAGATGTCAAAATGATATACGAAGATTGTGATCCAGAAGGATGCCGTGCTCCACCCAACTCATTAGAGGAAGACACTCTGATGAAAGACAACTTTGACCACGACTATTATGGCCCAATGGATGGCCTGCCTATCTAGTGTAGCGGTAAAAATCGTGAGTGTAAGCTATTGATTAACTTAACTCAAGGAAAACAGAGTCGCCACCGCGCTTTTATTTATTCCACAAAGGAAAAGGAAAAAATAGCGAATAAATCCTAAGAAGTCTAAAAAAGAAAAAAGCTAAAAAATAAAAAGAGAAATGGGTAAGGGGGGTTGATTATGTAAAGGGAAGGTTTTACGCAGCCAATACATCTATAGTACTCTATAGGAGCCCTTTGATGTATTCATGCTTTTTGGTCTGAAAATGGTTTGCTTGTAAAGAGGTTGAGGAGATGAGAAGAGAAATATTTTTTAATATTTTTTTGTTTGGAGAGACTTATCGCCTCATGCCTACGTACCCACGATGTGCAATGTAGGATCAAAACCCCGTAGCTCGTGGTACAAAGAACAAAAAATTGTTTGTTTTGGTTGATTTTAAGTGTAAAGACAAGTCGTCATTTCCAAACGAATAATTCCTCTTAAAGAAATTAATCATGTCTAAACTTATGAGAAAAAAATTTAAAAGAAAAAGTGCACAAAGCACAAAAACAGATTGATGAGTTTTTATATTTTTTATGTTTTTATGAAATGGTCAAAATATGATTAATATTGATTGACATTTATTAAAGAAAAGCAAAGTTTAAAAAAAAATCACTTGACCGAAGTCAAGGTTTTATTATGAAAGTGGTTTTAAGTTTGAAAACAAGAAGGTTTTGAAAAAGAAAGATTTTGAAAATTGAAGAAGGGGTAGAGAAGAAGAGACTATCCTAGTGCATAAAATAAGAGCTAAGGATAAGAAAGATCTAACCACATGGACAAGCTCCATAGCATAAGAATTTTTTTCCCTTTTTGATTTGGTCTTAATTCAAAATAAGTCTTCAAAAGAGGACTCCAAGTATCCAAAATCCAAGGTTTTCCATCACAATCTCCCAAGCATAGGTTAGGATCCTAATTCTAAGTCCATAAGTCCATAATTAAGAGTATAGGTCCTCCAATGCAAAGGATAGTGGCAATAGTCCAACAATTAAGAGCACAAGTCTTTTAGTGGTTTAATCCTTTATTAATGTTTTTGAGTTCAAAATGGACAAAAGAAAAACAAGGCACAAGATAATATGGTCTAAGTGGACAAAAGAAAAATGACATAAACATAAACATGATATGATATAATGACATAAAGCATAAAAAATAAAGAGGGATAGGGAGCGAGAAGGAAATGTAAAGAAGTTAGAAGTTAGTGGTTAGTAGCACAAGGCTCTAGTGCCATAAGCCTTCACCGATTATTCAGTTTCGCGTCTTGAACTATAGTGATTAAACAATGTACTTAGGTCAAGGTTGATGAAGACTTGTTAGAAGATTGAAAGAATCAAAGCCTCTACAACAACAAGCTTCAAAGATTTTGAACCTAATACAAAAGATTAACCAACATTGGGTTGATGTGACCAATCAAGGTCTGGACCACGAAAGTTCAAATTCCGAATTGGATAAAGAGGGACAAATGTTGCGCTATGTTAAGCAATCGCCGAGTAATTTACGGAGTAATTACCCTACAATGAGGCCGGTCAATAGCTCTTTGTGCTAATGTATTCTAGATGAACGATATGTAAATCGTCATCTGAAAGCAATACCGCACGAAAAGAAAATAAGGTAGCGATCTAGTCTTGATCAAAATTCAACAAAGGAATTCCATGATCCATAAGACTTTCATCGATTAAAAGAAAAGAGAAATAGATGAAGAGAAAGCCAAATTAAACCACACAATTATGTGATCTAAGGCTAAGAACAAAGGGAAGGGGTTAGGGATGAAGAAACAACCAAAACAGTCCCCAAAATAGGTGAAAACACCATTCTGTCTCTGTGCAATCGATTGCACCAGTGTACGAATCTATTGCACAGCAGAAAAATCAGCAATTCTTAGGCAAAAAATATAATGTGCAATCGATTGCATAGAAATGCAAATCGATTGTACACTGACAGACAGCACTAAAATTTTTGAAAAATTCAGTATCCATGATCCAATCATTTCTTCAAACACCTCATGGCCATGGATGAAAATTAGGACGAAAATTCAAGTAAAACAACAGCAAATAACACCAATGTATCACAAATTGCAAGATCCAAAGATCAAGCAACAAGAATTATTAAAGGATCACATTGTGGAAAATGAATCAAGAACAACAATGGTGGAAAATGAGATTACCACTCCAAATCTGAAAATTGCTTCAAATTACTCCGAGCTCCAAACTCCAAAGCCTTGATCTACTATAATTGATGAACAAAAACAAGAATGGATGAAGGTTTAGCTCAAAGTTGAACAAGATTCAATGTGAATTCTTGTTAACTTTCAAAGGAAGAAATGTGAGCTTTGGTGAATTTTGTGGTTGAGGAGAGAAATTGCAAGAGGTTTGTTGGCTATTAAAAGCTTCAAGAGAAATTTTAGCAAGGTGAATTTGGCTTTCCAAAGCTTGTGAAATGAATGAAATGAGGCCTTTATTTATAGAATTTAGGCTTGGAAAATTTGGTGGTTTGGAATTAGGATTGGAAGATCAAAATTAGGATTGGAATTCAAATTTGGATTGAAATCACAAAAGAGTGGTGATTAGTGGAGGTACATGGTGGGGAATGATCAAAATGATGTAGGGGAATTAAAATGAGGTGATCTAGAATATTCCACATGTGATCAATGGTCAAGATTGGTGCCAAATGCTTCAAAACTTGAAAAATGCTTATTTTAGCCAATTCTGTCTTCGTTCAGTTGATTGCACTGTAGCGCAAATAGACTGCACTGCTGAAAATTTCAAAATCTAGGCAAAAAATGTAGGGTGCAATCGATTGGACCATTAGTGCAATCGATTGCACAGTTGAAAATCTTCAAAAATGCCATTCTTGCTATATTGTGCTGGATCTTGGCTCAAGTCTTTTGTTTGTCAAAGAAGGCATGGAAATAAACACATGAACCTTGGAGTCTCTTGAATAAAAATCAATTAAATCATGGAAACTCTTGATCAGATGATTTTGAATTATTTTCAAATCAAATTTGACTTTGTTCAGATAAAATTCATTCGAGCTGAGGGACTGTTTGATATCCTTGATTCCCTTCCTGAAAAAGTTAGTGAAGACAAAAACAAACATATTTTGGATTTTGATTAAAGGTTAGTAAACATAAACAAATTAAGCAATAAAACAACTAACAAACACACACAAACTCAAAGATCCCTGCAAGGCACAATCCTACAAAAGAGGGGACGAATGTGTGATCTTGTTTGTGGTATGTGATGCAAATGATATGTGGGATCTTAGGGGTAAAAATTAGGGTATTACAGCTGCCCCTATTTCAGTTTCTTCTATCTGGAGATAAGAAGATTGACATCTTTGTCTCGACGAGATAGAAGAGACTTAAATATAACAATAAACCCAATTTTTGGCCCTAAGAGACCACAAAATGATATGATTATGCAAACGATATGCAAACACAAGGCCTCTGTGGGGAAGAATATGCCACAGGAGATAAACAAAAGCTAGGGAGCAAAAGAGAAGAGAAAAGACTTCGCAGGGAAACACAAAAGAGGGAAAACACATCCTAACAGGGGAGGAAACAACCTCCGCTGGGGGAAGAATAAAGAGTAAGATTCCAACTGAGGGAAAATTACCAACACCAGAAATAAAAGAGGGATAACTCGTCCCAAAAGGGAAGTAAAAACCTCAGCTGGGGAAAAGATCATCCACTACCAGGCATCCGGTAATATCATGATCATAGAGAAAGATTGCCAACTTCCAACAAAGTGGCAGTTACAACAAGGCAATCAACCAAAAGGATATGAGAAATATTACCTACTACCAACAAAGGGCAGGACGACAAAGGTAATAATCTTAAAAGATACGAGAAATATAACCTACTACCAACAAAGGGCAGAATGACAAAGGTGATAAACTCGAACAAGGAGAGATTACCAACCATCAACCAAGTGATAGCTTCGATGAGGCAATCCAACCCGATCACATTACCTACTACCAACTAAATGGGCAGGAGGACAAAGGTAATAAGCCAGCTACATCACATACTACCAACTAAATGGGTAGGACGACAAAGGTGATAAGTTCAAAAAGAGGGATTACCAACTATCAACCAAGTGATAGTTACGACGAGGTAATAAACCAAAAAGGGGTACGAGAAATATTACCTACTACCAACAAAGGGCAGGACGACAAAGGTAATAAATCCGAAAAGAACGGAGAGATTACCAACTATCAAACAAATGATAGCTACAACGAGGTAATCAAACCCGGCTATATTACCTGCTACCAACTAAATGGACAGGACGACAAAGGTAATAAGCCAGCTATGTCTCCTACTACCAACTACACGGGTAGGACGGCAAAGGTGATAAGCTCAAAAAGAGAGGAGAGATCACCAACTAGCTGGGGAACATACCGCACAACTATTGGGTCTCAGCTGAGGAAAAGATTCAAACTGGGGATAACTGTATATGGAAATAAATCATTACACAACAAGTATATAAATCAACAGGGAAGACTTAGCACAGCAAGGCTCCACTGGGGGAAATCAATACCTTAAAAATGAACTATCTCTAGCATACCTAAGAGACATACCATTCATCGGAGCAGAAAACCTCAACAACGAACTGTCCCATCAAACCGAAGAGACTTACTATTCATCAGAGTGAACAAAATATCAACAGCGAACTGTCCCATCAAACTGAAGAGACTTACCATTCATTGGAGTAACAAAATCTCAACAACGAACTGTCATATCTAACCGAAGAGACTTACCATTCATTGGAGTAGAAGAATCTCAACAACGAACTGTCTCGTTTGACCAAAGAGACTTACCATTCATCGGAGTATAAGAATCTCAACAATGAACTGTCTCGTCTGACCGAAGAGACTTACCATTCATCGGAGTAACAAGCCTCAACAACGAACTGTCTCATCTAATCGAAGAGACTTACCATTCATCAGAGTAACAAAATCTCAACAACGAACTGTCCTATCTAATCGAAGAGGCTTAGGACTTCGTTTGGGAATACATTCTACCAAGATTTTTTTTTTGGGAAATGTGTCAACCATAAAAAATTTACTGGGGAATCTATTGGCAAGATCAACCAGAGAACCTTCAAACGAAACACCTTCTGCCGAGATTTTATATGTAATTCCTACTGCCGAGGAATAATCGAAAACATGCTTGCTGCCGAGGCTTTACTGAAAAATCTTTTAAGGATTCTACTGCCGAGATCCTAAAAAGAAAATACCTTCTGTTGAGGTTGTTGTAATTCTTTTTTTTTTTAATTTTCCGAGAAATCTACTGCCGAGATTCTTGGAAAGAAAATACCTTCTGTCGAGGCTTGTTGCAAATTCTATTTTAAAACTCACTGGAGAATCTACTGCCAAGATCAACCAAAGAAATTTGAAATAAAACCACCTTCTGCCGAGGTTTGCTGGAAATCTTTTGAAAATATCCAAGAAATCTACTGCCGAGATTCTTGGAAAGAAAATACCTTATGCCGAGGTCAACTGGAAATCTTCTACCGGGATTTGCCAGGAACTAGGAATCAATAACTCTACCAGGGATCTTCACAGGAGATAAGGGCAAGTTAGATCATGCAACAGACTTCTCAAATAAAGAGACAACCTTCTGTTGGAAATTCACAACAAACTTCTCTGACAGGCACAACCTGAGAGATACCATTTGATGGAAAAGATAGCGTCTGATAACTGGAGACACACAAGTTTCTCAAATAAAGAGGCTGCTATTTGTGGTCATGCAATGGATTCCAAAAGAGTGTTGCAACAACACTGCAGGAGGAAACAAAATCTTCATCTTCTGATGGTAACCATAAAAAGATAATCTGCTGAGGAATACAAAATCCTCAAAGGTGCAAAATAAATGCACTCCTAATCATCTAGGTTATATAACCTAGAAAGCTTCAAAGTAGTCACCGCCGGAGACCAAAGCTCAATCCAGGAACAAACTGGAGAGAAACAGTCAAACAAGACTTATCCCAAGGAGGAAATAACTCAACTGGGGATTGGTCCCATCCAGATAATGATCTGGAAAGAAAAGCTGAAATAAAATCCTCCACGAGGAACAAACTCGGTGGGGAATTAGAAAGGATAAACGCTTTCTGCTTAGGGTCAACACTCTAATGGAGAGAGGACACACACACACTCTATAGAGGAAAACCACACCAGAGAGCCGGGAAGCGCTAAAAAAATGAAAAAATGTACAATGCATCAATAACATGCTATGCATAACAAAATAACGCGTTTGCAATGCGTATGAGTATGAAAATGTTGACAAAACAGACACACGGATGAATAGAGGATGAATAAACACCACAGCTCAGTTGAATACTTGGCTAATCTCAACAAGATAGAGATACCAAAAGAGATCCTGTCAAGGAGTACACACAAAGCCAACCCTAAAGGGTATATCAACCAATTGGGGGAATAAGAAGTCAACATTACTCTTTGCTTGGGGAGTGATCAAAGCAATCACAACGAGAGGTAAAAATCTGTGCGAGGATTCCACATCAAGGGGAAACATCACGCCAAAGCTTCACAAATGCTTGATCATAACTTGGCTGGAGAATAGAATCATACTCAGCTGGGGAAATCCGAATCAAGACTTAGTCGGAGGAATACCCAAAATAGTACTTGGACGGGAAATACCCAAAATGGCGCTCAATTGGGGAATAATGGATTTCAAAAGTCCAACACCTCACAACAATCCATCATCTGATAAATAACTTGATTACATCCACAAGAACAAATCTGCTTTTGTGCGTTGAATTCACCATTTAACTTTTGCCCCAGACTGCATGGTCTACAAAGGATTTTACACCAAAAGGAAACTTTGTACCATAACAACTTGAGATAATCTGTCCCAGTGTCTTCAAACTCTTGGAAAGATTCATCGAATCTCGACGTAACCGCCCATATTTACTGAACTTGGCACACTCTTCAATTAATAGAGTCTTCTAGCTTTGCCCCATGTGAAAGCATCAACTGGGAAAATAAGTTTGCTCATACTCAACAAAGCCTTCAGGCAACATGCCCCTGGATAGGATCATCCTTGAAATGATTTGCCAATTACTCATCATAGTTTCAGGCCTCAAAAGATTAGACTCATCACTGATTCTCAAATGTAAGCTTCTATGATGTCAAACAAATGTATGTAAGCAGAAAAATGTTAATTCTGAGAATGATAATTCTAATGCAACAGACATGTTAATCTTGAAGTTTTTATTGAAAAGATGTCGCAAAACCTTGTGAATGAATCACTAGTTTAGATACGACATTGATTTTTGATTGCACATACAATACCAACAAAGATCTTTTAGTGCAACTCATGGGAGTCAAGAACGCTATCCCGTTTGGAGTATGCTCTCAAAATAAACCCTACTTCAATTAGGTCTTTTGAGGGTTATAACTTGGCCTGGTTCACGGCTTTCAGAAAAAAAGGATTTTTAGGCTCAAAATTTATTTGTACCCACCCATTCTCCGTGATGTTCTTCAATCCTATATTCAGCTAATTGACACAAATGTTCATCTTTAAAAGGATTACTGAAACTGATGGTTTAAGAACCAATGAGATTGTTTGGGGATAACAGTCACCCGTTTTGTCACTCGACTTGGTAGTCACACAAAGATTTGTTCTTTTGATGAGAATTTTTTCTTTTATTCTTGTTTTTCACATTTTCATTCTTTTTATTTTCCCCTAACTTTTTCCTGGACTGTTTTTTTTTTTAATTTTTGATGTCCAGCAGGATGCCCCAATTTTTGCCTAAGTCACTTGTTTTCAAGCTTTCGACTTAGAGGGCTTTTTTTATTTTTTTTCTTCTTTTTTTTGAACAAATCATGTGACACTGGCTTATTTGAAAGGGTTATGACTGCCTCTTTCCTTCATGGACGAGGAATAACCACTTTGGTTTCCTTTGGCGCACACTCCTTTTGAAATTTGGACTCTTAGTAAAATTAACTGAAGACTACCCATCCCCAAGGTTAGATGTGAGGGTTTTCTTATTTAGAACAGAAACTCCTACTTCAAGGCTCAAAGGGGTCAACAAGGGATTATCTTTCTTATTCTCCGGTGTTTGGGAATTTGAAACAATGCCTTACATTATCAGCAGGGTCTTATTCAAAAGCACACAACCAGAAATTTTGCGTTTTCACTTCATCATCCTCCCTCCAAGAGTTTAAACAAGAAGTTGGTATTGCAAATGCAGAAAACAAATTATGAGCGAATGCGAATGGATCACTTCAAGATAAACATACTCATTTCATTAAGATTAATATTCAAAACAAACAAGTTCTACATGCAAACAAAGCAATAACAATCATAAAAGATTACAAATGAAAATGCAGTAAATGAACTAAAGATCTGAGGAAACTGTGTAAAGAACATTATCAACTTTCTTGGGAGACACAAAAGCAAACATACAACCACTAGGGGTCAATGCACTAATATCAGCAAAAAGGCGTTCCATTCACAAATGCGCTTCCTTCCTTGAACGTCAACACCTCATCGTCAATCATCTCTATCACAGGGTGGACATTCTGAGGATTTGGCATATACCTCGAAAATCGAGAATCTTTTTCAACAACTTGACCAACCATATCATTTTGCACAGGTCGAGATCGAGTAGGAATATCCACTTGTGGAACATCGTCGTCCAGAGGAGAATCATACATCAGATTGGTCATCACTGTAAAGCTTGACATGAGATCATCGTCTTTTGTTCTCTCCATGTTCCTTCAGTAACTACCTCAAACTTGGTACGAATGCCGGAAAATCAGCTAGATCCTCTTCTTTCTCTGATTAGCCCGAGTATTATACTGGTGCAACAACTTGGCTGAATGAAGACCAAAGGGAAACAATAAGACACCTGGAAAGGGCAAGAAACAATGCAGGATGATGCGAATGCTAATGCAAAAATGCAAATGTTTTATTCAACTTTCAAGGATCTTTAAAATATAAAGCAATTGCAAGCATCGTAATAACACTTTTTTTTTGAAATACTGATAAACATCTCATTTTATTGAATATTATCTGCGATGTCTGTAAGAGGAAAATCTCTAAGATCCTTGAAAATCGACTGAAATAGAATGTCCATGAATGCATGAGTACATATATGCAGCAACCACAAACAGGATCACACAAAGCACATGGGTCAAGGTTCAAGTCACGAGCATGGAGCCAAGGGTAAGAACCAATCCCACAAAGGTGTGTACTAAGGTTTTGTCTTCATTGTACCTGCAGAAAACAGCGGTTCTAACAGAGTGCCCAGGGTCCACAATCCACTATCAGACACACCAGCGCACCGATTTTCTCGGAGGTTGGTAGTTATCCTCAAGAGAATCTAACCTGAGTGTGGCATCGCGTGACAACTAAGTCAGATTTGCATCCTCATAGCTTCCGCGCCACGATCCTAAAAAGGCTAAGATTGGTTGAGGGTTACTACGGTCCTCAGTGTTATAGGCTTCTATGGAAAAAGTAATGCCTTCTCGATCGCTCGATCGGCATCAGTAATTCCAAAGAGGCAACCACCGAGTGGATAGATTCTCAAGTTCTTATTTTTCGGGATTCGACTCCTTCAATGTTCCCTTGACTATACTATCCTCATATCTCAAAGTGCACTCTGGTCCGGGTATAGGACTTATCTCACACACAGAGGAACTCCCAAACAGAACAAACAAGTAACAAGCAAATCAGACAAAAAGCAGTAAATAAATCAAAGTAGGCTAAACCCCTCAAGGGAGGATAATCCCCAGCAGAGTCGCCACTTTTTTGTAGCGGTAAAAATCGTGAGTGTAAGCTATTGATTAACTTAACTCAAGGAAAACAGTGTCTCAAGAAGTACATACCATCAACGAGGGAGATTCCTCCGATACAGATGAAGAATGGAAGTCCTATCTTAACGAAGACGGTTATATGTCTCAGGAAGAGGTGCCTACACCATTTTTATTTCCGGCACAAAGTATGAGATTTATACCGAGGTCAGATGTCAAAATGATATACGGAGATTATGATCTAGAAGGATGTCGTGCTCCACCCAACTCATTAGAGGAAGACACTCTGATGAAAGACAACTTTGACCACGACTATTATGGCCCAATGGATGGCCTGCCTATCTGGTGTAGTAGTAAAAATTGTGAGTGTAAGCTATTGATTAACTTAACTCAAGGAAAACAGAGTCGCCACCGTGCTTTTATTTATTCCACAAAGGAAAAGGAAAAAAGAGTGAATAAATCCTAAGAAGTCTAAAAAAGCAAAAAGCTAAAAAAGACAAAGAGAAATGGGTAAGGGGGGTTGGTTATGTAAAGGGAAGGTTTTACGCACCCAATACATCTATAGTACTCTATAGGATCCCTTTGATGTATTCATGCTTTTTGGTCTGAAAATGGTTTTCTTGTAAAGAGATTGAGGATATGAGAAGAGAAATATTTTTTAATATGTTTGTGTTTGGAGAGACTTATCGCCTCATGCCTATGTACCCACGATGTGCAATGTAGGATCAAAACCCCGTAGTTCGTGGTACAAAGAACAAAAAATTGTTTGTTTTGGTTGATTTTAAGTGTAAAGACAAGTCGTCATTTCCAAGCGAATAATTCCGCTTAAAGAAATGAATCATGTCTAAACTTATGAAAAAAAAAAGTTTAAAAGAAAAAGTGCACAAAGCACAAAAAGAGATTGATGAGTTTTTATATTTTTTATGTTTTTATGAAATGGTCAAAATATGATTAATATTGATTAACATTTATTAAAGAAAAGCAAAGTTTTTAAAAAAAATCACTTGACCGAAGTCAAGGTTTTATTATGAAAGCGGTTTTAAGTTTGAAAACAAGAAGGTTTTGAAAAAGAGAGAAGATTTTGAAAATTGAAGAAGGGGTGGAGAAGAAGAGACTATCCTAGTGCATAAAATAAGAGCTAAGGATAAGAAAGATCTAACCACATGGACAAGCTCCATAGCATAAGCATTTTTTCCTTTTTTGATTTGGTCTTAATTCAAAATAAGTCTTCAAAAGAGGACTCCAAGTATCCAAAATCCAAGGTTTTCCATCACAATCTCCCAAGCATAGGTTAGAATCCTAATTCTAAGTCCATAAGTCCATAATTAAGAGTATAGGTCCTCCAATGCAAATGATAGTGACTATAGTCCTACAATTAAGAGCACAAGTCTTTTAGTGGTTTATTCCTTTATTAATGTTTTTGAGTCCAAAATGGACAAAAGAAAAACAAGGCACACGATAATATGGTCCAAGTAGACAAAAGAAAAATGACATAAACATAAACAAGATATGATATAATGACATAAAGCATAAAAAATAAAGAGAGATAGGGAGCGAGAAATAAATGTAAAGAAGTTAAAAGTTAGTGGTTAGTAGCACAAGGCTCTAGTGCCATAAGCCTTCACCGATTATTCTGTTTCCCGTCTTGAACTATAGTGATTAAACAATGTACTTAGGTCAAGATTGATGAAGACTTGTTAAAAGATTGATAGAATCAAAGCCTCTACAACAACAAGCTTCAAAGATTTTGAACCTAATACAAAAGATTAACCAACATTGGGTTGACGCGACCAATCAAGGTCCGGACCACGAAAGTTCAAATTCCGAATTGGATAAAGATGGACAAATGTTGCGCTATGTTAAGCAATCGCCGAGTAATTTACGGAGTAATTACCCTACAATGATGCCAGTCAGTAGCTCTTTGTGCTAATGCATGCTAGATGAACGATATGTAAATCGTCATCCGAAAGCAATACAACACGAAAAGAAAATAAGGTAGCGATCTAGTCTTGATCAAAATTCAACAAAGGAATTCCATGATCCATAAGACTTTCATCGATCAAAAGAAAAGAGAAATAGATGAAGAGAAAGCCAAATTAAACCACACAATTATGTGATCTAAGGCTAAGAACAAAGGGAAGGGGTTAGGAATGAAGAAACAACCAAAACAGTCCCAAAAATAGGTGAAAAACATCATTCTGTCTCTGTGCAATCGATTGCACCAGTGTGCGAATCTATTGCACAGCAGAAAAATCAGCAATTCTTAGGTAAAAAATACACCGTGTAATCGATTGCACAGAAATGCAAATCGATTGAACACTGACAGGCAGCACTAAATTTTTTGAAAAATTCAGCATCCATGATCCAATCATTTCTTCAAACACCTCATGGCCATGGATGAAAATTAGCACGAAAATTCAAGTAAAACAACAACAAATAACACCAATGTATCAAAAATTGCAAGATCCAAAGATCAAGCAACAAGAATTATTAAAGGATCACATTGTGGAAGATGAATCACGAACAACAATGGTGGAAAATGAGATTACCACTCCAAATCTGAAAATTGCTTCAAATTACTCCAAGATCCAAACTCCAAAGCCTTGATCTACTACAATTGATGAACAAAAACAAGAATGGATGATGGTTTAGCTCAAAGTTGAACAAGATTCAATGTGAATTCTTGTTAACTTTCAAAGGAAGAAATGTGAGCTTTGGTGAATTTTGTGGTTGAGGAGAGAAATTGCAAGAGGTTTGTTGGCTATCAAAAGCTTCAAGAGAAATTTTAGCAAAGTGAATTTGGCTTTCCAAAGCTTGTGAAATGAATGAAATGAGGCCTCTATTTGTAGAATTTAGGCTTGGAAAATTTGGTGGTTTGGAATTAGAATTGGAAGATCAAAATTAGGATTGGAATTCAAATTTGGAGGGAAATCACAAAAGTTTGGTGATTAGTGGACGTACATGGTGGGGAATGATCAAAATGATGTAGGGGAATTAAAATGAGGTGATCTAGAATATTCCACATGTGATCAATGGTCAAGATTGGTGCCAAATGCTTCAAAAGTTGAAAAGTGCTGATTTTAGCCAATTCTGTCTTCGTTCGGTCGATTGCACTGTAGCGCATATAGACTGCACTGCTGAAAATTTCAAAATCTAGGCAAAAAATGTTGGGTGCAATCGGTTGGACCATTAGTGCAATCGATTACACATTTGAAAATCTTCAAAAATGGCATTCTTGCTATATTGTGCTGGATCTTGGCTCAATTCTCTTGTTTGTCAAAGAAGGCATGGAAATAAACACATGAACCTTGGAGTCTCTTGAATAAAAATCAATTAAATCTTGGAAACTCTTGATCGGATGATTTTTAATTGTTTGCAGATCAACTTTGACTTTGTTCCGATAAAATTCATTCAAGCTGAGGGACTGTTTGATATCCTTGATTCCCTTCCTGAAAAAGTTAGTGAAGACAAAAACAAACATATTTTTGGATTTTGATTAAAGGTTAGTAAACATAAGCAAATTAAGCAATAAAACAACTAACAAACACACACAAACTCAAAGATCCCTGCAAGGCACAATCCTACAAAAGAGGGGACGAATGTGTGATCTTGTTTGTTATATGAGATGCAAATGATATGTGGGATCTTAGGGGTAAAAATTAGGGTATTACAGCTGCCCCTATTTAAGTTTCTTCTATCCGGAGATAAGAAGATTGACATCTTTGTCTCGACGAGATAGAAGAGACTTAAATATAACAATAAACCCAATTTACGACGATGAATTTGCAAAGCTTGTCGGACTAGAGTTCATCAATTACGCTTTTCCTGAGGTCAACATCATTGAAATGGATGACACCTCCAGTTCCAAAGAAGTGTGGGACACATTAGGACAACCAAGTGGCAGGTACGACTACTTGGTCAGGTACACTGCTCCCGAAAGCTCTCGTATCAGACTCGAAGACATCCAACCAACTGGATGGGGAGATTTACCTGAGAGTGCAAACACTGTGCAAGATACAACTGAGGAATCCTCCCACGATAACTCTTCCTGGGAGATATATTCCAGCGATCCTGCTGTAATACCCTAATTTTTACCCGTAAGATCCCACATGTCATTTGCATCTCATATCTCAAACAAGATCACAATCTTTGTTTCTCCTGAGCATCTGTATATTATTCTTACTTGCTTTATCATTTGTTTGTGTTTACTAACCTCTAACCGAAATACCAAAAAATATATGTTCCAGTTTTCCTGTTCTTTTCTCTGTATGTGCATCCAGGGTTTTGCAGGTTTGTCAAAGACAATGAAGTGATTTCAAGTCAAATGTGGTTGTTTGTTCATGACCCAGTTCAGATGATTCAGACGAATTTTGAAGTGATTCAGAACTTATTATCAAAGATTCAGAGGATGTTTGATTCAGATGTTTTGTTTCAGTGGCAAGATCGTTCAGTGGTGGTTGTGCTTCATTCACATTATCATAGGCTTGTGAAAAAGTTTAGAATTGGGTTTGGATTTATTTGATTATCCATTTACAAAACCATGCTCTTATCCATCTTTTGATTATCCACATTTTTACCAATTTATCCATATTTCATATCCATTCTTCATTTTTCAATAACCATTTTTAATCCAAATTCAATTCATTAGATCCATATCCATTAATATCCAATTCTTTCCAATTTCCATTTTTATCCATTCCCATTTTTTTTCTATATGTCCATTTTTATCCATATTAAATTTCATTCTAAAACCAATTACTTATCCAATTTTTCTTATCCATTTTTATTCCAATTATCCTCATTGAACCATTTTTCCAAATCCCCAGGCCAATGTCAAAAAAGTCAAGCCAAGAATACATGCTACTTGCCAAAGCCATTTTATGAAATGCCACACGCTGCTTTTCATTCCAGCTACCACCCCAAGCCGTGTCAAAAAGCCACAGGAATTCCAGCCAGCAAAACTACCAACATTCCAAGCCACTTGAAAATAAGTCATCTACCAAAATTGCAAGTGACTTCATAAAAGCTGCTACACCTATTTATTCCAACTCCAAGCCGTCAAGCTGCAGCAGTGAAAAAACGACATCAGCTGTTATTGCAAAATCACTTTCTATACAAAGGCAAAACGTAAACGGCATCAGTTAACTCTCTAAACTCACTCCAAAACGACATGAACAAATTGAAGCAAGCAAGTCATGCGTGATAACATCAACATCAAAACGCAGAGAGAAAAATCCAAAACGGAAATTTCAATTTCACAGCTCAATTCATTTTCATTCATTATAAATAGAAGCTTTCCTCATTCAAATTGTTCAAGCTTGGATAGCCTAAAGTCATTCTGCAAAAATCAATCCAAACACCAAGCTTCAAAATAAACCTTCAAAGACCATTGTTCATCTTCAATCTTCATAGCTTCAACATCCACAAACCATAAACTCGTCAATTCAACCTTCACTTTCCATAAACATTCATCACCTCCTTCCAATTTCAACACACAAAACCTATAAATTCAATACAAATAACATAATCAAATTCTGCAATCTCGCAACAACATCACACAACAATTCTTCAACGTTTCTCAGAACAACAACACGCATTCAGGAGAAGAGAGGAAGAGGAATCGAAACATTTCTGACCTGAATCTGAAGGTAATTTGGAGTTTGATGTCGAGATTTTGCGGTTTGAATCTGACCCTTTCATTGCGTAATCTTTGAAATTGAACGTATATTTTGAATCTCCTTCACGTTTCGATCACAACCGTGTGTATCTCGCCTCCCGTCGCTCCGCCGTGATGAACTTCAAAGCTTTCCTCCGCCGTGTGAACAGTTCGGCCGTGTTACTTTTGAAGAAGAAGACAGCGTGTTTTCTTCATTTTTCTGATATTTGCTTCTTTTAATTTTTTTTTAAATGTTATGTGGTGTTTGGGCCTAGAGCCCGTTTGATTTGCTTATCTTCACCACCATTTTTTTACATTAACCTCCCTGAATTTTTTATAATTTTCTTATAATTTTCTAATTCATTGTTTTTCTTTTCTAATTTTCTTCTTAATCTTTTTTTAATTTACAATTTGTTTTGGATCTTGACTCTTGATAAGATCTCATCAATATCAATGGACTTTGGGTGTCGATTTTATCCACCAAGAGAGGTGATTGATATTGATGATGATTTAATCGATTTAACATTCAATTTGTTGAGGTTTCTTTTCATCTTATCCTCTTTCTTTTTCTTCTTTTTTTATTTTGATCGATGAAAGTCTTATGGATCTTAGAATTTCTTTGTTGAATTCTTGATCAAGACTAGATCGTTACCTATTTTGTTTTCGTGCGGTATTACTTGGCTTTCAGGAGAAGAGAGGAAGGGGAATAGAAACATTTCTAACCTGTATCTGAAGGTAATTTGGAGTTCGATGTCGAGATTTCGTGGTTTAAATCTGAGCCTTTCATTGCGTAATCTTCGAAATTGAACATATATTTTGAATCTCCTTCACGTTTCGATCGCAACCGTGCGTATCTCGCCTCCCGTCGCTCCGCCGTGATGAACTTCGAAGCTTTCCTCCGCCGTGTGAACAGTTCCTCCGTGTTACTTTTGAAGAAGAAGACAATGTGTTTTCTTCATTTTTCTGATATTTGCTTCTTTTAATTTTTTTTTAATGTTATGTGGTGTTTGGGCCTAGAGCCCGTTTGATTTGCTTATCATCACCACCATTTTTTTACATTAACCTCCCTGATTTTTTTATAATTTTCTTATAATTTTCTAATTCATTGTTTTTCTTTTCTAATTTTCTTCTTAATCTTTTTTTGATTTACAATTTGTTTTGGATCTTGAATCTTGATAAGATCTCATCAATATCAATGGACTTTGGGTGTCGATTTTATCCACCAAGAGGGGTGATTGATATTGATGATGATTTAATCGATTTAAAATTCAATTTGTTGAGGTTTCTTTTCATCTTATCCTCTTTCTTCTTCTTCTTTTTTTTTTTGATCGATGAAAGTCTTATGGATCTTAGAATTTCTTTGTTGAATTCTTGATCAAGACTAGATCGTTACCTATTTTCTTTTCGTGCGGTATTGCTTTTGGATGACGATTTACATATCGTTCATCTAGCATGCATTAGCACAAAGATCTATTGATAGGCCTCATTGTAGGGTAATTACTCTGTAAATTACTAGGTGATTGCTTAACATAGCACAACATTTGTCCCTCTTTATCTAATTCGGAATCTAAACTTTCGTGGTCCGGACCTTGATTGGTCGCGTCAACCCAATGTTGATTAATTTTTTGCATTAGGTCCATAACCTTTGAAACTTGGCGTTGTAGAGGCTTTGGTTCTACCAATCTTCTGTCAAGTTCATTAACCTGGACCTAAGTGCATTGTTTAATCACTATAGTTCAAAACGCGAAACGGAATAATTAATGAAGGCTTATGGCACTAGAGCCTTGTGCTATAATCACTAACTTCTAACTTCTTTACAATTCCTTCTCGCTCCCTATCTCTCTTTATTTTTTATGCTTTATGTCATTATATCATATTCATGTTTATGTTTATGTCATTTTTCTTTTGTCCACCTGGACCATATTATCTTGTGCTTTTGTTTTTCTTTTGTCCATTTGGACTCAAAAACATTAATAAAGGATTAAACCACTAAAAGACTTGTGCTCTTAATTGTTGGACTATGGCCACTATCCTGTGCATTGGAGGACCTATACTCTTGATTATGGACTTATGGACTTAGAATTAGGATTTTCTCCCTGAAGCTTTGGACCGTTATGGAGTTTGATATCCTAGCCTTTATTTGGCTTGCTTATTGGCTCAAGAGGATGGAATTATTTCCTTATTATGCTTTGAAAGTGCATCCATGTGGTTATATCTTCTTACCTTAGTTTTTATTTTATGCATTAGGATAGTCACTTCTTCTCCACCCCTTCTTCAATTTTCAAAATCTTCTCTCTTTTTTCAAAACCTTCTTGTTTTCAAACTTAAAATCGCATTCATAATAAAACCTTGACTTCGGTCAAGCGATTTTTAAACTTTCTTTTTTTCTTTAATAAATGTCAATCCATGTTAATCATATTTTGACCATTTCAAAGAGACTTTGAAAAACACCAAACTCATCAATCTCTTTTTGTGCTTTATGCACTTTTTCCTTTAAAAGTTTTTTCTTTAGACATGATTCATTTCTTTAAGCGGAATTATTCGCTTGGAAACGACGACTTGTCTTTACACATAAAATCAACCAAAACAAACAAATTTCATTCTTTGTACCACGAACTACGAGGTTTTAATCCTACATTGTACTTCATGGGTACGTAGGCATGAGACGATGAGTCTCTCCAAACACAAAAAATATTAAAAAATAATTCTCCTCTCATCTCCCCAATCTCTTTTCAAGCAAACTATTTTCAAACCAAAAAGCGATAGATATTTCAAAGGGCTCCTATAGAGTACTATAGACGTTTTGGGTGCTAATACCTTCCCATTGCGTAACCAACCCCCATTACCCATTCTCTATTTGTTCTTGTTTTTTTAGAAGTCCTTAGGTTTTGTATGCTCTTTTTCCTTTCCTTTTTTTGGATAAAATAAAAGTGCGGTGGCGACTCTTGTTTTTTGAGTTAAATTAATTGATAGCTTACAATCACAAATTTCCCCGCTACACCTGCTCCACTAGAAATCATCGTTATTTCTGAAGACAAATCAAGAAGGAAAGTACCAGACTTTGTGATTCACTGAGGAGTTCGCCGCCAATGGGTTGCAGTCAACGTTCCGAAAGTTGTTCCTAAGTCTAAGTAATTGCCTTCTTTATCTTAACCTTTCACCTTACCCAGGTGAAACAGATGTTTTGATAGGGATCACTTTCTGTAAATGTACCTCTTTGCTTCGTCCAAAGCGACAGAGTTTTGTTTTATAGAGCTGTAGTTTCAAGAATCGACAAGATCATAAATAAAATAACGTCGTTCTGTAATTTCCGCATTTATTGCTGTTTCTCTTTTCGCTTTTTCAGAAAATGGTAATCCTAAAAAACAACTCAAATAATAAAAACAAACATTTTTCAGAAAATACACTGCACGCACTCTTGCATTCTCTCTATCTCTTCTAAAAACAAATCATCACGTCATGCATATTGCTTATTTTAAACCCCATTGAAACATACGATCCAATGCCTTCTCCTAACTTTGAATTCCTGGTATTTGAGGCTGAAGAAGAAGATGACGACGAAATTCCAGAAGAGATCTCCTGATTACTCAGACAAGAGGAAAGTTCCATTAAACCTCACAAAGAACCGTTAGAAACTGTCAACTTGGGTTCAGAGGAGGAGAGAAAAGAGGTCAAGATTGGGGCACTGCTCAGTCCAACTTTTAAAGAAAGTTTGACAAAGCTTCTCAAAGAGTTTCCCAATGTATTCACTTGGTCCTATCAGGATATGCCAGGGTTGGATACCAGCATCGTGGAACATCATCTACCATTGAGATCAGAATGTCCGTCGGTAAAACAAAGGCTGAGACAGACTCATCCGAACATGGCCATCAAAATCAAAGAGGAAGTACAGAAACAGGTTGACGCGGGTTTCCTCGCCACATCAGAATATCCTCAATGGCTAGCCAGCATAGTACCAGTTCTAAAAAAGGACGGAAAGGTCAGAATGTGTGTAGACTACATGGATCTGAACAAAGCAAGTCCAAAGGATGACTTTCCCTTACCGTACATAGACATGCTGGTAGACAGTACAGCAAAGTCAAAGTCTTCTCCTTCATGGATGGATTCTCGGGCTATAATCAGATAAAAATGGCACCGAAAGACATGGAGAAAACTCCCTTCATCACCCCATGGGGCACTTTTTGTTACAAGGTAATGTCGTTCGGTTTAAAGAACGCCGGGGCAACCTATCAACGGGCCATGACTAATCTGTTCCACGACATGATACATAAAGAAATAGAAGTGTATGTCGATGATATGATTGCCAAATCTAGGACAGAAGAGGAGCATGTGACCCACCTGTCAAAACTATTCGAGCGGTTAAGAAAGTACAAACTCCGCTTGAATCCCAACAAATGCACATTCGATGCCCGTTCAGGGAAACTTTTAGGGTTCATCGTCCGCCAGAAAGTAATTGAGGTTGATCCTAACAAGGTCAAGGACATTCAAGAAATGCCTTCTCCAAAGACTGAAAAACAAGTCAGGGGATTCCTGGGACGTTTGAACTACATTTCCAGATTTATATTCCTCATGACCGCAACATGTGCGCCGATTTTCAAATTACTCAAAAAGAATTAGGACTGCGTTTGGACAGAAGATTGCCAAACCACCTTCGACAGTATCAAGGAATACATGTTGAACCCACCGATTCTATCACCTCCAGTGGAAGGAAGACCACTGATCATTTACTTAACAGTCTTGGAGGACTCAATGGGTTGTGTACTTGGCCAATAAGACGAAACCAAAAGGTAAGAGTCTGCCATTTACTATTTGAGCAAGAAATTTACCGACTGTGAGACTCGGTACACTATGCTCGAGAAAACTTGTTGTGCTTTGGCTTGGGGAGCCAAACGTCTTCGCCAGTACATGATTCGTCACATGATTTGGTTAATATCCGAAATGGATCCGATCAAGTACGTCTTTGAAAAGCCTGCTCTCACGGGAAGGATTGCCCGTTGGCAGATGTTGTTATCAGAATACGACATCGAGTACCATGCTCAGAAAGCCGTCAAAGGGAGTGTTTTAGCCGATTATTTGGATAATCAAACGATTGATGATCAGGAATCAGTCGTGTTTGACTTCCCAGACGAAGACGTCATGTACTTGAAAATGAAAGATTGCGATGAACCACTACCCAGTGAAGGACCAGAACCAGATTCCCAATGAGGACTAATCTTTGACGGAGCTGTCAATCATTATGAAAACGGAGTTGGGGAAATCATCATAACACCTCAGGGTACCCACATTCCTTTCTCTGCCCGACTGACATTCAAATGTACAAACAACGAGGCCGAATACGAAGCTTATATTATGGGTCTCGAAGAAGCGATCGGCTTAAGGATCAAGAACTTAGATGTATATGGCGACTCAGCTCTAGTTATCAATCAAATCAAAGGAGATTTGAACACATACCAATTAGGACTGATTCCTTACAAAGATTACGCGAGAAGGTTGTTACCATTCTTCGACAGAATCAAGTTTCATCATATCCCTCGTGAAGAGAATCACATGGCTGATGCATTAGCCACTCTATCTTCCATGATTAGTGTAGGTCAATGGAACGACATACTAAGATCGACATAATGCACCTTGAACGGCCCACTTACATCTTCACGATTAAAGCAGTCATAGACGACAAACCTTGGTATCACGATATCAAATGCTTCCTTCAAAAACAGGAGTACCCACCTGGGGCATCAAGAAAATACAGGAAAACCCTCGGAAGACTGGCAGGCAACTTCTTCCTGAGCGGTGATACACTCTATAAGAGAAATTTTGACATGGTCTTGCTCCAATGCGTAGACAGACCAGAAGCAAACATGCTGATAAAAGAAATTCACGAAGGATTCTTTGGCACTCATGCCAACGGACACGCAATGGCGAGAAAAATTATGAGAGCAGGGTACTATTAGTTGACAATGGAATCCGATTGCTACAAGTACATGAGGTGTCACAAGTGTTAGATATACTAAAAAAAATCCATGTACCGCCAACACGTCTCAAAGTTCTTTCTTCCCCGTGGCCATTTTCTATATGGGGAATGGACATGATTGGCATGATCGAACCCAAGGCTTCGAGGATACATCGGTTCATCCTGGTAGCCATTGATTACTTCATCAAGTGGGTCGAAGCAGTGTCATACGCCAATGTAACCAGACAAGTGGTGGTCCAATTTATAAAAAACAATATCATCTGCCATTATGGTGTTCCAAGCCAGATCATTACTGATAATGGATCCAACTTGAACAATAGAATAATGAAAGGGTTATTCGTTGAGTTTAAGATCGAACACCATAACTCATCTCCCTACCGGCCTAAGATGAACGACGCGGTAGAAGCAGCTAATAAGAACATCAAGAAGATCGTTCAAAAGATGGTTATAACCTACAAAGACTGGCATGAGATGTTACCTTTTACTCTTCACAGTTATCGCACATCTGTCTGCACTTAAACAGGGGCAACCCCTTTCTCTCTAGTATATGGCATGGAAGCAGTGCTCCCCATAGAAGTAGAGATCCCATCAATCCGGGTATTGATGAAAGCTAAGTTAACAGAAGCTGAATGGTGCCAAAGTCGGCACGTCGAACTGAATCTGATCGAAGAAAAGCGAATAACGGCTCTATGCCACGGTCAGTTGTATCAGCAAAGAATGAAGAAGGCGTTTGACAAAAAGGTCTGACCTCGTGTCTTCAGGAAAGGAGACCTTGTGCTCAAGAAGATACAATCGTTCCTCACTGATTCCCGGGGCAAGTGGACTCTGAATTATGACGGCCCCTATGTGGTCAAGAAAGCTTTCTCAGGTGGCGCCTTGAGACTCGTAACCATGGATGGAGAAGAATTTGCCTACCCCACAAATGTTGACGTAGTCAAGAAATACTTCGCCTAAATAAAAAAAACGTCTCGATGGATTTAAAACCCGAAAGGGCGGTCCAGGAAAAAATTAGAGACATAATCAAAAATCATCCCGATGGATTGGAAATCTCAAAAGTACAATCCAGGAAAAAGTTAGGGATAATGGCAAGTAACTACGTCCAGCAAAGGGAAAAATCCCCCAGCAGCAGTCATGCCATCCATCAGGAAAACGCCAATCAAGGTCATCTTCGACGGAAGCTCAGGATGTCCAGAATTCAAAGTTGGTAGAAGGATAGCGGTCATTATGTTTCAATGCATCCTTTTTCCCTTAAATTACCATTTTCTAACATTGTAAATACTCCATGGAATTACGCGTTTGGCTGATTTACATCCTATCAATAAAATTTGAGCCCTAGTGCTTTTGTTTATAATTCTCATTTGTTCTAGCTTTACAAAACGACATTTTAATATGATTAACGATTCTTGAAATAAAACAAAAATGAATTTAATTGTCAAACTTTTTCTTCTTTTAAAATAAAGATGGCAATTTCTTTTGACTGTTGAACATCGAAAGAACACCAATCGCTTCTCTATAAGTAATCGAGCTTCAAAGTGCAAAATCAAAGTACTCCTTCTTAACCAGTACACCTGAATGAAGGATCAGCTATGTCAGATGCGAATATTCCGTCCGACATCCCCGACATAGTTCTTATCTCCTAAGCCCGACCAACGTTTTTCCCCACAAGAACTATCTCTTCTAAGCAAGGAAGAATTGCTATTTTGGACCAAATGGTACTTCCTCGTTCCCCGCAGTGGCCGAGTATCCAATCATGATCATCCGTTAGTCTGTATGTTGTGTCAGTTTCATCAGCATATACATACATACATCATGCATTATTGATTCATACAGGTTCATATTGCATCACTACCACGCTAGTCGGTCTTACCCCCTAGTAATAAAAGTCCTCTTATCAATTGAGTTGTCAATTCTTTCCTCGTTAGGAAGTGAATCATCTAAGCAATCTCTCTCCAATTTATCTCTGGATTAGAGACGGTCTTCGACCGCTTTGATAACTTGAACCTCTGAAAAGCAAGAAAACTTTCGACAAACATCACTCTTCGCCATTGAAGATGATATCTTCGCTTTCCTGGATTAAGGAAAATCCCCAGAGAAAGCCTCTTAATCAAAGCTTCGGCAACACGGCAATTTTTCTTTGGAAAATTCGCTGAAGAAAGTGTCATCAGCACCTCCAAACTGGATTACATCACATGGCATTTCTTTGAGAAGATCTCAAGGAAAAGTATGATGTAATACCCCCAAGTAAAAAGCAGTCTCTTAAGAGACTCGTTATCCCCAGTAGAGTCAATAAATGGCGTCTCCAATAGAGAAGTTTGTACACCTCTGCAGCTCAGACGAATGGGTTCCCCAATAAGTCTGACATCAAAACTTTTCCCATCAAATGGCATCTCCCCAGGAAAATTCGGCGAGAAGTTTGAGGAAAACCGCTACGAATAGCGTCCCTTGTCAAGAAAGTTTATTGACAAAAGAAACTGAGACCAGATCCTTGGTAGGAAACCAGGATCGAGGGGAAATATATATCAGAAACTGAGACCAGATCCTTGGTAGGAAACCAGGATCGAGGGGAAGTTTATATCAGAAACTGAGACCAGATCCTTGGTAGGAAACCAGGATCGAGGGGAAGTTTATATCAGAAACTGAGACCAATTCCATGGCTGAAGACCGGGATCGAGGGGAGGTTTAGTCCAAAAGAAAACTGAGACCAGTTCCTTGGTAGGAAACTAGGATCGAGGGGAAGTTTTACCTTTTCTAAGTATCAACGCTTAGCAAAAGAAGATGAATGTGTAAACTACCATTCATAACCACTGTCAAAATTTTGGGTATTCCGATATTTAATCCTCTTGCACCCCGAATGCCCGAATACATTCGCTATTCACACCTTTGGGTCCAAGAAGATTAAATAGGGGCATCTGTCATACCCCAAATTTTGACCACTAAGATTTCCCATCATTGTGCAAATCATCATCACAATATGGATGTACCTTTATGCCTCATCAATCTCCTCAAGAATTGTTGAGCATTCCCTGCAGTCAAGCATTAGGATTTTAAGCCCTCTTAGAGCCTTAGACAAAGGATCAATCAAGAAATGACATGATCTTCAACTTGTCTAACCTCTCAAACACACATATATGATCAAGAGGACTCCCACATCAAGAATCAGGCACAAGGTTGCAGCATTCCAAGTGGATTAAGCCTCAAGATCGTCAGTGTCACCAAATTAGGGTTTTGGTCGACTAGGGCCTCCAGATGAAAATCTTCATCTGGGCAGGAGCCAATTCTTCAAAATATAACTCAAGATACTCCAAGGGACCTCATGGACCCAATCATCAAGTCAATTTAGCCTCAGGGGATGCATTCACCAAAAATCAAGAATTAGGGTTTCTTGACCTAATTCACCCCTAAGTTGACTTTTGGGACAAAGCATGAACCAAAACCTCAAGACATGATTTGAGGGTCTCTAATAAACCACATTGATCCATTTGTAACAATAGATTGATTCAAGAAGCTTGATCCACAAGTTTCAATTTCCTCGGGACCACAATTAGGGTTTCGGGGAAAAAGTCAACTAAACCTTTGACTTTTGACCTGGACATGCCGCTAAACCCTGGGACATGATTCAATACACCCTATAACACCTATGGAACATATCCATCAAGTTTTATTTAGATCAAGGACTTGATTTCACAAAGGATCGCACAGTTTGGATTTCATCTGATAAAAAGTCAACTGTGCACAAAATTCAAAGTTTGACTTTTTGAGATTTTTCACAATTATGGTTCCTCAACCCTAAAACAATGTTAATATGTGATGTGAATCATCATTCATAAAAAAAAATCAAAGAAAGTGAGGTAACTTGTAAAAGGGGTAACCATAAAAAAAACTTAGAATTTTTCTAAGTTATGGAATAAAGTGGCTAGGGTACCAACTTCCAAGGATCATAACTTGAGATCCAAGCAACCATTTTGGATGGTCCAAAGATGGATTTGTAGCTCTCATGGCATACTTTAAAAGTGTCAACTACACCTCATTCCAATTCCTCATGGATTTTAAGTTATGGAGTGATCAAAATGGCGGAAAACATAAAAGTGACATTTTTCCAACACTTAGTGAAATTTCCACTAAGTCAGAATCTGCCTTATTTTTTCCCAAATGTAGAGGCATTTTTCACTGTAATTCAAGTTGGATCAAAACCAAAGTTGGACATCATGTTGAAATAGGATATATCAGCTTTCCAAAATGTCCAAGAACTCCATCAAATTCCATCTGAGCTAGAAGATATGATGGCTGCAATATGCCTTGATGCAAACTGTCTTGCAAGACAGATTTGTACATTATGGCTCGATTTGATCAAATTGTACAACTCCAAGCATGGTTAGCCATCTGCACACCTCAAGGGGGAACAAACAAGGGACAAGCACTGATTCATCAGCCTTCAAAGTCCCTAAATCTATAATAGCCATGCCAAACCTAAAAAGCCTAAAGAAGGCCAAGACTCCAATTTTGTTTTGGAACATTTAATGGATGCTTAGAGATGGCATGTATCAGATCAAAGATGAACACTTCAGTCAAGCCTTATCCTTGAATCAAAGAACCATAGGCACGTGCTCTAATCTCAAGTCAATGGCTAGAGGAGACTTGAGATTCTATTTGATCACAATTGGTCACAGACCTGTACCAGCTGCCATACACTATTGCAGCCAAAATAAACTTGTTGCACTATAAATATACCTCATTTGTGATCAGTTTGAGTACACCAAAGCACCCAAACTGATGCTTTCCTCAAAATCACCTCTTTCACTCCAATTTTGCCTTCTAACTCAAGTCACTATCAGGTTTTGAGTTTGAGAGCAATTCCAACCAAACCAATCACACACACACCTTATAAACATCATATAGAAGTGATCCAAACACTTAAACAACATCTGGAACACCAGATTCTCAAAATCACCAGCCATCTGCACAAGCCTTTGACATATTTGCAGTTGAGGTACCAAATTAAGTTCCAGCTCAATTCAATCCACTCCAAGCATTCAGACACACTCTATAGCACATAGGGAAGCTGCCCACATCATTGGAACCAAGGTGTAACACCTCTAACTCAAAACACGATCACCAGCTGCAAGAGGTAAGCCTCAACTGAAGAAACGAAAAACACAAGAAAGGGGGTTTGAATTGGGGTTTTCTAAAATTTAGAGCAAAAGGACACGTTGGTTATCCTGGTTCGTTTGAACTCAAACTACTCCAGTCCACCCGCCAAGGTGATTTCGCCTCTCTCTCTTGAGGACTTAATCCACTAAACAATAAGGATTACACAATCACAGAGACAACTGTCAATGTCTTCTTGAGTTTTAACCACAGCTCGGTTATCTCAAGGAATTACAAATGTAAATGAACAAGTGTGTATAAGGTGCTTCTAATAAGCTATATCACAACTGTGACGTTTACACAATATTTTGATCGAATTTGAAAACTGATGAAGCTTGATGAATTGTAAGGTGTATGCGCGCAAGTCAATTCGTCATCTGTGCAAGGGCTCCTTTAAATAGATGAAATTATTTTGATCCGTTGGAGACGTGAGAACTATTTTTGGAGTTTGATAAAAAGCCATTTAATGCTCTTTCCAAAAATACAGATTTTGTCTGGTACTAGCTGTTACTTTGTGATACTCATAAATATGAAGGATAGCGTATCAGAGTCCATGTTGAATAGTTGAATTATCAGATTTTCTGGATCAAGGCAGCTTTGGTGCTGAAAGCGTGACACATTCTTTATCAGAACTTCGCTTGATTAGAACTTCGCTTGATTAGAACTTCGCTAGATTAGATCTTGTGATACTTCTATATCAGAACTTCACTTGATTAGAAATTGTTAGCGCAGATTGTGCTTTTGCTTCCGATTCAGAATTTCTTTACTTTAGAACTTCCCTACATATCATAATAACTAAATTAGGGAGCATCAAGTTCTAAATAATATAGTAGTATTTGTTATCATCAAAACTATTAGGAATGTAGAATCAAAGACCAAGATTAGTAGTACCTTTCAGATATCTGAAAATTCGCTTAACTGCAGTTAAGTGAGATTCTCTAGGATCTGATTGGAATCTAGCACAAAGACAGACACTATAGAGAATATCAGGTCTTGAAGCAGTTAAGTAAAGGAGAGAACCAATCATACCTCTGTAGAGCTTCTGTTCTACTTTCTTACTTACCTCATCCTTTTCCAGAATGCATCTGGGATGCATAGGAGTTTTGGAAGGCTTACTTTCTGACATGTCAAATTTCTTCAGAAGATCTCTGACATACTTGCTTTGATGTATGTAAGTTCCTTCTGGAGTTTGATTGATTTGAATTCCCAAGAAAAACTTGAGTTCTCCCATTAAGCTTATTTCAAATTCTGCCTGCATAGTCTTAGCAAATTCTTTGCCCAAGGCGCTTTTAGTGGATCCAAAAATTATATCATCTACGTAAATTTGACAGATCAGAATGTGATTTTTAAATGACTTACAGAATAGAGTTGTGTCCACCTTTCCTCTGATAAAATCATTTTCCAAGAGAAAGTTACTTAGTCTCTCATACCAAGCTCTGGGAGCTTGCTTTAGACCATATAACGATTTCTTGAGTTTATAAACATATTCTAGATGTTTTGTGTTTTCAAAACCAGGGGGTTGAGGTACATAAACTTCTTCATCAATGTAACCATTTAAAAATGCACTTTTGACATCCATCTGATAAAGAGTGATGTCATTATTTATAGCAAATGAAATTAAAAGTCTGATAGATTCTAACCTTGCGACGGGAGCAAAGGTTTATGTATAGTCTATCCCATCTTGCTGACTATAACCTTGTGCAACCAGTCGTGCTTTGTTTCTGACAACTTCTCCTTGTTCATTCAGCTTGTTTCTGAAGACCCATTTGGTTCCAATGATGTTGAAGCCTTTGGGTTTAGGAACTAGATCCCATACGTCGTGTCTGGTGAATTGATTCAATTCTTCCTGCATTGCGAGTATCCAATCGTTGTCTGAGAGTGCTTCATCAATAGAAGTGGGTTCAATCAGAGATACTAATCCCATGAGAGATTCTTCAGTATTGAAGGAGGATCTTGTTCTGATTGGATCATCTTTCTTTCCCAGAATTTTGTCTTCAGGATGTGCTAATGCACTTCTGGATTGTCTTTTCTGGATGGGTTCTTCAGATGTTGTTGTGACAATTGTATTGTCTTTTTCTATATTTTGCAATGGTCTTTCGGAAGATCTGGTTTCAGTGCCTATAATTTGAACTTCTATTTCTGCAAGAGATTCATCATGCTTTGGCTTTTGAGAGCCAAGCTTATCATCAAATCTGACACAAATAGATTCTACTACATTTTGTGTTTTTGTGTTATATACTCTGTATCCTTTTGAACGTTCAGAGTATCCTAACATGAAACATTTTTGTGCCTTAGAATCAAACTTGTTCAGAGGATCATTAGTATTTAAAATAAAGCACGTACATCCAAATGGATGAAAGTATGAAATGTTGGGCTTTCTGTTCTTCCACAATTCATATGGAGTCTTTTCCAGAATAGGTCTTATAGAGATTCTATTCTGAATGTAACACGCTGTATTAACTGCTTCTGCCCAAAAGTGTTTAGCCATGTTACTCTCATTGATCATGGTTCTGGCCATTTCTTGTAGAGTTCTATTCTTGCGTTCTACAACTCCATTTTGTTGTGGAGTTCTAGGACAAGAGAAATCATGAGAAATGCCATTTTCATTAAAAAATATTTCCAATTTTTTGTTTTTAAATTCCCCACCATGATCACTTCTGACTTTTACAATACTTTTTCATTTTGAACTTGGTTACAGAAAGTAGAGAATACAGAGAGTGACTCGTCCTTGTGTTTTAAGAACTTTACCTATGTCCATCTGCTATAGTCATCTACGATCACTAATCCATACTTCTTACCACTGATGGATGCAGTTTTCACTGGTCCAAACAGATCTATATGTAGAAGTTCTAATGGTCTGGAGGTAGAAACAACATTTTTTGGTTTAAAAGAGGGTTTAGAAAACTTGCCTTTTTGACATGCTTCACACAGAACATCTGAACTGAACTTCAGGTTAGGAAGTCCTCTGACCTGATTGAGTTTGTTAATCTGAGATATTCTTCTCATACTAACATGCCCCAATCTTCTGTGCCAGACCCATTGCTCGTCGTCAGCAGACAAAAGGAATTTTACATTTTGACTTTTTAGTTCAGAAAGCTTTATTTTATAAATGTTGTTCTTTCTCTTTCCATTAAAGAGGATTGTTCCATCTTTCTTACTAACTGCCTTGCAGGACTCTTGATTGAAGATTATATCATAACAGTTATCACTTAATTGACTTATGGATAACAAGTTATGCATTAATCCTTCTACTAATAAAACATTAGATATAGAAGGTAGAGTACCGTTACCTATGGTTCCCGAGCCAATGATTTTCCCTTTCTGATTGCCTCCGAAACCTACATACCCTCCAGCTTTAAGTTCCAGACTTTGGAACATATGCTTTCTTCCCGTCATGTGTCGCGAGCATCCAGAGTCCAGGTACCATGATTGGTGTTTCAATCTTGTTGTTAAAGACATATGCAACGTATAGGATTTTATCCTTAGGTACCCATATTTCTTTGGGTCCTTGTTTGTTAGTGTTTACAGAATTCTGATTGAGTTTTGGTTTCTCAATAGAATTTGAAGAGTAAGATTCACTAGTATATTTTATATCATGTTTGTGTCCATATGTGAAGTGAGAGTTTAAAGGTGCGTATTTTATGATCATATCATCAACTTGTTTAGGTTTATATGGAGCTTCTCCTCTAGGATTAACATATCCTATGCCTTTTCTCCCATTTCTACTAACTCCATAGATCATTGAAGCCATTTTGCTTCTGTCTATGTTTTTAGCTAGAAAATTTTGAAAATCATAGTCGTAATGTTTTAAAATGTTATCAGAACTAGTGGGAACTACTGAGTCAGATTTTTTCTGATTTTTTCTACTAACTCATAATTTTCTGCTTTCAGTTTTCTGTTCTCTTCAGACTCAGATACCAGACCATGTTTCAGATTCTTATATTTGAGCTGAAGTTTCTGATAATTTTCAAGAATTTCATATAGACTATCTTCTAATTGAGATCTAGAAAATTTAGAGAATACCTCTTTAGTTTCTAAGTCAGAATCTGATTCTGATGAGTTGGAGTCATCTGATATATTGGCCATTAGGGCAATGTTGGCGTGTTCATTTTCTGATTCGGATTCTGCTTTAGAAGATTCCGAGTCATCCCAGGTAGCCATAAGACTTTTCTTTCTTTCCTTGTTAAACTTCTTCTTTGGCTTTTCTTTTTGTAGCTTAGGACAATCACTGTTGTAGTGTCCAGGTTCCTTGCATTCGTAACACACCGCCTCTTTGTTTCTTGACTTTTTGTGTCCAGAAGATGGTTCAGAATAACTGCTTGATCTTCTAGAGTTTCTGAATTTCCTTTGTCTATTTTTCCAAAGTTGTTGGACTCTTCTGGAAAGGAGTGATAGTTCATCTTCTTCTGAGGAGCCACCAGAGCTTTCTTCTTCTGCCTGAAAAGCTTTAGTTTCATATTTATATTTAGATTTAAGAGCAACAGACTTACCTTTCTTCTGGGGTTCATCTTCTTCTAGTTCTATCTCGTGACTTCTTAGAGAGCTGATCAGTTCTTCAAGAGATATTTCGTTGAGGTTCTTGGAGAGCTTTAGTGCTGTGACCATGGGTCTCCACACCTTTGGTAAGCTTCTGATGATCTTCTTGACATGATCTGCTGTTGAGTACCCTTTATTCAGAACTTTTAATCCAGCAACCAGAATTTGAAACCTTGAGAACATTTTCTCAATTGTTTCATCTTCTTCCATTTTGAAGGCTTCGTACTTCTGGATGAGTGCCAGAGCTTTAGTCTCTTTGACTTGAGTGTTGCCTTCATGCGTCATTCTCAGAGAATCAAATATGTGTTTGGCTGATTCTCTGTTTGTGATCTTCTCATATTCTGTGTGAGAGATCGCACTTAGGAGAATCGTTCTGGCCTTGTGATGATTTCTGAAATCTTTCTTTTGTTGATCCGTCATATTTTTCCTTTCAATCTTCTGACCGTCTTTTCCAACAGGATGAGTGTAACCATCAGTTACCATATCCCAGAGATCGTCGTCATGAGCCAGAAAGAAACTTTCGATTAAGTCTTTCCAGTAATCAAAATTTTCACCGTCGAACACTGGTGGTTTGCCACTGATTTTGTCATTGTTGTCCTGAACGGCTTCCGCCATAGTGTTTTTCTTAAAGGATCTTTTTTTCTGACACGGTTAAGTGTTAGCACCCAGAACCAGGCGCTCTGATGCCAATTGAAGAAACGAAAAACACAAGAAAGGGGGTTTGAATTGGGGTTTTCTAAAATTTAAAGCAAAAGGACACGTTGGTTATCCTGGTTCGTTTGAACTCAAACTACTCCAGTCCACCCGCCAAGGTGATTTCGCCTCTCTCTCTTGAGGACTTAATCCACTAAACAATAAGGATTACACAATCACAGAGACAACTGTCAATGTCTTCTTTAGTTTTAACCACAGCTCGGTTATCTCAAGGAATTACAAATGTAAATGAACAAGTGTGTATAAGGTGCTTCTAATAAGCTATATCACAACTGTGATGTTTACACAATATTTTGATCGAATTTGAAAATTGATGAAGCTTGATGAATTGTAAGGTGTATGCGCGCAAGTCAATTCGTCATCTGTGCAAGGGCTCCTTTAAATAGATGAAATTATTTTGATCCGTTGGAGACGTGAGAACTATTTTTGGAGGTTGATAAAAAGCCATTTAATGCTCTTTCCAAAAATGCAGATTTTGTCTGGTACTGGCTGTTACTTTGTGATACTCATAAATATGAAGGATAACGTATCAGAGTCCATGTTGAATAATTGAATTATCAGAGTTTCTGGATCAAGGCAGCTTTGGTGCTGAAAGCGTGACACAGTCGTTATCAGGACTTCGCTTGATTAGACTTCGCTTGATTAGAACCTCGCTAGATTAGATCTTGTGATACTTCTATATCAGAACTTCGCTTGATTAGAAATTCTTAGCGTAGATTGTGCTTTTGCTTCCGATTCAGAATTTCTTTACTTTAAAACTTCCCTACATATCATAATAACTAAATTAGGGAGCATCAAGTTCTAAATAATATAGTAGTATTTGTTATCATCAAAACTATTAGGAATGTAGAATCAATTCTTGTTCTAACATCAACTTGTTCATCTCATGATTCATGCATATTTCCTTGCACAATAATTTTGTCATATGTTCATAATCATGTATAGAATGTTTCCCCTCAATTAATTGCTTTGTATGAATCGTGTGTGGAATTTTTGTGCCTTCATGCAGAATTTAGGGTTCTTGAGGTTTCTCTTTGATTTCTTATTCCATGCTTAAAATAAATGAAATTAAAGACCATAGACATGATCGTGAGGTGAAAACGAGTAGATTGATATGTGGATTGTGTGATTTCATCAATTATTCAGTGAGATTGATGAGAAAATGCAAATCTGGGCAAAACTCAGAACACGCACGTGTTCTTGGGTGTTCTTGGCGCCCTTTTTAAAAAATTCAAATATTTGAATTTTGTGATTTTATTTAATTGATTCAAAAATTAATTTCTCTCTGAATTTTAATGATTTTGAGTTTATTCTTTTTTTTTAATAATTCACAAAAACGTTAAAATATTTTATTTTACAAAAATTTCCCAAAAATATTATTTATTTCATATATTTGATATTTTTGCAAAGAATTAATTTTTATTTGTTTTTTAACATTTAAAATATTTTTTCCTTCCTGATTTTCCCAACTTAAATGGTTTTCAATCATTTTGTGGATAAAAACATGATTTTTGAAACATTGATCCAAGATCACCACTCATTTTTCACATGTTTTCAATAATTTTTATTAATTTTTAAACAAAATTAATTCCATTTTAGACATAATTAGGGTTTTGATTAATTCCACCCTCATTAATCTTTTTCAAACACTCATGGGCCTCTAATAGAGTGTAAGACCCAATCCCTCTTTGAAACCAAAATAGTTTGGGCCTTAGTCCTTGTATAAGAACCACAGTGTTTTCAAAAATCTCGGTGCGATCGCCAGTTTAAAATAAAAACACTTGGGCCCCTCCTTGAGTTGTAAGCCTCATTCTTTTTCTTAAAATCACTCACGGGCCTCTAATAGAGTGTAAGACCCAATCCTCTTTTAACCAAAACCTTTTTGGGCCTCAGACATTGTATAAGTCCCTCTGCGTTAAAAAAATCTCGGCGTGATCGCCATTTTCAAACAAGAAAATCATCTGGGTCTACCCTTGTGTTTTAAGTCCCATTTATTTTCTTTAAATAATCCTTGGGCTTCTCCTTGAGTTGTAAGACCCAACCCTTGTTATACATAAACCTTTTTGGGCCTCAGTCGTTGTATAAGTCCCCTTACAATATTCAAAACAACGGTGTGATCACTGTCAAACTCTTTGGGGTCTCTCCTTGAGTATAAGCCCCCACAATCTTTTCAAAACAATTTCCCTTTTGATTTAGATTCAAATATATATATTGTTATCAAAATTTTCTTTAATTTCTTTGAACAACTAACAATACAGCATGGAAGCTTGCTCACCTGTAAGTTTTATCGGCTTTCTTTTACACGCCTTCATATATAAATAACTGTATTGTGGGAAGCTGCGCATGGTTAGTCTTCTTTCATACCTTTTTTAAATACTTGTCATATATCAACTGTATATATACTAGTATAGTTATTTAGAGTTTTCTCCAGCAACTAGGTCTAGAACTAGGTAAAGCCCTATTGGTCACTCTTAAAATACAAACAAAACTAGATCCCCATAGGATTCCCAGATACAGTCTTGCCTTGTCTTGGGCTTAAATAATATGGAACAAAGAGAAAGGCAATATTCTTCGTGAACCTTTTCTCAGGCTGTCACTTTAGAAATTGTCAAAGAAATTCTACTCCCCGGAGTTGATTTATTCTCGGTGAATAGCATCTCTTGAATTTCTTCAAATCACAGAACTTTCACTAAATGATCTATTCTCGGTGAATAGCATTTCTTGAACTTTTCTTGGTTTGGGACCCACAGGCTTCCTAAAAGCATCCCCGCCTCCTCTTAGGCTTTGTACAAGGACCCTCCGGCTTCTTAGAAGTTCTCATGCCTTCTCTTGGGCTTAATACAAGGACCCTGATGACCTCTTAAAGGTATAAGACAGAACTTAGTAATCCTTTGCTAGAGCAGTCTTTCCAGCGTCAAACCTCAGGCTACTTTAGGGTTGATTCTCATCCCTTAATGCCCTTGCCTCCTCTTGGGCATCATACAAAAGATAAAACTCTTCCACACCAGTAGACTTGGACAGTCTAATCCCCTTGAGTCTCAAAGACATTGTCAAGTTCCTTACAACTATAGGAATAAACCTCGGGCATTCTGGATCGATCTCCAGCAGAAACCCAGTCTCTCTCATGAGAGTTCCCCGACCAGGGTCAACACTATCTTAAATCAGAACCTCAAGGTATCTGACATCTTAACTCTTCTGTAATCCTCAGCAAGAGTTAATTCCCCACTTGGACCTGCCTAGGGATCTCAATTATCCCCGACAAAAGATAGCCTCCTCTTAGGCTTTGCATAAGGACATTTCCTCAGCAGAAAGCTAGCCTCCTCTTAGGCTTTGTATAATGATCCTTCCTCAGCGAAGTCAGCCTCCTCTTGGGCTTTATACAAATGATTCTCCCCAGCAGAGCTAACCTTTTCAGACTCTCTTGTTGAGTCAATCACTTTTTAGACCCTCTTGTTGAGTCAATCACCTTTTCAGACTCTCTTGTTTAGTCAATCACCTTTTCAGACTCTCTTGTTGAATCAATCACTTTTTAGACTCTCTTGTTGAGTCAATCACCTTTTCGGACTCTCTTGTTGAGTCAACCTTTTTGAGCCTCAATCTTGGGATTTATACAAGACAGATAAAAATACTCTCTCGTTGAGTCGATCTTTATCCAAACTTGGTATAAAGATTTTCCCTAGCAGGAGTAGCCTCTTCTCAAGTTGTGTAGAATAATTTCTCCAGCTTGTCCAGCCTCCATCCTGGGCTTGGTACAGGACAGATAAAAACACTCTCTTGTTGAGTCAAACCCCTTTAGCCTCAATCTTGGGCTTTGTACCAGACATAAATCTCCCTCTCTTAAGCTTGGGACAGATATCTTCTCCAACAGAGTCATTTCCTCCCAGCGTTCCTTTAGGTTTTGGGGAATGATTTTCCCCAAGAAGAGTCAAACTCATTTCAGCCTCCTCTTAGGCTTTGTATAATGATTTTCCCAGTAAGGTCAGCCTCAAATCTTGGGCTTTGTACAAGACACATACAAACCCTCCCCAGCGGAGTCAAAATCCCTTTTAGCCTCAATCTTGGGCTTTGTACAAGACAGACAAAATATTTTCCCTGGAAAAGTCAAACTTCTAGCCTCCTCTTAGGCTTTGTATAAAGAAATCCCCTAGCCGAGTCAATTGACCTTTTAGCATCAACCTTGTGCTTTGATCAAGGCACACAAAAATCAACAATCCTTCTTTAGAGATGACAAATTCTCTCTCAGTCAAAACCTTTTAGCTTCAATCTTGGGCTTTGAACAAGACACCAAAACATTTTCTCCTCCCTTAGAATAGGAGGAACTGCGATTGCTGTGATTTCCCTTTTTCATTTAAACGGGTATACGTAGGCATAAGATTGTGAAATCTTAGCGAGCATACTAATCAAAAACTCTAGGTCCAATACCTTCACATCAAAACTTAGGTCCAGTACCTTACCAAAAACACCCGAACATAAAAAAAAACTCACTCACTCGCTCATACTTCCCAAGAAACTTTCCCAACCCATTAACAGATAAACACCATCAATTACAAAGCGAAACCTAAAGCTAATATCATGTGGATAACCACATATAGGATGGGTAATTAACAACTCCCCATCGTATAACCTGACCCCGAATCTCTTTTAAGCATTTGTTCCGTTAAACATTCGCGTGCAAGGTTAGTTTTAGATAGCTTCCCTTTCCCTTTCAGCTTCATGGGATAAATAAGAAATCAGAAAGTAGCACCCCCTCCTACCATTGCGGTGAGGAAAACTTCAGCGATAAGGTGGTCGGGTCACCAACAAAAATCGTTCGCTACAGATTTACATTTACATTCATATTGCATCACTATCACTCTGGTCAGTCTTATCCCCTAGTGATAAAGTCCTCTTATCAATCGAGTTGTCAATTCTTTCCTCATCAGGAAGTGTTTCGTCTGAGCAATCTCTCCTCCAGTTTATTTCTGGGTTGGAGCCGGTCTTCGACCACTATGATAACTTAAACCTTTGAAAGGCAAGAAAACCTTTGACAAATGTCACTCTTCGCCATTGAAGATGATATCTTCGCTTTCCCAGATTAAAGAAAATCCCCAGAGAAAGCCTCTTAATCAAAGATTCGGCAGTACATCAATTCTTCTTTAAAAAATTCGCGGACGATGAAGTCATCAGCACCTCAAAGTTGGATTACATCACATGGAATTTCTCCGAGAAGATCTCGAGGGAAAGTATGATGTAATAACCCCAAACAAGAAGCAGGCCCTCAAGAGACTCGTTTCCCCAGTAGAGTCAACAGATGCGTCTCTAAACAGAGAAGTTTGAACACCTCTACCGCTCAGACAAATGGGTTCCCAAGCAAGTCTGACATCAAAACCTTTTCCATCAAATGGCATCTCCCCAGGAAAATTCAGTGAGAAGTTTGATGAAAACCGCTACAAATAGCGTCCCTTGTCAAGAAAGTTTATTGACAAAAGAAACTGAGACCGGTTCCTTGGTAGGAAACCAGGATCGAGGGGAAGTTTATTTCAGAAACTTAGACCAGTTCCTTCGTAGGAAACCAGGATCAAGGGGAAGTTTATATCAGAAACTAACACCAGTTCCTTGGTAGGAAACCAAGATCAAGGGGAAGTTTATTTCAAAAGAAAACTGAGACCAGTTCCTTGGTAGAAAACCAGGATCGAGGGGTAGTTTATTTCAAAAGAAAACTGAAACCAGTTCCTTAGCGGAAGACCAGGATCAAGGGGAAGTTTACTGTTTCTAATCATCATTGCTTAGCAAAAGAAGATGGATGAGCAAGCTGCCATTCATAACCACCATCAAAATTTTGGGTATTCCAATATTTAATCCTCTTGCACCCCGAATGCCCGAATACCTTCGTTATTCCCACCTTCGGGTCCAAGAAGATTAAATAAGGGCATCTGTCATACCTCAAATTTTGACCACTAAGCTTTCCCATCATTGTGCTAATCATCATCACAAGATAGGGATACTTTCATGTCTCATCAATCTCCTCGAGGAATTGTTGAGCATTCACTACAATCAAGGATTAGGGTTTCAAGCCCTCTTAGGGCACTTAAACAAGAGATCAATCAAGAAATGACATGATCTTAAACTTGTCTAACCTCTCAAACACCCAAAATGGATCAGGAGGACTCCCATATCAAGAATAAAGCACAAGGTTGCAGCATTCCAAGTGGATTAAGCCTCCAGATCATCAGTGTCACCAAATTAGGGTTTTGTCGACTGAGGCCTCCGGATTGAATTTTTCCTTTGGGAATGAGCCAATACTTCAAAGCATAACCCAAGATACTACAAGGGACCTCATGGACCCAATCATCAAGTCAATTTTACCTCAGGGGATGCATCCACAAAAAATCAGGAATTAGGGTTTCTTGACCTAATTCACCCCTAAGTTGACTTTTGGGACAAAACATGAGCCAAGACCTCAAGGCGTGATTTGAGGGTCTCTAACACACTATGTTTATCCATTTGCAACAATGGATTGATCCAAGAAGCTTGACTCACAAGTTTCATTTTCACCAGGACCACAATTAGGGTTTCGAGGGAAAAGTCAATTGTACCTTTGACTTTTGTCCAGGACATGCTCCCAAACCTTGGGACATGATTCAATACACCCTACAACACCTATGGAATATATCCATTAGGTTTAATTTAGGTCAAAGACTTGATTTCACAAAGGATCACACAGTTTGGATTCCGTCCGATAAAAAGTCAACCGTGCACAAAACCAAGTTTGATTTTTTGAGATTTTTCACAATTATGGTTCATTGACCCTAAAATGATGTTAATGTGTGATTGGAATCATCATTCATCAAGAAAAATCAAAGAAAGCGGGATAACTTGTAAAAGGGGTAACCATAAAAACTTAGAATTTTTCTAAGTTTTGGAACAAAGTGGCTAGGGTACCAACTTCCAAGGACCATAACTTGAGATCCAAGCAACCATTTTGGATGGTCCAAAGCTGGATTTGTAGATCTCATGGCATACTTTAAAAGTGTCAACTACAGCTCATTCCAATTCCTCATAGATTTCAAGTTATGATTGGATCAAAATCACTAAAAACATGAAAATGCATCTTTTTCCAACACTTAGAAAAATTCCGCCCAAGGCAGATTTCAAGTGAAACACCAAAACTTGGGGCACTTTTTCACACAGTTTCAAGATGAATAAATTCAAGGTGTAAACATCAAAGTTGTTGTGCATATTGCTAGCAATTCAAAGGGTCCATCAGCTTGAAAAAACTCCATGGAAATCAAGAGATATAGCAGCTCAAAGTCATGCTGCTGCAACTGTTTTGGAAAAACCAGTTAGCATGTTTGCTTGCTCTCCATGATTTCTGATTCAAAGCCAAGGATCACTATGCCAAATTCATCCAATTTGATCGCAATGCATCTGATCCAACCAACAAACTTGGACTGAAATGCCAAGAGCTTATCCTTGAGAATTGATGTGTTTTTGGCATATATGCCTTGAGTTCAAAGGGAATTAATGCGGAATAGTGCACTTTCAAGATTCTCACTCTCCTCAGTCAAGTTCTCTGATTAAATAACAATTAAATGACTGAAGAATGTGGAATCAGTCAATACATAGCTGATCTATTTGGGGCAGCTATTACACCTAGTGCAAAAGGCATTTATGCGAAGCCAAGACCATTGAACCATGGCCTTATCTTCTGAGCTTCAAGATAACCACTTCAACACAACTCCTCTACTATAAATAGAGGTCCTAACTGATCATTCAGATCACCCTAAAGCAGCTTACAACATTGCTTTCTCTCATTCCCTCTTTAAGTGCCAAATTTCTTTGTTCTTGAGCAAGTGCTATCGGGTTTTGAGTTGCAGAGCCAAGCAACTCAAACCATCACTTCTAACACATCACATATGATGTATAGAAGCTGTTCAAACACCTAAACCACTTCTGAAACACCTGCATCAAAATTTCACTCTTCAACCTAGCCATTATGCAGTTGGGATACCATAATTTGATCTAAGGAGTTTCAAAAAGTTCCAAGGCTTGCAATCCACTCCATACCATCCAGTGAAGCTGTAGAGATCATCATCCACCTTCTGGAATACACTTTGTTCAGAGTTCCATTTCTTCTTGCAGCAAGGTAAGCCTAAAACTCAATCTCCATACACCATGTATATTTCCTCGCACAATAATTTTGCCATATGTTCATAATCATGTATAGAGTGTTTCCCCTCCATTAATTGCTTTGTATGAGTCGTGTATCAAATTTCTCAGCCTTCATGTAGAAATTAGGGTTCTTGAGGTTTCTCTTTGATTTCTTATTCCATGCTTAAAATAAATGAAATTAAAGACCATAGACATGATCGTGAGGTGAAAACGAGTAGATTGATATGTGGATTGTGTGATTTCATCAAGTATTCAGTGAGATTGATGAGAAAATGCAAATCTGGGCAAAACAGAGCACGCGGGCAAAACCAAGATGTTCTTGGCGCCCTTTTTCAAACTTTCAAATATTTGAATTTTTGTGATTTTATTTTATTGATTCAAAAATTAATTTCTCTCTGAATTTTAATGATTTTGAGTTGATTCTTTTTTTAATAATTCACAAAAATGTTAAAATATTTTATTTTACAAAAATTTCCCAAAAATATTATTTATTTTATATACTTGATATTTTTGCAAAGACTTAATTTTTATTTGTTTTTTAACATTTAAAATATTTTTTTCCTTCTTGATTTTACAAACTTAAATGGTTTCCAATCATTTTGTGGTTAAAAACATGATTTTTGAAACATTGATCCAAGATCACCACTCATTTTTCACATGTTTTCAATAATTTTTATTAATTTTTAAGCAAAATTAATTCCATTTTAAATAAAATTAGGGTTTTGATTAATTCCACCCTCATTAATCTATTTTCAAACCTTTTGGGTCTCTAATAGAGTGTAAGTCCCAACCCCTTTGTAAATAAACAATTTTTGGGCCTCACATATTGTACAAGTTCCTCTGTATATTTTCAAAAGTTCGTCGCGATCGTCGCCTTTTTAACAAAATCAACTGGGCTTCTCCTTGAGCTATAAGACCCATCTTTATTCATTTTCAAACTTTTTGGGCCTCTAATAGAGTGTAAGTTCCACCTCTTTGTAAATAAAATAATTTGGGCCTCAGGGTATTGTATAAGTCCCGATACAGTTTCAGAAACTTCAAAGAGATCTTCGTTTTCAAACAATAATCATCTGGGCCTACCCTCGTGTTGTAAGTCCCATTTCTTTTCTTTTAAAAACAACTTTTGGGCCTCTAATAGAGTGTAAGACCCAACCCCCTTTTTGTACATAAATAATTTTGGGCCTCGGTTATTGTATAAGTCCCAGTACAGTTTTCAAAAATAGACGGTGCGATCACTGTTTTTCCATGGGCCTCTCCTTGAGTTGTAAGCCTCATCTCTTGTACAAAAATAAACTTTTGGGCCTCTCCTTGAGTTCTAAGACCCAAACCTGTTGTAGTAAAACCTTTATGGGCCTCACACATTGTATAAGTCCCTTTGTACATATTCAAAACAACGGTGCGATCATTGTTAAAACCTTGGGCCTCTCCTTAAGTATAAGCTCCAATGATCTTTTCAAAATAATTCCCTTTTGATTTAGATTCAATATACAGTTGTTGTCAAAACTTTCTTTAATTTCTTTAAACAACTAACAATACAACATGGAAGCTTGCTCACCTGTAAGGTTTATCCGCTTCCATTTACTTGCTCACATATATATATATATATATAACTGTATTGTGGGAAGCTGTGTATGGTTAGTCTTCTTTCATTCTTTTAAATACACGTCAAATATAAATATAACTGTATTATGGGAAGCTGCGCATGGTTAGTCTTCTTTCATACCATTTTAAATACTTGTCATATATCAACTGTATATATACTAGTATAGTTATTTAGAGTTTTCCCCGACAACTAGGTCTAGAACTAGGTAAAGCCCTGTTAGTCACTCTTAAATACAAACAAAACTAGATCCCCATAGGATTTCCAGATACAGTCTTTCTTTCTCTTGGGCTTAAACAATATGGAACAAAGAGAAAGGAAGTATTCTTGGTGAACCTTTTCTCAGACTGTCACCCCTAGAAATTGTCAAAGAAATTCTACTCCCCAGAGTTGATCTATTCTCGGTGAATAGCATCTCTTGAGTTTCTTCAAACCTTAGAACTTTCACTAAATGATCTATTCTCGGTGAATAGCATTTCTTGAACTTTCTTGGTTTGAGACCCACGGGCTTCCTACAAGCATCCTCGCCTCCTCTTGGGCTTTGTACAAGGACCCTCCGGCTTCTTAGAAGTTCTCATGCCTTCTCTTAGGCTTAATACAAGGACCCTGACGACCTCTTAAAGGTATAAGACAGAACTTAGTCATCCTTTGCTGAAGCGGTCTTTCCAGTGTCAAACCTCAGGCCACTTTAGGGTTGATTCTCATCCCTTAATGCTCGTGCCTCCTCTTGGGCACCATATAAAAGATAAAACTCTTCCACACCAGTAAAATTGGACTGTCTAATCCCCTTGAGTCTCAAAGACATTCTCAAGTTCCTTACGAATATAGGAAGAAACCCCGGGCTCTCTGGATCAATCTCCAATAGAAACCCAACCTCTCTCTTAAGAGTTCCCCAACCAGGGTCAGCTTATCCCAAATCAGAACCTCAAGGTCTCTGATATCTCAACTCTTCTGCAATCCTCAGCAAGAGTTTATTCCCCATTTGGACCTGACTCAGGATCTTAACAATCCCCGGCAAAAGTTAGCCTCCTCTTTGGCTTCGTATAAAGATATTTCCTCAACACAGTCAGCCTCCTCTTGGGCTTTGTTCAAAGATTCTCCTCAGTGGAGCTAACCTTTTCAAACTCTCTTGTTGAGTTCATCACTTTTCCAGACTCTCCTGTTGAGTCAACCAACTTTCAGACTCTCTTGTTGAGTCAATCAACTTTTTAGACTCTCTTGTTGAGTCAATCAACTTTCAGACTCTCCTGTTGAGTCAATCAACTTTTAGACTCTCTTGTTGAGTCAATCACCTTTTCAGACTCTCTTGTTGAGTCAACCTTTTTTTAGCCTCAATCTCGGGCTTTGTACGAGACAGAAAAATACTCTCTTGTTGAGTCCATCTTTGTCCAGCCTCATCTCATGCTTGGTATAAAGATTTCCCCTAGCAGGAGTTAGCCTCATCTCAAGCTGTGTAGAATGATTTCTCCAGTTTGTTTAGCCACAATCATGGGCTTGATACAGGACAGATAAAAGCACTCTCTTGTTGAGTCAAACTCTTTTAGCCTCAATCTTGGGCTTTGAACAAGACATAAATCTCCCTCTCTTGAGCTTGGGACATATATCTTTCCCAGCAGAGTCATTTCCTCCCAGCCTTCCTCTAGGCTTTGAGGAATAATCTTCCCCAAGAAGAGTCAAACTCATTTCAGCCTCAATCTTGGGCTTTGTACAAGACACATAAAAATATCCTCACCAGAGTCAAACTCATTTTAGCCTCAATCTTGGGCTTTGTACAAGACAGATAACACTCTCCCGCAGAATCAAACTTTTAGCCTCCTCTTAGGCTTTGTATAATGATATCCCCAAAGAGTCAGTATCTTTTTGCCTCAATCTTGGGCCTCGTACAAGACATATAAACACTCTTTTGTTGAGTCAGTCAGTTCCAGCCTCCTCTTAGGCTTGGTATAAAGAAATCCCCTAGCGGAGTCAATCAACCTCTTAGCTTCAACCTTGGGCTTTGATCAAGGCACATAAAAATTAACAACCCCTCTTTAGAGATGACAAGTTCTTTCTCAGTCAAACTTTTAGCTTCAATCTTGGGCTTTGAACAAGACACAAATAACCTTTTAGCTTCAATCTCGGGCTTTTAACATGATACCAAAACATCTTTTTCCTCCCTTAGAATAGGAGGAACTATGATTGCTCTGATTTCCCTGTTTCATTTAAACGGGAATACGTAGGCATAAGATTGCGAAATCTTAGCGAGCATACCAAACAAAAACTCTAGGTCCAGTACCTTCATACCAATCAAAACTTAGGTCCAATACCTTACCAAAAACAAAACTCACTCGCTCACTCATATTTCCCAAGAAACTTTCCCAACCCATTAACAGATAAACACCATTAATTACAAAGCGAGACCTAAAGCTAATATCCTATGGATAACCACATATAGGATGGGTAATTGACAACTCCCCATTGTATAACCTGACCCCGGACCCTCCAATCTCTTTAAAAGCGTTTGTTCAGTTAAACATTCACGTGTAAGGTTAGTTTTAGATAGCTTCCCTTTTTGTTCCAGCTTCACGGGATAAATAAGAAATCAGAAAGTAGCACCCTTTCTCGTCGAGGAGAAAAACCCAAACTTCAGCTATAAGGTGGTCGCGTCACCGACAAAAATCGCTCGCTACATAGAGGAATTAAGGGCAAGATGGACTTTTGAGGAGGATTAGTGAGAGTAAATTGGGGAAAGCCCATTTTGGAAGCCAAAGGGTTTAACAAAAAGGAATTTGGAGGAATAGGATTCATTTTGTTAGATCGTGAAAATAAGGAGAAAGTGTAGAGCTCTGAGGAAGAAGGAAAAGGCGAGGATTCGTGAAGGTTTCCAAAGGCTCAATAGAGAAAAGCTCTGGATCGACAATCAAAGGTATGAGGAGTATTGCCTTTCATTGTTTTCAATATAGGAAGTGATGTGTTTAAAGTGGATTTTTGAGGTTTTTGGGGTTTTTGAAGGGTTTATGAGTTATTGGTGATTTAGGGGTATTTCTGAGGATCGATGATGGATTGTTGAGGGTTGAATTGATTTGGGTAAAAAAATAAGCCTTCGAGACTAGACCTTTTGATGATATGTGGGATCTCGTATGAGAAAGGGATTTATGGGGTTTATGGTAACCTTGAGAGTTTGTGAAGGTTTATGTGATTTTGAATTAGGATAGTGGAATTAATCGACCTAAATGTCGTAGGTTTTATGCCTTTGAGTGCCATGATGCTTTAGGACTGTTTTGGTGATGTTTTGGGGAGAATTGAGGTTGAACCCATAGGGATGTGGTGGACTGAAGTGCTACTGATGCGTAGCAGCGATTGCAGAAATTGCTAGTTCGTAAGGCAAACAACTCATTCACAAGCTGAATGTTCGCCCAGGCTCGCAAAGCAAGCAGCGCAGCGAATGCGCGATGGGTGTGTGATGGTACTGAGATGACTCTGGGAGGTGACTTTTGGGGCTCGCAAGGCGAACGTCCCAGCAAAGGGCTTTTCCTAGTGAATAGAGGCAGCAGGGAGAGGCAGAAGGGGGAACTCTCTGGTTTTTGTATGGGGATGGGGATTCCCTGGTAGCTTCGCAAAGCGAACGCCAAAGCGAATAGGTTCGCAAGGAAAACTCAGTAGCGAACCCTGTTGTTCGCGAAATTTTGTTTGTGGTTTCTGTGATGTTCCGATGTTTCGGTGCTGTGATTTTTCTGATGATTTACCATGATGTTATTGATGTTAATGATGATTATGACGTGATGATTTTGTGATGTTTTGACGTATATTTGATGTTATGATTAACATGATATTTTGATGAATGATGATGCACATAATGATTTTATTGACGATGATGATTATTGACGTTGTGTATCATGCATTCATAGCATATTTTGATGATGATGTTAGGACTTCGGTCCAGTGATGAGGAGGTTAGACTTTGGTCTATTGTGGCTTCCATCCCTTTGTATGGATGTGAAGTGGTTTATGACGTGCTCCGGTTCTTGTGTGGAACCGATCCTAATGGTAGGGATCTTTGGAGGGTGATGACCTAAATGTCCATCAATTGTGATGATCGGTACCACATGCATGAGTCTTGTTGTGCATTGCATTTATGTGGCATATTGTTGTGCTTTATGATGTCGTGCTTTGATGTTTGCATGTGATGACTCTGATGATGCTGTATATGATGATGACGCCATTTTTATGCATATCCAATTTTATATTGATTATAATGAATTGTATTACTCACCCTGCCTATTTGAATGTTGCCTCCACGTGGGTAACGTGCAAGTGATCGGGATTAGTCGTGGATGCTTCGAGGAACTTTTGAAGTATTATTTGCTTTTGGTCAACGTAGAGGGTCTTGCTCTGATAGTGTAACATCGGGTTGGGTCGAACCATGTTGAGTTTTATTTGGCTATTATTTTGTTGTTATTTTGATGATTATAGTTTTGTTTCAAAAACCCTTTGGTGGGATTTTGTGGTTATGGTGGATCTGCTGCCCTTTGAGGCATTTTTGAGTTATTTTGAGGAAAACCCGTTGTTTACGGAGCAACTTTTATTGATTTGATTTTATTGAGAAATGTACACCCTTTGAGGTGATGGTGATTTATTTAATGATTTTATGTTTAATCCGCTGCGATATTTGTGGGATAGAAAAGGGTGTTACATTAGTGGTATCAGAGTAAGTCGGTCCGTCCGGTCAGGTTTTTACATGATGTCAGTCCCCTGTTGGTCGATAAGTGTGTGTACACTGTCGATGTTTTACTTCTTCTAACCTTGTTGGTGGTGTGCAAGATGGCTGGAAGAAATGATCGTGATATTGCTAATGCTTTGGAATCAGTTGCTAACGTGGAGGCGCAACTCAATCCGAATGGTGGAGTTCCAGATGAGTTTCGTGCTTTGGGGGAGTTCAAGAAGAATAATCTGCCGGAGTTTGAGGGTACTCACGATCCAGCAGGTGCACACAAGTGGTTGAAGGCGATCGAGAAGATCTTCCGAGGGATGGGATATACTGACGTGTAACAAGTTCATTTTGGAACTCATATGCTGTCAGAGGAGGCTGAGGATTGATGGGATAACACCCGTCAGAGACTGGAAGATGTTGGCACTGTGATAACCTGGGCTGTGTTCAAGCAGGAATTTCTGGGAAAGTATTATCCAGAGGATGCTCGTGGTATGAGAGAGGTGGAATTCCTAGAGCTGAAGCAAGGAGATATGACTGTTGCAGAGTATGCTGCGAAGTTTGAGAAGCTGGTGAAGTTCTGTCCTCACTACAACCGTGTTGATGCTGAGATGTCCAAGTGCCTTAAGTTCGAGAATGGGCTGAGACCAGAGATTAAGCAAGGTATTAGGTATCAACAGATCCACAGGTATGCTGAGTTGGTGGACAAGAGCAGAATCTACGATGAGGATAGTCGAGCTCGATCTGCTCACTACAAGCAGTTGAGTGAGAAGAAAGGGAAGTATAGGGGGAAACCTTATACGACTTCAGCTGAAAAAGGGAAGCAGAAGGCTTCAGAGGGGAAAAAGACAAGTGGGGGAATAGCTCCTGCTTCTGGGAAGTGTTATAGGTGTGGCGACCAAGGTCACCGTGCTGATGTTTGTACTAATAGTGTGTTGAGTTGCTACAGGTGTGGCAAGAAGGTTCATAGAGCTACTGATTGCAAGGATGATGGTCCAACTTGTTTCAATTATGGTGAGAAGGGTCACATCAGTACCAAGTGTCAGAAACCAAAGAAGACATCTACTGATGCTCAGAACAGTGGCAGAGTGTTTGCTTTGAGTGGTGCAGAAGTGTCAGAGAAGAACAACCTGATTCGAGGTACTTGCTTTATTAATGATGTTGAGTTGGTTGCTATTATTGATACTGGTGCTACTCATTCTTTTTTTTTGCTTGAATGTGCTAATAAGTTAGGTTTGAAGTTGTCTGATATGAATGGTAGTATGCTAATAGAGACTCCTGCTAATGGTTCTGTTACTACTACTTTTGTGTGTTTGAGATGTCCTTTGACAATTTTTGGGAAGAGTTTTGTGATGGATTTGGTGTGTTTACCCTTGTACCAAATCGATGTAATCCTTGGAATGAACTGGTTGGAGTTCAACCATGTTCATATCAATTGTTATACTAAGACAGTGGAGTTTCCTGAGTTTGGTGATAGTGGGGAGTTGATGTTCTTGTCGCTGAAGCAAGTAGACGAACTTGTGGAAGATAAATCCTTGGTGTTTGCAATGTTTGCATCATTGCAGATTGATCATGAAGCTGTAAGTGTCGACTTACCTGTTGTATGTGAATTTCCAGATGTGTTTCCAGATGATATCAGTGATTTGATTCCAGAGTGTGAAGTAGAGTTTGCAGTGGACTTAATACCAGGTACGAGTCCAGTGTCAATGGCTCCTAATCGGATGTCAGCTTCTGAGTTAAGTGAATTGAAGAAACAACTGGAAGAATTGCTCGAGAAGAGGTTTATTCGACCAAGTGTTTCTCCTTGGGGTGCTCATGTGTTGTTAGTGAAGAAGAAGGATGGTAGTATGAGGTTATGTGTTGATTATCGGCAGTTGAATAAAGTGACTATCAAGAATAAATATCCACTTCCGAGAATCGACGACTTGATGGATCAGTTAGTAGGTGCATGTGTGTTTAACAAGATTGATTTGAGGTTGGGTTACCATCAGATTCGTGTTAAGCCTGATGACATTCCGAAGACAACTTTCAAAATGAGGTATGGTCACTATGAATACACTGTGATGCCGTTTGGTGTGTCCAATGCACTTGGTGTGTTCATGGAGTATATGAATAGGATTTTGCATGAGTATCTGGATCAGTTTGTGGTGGTTTTCATCGATGACATCCTAATATATTCTAAGTCTGAAGAAGAGCTTGTTGAGTATTTGAGAACTGTGTTGCAAGTATTGAAGGAAAAGAAGTTGTATGCAAAGCTGTCGAAGTGTGAGTTTTGGTTGAAGGAAGTGAATTTCCTTGGCCATGTGATTTTGAGTGGTGGAATTGCTGTAGATCCTTCCAAGATTTATGTTGCGTTACAGTGGGAGACTCTGAAGTCTACTACTGAGATACAAAGTTTTCTGGGATTGGCGGGTTATTACCGCAAGTTTATCGAGGGCTTTTCTAAGTTGGCATTACCTTTGACTCAGTTGACTCGAAAGGTTCAAGCTTTTGTGTGGGATGTAGCTTGTAAAGAGAGTTTTGTGGAATTGAAGAAGAGATTAACGACCGCTCTAGTGCTGATTTTTCCTAATCCGAGTGAATCTTTTGTTGTGTATTGTGATGCGTCGAAGATGGGTCTTGGTGGAGTGATGATGCAGAATGGTCAAGTTGTTGCCTATGCTTCGAGACAATTGCGAGTCATGAGAGGAATTATCCTACGCATGACTTGGAATTGGCTGCTGTGGTGTTTGTGCTGAAGATTTGGAGACATTATCTGTTTGGCTCTAAGTTTGAAGTGTTCAGTGATCATAAAAGTCTGAAGCACTCATTTGATCAGAAAGAATTAAATATGAGGCAGAGAAGGTGGTTAGAGCTGTTGAAGGATTTTGATTTTGACTTGAGTTATCATCTGGGCAAAGCAAATGTAGTGGCTGATGCATTGAGCAGGAAGTCATTGGATATGTCGATGCTTATGGTGAAAGAATTGGAATTAATTGAGCAATTCCGAGACTTGAGTTTAGTGTGTGAAGAGACTCCTGACAGTGTGAAGTTAGGAATGTTAAGTTGACTAGTGGTGTTCTGGAAGAGATCAGAGTGGGACAACAATCTGACTTGAAGTTAGTTGACCAGTTGACCTTGATCAACCAAGGTAACGGAGGAGAATTTCGGATTGACGAGAATGGTGTGATGATGTTCAGAGACAGGGTGTGTGTTGCAGATGTCCCAGATATTAAGAAAAGCATTCTTGAGGAAGGACATCGAAGTAGGTTGAGTATTCATCCCGGTGCTACAAAGATGTACCAAGATTTGAAAAAGTTGTTTTGGTGGCCGGGTATGAAGAAGGATGTTGCAGAGTTTGTTTATGCATGTTTGACTTGTCAGAAGTCAAAGGTTGAGCATCGGAAGCCTTTAGGCATGATGCAGTCGTTGAGGATTCCAGAATAGAAATGGGATAGTATTTCCATGGATTTTGTGGTGGGATTGCCGAAGACTACTAAGGGAAATGATTCAATTTGGGTGATCGTGGATAGAATAACTAAATCAACTCATTTCTTGCCGATGAAGATTAACCATTCTATGCAGAAGTTGGTCGAGATGTATATTGAGGAGATTGTGAAGTTACATGGGATACCTTCGAGCATTGTGTTGGATAGAGATCCAAGATTTACATTTAGGTTCTGGAAGAGTTTGCAAGATGCTTTGGGTACTAAGCTGAGGATAAGTTCTGCCTATCATCCGCAGACGGACGGTCAGACAGAAAGGACTATTCAATCCTTAGAGGATTTGCTGAGAGCTTGTGTGTTGAATCATGGAGGATCTTGGGATAGCCATTTACATTTGATTGAGTTCACGTACAATAACAGTTTTCATGCTAGTATCGGAATGATGCCCTATGAAGCTTTGTATGGGAGAAGGTGTATGACTCCTTTGTGTTGGTATGAATCGGGCGAGAGTGTTGTACTCAGACCTGAGATTGTGTAAGAGACGACCGAGAAGATTAAGATGATCCAAGCAAGGATGAGAGAGTCGCAGAGTCGCCAGAAGAGCTATCATGATAAGAGGAGGAAGACACTTGAATTCCAAGAGGGAGATCACGTGTTTTTTAGGGTGATGCCAGTGACTGGTGTGGGTCGAGCTTTGAAGTCTAGGAAGCTCACTCCACGTTTTGTTAGTCCGTATCAAATCTCGCAGAGGATAGGAGAGGTAGACTATCAGATTGCTTTATCGCCGTCACTTGCGAATTTGCATGATGTGTTCCATGTGTCTCAGTTGAGGAAGTACATTTCGGATCCGTCGCATGTGATTCAGATGGATGATGTACAAGTGAGGGATAATCTGACAGTGGAAGCTTTACCTGTGCGGATTGACGGTCGAGAAATGAAGAAACTGTGGGGTAAAGACATAACTTTGTTGAAGGTGTTGTGGGATGGACCAGCTGGTGAAAATTGGACTTAGGAACGCGAAGATCAGATGAGGGAGTCGTATCCGACTCTATTTCTTTGAGGTAATTTTCGAGGGCTAAAATTATGTAAGTGGGGGAGAGTTGTAACACCCCAAATTTATTAGAATATTTATTTAATTTATTTAAATATAATATTTGTGAACTTTTGGTGAATTTTGGGGGTTTGTGTCGATGTCAGTATTTTGGTGGAGTTTTTGGATATTTTAATTAAATAATAGTATATAATATAAATATATTAGTATTATTATTAATTTAAAATAATATTAGAGGAATTAAGGGCAAGATGGACTTTTGAGGAGGATTAGTGAGAGTAAATTAGGGAAAGCCCATTTTGAAAGTCCCAATGGTTTAACAAAAAGGAATTGGGAGGAATAGGATTCATTTTGTTAGATCGTGAAAATAAGGAGAAAGTGCAGAGCTCTGAGGAAGAAGGAAAAGGCGAGGATTCGTGAAGGTTTCCAAAGGCTCAATAGAGAAAAGCTCCGGATCGACAATCTAAGGTATGGGGAGTATTACCTTTCATTGTTTTCAATATAGGAAGTGATGTGTTTAAAGTGGATTTTTGAGGTTTTTGGGGTTTTTGAAGGGTTTATGAGTTATTGATGATTTAGGGGTATTTCTGAGGATCGATGATGGATTATTGAGGGTTGAATTGATTTGGGTAAAAAAAAAAGCCTTCGAGACTAAACCTTTTGATTATATGTGGGATCTTGTATGAGAAAGGGATTTATGGAGTTTATGGTAACCTTGAGAGTTTGTGAAGGTTTATGTGATTTTGAATTAGAATAGTGGAATTAATCGACCTAAATGTCGTAGGTTTTATGCCTTTAAGTGCCATGATGCTTTAGGACTGTTTTGGTGATGTTTTGGGGAGAATTGAGGTTGAACCCGTAGGGATTTGGTGGACTGAAGTGCTACTGATGCGTAGTAGCGATTGCATAAATTGCTAGTTCGCAAGGCAAATGTTCGCCCAGGCTCGCAAAGCGAGCAGCGCAGCGAATGTGCGATGAGTGTGTGATGGTACTGAGATGACTCTGGGAGGTGACTTTTGGGGCTCGCAAGGCGAACGTCCCAGCGAAGGGCTTCGTCTAGCGAATAGACGCAATGATGAGAGGCAGAAGGGGGAACTCTCTGGTTTTTGTATGGGGATGAGGATTCGCTGGCAGCTTCGCAAAGCGAACGCCAAAGCGAATAGGTTCGCAAGGCGAACTCAGTAGCGAACCCTGCTGTTCGCGAAATTTTGTTTGTGGTTTCTGTGATGTTCTGATGTTTTGGTGCTGTGATTTTTCTGATGATTTACCATGATGTTATTGATGTTAATGATGATTATGACGTGATGATTTCGTGATGTTTTGATGTATATTTGATGACATGATTAACATGATATTTTGATGAATGATGATGCACATAATGATTTTATTGACGATGATGATTATTGACGTTGTGTATCATGCATTCATAGCATATTTTGATGATGATGTTAGGACTTCGGTCCAGTGATAATGAGGTTAGACTTCGGTCTATTGTGGCTTCCATCCCATTGTGTGGATGTAAAGTGGTTTATGACGTGCTCCGGTTCTTGTGTGAAACCGATCCTAATGACGGGGATCTTTGGAGGGTGATGGCCTAAGTGTCCATCGATTGTGACGATTGGTTCCACATGCATGAGTCTTGTTGTGCATTGCATTTAAGTGGCATATTGTTGTGCTTTATGATGTCGTGCTTTGATGTTTGCCTGTGATGACTCTGAAGATGTTGTATATGATGATGACGCCATTTTTATGCATATCCTATTTTATATTGATTATAATGAATTGTATTACTCACCCTGCCTGTTTGAATGTTGCCTCCACGTGGGTAACGTGCAGGTGATCAGGATTAGTCGTGGATGCTTCGAGGAACTTTTGAAGTATTATTTGCTTTTGGTCAACGTAGAGGGTCTTGCTCTAATAGTGTAACATCGAGTTGGGTCGTTGAGTCGAACCATGTTGAGTTTTATTTGGCTGTTATTTTGTTGTTATTTTGATGATTATGGTTTTGTTTCAAAAGCCCTTTGGTGGGATTTTGTGGTTATGGTGGATCTACTGCCCTTTGAGGCATTTTTGAGTTATTTTGAGGAAAACCCGTTGTTTACGGAGCAACTTTTGTTGATTTGATTTTATTAAGAAATGTACACCCTTTGAGGTGATGCTGATTTATTTAATGATTTTATGTTTAATCCGCTGCGATATTTGTGGGGGTAGAAAAGGGTGTTACAGAATCCATCCATTAGGTTCGAATTAGGTCAAGGACTTGATTTCATAGAGGATCACACAGTTTGGAATTCATCCGACAAAAAGTCAATTGTGCCAAGAAACCAAGTTTGACTTTTTGAATTTCTTGACAATCATGGCTTCCCTAAGTAAAAAACAATGTTAATTCATGGGTTGGATCATCATCCATCAATAAAAATAAGGAAAATAGGGTTACTTGTAAAAGGGGCAACCATATGAAACTTAAATTTTTCTAAGTTATGGAACAAAATGGATTTGGTACCAACATTGCAAGGTCATAACTCCCTAACCCCAAGGCCTTTTTCTTCCATCCAAAGTTCAAATGAAAGTTCACATGACATACTTCAAAAGTGTTAACTACAAAAGATTCCAAATCCTCATTGATTTTGAGTTATGGATTGATCAAAATCACAAAAACCATGAAAATTGACACTTTTTCCAACACTTAGTGAAATTTTCAAGTCAGAATCTGTTTCACTTTTTCACCAACTTTGAGGCCATTTTTCATTATGAACCAAGATGTTTCAAGACCAATGGTGGATATCAAAGTTAAAGTATGATATACAAGCTTTCCAAAGAGTACAAGAACTCCCATTAATTCAACTTGAGCAAGGAGTTATGAACCTCACAACATGCCTTGCTCAAACTGATTTTCATGACAGCATTTGGCAGATTGTGTGCATTTCTTGTGCCACACGATTTCCATTTCCAATTTTGTCATCTTCCAAGGTTTGTCCTCTTCCAAGATCAGAAAGAATATTGATGAGTCACTTAATGATTTCAACTTTGAACCCTTGAGTCAAGAAATCAACTTGGCATGCGCAAAATCATCATTTACATGAATCTTGATTTTCAAATTTGGCATCAAGAATTTATGTGATGCATAAAGGTGGCATGAATTAGTTACAAACCAGCCAAAAGGAGTCAAGAAACGTGAGTGTTCAAACCTGCAAAGTTGGTTGAAGTCAAGATAAGAGGAGACTTGGTACCTTAGCATTTAAGAAAGTGCTACATGACAAAATCCATTGGCTAATAGCATGCTCCCTCATCCACTCACTATTCCTTCAAAAAAAACTTCCTCTACTATAAATAGAGGTCATTTCTGATGTTTCAAACCACACCAAAATAATACCAAAGCCTTGTTTTCTCACTCTCCCTCTCTTACTTCAATTTCAAGTCACAGTGGAGCAATTTGGGAATTCTTGAAACCAGAAGAAAAAACACTCAAATAGCCATCCAAACACATCATAAATCATCTGTTGGAGGTGTTCAAACCTTCATTCTCATTGTACAACACCAAAATCAGAAAGTCAACGTCTAAAACCTCAAATTTTGACTTTTTTGCATTTTTCAAGCCATGTCTTGATCTAATCACTTTCAAAACCAAACAACCTTTCAAATACTCTCCAAATATCATCCTCAAACAGTCCCAACAAGTTTCCCTCAACTGTAACACCATTTGAGTGAGTTACCATTTTGGTCACTTTTGCCACTTTTGCAAGAAAGAGCCAGTTCTTGTTCCTGAGGTTTCCAGCTGGTTTTGATCATCCTAAAAGCTTATAAGGGATCAATCAAGAGTGTCTAAGGCATTAGATTGCTTCTGGCACAAGCATTTTGCAAGATAGCACAAGGAGCTTCAAGAGGTAAGTGCATAACAACTTGAACTCTTTAAAATATGCATTGCTTTAATGTCCATTGATCATGAACATGTCATACATATCATATGTGTTGTGTTTGAACCAATTTACCATGCTATTGTTGCTTGTATGAAGAGATATCATAGAACTTGCAAATTTTGGCCTATTTTGAAACCACTATCGGGTTTTAAAATGTAGGCATCTTTAGAAAATTATGAAACCACCATTGAATTCCTCATGAAATTCTAGGTAGGTTCCATCTAAATTTCATCCAATTTCATGGAGAAATGAGGGAGATATGATCCTTTTTGCAAATCACTCAAAAACTTGATTTTGCCTTGGCATGACCTGAAAATAAGGCTACCCTTATGTATTCATGGGGTGGTTTTGATACACGGATGTATCACCACCCCAGTGGTAGCAGCGCATGTGTGTTTAGTTGGAGGGTGTGGGTTCAACACCCACCCAGACCATTTTTGGCTCCCTCTCATTTTGCTATTTTTTTCTTTTTTCATGATTTTCTTAAATAATCTCAAAATTAATTTCTCTCTCAATTTTAATTATTTTTTATTATTTCTTTTTTTGAAAATTCACAAAAATATTGAAATATTTTATTCTATAAAAAAACAAATTTATATTATTTATTTAATATAGCTTGAATTTTTGTAATTAATTTCATTTTATTTGTTTTCAAACATTTTTAAAATGAGGTTTCCACCTTGAATTTTCAAATTTAATTGGATTCCAAGCTTTCATGTGATCAAACATGATTTTTCAAAACATTGTTCAAAATTTACAACTTGTTTTTCAATATATTTGGTATTTTATATCATTTATTACTTTTTTTTTCTTTGAAAATTAAATTTTTTAAGAAATTAAGGTTTCCTCTTGATCAAACTTCATTTGAAACACTTTTGGGCTTCTTGATAGAGTGTAAGTCCCATCCCTTTGTAAATAAACCTTTTTGGGCCTTAGTCATTGTATAAGTCCCGATACGATCTCGGCACGATCGCCGTTTTCAAGACAAAATTCATCTGGGCCTCCCTTTGGTTGTAAGTCCCATTTTCTTTCATTTTTCAAACACTTTTGGGCTTATAATAGAATTTAAGACCCAACCCCCTTTGTACATAAATAATTTGGGCCTCAGTCATTGTATAAGTCCCGATACAATTTTCAAAATAACGGTGCGATCACTGTTCTTCATCTAGGCATCTCTTTGAGTATAAGCCCCAAAATTCCTTTTAAAACAACTTTATTTTTTATTTAGATTCAAATTCAAAGTTTTATCAAAACTTTCTTCAATTTCTTGAATAACTAACCATGTATCTGTAGTTACTATGTTTGGGCTTGCACAACTGTAAGTTCCACTATTTTTTCAATATATACTTATTTATATATTTCATCTGTATATGTATATGCGTGTATATACTTGCTTAGAGTTTTCCCCAACAATTAGGTCTAGGTCTAGATCAAACCAGTGGTTACTCTTTCAATACAGTAAAAACTAGTTCCCCATAGGAAATTCCAGATACAGTCTTGCCTCATCTTGGGCTTATACAATATGGAACAGAGAAAGGCATTATTCCCGATGAAACTTTTCTCAAGACTATCCTAACTTAGAAATATATGTGTTCAAGAAATTCATTTCCCCAAAGAGGATTAATTCCCGGTGAAACCTCTTTTGAATTTCTTCAAACCTTAGATTTGTTCTGCAAAGAAAGGACTTATTCCCGGTGAAACCTTTCTGGAACTTTTCTTAGGTTTGGACCCACAGGCTTCCTAAAAGCACCCCCATCCTCCTCTTGGGCTTTGTACAAGGACCCACAGGCTTCTTAGAAGTTCTCAGCCTCCTCTTGGGCTTATTACAAGGACCCGAAGGCCTCCTACAGGTATAGGACAAAACTTAGTCATCTCTACTAGTCCAATCCTCCAGAGAGTCAGAATTCCAAAAAATCTAGCCATTCTAGGGTTGATTCTCATCCCTTAAAACCACTTCCTCCTCTTGGGAATCATACAAAGATCATTCTCCAACTAAGAGTCAACCTCTTCATACCAGTAGACTTAAAAAGTCTCATCTCCTCTTGGATCTCAAAGAAACCCTCAGGTTTCTTAAGAAAATAGGAAAAACCTTGATCATTCCATCAATCTCCAGCAGAGTTTGAAACCTCCATAGGTTTTCTTACTTAGAGTTTAAACCTTTACCATCAATAAAACCTTAACAGGATCAGAGCCTCAGGGCATCTGATATTTCAACTCTTCTTTAATCCTCAGCAAGAGTTGATTCCCCAATTTGGACCTGTTTCTGGATCTTAATAATCCTTAGTAGAAGCCAGCCTCCTCTTAGGCTTCATATAAGAATTTCCCCAACCAACCTCCTCTTAGGCTTTGTATAATGATTTTTCCTCAGCAGATTTAGCCTTAATCTTGGGCTTTGTACAAGACAGATAAAACCTCTCCCCTGTGGAGTCAATTTCTTTTAGCCCCAATCTTGGGCTTTGTACAAGACAAATAAAACCTCTCCCCAGTGGAGTCAATCTCTTTTTAGCCTCAATCTTGGGCTATGTACAAGACAGATAAAACCTCTCCCCAGTGGAGTCAATTTCTTTTAGCCTCAATCTTGAGCTTTATACAAGACAGACAAAATACTCCCCGGAAGAGTCAATCTCTTTTTTAGTCTCAATCTTGGGCTTTGCATAAGACAGATATAAAACTCTCCTAATAGAGTCAATCTTTCAGGTTCAATCTTGGGCTTTAAACAAGACAAAAAACAACCTTTTAGCTTCAACCTTGGGTTTTGATCAAGGCACACAAAAATCAACATCCCCTCAGAGAAAATTAAGAGTTCTCTCTGTAGGAGGGCATTTCTCTATATATCACATATCAAGACAAATAATCAAACAAATCCTAATTCCAGATAACTGTTGTATGTGGCACACTTGTTGATTCAAAAATCCTAGTTGTGGTCCCTCTTTATCCTGGTAAATCTCTTCTTTCATGTAATTGCTGTAAGTGGCAAGCCTCTGGATTATTTACATCCAAGCCAATGTCCCTCTCTTAGCATAGAAGATTCCTAAGGAAAAATGGCATTGCTCTACACTGAGTTAAAGTTTTCTCCTTCAGGACGCATCCCTTATAAAGGAAATTATGGCATTATTGGATTCCATGCGTTCCAGTTTAAAGTAATTCCCCTTTATAACCAATCCCTCAAAAAACTGTGATAAACAGGTGAGATACCTCCCTTTAGAGATGACAAATTCTCTCTCAGTCAAACCTTTAGCTTCAATCTTGGGCTTTGAAAAAGACACAAATACTCATCTAGCTTCAATCTTGGGCTTTGAACAAGACACCAAACATTTTTCCTCCCATAGAATAGGAGGAACTATGATTGCTCTGATTTCCTTGTTTTCTTTAACGGGAATACGTAGGCATAAGATTACGAACTCTTAGCGAGCACACCAACCAAAAATTTTAGGTCCAGCACCTTCCCAAAAACAACGAAAAATCCGAAAACAACAAAAACACTCTCTCAACACTCCCAAAGGAGAAACTTTCCCAACCCATAACAGATAAACATCAGAAAGTATTTAAACATGCCACAGAAGATCTATGGATAACCATATATACACTGGGTGATTGACAACTTCCCTTTGTATAACCTGACCCCGGACCCCCCAATCTCTTAGCATTTGTTAAAGAAAACATTTGCTTGCAAGGTTAGTTTTAGATAGCTTCCCTTTCCTTTCCAGCTTCATAGGATAAATAAGAAATCAGAAAGTAGCACCCAATTCCAACCATTGCGGTAAGGTGGTCGCATCACCGACAAAAATCGCACGCTACACTGCGCTATTTTGATATTTATTTTTTTCTGGACAGCGCGCGAGATATTGTAACGGTTGTGTAATATAACCGTTGTTAAAGCACGAGATATTATTACGATTATGATATATAACCGTTGTTATATATTCTGCACAATTAAGAAAAAGATTACTGATTTTATAATTAATCCTATTTATTAACCTGTATTATTATTCACTATATCACAGCAGAAAATACAACTAACATTTGTGATAAAGTAATCATAATAATATTAATTGTATCATATTCATAATATCACATAATTGTATCATATTCAATTGTAATAAATATCTTACAATTTATCAGAACAAACAACCTACAGTTTACACATTACATAACATCACATAATTATATCATATTCAATTGTTACAATTATCTTACAATTTATTAGAACAAACAACCTAGAGTTTACACATTACATAACATCACATGATTGTATCATATTCAATTGTAACAAATATCTTACAATTTATCAGAACAAACAACCTACAGTTTACACATTATATAACATCACATAATTGTAACTTGGTGATTTGGTTTCTTGTCTCTTGGTGTCTTGACTCTAAAGAACTATGATTTCAAATAATTATACTTGTTAGTAAAAATATTTAGAAACTATAACATACAATTAATATATTATGAATAAAGACTAAATTACGTACTTGTTAATTTTCCCATATGCCTTCTTCATGATCGATTCGAATAGCATGCACGGCATCTCCATCAACTTCATCATATGAGGTAGGGACTTATGTTGTGTAAGAAGGTGTGTACAGAATATCAAGACTTCCATCAGTAAGATAAATGTGTTTTCCTTGGAGAACGATTGACCATTTCCCCGATATGTCCGATGGGTCGGTAACATAGAAAACTTGTTTTGCTTGAGAAACCATGATGAATGGTTCGGTCATAAAAGATGCCTTGCCAAGGTCGACCCGTGTGAATCCAAAGTCATCAATGTGTACACCATTAATATTATTGGGAACCCATTTGTATTTAAATAAAGCCTCTTTGAAAATAACATAATCAATCTCCCAAATCGCATCAATGACACCATAAAACTCGGTAGTTGCCAATACAAGATTCTTATCTTTCGAACTAAAGAAATGCATCGATTCGGCTTCAACCATAACCCCACCGTTTTGCATTGTACTACGATCATCTTTTGATTTTGTATAAAAGGTATAATGACCAATGTTGTATGCAGTCCAAGTAACGACACAAAATTTTGGCTCGTACGACAACCATTTAATAATCTCGGATACACTACGATCATTAGATACACTTTTATTAAACCAATATATGAATCTCTTATTATGCTCTATCAACAACAACTTGTCACTCATTCGGGGATATTTTTTCCTCAAAATTCCTTTGTGAGTATCTATGAAAGGTTGAACTTCATCTATATTATTCAATATATAGAAATGTGCTTGAATAACTACATCCCGAGCCATTGACTTAACATTTAGACCTTGAATACCTCTTCCTTCTATGTCAGCATAACGAGACTTTGGAATTCCTATAGAATCTGCGTCCGACAAATAGTTTGTACAAAACTTAACAACTTTTTTTGTGATGTATCTTTCAAAAATCGAAGCTTCCGGTCGGTGATGATTATTAGTATATCCTTTAAAGATCTTCATATATCGCTCTATTGGGTACATCCACCTTAAATAAACTGGACCACAAATTATGATTTCTCTTACTAGATGAACAAGTAAGTGAACCATAATGTCAAAAAATGATGGAGGCAAATACATCTCCAATTGACACAAGATTATGGCAGCCTCATCTTCTAATTCATCTAATTTTTTGAAATCAAGAACTTTGTTACATATGGCATTGAAGAATAAGCACAATCTCGTTATAGTTACTCTCACATTTTTTGGTAGGATCCCACAGATAGCCACTGGTAGAAGTTGTTGCATTAATACATGACAATCATGAGATTTTAAACCAATTAACTTGAGTTCTTTCATTGATACAAGTTTCTTGATGTTTGATGAGTAAACTTGCGTAACTTTAATACCTTGCAATCACTCGCAGAAAATTTTCTTTTCCTTTTTAGAAAGAGTGTGACATGCTGGAGGCAGATAAGTTCTTTTTCCTTTCTCTATTGGAGCCAACTGTTTTCATATACCCATCTTCTCCATTTCAAGACGGGAAGTCTTACTATCTTTAGTCTTTCCTAGAATGTTTATAAGTGTGCCAATCAAACTATCACACACATTTTTCACTACGTGCATCACATCAAGACAATGTCTAACATCAAGACTTGACCAATACGGAAGATCAAAGAAGATGGACCTCTTTTTTCAAATATTTTTTGCAACTTCCCCTTTTTATTTTTTTATCTTCCCAAAGACAACATTAATGTGTTCCTCTCATTGACAAACTTCTTCCTTGGTTAAAGGTTCAGGTGTCTCATCAAACTCTTACTCTCCATTAAAAGCCTTCCGCAATCTACGATAAGGATGACCGGGTTTTAGAAATTTTCGATGCCCAAGGTAAACTGTCTTTTTTCCAAACTCAAGTTGGTGATAACAAGTATCATCTTCACATATAGAACACGCTATATGTCCTTTGACACTATATCCAGCCAAGTTATCGTAAGGAGGAAAGTCGTTGATTGTGCAAAATAACATTGCACGCATCTTAAAATTTCCCCAGAATATGCATCATCAACTTCAACGCATTCATCCCACAAGAGTTGTAAATCATTAATTAATGGACTTAGATAAACATCTATGTTGTTACCAAGTTGTCGTGGTCCAGAAATCATTATACTTAACAGTATATACTTGCGCTTCATACACAACCAAGGAGATAAGTTGTAAATAGTGAGAAGAACAGGCCATGAAGTATGATTAGTGCTCAGATTACCAAAAAGGTTCATTCCATCGTGGCAAGTCCAAACCTAAGGTTTCTTGGCTTAACTCCAAAATCCGGAAACAACAAATTAATTTTCTTCCATTGCAACGAATCAGCAACATGGCGAATGTTTCCATCACGAGTTTTTTCATCTGCATGCCATCTAAGATTATTTGCGTCATTCGAATTAGCAAAAAGTCTCTTAAATCGTGAAATTATTGGCAAGTACCATAACACTTTAGCAGGAGGATGCTTCCTGCTAACATTGTCATAGTCATTGTCATCACCACTGTTGGCCTTCAACTTGTAACGCGACACACCATATTTCGGACATTGATACAAGTATTTATACTCTTTCCAGTATAATATGCAATCATTAGGGCAAGCATGTATTTTGATATACTCTAGACCCATTGGACACAATATCTTCTTTGCCTCATAACAACGACCTGACAATTTGTTATCTTTTGGTAACATTTCCTTTAGCAATTCAAGTAATTCCGTGAAACTTTTATCCGACCATCCATTTTTTGCCTTCAGATTAAACAACTTTAACACCACTGACAATCGTGTAAAATCTGTGCACCCTTTATATAAAGGGGTGTCTTTATCACTACATAAAGTATCATAAATATGAGCATTCTTAAAAGAAGATTCCCCAATATCACGGAACATATCCTCTAGTTGATCTTCCATATATTCATCTTCATCCACTCTTTGACTTTGTGACGCACGACTTTCCTCTTTATCCACCTCAACATGCCATGTCCATATTATATAATTTTGACATATACCATCACAACAAAGGTGATGGAATATTTCATCCTTTTTACATTTTTTTGATATTCACGCAAAGAACACAAGAACAATAAAAGATACAATTATTGTCGGGAAGATGTTTATCAGCGTATTCAAGAAATTCAAGAACTCCTTTCTCATAAACCGGGCCTAATCTATAGGCTTTCATCCAACTACAATTCATAATAACTTCTGAAATTTATACACATATAATAATGTGAATGACACACCAAAATGTAATCCAAAAGCTTAATGCATATGCAAATCTAAAACTAAAGCATATAAAACATTTACTCTAATACTGACTTGAGCATAAACAACATAAACATACTGACTTGAGTATATACAACATAAACAAAGAAAAAATGAATAAAGATGTTGAAGAATATCGTACTTCAAAGCTGAAGAATCAAATGAATGAAGAGGGTGAAGATTTGAGCTACAAATGAACAGATACGAAGAGGGTAAAGATTACGCCACCGTTCGTCTCTGGCTCGCTTGTTCGCCTAGGGCGTCTTTTGAAAGAAATAATACAGAATAAGTTTTGTTTTAATTTATCAGTGAACCCTTTAATTACGGTTGGAAAACACAACCATAGTGGAATTGAAGTCCTCTTACAATGGTTGTTTTACTTCACCGTTGTAAACTCTTTTACAATTTATTTTTAAAATAATGGAGTTAAGTCCTATAACAACGGTTGGTTTAATAAACCGTTGTAAAAAAATTTACAATTTATTTTATAAATAATGGAGTTAAGTGACAACCGCTTAATGTACTCTAAAAAATGGAAAAAGTGTAACTGTTGGGAATCGAAGCTTGCTACACAATATTTATTACTACGGTCTTTTAAAACAACCGTCATTATATTTCTGTTTATACATATGGCTAATTGCTGGGCGCAAAAATTTTAACCTATTATAACGGTTTATATGAATCCGTTGTAAACTCAGCGTTGTTGTTTGCGCGTTTTATAGTAGTGAATTATTGAAATAGGTAAAAAAAAATTGTTGAAGAGTGGTAGTTACGCTCTTAAATGAAGGGATAATGGTCTCAAATGGATGTTTGTGAAGAATTTATGCTATGAAAAGTTTTAAGGTGTAACGAGGCAATGGAGCTTGTGTGTATGAGTTGGCATAGTTGGTGAAAGTTTGTATGAGTGAGGTGAGATTTAGGATTATCCTTCAAAGTAATTATAGCTTTATTGTGAGAAAATTTGATATAGGAATTAATAAATGTGCATGTATTATGCCTAATGTATGTAGCCAAGCCATGTCTAAAACAATATTAGAAACGTCAATGGGTAACAAAATATAAGGTGAAAAGATGGTCTTATAAGGTAATTTGAACATTGTTACAAATGGCTTGACATTGTACATCTGAGTCATTACTAACCATAATTTAAAATTGGAGAATTGGAGTATAACTAGGTTCAAATGTTGTGAAATGTATGGTTGTAATATGTTGTGAGTGCTTCTTGTGTCAACATAACCATCACAGGAAATCCATCAATCAGTCCCCGAAACTAGTATTTTGGGGGGAAATTATCCAACCAAAGCATGAAATGAGAGTTGAAAATAAGTATTGGAATAATCAATATCTAAGGCTTCTTATGTATAAATTTGATCTTCCACCTCATCTGTAAGTATTATGTCTTCATCAACCAAAATTAGTATAAAAAAAGTATAGCACTCAAGAATAAATTTTTCATTACAATTATAACAAAGGTCTTTGACACGTCACCCTTGTAATTAAGCTTGTGAGAGGTGTCATAGAGGCAGTTTAGGTGGTATGGATATGGATCAAGGCATAGGGGGTAGAAGTTGAATGTTGGAAAATTGAGCTTTGAGTTTTTTAATAGGGTGTTTTGTGAGGCGAAATTTGTGCGATTAATCATCTCTACATCTAGGTTGCAACGATTTTCCAACTGTTGCAAAACTTATCTCATGAATAGGGATGGAAATAAGTCATACAAACTAACAGACTCAGGTCAGAACAAACGTTTTTTTTTAAATAGATAAGGTCTAAGTTTACAAAAATTATTTAGTTAAAAATGTTAAGACATGCCATAAAACAAAGTTTTTTAAGCCTATTACACCGACCTAATTCAATGAAATTATTATTATTATTATTATTATTATTATTATTATTATTATTATTATTATTATTATTATAATAGTGTTTTATATTTTGAATTAAAATATAAATAAATTTTAGTTTTCTTAGATTACTTATAAAAAAATTGAAAAACCTTTATGAACAATATTATAAATTATTTTTATAATTTATAAAAAACAAATAATCTCACAAAAATTATGCTACTAAATAAGATCAAATAAGTTAATGTAAATAAATATTTAATCTCATTATTTAAACATTAATTGAATTGTTGTTCAATTTTATGTGTCCACGGTTTTTAATATGCAATACGTAAAAAGCGTTGAATATGAATTGAAAAAATTTCCTATTCATTTATATGGTGATACATTTCATCCATGAACCTTCATTTTATTCTAATATATTATAAGTTAATATTATTAATTAAATGAGAAGAAACACATGTATAAATTAATTAAAACATATCATTATCAATCATATTAGTAACATATATGTATCATACTAGTAACATAACATGTATATTAGGACACTCATGAATTCATTTATGAGAATAACATAACATGTACATAATATATATATATATATATATATATATATATATATATATATATATATATATATATATATATATATATATATATATATATATTCTAATTTAAATTACTTTTCTTATAAATTAATCTTAAATACAAAGTTATAATATTATTTGATATCAATTATTAAAAATAAATTTATCAAAGATTTTAATATTATGATTTTAAGTGAGTTTTAATTTTTTATGAGAAACAATAAAAATCTGTCCAGATAGATAATAATGATTTTTCTAGTGTTCGTAATTTGATTTTTTCTCTCCTCTATTCATTATTTCTTTTGAAACTTGAAACGAAAGTCTCGATTACCATTGCTAGAAAATTAATTTAAATCGAATGGACCGATGTTAGAATCGCGAACGAATGACTTTTCTTATAGTATTTCAAGCACTCTCGAATTGTCTTAGAGTTTCTACACAGGAATACCCAGGATAATTCAGCCTATACTCAAGTTTGCACAACACTTCACAAGTGTTGTCTATTTCTGAATTCAAACTTACTACAACAGTTCACAAGTATTGCTTATTTCTGAAATAAAAAATTAATCTTCACTTGAATATTTTCTTGTCATTTTGGAACACACTCAATATTATTAATTGTTAATAATTTACAACAATTCTCTTACTATGCATTTATGGTAATTCGACTACACCAATAATAAACAAGGATATTTTGGTAAAAATATTATTCGTTCTCTTTCATTTATTATATTTTTTTAATATGTATAAAATGATCAGCTATGACAATTATTTTAAGACGGATGGAGTATCATTTGATCTTTTCTACACAATTTTCAAGTTATTGAAATCTACTATTCATTTATGATAATTTATAATAACCAATATTCGCTCCGTCCCACAATGAATGATTATGTCGACCAATTCATATAGATTAAAAAAAAAGAAATAAATAAAAGAGATAATGATATTTTTACTAAAATAATTATGAAAGTAATTAATTAGAAACTAAAATTGAAAATGATATATTAAAAATTAAAATAAACCCCGACACTTATTTATTCTAAATAGACACATTAAAACGGAGGGAATAATAAATAAGAATATTATTGAAAAATGGTTACATTCAATTATTAATTTTCTATTTTTCTTAATATGTTTGAAAGAATCTTAAACAATTTTTATTTTGAGGCGGATGTAGTATCAATGTAATGTTCCATAAATTTACACAATCTCCTACATGGGATTTAAATAACATTCCAAACTTTTCAATTTAAGGTTGACATCACAATTACCAATGCCAAACATACTCATACCTAAAGGCGTGTCAAGCCAATATTATCGGTGAAGAAATAAAATATATCATGAAAAAATAACTGCCCAATTAAGGAGAAGTTTAATTAAATATATATTAGAGTTGACAATCTTCATAATCATGTGTTATTTGATCTTCAAAAGATAAATAAATCAATAAAATATATAACTGGAATATCTTCTTTGATACTGTCGTGTGATTAACACTTGACACATTATCCGTGGCCTTTTTGTTTGTTTATTTGTTTACTATTTAGATCTAGATTCAAATTACTTGTATAACACAGCATACCTGCCTCTCCAATGTCTCCATTTTATGACAAGTGGCTCATAGTAAATAGTGTTGCACACTACTATAATTTTTTTATTGTGCATAAAATAATTGAATTGTAAAATTTAAAATATAAGGTTGATTTGATGGTGATAAGAAATAAATTAAAAATTAGATTGACAACAAAAATAGAGAGTTTGATCTTGCTAATTGTATCTGGGCTACTCTTTTAAGAAACACTTTTATTAAACTAGATTATAAAAATTTTGTTAGGATATGTCAACAACCATCTTTCATTAATTCGGAGGAATTTTTTTTTTATAAAACTTTTGTGAGTGATTAAGTAAGGTTGAACTTCATTAAGATTATTCAATATATACAAATGTGCTTGAAGAACTACTTCTCGATCAAATGTCTTAACATTTAAACTTTGAATACTTATGCCATCATAACAGCCATCATGACGAGACTCGAGAATTCCTATAGAGTTCACTTCTGACAAATAGTTTATACAAAACTCAATAGCTTCTACTATGATGTACCTTTCTACGATCGAAGATTCTGGACGATGATGGTTCTTTGTATACCCTTTAAAAGTCTTCATGCATCGCTTTACCAGATACACGCCTTAAATAAGTCAGACCATAAATTCTAATCTCTCTTAATAGATGAACAACTAAGTGAACCATAATGTCAAAGAGCGATGGAGGGAGAAACATCTCTAATTGGCACAAGATAACTGCAACTTCATGTTCCAAGTCGTATAAATTTCCAGGATCAATAACTTTACTACATATAGCATTGAAGAATAAGCACAATCTGGTTATAGTTACCCTTACATTTCTTGGTAAAATTCCACGAATAGCCACTAGTAGAAGTTGTTGCATCAAGACATGACAATCATGAGATTTTAAGCCAACTAACTTGAGATCATTCATTGACACAAGTTTCTTCACATTTGATGAGTACCATTGGGGAACTTTGATATCCTACAAACATTCGCAATTTTTTTTTTCTTTTTTAGACAGAGTGTGACATGTCGGGGAAAAATATGTTCTATTTCCTATTTCTTTTGGAGCTAACTCTTGCTGTATACCCATCACAACCATATCTTCACAGGATTTCTTAGTATCTTTTGTCTTACCTTTAATGTGGAGAAATATTCCAATCAAACTATGACATACATTTTTCTCCACATGCATCACATCAAGACAACGTCTTACATCAAGACTAGACCTGTATGAAAGATCAAAGAACACCGACCTCTTTTTCCAAATATTTTTCTCCATGGGCTTTTTTTGTTTCTTTCCAAAGACAACATTAATGTGTTGTTGTCTTATATAAACATCCCTCCTGGTTAAGGGCTTTGGAGCGATATCAAACTCTTCCTCTTCATTAAAAGTCTTCCGCAATCTACGATATGGATGATTAGATCTTAGAAATTTTTTATGCCCAAGATAAACTATCTTTTTCTTTTTTACAATTGGTTGTGACATGTATCAACTTCACATATAGGACACACTTTATGTCCCTTTACACTATACCTAGGGAAATTACCGTATGTAGGAATGTCATTGATTGTGAAAAAAACATGGCACACAACTTAAAGTTATCACATGTATACAAATCATTAACATCAACACCTTCCTCCCACAAAAGTCTTATATCTTCAATCAATGGCGTTAAATAAACATCTATGTCGTTCCCTGGTTGTCTTGGACCCGAAATCATCATTGATAACATCATATAATTGCGCTTCATGTACAACCATGGAGACAAGTTGTAAATTATGAGAAGAACAGGCCTTGACATATGGTTAGTACTCAAAATCTTGAAACAATGAATCAATTTTATTCCATTGCAATGAATCAGCTAGATGGAAAATTTTTCCATCACACACTCTTTCATATGCATGTCATCTAGTATTCTTTGCGTCATTAACATTAGCAAACAATCTCTTGAACCTAAGAATTATCGGTAGGTACCACATCACCTTTGAAGTAACACCCTTGCTAGTTACACTATCATCGCCATTAACATCATTGTCCTTCTGCTTGTTGTGTGACTCCCCATACCTCATGCACTCATTTATGTTTTCAAACTCTTTCCTATATAAGATGGAATCATTATGACATGCATGTATTTTGATATAGTTCAAACCCATTGGACACAATATCTTCTTGGCCTTATTCATAACTACAATTCACCAACGTGTTACCTTCGAGGAGAATTTCTTTCAATAATTCAAGAAATTCAGTGAAATTTTTATCTGTCCACCCATCTCTTGCCTTAAGATTAAATAGTTTTAACACAACTGTCATTCTTGTAAAACTTTTACATCTCGAATACAACAAATCTTCCACGTCTCTTTGCAAAGTATCTACCACATTAACTTTCTTGAAAGCATCTTCTCCAATATCACGAATCATGTCTTCTAGAGTATCATTCATAGATTCATCATCTTCAACTGTATGTGACATATGTCTCTTTTTGTCACTTCACCATTGTTTACCGTTAAAATTGGTAAACAAGCGCTAGTCTTCCAAATTCTATAATTTTGGTTACTCGTAGGATCGACTAGATTGATCCTAGGACATGTGTTTTTACTTCTCTTAAAATTTTATTACTTATGAACATTTTGACAATGTTCTTTTAGTTGAAAATAATGTTAAAGTTCGTAAAGGAATGTAGAAATATAAATTGCAATGTAAATGACATCAAAGTAAATTTACAGCAAATGTAAATGATAGAATCTTAAATGATTTGATAAAAAGTGTAAAAATGGTGATCACACGTACATTTCACTCAGGAACTCCTTTCTCAACAACACAGATACTTTGAGTAATATTTGAGTATTTGTACAAGATTGAACACACGAATCCTAATCACTAAGATTCCTATTTATACTAAATCAAAAATTACGGTAACAAACGATCTCTTCTCCAGAAGATGTCACATTTTCGATTGCATGCAATTCACTACTTACATCTTTCCATGTGTCTTCTCAAGAACGGATAAGGCCAAAAAATGGTTATTAGCCTTACTTTGAGTTACGCTCGTCGAATGCAACTCCAAGTGAACTTCGTCGAACTTAAGTCTGAACAAAAAATATTTCTAAGTCCCAGACCAAAATCTCCCTCTATGCAAAGGATCTTCTTCGACTATGTCTGTTGGTGCGGTAAAGTGGCAAGCAAAAATATTATTTTCGGAAAAATTCCCTCTGGGATTTATGTCGTGTCCACAGAGATCGGTTCGAGGGAAAGAATGCCATTCGACAATCTCAATGTTAATGAGTTTGGGTTTTAATGGTTTCAAACAAGAAAACAGAAAAGTAAATATCAACATAAAAAGAATTCATTCTTCAGAGAGAAGAAACTTGTCCGGCATGCACACAATCGACTCCTCACAAACATAAACTTATCGACCAGTTATACTCAGCCTACAATACTCCTCAATATCATCCAACATCGCTCACAACACATGTCCATCTCTAGCACACTCAACCATGCTACCATCGTCGACACTCTCGCACTCGACTCAAGACACAGAGGCATTAAGCTTCGACACCTATTGAAGATTGTTAGCTCTAAATCTATCTATAGCTTCCAGAATCTAACAAATAATCATCCCTAATGAAGGTTTGCGATGTTTATCTCTAACACAACCCAAACCCCGCGCATAAAGCAAAAATCAACGACAATCACCAATAAAGATTTGTAAAGCAAGTTTCATACAACGCCATGGGCGACAAATATACATGAGTTCAAAGTAAATACATATACAAAACCCAACAAAGAAGAAAAACACAAAGAAGAAGAGAAATGAACCAAACATCTCGCGGTTTATCAACGTCGATCGATGATCAATCCACCCCGATTCATCCATGTGCAAGCTTCCAAGTTGTTTTCTAAGCTACCTCTACCAAAGAATGAGGTTGATGAAGTTGGGAGAGCAAAAATCACCCCCAAACAACATAACCTAACAAAAATGAAGTAAAATGAACTAAATACAAAATTTTGTCTCAGACGCTTCGCCCGGCGAAAGAATGGCTTTGCCCGACGGAGCTCTTTATTACTCTCACATCAGCTGCATACTTAAACAGGCTGGCAACAAATATCTAATTTCGCCCGGCGGAAAATGCGTCGCCCGACGAAAGCTCAAAAACATGGAATTCTACTGGAAGTTCCTTATTTCCTCTCGCTGCTGTTTCGCCCAGCGAAAGGCTGTTTCACCCGGCGGAAGGAATCTTTGCCCGGCGGAACATGACAGTCAACAAATATTCTGGTGTAACTCGCCCGGCGAAAGGCAGTATCGCCCAGTGACACTAGCTTCTCCCAACGAAATCAGGCTTATTGCACTTCTTTATTTTGGCTTCCAGCTTCTATACAATGGCTTTCTTTCTTTGCCTTCTTCCTTTTATTGACCCAAATGGTACATCTTGGAGCTTTTATTACTCATTGCTCCAACAATGCTTAATTACCTATAAAATGAATGGAAAACTATTAATCGTTACATAAATGAATCAAAAACATAAGTATACACTAAAATGTAAAGTAAACATATTTATAAACGAATCAGGGTTTATTCAAACGATATTAACCAAAAAGTATCGATAAGTGCAACAAAACTTATATACAAAAATAGCTACAATTTGCACTAACTAAACTCTCCCCAACTTAAACTTGTTTGTCTGCAAACAAGAATCAAGCAAACTTAAAAACACAAAAGCAATAACCAAAGAATCACAAATCAACAGGTTTTGAAAAACAGAAACAAACGTATGGTTCAAATGAAAAACGGTACACACAAAGTAAATACTCACCAATAAACTACGACGACAACATAGTCACGAAACAAATGCAAAATACAAAATGCATGCCAAACATCCTAAAACAACACAAGTTCCAAAGTGAATCACACCTAGCAAAAACAGTCATCGGTAGATGAAAAACACAAAATAAGGTACTTATTACTCACACAACAATCATGCAAACAATAGACTAAATTATGCAACCATCCAAAAATTCACATTGAACATACAAAGGCAAGAATCACAAGGACTTTCAAGGTTGTAGCGTGGTCGGGTAAACAAACAAGGGGCAATTTCTAAAGGTAATTGAAACAAAAACTTGCCTAAACCTAAGGGAGTGATCAACTCACAAAGACTCAAACACAAAATTTCAATCAACTTCTTCCAAAATCCCAAGTGTTACACAAAACACAATACTTATTTAGCACAATTATTTGAACTCTTTTTGTTTCCTTTCTCAAGGATTTTCTTTTTCTTTCTTTTTCACATTTTTCTTTTCTTTTCTATTTCATATTTTTCTCTTTTTTTCTTTTCTTTTTCAACCTCATAGAAACCAACCAATGAGTAAACAATCATTCTCTCCCCAAATTGAATTCAACCACATCATCATGTGAATACTCCCTACTTTTTAAGGCAAGGCAAAAATTCATACAACAACACAACGTTGAGGGTTCAAGAAAAAACAAAATCCATTCAAAAATAAGTGAACTAAACACTCATAGACAAGCATTAAGTTCAAATAAAACATGGATAAAAAATCTCAAAGGGGTTACAAATGATCACACGCTCACAAGGTGAATGACTATTTGGATAATTAGTTGTGCTCAAAATGAAACAAAATGCCTTGATCATTTTCATGCTTTCACATAATCAACACAGACAACATATTAAGCATAATAAAATCCAATTAGAACAAGAATGCAGGTACTCCGGGCATATATGAACAATGGAAAGCTACCTCATAAAAAGGTGGGAACTAAAGTGATTCACACAAGAACGAGTATACAAAAGAATGAATGGCATGGAAGTTTGTAAAATGCCTAAGTATCATGAATATGCTAAAGTCAAGAAAGCGATAAACACATACCTTGAACGTGTACAAAACTTAACAATATCATTACCATACATCCACAAGTTGAAACGATCAAACTTGGAAACTCACAAAATGCATCCTCAAATTAGCCAACGAAAATTTGCGTCCAAAGAACAAACAAAAACATTAGAAACTAAAAACAATAAAACATGCTTATGTTACGTCGTAAGCTCGACGCCTGTATAATGCTTAGCTAGTAACTTCCTCCCTTCATGCCATGGTGATACTTCACCGCGCAAACCAAAAGCAAATGCCCTAACCAAACACTTAAATAAACGTTAATCTACAAGTATCAGTATAACAAGTGAAAGAATACAATATATACGATATCTACAAAACTCAAAAACAAAGAAACTATCGCAATGCGATTCAATATCAAAACCAATCCCCAGCAACGGCGCCATTTTGTTGGTGTGGTAAAGCGGTAAGCAAAAATATTATTTTCAGAAGAATTCCCTCCAGGATTTATGTCGTGTCCACAGAAATCGGTTCGAGGGAAAGAATGTCGTTCGACAATCTCAATGTTAATGAGTTTGGGTTTTAATGGTTTTAAACAAGAAAATAGAAAAGTAAATATCAACATAAAAAGAATTCAGTCTTTAGAGAGAAGAAACTTGTCCGACATGCACACAATCGACTCCTCAGAAACTTAAACTTATCGACCAGTTATACTTAGCCTACAATACTCCTCAATATCATCCAGCATCGCTCACAACACATGTCCATCTCTGGCACACTCAACCATGCTACCATCGTCGACACTCTCGTACTCGACTCAAGACACGGAGGCATTAACCTTCGACACCTATTGAAGATTGTTAGCTCTATATCTATCTCTAGCATCCAGAAACTAACAAATAATCATCCCTAATGAAGGTTTGCAATGTTTATCTCTAACACAACCCAAACCCCGTGCATAAAGCAAAAATCAAGGACAATCACCAATAAAGATTTGTAAAGCAAGTTTCATACAACCCCATGGGCGACAAATATACATGAGTTCAAAGTAAATGCATATACAAAACCCAACAAAGAAGAAAAACACAAAGAAGAAGAGAAATAAACCAAACATCTCGCGGTTTGTCAATGCCGATCAACGATCAATCCACCCCAGTTCATCCATATGCAAGCTTCCAAGTTGTTTTCTAAGCTACCTCCACCAAAGAATGAGGTTGATGAAGTTGGGAGAGCAAAAATCACCCCCAAACAACACAACCTAACAAAAATGAAGTAAAATGAACTAAAAACAAAATTCTGTCTCAGACGCTTCTCCCGGGGGAAGAATGGCTTTGCCCGGCGGAGCTCTTTATTACTCTCACATCAACTGCGTACTTAAATAGGCTAGCAACAAATATCTAATTTCGCCCGGCAGAAAAAGTGTCACTCGACGAAAGCTCAAAAACATGGAATGCTACTGGAAGTTCCTTATTTCCTCTCGCCGCTGCTTCGCCCAGTGAAAGGCAGTTTCGCTCGGCGGAAGGAATCTTCGCCCGACGTAACATGACAGTCAGTAAATCTTCTGGTGTAACTCGCCCGGCGGAAGGCAGTATCTCCCAGCGACACTAGCTTCACCCAGCGAAATCAGGCTGACTGCACTTCTTTATTTTGGCTTCCAGCTTCTATACAATGGATTTCTTTCTTTGCCTTCTTCCTTTTATTGACCCAAATGGTAAATCCTGGAGCTTTTATTACTAATTGCTCCAATAATGCTTAATTACCTACAAAATGAATGGAAACTATTAATCGTTGCATAAATGAATCAAAAACACAAGTATACACTAAAATGTAAAGTAAACGTATTTATAAATAAATCAGGGTTTATTCGAATGATATTAATCAAAAAGTATCGATAAGTGCAACAAAACTTATATACAAAAATAGCTACAATTTGCACTTATCAATGTCCTCACCAACTTTTCGCCGAAATCAATATATTCTTTTCCAACATATCTTCTTTAGCTTTACTGGCTTATTTCAAATACTCCTGAGCGTCCAAATTCCAGCCAACAAATTGCCCCCGAAAAATGTCGTTTTCAACTATATGGAGTAAAAGACATTTTTTGAAATGTTTCGACACTACGGCATCTTTACTGCTATGACGTCATGGTCATCATGACTATGTTCCTTTAGACGCCTCATCGAGACGTGCGAAAGTCTCAGTTAATCATCACACTCATATTTCCTAAGAGATCATGGACCATGATAACTGCCACCGTGTAATCATTCTTTCTCCGATCAACATGCATCCCACGGTCTTCAACAACTGTCGGTATTTTGAAATGAAGTGTTTTTTCATCCCACTATAAGTACCTTACTTCACCTTCTTTCTCACTTTTTACTCTTCTGAACTTTCTCAATTCTGAAGCAGATGAAGAACTCTTCATTTTCTATTAACAAAGCTCCAAACAAATCAGATTTCCTTCATAGTTTCCAACATCAATGGCGTCAAAAACCAAGAACTCCAAAGACTCCAAGAAGCAAACATCTATTCCTCATGTTCACAAGATCTTAGGCCCCAAAGTTGTGGGAAATAAATAATACATCCCATAGCCCCCTCTTGAAGAAGAAAAGTGACGTATTTGCCAATCAAAGGTATTAATTCCTATATCAATCTCTGGCAAAACGCATGTTATTGCAAGTCCTTTACCAGATATTAATGCTAATTCTGAAAGACTTAAAAAGTACTTTCCAATTTATCACCGAACCAAACCAATAGCTAGTAGGAAGAAACCTAAAACTAGTAATGAGACTATGAATACTTAACCAAATACTGTAGTTGATACCTAGGCAAAGTCTTCAACTGAGCCGATAGAAAAATCTATCAATTTTAACTATCTGAGCAATGCTCTTAGAGTGTTTTGCTCTTGCCCTTTGTCTAGAGATCCTAAAAATTACTTGTCTTGGCTCGTAAAAATAGAGAAAAAGAAAACCCAAACTTGGAAAAACATGGAGATCTTTGACATGATTCAATTGACGAAAGCTGGATCAGGCTACTGCCAAACTATGCCGCTAACTTCCCTATACTTCTGGGATAGCACTCACAACACCTTTCACTTCCCTTTTGGAATGCTAACTTTAACCCTTTTCGATGCGATCACTGGTCTTTGACCAACTGGAGATGCTTTCGATCCCAACCACATGACTGAGGACACCATAGTCTTTGATGGAAATAGAGCTGCCTTTACCTACTATATCTCATATCACCACAATAAGGATACCGAAGAGGTTTTTAACAAAGAGCACACCGCCTTCCTTGCACTCTGGCTATTTCGATGCATATTCTGCTCGAAATCTCTGCAAGTGGCGAAGAAATTCTTGACCATGGAAAACCAATTACATTCTGGACACAAACTCTGTATCAGCCAGATGGTTTTAGGTTGTCTCTACGAATCTTTAGGAGAAGGCGTCGAAATCCTCAAGAAAATTCAACTAGGGTCGAATTTACTACTAGCTGGACCATTTTGGTTGCTTCAACTATGGATCAATTCTACCTTCGAATCATCATTGCCAACCCATAACACAATCAATGAAGAGGCTGATGAAATAAAAAACAGAAGGGTCGAAAGAACACTCCTTGTCCAACTGACTCCTAATGATGAAGGGTTGAACTTACCGAAGACTTTTACGAGATATGTGATGATGTATGCCATACGCTACAATTTGACTCCTTCTATGGCTCCCTTTGCCAACAGGACTTATCGCCCATAGTGGTTTACTAGGAAATTCCCTACTCCTTTGAAAGATCAAGAGGCGGAATCCTTGGCCATATAGGAAACATTTCTCACACCAAAGTTGATTGCGACAAGGCTCAGACCTTCAAAAAATTAGATAATTCTTCTCAGCTACCAACCTAATCACGTCTCTCGACAGTTTGGACTCAACCAAGTCATGCACAAGCCAATCATCCCAAAGAAAAGTGCTGATATTCTCTACAACATGTACCATACTGAAGCTTAATGTAATGAAGAGATGTCTCATTATGTTAGCACTAAACAACTTACTCCCATTCCATTTAAACCATCATTCTACTGCACTCAAGAATATGACACTTGGTGGAGAAATTATTACTCAACATCAATGTTCGACGTTCTTGCTTTTACTCAGCACCTAACAATTGCTTTTGGTTCTGTACAGGATAAATCCAAGAAAGGTATTCCGACTCACATCAAAGAAATCCAAGCATTCCAAAAGTACTTTGAGACTGCCTCTAGACCTGATGATTATAGTCGAACTATCCGCGAAGCAGCAGTAACTTTGAGAGAAAAATTTACAAAGAAACTCCCAAATTTAAAACTACCTTCGTACGTTAAACACGAACATAGGTATCAGTTGGCTTTTAATTTACACCCACAAAGTTTACCTCAACTGCTAACGGATGATTTCGGCGTGACTTTTAGCCCTCCATTTCCCGACTAGTTTGTCTGTGGGGACTTCGTGAAAAATTCTTCGATAAGACTCTCAAAAGCTTGCCAAACGGGTGGTTCCGACTAAGCAAGCTCTGGATAGTTTCAAAGGACATCTTCATATTGACATAGAGCATGTTCACATACTCTCTCCTATATATGAAGTTATGGAATAGAAGGGTTTTTTGATATATTTTCTCTCCTAACAATTTCTTGACACCCTTTTTACTTGTGGCAATTATTTTGACCTATTCCTCTTTTAGTCCTCGAAAGAATTTAAACCAACAAAATGTCCGGCGAAGAAAACTGCCAGCCCGGCCAAAGACGAAGGCCAAGAAGAAGAAACCACAAAAACAACAACAAAGGTATACTTTGTGCTTTTATTTCGCTTGATATATTATCTTCGTATGCTAATGCTTGTGTTATTTTCAGATAAGTCGAAAACCACCTCCAACTCTAAAGAAACAGAAGACCAAAGAACCCCATGTTCAAACAGTTGAGTCAGACGATGATGATCTCTCACCAGACACTTCCAATGTTGCCAAGAAAAAGAAGAAGGCGAAGACTTCCGATGCCACTTGTAACACCCCATTTCTACCCGGTGGATAATTATAAAATCAGAGTTTCAAAATTTCAACATACAAATGAGATGCTACACTTTCAACTTAAAAAATGACTTCATATTATCGCATGTTAATCAGATACATAACACTTTAACTCGGATGAACCGATAACAACAAATTAGTCTTTAAAATAAAACAACTTTTATTAACTAAATAGCGGAATCATACTTTTTAACTCAAATGACATAACATCTTTTGTTCATCTGAAAACAACTGCAACATAACAAGTAATTAATGACATCAACTTATAATTCAACAACTGAAATATAACAACTATAAAACAATGATCGTTCCTTCCCCCGAGTGTTACGTATCAGAGCAAGACCCTCTTGACTTGCAATAAAGCAATATAAGGACTCCTAAAAAGCTATTCCGAACTGCCACTGCTATTCTTGAGTACCTGCCCATTTCCCATGGTAGGGGAAATATCAGCAGAAGGGGTGAGATATCTAACAATATAATAAGATGTATGATAAATAATATATTAGAATTTAGATCATAAAAATTACCACTTTACAGCTTATAGCAACAATTAGCACAACCAGTCATCAGCATAATATCACAACAAAGTCATCAACTTAATATCACGACAATTTAACCAACTTAATATAACAACTTTCAAACCACAAATATAACAACAAAACCCTCAACGGGTTATAACAACATTTTCATAGCTTTCAGACAGTACCTGTCACAACAAGTCAACAATATAATAACAACGAATATATCATCACAACACTGGAATATGCAGCTTAGAATGTGACTCATACAATGCACATGCATGTGGTACCATTGGAGCAGGACTCCCAACTTAAAACGGAGCAGAACTCCCAACTTAGAAATTGCCAAGTAATAGAGGCATCAAACAAGGTATAAGCCTTCAACTTTCAACTTTTTGCCAATCCAGGCCAACTTAATAATTTTTCCAATCCAGGCCAACTTAGTATGCTATGCCATACATGCGACAACAACTACAGCATCAACTTATTCCACAACAACACAACAACAACACAACTGCAACTTAACAACAATTTCAACTTTAGCCACCGGCCTACAACTTAATACTTGCCAATTAATAGAAGCAATTCAACAACATCAAATATTCTGCAACTTCGCATCATCAACAGCAAAAACATATCAGCATCAATAATTAACAGCAACTAATCAACAACAAAACAACATTGGCTGTAGGCCTCACAATTCAACACCACCTGCAAATTCACCTATTACAATAAAGTATACAACACACCGTATCAACTAAATTATATTACAAACGTTTTCGCATAATTATTCGGACAACTCAACTATTTCCGGTTAATTAATCTTCCGCTAAATTACCAACATTTTCTACTCTGTACTGCTACTATCAAATCCACACTATCACTGATAATACTACTCGTGAATTACTTCATCCTTGATACTAGCTACTTAATTATTCTCCCATTAAATTATTACTACTGCCGCCACTGAAATACTACTACATATATGGTCTGTAATTTAATTAGACCAATTAATTAAATCTATTATTTTTCATGCAACTAAAATATATCTGCTAATTATATAAATCAGCTACTATGGTTTGTCTGCTAATAGCCTCCTGTCATTGTTTTCAACAACTATATCTCATTGCTACTAGTTTCAAATACTTTATGTTTTCCTGCTACAAAATTAACCCTGCTATTTTAACAACTCTGCTAATTATTATCATATACTAACTCTGTAACTAACAATTCACTCCAGCTAAATTATTCCACTACATTGGTTTTGTCAAAAACTACTAGCATTGTTATTGTATCAATTTCTAAACCTGCTACTACCTGTATTACTACTGCTACTGATATATCTTATAAGATTAACATGATTCTCACTCAATGAATTGCTATTATTAATTATACCGATTCTCAAATTAATTATGTTCCTGCAAAAATATTTACTGGGTTCAATTATGCCAGACATACAGCAGACAGAAACCACAATGCAGAAACAGGAAAAATGCACAGACCCGTGTGACCATCGTCACATTTTCATGACCTTCGTCATAGGTGTGTGTGACGGTTGTAACAAGTCCATGACGGTCGTCACATTCCCCAGACAGACGCCCCAACATTTGAGACGGTCGTCCCAAGTTCTCATTACGTGACGGTCGTCCCACCCCCATGGCGGACGTCACACTCCCAATTCCTATGCCCTCAACATTCCTTCCGCTCCTATTTTCCTTGTCCCAGTTTGACATACTCATACCAATTCTAGTTTCCTCCAAATTCCATATTCTGGTCCTCCGTTTCAATCACAAAAAAGGTCCAACCATCACAGTACAACAGCAACATACAGAATTCATACTCACTCAACATAGATTCACACAAAATAATACTCTTTTCTCTTATTGGGCCTACTATTCATACACCCCACTGATTACTTCATTGCAACCAAATAATAAGCCCAACTAAATAATAATAGTATTATTCTAATACTATTCTCCAACTTAATCACCAATTAATTAAATATCAACTTATCACAGCATTTCTCGACATATCACAACTCCAACAATTCCAACAAATAATTCGAAAATATTTCAAAAATATTTAATTAAGTAATTAATTAAATATCGGGCGTTACACCACTACTCAGCCAAAACCCAACATTATCAAGATCAAATCAAAGAAGCCTATTACTCCAAAGGTGATTAATATTGACCCTGAACCTGCTGCCAAGGGTACTTCTGAACAAATCGAAAGTGATAACTCCAACCCTGGTGTGATGGTCTTAAGATAATAGAATCTCACCTTATTTTCCTTAGCCATTTTTTATTCTCGACTCATCATAACTCAATTCTTTTGCAGGGTGGTGCAGACGGCACTGAACAGTCGAGCGTCAAACAAGCTATCCCTAGAAGCGCCAGCACTCCTTTGAACCATCCCTTATCCAACAAATATTCGAACAAGGGGTCTATGGGTGAAGTGAACAAACCAGCTGAAGAACAACAAGAGGTCTCGCCTCCAAAGAATACAACCCAACACTCTCAAACCAGTGACTCCAACCATGAAGATGAAGAAGAAGAAAAACATCACACCTTAGAAGTCCAGGAAACCATGCACATCCAAAACACAGAGGAGATTGTGCAGGACAAAGCAGATGATTCTTCACAAAAAATCTTCAACCAAGGCGAAGATGCCCTAAACGAGGAGGAAGACCAAGACGAAAATTAATCCATGTATGACTTCTCTACCGACCCTCGGGACGAAGAAAAAGATGATGATACAAATCCAGGTGAAATGCCCAAAAACAGCAAAACCCTTGATACTATCAAAAATTTTAAAGCTCCTTCGACTGGTACAACTACTGCTTTCTCTCTGGAAAAATTTGAAATCTAAAAGAAGAATAAACCAGCAACATACCTGAAGGCGATTATGAGCACAAGAGGTAGCTTTACTGACAAATGCTCCAGTTCCTCAACCGTTTCTGGCGGTCAGTCCATAAATGAGCCTGCTAACGAAATGCTCAAAAAGATCAAGGAGAAAGCTTTCAATGTTGTCTCTCTCCAATTCCTAGAAGACAATCCTTCTGCCTGCTTTGGGACCAAGGATCTCTTGGAGCAAATCGACATCTTAGCCACTCCTCCAGAAAATGCAGATGTCATCAAGGAACTTGGGATACTCGTTGATCATGTTACCGTGAACCTTAACCGTATACGGGACGTTTCAACCAAGATCCAGAACAAAATGGATACCCAAACATCTGAATGGAATGCTGCTACAGAATCCACCAACAAGGTTGCAGAATTGGAAAAGAACATTGAACAAAGTCTAGAAGAATTTGAGACTTGTGCCAACAACATCACTACCTGGGAAAAACAAATCGAAGAGCTGCAAGCTAAGATTCAAAAGCCTAAAGAGCTCCAAGAGGAAATTCAAAAGCTTGATCGTAAAGAACTTGACAAAGAAATTCAAGTAAGGTGAATCATGTTGAACGAGCCCAAGCTTTAGGAGAGGAAATTGATATTCTCAACTCCAACAAGTCCGCGATTGACCACCGTTTGTCATTTTTTAAGATGAAGCATGAACACATGAAGGTTACTCTCCCTTTTTAGTTATCTTGCTTACTTATGTTGTAATTGTTTGAATTTTTATTTCGACTCTGGAACTTGTAATGTAATGACTTAGCCATTTTGGCACATGAATCTAGTTACCATTTTGGCTTCAATCTTGCATGTGAATTATTCTATTAATATCTTAACCTCCTGAAGTACAGGCCTATATTTTTTCAAATATTTCCCGTTTACTCTCAGGAGTCTTCAATCCTCAGCTAACTCTTTGATCTCATATGCATTGTTAGAAAAAAATTGAACAATTTGGAACAGACCTTCCTATTTTGGGGACCATTTATCTAATGTCCTATCTCTTCAATTCATGGGTAGAATTACTTTCCACACTAAGTCTCCATTCGAAAATGATTTGACTTTGACCTTTTTATTATATGTTTTATCTACCCTCTTTTTCTGCCTTTTTAATAACTCTAGGGCATTCAACCTTTCTTTGTCCAAATCGACTCGTTCGTCCAAGATCATATTCTAGTAGGATTCATATGGGATTTCATTTTGTCTTTGAATTCTAGTTTATTAGAGATAAACTTCGACTGATAACACTGCATCGTGCCCATAGATCAATCGAAAAGGCGTAGAATAAGGCGTGGATGTTAACAGTTTGAACCCTGCTTCTTTAGCAAAGTCTTGGACCTTTCGACTAGTAAATACTAACCCTTGATCAATTGTGATGGTCTCTGGAATCCCAAATCTATAAATTATGTGTCTCTGGATAAACTCGATCACTGCTTCTTGATCAACATTTATCAAAGGTAAGGCCTCGGTCCATTTAGTAAAATAATCAATACCCACTAAGATGTACCTATGACCTTTATAAGATATTGGTTGAATCTCACCAACCAGATCCAACGCCCAACCCCTGAAGGTCCAAGACTTCACAATAGAATGCAGTTCACTTATAGGGATGTGATGTATACCTGCATGTATCTGGCATTCTTGGCATCCTTTGGCGAACACAATGCAATATTTCAGCATAGTAGCCAATACATTCCTTGTTGAAACAAAAGCCATTTCATCTTGTTGCCTACTTGGTGAGCCCCACATGCCCCACTATAGGCATTCGACAGAGCTAAGTACGCCTAAGCCTCACTAAGGCATTTGAGTTAAACTCCCGCAGGTGTCTTTTTAAACAATTCATTTCTCATAAGAGTATAACTTAAAGAACGATACTTGACTTTCTGCTATGCAGATTGTAATACCCTAATTTTTCCCCCTAAGATCCCACTTGTCATTTGCATTACATACCACAAACAAGATCACCAGCTTTGCTTCTCTTGCCCTCCTCTAAAGGTTTGTTATTGAATGAGATCGCCAAGCACCCCTGTTTTCTTGTTTGTTTGATGTTTGTATTTGTTTATGTTTACTAACCATTAATTAAAATCCAAAAATATGTTTGTTCTTCCTTTATTAACTTTTTGAGGAAGAATTTGGATCAAGGATATCAAAATCAGTCCCTCAGTTCGAATGAATTTCATCCGAACAAAGTCAAAGTTGATCTGCAAACAATTCAAAATCATCTGATCAAGAGTTTCCAAGATCTAATTGATTGCTATTCAAGAGACTCTAAGGTTCATGATTTTATTTCCATGCCTTTTTTTGACAAGCAAAAGAATCTAGCCAGAGCCAAGACAACACATAAAAAAGGCAAATTTTCCCAATTTTCATTGTGGTAATCGATTACCAGCATTAGGGTAATCGATTACTCAGTGTGCTTTTTGTGAAAATGTGCCAAATTCAAATTCTGCAGCATGTTGGCACCAATTTTCAAATGCTTCATCATGAGAATATTCTAGATCACCTCATTTTAATTCCCCTACCTCATCATAATTAATTCCCACCATACACCCTCATTAATTACCACTTGATTTTGATTTTACCTCCAAAATTCAAATTCCAAGCTTAATTTTGATTCCAAACCAAATTCCAAACCACCAAAATTTCCAAGCCTAAATCCTATAAATAGAGGCCTCATTTCATTCATTTCACAAGCTTTTGATAGCCAAGAAACCTCTTGCAAATTCTCTCTCCAACCACAAAATTCACTCAAACTTTCTTCTTTTGAAAGTTAACAAGTTTTCACATTGAATCTTGTTCAACTTTGAGCTAAACCTTCATCCAACTTGTTTTCTTCATCAATTCTTGTAGATCAAGGCTTTGGAGTTTGCATCTTGAAGCAATTTGTAGGAATTTTCAGATTTGGAGTGGTAATCTTATTTTCCACCATTGTTGTTCTTGATTCATCTTACACAATGTGATCCTTTAATAATTCTTGTTGCTTGATCTTTGTTGCTTGTCCTAATATATTGTTTGCAATATTTTTTTTATATCTTTGAAGTTCCTTGAAGGCTTTGCATTTGCATATTGCACATCAAGCATCATATCTTGCATTGTTTCTTGCCTTTTCTAGGTATCTTATGTTTCCCATTGGTCTTCATTCAGCCAAGTTGTCGCACCAGTATAATACTCGAGCTAATTTAAAGAAAAAGATGGATCAATTGCAACAAGCGAACCGTGAACTTCGTGAGGAAGTGATAAATCTGAAAGATAGTTTGGAAAGACTCACTGCTATGATTGAAGCATTGATGGCTGCTCAGAATCAGACACCCCCTCCTCCTCTGTTTTCACCTCCTGTGCAAAGGACAATCATTTTTTAGATTGTTGCTACGCCCATTTCCGTGGCTCCTGCTAGTGTTCCTCAACACTCCATGCATCTTGGCTTCCCTTGGGGCATGCCTATTAACTTTGCTCCTGAAGGTTATCAACCACCACCACCTCCTGAAGTTTCAGCTGTTCCTACCGTTCATCCTGTGATGTCTGTACCACTGCCCGTGGTTCATACCGTTCCTTTTGTTGAAGAGCCGATTTTCCACACTGCTCCAAGTGAAAATGTCAGTGCTTATGAGAAAATGGAAGAAATTCAAGATCAATTTGCTAAAATGCAGAAAGAAATCAAAGCTTTGAGGGGTAAAGAACTATTTGGGAAGAATTCCCATGAGCTATGCCTAGTTCCCAATGAGAAGATCCCACACAAATTCAAGGTCCTTGACTTTAAAAAGTATAAGGGTAATTCTTGTCATGAGCCATTTGACTATGTATGCTCGTAAGATGTCGACTCAGACCGATAATAATCAGCTTCTCATTCACTACTTTCAAGACAGTTTGCCTGGTGCAGCCTTGAAATGGTATATGGGACTTGACAACACTCATATTTGTACTTTCGAAGATTTGGGTGAGGCTTTTGTAAAGCAGTATAAGTTTAATGTGGATATGGCTCCTGATCATGACCAACTTCGAGCAATGGCTCAGAAAGACAAAGAGACATTCAAAGAATATGCGCAAAGGTGGCACAGATTACTGCTCAGATTAATCCTCCTTTGGAAGAAAAAGAGATGACTAAAATCTTCCTGAAAACTCTGAGTCTATTTTATTATGAGCGTATGATTGCTAGTGCCCCGAGTGATTTCACTGAGGTGGTTAATATGGGGATGAGATTAGAAGAAGGTGTCTGTGAGGGACGATTGTCAAAAGTTGGTAATTCTACTGGAAATTTCAAGAAATATGGTGGAGGACTTGCCAATAAGAAAGAAGGTGAGACCAATGTTATTTCTCGTGGTAGATGCAGAAAGAGTTATAGTAAGAATAATCAATGTCTGCACCATGTTGCATCTGGTACGCCTGTTATCAATTAAACTCCTGTTGTTCAAGCTGCTCATTAACAATGTTTTAATCAACAGAACAATCAACGAGGCCATTATCAGAAGGATTTTGATCCTATTCCTATGACATATACATATTTGCTTCCTAGTTTAATTCAGAGGAATCTTGTTCAGACCCGTGCACCACCTGTTGCTCCAAACGTTTCGCCGTGGTGGTATAAGCCCAAAGCTCATTGTGTTTTTCATCAGGGAGGAGTAGGGCATGATACTAAAAACTGTTATCCATTGAAGATGGAAGTGCAAAGATTGGTCAAAAATGTTATTTTTTCTTTCGAAGACTCCAACCCTAATGTACAATCGAACCCATTGCCTAATCATGGTAAGGCGTCTGTCAATATGGTTCATGGTTGTCCTGGTACATTCAAAAATTTTGATATGCGTTGAATTTGAAGATCTCTTATGGAAATGCATGCACTTTTGAGTGAATGCCATGATATTGATCATGGTTATGCAGCTTGTTGCATCTGTTGCGTGAATTCGCCTGGTTGTATGATAGTGAAGAGGGACATATAAGGGATGATGGATCAGAATTTGATTGAGGTCACTTCTAAAAGAGATTAATATCAGAATGAGGTGAATGTTATTGTGCCACACTTTACTATTCCTGAACAAGTTGTTGTCTCTTATGACAGTCGGAAGACCGCTGTTACGCCTTTGGTTATTCGGATACCCGGTCCAGTACCCTATGAATCTGACAAGGCTATTCTGTATAAGTACAATGCTACCATGGTAGAAGATGGTAAGGAAATGCCCATTCTTTCTCTGTCTTCTGTGGTAAGCATCGCTGATGTTAGTAGGTGACCCGGAGTGGTCGTGTCTTTGGTTCTGAGTGTCCAAAGATTGTGGAGAATGTTGTTGTCGGCAAATGACCTTAAGATGAGAATAACGTCGATACTTCCGGTCAGTCCAGTGGTTTGAATAAGAAGGCTTATGAGGATGAGGTATTGAAATTGATCAAGAAGAGTGAGTACAGTGTGGTAGATCAGCTCTTGCACACCCCGTCCAAGATTTCAGTTTTGTCCCTACTGATGAATTTTGAAGCTCATAAGGAGTCTTTACAGAAGGTATTGGAACAAGCATATGTTGAGCATGATGTGACTGTTAATCAGTTTGATGGTATTGTTGCCAACCTCACAGCATGCAATAATTTGAGTTTATGTGATAAAGAGTTACCCGAGGAGGGAAGAAATCACAATTTGGCTTTACACATCTTTATGAATTGTCAAGAAGATGCACTTTCCAATGTGTTGGTTGAAACTGGATCTTCTTTGAATGTGTTGCGAAAATCTACTTTGTCAAGGCTTTCGTACCAAGGTGCTCCCATGAGGTATAGTGGGTTTGTGGTTAAAGCTTTTGATGGATCTAGAAAAACTATGATTGGAGAGGTTGATCTTCCAATCAAAATAGGACCATGCTTCTTCCAAATTACTTTTCAAGTAATGGATATTCTTCCTGCTTATAGTTGTCTGCTTGACCGACCCTGGATTCATGAGGCTGGGGCAGTGACTTTGACTCTTCATCAGAAATTGAAATTTGTTCAGAATGACAAGCTGGTAATTGTTGGAGGCGAACAAGCGATGCTAGTGAACCATCTGTCATCCTTTTCGTATGTTTATGCCGACGAAACTGTTGGGACTCCATTACAAGCTCTTACCATCGATGATAAAGCTGTTAAGAAGAATGGGTTGCCCATGTCTTCTTTGAAAGATGCTCTGCATGTATTAGAGACTGGTCGGTCTGACGGTTGGGGCCGAATTATTGATGTGGTTGATAACCAAGGTAAAACATGTTTAGGATTTATGCCCGGTACAGTTAGAAGAGATTTGAAGTGTATTAATGAGGCCTTTCACAGCGCCGTATTCATCAACAAAGATCACTCCATAGCTGCAATTCTTGAAGATGACTCTGAAGATTACATCTCATACGGCTCTGAAAATAATTCCATTCCTGCTCAAGATTGGGAGCCTTATTTGAAAGATCTGGATATGGTTCTGAGATAAAGGATGCATATATGCCCTATTATTCCCCTCGACCGAGACTTAAGGAACCCGAATTTGAAGTCAGTTCCATCATTGAAGATGATGAAGAGGAAGAACTTCCCAATTTCGTGACACATGGACAGATTTTCCAAAATTGGATATTTGTTGATGTTCCCACTGTTATTCATATTTCAAAGTAATTTTTTTTTTGTTTCTTTCAAAAATCTTTTCACTCTGCCCAAGGTGAAAGTGAATCTGTGAGGGCTTTGTTTCAAATTTTATCATCATCAATAAAATGTTACTTTGTTTATCCATATTATGTTATCCCTTTTTTCTTTATTTCTGAAAAAAATGGAAACATAAAAAACCAAAAAAAATACTAATAATAATAATGTGATGATCATTTTTATTTGCAAAATACTTGCACTTCTTGTTCATATTCTAAAATTAAACATAAATCATTGTGCAGATTGATTGTTAAACCCATTGAAAACATTGACCCTATGCACTCTCCCAACTTTGAATTCCCTGTGTTTGGAGCTGAAGAAGAGGATATTAAAGAGATTCCAGATGAAATTTCTTGGTTGTTTGAGCTCAAGGAAAAAGCCATTCAGCCTCATGAAGAGCCGGTAGAATTGGTTAATCTGGGTATAGAGGATAATATAAAAGAAGTCAAGATTGGGGCATTGTTTCAGTCAGATGTTAAGAAGAGGATGGTGGAGCTTCTTAGAGAATATGTTGACGTGTTTTCTTGGTCCTATCAAGACATGCCTGGTCTTGATATTGATATTGTGGAGCATAGATTACCGTTGAAGCCTGAATGTCCGTCTGTGAAGCAGAAATTGAGAAGAACTCATCACGACATGGTTGTGAAGATCAAAGAGGAGGTTCAAAAGCAGATTGATGTTGGTTTTCTTGTGACTGCTGAGTATCCTAAATGGGTGGCCAATATTGTGCCTGTTCCAAAGAAAGACGGAAAAGTCCAAATGTGCGTTGACTATAGAGATTTGAATAAAGCCAGTCCTAAAGATGATTTTCCACTGCCACACATTAATATGCTGGTAGATAACACTGCTAAGTTTAATATCTTTTCTTTTATGGATGGATTTTCTGGTTATAATCAGATAAAGATGGCGCCCGAGGATATGGAAAAAACAATATTCATTATACCCTGGGGAACATTCTGTTACAGAGTGATGCCCTTCAGTTTGAAAAATGCTGGTGCCACGTACCAGAAAGCTATGATTACTTTGTTCCATGATATGATGCATAAAGAAATTGAGGTCTATGTGGATGATATGATTTGTAAGTCGAAGACTGAAGAAGATCATATTGAGTACTTATTGAAGTTGTTTCAACGTTTGAGAAAGTTTAAGCTCCAATAAATGCACTTTTACTGTCCATTCTGGAAAGTTGTTATGCTTTATTGTCAGCCAAAAAGGCATTGAAGTTGATCCTGATAAAGTTAAAGTTATTCAGGAAATTCCTGTGCCCAAAAGAGAAAAACAAGTAAGAAGATTCATGGGACGTTTGAATTATATCTCCTGATTTATATCCAATATGACTGCCACATGTGCGCCGATCTTCAAGCTTCTCCGCAAAGATCGGGGTTGTGTCTAGACAGAGGATTGTCAGAAATCTTTTGAAAGAATTAAAGAGTATCTGCTTGAACCTCCGATTTTGTCTCCTCCGGTGGAAGGAAGACCTTTGATCATGTATATGACTGTGCTGGAAGAGTCTATGGGTTGTGTTCTGGGCCAACAAAATGAATCTGGTCAAAAAGAATTTGCCATTTATTATTTGAGCAAGAACTTCACCGATTGTGAGTCTCGGTACTCAATGCTTGAAAAGACATGTTGTGCTTTAGCTTGGGCTGGCAAGTGCCTCCGCCAGTATATGTTGAATCATACAACTTGGTTGATATCCAAAATGGATCCAATCAAGTATATCTTTGAAAAGCCTGCTCTGAATGGTCGGATTGCTCATTGGCAAATGTGTTGTCAGAATACGATATCGAGTACCAAACTCAAAAAGCGATAAAAAGAAGTGTTTTGGCTGATCATTTAGCACACTAGCCAATTGATGATTGTCAACCTATCAGGTTTGATTTTCCTGATAAGGATGTGATGTATCTAAAGGTTAAAGATTGTGAAGAACCGTTACCTGAAGAAGGGCTTGAGCCTGGATCCCGATGGGGTTTGATTTTTGATGGAGCTGTTAATGAGTGTGACAATGGTATTGGGGCAATAATTGTTACTCCTCATGGTTCTCATATTCCTTTCACTGCAAGGTTGATGTTCACTTGCACAAATAAGGGGTTGAGTATGAAGCATGTATTATGGGCTTGGAAGAAGCTATTGATTTAAGAATCAAGATTCTTGATGTATACGGAGATTCAGCCCTAGTGATTAATCAGATTAAAGAAGAATGAGAGACACGTCAACCTGATTTGATTCCTTATCATGATTATGCGAGAAGGTTGTCAACTTTCTTCAATAAGGTTGAGTTTCACCATATACCCAGAGTAGAGAATCGAATGGCAGATGCTTTAGCAACTATATCCTCCATGATTATGGTGAATAAATGGAATGATGTGCCGAAGATCGATGTTATGTGTCTTGATAGACCAACTCATGTGTTTGCAGTTGAAGAGGTTGTTGATGATAAACCTTGGTACTATGATGTTAAATGCTTTCTTCAGAAACAAGAGTACCCACTTGGGGCATCCAAGAAAGATAAGAATACTTTGAGAAGATTGACTGGTAGTTTCTTCTTGAATGATGATGTGCTATATAAGAGAAATTATGACATGGTCTTACAAAGATGTGTAGACAAACACGAAGCAGACATGTTGATGAAAGAAATTCACGAAGGATCTTTTGGTACCCATGCCAATGGGTATCCAATGGCTAAGAAAATGTCAAGGGAAGGTTACTATTGGCTGACCATGGAATCTGACTGTTGCAAATATGTGAAGAAGTGCCATAAGTGCCAGATTTATGCTAACAAAATTCATGTACCTCCAACTCCTCTCAATGTTATCTCTTCTCCATGGCCTTTCTCCATGTGGGGCATTGATATGATTAGAATGATTGAGCCAAAAGCATCGAACAGACACTGTTTCATATTAGGGGCTATTGATTATTTTACTAAGTGGGTTGAAGCGGCATCATATGCCAAGGTGACTAAGCAAGTAGTGGTCTTGTTTATCAAGAACCAATTCATCTGTCAGTATGGTGTTCCGAGCAAGATTATCACTGATAATGGGTCGAATCTGAATAACAGGATGATGAAGGAATTATGCGATGAGTTTAAGATTGAGCATTATAATTCTTCTCCTTACAGACCTATGATGAATGGGGTTGTTAAAGTTGCTAATAAGAACATTAAGAAGATCATTCAGAAGATGGTTGTTACATACAAGGATTGACATGAGATGCTCCCTTTTGCTTTGCATGGGTATCGTACATTCGTCCGCACTTCAGTAGGAGTAACCCCTTTCTCTCTTGTTTATGGTATGGAAGTAGTGCTCCCGGCAGAAGTTAAAATCCCTTCTATGAGAGTTTTGATGGAAGACGAATTGTCTGAGGCTGAATGGTGTCAGAGTAGATACGATCGGTTGAATTTGATCGAAGAAAGATTGTATCAACAAAGAATGAAGAAAGATTTTGATAAGAAGGTTTGACCTTGTGTGTTCAGAGAAGGCGACCTCGTTCTAAAAAAGATCTCGACTTTTACCAATGATTCTAGGGACAAGTGGACTTCTGATTATGAAGGTCCATATGTTGTTAAGAAAACATTCTCTGGCGGTGCATTAATTCTTACAACTATGGATGGTGAAGAGTTCACTCGTCCTATGAATGTCGATACAGTCAAGAAATACTTCACCTAAAAAAATAAAAAAAGAACAGCTCGCTAAGTTGAAAACCCGAAAGGGCGGCTTAGGTAAAAGTGGGTGTCTCGGTGGGCTAAAAACCTGAAAGGGCAGTCCAGGCAAAAATTAGAGAAAAAAACAGAAATAATCATCCCAGTAGATTGAAAACCCGAAAAGGCAATCTAGGCAAAAGTTAGAGATTATGGCAAGTAACTGCATCTGGCCAGTCTTGATCATTTAAAGCAACATCTTCTATCAAGGATTCTACTTCAATCATCCTCAGCTGAAGTTTTGAGCACAGTTGAATTCAAAGTTATTAGGGAGAATAGTGGTCATTGTATTTCAATATAACCCTTCCCATGTATTTACCATTTTTCAAACTTTGTAATGATCCATGGAGTTATGCCATTTGCGGACTACCATTCTATTAATAAAATTCGGGCCTTTGTCCCTTTATTAGCAATTCTTACTTTGTTTCTGTTTGCAAAATTTCATTTATTGTTGATGATGATTTTTGAAACAAAATGTGAATAATTGATTTAAAATTTTGAAAAGTATAAAAACATTTTCCTTTGATTTATGAATACAAAAGGGAATGTCAACGGTTATTCCAAGAATGGTGAGATCAATGTTTTCCTCAGCAGGGTTTATTCTTACTCCTCTAATCGAATTTATTGACAACTCCTCAGTAGAGTTTGTTGATATTTCCCCAATAGAGTTTGTTGATATTTCCCCAGCAGAGTTTGTTGATATTTCCAATTGTTGACAGGATGATGGGTTCCTTTAAACGTTTGTTATAATGTGACGGACTCATAAGATCCAGTATTTCTTAGTTGAATACCAGTTTGAGTTTTCTCAAAACGAGTGTTGTTCGGTTTTTCCCCAGCTATGTCTCGATCCAGATCTTCTTCAGCTGATTATGTTATGGTTAGGCAGTTGAGCAGTTTGGAGGACCACCTCTCATTGATGTCAATCCTGATGCAGAGATTCATTTCTTTTGCAATCCCCAGCAAAATTCATGAGTTATCCTCACTCAGAGTTTTACCCTTTAGACGTGTTGTTGTTGCTTTGGATGCCCCCAAACAGAGAGCAATGTTATTTCCCTTTAAGAAGCATTGACATAGTGGCCGCTTGTCGGGTTTTAACTTGTCTTGTGGATGTCTTTCTCTCCAGGTTTCCTACCCAGAGACATATCCTTGTTGGTCCCCGACGGAGGCAGTGCATTATTGTTTCGAATGTTTCCCAAGCATAGAACAATGATGTTTTAATTTCTTATTTTTCCCGACAAGTCCAGGATGTATTTCTCTCTAGATTATTTTTCTCAGAGATTTGTCCTCCCAGTGAAAATTGTGCATCACTATTGCGGCTATTCCCCAGTGAAGTTGTTGATGATATCTTTATTTAAGGAATATTGATATATTAGTCACCTGTTGGATTTTCTCTCATTTATGATGAGTATTGATCTAAAATCCGCCACATTTTAACCTTTTGTTGTTTCCCCAGCAAGTCCAGGATGCTTTGCACAAAATTGGTTAATCCCCTAAGAGTTATCTTATATCTCCAGCAGATCTGCCTGATTTTCCTAGTGGAGTTTGTTTATATGTTTAGAATCCCCATCGGATTCATTATTTCTCTGCAAAATATCTCTTCGTCTTTTTGAAGTGGAAGTTCCCGTGACTTCTTTTTATCCCCAAGAAGAGTCAGAGAGGTTTGGGTTATTCTGATTCCCTGATAGCTTCCCTTCCATCCTCGAACCAGATTTTATGTTGTTATCCTTTCGTGGATCATTGACGTTAGAAGATTGATATTTGGGTTTCTCCCCAAGGAGTATCTTCTTTTCTCCAGCAAAATTTGAGCCTTTTAGTAGGATTTATTTTCCTCTGATGGCTTTTGTTTATCTCTTGCAGGATTTCTTCAGCTAAATCCCTAGCAGAGCTGCTAATGATATCTCCATCTTGTTGAGATTAGCCGAGTATTCAGTTGCGTTGTGATATTTATTCACCCTCTATTCATCCTTATGTCTGTTTTATCAGCATATTCATACTCATATTCGTTGCATGCACATTCATTTGTTGTGCATAGCATTTTGTGGTTGCATTGTGCATCTTGCATTTGTGTTGGTGCTTCCTTGCTCTCTGGTGCTGTTATCCCCATAGAGCATGTGTGTCCTCTCTCCATTAGAGTGTCGACCCGTAAGCAGAAGATGCATATCTTTGTTAATTCCCCACTGAGTTTATGCCTCGTGGGAGATATTTGTTTTAGCACTTCTCCCCAGTTCATTTATCTGGATGGAATTAATCCCTAGTTGAGATATTTCCTCCTCGGGATGAGTGTTGTTTGACCATTTCTCTCTGGTTTATTCCTGGATTGAATTTTGGTCCCTTGCTCCGGCAACAGAAGCTTATCACCTTTGTCGTCCTGCCCATTAAGTTGGTAGTAGGTGATATATATGGCTTATTACCTTTGTCGTCCTGCCCTTTAGTTGGTAGTAGGTAATATAGGCGAGTTTGGTTACCTTGTTGTAGCTATCACTTGTTTGATAGTTGGTAATCTTTCCCCGTTCAAGTTTATCGCCTTTGTCGTCTTACCCTTTTGTTGGTAGTAGGTGATATTTCTCGGATCTTTTGAGATTGTTACCTTTATCGTCCTGCCCTTTGTTGGTAGTAGGTAATATTTCTCATATCCTTGGTTGATTACCTTACTGTAACTGTCACTTGGTTGATAGTTGGTAATCCCTCTTTTTGAGCTTATCGCCTTTATCGTCCTGTCTATTTAGTTGGTAGTAAGTGATATAACTGGCTTATTACCTTTGTCGTCTTGCCCTTTAGTTGGTAGTAGGTAATATAGCCGGGTTTGGTTACCTTGTTATAGCTATCACTTGTTTGATAGTTGGTAATTTCTCCCCATTCGAGTTTATCATCTTTGTCATCCTGCCCTTTTAGTTGGTAGTAGGTGATATTTCTTGTACCCCTTTTTGAGATTATTATCTTTGTCGTCCTGCCCTTTGCTGGTAGTAGGTAATATTTCTCATATCCTTTTGGTTGATTGCCCTTGTTGTAGCTGCCACTTGGTTGGTAGTTGGTAATCTTTCCTTTTGATCATGCTATTACCGGATGTCTTGTAGTAGATGATCTTTTCGCCAGCGGAGATTTTTCCCTCCCTTTTACTCTCAGGAGTCTTCAATCCTCAGCTAACTCTTTGACCTCATATGCATTGTTAGAAAAAAATTGAACAATTTGGAACAAACCTTCCTATTTTAGGGACCATTTATCCAAAATCCTATCTCTTCAATTCATGGGTAGAATTACTTTTCACACTAAGTCTCCATTCGAAAATGATTTGACTTTGACCTTTTTATTAAATGTTTTCTCTACCCTCTTTTTCTGCCTTTTTAATAACTCTAGGGCATTCAAACTTTCTGCGTCCAAATTGACTAGTTCGTCCAAGATCATATTCCAGTAGGATTTATATGGGATTTCATTTTGTCTTTGAATTCTAGTTGATTGGAGATAAATTTCAAATGATAACACTGCTTCGTGCCCATAGATCAATCGAAAAGGCGTAGAATTTGTAGCCTCTTTAGGGGAGGTTTGACAAGCTAACAAAATTTGGTCCAATGTCCTGTGCCTATTTCTTGGTTTTTTTCCCACATTATTCGCCGCTTCGACTTGACCGTTTGCTTGGGGATAATAAGTCGTAGATGTTAACAGTTTGAACCCTGCTTCTTTAGCAAAGTCTTGGACCTTTCGACTAGTAAATACTGACCCTTGATCAGTTGTGATGGTCTCTGGGATCCCAAATCTATAAATTATGTGTCTCTGGATAAACTCGATCACTGCTTCTTGATCAACTTTTATCAAAGGTATGGCCTCGATCCATTTAGTAAAATAATCAATACCCACTAAGATGTACCTATGACCTTTATAAGATGTTGGTCGAATCTCACCAACCAGATCCAACGCCCAACCCTTGAAGCTCCAAGACTTCACAATATAATGCAGTTCACTTGTAGGGACGTGCTGTATACCTGCACGTATCTGGCATTCTTGGAATCCTTTGGCGAACTCAATGCAATATTTTCGCATAGTAGGCCAATACATCCCTTGTTGAAACAAAAGCCATTTCATCTTGTGGCCTACTTGTTGAGCCCCACATGCCCCGCTATGGACATTCGACAGAGCTAAGTACGCCTCAGCCTCACTAAGGAATTTGAGTAAAACTCCCTCGGGCGTCTTTTTAAACAATTAATTTCTCATAAGAGTATAACTTAAAGAATGATACTTGACTTTCCGCTCTGCAGATTGTAATACCCTAATTTTTACCTCTAAGATCCCACTTGTCATTTGCATTGCATACCACAAACAAGATCACAAGCTTTGGTTCTCTTGCCCTCCTCTGAAGGTTTGTTATTGAGTAAGATCGCCAAGCACCCCTGTTCTCTTGTTTATTTGATGTTTGTATTTCTTTATGTTTACTAACCATTAATTAAAAATCCAAAAATATGTTTGTTTTTCCTTTATTAACTTTTTCAGGAAGAATTTGGATCAAGGATATCAAAATCAGTCCCTCAGCTCGAATGAATTCCATCCGAACAAAGTCAAAGTTGATCTGCAAACAATTCAAAATCATCTGATCAAGAGTTTCCAATATCTAATTGATTATTATTCAAGAGTCTCTAATGTTCATGTGTTTATTTTCATGCCTTCTTTAACAAGCAAAATAATCGAGCCAGAGCCAGAGCCAAGACAACACATCAAAAAAGAAAATTTTCACAATTTTCACTGTGGTAATCGATTACCAGCATTTGGGTAATCGATTACTCAGTGTGCTTTTTATGAAAATGTGCCAAATTCAAATTCTGCAGCATTTTGGCACCAATTTTCAAATGCTTCATCATGATAATATTCTAGATCGCCTAATTTTAATTCACCTACCTCATCATAATTAATTACCACTTGATTTTGATTTTACCTCCAAAATTCAAATTCCAGCCTAATTTTGATTCCAAACCAAATTCCAAACCACAAAAATTTACAAGCCTAAATCCTATAAATAGAGGCCTCATTTCATTCGTTTCACAAGCTTTTGATAGCCAATAATCGTCTTGCAAATTCTCTCCCCAACCACAAAATTCACTCAAAGCTCACTTTCTTCTTTTGAAAGTTAACAAGTTTTCACATTGAATCTTGTTCAACTTTGAGCTAAACCTTCATCCAACTTGTTTTCTTCATCAATTCTTGTAGATCAAGGCTTTGGAGTTTGCATCTTGAAGCAATTTGTAGGAATTTTCATATTTGGAGTGGTAATCTCATTTTCCACCATTGTTGTTCTTGATTCTTCTTCCACAATGTGATCCTTTAATAATTCGTGTTTCTTGATCTTTGGATCTTGCAAATTGTGTTTCAATTGGTGTATTTACTATTGTTTACATTAAAATTTCGTGCACAATCCATTCCTTGAACATGCTGAATTTTGAAGGAATGCTAAATTTTAGAGATGCTGATTTTTTGATGTTTTTCTGCTGTTTTTGCAGTGGTAATCGATTACCCTAATCATGGTAATTGATTACCCTGAGACAGAATGATGTTTTGCTATTTTTGGGATTTTTTTGGTTGTTTCTTCATTCCCAACCCATTCCCTTTGTTCCTAGCCTTAGATCACATAATTTTGTGGTTTAATTTGGCTTTCTCTTTATCTATTTCTCTTTTATTTGGATCGATGAAAGTCTTATGGATCTTAGAAATTCTTTGTTGAATTCTTGATCAATACTAGATCATTACCTTTTTTCTTTTCGTGTGGTATTGCTTTCAGATGACGATTTACATATCGCTCATCTAGCATGCATTAGCACCAAGATCATTTTGACCGGCCTCGAGTAGGGTGACTTTTATATAAGTCACTTGGCGATTGCATAACATAGTGCTACATTTATCCCTCTCTGAATCAGAACATGAACTTGCATGGACCAAACTTATGATTGTAAGCCCAAGGATGGTTGATCTTTTGTATTAGGTTCAAAATCTATGAAGCTTGTTGTGTAGAGGCTTTGATTATATCAATCTTCTAACAAGTCTTCATTTAACTTGACCAAAGTACATTGTTCATTCATTATAGTTCATGATGCGAGACGGAAAATCGAGTATTTTTGTAAGCGAGATTGTTAGTCTCCTACTTTCCATGGCGTGGTTTGAAATAGATTAACCTTTGGGTTCTTCATGAGACTAAGTCGAATATTCGTCGATTTCATCCAGATTGAAGTTTTTCTTGTGATTAATATATGGGGTTATGTTTTCATTCTCATGGGAACTAGTGAGCGGCTCCGGAAAATACTCAAATCGGTGTTACCTTTTGAAGGCTTATGGCACTATGGCCTTTGTGCTACTATTATGTATATACTATTATATTATATTACTATATTTTATGATTCCTTATTGCTCCCTATCTCTCTTTATTGTTTTTATGCTTTATGTTATCATATCATATCATATCATTTGTTTATGTTTCTGTTATTTTTGTTTTTTCCACTTGGACCCTTTGTTTATGTTTATGTTATTTTCCTTTTGTCCATTTGGACCAAAAACACTAATAAAGGCTTAAACCCCTAAAAAAACTTGTTCTCATAATGTTGGGCTATGGTTACTATCCTTTGCATTTGGACATGGAACTTTGGACTTAGAATTAGGATCATAACCTATGCTTGGAAGTTAGTGATGGACAACCTTGGATTTCAGATACGTGAAGTTCTCCTATGAAGACTTATTTTGATCAAGACCAAATCAAAAGGGAAGAATGCTTATGCTATGGAGCTTGCTTGTGTGGTTAGACCGTTCTTATCCTTAGCTTTTATCTTTATGCAACAAGATAGTCCCTTCTTCTCCACCCTTCTTAAATTTTCAAAACCTTCTCCCTTTTTCAAAATCTTATTGTTTTCAAAAACAAAACCGCTTTCATAATAAAACCTTGACGTTTTTCAAGTAATTTTCAAACTTTGTCTTATTTAATAAATGTCAATCAATGTTAATCATATCTCGACCATTTCAAAAAGACATAAAATATACAAAACTCATTCAAACTTTTTGTGCTTTGTGCATTTTTTCCTTTAAAACTTTTCAAAAAGATTAGACATGAGTCATCTTCTTTGATGAGATGTAAAGCTCCTAACCATGGTATTTTGTGTAAAGTATGGTAATTAATTTCCACTATGATGTTGAAGTGATAGTCTTGTTGATTTTAATCCAAACAAATCCTCCATCTTAATGTGATGCAAATGCCTCTTTCCAATACCTTTGGGTAATTAGTTGAGTATTCTCTCTTGAGAATGACAAATTTTCTTTTCAAGATAAAATGAGTCATAGCTAATAATTTTTGTCATTTGTACCATGAACTACGGGGTTTTGATCCTATATTGCACTTTCTGGGTACATAGGTATGAGGCGATAAGTCTCTCCAAACACAAAAATCTTAAAAAATATTTCTCTTCTCATCTCCACAATCTCTTTTCAAACAAACCTTTTCAAACCAAAAAGCGTAGATATTTCAAAGGGTTCCTATAGAGTACTATAGACATTTTGGGTGCTAACACCTTCCCATCGCGTAACCAACCCCTTACCCATTCTCTGTTTGTTCTTGTTTTAGAACTCTTTAGGTTTTGTTCGCTCTTTTTCCTTTCCTTTTGGATAAAATAAAAGTGCGGTGGCGACTCATGCTTTATGAGTTAATTTAATCAATAGCTTACACTCATAATTCTTACCGCTACACAGATCCTGCTGGATTTTCTAAGTAATCTACTATTGGTTTTCTCCAATCTGCAGCTGCCAGGTTGTCGATAGCCACTATCTCGAAGTTCTCTTCATCTGCATAGCCCAACTTTGTTGTTTCTAAATCTGTTAGAGATAATCTGGTTGCCATCACTTTCCCTCGAACTTCGATCACATCTTCCAATTTTTATTTTGAAACTTTGTACCCAGAAGCAATTTGAGCCAAGTCACTGGCCTCCTGTTTCTTAAGTCGAGGAATGTGTCTAATATTCACCATCTCAAACTTTCGTAATAGTCGATTTGTTATTACAAAGTACATTATTAAATTTTCTTTGACACATTTATATTCCTTCGTCATCTGTTTTACAACCAATTCAGAGTCACCAATTATTTTGACTCTAGTTGCCCCCAACTCCCACAGAATTTCAAGGCCAGCTATCAAAGTCTCGTATTCAGCCTCATTGTTCGAGCAAGGACCTTCGATCCTATACTTAAAATTTGTTGGAATTTTATTAGGAGAGATAATCAGTATTCCAATACCTATTCCATCTTTGTGACTAGAACCATCGAAATATAATTTCCAAGGGTCAAGCTCTAGATGGTTTTGAGCATTTTCGACTATGTAGTGGTTGACTATAAAGTCTGTGACCACTTTTCCATTAATGGCCTTTAAAGGCATATAAGTTAGGGAGTATTCGATTAGGGCAAAGCCCCATTTTCCAATTCGACTGTGCAGGATTGGCTTAGATAGCATATGCCTAATGATATCAACATGAGACGAAACATACACATCAACAGGCTTTATATAATGTTTTAACTTGGTATAAGAAAAATACAGACATAAACACAATTTTTCAATCATACTATATCTAGTCTCTGCATCATTGAGGATTCGAATAAGATAATAAATGGCTCTTTCGATGTCCTTTTCATCTTCTTGAGCAAGCATGCTTCCTATAGTTACATCAGATGCAGAAATGTAAAATCTCATATTTTTACTTCTACAAGGAGGCGATAGAATTGGAGGATGAACAAGATACTCTTTGATTTTTTTTAAAGCTCCCTAATGTGTTTTCCCCCATTCGAAACCTTCATTCTTCAGTCGAAGTAGAGGAGAAAAGGTCTGAGTCTTTCCACTCAAGTTTGAGATGAACCTCCTTAGGAAGTTGATCTTTCCCAACAACGACTACAATACCTTCTTTCGTTGATGGTGCTTTCGCCTATATAATTTCCTTGGTCTTATTCAGATTGATTTTGATCCCCTTTTTGTGTACCATAAAACCTCGAAAATCCCCAGACTACACACAGAACGCACATTTGAGAGGATTCATCTTTAGACCATGCTTCCTCATCCTTTCGAACGTCTGTCGAAGATGATCTATGTGATTTTTCCTTGACACAGACTTAACAACTATATCATTAATATAATTTTGCATAAATGTTTCGATAAAATCATGAAAAATGGATTTTATTTCTCTTTGATAGGTTTCCCAGCATTTTTCAAACCAAAAGGCATCACCACCCATTCGTAGGTGCCTAAGTGTAGCGTGCGATTTTTGTCGGTGACGCGACCACCTTACTGCATTGGTTAGAATTGGGTGCTACTTTCTGATTTCTTATTTAACCTATGAAGCTGGAAAGGAAAGGGAAGCTATCTAAAACTAACCTTGCACGCAAATGTTTTCTTTAACAAATGCTAAGAGATTGGGGGGTTGGGGTCAGGTTATACAAAGGGAAGTTGTCAATTACCCAGTGTATATATGGTTATCCATAGATCTTCTTTGGCATATTTAAATACTTTCTGGTGTTTATCTGTTATGGGTTGGGAAATTTTCTCCTTTGGGAGTGTTGAGGGAGTGTTTTTGTTGTTTTTGGGTTTTCTGATGTTTTTGTGAAGGTTCTGGACCTAAAGTTTTTGGTTTGTGTGCTCGCTAAGATTTTACAATCTTATGCCTACGTATTCCCATAAAGATAACAGGGAAATCAGAGCAATCGTAGTTCCTCCTATTCTATGGGAGGAAAAAGATGTTTGGTGTCTTGTTTAAAGCCCAAGATTGAAGCTAAAGGTTATTTGTGTCTTGTTCAAAGCCCAAGATTGAAGCTAAAGGGTTTGACTGAGAGAGAATTTGTCATCTCTAAAGGGAGGTATCTCACCTGTTTATCACAGTTGTTGGGTATCTGATTATAAAGGAGAATTACTTTAAATGGAATATATGGAATCCAGCAATGCCATAATTTCTTTTATAAGGAAAATGTCCTGAAGGAATAAACTTTAACTCAGTGTAGAGCAATGCCATTTTTCCTTAGGAATCTTTCATGCTAAGAGAGGGACATTGGCTTGGATGTAAATAATCCAGAAGGTTGCCACTTACAACAATTAGATGAAAGAGAAAGTTTACCAGGATAAAAGAGGGACCACAGCTTGGATTTTTGAATCAACAAGTGTGCCACTTACAACAGTTATTTGGGATTAGGTTTTTTTTATTGTCTGTTTTGATATATGATGTACAGAGAAATATCTTCCTATAGAGAGAACTCTTGACTTCCTCTGAGGGGGTGTTGTTTTTTATGTGTGCCTTGATCAAAGCCCAAGGTTGAAGCTAAAAGGTTGACTCTACTAGGGAGCTTTATAGCTGTCTTGTATAAAGCCCAAGATTGAGGCTGAAAGGAGATTGACTCAGCTGGAGAGTATGATATGTCTTGTACAAAGCCTAAGATTGAGGCTGAAAAGAAATTGACTCTACTTGGGAGAGGTTTTATCTGTCTCGTACAAGGCCCATGATTGAGGCTAAAAAGAAATTGACTCCACTGGGGAGGTTTTATCTGTCTTGTACAAAGCCCAAGATTGAGGCTAAAAAGAATTGACTCTTTCGGGGAAATTTTTGTCTGTCTTGTACAAAGCCCAAGATTGAGGCTAAAAAGAAATTGACTCCACTGGGGAGGTTTTATTTTCCTTGTACAAAGCCCAAGATTGAGGCTAAATTTTGCTGAGGAAAAATCATTATACAAAGCCTAAGAGGAGGATGGTTGGGGAATTTCTTATATGAAGCGTAAGAGGAGGCTGGCTTCTGCTGAGGATTATTGAGATCCAGAGACAGGTACAAATTGGGGAATCAACTCTTGCTAAGGATTGAAGAAGAGTTTAAAATATTAGATGCCCTGAGGTTCTGATTCTGTTAGGGTTTTATTGATGGTAGATTGACCCTTGCTGGGGAATTTTCTTAAAATGAAAGCTTAAAGATTGAGTTTTGAAAACCTATGGAGATTTTAACTCTACTAGAGATTGATGAAATCATCAGGGTTTTTTCCTGTGTCTTTAGGAAATGAATTTCTTGTACACACATTTCTAAGTTGTGACAGTCTTGAGAAAAGTTTCACTGGGAATAATGCCTTTCTCTATTCCATATTGTATAAGCCCAAGAGGTGGCAAGACTATATCTGGAATTTCCTATGGGGAACTCGTTTTGACTGTGTTAAGAGAGTAACCCCTGGTTTGATCTAGACCTAGGCCTAATTGCTAGGGAAAACTCTAAGCAAATATGTACAAACATATATATATATATATATATATATATAAACAAATATGTATAGAAGAAATAGTAGAACTTACAGTTGTGCAAGCTCAAGCATAGCAACTACAGTTGTATGGTTATTTATTCAAGAAATTGAAGAAAGTTTTGATAAAACTTAGAATTTGAATTTGAATCAAAGAGGAAAGTTGTTTTTTTTAAAAAGAAATTTTGGGGCTTATACTCAAGGAGAGGCCCAGATGAGTTCTTTCGAAAAGGCGACGACCGCATCGTAAATTCGAAAACCACAGGCGGACTTATACCATGACTAAGGCCCAAATTAATGTATTTTCAAAAAGGATGGGTCTTACACTCTATTAGAGGGCCAAGAGTTTATTTTTATACAAGAGATGGGGCTTACAACTCAAGGAGATGCCCAAATGAAAAACAACGATTACACCGTTATTTTGAAAATTGTACCGGGACTTGTACAATGACTGAGGCCCAAATTATTTATGTACAAAGGGGGTTGGGTCTTACACTCTATTAGAGGCCCAAAAGTGTTTGAAAAAGAAGTAAAATGGGACTTACAACAAAAGGGAGGCCCATATTGTTTTTGTTTAAAAGGCGACGATCGGACTGCGATTTCGGAAAACACAGTGGGACTTATACAATGACTAAGGCCCAAATTATTTATGTGTGACAAGAGATGGGTCTTACACTCTATTAGAGGCCCAAACGTGTTTTGAAAAATGTTTGTGAGGGTGTGAATAATCAAAACCCTAATTTGATGGAAAATGCATTTTAATTTGAATAAAAATCAATTAAAATGATCAAAATAATCAAACATGTGTGAAAAACAAGTTGTGATCTTGGATTATTGTTTGAAGAAACATGTTTTATCCATAGAATGATTTGAAAATCATTTGAATTTGAAAAATCAATAGAAAGAATTTATTTAAAATGTTTAAAAACAATTAAAAAGGAATTCTTTACAAAAATTCAAAATATATTAAATAAATAATGTTTTTTTATTTTTTTTGTGGAATAAAATATTTTAACATACTTTTGAATTTTGAAAAAAAGAATCATTAAAAAATGATTGAAATTGAAAGAGAAATTAATTTTTGAAGTTATTTAGAAATTGTATAAAAAGGTGAAGGAATTAAGTGGTAAAAAATATGGGATGGTCCTCCCAAGGTTTGAACCCACGCCCTTGGGGTGGAGAGTTTAAAAATTTACCATCTGATCCATGTGCGTTGGCTGATAGAGAATGGAATATGAAAATAATATAGGAAACTTCCTTTTGAAAATGGTTCAGAAAAAACCAAAAGGTCTAGGGCGAGGGGGATTCGAACCCCAGGCCTCTCGCTCGCTACACACACACAAATACTAGTGTTTCCACTAGGGCACAATGCCAATTCAAACATATATTGGAAATGGAATAATATATACTATGTTTGGTTCTGAAAACCTGAAAAATGGCGCCATGGCCATCTTCTTCCATGAACCAACATCAGATTTGCAAGAAGCATGCTATCTCCCTCATTTCTCAACCATTTTGGAAGATATAAAAATGAAAATTGTTCATTTTTTAACAAGTAATATGATGGTTTTTTTTCAATTTTATTTATATTAAGTGTAGCAAAAGATATCATGTAGCAACCAGATGAACCCTAAAAAATGCAAGAACTAAATGGAATCTCATACACGCAAGATAAATGGCAATTGATTGAGGGTTAATGATCTATAAGCAACCAGAATCATGATGGTAATTTAAAATAACATTTATGATGCATGTAGTAATGAGTTTGAAAGTTAAAGGCTTACCTCTGCAAGAAGAAATAAAATTATGTAATAGAGGCGCTGCAGATGCAAAATGATGATCTGGATAGCTCCCCTAGGTGTTATGGATTGTGCTGCAAGCCTTGGAATGATTTGAAACTCCCTAAAACTCTTGGCTCGAATCCATCTGCATGTTGAAGCAAGTGAGATATGGAGATATGGATTGTGGTGTTACATAAGTGATTTAGAGGTTTAGATAACTTCTATAAGGTATATATGATGTGTTTGGATCATTGGTTCAAGCTGCATTGCTTTCTATTTCAAAACCCGATAGTCACTTCTTGAGAATTGGAATTTTGATGCACAAGAGGGAATTCAGAGAAAACAATGTTGGGATTGTTTTGGTGTGTGTTAAATGATCAAGTATGGGCCCTATTTATAGGTGAATAGATTTTTCAAGCATGAACAGTTGGAACTTTAAGGATAAGAACTGAATTCAATGGTCTTGGCTTTGCATAATTGCTTCTTACACAAGGTACAATAGTTGTCCCAAATAGCTCAGATATGTATTGACTCAATCCACATTTTGCAGTCCTTTTAAATGTTGTTTATTAGAGCATCTTGACTACAAGGGATAGGAATCTTGAATATGCACTATTTGCTCATAATTGCCTTTGAAATTCAAGTCTTTGTACAAAGATTCATTATGCTAAATGATCAAGTTTTAAGCATCTTGGCCTAATTCTGCAGGTTGGATCAGAGTTGTGATGACCATATTGAATGTATTTGGCTCCTTTGATCATTGTCCCTTGACTCAAAATCGTGGATAACAAGTTAATATCCAAACTGTCATGAAAACAGTTGCAATAATGCCTCTTGTGGCAGCCATAACTCTTGGTTCAGTTGGAGTTTTTTCATGCTGGTGAGCTCTTTGAAATGTTGATACATTGTGCTTCAACTTTGGTGTTTACATCTGGACTTGATTCATCTTGGATCTATGTGAAAAAATCCTTCAAGTTTTGGTGTTTTGGTTGAAATATACTTAGGCAGAATTTTGCCTAAGTGTTGGATATGTACATGTTTTAATGAATTTGATCAATCCATAACTCAAAATCCATGAGGATTTGAATTCTTTTGTAGTTGGCACTTTTGAAGTATGTCATGTGAACTTTCTTTTGAGCTTTGGATGGAAGAAAAAGGCCTTAGGGTTTGGGAGTTATGACCTTGCAAAGTTGGTACCAAATCCATTTTGTTCCATAACTTAGAAAAATTTAAGTTTCTTATGGTTGCCCCTTTTTCAAGTTACCTCACTTTTCTTGATTTTTCTTGATGGATGATGATCCAAACCATGAGTTAACATTATTCTTGACTTAAGGAAGCCTTTTTTGTCAAGAAATTCAAAAATTCAAACTTGACTTTTTGACACAGTTGACTTTTTTGTCAGATGAAATACAAACTGTGTGATCCTCTATGAAATCAAGTCCTTGACCTAATTCAAACCCGATGGATGGATTACACAGGTGTTTTAGAGGGTCTTGAATCATATCCCAAGGTTTGGGAACATGTCTTGGTCAAAATTCAAAGGTACAATTGACTTTTTCATCAGGAAACCCTAATTGGCCCATATGAATTTGAATCTTTGTATGGCCTATGAACCAACTTCTTTGAATCAATCCAATCTTATAAATGGATCAATATGATGTATTGGAGGTCTTCAAGACACTTCTTGAGGTCTTGGCTCATGTCTTGCCTTAAAAGTCAACTTAGGGGTGAATTAGGTCACGAAACCCTAATTCCTGACTTTTGATGACTGCATCCCCAGAGGCTATTTTGACTTGATGATTGGATCCATGAGGTCCCTTGGAGCATTTTGGATCATGTTTTGAGATATTGGCTCATGCCGAGATGAAAATTTTCACCTGGAGGCCTTGGTTGACCAAAACCCTAATTTGGTGACACAGTCAATTTGAGGCTTGATCCGCTTGAGATGTTGCAACCTTATGCTTGATTCTTGATATGGGAGACCTCTTGATACTTCATGGATGTTTGAAAGGTTATACAAGTTGAAGATCATGTCTTCTCTTGATTGATCCTTTGTCTAAGTACTCTGAGATGGCTCAAAACCCTAATTCTTGATTGTAGTGAATGCTCAGCACTCCTTGAGGAGATTGAATAGGCATGAAGGTACATCCATATTGTGGTGATGATTTGCACAATGATGGGAAATCTTGTGTTCAAAATTTGGGGTATGACGCTAAGGCTCTTGGACATCGAAATGTCGTCTTCGACACATCTTCCTCAGCAATGAATATTTGATTATATCCAGAATATTCGTCGAGCATACTAAGATACTCATAGCCTGCGGCGGAATCAACAAGCATCTCTGCCACAGACATTGGATATTCATCCTTTGGGGTCGCAACATTCATATCTCTGAAGTCAATGTAAACCCTCAAAGTCCCATTCTTTTTAACGACGTGAACTATACTAGCAATACAGTCGACATACCTTGTTGTGTGGGTGAACTTACACTTAAAGAGCCTTTCGACTTCTTGCTTGATCTTCAACAAGATTTCTGGCGCAAATTTCCTTGGAGTCTGTTTAATTGGCTTCCTTCCAGGCTTGATAGGTAACTTCTATTTTTCCAATTCTCTACTCAATCCAGGTATCTCATCATAATCCCAAACGAAGCAGTCTTTGTACTCCTTCAGAAGTTGGATCACTTTGATTTTGAGTTTCGGGCCAAGGTTGGCACTTACATACGTTGGTCTTTTGACTATTCCTTCCCCTAAATCAATTTCCTCTAGGGGGTCCTGCGCTAGCATTTTTGTGTTGGGTGCTAGAGGGTCTCTTTCGGATCCCAAAGGCTCATCATCATAGATGGCATCGAGCCTCTGGCTTGGCACCTCGTCTTGAATCTTATCGGGTGGCTCTGGTTCGAAATCTATCCAAGGCCCTTCAAGGTGCACATCAGTTTCTCTGGGTTCGACAGCCATATACCTAACTTTGGTCTCTAAGGCCTCCTTTATCCTATTTTCGGCCACATAAGCCAAAATCTTTTCCAATATCTTAGTCTCTGACATAATCACCGTCTTTGTCTCTCCAACCAGGTTGCTGGAGGCCTGATGTCCCTTCAAATTCAAGGTCTTCTCCCATGACCTCTTTGTTCTGTTGAAAGCCATAGGTTCGATGCAGATGAAAGGATTAAAATGTTGTATCAGTAGGCGCAAATGCAAAACCAGCAGGACTACATGGAGCAATGTTTGCCAGATTTTTATCTACATGATTAACCTCATCCATAAAATAGCTCTGATTCACCTCAATGTTTTCCACTATACCATCATTCCTCCATATAGAGGTTGTTTGATGGATCGAAGAGAGTACTGCCCATATGTTGTGAATCCATTCACGGCCCAAAAGCAAGTTGTAATTAGCCTTCGACGCAATAACCTTAAACATGGCTAGCCTAGTGATAGTACCAACTGTTAGGTCTACTTTGATTACTCCCAAGGTGTGGCCAATTTTTCCTTCATAATTCGACAACACCATGTTATGAGGTTTGAGATCTGTGTCGAATTTTCCAATTTTCTTTAACATAAAGTGTGGCATCAGATTTACTGCCACACCACCATCTACCAGAATTTTGTTGATACCTACATTCTCTACCTTTACCCTGATGAAAAGGGGTTTCAGATGATTCTTCATTGTTTCATCAGGCCTTTCGAAGAAAGAATTTTGTTCCTCGACACAATCATTATTCGTTATATACTAACACACTGGCCTATGTTTGGCCATTTCACCCTCAGTAATTTCCTCGGACTCTTCGACCTCCTTGACTTGGTCATACTCCACAGGAAGCACGGAGACCACGTTACAGTTGATGTCTAAAGAGGGCTCTGACCATGTGTCGAATTTATCTGTTATCATATTGTCATCCGTTATTGGTTGTTCCGATTTTTCTTCAGAATCCACCTCTCGAACAGGGAAAAGCTTCCTCCCTACTGGCTTTTTCTCTTCGCCTCTGTCATTCTTTGGAGGCTGGTTGGTGCTAGACTCCGCCATCGCTTTCTCGCTAGCTTCTCTTTCTGCTTTCCTCATCCTCTGTTTCACTCACCACTAAGACCTTGACATGAAATTCTTGCCCTTGTAATTCTCAGATCCATAAGTTTGCTATCTTGACACTTGGAATTCCCTTCGATAGGCTATTGAGGAGCCTCGGCCCACTTCAAAACTCTGCCATTTCTCTTGGCCTCACTCTCTCTTTTCATCAGGCTTCACCCATCTTCCTCTAGGAGCGTCAGCCCTTGGCATAAAAGTAGATGGCATGTTAGCCTGGAGGCTTGGACCTCCTTGCTCCTGCCTTCGAGGGACTCCCCTTTTGTCAAAGGTGTAGTGATTATGGGTATCTTTCCAATTTCTTCTGCGACTAGCCACTCGAACTCTCTCTATGATCTCCGTAGGCTTTTTGTCGAAGACAAAACTGCACCTAGGGCACATCATCACTTCAGAATTCTTTTGCTGCCAGTGATGTAGGAAATCCACTAAGCTTTCGTCATTCTTTGGGTAAACGACCTTCACTTGCTCTTCGCTTCATTAAGTGTTTTCCGCATCAGCCTTCATCTCAGTCTCTTTGCTCATTTCGACCATGTTAACTTCAAAACTAGTGCCATCAGTGATCTACAATTTGCAATTTGATTCTAAGGCCCTCAGTAGCCTCAAATATGTTGGTTTCCTGATTGAAACCCTTAGTGGTTTCGATCAAAGTGGTACTCTTATCACGACCTTCAGACACTCCGGCCATGTTGACAATGGCAGGCTTAGTGTAATGGGAATCTGCCACCTGGAGAGGGTCCAAATCAATCTTCATCTGGGACTTATCTTTGTCCCCATACTTCAGTCTCCCATCCTTAATCGCATTTTGCACCAGATCCCTGAAAAGAAAACACTGTGAGGTTTTGTGGCCCAAAAAATTGTGATATTTACAAAAATGTCGTTTTTTTTCGTTTTTATAACAGAGGTATTTTAGCGCCAGAAGGCACTATCATTTGGCCATCTTTGACTAGTAAGTCAAAAATTTCGTCACATTTGGTGACTTCTAAAGTATATGTTTTCTTAGGAAATTTGTCGTTCTTTTCCGGTTCAACGAGATTTTTCCCATTCGAAGGCGCAAGAACCTTGCATAAATAGGGTGGCCCTTGTTTTAATTCGGCCAGGTTGATTCCGCTTTCATCAAAACTTAAAGGGTCATTATATGTTTCTTGATCATGTTCATCTAATTCGACATATGCTACCCTTTCTTTCCTATTATTCTTATTTGCTCTGGCTTTTTCAGCCTTTAGACGTTCTACCTATCGAACTCTATCAGACAACTGGACCATATCCCTCAAATATTGGGTGTCTAATTTCTTTCTGATGGAATAATCTAAACCACCAGTGGCCATTTCGACCAACTCATGCTTAAGCACTTGTGCGAAACACCTTTCCTTTAGCAAACAGAATCTATTGAGATAATCATCTATTGGCTCAGTAAATTTGCTCTTAATACTAGCCAATTCCTTCAAACTAATCTTCGACTACCCTATGTAAAATTGTTCATGGAACAATCTTTCTAGGAGAATCCAGTCATAAATCGAATTCACTATGAGCGTAGTGAACCATGTGAAGGCATTCTTAGTGAGAGAACTAGGGAAGTATTTTATTCTCAATTTTTCTTTATTTGCAGTGTCCCCTGCCTCAGTTAGATACCTTGTTATATGTTCGACGGTAGATTCACTAGTGTCTCTAGAAAGTTTCGTGAATTTTGGAACCTTCTATCCCCTAGGCAATTCAGTCTGCAAAATGTTCTCAGACAACAATGAGATATAGTTTGGCCTATGGAGGCCAATGTTTACCCCATTTCGCGCCATAATCCTTTCGACCATGGCATCAAATTTCTTATCTCCTGCCATATCATCGTGTCGAACTCGATGTATAACTTCGCCTGCGTCTTGATTCCTTTTAAACATTACCACCCTTGGTTCTCTCTCCCTTGGCGATGGTTGTTCGACCCCGGGGGTTCGACTCTAACTACTTGATTTTCCACATCTGCACGAGGTACATTTCGAAGGGCTTGCTTAATTTTAGGATCCTCTTGTCGAGGTGCTTGAGGAACCCCAAAGAAGTCTGCAATTCGCGTCCACTGCGCTGCTATCTGTTGGTTTGTTTGGGTGGTGTTTTGAATCAAGAGGTTAAATATTGTGCCCATCTGTTGGGCAAGCATACGGACCATGTCATGGTTACTTTCATCTAATTGCTGCCTTAAAAATACTGCAGAGTTTGTAGTAAAATTGGGCATTTGTTGGGCAGAAAATCCCAACCCTGGGGGTTGGTTGATTCTACGCATATTGTTGATAGAAGATCCATACCCTTGCAAAGGCGAAAACGCATTCACCACTGGGTCAGCGAATGTTGACGTCGCATTGTGAAAATTTTTCATCATCGAAGTTGGCATGCCATATAGCTGTTTGTGACCATTCAAAGGCATTATAAATCCAGACACATAAGGCCTGAATGTACTAGTTCCCACTGGACGAGGGGTCACCGATTGACCCTGCGTCCTCACAGGAGATAAAATTGGTCCACTATGAGTGCTCAACGGTCTAGCCGTCGTACTCGTCATGGATGGAATTGCTTCAGACACAGATGTTGTGGTCGTATTCTCCGTTTTCGAAAGAGGGGGTTGTTTGCCATTGTTATTTGGCGGATTCGCCATTCTTCTTATGTATCTCCTTCTTGGTATTGCTTCGTTATTAATGGTTATTTTAACACTACTTAATCTCATGCAACGAAGTTGGAGAAAACACAAATGAAGAAATTTCAAATATTTTAAGAAATTAAATAAAAGCACTGGTCCCACTAGGTGTGCCAACTTTTTTACCATTAAAATTGGTAAACAAGCGCTAGTCTTCCAAATTCTATAATTTTGGTTACTTGCAGGATCAACTAGATTGATCCTAGAACATGTGCTTTTACTTTTCTTCAAATTTTACTACTTATGAACATTTCGACAATGTTCTTTTTGTTGAAAATAATGTTAAAGTCCGTAAAGGAATGCATAAATGTAAATTGCAATGTAAATGACTTCAAAGTAAATTTACAGCAAATGTAAATGACAAAATCTTAAATGATTTGATAAAAAGTGTAAAATTAGTAATCACACGTACATTTCACTTAGGAACTCGTTTCTCAACAACAAAGATGAAGGTGTGAAAAACACAAGAAAGGGGGTTTGAATTGGTTTTTCAAAATAAAAAATTATTTCTTTAAAATAAACTCCTTTTATATGACTCTTTCTTTTAACAATAATGACCTATGTTGAGAACAAAGATATGAACACGTTATGTTTATACTAGTTGACTTGAGAAACACTAAAGTTAATCTAGTCCACCTGCCAAGGTAATTTTGCCTCTCTCAACGAGGTCTTAATCCACTATTCAATCGAATCAGTACAATGCACTAGCCAAAATGCTGGTGACTAACACAACCTCTAAAACTCTCAAGTTTTAGACTTCTCAAGTAATAGAACCTCACAGGTCTTACTCAAGGAACAACCTCTAAGACTACACGTCCTAGACTTCTCAAGAAATACAACCACACGGTCTTTCTCAAGGAACACAAACCTAAGTTTGAATAAATTTCGTTTACAGACAAGTGCTTCTATACAAGCTGAAAATGTAAACACGTTTCGACCAGAATGACTTAAGAAAGATTTCAGCTAGAAAGAGTATTGCAGTAGCGTTCGTGTGTATCTTTCTTCAAGTCTTTTGCTTCCTTTTATAGCCGTGTAGAAAAAGCCGTTGAAGTGTAATCACTATAGCTAACTAGGCTGGCGGCTAGAAGCGTGAGGACAGATAAAAACTTTTGCGTGCTGTGCGTCCTATTTTTGTCAAAATATCTTTGATTGTACCGTTGCAGTGTTACCAAGATGTTTTCGCTTTGTATTGAGGTACAGCTGTACTATGTAGCTTTGTCTTCTTGGCTTCTCAACTTCAGAGGCTTTTCCGAGCATGAGTAAGAAGGGAAAACATTGCTTGTTTCTTGAGATTTTTAAGTCTTCGAATCCTCAAAGCAGCGTCTTCAGAGTCTTCAGCACTTAGTCTTCAGAACCTTGTTTGCTTGATGCATTGTCTTCATATCTTCAGAGGCTTCTGATAGTATCTGGTTGAAGCATGAGTAGAGACTTGATTTGGTCTTTAGAGCCTTGATCAGAGAGCATAAGTCTTCAGCATCTGGACTTCGTTCAATCAGAACCTTTGTCTTCAGAGCTTCAGAACTCGCCCCTTTTTATTTTTGTATCAGAGTCTTGTGAATCTCAGATTATCTTGAAATAAGTTCTTCTTTTCAAGTGTATAGGCGAAGTATTTTCCTTTAAGCATTTTGTTCGTGCCACTTTACGGAAGCATAACCTGTTTGTTAAGTTCTCACAAATAACAAACATTAGTTGTACAAAATTGTTCATACAGAAATACTCATTTGATATCATCAAAACTTAGAGATAAAATTGCAGAACCAAATCTTGTTCTCACAATCTCCCCCTTTTTGATGATGACAAAACTATGTATTTTGATGACATAATTTTGATATATATAATGCAGGGCAAATAACAGATTTTAAAGATAGCTTATCCTTCGTATGAAGTACTCCCCCTGAGTCTTAGACTTGACGAGTTTCTGTGCTAGGGCTCCCCCTGAGTCTTAGACTTGATGAATTTCTTAGTCTTGATTCTCTTTTCAGCAGAGTTCTGATTTTCTAAATGAAGCTTGATTTGGATCAGAATTCGGGAAAAAGAAAAACACTTTAATAGAAATAACAGTTTATCTGTTAGCATGTAAACAGCGTTGTTTTTCAGAGATTGACTATGGAATCAAAATATCACATATTACTTCTCCCCCTTTTTTTCATAGATAAAAAAGAATAGTGGTAAAAGGGTGAAAAACAAAGATCTTAAAGATAAAAGAGACATAGAGATTAGGTGCTTCCAGAGGACATCTTGTCCCATATTTTCTGAAGCATGCCCTGAAGATTAGAATTGACAGTCTTTTGTTCCTCAAAGTTTTCTCTGAACTTCTGTTGTTCTTCTCTGATTTCTCCAATTGCATTTTCCAAACGCTTAACAGTAGGATCAGATGTAGAAACAACTGCAGCATCTTGCTTGGCCTTTTCCATGGCTTCAGCTTCTTGTGCTATTCTGGCTTCTTATGCAGCCTTTTCTGCAAGAAGTGTTGCTTCCTCAGAAGCCTTTTCTTCAACTTCTTTCTGCTTTGCAGCCAAGAACTTAAGTATCCTGATTCGCTCTTCAGATTCTGCTCTTTCCTTTGCCCGTTGAATTCCAGCAGAGATGGTTGCGTCTGAGAAGCTTAAAATCCTTGCAAGTTCAATATCCAACCATTTCTGGAAGTTTTGACAAGAGCTTTCAAGCTCCAAGGGCTTGGCACTTATGTTGAAATCTTTTCTTAAGTTAGCAAACTTATTTAATGCCTTCTCAATAAATTGACCTATGCATTCATCAAAAGATTTTGGAGGTGGTATGTTATATATAACCAAAGCAAGGTCAGGCTTGGCAGAATTTGTTTTAGGTGGTGTTTGCTGAGATGAAACAATCTCAATAGGAGCATCTTCATTGATTGTTTGATCAGCAGGATATGTCACTTCTATAGTGTCTGAGCCTATGAGTGATTCAGAGGTGACAATCTCTAGAGATTCAGAGATTGTATCCTCAGAGATAGACTCAATGCTGAGGGTGTGAGATTCAAAGATTAGGTTCATGGAACTTTTTTCATTTGGCTAAATGATTGACGAAGTTATTGACGGAGTGTAGGTAGGAATGGCTTCAGTCAAGATAGGGGTACTGATTGATGAGTTGGGTAAAGATTGGATAGTGGTACTTGGAGGAAGAATTGAAAAAGATGGTGGTTTAAACTTCACCTGTGGATTGGAGGTAGGAATGGTGGTTTGAGATGATGATGATGGAGTGACAGTCTCAGTGACATTCATGGACCCAGAATAATTGATAGCCGATTTATTGATTTTCTCAAGAAGAAGAGATTCCAGTCTAGAAGTTTTTGAGGTTTTAGTTTCATCCTTTTTCTTCTTCTTAGGCTCAACATCCTCTTCAATTTGCTTCCTCTTACTCCTGGTGATGTATTTTGATTTAGGAATGACATCTTCAACTCTAGATTTTGGAATGTCATGCCCTTCTTCTCTCATTATAGCTACAAACGAAGCAATTGTTTTTGGATTATCTTCTTTTTGATAGTAGGGGTAGTTCGTTACCGGACATCTATTATTGATCACAGTGTCCTGAGGGATAGATATGGGTTTCACATCAACACTTGTAATCATTTTCATATGCTTAAGGTTCACAGCATTGAAGGCTTCTCCTACTTTTCCAGTCAGATAATCTGTGTATTTAGCATCCTTGACTAGATACTCCACTAGGTCGCATTCAACAAGGATATCAGAGAGAAGTCTTCCAAAAGGAATGTAGTTTACAATCTTCCTATCTGGTGAAGCTGTTGTTCTTGTCTTGCGCACCATATCTCTCAGGTAGTAGAATAGAATGGATGGAAGACACATTTTCTCATTCTTGTGCAGGTAGTACAACATGTACTTTTGATTTGTGTTGAAGAAATCTGCAGCACTCTTTGGAGTCCTTGGATTGATACATCCAAGAATAATTTTATGCCAGATTCTTAGATTGTCACGCAGATTCTTGCTTTTGTACTCTGTAGTCCCAGGTTGACAATTTTTGAAAATTGCTTTGTTGATGACTGAGTTAGATACTTCATTTTTTCCATAAACTCTTTTTCCTTCCAAGAATTGCATCCCTAGTAGGTCTGAAATAGATTTTTCAGTGATAATGATCTTTTGATCCATAACAAAAGATACAACATGAAGATCATCTGTTTCAGCGTGTCTCCAGAATTCCTTTACTAGGTCATCAAAGGTTGGTCCTCTAAGTCTGTCAAAGTAACTTTTCCACCCTTGAGTATTTAGTTGATCAGTTAGGTTAAACCCATTATCGCGAAGATTGTCAAAGTCGACATCTAGCTCTTTCAGAATGATTAGTTCATCTGCATGCACAACACAAGTGACAAAGGAATTTCTCTGTGTTACATGGGTTGCATCGATAGTGGGAAGAGATAATGGAGTTGAATCGATCGTTGCGGTGGTCGCGGAGGTTGTAAAAGGTGTAATAGATGAAGATGGTAGCTCTTGAGAGGGATTCAGTGATGCTTCAAATTCTTTGTAGAGGAGAACAGTTTCTCGTTGAATGATGTTTGTCATGATGATAGATAAGACCAGAGAGGATGAAAACAGGGATTTGAGTTGGTTTGAAGGAGATAGAGAAAAATAGAGATTTAGGGTTTTAGAGTTTCCTTTTGAGTGAGAGTGGGAATAGGAATGGTTTTTGAAAATTTAAGGAGATAGACACCGTACAAGGGAAAAGTGAATAAATGTAATAAAATTTTGAGTCAATCTCAAGAAAATTACTGTTCGTTTGATTTGAATAAATATAGTGAATTAGATATAATCTAATCACATGCAGTATTTATTTGCTAATCAAATGACACGTCAGAACTGACTTAGAAGAAAAATTTATCAGAACTGAGACGCATCTCACAAAAGTGATTCTGATGATTTTAAAATTACTTATTTCCTCTGACTAAACACATTTGGTTCTGAAATAATCTCATTCTGAACAATACTCCATTTTCAGATGTTTTAAAATAATTTGAAATCTATCTTCAACTAAGGGTTTTGTAAAAATATCAGCCCATTGATGGTCTGTATCAATAAATTTTAAGCATAAGGTTCCCTTCTGAACATAGTCTCTGATAAAATGGTGTTTTATTTCAATGTGTTTAGCCCTAGAATGTAAAATTGGATTTTTACTTAAACAAATAGCTGCAGTATTATCACAGAAGATAGGCATGTTACTCTCATATATCTGATAATCTTCCAGCTGATTTTTCATCCAAAGCATTTGTGTACTACATAGAGAGGCGGAAATGTATTCAGCTTCTGCTATAGAGAGAGCAATTGTAGATTGCCTCTTACTTGACCATGAGATTAGATTGTTCCCTAGGAACTGACAGTTTCCAGATGTGCTCTTTCTTTCCAATCTGTCTCCAGCATAGTCTGCATCGCAGTAACTAGAAAGAGTGTACTCTGATGTTTTCTCATACATCAAGCCAATGTTAGTTGTTCCTTTCAGATACCTTAGAATTCGTTTAACATCAGTTAAATGAGATTCTCTTGGATCTGATTGGAATCTAGCACATAAATGCACCCTGAATAATATATCAGGTTTAGAAGCAGTTAGATATAAGAGAGAGCCTATCATACCACGATAGAGCTTCTGACAAACCTTAACTCCTGTTTCTTCTTTTCCCATTATACATGTTGGATGCATTGGTGTTTTAGCTGTATTATAATCCATCATGTTGAATTTCTTCAGAAGTTCTTTTGTGTACTTACTTTGATGAATGTAAGTGGCTTCTGGTTTCTGATCGATTTGAATTCCCAGGAAGTACCTTAACTCACCCATCAGACTCATTTCAAATTCTGATTGCATTAACTTTGAAAATTCTTGACATAAAGAGGGGTTAGCAGAACCAAAAATGATATCATCAACATAGATTTGAACTATAAGAATATCATTCTTATATGTTTTACAGAAGAGAGTTGTGTCAACTTTTCCTCTGGTGAAATTGTTTTCTAAAAGAAATTTTCTCAATCTATCGTACCAAGCTCTGGGAGCTTGTTTTAAACCATAGAGTGACTTTTTGAGTTTAAAAACAAAATCTGATTTTTCTGAATTTTCAAAACCAGGAGGTTGTTTGACATAGACTTCTTCTGATATATAACCATTTAAGAATGCACACTTAACATCCATTTGATATAGGGTGATGTTATGATTTACTGAAAAAGAAATTAATAACCGTATTGCTTCAAGTCTTGCGACTGGAGCAAAGGTTTCATTGTAGACAATTCCTTCTTGTTGACTGTATCCTTGAGCAACAAGTCGTGCCTTGTTTCTAACAACTTTTCCCTTCTCATTTAGCTTGTTCCTGAATACCCACTTGGTTCCAATAACATGAACATTCTTGGGTTTTGGAACTAGATCCCAAACATCATTCTTTGAGAATTGATTCAGTTCTTCTTCCATATCCAGAACCCAGTCCTTGTCCATAAGAGCTTCTTCAACTGTAGATGGTTCGATTAACGACACCAGTCCCAAGAGTGTTTCTTCTGATGGTCTGAAGGATGATCTGGTTCTTATTGGAGCGTCCTTGCTACCCAGAATTAGTTCCTCAGGATGATAAGTAGACATTCTTCTTTTCTTTTGATGTGGAGTGTTCTTAGTTACATCAGTGGTATCCGGTGTAGGATCTTGCTGGTCTTTAACTTCATCTTCCTTTTCTTTAGGTTCTGAGAAGCTAATTTCCAAATCTGCAAGTTTTTCAACTAGCTCTGACTTTTCAGAGTCATGCTTGTCATCGAATCTAACATGAATTGATTCTTCCACAATCCTTGATTCTGTGTTATAATCTCTGTAGCCTTTTGAGCGTTCAGAGTATCCTAACAGCAGACACTTCTGTGCTTTGGAATCAAACTTGCTAAGATTCTCTTTAGTGTTTAATATAAAACAAGTACATCCAAATGGATGAAAGTAGGAAATATTGGGAAATTTATTTTTCCACAATTCATAAGGAGTTTTATTCAAGATAGGTCTAATAGAGATTCTATTTTGAATATAACATGTTGTGTTAATTGCTTCTGCCCAAAAGTGCTTAGCCATGTCAGTTTCTTGGATCATGGTGCGAGCCATTTCTTCTAAATTTCTGCTATTTCTTTCTATAACTTCATTTTGTTGTGGAGTTCTAGGACAAGAAAAATCATGGGATATCCCATGTGAATCAAAAAGGTTTTCAAAGTCTTTGTTTTCAAATTCTCCACCATGATCACTTCTGACTTTGACAATTTTGCAATTTTTCTCATTTTGTACTTGAGCGCAGAAGGAAGCAAACACAGAATATGACTCATCCTTGTGCTTTAAGAATTTCACCCATGTCCAACGACTGTAATCATCAACGATGACTAGTCCGTATTTCTTACCATTGATAGAGGTAGTTTTCACTGGTCCAAAAAGATCAATGTGAAGAAGTTCTAACGGTCTAGAGGTGGAAACAATATTCTTTTCTTTAAAGAAGTTTTTGAAAACTTGCCTTTCTGACATGCTTCATAAAGAGCATCTGAAGAGTACTTCAGATTTTGCAAACCTCTGACAAGTCCAAGCTTGTTCAGCTGAGAAATTCTTCTCAAGCTAACATGACCAAGACGTCTGTGCCAGACCCATTGCTCTTCATTTACAGAAAGAAGACATTTTACATTTTGATGTTTTAAATCTGATAATTTAATTTTGTACGTATTGTTCTTCCTCTTTCCGTTGAACAGGATAGATCCATCCTTTTGACTTACAGCTTTACAGGATGTTTGATTAAAAATAACGTCATAACCATTGTCACTAAGTTGACTAATTGACAATAGATTATGCATTAGACCTTCAACTAACATAACATTATTAATAGAAGGAAGCTTACCATTTCCAACAGTTCCGGAGCCAATAATTCTTCCTTTCTGATTTCCTCCGAAACCGACGACACCTCCAGGTTTAAGTTTTAGATCTTGGAACATATGCCTTTCTCTCGTCATGTGTCGCGAGCATCCACTGTCCAGGTACCATGACTGGTGTTTCAATGGTTCCATTAAGTATGTCTGTAACATAAACTATCTCATTCTTAGGTACCCATTTTGTGGGTCCTTTCACATTAGTTTTTCCAGAGGTTCTGACACCTTTGGACTTCCTTATATTAGGATAATAGTGTGGAACTTGTGCTTAGTGTTTAAGTTTAGGAGTTTTCTTCAGTTTCTGTGTTTGTGTAGTGATAGATTTTGAACCTTTTTGTTCAGAATATTTCAAGATAGTGCCAGAGGGCACAAAATGTTTGGACAGAGGTATTATCTTGATACTCTTGGTCTCATTATATGGATGTGATGGTCCTGAATATCCCAGACCTCTGTTACCATTTCTGCTGACTCCATAGATTATTGAAGCCATTTTGCTTCTATCTATGCTCTTAGCGAGAAAATGTTGGAAAGCTCTATCATACTTGGCTACTTCATTAGTATTGGTTATGTTAGAGGTGATTTCTTCTTCTAACCTAGAGACTTTACTTTTTAATGCAGTATTTGAATTTTCTAGAGAAAGTAGTTTTTCATTTAATTCAAAAATGGTTTGTTTGCTTTTAGTAAGATCTTCTGAAGGAACCCCAAGAGTCTTTTTCAGAGTTTTGTGTTTTTTTCGAAGAGTTTGATATCTCTCCATAAGTTCATATAATCCTATTTCAAGTTCAGAGCGAGATAGGGAAGAAAGTACCTCTCTTTCGTCGTCAGAATCTGAAGGTTCTCCTTCTGATAGAGCATCGGTGGTTTTAGCCATGAATGCTACATTAACACGTTCTCCATCAGAATCATCTTCGGACTCTGAATCATCCCAAGTTGCCATAAGACCCTTTTTAGTTTTCTTGGGTCTTTCATCTTTCTTAACCTTTGGACAGTCATTTTTTATATGTCCAGGTTCCTTGCATTTAAAGCACGTAACGTCTCTTCCATAAGTTCTCCTTTGACCATATGTAGACTCAGATCTTCTTCTTGGTCCTCTGAACTTATTTCTTCTGTATTTCCATAGTTGACTAATTTTTCTTGATATGAGAGATATGCCATCTTCATCTGATTCTTCTTTAGATTCTTCCACTTCCTCCTCTGCTTGATACGCCTGTTTCTTTTCAGATTTATCTTTTAGAGCAATGGATTTGCTTTTCTTTTGAGATTCATCTTCTTGGAGCTCTATTTCATGACTTCTTAAAGAACTGATTAGTTCCTCAAGACTTATGTTATTCAGATGCTTTGCTAGTTTCAAGGCAGTCACCATTGGTCTCCATTTGACAGGTAGACTTCTGATAATTTTCTTGACATGATCAGCAGTAGAATAGCCTTTGTCCAGAACTCTGAGTCCTGCAACAAGCATCTGAAATCTTGAGAACATGGTTTCCACAAATTCATCATCTTCCATCTTGAAGACCTCATATTTTTGAATTAGTGCAAGAGCCTTCGTCTCCTTGAGTTGAGCATTGCCTTCGTGAGTCATACGAAGAGAGTCAAAGATAGACTTTGTGATGCCCCCAAACTATACCCCCAATTAACATGCAATTAAAGCACTAAAAGAAAATTCGAAATTTCGTCAGAGTACATTTGAATTCGCGGCATAGAAAGGGAGGAATCACATCAACTATAACAAAACATAGCATACAACACCTGCCCATAAAGATATGCAACTGTGGGGTAGCAATCAACAGAGGGAACTTAGTTCCTTACACCCACTTTTCAGAAATTAGAATTAAAGCGGAAAATCTAAAATCTGAACAACATATATACATATATACATATAAACATATCTATCATACATCCAGTTATACATATACAACCACAATATATCATCGAATATACAAAGTAATAGCACGCGGCCACCCTAACTACCCGGAGTCACATATCAGAGCCGACCGACCAAAATAATGAAGACGCAACGCTTCACAAAAAGAATACCTCCAGCAACTCTAATCTGCAACGCCTCATAGAGCGTCATAAAATAGCAGAATGGTGAGAAAAACAACCATAATATAATTGAATAAAATTATATATATAAACACAAAAATGTACAAGTAACACATTCTCACCACAACCACATATAACATAATACCGCATAATTCTCAAGCATCGAATACCATTACACACCACACATATACCATACAATCATCAATCACATTCACAATCCTCAAGACCCATTTTTATTAGATAGAACATTTCATAAGCTTTCCAACAGTATAAAGAACGTCCCGATCCGGGTTACGGATCAAAAGTTACGGAATTTTAGAAAACAGATAAAATTTTGAAGTCCCAGACCGCGCTGAGCGGCCTCTCGAGCGCGCTGAGCGGGCTCGCTACTGCCTGGTGAGGTTGCATTTTTTCAAAAGCGCGCTGAGCGGGCACCTGCGCGCTGAGCGGGCACCTGCGCGCTGAGCGGGCTCTGCGATTTTCAGAAAAAAAACCCTCTTCGAGAATCCACCCCAAAAATCCCATTTTTCACCCAAATTCAATTCCAACAGCAAAACAAACATCAACGATTATTCATACACACAGTGTGATCATACAATACCGTTTATATCGATTTCCGACCGTGAAAACCTCGATTTCTACTCGTTTATCTCATTTCGACCTATATTTGAAAAAAACAACAAAACTTCCACACAAACATACATAATCATACACAATCATAGTATAATCGAGTTTCGCACCCTTACCCGATTAATCGATTCCTAGAAATTGTTCTTGATGATTTTCCAAGCTTTTCTCCAATTTCTCTCTTTTCTCTCTTCTCCTCTTTTCTTCTCTTTTCTTCTTTCCCTTTTCTTTTCTATTTTTCTTTTTCTTTCTATCTTACTAACTTAATGAAAATAAGTGGGAAAAGACCAAAATACCCCCACACTCAAATATCTCACAAACGTTCCCAAAACACGATAAAATATAATCACGACGAAAAATAACATATTTTCACATAAAAGTCGAAAATAAAATAAAATAATAATAAAATAATCAAAAGACTCAATAAAATAAAATTGGCAAAACTGGGGCGTTACAATTCTCCCCCACTTAGAAATTTTCGTCCTCGAAAATCTTACCTGATACAAACAACTCTGGATACGACTCCCGCATCCTACTTTCCAACTCCCACGTCAGATTACCATCAGCAGCGCCTCCCCACGCCACTTTCACAAGTGCAATCTCTTTACCCCTCAACCGCTTCACCTCGCGATCTAAAATACTAACCGGTAAAGTCTCAACCGTAAGGTTATCTCTTACCTCAACCTCGTCCATTGGAATAACATGTGAAGGGTCCGGAACATACTTCCGAAGCTGTGAAACATGAAAAACGTCATGCAAATTCGACAGATTCGGCGGCAACGCCACACGATACGCTACAGCACCCACTCTCGCAGATATCTGGTAAGGACCAATAAATCGAGAAGTAAGCTTCTTAGATTTCAAAGCACGACCAACGCCCGTTACCGGCATAACTCTCAGAAATACGTGATCACCCTCTTGAAACTCAAGATCCTTCCGTCTCCGATCATGATAACTCTTTTGTCTATCCTGAGAAGCCTTCATTTTCTCACGAATAAACTTTACCTTTTTCGTCGTCTGTTGCACTAATTCCGGTCCAACCACAGAACTCTCACCAGTTTCGTGCCAACACAACGGCGTTCGACATCTTCGTCCATATAAGGCCTCAAAAGGTTCCATTCCAATACTAGAATGGAAACTGTTATTATACGTGAACTCAACCAAAGCAAGATAACTGTCCCACGTACCACCTTGTTCCAAAACACACGCTCTCAACAAATCCTCCAAAGACTTAATCGTTCTTTCGGTCTGACCATCCGTCTGCGGATGATAAGCCGAACTCAACCTCAATCTAGAACCCAAAGCCTTCTGTAAACTTTCCCAAAATCTAGATGTAAACCTAGGATCTCGATCCGAAACAATACTTAAAGGAACCCCATGCAATTTCACCACCACACTGATATAGATCTCAGCTAACCGTTCCAAAGAAAAACTGATGTCAATCGGAATAAAATGCGCCGATTTAGTCAGCCTGTCCACAATCACCCAAATAGCATTATGCCCACGCTGAGTGTTCGGTAATCCCGTCACTAAATCCATCGAAATGCTATCCCACTTCCACTCAGGAATATCCAACGGTTGCAACAAACCACTAGGTCTCAAATGTTCCACTTTCGATTTCTGACAAGTCAAACATGCATACACAAACTGAGCCACATCTCTTTTCAAACCAGACCACCAGAAAATCTTCTTCAAATCTTGGTACATCTTATTCGCACCCGGATGAATACTTAAATTACTCCGGTGTCCTTCCTCCAAAATCATTCTTTTCAACTCCGCATCATCAGGAATACAAATACGACCACGGAATCTTAAAACACCAAAATTATCCACCTTGAAATCCACATTCTCATTCCTCATCAAATCAACGAATTTCAAATCCAGCTTTTGTTTCTCACTAACCGACAACAAAAATTCATTCGCAACCTTCAACATTCCAAGCCTCACACTAACCGATGTCACTTCACATACCAAACTCAAATCTCTAAACGATTCCAAAAGTTCCAACTCTTTCACCATCAATGCGGACATATGCAACGATTTCCAGCTCAATGCATCGGCTACCACATTAGCTTTACCAGGATGGTAATTCAAGCCAAAGTCGTAGTCTTTCAAGAATTCCAACCATCTCCGCTGCCTCATGTTCAACTCTTTCTGATCAAATAAATATTTCAAGCTTTTATGATCACTAAAGACCTCGAACCTTGCACCATAGAGATAGTGCCTCCAAATCTTCAACACAAAAACTACAGCCGCTAACTCAAGATCATGAGTAGGATAGTTTTTCTCATGAACTCTTAACTGTCTTGAAGCATAAGCTACAACTTTACCTTCCTGCATCAGAACACCACCCAAACCAATTAAAGAAGCATCGCAGTACACAACAAACGGTTCATTAGGATCAGGTAAAATAAGAATCGGAGCTGTCGTCAATCTTCTCTTCAGCTCGCAAAAACTCTCTTCACATTGAATATCCCAAATGAATGCTTTGCCCTTACAAGTCAACTGCATCAAAGGAAGAGCTAGCTTAGAAAAACCTTCAATGAACCTCCGGTAATAACCCGCCAAACCCAAAAAGCTTCGAATCTCGGTAACGGATCTAGGAGCCTCCCATTGTAGAACTGCTTCTACTTTAGATGGATCCACAGCAATACCATTACCTGAAATTACGTGTCCAAGAAAACTCACCTCAGACAACCAGAATTCACACTTGGACAATTTGGCAAAAAGCTTCCTTTCCTTCAAAACCTGCAAAACAATACGCAAATGCTCTGCATGTTCCTCACGAGACTTAGAATAGATTAAAATATCATCAATAAACACCACCACAAAACGATCCAAATGCTCGTGGAAAATACGATTCATGTATTCCATAAACACACCAGGCGCATTAGAAACCCCGAACGGCATCACCGAATATTCATAATGACCGTACCGTGTTCTAAAGGCTGTCTTCTGAATATCCTCTTCTTTCACCCTTATCTGATGATAACCCGATCTCAAATCAATCTTACTAAATACACAAGCACCAACCAACTGATCCATCAGATCATCAATCCTTGGAAGCGGATACTTGTTCTTAATCGTCACTTTGTTCAACTGGCGATAATCAATACATAATCGCATACTCCCATCTTTCTTTTTCACTAACAAAACTGGAGCACCCCAAGGAGAAACACTTGGCCGCACGAACCTCTTTTCCAACAACTCACTTAACTGCTTTTTCAACTCCACCAATTCAGATGCCGACATTCTATAAGGTGCCATAGAAACAGGTCTAGTACCAGGAACTAGATCTATCAAAAATTCAACTTCTCTCTCTGGCGGTACATCTGAAATATCAACAGGAAACACCTCAGGAAATTCGCACACAACAGGAAACACTTCAAGAGAAACTTCACTATCCACAATCAAAGATGCAAATATTCCAAACAACTGAGCTTCATCCGCCAAAAGTTTCTTCAACTCTTTGGTAGACAAGAAACTCGAGCCTTCATCTTCCTCAAGAGAAGGAAACCTTACAAGCTTATGATAACAATCAATGTGCAACCGATTGAATTGCAACCAGTTCATTCCCAACACCACATCTAAACCTTCCAACGGTAAACACACTAAATCCATCGCAAAGTCTTTGCCATAAATGGTCAAAGGACAACTCAAACACACTAAAGAAGTAGTTACTGACCCCATCGCTGGAGTATCAATAACCATCTCACCATCCATCGAAGACAACCCAAGATTCAAACGTTCAGCGCACTCAGACGAAATAAACGAATGAGTCGCTCCAGTATCAATAATAGCAATTAAAGGCGTATTATTAATAAAGCAAGTACCTCTTATCAGACGATCATCACTTGAAGTCTGAGTTCCCGCCAATGAAAACACTTTCCCACTAGTCGGAGCTTTCTTCTGATTCGGACACTTCGAACTAATGTGACCAGGTTCCCCACAGTTATAACACTTCACTACATTCTTCCTCTTACAATCAGCTAAAACATGTCCGATACCACCACAATTAGAACACTTATCCATTTTCTTCCTACATTCCATCTGGCGATGACCCAATTCACCACATTTAAAACACCTAGGAGCATTAGACATACCTCCTCCACTTGACCTTCGATCAAAAGTACTCCTTTGTTTACCTTTATCAGCCTATGACACATACGGTCCACCACGGAACTGTTGTTTCCCTTTCCTGTCACTTACACTTTTATAGTGAGCAGAACGAGCCTTACTATCTTCATCATAAATCCTACAGCATTCCACCAAATCAGCAAACCTTCGAATCCTCTGATATCCAATAGCCTGCTTTATCTCAGGACGCAAGCCACTTTCATACTTCACACACTTTGAAAATTCAGCAGTCGCTTCCACATAATGAGGATAAAACTGCACAAGTTCCACAAACTTAGCAGTATAGTCAATAACCGACATATTACCTTGTTTTAGCTCTAAAAACTCAATCTCCTTCTTTCCTCGGACATCCTCCGGAAAATACTTCCTTAGAAACTCTCGGCTAAACACCTCCCAAGTAATCTCTTCTTCCTCCTCCTCAACTTCCAACACCTGACGAGTACTGACCCACCAGTCATCAGCCTCTTCGTGTAACATATGAGTGCCCAGCCTCACCTTAACATCATCGTCATCACAATCCATTACCCTGAAAATCCTCTCAATCTCTTTCAACCACAACTGCGCATCATCCGGATCATGCTTCCCTTTAAAGACCGACGGCTTATTCTTTCTAAACTCATCATTTCCGGCAGCATTCGGTGCACCCTGCACAGCTCGTGCCATCGCTTCCATCGCAGCAGCCAAAGCAGCATCATTACGACCAGCCATATTCTGTTCGTCCAAAATAGAAACTATGGTTAAACAACCACTTGCTCAACACAACTCGCCCAATATGCCAGACACAATAGACACAAACGACACAACTGACACGAACTGGCTCTGATACCACTTAATGTGACGCCCCCAAACTATACCCCCAATTAACATGCAATTAAAGCACTAAAAGAAAATTCGAAATTTCGTCAGAGTACATTTGAATTCGCGGCATAGAAAGGGAGGAATCACATCAACTGTAACAAAACATAGCATACAACACCTGCCCATAAAGATATGCAACTGTGGGGTAGCAATCAACAGAGGGAACTTAGTTCCTTACACCCACTTTTCAGAAATTAGAATTAAAGCGGAAAATCTAAAATCTGAACAACATATATACATATATACATATAAACATATCTATCATACATCCAGTTATACATATACAACCACAATATATCATCGAATATACAAAATAATAGCACGCGGCCACCCTAACTACCCGGAGTCACATATCAGAGCCGACCGACCAAAATAATGAAGACGCAACGCTTCACAAAAAGAATACCTCCAGCAACTCTAATCTGCAACGCCTCATAGAGCGTCATAAAACAGCAGAAGGGTGAGAAAAACAACCATAATATAATTGAATAAAATTATATATATAAACACAAAAATTTACAAGTAACACATTCTCACCACAACCACATATAACATAATACCGCATAATTCTCAAGCATCGAATACCATTACACACCACACATATACCATACAATCATCAATCACATTCACAAATTCACACGCAATTAATTCATGATTTATGCAATGCACATAGACCGACACAACGACTCTATGCACATGCCATGCGGTACCGACTTCCAATGTATCATGTCTCATCATCAGTTCACTCAGGAACTATTGGAACCATCGCTCGTTACTGAGAATCTCAAGTAACTCCCCGTCGGGCCTACGATGTTCACCCATCGCTTTAGGTCCTCAGGCAACGCCTCATATTTTCGAGGCACACGACGTTAAGGATTGCTTTAAGTCTCCAAAGGAGCCCACAATCGTCTATAACCACCGCTTTAGGTCCTCAGGCAGCGCCTCATATTTTCGAGGCACACAATGTTATAGCAGATTCCATCAGGAACCAAACCGCCACTCAGGACATTTCCACATAATGCACATCATGATGCTTGGCATACAATGACTCATGACATTCACATTGCATCCATACACACATTCATAATCATGCACATTTATCAAATACCACACTTAGCATTTTCTTGCCTTTCGGCCACAAAACATCATCACAACAGCACATAAGTCATCTCACGTACAAAACAACAACATACGGCATAATACACGTCAATTCCACACCATTAAAATGACAAAAATCGATAACCGACACTATTCCCATTTCCCGACATAATTTAATCGGCTAACAATCCTCAAAACCCATTTTTATTAGATAGAACATTTCATAAGCTTTCCAACGGTATAAAGAACGTCCCGATCCGGGTTACGGATCAAAAGTTACGGAATTTTAGAAAACAGATAAAATTTTGAAGTCCCAGACCGCGCTGAGCGGCCTCTCGAGCGCGCTGAGCGGGCTCGCTACTGCCTGGTGAGGTTGCATTTTTTCAAAAGCGCGCTGAGCGGGCACCTGCGCGCTGAGCGGGCTCTGCGATTTTCAGAAAAAAAACCCTCTTCGAGAATCCACCCCAAAAATCCCATTTTTCACCCAAATTCAATTCCAACAGCAAAACAAACATCAACGATTATTCATACACACAGTGTGATCATACAATACCGTTTATATCGATTTCCGACCGTGAAAACCTCGATTTCTACTCGTTTATCTCATTTCGACCTATATTTGAAAAAAACAACAAAACTTCCACACAAACATACATAATCATACACAATCATAGTATAATCGAGTTTCGCACCCTTACCCGATTAATCGATTCCTAGAAATTGTTCTTGATGATTTTCCAAGCTTTTCTCCAATTTCTCTCTTTTCTCTCTTCTCCTCTTTTCTTCTCTTTTCTTCTTTCCCTTTTCTTTTCTATTTTTCTTTTTCTTTCTATCTTACTAACTTAATGAAAATAAGTGGAAAAAGACCAAAATACCCCCGCACTCAAATATCTCACAAACGTTCCCAAAACGCGATAAAATATAATCACGACGAAAAATAACATATTTTCACATAAAAGTCGAAAATAAAATAAAATAATAATAAAATAATCAAAAGACTCAATAAAATAAAATTGGCAAAACTGGGGCGTTACAGACTTTGCAGTTTCTTTGTTTGTAATTTTCTCATATTCTGTATAAGAAATTGCATTTAACAGAATCGTTCTTGCTCTGTGATGATTTTGTAAGTTTTCTTCTGTGCATCTGTAAATGCACTTCTATCAATCTTTTTGCCTGCAGAATCTACAGGGTGACTGAAGCCATCAACTACCAGATCCCATAGATCTAAGTCAAACGACAAGAAGTAACTTTCAATTCTATCTTTCCAATAGTCAAATTTTTCTCCATCAAAGATAGGAGGTTTTGCAGTATAAGAATCTCTTTCATTCACAATAACACTTGTTTCAGGAGTTGGTGCAGTCATTGTTTTTCACACTTGGATCGGTACTGAACAACGACAACGACAACAACAACAACAACAACGACAACAACAACGACAACAACAACAACAACAACAATAACAACAACAACGACGACGACGACGACAACAACAACAACAACAACACAACAACAACAACGACGACAACAACGACGACAACGACGACCACAACAACAACAACATCAACAACAACAACAACAATAACAACGACAACAACAACAACGACAACGACAACAACAACAATGGCAACGACAACAACAACAACGACAATGACAACAACGACAACGACAATGACAACAACGACAACGACAACAACTACAACAACAACGACAACAACGAAAATGACAACAACAACAACAACAATGACAGCGACAACAACGACAACGACAACAACGACAACGACAACAACAACAACAACAACAACGAAAACGACAACAACGACAACGACAACGACAATGACAACAACGACAAAAACAACGACGACAGCGACAACAACGACAGCGACAACAACGATAGCGACAAGAACGACAACAACAACAACGACAACAACAACAACAACAATGACAACGACAACTACAACAACAACAACAATAATAACGACAACAACGACAACAACGACGACAACAACAACAACAACAACTACAACAACAACAATAACAACAACAACAACGACAACAACAACAACAACAACAATAACAGCAACAACAACAACAACAACAACAAAAACAACAACAACAACGACAACAACAACAACAACAACAACAATAACAACAACAAAAACGACGACAACAACAACAACAACCACAACAACGACAACAACAATGACAACAAGAACGACAACAACAACAACAACAACAACAACGACGACGACAATAACAACAACAACAACGACAACAACAACAACAACAACAACAACATCAACAACCACAACAACAAAAACCACAACAACAACAACAACAACAACGACAACAACAACAATGACAACAACAACAACAACAACAACAACAACAACAACAACAACGACAAGAACAACAACAACAACAACAACAACAACAACAACAACAACAACAACAACAATGAAGAACTTTACATACCAAAAATATGATGAGTGATATGTAAAGAAAAGTGTTGGTTCGAACTTCCTTCCTCCTTGGAGAAGAATTGTGTCTTTCTTTCACTAGAGCTCAAAATGTGAATGAGCAAGACTTAACATTAACTCTGAGGGAATAAAAAATTTAAAGAGTATTTATCTCGGTTTTACTAAAAATTGAGGTAACATATCCGACGTAAAATCTATAAAAATTAAATGCGCCTTTTTTGGTTCCAAAAGTTATAAAAAATTAGAGAGTTTTTATCTCGGTTTATTTAAAAACTGAGGTATAATATCCAACGTAAAATCTATAAAAAATAAAGTCGTCTTTTTGGTTCTAAATAAAACATAAAATTGAAAGAGTTGGGAATCGAATCTCAAACTCTGAGCAACTACTGATGTCGGTTTTTGTAAAATTCGAGGAAAAGATTGATGATTTTTTTAAAATAAAACATGGTATTCTCAAGACCTATATCCTCGATTGTTTATTGTTTGAGGTGTAAATTTCGTCATAAAAATATTATTTGTTGTAGTGATTTATTTTAAAAAAAATTGAAATGTGACGCGCCTATAGTTTACATTTCAATTATTGATTGACCGAGCCACCGAAATAAAAGATTTGCCATAAAATGTATTATTCGTAGTAATTGTGTTTTTTAACTGATAATTTTTGCAATCTAGCTCAATTAGTTGACACATTGGTTTTAAATTGCTTGTTAATCTTATTCAATTTAAGAGATAATACATTAGATATTAGAATACATTGTATAATAATATTGGATCTATATAAGACACTTGAGAATAGACAGACATGGGTATAAGTTTCACTAAACTAACACCATACTAATTAAAACTAGACACATTCCTCAAAACTAATATGTTACTACTATTTGTGTATAAGACAATATAATTTGCAGTTGAATTGATTAATGAGATTTTTACTGTACTACTCTCTTTTGAAATTGTATATACCATAAAACCCTACTCTGAAAAAAAATTTCCAGACTACCCCATAATCTGAGGGTGCTCGCCATTTGAAGTTACGAGCAGGTGCAAAGAAAATAATGCAGTAGGTGCTCGCCATCTCAAGTGGCGAGCATGTGAAGGGTTATTATTTTTTTTTGTTTTTTTAATTTTTTAATAGTTTATATGTTTTAATAAAATTATTTAATTAGTTTTAATAATATAAATTAATTAAATATTAATATAATAATAAAAAAAATATTATTTTTTTTCAGAAAATTAATATTTTTAAAAAATGTTTTAAAAATGAGTGATGTGAAGGCAATTATTAATTTTTCAATAGTTTATATGTTTTAATAAAATCATTTAATTAATTAAAATAATATAAATTAATTAAATAATAATATAATAATTATAAAAATATTATTTAAAAATGAGTGATACTCGTCGAATGAGTTGGCGAGCAGAAATGAAAAATTTTTCTATAAATAAACGTCGTTGTGTATCAACATTAATCATTCCAGGGAGGTATTTGCATATTAAAAAATGTCGGTCAAAGCTCTTGTGTTTTATGGGCAAGAAAAAAATGAGTGTTTACCTAGATCCATTGTGGAACTTCAGAACCGTGGTTGCAGCAATTAACACAGGATTTCGACAGTTGGGTGGCCGTCGCATGAAGGTGAGAAAAATGGAGTATCGTTGTCCGTATATAACGCTGACTGATGCAAGCCCGGAGGGTACGTACTTGTATTACATGGATCGTATAGAAAATGCTGAAGATGTACAATGTATGTTTTCAGCACATAGTGGGGAAGTTAACAGAGGAGTCGAAGATCCACTTGTGTTGATTGTTGTTGTGGATTAGCTTGTATGTTAGGTTGTTGAGTTTGTAATCTTCTAATGTTGTTGTTGATTAGTTGAATCATTTAAATCAAGCATTGTGTTGTTGTTTTATGAACAAGTCCTAGTGTCGTAATTGTTTGAAAACGTTGTCTTGAAATATAAATTTGTGCTGGATTACAGAGAAAGCAAGTTCAAGCTACATACTTTACTAATTTAGAAACTTGGATAACAAATAATATTATCTAGCCGGTTGGTTTGACGGGCCGGCAACATTAGGACATTTTCGACGCATATGTCCTATTTCTCTAGAAATCCCACACCTTCTCTTTTCCTTTTCAACGTCGTCCATTTTGGTTCTAATCCTACTACTGGTTGGACGTCCCTTCTTATTTCTTCTCATGGAATCGTCGTGGCAAAGTGTAAATCCTTCATATTTTGGCCAGTTTTCTTCGTGGGGTAGTCCCAAGAAGCTCTCCTAGTAGACTTTGAATACATTGAGAACTGTGAAAACTTCTGGGATGTGAATGGAGTAGTCTTGACGTATACTAGAACATGTTGCAATAACGTGGGAGCAAGGTAAGTGAAACACCTGAAATTTCCCACAGTCACACCACCGGTTCTTTAGGTCAACGCCGAAAGTACCTGTCGGACGACCATTGTTGTGATTTATTTTTTCCTGCACCATGAAACAAAATCTTTCACGATCAAATTGAATGACGTTATGTGTGTTAGCCTTGGCTACCTCATCAGTCATTCCCTTGTTGCAACCATCTGTGAAAACTTTTCCAGTAGCCAGCATTTTGGTCCACTTGTGGCCTCTTTTACTAAAGAGGGAACCCATGCGATAGTAAGTAGATTGGACCAATGCAGTGATTGGAAGGTTTCGAGTTTCCTTTAGGACATAGTTCATAGCTTCTGCCAAGTTAGATGTCATATGCCCCCAACGGCGCCCTCCGTCATATGCTCTTGCCCACTTCTCCCTAGGTATATTGTCTATCCAACGTGAGGCCTCAATGTTTGTTGCCCGGATTTCTCCGCGATAGTAGTTAAATGTAGCCTCCGTCAATGCGTAACCTCCAATTGGACACTAGCCTAGTCCTTGCTCTATTAGAGAGATGGAGACCCGAAACACACACATTTCATTTACGAACCGGTGAATGTATTATCACATTAGAAGATGTTAACATGTTGTTAGGTCTCCGAGTGGATGGGAAAGCGGTTGTTGGCCATACCGAAGTTACCAACGATGTTTATATGGAGAACCTAGGGGTAGAACCTACGAAATTCGATAAAAATAGAGGGTCCTTGAAGATTGTTTGGCTAGAACGCTTATATCAACAGTTAAACAGTAACCCTTCCCCAACCGCAGAACAAACTCTATTACAGGTTAAACTTTATATTCTACTTGTAATTGCTACCATTCTTTTTCCGGACAAGAGTCAAAATCTATTGCATTCTTCGTGGATTCCTTTCGTAGGGGATCTTGAAAAATGCAACAAATTTAGTTGGGGATCTGCTTGTCTTGCAAGACTGTATAGAGAAATGTGCAAGGCTGCAGACAAGGATGTTAGGAGCATGAGTGGTTGTGTCTTACTGCTCGTTAGTTGGGCATTCACGCGTATACCATTGTTTGCTCCTACTAGTACGGTGCAACCGTCATTTCCATACGCGCAAAGGTATTACAAATATTAATATGCACTTTAATTTCTTTTTAATCAGCTAAACCTAACTTGTATATTTTTTTTCATGCAAGATGGACCCAAAGAAATATGAATTACGACAACAATCCGCGTTTCTATCTGCAAGGGTATCGAAACGCACTTGATCACATGGAAGAAAGAGACGTGAGTTTGCAAGCATAACTCTCTACATGTTGCTATATACATCTTCTTTGTATTCTAATTGTTTTATTTGTTGCAGTTTATATGGAGGTCGTACATTGAATTTCCAGTGTCCGATCAAAGAGACAGCAGAATCTGGAGTTCTACAATTTATCTTATCTGTTTCCATATTGTTGAAATGCATCAAACAGATAGAGTAAAACTCCAGTTTGGTTTCGAACAAGATATCCCTCCCCTCCCAAGGTGTCTAAAGGAACACCACGAAATAACAATGAAAAAGGCCCAAAAGGTTCATTGGCGCGAATTCAACAAGGAAGAGGTGAACCAATGGAAACACAGGAGATATTTGGTTTTGCAGGGGGTTTCGGTAGTTGGTGAACGCAATCCAGGCCCGGAGTATTTAAACTGGTTTCGTGCAATTCCTTATGTGCACATCGCACCAGACCAATTTTTGAGCGACCCACGTACGCAAGCTTCATCTTCAACACAACCAACTGCCGCTACAATGACTCAGGATGCACCATCAATGTACACATCCCAATTTGGTGGACATGCATCTTCCTCCGCTCAGCACACATACCAACGCACACAAACCACCGAACAACACACGTTCAACACACCCATCGACCAAACTCCCTACACTCAAATCCCTCAACAAAACTACCAATACAACTACAACCAACAATATCAACACCTAACCACCCATCGACCACCCTTACAATTCACACCGGTACCACCGCCAAATTTCGACCAATCAAACCCCCAATTTCCACAACACACATTCAACACCTCATTCTCTCAACCCACCTCCACCTTCACGCCTGACGATGTCTACATCCCAACCCTCCAAAGTACCCAACCCAATACCTACACCCAACCACCACATTCATTCCAACATTTTCTGCTGACGGAGGAACAATTAATGCAAATGCCTGACTTAAACATTGATGACATTCTTGGGGAGCAAGTAACGACGCAAGCGGATCCCCCTTCAAAGCTATCAGAGCCTTCAACGACACATCACGGTGAAGACATGTCTTCCGATCCTTCTCAATCACCTCCAGAGGATGCAAATGAACTTATGGGTAGGGGACATCGACATAAACGGGGCACTAGGTGTGGGACAGGCGGCCATTATTGATGTAATGTTTCTTAGTCTTGAATAGAAAAATTATTATTTTACTGTATGTATTTTATTACTGTATTATGTTATTGCATTTTATTTTAATATTGCATAAAAAAATTTAATTAATTATTTTAATATTATTCTTTTAATATATAATATTTTAAATCATTAATTCATTAACTTATAATATTTTAAATCATTAAAATTATAATATAAACTATTAAATAATTAAAAAACGAAGAAAAAAAACTGCTTCACATGATTGCCACTTGAGATGGCGAGCACCTACTGCGTTTTATTCTCTTCACCTGTTCGTAACTTCAAATGGCGAACACCCTCAGATTATGGGGTATTTTGGAAAAAAAAATTCAGGGTAGGGTATTATGGTATATACAATTTCAAAAGAGGGTAATACAGTAAAAATCTCTTGATTAATTTATTTTCAAATTACTATACAAAATCATGTCACTTCTACCTCCTTGATAAGGACAAAAAAAAAATAACTTCACGTAAGAACTACAGTTTTTTGCTTAGAATCAACCATGCATATACATAGGTAAAGGACAATTGCATGACTCAACTCTGTGACATTAATAAATGTGACATGATAGAAACTGAAGGCTGTTACAAACATGTTTCCTTGTTTCCTTTGAAATGTCATGTTGCTAACTTTACTGACCTAAATTTAGATAGACAATTTACTAATCACTATTATTTTGTCTATGAATGTCTTTTTTGGTTTTTGTTATTTTACATATTGACACATATTACAATGGTTGCACATGTATTGGTGAAAGACTACATTAGATATGCAACCTATTGTTTGTAGATAGAGTATGGAATTGTTTCTTTAGCTATGTCATTTATGTGTCAGTTGGATTGGCTCCAATCTCTTAAATTGACCAATATTACTTCTTGTTAGAGATGTGTAATATTGTGATGTTAATTTCAAATTTCAAATGTAGATCGTTTCATAATTTAAAAAAAAATAGTCAAAAATTTTAAAAAGAGTTTTCTTTATCAAGACTATTTTGTGTGGGATATCAAAATGAGACCTAAAACCTTTTTCTCACTTCATTTGAACCCCTTAAAAATTTCGAATAGGTCCATATAATCGGCTAGGTGTGCCTTTGCATATGCTATTTGATATGGAGTTTTAAAATCTATTATTTATTATGTGTACTCACCTTAAAACTCTATTAAATAGCATAAGCAAAGACACACATAATAAACAAGTGATCCACCGACTTAATCATACCCTAATACAAAACACAGCCAAACGCTCCAAAATCAACAACAATATTATACTTAAAATTATTTTTCCTACGCATGATCCTATCTTGCAACACCTTCTAGGAAAAAGCTATATCCACTACTAGAAAAACAACTATTAGTACCGGATGTCAGTAGATACTAAAAGCGTAAAAATCGACGCTAATATGGGTTTAGCGTCGATGTCGGATCTTGGATAAAACCTGCGAAACTATTGCGTAGTGTCGACTGTAAAGCAACCGGGGCTAGTTAGCCTCGGCTAAACCAAAGCTAAGTAGATGCTAACAGCAGTCGACTCTACATTATTTAAAAGAAGAAAAGTCAACAAATATGCGTAATGTTGCCCAAAGCGACTCTAAAGTCAACAAAGAAAAGTCAATAATTAGTAGTAGTGTCGGTCTGGCAGACTCTATACTCAACAAAAAAAGTTAATAAATATGTTTAGCATCAGCCTAGCCAACTCTAAAATCAACAAAAAAAAGTCAGCAATGCTTAGTAGCGTTGGTCTGGAGGCTTTATAGTCAACCTATAAAAATCAAATAAAATGTTTATCGTCAGTTATGACGAGTTTAAAGTCAATTAGAAAAATCAATAAATAAACTTAACATTGGCCTGGATGACTCTAAACTCAACAAATAAAAGTTAACAACTTTGGTTGATATTGCATGTGGGTGCATTTTAGTGATAAGCAACAATCGCTATCCCATACTAACAGTCCCTTTGTACACTCAAAATTCATCACACACCATAATAAAGAAAAAGGTTATAACGTCAAGTATTGATACATCTGCTAGTGATTCAGTTATGTAGTTGCTATTGGTTCAGTTATGTAGTGAGTGATTAAATATATCACTTCAAGTGAAAAATTAAATGACAAAAGAAATATGACTAGTTAAATAAAGTTGACCCAAAAAAGTGGCTAACTACACTAAGTTTAGACAATGGTTCATTAGAACAAATTAATATTTATCAGAGTGAACTGGGATAATTCAAAATTAATCAAGATTCAAAATGAGATTAATATTCAAAATAGATACATACTAGATATCAGTAGTATCGATTTAGTTTATTTTGGTATCCAATTGAGATATGACTTATATGTATCATGAGATGTTGTCATATTGGTAACCATTCTATCTTACCACAACATTTGTGTATCAAAATATTTAAAATAATAATAAGAGAAATGTTATTCTTACACCACTCCCCTACACCTACACCGTATTTCACTGTTCACCAATACGGTGAACAGTGAAATATTATAATAATATTTTTTTTTTAATTTTTAAAAAAAATTTCACAACTAAAAATTATTTTTTACATCTAGACGTTTATTAACCAAGTTCATCACTCCATTAACCAACTTTTTACATTGCATTAACTAACTTTATTTTACTATTAAAAATTATTTTTACATCTGGACGTTTATTAACCAAGTTCATAACTGCATTAACCAACTTTTTACATTGTATTAACCAACTTTATTTTACTAGTAAAAATTATTTTTAATATCTGGACCTTTATTAACCAACTTCATCACTATATTAATTAAGTTTTTACATTTCGTTAACCAAGTTTGATTTACTATTAAAAGTCACTGTTCACAGATACTGTTCACGCAACTATTCATGTACGGTTTTACTGTTCATGGTCATAGTACATGTACGATTTACTGTTCACGGGCACAGTTCATGTACGGATGAACAGTGCATATAGTGTACTGTAGGAAATGGTGTCAAGATAGTAATAATAATGATAATGATTAGTATAACTACAATATAACTAGTCCTTATTACTTACATGATGATGTCCCCAAACAAGGGGGTTCACAACATTAGGACTCTGTATCACACAAAGCTTTTTGTCCTCCTCCGTTTTAATAGGATTTATTGCATTTCCAACTAAGAGGTTGACAAATCCATCTAACTGTGAAAGAGAGGAACCTCCCATGTTGAAACCTGATAGACCTCCCCATAATAAACTCTCCATCACCCCTATGTACAAATATTATGATAAAAACAAATGTAAAATGATAACCACAAAAACTGATACACTTATGTCATTCAATTTGATAACCACTGATACAAACATTAACTAGTTTAAATAATACAAGTTGATTCAAACAAATGCAACCTAACATAATTACATTATCTTGAAACAATTACATGTTCTTATGACATCCTAAATACCAACACATATAAAATAATACAAAGCATAATCTTAAAAAAAAAAATCCCAGATCAACATCTTCTTCATTTGAATTTGAAGTTCCCTCAACTATTGCTTTTGTTCCTAATTTGTAACCCTAAGATTTTTTACCTCCATTTTTGTTGCATCAACTTCTTTTGCTAGCATCTCCAACCTAATTTTTGCTTCTTCATAAATCGGTCCTTCTCATCTACCACATCCTCATAAAACCAATAAAAAATCCATAACCAGCTTTAATTAAAACCTTGTGTAAATTAGGCAAATGGTTTATATCAGTTGACATTGTGAAGAACAAACACTTCAAATTATTTCTTACCTTAATTAAAACGTTTACATCCCCAAAAATGTTTTCCAAAATTCATAACGGCTGATGTCATGCAAAGAACAACTATGACTCGACAATGAAAAATGGGGTTCCATTGGAGATTTGAGCTTGTGTATACATTGGAATCAAAACTTCCAGAGCCCTTCTGATTAGACTAGTTTGAATAATGCACATAATTCATTGTTGATGGTTCCTTCAATTTCAATGAGCAATTTCAGTTGAGAATCAACTAATTCAAAATATTGAAACTAACCTTTGATATAAGGACTTGGTGGAAACAGACAAGTTTGTTGGAGATGCTCCTAATCTAGATCATTGAAAACAAATTCAATCACAATAGAATGGAAAACTGTAGAAAATTAATGTTGGACAGAGACTGTATTTTATTATTTTAAAACCAGAGACTGCATTTTTTTAGTTTAAAACAATAGACTAGATTTTGTTTTGTTTCTTTTATTGTTACATATTTCGATGAAATATGCAGTAGTGGGCTAGTTTAGCTTTTGTTATTTTTAGTATAATTAGACTTGAGATTGTTCTTCAAATTAACCGAAATCTAATTATACGGTTTTAATTTTAGTTACTATCAGAAAATCTTGTTATTGTTATTTCATAATCATTTAATCACTTGCTATTAAGTGGATTTGACACAAGGTTTCTTGATCTACATGATTAGAATTTTCTGATAGTTTACAGCAGGAATTTGAAGATCTGTTGCTGTTATTGTCAGATGTGCAACCCAGTTTGGAGGAAGATGATGTTATCATTTGGCCTTGGAACGAATTCAAATCGTACTCCATTAACTCGTTCTATCGCAGGTACCTCAACTGTGTCGAAGGTATGTCATTAAGTCATAATTCTTTACTAGCTCTAGATTTGTTGTGGAAAAAGGTAATCCCTTGAAAGTGAAAGTCTTTGGATGGCATTTGTTGATCGATCGATTGCCGACTAGAGTGAATTTGATAAGTCGCAACGTTATTTTTAATCCTCATGAGACGGTTTGTGTCTTTTGCTTCCGGGTTGTCGAAGATGCGAATCACATTTTTTGCAATTGTGTGAAAACTAAAATGGCGTGGGAGAAGGTTTTTAACTGGTTAGGTCTCATTAGCTTTTTCGAGGTGGATATGTGCGGTTAAGGTCGGGTTGCTCTATTCAATCTGCTTGCTTGTTGTTGTTCTCTACTTGTTGGAACATTTGGAATTCTAAGAACCGTATCATATTTATCGATGAGATATGCAACCCGGAGAACTTATATCAGAGGATTGTAACCTTGTCTTGGTGGTGGTTAGCTTTGTTGAGTAGGAATAATGTTAGGTGTTCTTACTTTGAATGGATTACTCACCCTTGTGATTTTTTGTGACTTGGCTTTGATGGCTTTTGTAATTGGGTTGGAGTACCCTAGTACTCCCATCTAATTAATTTCGCTTATAAAAAAAAGATTTTGATTTAAATTATTTGAACAAAATCAACTTGAGAGTATAATGAGGACAAATTTGCTGGACAGAGATTTTATTTTGTAGCAATTAAAACATAATATGCCCGGTGCTCAAATGTTATGAAAAAGTATGTCGGTAAAAAAAAGCAAAACAATTGGGAGTTTAAAATCGGTGACTTGGTCCTAGTAAAACCTCAACCATGCCGGCAACATTATATGGTTTTAAACTAACACTATATGGTTTTAAACTAGTAAAAATTCTGCCACATTATATGGATATAATTCTGAACCAAACAATGAATGCAAAAATATTCAAAGTATGTCAATTTTCAACTGTAACCGTTACAGAAGTGTTATTTTACAGGTGAATTACATCAGGTAATATCAATACAAAATAGATATTTTCTTCATGTGAAGTTCAATTTAATGACATTCCAATGCTAAAACAATTCAAGTACAAAAACGCCAAAGCAACGAAAAAATTAAAGCTAACAAAATGAAGAAAAATAAAATCACTTACAAAACCAAAACACGATTCTACACCGAACATATGCAAAAACGTCAAGAGCAAATCAATATTTAATCGTAACTATCTAAGAAGACCAAATTGTAGATGAATCTCATAGTATAATACAAGTACAAGAAACGATTTCCAATGTGGGAAATCATTTTCACATAAGAACATAAGACATGACTATAAGAACTGTAATATACACTAAAAATACAAATCACAATATGGCAACCAACTTGATTGTTTCAAATTTCAGAAAATGAGAAACTAGGTTTCAACTAGAACGACTAAACAATAAAATTGCATAGTAAGATCAAGAGAAATGATATCAACAAGAGACGTAAAACTGTTACTGAAACGCAAACCAGTGGGAGATATGATTATAAGCATGTGCAATATCTTTTTGGAATTGTCAATGTGATCTGTTTAAATTAGATTTTTGTGTTGTGAATGGAGCTAATCTTTCGATCGATTTATGGTTCTTTACACATGAAGGCTTGCGAGTGGGAGAAGGTCAAAAAAAAGAAAACTAGTGCGAGATATGTTTATAAACATGTGCAATATCTTTCTGCAATTGTCAATGTGATGTGTTTAAATTAGCTTTTTGGGTTGTGAATGGAGCTAATCTGTTGATCGATTTATGGTTTTATACACATGAAGGCTTGCGAGTGGGAGAAGGTCACAGAGAAGGTTGAGAGAAGTTGGAGGTTGGGAGGTCGTAAAGCTTGGAAAGAGATAAATGCAAGTTTGGAAGATTTTGTATCTGAAGGATTCATTTCATTTTTAGGTTAAATGGAGAAAAGCTATGTCGTTTCTTCTCATTTCATACTCTCTCTTGCCTGTGACTTCAGAAACCATAACAACTATGTCACTTCACGACGCATAACCACGCGAGAACAAGAGAATGCTAAATGTTAGGGATTTAATTTGTTTAATTTTGTTTTAATTTTTTTATTAAAGAAAATAAAAAAGAGGGAAATGAAAAATCTAGTTTTTGTTTTCTATTTTAATAAATAAATATATAAATAAAATAGTTATGTTTTAATTTGTAATTTTGATTTTAATTTATAGTTTTAGTTTTAATTTAGTTTTAGTTTTGACTTAAATTTATCAATTTATAATTTTGATCCTAATTGATTTGATTTGATTTTATCAATTACTAAGAGCGACATTAAAGGAATTGAAGTTTATACAAGCTCACTTGTGATCTTGTGCTTTATTTTATGCTTTATATAGTCGGGATAATTATTTAGTAAATTTTGGAAGAATAAGTCTTGAAGTACTAAGGTAATGCACACGCATCAAAACCATTTTAAATTATCTAATCAATTAGAGATTTTTCCTAATCAATTAAGGGGAAAGTTTTCCTCCTAATTGTAGCGGGAAAATTTGCGATTAAGCTATTAATTAACTTAACTCATAAAACAAGAGTCACCACCTCACTTTTATTTTTCCAAAGGAAAGAGAAAAGAGTGAACAAAACCTAAAGAAGTTTTAAAACAAAAACTACTAAAAACAGAGACAATGGTAAGGGTGTTGGGTACGCAAAAGGAAGGTGTTAGCACCCAAAACGTCTATAACACTCTATAGGAACCTCTTGAAAATCTAGCGTTTGGCTTAAAAAGGTGTTGTTTGCAAAAGATTGGTGAGGTGAGAAGAGAAGTATTTTTTTAATAATTTTGTGTTTGACAAGACTTCCTGAGCCTCGTGCCTACGTACCCACAAAGTGCAATGGAGGATCAAAACCTCGTAGTTTGTGGTACAAATAACAAAATGGTGTGTTATGATTCGTTTTAAATGAAAAGACAACTTGTCATTTTAAGGAGAAACCTTCAACTAATCACTCACAAGTATGTGAAAATGGACATTTGCATCACCATGAGAAGGGCTCCAACTTGGATAAATCAACAAGTATGCCACTAACTCTCTAAGGTGGAAAAGAATCAACTTATTTCAAACAGTACTATGGGGATATGAGGATCACATCTCAACTATGGAAATGACTCATTTCAAAATTTTATGAAAAGTTTTTAAGCAAAAAGTGCACAAAAGGCACAAAATGGTTTGAATGAGTTAAGTATTTTTTAAGCCTTTTGAAAATGGTCTTGATATGCTTAAGATAGATTAGCATTTATTAAGAAAATGAGTTTGAAAATGCACTTGACAAAGTCAAGGTTTATTAAGAAAGTGGTTCTAGTTTGAAAAGGAAGGTTTCGAAAAAGGGAGAAGATTTTGAAAATCTAAGAATGGGAGGAGATGAAGAGACTGTCCTAATCTAACCACGATACAAGCTATCACATCCTTTGGATTCAAGCAATAAGCAACAAGATAAGCAATAATAGCCAAGCATCAGATGAAAACCAAGTATCCAAGCCAAGTTATCACAAGAGGTCAACTCAAGGTTAAAGTACCAAATAAGATCCAAGAGCTCAATTCACCACTCCAAAGCATAGGGCAAATAACCTAATTCTAAGTCCAAAACTCCAAATCCATGCAAGGGATAGTCACCAAATAGTCCAAGGAACAATTAAGAGTCTTTTAATGGTTTGAGCCTTTATTAATGTCTTAATAAGAAAAAGAAAGTCCAAGTGGGCAAAAAAGAAAAAGACAATAAACATAAACAAGATGAAAATATGATATGAAATGATAAGCATAAAATAAAGAGCAAGAAATAAAGAGTATAAAGATAAAAGTGCAAAAAATAAATGGCATAAAGTAAAAGTTAGTACAATTAAAATTAGTATTAGTATTAAAGTTAATGGAGAAGACATTTTGTCATTTAAAGTAGATTACTCAACTAATCAATCCAAAAAATGTGAGAACTTTGCATCATCCTTTGAGAAGGGCTCCAACTGGGATAAAATCAACAAGTATGCCACTAGCTCTCTTAGGTGGAAAAGAATATACACACTATAGACATAGGAGAATTACATATAAATTAAAAATGACTTATATCTAAAGTTGGACCAAATGATCACTTTCCAATTAGGGACAAATTTAGCGATATGTTAAGCAATCGTAGCACAATCTATAAGGAAGATCATACTATGGGAGGCCGGTAATAAATATTTATGTACCATACATGTTAGAGATATGATATAAAGATTATACTCCTAAAACATGTAGCACAAGTTAAAACAAGGTGGATTAAGACCTAAGTCAATGAAAGATGGATCCATTACATCAATCAATCCCTCGTGGTACTTTGGACAAACTTATACATCGATCCAAAGTACCTCAATTGATCAAATGATCAATCAAATGGTAGATTTCAAATGATGAAAGTTCATCAAGTACCACTCAAGATCTCTTGAATAAGATGGCCTACACATCCTCCAATTGATCCAAAGAAAGCTGAAAAAGAAAAAGAAAGAGATGAAGGAGAGAGGATTAAACAAAATAGCAAAACCAAATTGGATCCAAGTGATCATCAAGTTATCATAAAAAATCAGTCATCCATTTTGGTGGATTAGGGTTTTCACCCCCATTAACACCCAAGATCCATTGAGTTTCATGAAATTTGTGACCAAATCAACCAAGATCCAAGGCCAGCAGAAGTCAACACAAGTCAAACAAATATAAAATGCAATAATAAGAATTGAAATGTGTCGCGGTGAGAATCGGATACCATATCTATTAAGTTAACTAGGTTCACAAATCTTAATTCACCACCGAGCTTTGATTTATCCAAAGGAAAGGGTAAAGGTCGAAAATCCTAATTGCGATATGTAAGAACAAAGCTGGAGATCTAAGGTTCGGGGGTTGGTTATACCTAGGGATCAAGGTGTTAGCATCCTAAGCATCTGTAGTACTCTACAGGAACCTCTTGTTTGTGTTATGTTATTGTTTGCTTGCTAAAGTTAATGTGCTAAAGGAAAGACCTAGGGTGTTAGTTCTAAGTATGTTCGCCAAGACATCGCATCTTGTACCTACGTATCCTGACGGGAATGGAATCAGAGCATTCGTAGTTCCCTTCAATGAGAGTGAGGAACTATTGACTGTGGTCAAGGTTCCAAGGGGGAGGTAAGTATCCATGGTGAGATACTTACATAGAGTACGGAGACTCTAAACTCAAGGTTAAGTTAAAGGGGAAAGATGAGTAAGTGTCCAAGGCAGGAACTTACATAGAGTACGGCGACTCCAATCCTAAGGCTAGGATAAAGGGTAAGAAAATGTCCATGGCAGGACACATAGAGTACGACGACTCTAATCCTAAGGCTAGAACAAAGGCTAAATATGACATGGAGTCAACAGAGGGAAACCTTTCCTTTGGAGTTAGATAGGTAAACATGAAGATAAATTCAAATGTCAAGATGGATATGTATAGGGTAATCCCCTAACAGGAAAACAACACAAACTCACAAGGTCGAAGTGTCATGATATATACAGATATGACAAGATATATGCAACCCGATATAAACCAAGAAAATTAATATTATTCATGCATCGAAGAAAAAGTCAATGACCAGAAGAAAATTAAAATAAAAACAAACAATATTTTGGATTTTGGAATTAAAGAAAATAATTAATTTAAAAAATATTTTTAGATTAGAGAAAAATAAATTTAGGATAATCAATTAAATTAAAGTTAAATATTTAATAAAATTAATTCTTTAATGGATTAATTAGTATTAAATAAAGGAATTTAATAGAATTAACTAAACAAATATTTAATGATAAAAAATATTTTTGCATTTTTTCAATATAATAGAAATGTGAAATAAAATATAAAACATGCATACAAAATGAAAACAAAACAGTATACTATCTCTATATATCAAGCAAAGTGAAACAAGTAGTAACAACATTAATATAATAGTATATAAATGAAACAAGTAGTAACAGCATATTAATAATAGTATATAAAATGAAACAAGTGCATCAACATGAATTGAAAAAAAACACGAAGAAAGAGAAAAAGATCAAGAAAGTACTAACATAATTTTCCGAATCCGGCGACTTTTTCGGCGAGTATGCGTTTTTCGATAATAAAACCAGAATTCGACGAGTGCTGGATCTTCTACCTTTCTTCTTCTTCTCTCCCTCTAGCCTTACGCAATGCACATATATATAGTACGAAGTTTTCAACAACAAAACAAGAATGATAAAAAGAATTAAAATCATGTTTTTGTGTTTTTTATAATAAGACAAGAATAAAACGAATTAAAAATCATGTTTTTTTGTTTTTTTATGATAAGACAATAATAAAAAGAATTTACAATCATGTTTTTGTGTTTTTTATAATAAGACAAACATAAAAGGAATTAAAAATAAAGTTTTTTTTGTTTTTTATGATAAGACAAGAATAAAAAGAATTTAAAATCATGTTTTTGTGTTTTTTTTAAAAGAAATATATTAATAAACAAATAAAAAATAAAATTAATTAAATAAATTTAAACTAAATATCTAAAACGGTTAAATATGTATAAGGTCCCTACAAATATCCCAACTTTCAAGTTTGGTCCCTCCAAAATTTTCCTTCAAACAATGGTCCTCTGAAAGTTTTTCGTCCCTAACTTTAGTCTTTACCGTTAGTTTCCACTAACAGTGGCTTATGTGGCATGCCATGTGAAAATTTTTTGATGACGTGGCTTACATGTGGCAATGCCAACGTGGCAAAAAATGCTGACATGTATGTCACGTGTCGATTGTTTCAATTTTAATTTTTTTTATATTAATATCATATTTAAACCCAGAAATTGTAGCTAATCTACAGCTACTTCCTAGCTAATTCCTAGCTAATTCCTAGCTAATTTAAACACACTATTCTAATAATCATTGTTAATTTTGTACTAATGAATAATTCTTTGTTGGAGGATATTGATGAAATGCATAATCAATCAGCTTCTGTTTCTGTAGTTGATTCCACAGTAAATGATGACAAGCATGTCTCTAACACGTGTTTGGTGTCAAATTGTTAAATTGTTATACTTTTGAAATACCTAAACTCCACAACTTTTACATTATGTACTAATGGTGGTTTGATTTATTTTATTTAAAAATAAATGAACTTTACCTCTCTGTCTTTACAGGTAGAAATATAACTTTTGTTAATACATCATGGATCAATGCTTTTTTATCTTGTCATTTCTAGGATTAAGATTGAAAAATGTGATGATGACTCCAGTAGCACTAGTTCAAGCCACGAACAACAAACTTCTTCCGGGTGAGATGATCATGTGGACCATAGTTTAGGTGAAAAATGTAATGCAGAAAATGGTGGAAGCATGGTTGTCCATTCTCATTATAGAAGAGCTTCATCATGCATATTACCGAAAGTTACGCTTCCACCCATTCGAGCAGAATGGTGAATACTTAAATTATGCTTCAACTTAATTTAATTTAATTTTAAATTAAATAAATTATGCTTCGAGTTAATTTAATTTAATTTTGAAGTATATGATTACTTGTGAAAGCAAAGTATGCTAAACCTTAACTCAGTTATTTAAACTTGTAATAGTTTAAAGATTGAGTCTAAGTTACTAAACAGAATGAAGTTTGAGGTTGACTCATTCATCATTTATGTTTTGATTACTATTTTCTTTATCAAAATTCTCTCCTAATGATTTTCTAAATTGATTAAGCTAGTGCATCAAACCCAAGAGTTTAAATTTGACTACGATAATTAAGCCTGTTAAAATAAATGAATTCGATCAAACATTTAATGAGTGCTAATGACGTTAAAGAATGAAGAAATAAAAAAATTACTAAAAAGTAGAACATTTGATACAGTGGCAACTTAAACTAGTGTTTTGCAGAGTTACTTGTTAATTCTCATTTGCCTTATGATTTTTGCTTTTGTTGTACTTGGGCATTTATGATGTTTTGTATAACTCCTAATTTATTGAAACATAATATGGATTGCAATTTTGATTATTATTTTTCTTAGCTACTGATTATTAGAATGACGTGTTTAAATTAGTTAGGGATTAGCTGGAAATTAGGTAGGAAGTAGCTACAGATTAGCTATCATTTCTGGGTTTAAATATGACATTAATATAAAAAAATTAAAATTGAAACAACTGACATGTGGCATACATGTCAGCATTTTTTGCCACGTTGGCATTGCCACCTGTAAGTCACGTCATCAAAAAATTTCCACATGGCATGCCACATAAGCCACCGTTAGTATAAACTAACGGGAGGGACTAAAGTTAGGGACAAAAAACTTTCAGAGGACCATTGTTTGAAGGAAAATTTTTGAGGGACCAAACTTGAAAGTTGAGATATTTGTAGGGGCTAAAAACTTATTTAACCCTATCTAAAATAAATTATAAAAATAAAATAGTAAAAAAAACGACTAAAAGGTCGGGCACCAAAATACTCGAAAATAAAATGAATGCACCAAAATGATCAGCGCGAAATAAGCATATTGGAAAAAATACAGCGTTTGGTCAAATTTTGAAACAAGTTTAGACCGATTTGTCTGTAAATCCAACAAGTTTATTTCAGCTGATAAATTCAGCATTATGCAAGATGAAGGACATGATATGCTATGCAGATAATGCAAAAAGTCGTGGGATCTTAGAGTCAAAAATTAGGGTATGACAAAATGCTCTAAAATGATTTTTAAAATTAATTTTAAAATGAAAATAAAAATGAAAATGAAAATGATGCATCAAATTAAATCACAAATGGTCAAGAAAATTCATGCAAGTCAGAAACAAGTCAAGAATGATATATAAAAATTTTGAGAATTTTAAAATGAATAAAAATATTTTTAAATAATTTAAAATGATTCAAAAAATGAGAAAAATCATGAAAAATAGTAAATGATGAAAATAAAACACGAAAAATATAAAATCAGAAAGAAAAAGAAAAGAAAATTTTAGAAACTATTTTGAGATTTTTTGAAGTTAAAATGAAATTTCAATGAATTTTTGAATCAAAATGCAATTTAAAAATAAAATCAGAAAAGAAAATAAAAGGAAACAAAAGGAGGAGCGTAGGATCTGACTTCATTAATTGACGTAGCCGATCCCACGCTCCACAGATGATGGTGCATGGTGGAAAATAATAAAAAAAAGTGTAATACCCCGTATTATCTAAATGCTCTGTTGGATATCATATGAGATTAGATGAGTGTCTAAGTGCTCTATGTATTATCAATTGAGATCAATAGAGCAACTGGTGAACTATGAAGAGATCAATTATTTTAGTTCAAGAGAGTATATTAAGGTAACTTTAATAATTGATCAATTGGTGTAAGACGATAAAATATCAATTGGAGATATTTTACTCTATTGGATTATATTATATAATATTGGTATTATATAGATATATATGTTATAAGAAAAAGAAAAGGAAAAAAAGATAGTAAAGAAGAAGAAAAGAGAAAGAAGAGAAGGAAGAGAGAAAGAAGAAGAGAAAGAGGGAAAGCTTGAGAAGAAGCTCATGGATCATCATCATCTTCTTCAACCTCCTCTTCAATTATCAGGTGGGTTCTAGTTAGACACTCTAAGTTCTAGAAATCCATGATTTGAACTTAGGTTAGATTTGAGAGAAAATGAAATCTAACGGATAAAACGTGAAAGAAACCGAGTAATATAATCGGGAATACTTGTTGTTATGATTGGAACATGTTTTGGTTGATATAATGTGAATTGGAAGTGTTTTGGGTGAAGAAATGATAGAGTTTGGCCCAAATGACCTATTTTCATCGCTGCTGAAATTCTGGGATTCGCAGGGTTCGCAAAGCGAACCCAAGGCGAAGGGCAAAGTGAATGGTTTCTCGAGGGTTCGCAAGCGAAGGGAAGGCGAAGGTTCGCCAGGTGTTTGCAAAGCGAACTTTGTACCCTTTTGGTTCTGTCTTGGTTCACCTAGAGGTTCGCAAGGCGAAGGCGAAAGCGAATGTTTGCCTGGGGATTCGCCTAGCAAACATGACAGATTTTCCCATTTTGTGTCCTTCATAACTTTTGATCCGTAACTAGGATCGAGACGTTCTTGGTATCGTTGGAAAGCTATGACGACCCTCTACCCAATAAAAAGTGAAACTATTGAGTATGATGTGGGATTAATTAATTAGTGGCATTTGAGTGATGACAATGTTATGTGATATGTTGAAATCCATATCTTTTGGATCGTAAATCCGATCGAGGCATAATTATTACTGATGTAAAGCTGTGAAAATATCCTACGGGATAAAAGTGAAAAGTATTGATTTCGGTACCCGTTTAAATGAATCGGAGGGAACCCGAAAGTGATGTTTTATGTGATGTGTTATTATATGTGTTACTTGTAATGATTGTGTTATGCAATATCTATCTAATTGTTGTTAAGTATGATTGAGAGAATATGCATGTTAAAATGACTTAGGAAGAGTGAGGAAATTTTACCCCAAAACAAATGGCATAGTTAAGATTGTTATAATTCTAGGTTGTGAATAGAATTGTGATAGAAACTCTGGATGGCGACGCTCGTGCATTCGATGTATAGATGTGCATCCTTGACGAGTTATGGCCGAGAGTAGATAAACCTAGATGGCAAGGCTCAGGCACTTGGTGTAGAAAGGTGCACCTGTGACGAGATTGGTCTAAGAGAGAGTGAAACACTAGTATGGAACATGTTGAACTATTCTGACTTTGTGAAAAGGTAAAAGAGGCCTTAAGGCGAATGTGGCCTTGTGATTGTCGAATACAATCACGTTGTGTATATGATCACGTAATCATAACCGTTTCACTTGAGATGCAGTTTCATGAGTCTCGAGCTCCTCTGAAACGTATGCATAATTACTTGGCAAGTTTGATTCCCGCGTGTGAGTACGAATGAAGCCTATATGGTAAAGAGACTTGTGACGGTGTACGGGCCGTGTGAAGTGACGAATTAAGGTGATAACATGTCCCTTATTTCCGAATCCATTTTGTATGTTAAGTAACTACAAGGATCCATGACTCAGGTCGACTTCTAGACGTAGAAGCGGACGGGAAAAGGGGATGCCTTGGTTAGGTTATCGATTAGTGATATTTTGAGTTGGTGAACTCATGTACATGTTTCCATATAGTGTGAGATTGTGAACTCAAGGTCATTTCCCTTCCCCTTGACTTGAGTTAGGATTTGGCTAGAACCCTGTAAATCCGAGAGAATTCATAAGATAGGGAACTCACTGAGATTTAATATCTCACCCCATGTTGTTGATTATTTTTTAGGTGTTGAGTACAAGTTTGATTTACAAGTTGTTGCACCCCAAAATTTGCCCTCCTTACTTTGGTACTAACTGGCTTATGTTTCATTCCATTTTTGCATTATCATGTGTGCATATCATTGGTTCTTAGCATGGGGTCAAGGTGCCTGAGGCAAGTTCAAGAGGAGAAATGTTCTTCAAAGGGTCAAGCAAGAGAGCTCAAGTGGATCACTCTCTCCTAACCAGTGCAGAAATTAGGGTTTTGAGATTCTTGGTTTATTGCTCCAATGGCCAAGCTCTTTGGATTTTTATCATCACCAAATGGCATATCTTATCTTTGTTGGAGAGGATACACATCATATTCAGAGGAACTTGGATTTGGAGACTGTGCTATTTCCTCCTAGACTGAGGGTACCAAGATTAGGGTTTGCTATAAAGTCAGTTTATTTCTGATCTTTTGGGCAATACTTGATTCCATGGTATTCCTTGGGTCCCTAAGTATCTAGGAATGGAAGATTGTCCATCAGTTTGGTTCAGGAGAGATTCAATTGGCCAATGCATTGGGAATCAGGAGAATTGGGGAAAAGTCAACAGTGAGAGGGGAAGTCAATTGTGGAATTTTGAGGTTCCCTCCAAGGTTTTCAAGGTCTCACACCCTCATATGGTCTTAAAGAGTCAAGTTTCATGCCATTTATCAAGAATCAAGGGTTGGTGCAAAAGTTACTATATATGGAAATGGCCTATAATTTGAAAGTTTCCTTTTTGGGCAAGTTCCTAAAATACATTCACCTTGACTTTTCATAATCAAAGAAGCTTCAAATGGATTTTTGTCCAACATGAAAGTTTAAGATCTTTTTCTCCTCTTTCCAACAAGTACTAGTGGGTCTCCATATCATTTGTGAAACTCAAGTTATGATCAAAAGAAGGCAAAGTGGTTTTTAGGGTTTCTCATAATTCCATTTTCACAACTTTGGCATAGTGACCTATAATTAATTCCATTGCTTCATGTCACATGCTAACATCAAAGGACACTCCTTCCTCACCTATGCCCATACCAATCTCTTTTTCTTTTTCAACTACTCCCTCTCTTTCCACTACTTCCTCACCTATGCCCATACCAATTTCTCTACCACTTATTGTAAGAATAGCCATGCAATGCTTTTTTGGGTTCACTTGAGTATTTGCCTGAAAACTTCCTTTGTGTTGGTCGGCCAATTGTTTTGATAATTTCCCCACTTGCGTGTCAAGGTTTTTTATAACCGCATCAGTGTTCTTTTGATTAGACATTGACATTTACATGAATTGAGTAAGGGTGTCTTCCATCTTTAAATTTCCACTTGTAGCTTGTGGAGGTTGAGTTTCGTTTTGATATTGTTGTTAACGATTAGAAGTTCTGGCATCTTGAGGCCTCCATTTTTGTTGATAACCTTGATTACCTCTTTGTTGGTAACCTTGGTTGCCTTGTTGGTAAGGTGTTCGAGGTTGATATCCTTGGTTTTGATTTCCCGTATAATTATCCTCTTCCACAACCGGAGGACAATACCCGGTAGGGTGATCTCCCTTACAAAGCTCACAACTCGTCACTTGTTTGTTGTTGTTGGGAACTTCTTGCATTTCTTTGATTTGTTGTGGAAGTTTTGACATTTTTTGAGTCAACAACTCCACTTGTTGTGAAAATAATTTGTTTTGAGCAAGAATAACATCATTTGTTCCTAACTCGATCATGCCCGACTTCCTTTGCGTTGTACCACGATTATGATTTCCTTGGTGATCATTGAGTGTCATCTTATCAATAATAGAAATTGCTTCTTCAGCCCTCTTGGACATTAACAATCCACCCGAAGTAGCATCCAATAAAGTCTTGTGGACCGGTTGGGGACCATTTTGGAAGATGTGCACTTGAGTAAGTTCATCAAAACCGTGACCCTTACATTTTTGTAACATGGATTTTAACCTCTCCCAAGCTTTATTGAGAGATTCATTTCCGCCTTGAGCGAATACCACAATTTTCGTCTTTGCTTCCATGAATCGATTGTGTGGAAAAAATCGTTCAAGGAACTTTTCTTCTAACAAATTCCAATCTATCATAACCAAATTGATTGATCAAGATACCATTTTGTTGCCTTTCCAATTAAGGAATGCGGAAATAGTCTCTTGAATAATGATTCTTCTTCAACTTCCGGCGCTCCCGTTGCACCTGCAATTTCATAGAATTTTGTGATATGAGTGAAAGGATCCTCATAATCCATACCAGTAAAAGGATTTTGGTATAGAAGCGCAAGAATTCTGGTTTTCATCTTAGAATACCTCCCATTGTGGGCGTTGCGCGCAAAGTGAGCATTATGCCTTGGACTGTTGATACATGGTGTTGAAGCAGGAGGTGGTGGTGGAGGTGGATTTGCCATGATTGGCGTAACAATTGGTGTGGATGAAGAAGATTCTCCTCGCTCTTGTCTTTCTATAGCAAGTTGTCGTCTCCGCCATGTTCTTCTATTGAGTCTATGAGCAGTTCTTTCAATCTCGGGATAAAAAAGAAGTTCTTCTGCAGGTACACTCCCTCGCATAAACAGATTCTGCACACTAGCCAAATAAATTAAAAAGCACAAGAGAAGTACAGAGGTAATAGATTCACAATACAAATATCTTAAAATCAATAAACTATTGCAATGCTTGCAATATCCTACTTAACAGCCCCCGACAACAGCGCCATTTTGTTGAAAATTATTTTTGTGGGTGTTTTATCGTATCCACGGGGATTGTGCGCAAGATATATAGATGCTTGCCGTTCAATAGTTTAATGTTCTAAGTAAAGAGTTTTCAAAGATTTCTTGTTTTGTAACATAAGTTTGTTGCAAAGAATAAATTAGGGCAAAGATGTTTTGTTTTAAGAAAAACATGTCAAGATTAGATTTCGTTAACCCTTTTCATACATATCCGATTAATCAAGCATGTGAACTTAGTTTCGATCAATACAATAGCGTATCCTTGCGAATCCATTTATCTCTGAAGCGGCTTCGTGAATATTATTATTTTAATCGCTAGATGATTTCTCGAAATAACAATCGAAACAATAAACATAAAGATCGATACAAACCAAATATTAACTTTCAAATCTATGTCTAGAGTTTGTTGGTTAATAGATGAAGAAATTAGATCAAGACTTGGAAAATCTATGTCTAGAGTGATTCAAACCATAAATACATCATTAAAAGTAAAGATCTTCATCATCTATTGATCATAAACCTTGTTCACATACAAAAGATCAAAAGAAATACATCATAGCAAGATTAACTACCTCTAATCTTGACACAAAAGTGTTTAGCTACCCATCACCATGGTAGCTTGATCAACAAGTAAGAAAAGAAGTTTTGCTAGCATCAAAGTCAAAGAATCGAGGATTGATGCTCCAAAGATTTGATTCTCACTTCTTTTTGAGTTCCTAAGGTTTTTGACCTAGAAAACCCTTTCTATCTTCTAAAAATGCTTAAAAGTGTAAAGTACAAGTGTTGTTGAAAATATCTCCTAAAGAAAATATTTATAGCAAGTGCACAAAGTGCAGTAAGTGACACCGTGCTAAGCACCATCAGGAGCGCGCTAAGCGTGGTCAACAAAAATAGAGACAATTTCCCAGAAAGCATGGTAGCAAGCCGCTTAGCGCGGTTGGAGACTTTAGCTACTACCTCAAACAAAAAGAGCGCACTGATACCGCACTGAAAAGCTCGCTTAGTGCGAGTTACCAACACGAACTCCTCGAAAATCAACTTTTAGGCCTTCTTTCCTTCACCAATTGTTCCTATCATCAAATATAAGCAAGAAGACCTGTCAAAGAGCATCAAAATGATCATAATTCACAATATTTACAATAAAACCGGAAATTAGCATAATTACACTAAAACTAATAGATATGCTACTAAATTATCAAGGAAACCAATTGAAAGGGCCATAAAATATAGTCAGAAGTATACACAATTGGGCCCTTAACACGTGTCTCCACTTCAGATCATTGTCCCAGCCTCTCCGGTCGTCTTCTTTGGTGAGATGCTCACAAGAGACTGCTAAGTGGTAATATTAAGGCACGAAACCACCATCATTGGAATCGTCTCATCAAGGAGAACTCAACCTCGTACTCCATTTTTATTTATTGAAAGACAGCAGAGAGAATTTCATGAAAATGCAGAAGAAAACACAAACACGAAAACAAAAATTAAATGATGAATACAAGCTATCAACACTAGCTAGGTTAGGGGAAACAATCATAAGGTAGAGGACTACATTGTCGTGACTTGTTTAATTAAAAATGGGGCCTCAAACTACCTTGTCCAAAAACGATCAGAGGAGCTTTGAAATTGGATTTGGCGGGAGTGATTCAGGGACTCTTAGAGCTTGATTCTTGTAGCAGAAGATTCAGAGGAACACGATGGAGCTAACTGAATCAAGAAATTGAGTTGAAACAAACAAGAAATCAAAACAAGATAGCTCACTTTTTGAAGAAAAATTGAGAGTGGAGCAGGTGTTTTTTGGCTATCAAAAGCTTGCAAATGAAGGTAGCAAAGCTCTCTATTTATAGGAGATGAGGATGAGCTCACACATGTGAAGTTTTTATCAAAATTCAAGTGAAATCATCAACACGAAAAAATGTGATCAAACTTGCATATGAGGTCACTCAAAAAGCAACTAAACCTGGCCATTCTGAGTCATTTTCACTTGCTAAACATCCCTTAATATGATTAGAGTGCAAATCACGTGGTAATTTGGCTTGTAAACAAGTTTTGGTTGAGGTAAAAATTCTGATAATGGTGAAAACTTCAGTTCTAAGCAATCATGTTCAACTCAATGGGGCATCATGTACACGAGGCTTTTTTATTCCATTCTTTTTTTCAATTCGTTAACATCATAGCAAAGATCAAAATGTGCCAAGAAAGGTTTCATTTGGATGCTTGAGAAAAAATTTATGTCATGTTGAAGTTGGCACAAAAATCTAGCAAACCAAACTTGAAATATTCCATGTCCAAATTGTTGAAAAATGGCTTATAATGTATCAATGAATTCCATGACCTTCCAAGTATAATTTGACTTTGATCATTGAAGCAATCTTGTAGAGGGTATCAAAAATCATATTGTGCAAAAAGAATGAGCTCAAAATGTTGAAAATTGAAGAATTTGTGATTCTTGAAAGTTGAGAAAAAGTCACTTGAAAATAGGCAAAATTTCACTAAGTCTACAAATAACCTATAATGTCTTCAAACTTTTGATGATCCTCCAAGCATAATTGGCTCTTGTCATGTAAAGAGATGTTTAAGAGGATATTGAGAAGAGTCATATGCAAAAAGAAGCATTAAAAAATATTGAGAATTGAAGGAGTTATGATATTTTGAACTTTTATTTGAAATGTTGACTTTTTAGGTCAAACTTCCCTGAATCAACTTGTAAACTTGGACTTTTCTTGCATTTGAAGCTACATGGATGATCATATGAGCTCCAAATAATGTGTCCTTGAATGTCCTTTGACTAAATTTACCAAAGCTTGAGGTAACTTGTTAATGAAGGCATGGAAATAAACACATGAACCTTTGACTTTTCTTGAGAGACAAGTTACTAAACCTTGAGATATCTTTGATCAAAGTGATATTGAATGATGCTTGAAACCTTTTACTTTGATATTAGAAGCCATGGTTTGATGAGATAGCCCTTGGGAATCAATAGTTGACCATATTTTAACCTTAAGGGAGCAAAACCCTAGCTGATGAATCATGCTTGGTGTTCTTGATATAGTACCCTACCTTGCAAAGAAACAAAAGGATACAAGACATATTTTTGGTATTTTGATTAGTAGTTAGTAAAACATAAAGCATATAAACATAAATGAAAAAGATACACAAACAGGTACTTGATGATCTTTGCAAAAGCAAACACAAAGATGAGAGGGTAAAAAAGAGGATGGGATCTTAGGGTTAAAAATTAGGGTATAACACTAATCAGTTAGGAAGACAGTTAAACAATTAAGGAGAGAACCTAATTTTAGGTTTCCTATTATGACCTAATCTTATTGATTAGCTTGTCATTTCTAATTGATTAGAGAGTTGTTCGGCCAATAGATTTTTTCCTTTTTTAGATAAATTGTTTCCTATATAAATAAGTGTTATGTTGACTTCTAAAGCATTTATTTCATGAACTATCCACTCTCTTATCTCACTCATTGTCCTTATAAAAATAGTTTTATTCAGTACACATTGTCTTAGTGCTGAGAGACTAAAAAACTTTCTTTGAGAGTTGTGTAATTATGTTCTCGTGCTTAATTTGTTTATTCAAGAGCTTAGTTCTCTTGTGAATTTGTAATTGACTTGGAGATTTCTAGATAAACCTATAAAAATCTTGGTGTAAGGAAATTTGTTGGGTTAAACTTGTGTAAAAGCTCAAGTTGTTAATAGTGGAAATTTCAAGGGAAACTTTTGGGTAGTGGAGTAGGTCGTGTGGTTTAAGGTCAAACTAATTAATTAAATTAAATTTTTTGATATAAATTTTTTCTTAAAATAAATTATGTTAAAATCAATCTTTGGAAAAACGTTTTAAAAACCAATTATTAATCCATCCCCTCTTCTTGTGTTTGGAGTCACTAGTTTAACAACAATATCACCCACTAGGATATGCCTTCCATAAGAATCGTCACACACCACTTACTCAAAAGGTCCAAATCAAACTTCCTCAAATCCCGAACCCCTAAATCACCAAACTCCTTAAGCTTACACATATCCTCCCACCTTACCCCAAGCAACCTTTGACCCACCTTTAGCACCACCCTAGAGAAAGAGCCTATGCATGCCAACAATCTTCCTCCAGACCACAACTATCATCTTCATGAATGAGAGAAAGAAGATAGAAATGACATTGATGACTGATTTAATAACGAAAATCCTCCCACCAAGGATGAAAAACCAATTCACCAATAAGTAAGTCACTTAGTGAAAATCTTGATCAAAGTTTCCCAAGTCATTTTCCTTCTCTGATTCTCCTACCGGAAAGCCTAAGTACTTAAGAGGAAGAGAAACCACTTTGTGGTGAAGGAAATTCTCAACCAACTCTAAAAAAGAACATCCCACATTAATGTCAGAGAAAAGTCTTGGAAAAATTCACTCTCAGCCACGAAGTCAACTCGAATTTTCTAAGAGTAAATTTAATAGTCCAAAGCTTCTGAACCTAAGCGCCCTGTGTTGTTCCTTTTAGATTGGATGCATTTTGCAAAACAACAACATGGAGAAGTATTCTAATTGTTCAAGATTAATCTAGTTTGCTTAAGTTATATGAAGGTGCAGAAGGGACACATGCTGGATGCGATGTCACAGCATGTTGGTACGACATCTGGGTCTAACGCAACAGGTAATTTCTATTACATTTTGGAAGACTTTCTGGAAAAAGATTAGATCAGATTTTATTTTTGTTTGGTTTAACAATATGTTTAAGTGATTTATTTGACAACTAGATGAAGATTGATTCATATTTAACTTTGAATTTAAATTGAAACAAATCATATTTTATTGGAGACATTTATGGAATAGATAATATCCAATCGATTTTGCATTAATTCTGGACGAATTAAAGATAATATTCAATGAGAAAAGCCCAGAGTTATTATTCTATATAAGGAGCTCAAACCTACATTGGAAAGTAAGCATCACATTGAAGATTTTAGAGTGCTATGGTTTACAAGAGTCCTTGTTATTCTATGTACACCTCTATGCTTCAGTAACTTGGCATAGAAGGTTTGTCTAGTTGAGTTGTGTATTCAAAATCTTTATGTACACCTCTATGTTTCAGTAGTTTGGCATAAAATGTTTGTTTAGTTGAGTTGTAATATTCAAAATTGATAATTGGGTGAATCACCAATCACTAGGGTTTAGTGATTGAAAGAAAGTGAAAGAGTTTCTCATATTTAGAGGGATTCCTAAATAGAAAGACACTGGGTAATGTTAGAAAGAGGCATTGAACAACATAGGGTTTATTATTGCATATAAGACTAATTGTACTAAGCTACTAATAGTGAATTTCCTTTCTTGGGCTGGAAGTTAACCCTCTAGACGTAGGTGTTGTTTGTATCGAACTAGATTACCAATTGTTTTGTTCTTTATTTCTTTTCTGCTCTATCATCTAGTAAAACTTAATCTCTCTTATTTGTGGTGATTCTGGTTCAACTTGTCGAACCAATTGTCTAGAATGTCGTGTTCGACATCTGTCCCTTGAGGAACATAATTTTAATTGGCATCAGAGTAAGCACCCTAGCCTATTTTGTGTGCTTCAGAGATATAAGTTTTGCTTAAAATGGAGACAATTAAAGATGCAGTATCTGTCCACAAACCACTTTGCCTTGGATGACACCAATTGTGAATATTTGAAGGCTATAATGGTTGTGTTTCTAAAATCCATTGGAAACAAAGCATGGAAAGCTATGATAAAAGGATGGAAACATCTAATGACCACCTTTAAAGATGGAACTTCTAGCTTAAAACCCGAAGCTGAATGGACTGATGATGAAGATGAGGAAGCTCTTGGAAACTCTAAGGCTTTGAATGTTATCTTCAAGGGTGTGGAAAAGAACATGTTCAGGTTGATCAAAACAAGTTTAGTAATTAAAGAAGCACGGAAGATCCTCAAAAATGCTCTTGATGTCACCTCAAAAATTTGAATGTCAATGCTCCATCTCCTTACAACTAATTTTGAGAACTTAATGATGAATGAAGACGAATCTATCTATGAATTCCGCATCATATTGCGTGATATTACCAACACTTCCTTTGCCTTTGGAGAAAAGATGTCTGAAGAAAAGTTGGCCAGAAAAATTCTCAGATCTTTACCTAAGAGGTTTCATATGAAAGTGAATGCTATTAAAGAAGCCCATGACTTGAGTTGCATTAAGGTTGATGAACTCATTGGTTCCCTGCAAACCTTTGAAATGTTTATCAATGAAAGGTCTAAAAAGAAGAACAAAGGGATAACCATTGTTTCCAATACTGAAGAAAGTCACGGGGATATAGAAGAGAAATTTTCAGATTATATAGCTCTCCTGAGTAAAAAGTTCAACAATTCATTGAAATATTTGAACAAAAAATGGAGGATAAATGTCTAAGACAAAAGTTCTGATATCAGTCCAAAGACCAAAGGAAGGCGTAAAGACAAACCAAATGTTGAAAAGGATACTCAATGCTTTAAGTGTGAAGGATTTAGACACATTAAAGAAGAATGTTCTACATTTCTAAAGTTACAAAAAAGGACTTTCATCCACGTGGTTTGATTTTGAATGTGAGGAAGAAACTGCACACACTATGATGGCTTATTATGGTCGATGTGAATCTGATGGTGAATCCACTACTAAAGACCTATTTGAAGAAGATCTTGATACATCATATATTATCCTACTCTCCAAATGGGAAAAAGTTTGCTTAACCATAGATAATATGAAGAAAATCATATGAGTGCTTTAGGAGGAAACAAACAAGCTTGCCTCAACCATCATAATTTTAGTGAATGAGATTTCCTCTCTAAACTCCAAACTAGGAGACTAGATTCAATATGAAGGAATATGCCTAATGGAATGGTAGTATGTGGATAAGTGTATAAAGACATGAAGATGATAAATCTTGGAACAAGCATGAAAGATAAATGCATGAAGATTCCCTCAATGAAGGTTGCTCTACCTGAAATGAAGACTGAGGTTTAAAGGCTAGACCGCATGTCACAACTTTGTGTGAAACATGTGTCACCTCTTCACAGTAGTAACAGGAAATTACCTCTGAAATATCACCATTGTGGTAAATTTGGACATATAGAGTCTTATTGTTACGATCTACATGGATATCCTCAGCTGGATGGTCAATCTAAACTAATGAACAGAAGATGCAAGAAAGTCCAAGAAAAGAAGAAGTTATCATTCAATGCTACTTCAACTAGCCACATAGCTCATACAACACAAAGAGGTTCCTTAAGTGAAGGAAGGTATTGGAATAATAGGGGTACCAAGGACATATCTAATGAAAAGACATTTCATGTCACTCCTAGCAATAGAGCAAAGGGGAGAATCAATGACTTAGGGAAATTGGCCAATCCTAGTCATGTGCTACCAAGAAATAGATTATCTACCAAAAGGATAAACATAAACCACATAAGTGATCAAAGGTGGAATATGAACCTCTACAATTCCAAAAGTGATGTCACCATTAAAGGTAAAAAAAAGCTCGTATGAAGAAGGTCATATCTAAGGAAGAATCAAGGGCTTACAAGGATTCGAGATTAATGAAGAAAGATCATCTAAGATGTCATACAAGATGTATCAACATCGTATTTAGAATTCTGAATTATCTCATGAGGATTGTGTTATTAAAGGGAAGGCTAGTGGTCAGGCTTAAGGTCCTTCCAATTTTGAACAACCTATAGTGGTTCAGAAGAATAATGGATATGTTTCAAAAATTCTTTCTCGTATGATTGGTAAAAATCATGATAGGGTTATTGGTAAAGGTGGAACTGCTAATTTTCTCCATAATATTCCATGTGTTGTTAAGTCTGATATAGATACCGGTGGAGATATCTGGACCTATGAGAACTTATCATGATTTTCAAATGTCTTTTGTTGAATATTGAAAGGAAATAACTTTGAGTAGTCTAGATGGTGATAATAATGTGTTAGAAATTCTATCCAACATGTTAACAAAGTCTCAAGGGCACAAGGAGAATGATAATTAAGTTCATGAAGATGTTGAGACTGATGGTGGTGGTATTAATAACCATGATCATACTTTAGAAGATGTACAAACACTAAGTGAAGGATTGATAAGAAATAATGATAGCATTCTTCTGATATGTGCTACAAAGAGCAAGGAGTATAGATTGACTACTCCAAAGGAAAGATCTGGCCATATTGAAGAGAATTTTGACATGGATCAAGTTGTTGTTATTAAATCAAGAAACTCTATGATATTTCCTAATGAATATGGGAGTATCCATGATTCTCTTTCCCTTCTTGTAACCATCATATTAAGTCCAAGATTGTCATTTTTTCAAAAGTTCAAACTATATCAAATGAACGTGCATATTGCCTATCTCAATATGTACTTAAACGAGGAAGTTGAAGAACTCTATTTTGCCAGTATAATGAGGAACATCATGGAGAATAATTTGAGTAACAACATTAATTATGTTGTTAAGAACTCTGTCAGTGTTGATGAGGATATTATTATTATGAAAAAGGATGTTCATGATAGGTCTGAACTAGTCAATGAAGGGGTTACTAAGAATGTTGATCTTGATAACGCGTCTCTCCTTAATGAGGATATTATGCTGAAGTATTTATGTCAAATGAGGATTTCCCTTGAAAGGATGCCGCCAGAAGAAGATTTGATATTTGAAGAGGAACTTCAGTTGCTAATCATTGTGAAACACAATGATGTTGTTCATCAGATGCAGTTTGACCTTGAGTTAAACATGATAGAAGATTTTGGATATCTTCCTAAATTTAAAGCAAAGCTAATGAAGGATGATATAGATGATAACTAAGATGTTTTCTAAGATGTGATAGACATCTTGAGTATCATAGTGGGTACTAAGTTCCCAACTCAGAAGAAGGACGAACAAGTTGTTCTTAGTTACTATGAAGAATCTAGAATGCTTCAATTTAAGTTATACGGTGAAGCAAATGTCTTGGGCATTATATTCAACATTCAGAAAAGGCTGGATGGCAGAATGTTGAAGAAGATATGGTTGTCAAAGGAATTCTGTGTGATAGACAAGGAGAACATATTGACAAGTTATACTGGTGATGGTGATAATGATGGTTTCTTCCCTCTTGTTAACAACATGATATCTTTGGACAACAAGGAGAAAATCTGTGTATCCTTATATTCTGAGGAAGATGAATACATTACTATAATGAGCTGTTGTAAGAAATTACATTAAGTGAATAAAATGTTGAAGGAGTATAATGTGGGACAAGATGGCATGACATTTGTCTCTAACATTTTCTCTAAGTCATTGGATGCATTTAACTTTGAAAAAGAGGTCTGCATGTGTGAGAATCAATAACAGTCAATACTAGGGAGGTGTGTGGGGGAATTTCTCTCTCTCTCTCTCACTCTCTCACTCTCTCTCTCTTTCTCTCTCTCTCTCTCTCTCTCTCTCTCTCTCTCTCTATGTGTGTGTGTGTGTGGGTGTGCTGCACGAGAAACAATGTAGAATTCACTTATTTCTAAACCTCTTTTTAAGTGGACCTTCTTTACAAGCAAGAATCTCAATCTTATTATATGTATCTTGCTACCTTTTTTTCTCTCCCACATATGTCTATCTCCTTCAATATGAGTCAGAAGTCTATGAATTCAAAGAAGAGACCCTCTAACAAGGGAATCTCTATCATGAAAGATATTGAAAGATTCCATGAGATTGAGGAAAGGAAGAACAATGGGCTTGTTTCCCATTCTTTTGAAAATGGAGGAGTTACATCTGGTGTTCATCTATGAGATCCTCCACAACCGGTACGGAGTCGGTCACCAAAGTGAAGGTTGTCAAGAAGAGACATGTTTAGAAGCATGATTTTGACAAAGAGGCTGATGAAGACTAGTTTGCTTATGAGAATTACAGAGGATTGGTTGAAGAATAAGTTCTAATGTTTCAAGTTTTTATGTTTTGGCCCTTGTATCTAGGCGTTTTTTTATTTTTAAAGGCTTTACAGCCTCTATGAACTTGTGTACAATAAAATAATTATAATGCTTGTGCATCTCTAGATGATGTTCTAGATCTTCTTCTCATGTTTTAGTTGCGTGTGTGCTGACATACTAACCTATGTATGACTGATATCTAGGTGTTATTTGAAGAACTAACCCTTTAGCAAATTATGGCAAAAAGCAAGAGTAGTATTGGCATTTGTGTTGTTGTGGTAACATATGTATTTGCTTAGTACTAACCATCTGGGTAAGTGCTAATGTGGTGCTCATATATTGCAACATCAGGAAAGACATTTGGCCCTTTTGATGTGAGCTTTTGTGTTAGTAGAATTCTACATATCCTGTTATTAGCTACTAGCTGTTTCTCTTATGCATAACTAAGTATGTGAATAATTGCATGCTGATAGTTGTTAGTTAGTAGGATTGAATGTTACTAACTATGAGATATCTGAGTGCCACACATGACTAAGTTGTGAATGATTGCATGTCTGTCTAATTGATTTTAGAGCATTATTTAGTATGGTATTTGTGATGAATGCTACTGATTTTCCGCTGTTGAGCTTATCTTTAATATTTGGAAGACTTCTTATGATTGTATGCTCTGAAGTCTGCCACTTAATTTGGTAAGAATAAGTGTTATATCTTAAAGAGTTATTTTGTCACAATTTTTCAGAGAGGGAGAGATTGTTGTTCTTTTTGGATTGGATGCATTTTTCAAAACAACAACATGGAGAAGTGTTCAAAGTGTTCAAGATTAATCTAGCTTGCTTAAGTTGTACAGAGATGCAGAAGAGACACATGATGGACACGATGTCATAACATATTGGTACGACATCTGGTTCTTGTGCAATAGGTTATTGCTGCTGCATTTTGGAATACTTTCTGGTCAAAGATTGGATCAGATTTTATTGCTAATTGGTTTATCAATAGAATTTATTGATTTGTTTGATAGATGGTCGAAGATTAATTTAAATAAAGATTTAAATTTGAATTTAAATTGAAACAAATCATATATTGTTGGAGAGATTTAGGAAACAAATAAAATCTAACAGAATCTGCATTAATTCTGGACAAAATTAAAGCTAATATCCAAGGAGAAAATCCCAAAGTTATTATGTTATATAAGAAACTTAAACGTACATAAAAAACAAGCATTCACATTGAAGGTTTTAGAGTGCTAGGGTTTACAAGAGTCCTTGTTATTTTATCTACACCTCTATGTTTCAGTAACTTGGCATATAAGGGTTGTCTAGTTGACTTGTATATTCAACATCTTTATGTACACCTCTATGTTTCAGTAACGTGACATATAAGGTTTGTCTAGTTGAGTTGTAATATTCGACATTGATAATAGGGTGAATCACCAATTATCGGGGTTTAATGATTGAGAGAAAGTGAAAGGGTTTCTCATATTTAAAGGGAGACCTAAATAGAAAGTTATTATATAGTGTTAGGAAAAGGCATTGAACAACATAGAGTTTGTTGCTGCATGTAAGACTAATTGTACTAAGATACTAATAATGAATTTCCTTCCAACCCTCCAGACGTAGCAACATGCTTAAGATTTTCCTCTAATTATTCTTATTTATGAGTTAGGTCAGCATATGTCACCAATAGAGTATCGTACTATTGTTGGGTATGAACTCATGATCCTTTATTTTCTATAGATGGTGTTTGTCATGTTTGTTGTAAGGTATGCTTTGATACCTTTGGGGAGCACACTTTTCATGTAGAGAATTTCCAAGTTTCAAATACATACATGAGTTTGTGTGGGATCTCTTTTTATATATTTAAGCGGAAGATAGAATATGTGAAGAAAAAGATATATGTGAACTTCTTGATCGACTCGAAAAGGAAGATCAACACTTAAGAAAACATATACTTTGGTGTACATATGAGTTGGAAGAAAACACACATGTGTGAACTTAGTTGCGGTTTCTCCACTTATGTCATTGAGGACTAAAAATTTTACTATGGGATAGACAATTATCAAAGTTGCTTCAAGAAAAACGGTTAAACATAAGACACCGATGAACATAAATTCATATTATTTGCGTTTCACACTTTTAATTTCTTATCACAAAAAAAAATCAATTGATCGTTTACAAAGAATTGAAAGTCACATATTTAATGTTTTAGATTATGAGCGTAATTTTTAAAAGATTAATGATGTATAATTTTTCACATATTTGTTTTTTTTTTTTGATAAGCAAATTGTATTAAAAGGAGAAAAATGGGATCTCCAACCCAATACAAACGGAACAAATCAACAGAAAAGAAGAAGGAAAAACGAGACAAGATTATAAATAATCGAGAGGATTTTTCATCCACTCATAGAGGTTGCATTTAACACACCCTAACTCCAACCATCTCCAAGAAGTCAGAACAATCCTGAAAAAAATTGTTTCAACGTCGCATATCTCGTCTCTAAAAAGGATGTTATTCCTCGAAATCCAAATACACCAAGTAGCGACGGCCCAAATGTAACACAAGAAGCCCTCCTTGCTGAACTTCTTCAAAGCTTTAATCCAAGCCAGCAGGTGCAACACAGGAGAAATTGCCCTAATAGGCTGCATCCCAATCCAAGAAAAACTTCTGTCCCAAACCTTAGACATCTTGCAGCAGGAGAAGAACAGATGAAAATCATCCTCATCATCCAAAAAACAGAACACGCACACTCTAAGATGAGGGGAAGAAATCACTCCTCTACGGACAAGGTTCACACGCGTGGGTAATTTATTCAATAAAAGACGCCAGACAAAAATGCTAACCTTAGACGGCAAAATGGATTTCCAAAGAAAAGTGATGGCTGCCTTAAGATCAGCATTAAGAGTCATACCTTCAACATTCTTGATAGCAACACCATATCAAGATCTAACCGAGAAATCATTGTTGATTTCTGGCGTCCAAGACCAAACGTCACACTCCTGCTGCCTCAGCTGAACCGATTGCACTAGACTCAGCAAGACATTTATCGCTCGAGTATCTACCTCCAAGGACAAATCTTCCAAACGCTCAAATTTCCAAACCCAGTTATTATCTACCCAAGTCCCCATATCAGAAACAAGACAATCCTTTAAAGGGTCTGCAGAATACAAGACCGGAAAGACAGATCGAAGGTCGAAATCCCCACACCAAGGGTTGTGCCAGAACAGTATAGTGTCTCCTCTTCCAACCAAAGGTCTAACCAAAGAAGAAAAAGAAGTACCGTCCTGCAGATATTTCAATTTTAACAAGTCCTTCATCCACAAAGAAAACTTGGAATCAGAACCGTCACTATCCCCTTCCAAAACTCTTCTATGCAAGCTACCATATCTAGATTCCAGAACCGTCCTCCAAATTTCATCTCCTTTGTTGAGGAACTTCCAAAGCCACTTAGCCAATAAAGCCTTATTAAACAGGCCAACATGCTTAATGCCAAGGCCGCCTTCTTCTTTTGGTTTGCAAATGTGATTCCACTTAACCCAGGCTATTCCGCCGTTTTCTTTGAAACCTCCCCAGAGAAATCTTCTTTGAATAGCAATAATTTCCTTCACAATTTTAGATGGAGCCCTGAAAAAAGATAAGTAGTGGATCAGCAAGTTAATAAGAACAGAGTTTATAAGGGTAACTCTACCTCCTATCGACAAGTTTCTCCCAATCCACGAACTAAGTCTAGCTTCAAGGCAAGCAATAACAGGTTTCCAAAACGAAAGTTTCCTATGATTCCCTCCAACAACCAAACCAAGGAACTTGAACGGGAGCAGCCCAGATTTACAAAACAAAAAACTTTCAGCTCCTAGGAGAAAGGACGCTTCTAAACCCACACCAAAGAGACAACTCTTCCCAAAATTAATTTTAAGACCGAAAACCATTTCGAAACCCTGCAGGATAGACTTAATAGCCCACAAGTTAGAATGATTGCCATCACAAATCAGAATCGTGTCGTCCGCAAACTGAAGGAGCTCAATGGTATCAACATCATTAACACGAAACCCGAAATAGATCTTTATGTTCACAGCTCTCTTCACCAAGGATGCTAAGGATTCCACCACTAACGCGAACAGATACGGAGCTAAGGGATCCCCCTGTTTTAACCCTCTTGTGGCCTCGAAATCCTCTGTTGGGCTCCCGTTAATTAAAACCGAGATGAAACTAGAGCAAACAGCTCCCTTAATCCACCTTAACCAGTTCGGACCAAAATTCATTGCTTCTAGAATATTGAGCAAAAAAGACCAATCCACACAGTCATAAGCCTGTTCGAAATCTACTTTAAAGAGCAGACATTTTCTCTTCTCTCTTTTAGCCAAGTCAATAAATTCGTTGGCTACAAGGACTCCATCAAGGAGATTCCTACCTGGTACAAAAGCCGTTTGCGACGGAGAGACCAAATTATTCACTACCAAGGAAAGTCTCTTGGAAAGAACTTTAGAGATGATTTTGGAGACACAACCCACCAGCGTAATAGGCCTATAATTCTTAAAGTCAACTGGATTTTCAACCTTCGGAACCAGGGCCAGGAAGGAGGACTTAAACGCTTTTGGGAGAGCTCCAGACTTGCAAAATTGTTGGACACAATTGACAATGTCAATACCCAAGAAATCCCAACCGTCTTTGATGAATTTGAAAGAAAAACCATCTGGACCAGACGATTTATTACCGTCATAGTCGAAAGCCGCATCCCTGATTTCTTCTTCAGTAAACAAACCATCCAAAGAAATCCTATCTTCAGGACTCAGCTTACGTAAGCCAGACAGATCCATGGATGGACGAAAAGACTCAGCTTTACTGAACTTCACCTTAAATAACTCAACAGCAGCCTTCTTAATAAGAGCAGGATCGTCTACACAACCTTCGTCCGTCCAATAGCCATGATAGAATTCAGCCTAGTCCTCTTCTTTAAAGTAGTATGAAAAAACCTCGAATTTACATCTCCCTCCTTAACCCACTTGGACCTCGATTTCTGAAAAATCATACTTTCTTTCATACGCAAATTACTCCAAACCTGCTCCTGAACCTCCACTCTTCTCTTTAACAACTCGTCTGAAACATTAAGATCAGAGTTGAATAACTCTATCTCTAACTCATTAAGGTTCTCGACACATTCATCAATCTGGAGATCCCTCCACCCAAACACATTGAGGTTCCACCACTTCAGACGAGCCTTGAGGACTTTGAATTTCTCTTTAAGGACAAACGAGGGAGAACCGTGGATCACAGTAGATCTCCAACAATCCTTGGCAAACGAGAGGAACTCCTTATTCTCTAACCAACAGTTGAAAAACTTAAATGGCTTGGGGCCCCAATTAATAGAAGATGATTTAAGCCAAATCGGTCGGTGATCAGAAATGTCGTGCGCTCCAATGAGTTGGGCCTTGAAACCCCAGTCAATGATTAAAGAATCACTAACCAGAAATCTATCTATCTTGCTACAACTGGATCCATTAGAATTAAACCACGTATATCTATTCCCCACAGTCGGTAGATCAATCAAATCCAACTCTTCAATAAAGGAATTGAAATTAACACAATCTCTGATGGAGAAAGTCCCTTTTCCTTTTCTCTCTTCCTTCGATCTAGTAGCATTGAAGTCTCCCCCTATTAACCATTTACCAGCTGAAAACTTATTTTTGAACAACAAGAGATCCGCCCACAACTTCCTCTTGTTAGCAGCTTCACATGGGGAGTAAACATTCACCACATTCACTAAAACTCCCCTCCAAGATAAAGTTGTGCAAAGAAAACCTGGTCCACGAAAACTATAGATGGGCAAGAAATAATCCTTATTCCAAATAGTAAGCAAACCACCTGACAGACCTGTAGCATCACTAGCCGACCAATCGAAATTATCTTTACCCCACAGACTCTTAACAAGGGACTCAGACATGTTTTTGACTTTTGTTTCTTGAAACATACAAATCTCAACACCTTCTTTCCTCAGAATTTGATTAATTCTTCGCCTTTTGAGGGGAAGACAACACCCACGGACATTGTACGAAACAACATTCATAAACACACACTAGCTACAACCTTCTTACCTGCAAAAGCCTCTTTGTCTCTTGCCTCCAAAGCTTTAACAGCACCATCGAACGACACTTCAGCACCTCTTGCCTCAATACCCAAGCTGTTTAACGACTTCCTGATTTTAAGAGGAACATCAGAAAGAGTTTGAATGCATTTCTGATTGCATCTGATGATATCTAAATCATCGATGGAAGGGCACGAATCAGGCAACCGACAAGACGGGTCGCCTACCTCCAAGGAAGAAGGAGGAGGATTATACTTCAAGGATCGAGCTTTAGGAATTTTCTGAATGGTCTTGTGAGATTTCACTTTAGGAGCCACATTAGCCGAAAGTAAAAGAGAAGAATAGAAAGAGGGTCTAAAAGGTATCTGGACTTTCTCGTAAAAATCTGAAACAAGTTTTTTCTTTTTACTTCCTTTTGATCCACCTAATGGCCCAACCACAGGCCCACAATGGACGACACGAGGTATAAGGAGTGGCCCAGTATGAGAAGATAAATCAGATTCAACATTAACCCTACACAAGGCCCCACCACTCTCAACCGCTTCTAACCCAATAGGACACGCCATAACTTCTACAGTGTTCTAGTCAGATGCTTCCAAGTCAATGGCTTTTTCCAGACGACACGTACTCTTGGCGATAAAAGGTTCACTCAGATAGGTCCCCACAAAAGGACAAACCTCCAAGTCCTTAGGCTTCTTGGACAAAGTGTTAGCACACAAACTGTTAAGATTTTCTGCAAGGGAAATCCCAATCTCCAATGAATCACGCACAAAGGTTTTAGCTGAACCCGCACTACTAACCTCGTCCTCTGGTCTATCCTCAAAAAGACACCTCTTTTCGTCCTTTTCACTGTCAATATTGACACGAGTCAAGTCAACATCACCTTCCTCGTCCGATGACCAAACGCTCTCCCCATCAGAGAAGCCAGAATTCAACGATCGGTCTCCATCATCTCGAGCCCCACGAAACTGCAACAGGTCTTTGGACGAAAGATACGGCTGTTCCAAAGAAAACCTAACAAAGAATTGTTTTCCATTGATCTCAACTACAAGGTTCTCGTTTAGGGCAAGAACACCCTTGTGTTTAATGAGGAGTCTTGCAGCCGCATAATTGGTCTTATTTTCAGTTTCTGAATCAGCTTTGACAAAGGTTCCATACTTCTTTGTCAAACGACCAAAGTTACTATTGTTCCACGCATAACACGGAAGTCCAACGCAAATGACCCAAGAAAATCTAACCTCATCTTGAACCTCTGGAGACCAAGGGAATATTTTCTGGAATCTAACTCCGCACCAGTCCTTGGCCAAAGAAGTGAACTCCGAAAGGTCACCCTCACTCTTGGCTTCAAGGAGGCATAAACTAGCTCCCAGAGGAGTAGCTTTGATATTAAAGAAACCAGCTTCAAATAAATCCTTCTGGATAGAGAAAGTGTTCCCAGACTCAACTACCTCCCCTACCATAGCTTTCTCAAAGGGGGTAAAATCTGTGACATCCACTTCTAATTTAATAACATGCTCTGGAAAGCTACCGTTCTCGCCAACCACTACGTCTCTCCTCCCTTTCCTAACGACATTAGCAAAGGAGTCTAAACGATCTCTGAAGCCTCCCGTCCCTTTATTCTGGTATCCTTTTGAAAACACATCCTCTTTCAAAACTCCCGTAGAACGAGGAGGCTCGTAACGAAACCTAGGAATATTTGCGTGTAACTTTTTCCCCCGAAAGAAAATGCTATCAAGTTTAGCAGCCAAAATACGAGCGTCATGAACTCTTCTGAACCTAGCGAAACCATACCGTCTTCCCCGAACATCACGCCTCGCCGAGATGAAAACTTCCGATATCAGACCATAGACTTTAAATACCTTGAATAGATCCTTCGCTACTGTGTTATCCGGGAACTCCGAAATGAAGAAGGAAGTGACGACTTCCCCTGGGTCAGCTCCCTTTCCTCCGTTTTCTTTCCAAATAGAAACCCTACCAGTAACATGGTTTCTAACATTCTTACCGTAAGAAACCTTCTTCCACACCATACCTAAAGAAATCACCGGACACAACCCTAAGACACAATAAGAGATGGACCTACAAGATACCAAGGCCCCTAGCCCTAAGGCTAGGAGTTTAAGCCAAAAATACCAAGAAGAAACACCACTATCGGCCTAAGGTTAGAGAAGAAACAAAGGTAGAAGAAAGGTCGTTATGTAGTTTTCCCATTAGTTCACAATGATCTAATTCGATCACTATGAATGGAATTGAAAAGAAAGAGACTTGAGGGTTCTGTGAAAATGGTTTTCTCAAAGTAACAATCCATATATACCATATAAATGATGGGAAACCTAAGGTTAACCGCAAGAAGTATCACATATTTGTATTTAAGAAAAAATAGTTATCAACAAAACAATAGCGAATATAGTATACTATTTAAGCAAACATATTCTACATCAACTTTTTTTGATAAAGACAGACTTTAGAATGCAAAGCATAGCTAAGAGAGAGAAAGTGAGGCATTTTCTTTGGCAGTAGAATCACATGGATCTTCTTCAGGATACAGACTCAATTAGTTTCTCTTGTCAGATTAAAATTGGCAAAAGTTTCCATCAATTTCTGCATCAATACTATTACTCATTTCTATTCCATGCAATAATTTGTGTACTAATAATCAACCTCCTTCATTAATTTGAAATCAAATACTTTATGTTAATTTTTTTTTCATCCATAAATCTTAATTCGACCAGTCAAAGTCGATATTGTTAAACTATCATCTTTAAAGTTCGAATCTTGTTATTTACTATTGTGCGAATTTCAAGTGACTATTACTGTTTAATCTATATATCGCGATTATGTGAATTTCAAGTGATTATTACAATTTCATCTGTATATCAATGTTTTTTTTTTATAATTTTCTATTCGTGCACTTGTATTTTTTTTAAATCCTCTTGGTTTGTGTGCTCAAATCCTACTACTTCAAGCCCCACCACTTTAAACTCTAAGCTAGCTATATTTGGCTCTTTCTTTCAACCTATAAAATGACATACATCTAAAGTTAGATGAGCTTTCTTCAAATAATTACTTTATTTTCCATGCAATTTTCCATGATATGATATGATTCCAATGCACCAACATGATATAAAAAATGTACTTAAAAGAATGAAAACAGAGAATCCAATTTTTATTATGTGGACCATAGTATATGTGACAGAGCTGGAAATCCACTATAGAGGGACATAAATAATAATTGTATGATTTTTAAATATTTTATTTCAACCAAACATAAATTAATAATATATTTTGCAAAATTAAAAATAAAGTGTATTGGAAAAGAAATTGCACTACTCAAAAGTTCATCACTTCTTCATGTAGATTTGCCTCAACTTTATACACCGTCATAAATTGAAAAACGAAAAGAAAAAAGTTGACAAGAAAAAATAAGATTGAGTATAGTCTAATGAACTTTCTTCTCACTTTAACCCTAAAATATTCATAAATCAGATCTCGCATTCACTAAATCAACATATCAACGATAGTTCGATTGAGATCGAATAGTTTAACAAAAATATAAAATTTTATTTTATGATTAAAAATAGTAAAATATAATTCAGACCATCTTAGAGCATACACCGATATCCTAACAATGTGAATGTAAAGAACTTTAAACTCTAATGTTCACTATAATGCAAATGCAAACTTTTTTCGGTTCGACTTTGGATAAAAATACATTTTTTTAATGGAAATGGTGCTGCTGCTGATCAGGCCATGGCCATAAACTCTGTTGCTCATCAATGTTATGAAACATGTTGCAAAAGCTTTCATCTTGAAGATCAGATCTTGTTGAGCATTGAAGGAGCTGTGTCATGCTTGTAGGCTTAAGGGAGGTTTGTATAAGACTTTTACCATTTTGTGAAGAAACAGGACTGTTCATCATTGGTGTTCTAGAAAGATCTAGATTCATATCTGAACTGTTATCACTTCCATTGCTCCATGAACCTTCATCTTCTTTTTTGAGACTAGCTTTTCCATTTTCAAAGCAGTCCTTTTTCTTTAGAGTTTGTAACTGCAAATAGCATATATAATAAGGTCTTCATTTATATATGTATCATATAGATATTATTAAATCATGGTATGCAAGATTTTCAAAAAAGGTCAGTTCGCTACGAAAAAACAGTAACGAAAAAATGGTATCGCGGAGAGTGCCGACAATATTATTCACCCTTTTTTTATGCTAAGAAAAAATCACACCATTACAATTAGAGACGACAGATAGGTATGCACTCCGTTAGATCTGCCTCACAAAAGCTGGCAAAACAAAAAGAGAGAGAACGAGCATAAGTTAGGGTGCGAGTTTAAAAACATGGCCCGCCCCCAAAAAAATGAGGATGGTGTTGGACGGTCACCCGAGTCTTGCACATCTAAAAACTAAAAGTTCAAAGAAAATTGTTAATGTCTTCAAAAGGATGGATCAGGGCAGATATATTTAAAGGGGCAGATATATTAGAAAATAAAGATCTAAAATTTTATTCTGCTCTACAAAAATTGTGGATAAAACGACAGACCCATCCCATTTTATTAGACCTAAAATTTTAATCCACATTATTGTCACTTTATTATGGACATAGAATTTTAGAATAGAATATGAAAGTGCAAATAAAAAAGAAAAATCACTAATATGACTAACGATACATTTATACAAATCGAAATCGCAAAAACTTTTAATCAATAACCTTAATGGTATCTATAATATATGTTGATAGATCTCCCGGTAATATAGATATTGATTTGATTAGAGCTTCATATGCAACCATGTGGACAACTAAGTAATAATCAGATGATAAACAGTATTCAATAGAAAAAGAAAAAATAAACATATCCTATCACTATTAATTTGCAGTTCTGGATTCTGACACACTGACTATTCCTGTGAATGATCAACAAACAATCAACGTAGCAGAAAGTTAATGACAAAATCAATTACTTTAAAAAGTCTTAAAGACCATGTGGAATCTTAACTAAATTAATGTAATTTTATTTTTAAGTTAATAGGCCAGAAGTACCAAAACTTTAAAAATTACAAAAGAAAAAGCTCATTTAAAAATAAAATAAAATGATAATTTATAAATAAAGGTGTAATTAATAATTACTCCCTCTAATTCCTATATTATAAAAAATAAATTATTTTTTAAATTTATTATATAATCAAAGTATATAACTAATGTATTTTATCAATATAACATGTTAGATACATTGATTGTTTAATAAATTTTAAAAATATATAAAAACAATAGAAAAGTTTGTTTTTTTGAATGGTCTCTTACGAAATTCGGTCTTTGTTTTTTAAAATTATAAAGTAAAATTTCTACTATTGATCTGATCTCATAATCACTATTTTTTTTTACCTAAAGGTAATTAAAAATAAATAAATAACTTTAGCATAAAAGAAAAATCAAATTAAAAAAAAAATGTTTTTCACTTCAAATATGAAAATGTCAATTAAACATAATTGGAGACATGGAAGAGCATTAAAAGACCAAATAATTAAAACCTTTAATGTTAGGAAAACTTGTTTTCTTTTATGTACTCCATTTACAAAAACACATCAAATCAAAGTCCATATCAAGAGTAAAAGACATGAAAATTTGAAAAAAAATATTAAATAATTAAATAAATAAATAGACCAAAATGAGAAAACTTTTATTTTTCTTTTATTTCCAATATATGAATCATCTTCAATAATACAAATTTGGATATTGTAGTCAAGTCACAATCTATCTTTTTCTTAGACATTGAAATTTTTGAAACTATATAAAGATTATATTTTTAATCAAGATTAAGACATTTAAAATTAATTGAATTAACCTCCAACATCCATCTTAATCAACTTTATAATCAAAGCTCTTCTTTTTTCAAAACCAATCACTCAATAGTCTAATCAAGAAAAAGAAACTTTAGATGTAAAATATTCAAAAATTTAAAGATCTAGTTACACTAACTAAATATGATTAGTACTATTATTAGCATCAATTACTAATTAATTAATTAGTAATTATAATTTTAATTAGTAATTACCTCTGCATGTAATTTGTGGTTTTGTGCCTTTAGAACATCATTATCAGCCTTAAGAGATTCAAATTGCTTCTTAAGAACTTCATACTCTTTCTCAAGTTGCTTTGTTTTCCACCTTGCTCTTCTATTTTGAAACCATATAGCTACTTGTCTAGGTTGTAATCCCACAGCTTTTGCTAGTTGCATTTTTCTCTCTGGTTCAAGTTTGTTTCCAATCTCAAAACTTTTCTCAAGTGCTTTCACTTGTTCTAAACTCAATCTCTTCTTTTTCTCACCAAGTTGTGAGTAACCTTCATCATCTGATAATTGATCTTCATCACCATGCATCAATTCATCACACTTGTTGTTGTGGTTGTAATTGTGATTGTGATTGTGGTTGTGATTGTTCTCTATGCCTGAAAATGACATGGATCTCTTCATCATGAATGATGCACCACCATTACTACCACCACCTACAAAAATAAACATAAGGAAATTTGGACTTTAGAGTTCAAACCCTAAATATTTTCATAACCATTAACAAATGAAAATTTGTTTATAAAAAATTCATATATAGAAGAATAGAGAAGATGTTGAAATCATGGTTTAAAACTGTGATACAGGTCGCAATATAACGGACTTTGAAGTCTGTTAATTGCGACTATAACTGCAATTTAAAACCATGATTTTGTGTGTAACCTTGAACGTGTTGATGAGGTGGAAAGGAAGGGAAAGAGTTAAGAGAAGTCGAAGATGAATGAAGTTGATCATGATGATGATCTTCATGAGTTTGAAAGATGAAAGTGTGAGAAGGTGGAAAATCCATGGTAGAAGTTGAAGAAAAAGAGGATATGGTATATTATTGGTAATAGTGATGATAGAATCATTCATGCAAAGGTGTAGCTATAAAAATACAGATAGCTTTAAAGGGTCATTTTTGTTTCTGTTTCTGTTTCTCTTATATCTATATATGTATATATATCTTTTTATATCTCACAAGTAGAGAAGAGTATATAGAGGAATAGATATATTTTATTCATTGATTGATTTAAGATGATTTTTGGATGAGAGGAGTTTGGCTCTCACTCTCATGGTGACAGAGAATTCAGAAAGAGGGGATGGTACTGATATGATGATAGGTACAGACAGCGATTTTTAGGTTGAGAGACAGACAGGACACAGAGGGAGGAAGAGAGAGAAAGAGGGAGAGGTGGGGGATTCATTTTGTGTAATAGTATTATTGTTATCTATATATCGGGTTTGGAGCTTTCTTGGACACATCCTTTCCTCTCATCTCATGTATCTACATGCATTCTCTTTTCTTTTTTATTTTTAAGTAATATATTTAATTTTGATATAGAAAGTTAATGTTGTGTTGATTGAGAAAAAAATCAAATTCATACTAAAATATTATATATATATATATATATATTCGTAGTTTTATAACGGGTGTAAGTTTTTAAAATAAAAAATGGAGAAAGAGAGAGAAATGAATTTGTGTAAAACAATATTGATGATTTAATAAATTTTGTATGTTATTATATGTGATTGACAATATTTTGTAGGAAATATGATAAGTAAGATGTTTTGATAAGGTGTGAAACATTATGTCTTGAATCGTTTTATGGTGTATTCGGGGAAAACAACATGTTAAGTTAAATGTTCTAACATCATGCGTGATATTCTATTTCGAGTTCTTACTTGGCGTGCATATTTTAACAGGGGATATCTCGCGTTTTTGCGATTTTTTCCTTTTATGTTCAATCAAAAATCTAATTTTAAAGCACGTACTCATTTGAAAAAGATTTATCCTAAATTTGTTTTTGCAAGATTGAAATTCTTATTCTTATCGAATTCATATTTAATCAAGATTTGTTTCAATCAAGATTCATAATCAACATTGTGAAGTTTGATATTTTGTGCGTTTTTTGGTTTCCACCCGCTTACACGCCAAAACCCTAACGGTCTTTTTATACTGGGCAATTGTTGTTATTTAAAGAGGCATTCTCCTATGTGAAGACTCCGATTTTAGATTGTGTAGCTTGCCATTTTTATTTGTTATTAAGTCTTTGGGTTGGGTTGTAATACTTTATTCATGGGTGATCTATCTAAGTTAGGATAATAGATTATTCTACAAACACTTGGGAAAGTTTTTTTTATTGAAAGTGAGAGGAATCTCATATTAAGAGGGAGCTTCGATCGAAGTTCATGAGTAGTATTAGAAAAAGGACACTGAACTTGGAGACTTCAAATGAGAAAGTCGTAAACTATTGACTACCAAGATTAATTTTCCTTTCATTAGGCTAATGCCCCCAGACGTAGGTTACATTGCATGAAACAGGGTTAATAATCCTTGTGTTATTTATTTTATGCGTTTATTCTATTTATTGTAGTATTGTATTGTTATACACAATGTGTCAACATTGTATTTGACATCATGTCATCAGTAGAACAAAATTTCAAATAGCATTAGAGCAGGCACACCCTGTTCTGGTTGGGTGAGCTCCATGAATTTCTCTACTTTCTGTTAAATATGGACAACGCTAAAGAAAGAGGATCTGTGAATCGACCATATATTATGGATAGTACAAACTATGATTATTTGAACAATATTATGGTTGTCTTTCTCAAGTCTATGGACAACAAAACTTGAAAAGACTCATAAATGGATGGTGTCCTCCAAAGATCACATCTGAAGACAACACTGAAACCTTGTAGCCTGAAAAGTAGTGGTCAAAGGAATAAGACGAAGAAACAGATGGTAGTTCTCGTGCCCTTAATGCCATTTACAATGGAGCTTTCAAGAATATCTTCAGATTCATTAACACTTGCACTAGTGCCAAAAAAGATTAGGAAACTCTTAAAACTGCTTATGAAGGCACCTCTAAGGTTCGTATGTCAAGACTTCAACTTCTCACAACAAAATTTGAAAATCTAAATATGAAAACGGATGAAACCATTACTGAATTTAATGTCTTCCTCCGTGACATTGCAAAAAACTCTTTTGCCATTGGTGAAAAGATATTAGAAGAAAAGATGGCTAGAACAATTCTTAGATCTCTTCCAAAGAGGTTTGATATGAAAGTCATAATCATTGAAGAAGTTCAAGATGTTAGAAAATTTATTCAAGCATATTAATAATAAAACACTTTTTTCCCTTTTGCTTGTAAAAATAAGGAGAAAATCGATATAATAAGGTTAACAACATTATTTGGAAAAATTAACTAGAGGTAACAATTTTCTTAAATGGATATCGTAGGGTGCTAATACGTTCCCTACGCATAACCGACTCCCGAACATAAATCAAGTTATGAAGACCATATTTTTGCTCTTTAAGGGTTTTATCAACGTATTCTCTTTTCAAATAAACTTTGATGATAACTTCTTTGATTTCGAGCATGCCTCAAATATTTTTCGCGCCGTTGAATTTTTAGGTATCGTTTTTCCTAGGACAAATCTTCTTCCTTGTAATGACACATCCCTGCTCCAGTAAAGAAGTGACTATAAATCAAGTATTTGCGAAAAATATTTGTACAATAAGAAATAGTCTCTGGATTCAAGTTACAGTGAGCTTTCTATTATGGGCGGACCAGAAGTACCCAAGAAAATCTAAGTAGATCATGACAGTATAACCTACAGTTCATTAAAGGTCCCGAAGCTACAAGAACCTTCACGATCTTTGGAGGTAGTTACTTTCAGGATCCTAAGAGATCTCAATTGTAAACAGCATCCAACGGCTATCCGCAAAGAGCGACGCACAAATAGCTAGTTTGTTATTTTTCCATCTCTGTTTAAATATAAAGTATGCGTCAATCGAGTTAACAAGTTTCAAAACAAAATTTTAATTCACTCTTATTCTTCACATGTTGACTTGGGTGTTATAGTGCTAACCTTGCAGGTACCCCCACTCCACCGCATCAGAGGTTGCAATCCACTGTCATCTCTGATAAGAGATTTCATTTTTGGTTCTAAGACGAAATAATGGTGCTGTCTATGGGAATCAACTTTTGATTCCCATGAATTCCACAAATTCACATGTGTTGTTAGAATTTTGCAGTTTGTTACTTTTATCAATCAACAGAGCAAGTAATTGTAATTGAATGTGAATATATATCATGTTTCGATAAAACTCTGCGTAAATATAATCTTATTTCTTCAATATTTTCATAATTCTGATTTATATCTTCATAAGATATGGGCGGATCCAAGACTACCAGATCCACCACTGCACAGAAAGATGACGTTGCTACCTTAGCAATAGGTTGTCAAATGCCTCTTCCTCCACAACCAAATGACACAGATCCTATACTATTAGTTCCTTCACATCCGAATAAAGTTCGAGCTTAACAAGTGGCAAGATCAGTTCCGATCAATCAGGTGGAAACTCCGGTCCTTGTTCCAAATACACAACATGAAGCCTTACATGGCTATCACACACTAGAATCAAGCCTCGACATACATGGCGCCATTGATTTACTAAACAATGTGTTCAATATTATTCAGAAGCAAAACTCAAATCCTATTGAAGAAAGGCTTCAGTGCCTTGAAGAGAGCCTCTACAACACTCATTCCCGTAAGAACATAATTCAAGTGTCTATTTTAAGAAAAAAATGTGTCATGATCTCAGAACCAGCTGGAACAAAGAGAAATAAAACTCCTTAGAAAAGGATTGATGCAGGAGTAAAAAGCACCAAATTCCCTCTCCGAGTCACGGAGGAGACCGAGTAAGTTATGCTTTGTCCCCGGTTAAAGCAAAAATTCGCCCGGATAGGGCACATCTAAAGCACCTATTGTCAGTACAGATCCTAGAAAACAATATTCTTAAGTCTATGGAGAAGCCTCCCAAGCTAGCTGATTATGATGGAAAGGGAGATCCTGATGAACACGTGCAACTAGTAGACAAACGGTTGAGTTACTTTAGTGCTGACGACACTTCCAAGTGCAAGTTGTTCACGCTAACATTGGTCGGGTCATCTCAGTTATGGTTCAAAGACTTACCAGACTGATGTATCAATTCTTGAGCAGAATTATGTAAGAGGATTTTGGTGCAGATTACTGCCCAAAAGTGATATCCTATCACCAAAGCCACTCTGATAGGGATCATCCACATGAAAAAGGAAAGTTTGAGATCAAATATTGACTGATTTACTCAAGTCTCGATCAAGTTAATAGGGGGGAGTCAAACAGGTTTACAGAGCTGGATATTTGACAACGGCCTTCTGAGTGACCATCATTTCAGCAAAAATCTAGGGGAAAATAAGGTTAAATTCGGTCAAAATAAGTTGACCAAGGTAAAAAATTTTACGATTTTAGAAGAAAAGTTGGCCACACGTTTTCATAACCCCGCATCTAGCAATTCTCACTCTGGCCTTCCGTATGGGAAAGAACTCCACCGACATCAGGATGACTCTGAACGGAACATACAAGGGAAACATGACAGGTACACCACTCGGATAGTTTGACGTTAGAGGATCTATATAGAATGTGTGAATACTAAATTTCAAAAGGCAGGAATATGACCCCCATATCCCGTTAGAGAGACATCCTGGACGGATATATCAAAATATTTCTGATTACATAAAAACCATATCCATAACATCTATGACTGCGTCCAGCTGAAGGATGTCATTGAAGAACTAATGAAGAGAGGCCGATTGAGTGAATACATGAAAGGAGGCAATCGATACCGGGAAAAATATCCTAGAGGTAAATCCCCCATAAAAACCACTACTGTCGAGACAAGCGAGGAGAACAAGGAGTCCAGCAAAGGAAAACACACTTATATTGTCGCCAATACAGGAGAGGAACCTCAGGTGAGCCTCCTGTCCAAAAGGACGATGAAGGCATGATCACATAAATGTTGGTTATCTGTCGTAAAGAAAGATACACGTCCATGAAAATTCCAAACTGTCCTATGCTAGGGTTCCGGGACTCATATTATGTCTGAGGTATTTCGTATGAGATTTTCCCCTAGTGATCCTCATCACGATTAGGAAATTTGACATGTCTCATATTTGCATCAATGGCGGTATCTCATGCGACGTCATGTAATCAGAGCTATTCGAGAAAATGAACCTGGACTGAAGAAGATTACTGGCATACGAAGGCTGAGATCTTAAGCATTTAATAGAATGCCAACCCATCCCTCGGGATATATGAAGCTAATAGTATCTGTCGGAAACAGATAAGACATTTGGGAAATAAATTATCAATTTATTGTTGTTCCTTGGAAGAGTGTGTACAATTCAATCTTGTGATGACCTTTTGCATCCATGATAGACGTTGTTGCTTCACCGGTCCATCTCAAGCTTAAATACCATAATCTATAGGGAGAACCGGCTACCATTCACATTGATCTTGATGGATCAAAGAGGATATATGAAGTTATCCAAAAAGATAAAGGAGAAGGGATAGCCATGGAGCTTAACGTCACTTCCCTCATCAGACAAATCAACATTATGAGTATCAACCCTCCAAGAAGTGGCTAAAAAGGCCATAAGGAGCGAATGAATAAGCAGAGATGACCCCACTTGGTTTTGGTTTTGTTCCTCTATCATACCAAATATTATGCTTAAGACATTTACCATTTATATGCTTCTATCGATGTATAATAGCAAGATAAATTATGTTTTCTAAGACACTTTTTCTCTGTAAATATGCATACCGATAGTACATCCGGGGTACGACCAAAGACATTGATGCCCGCCACACATAAAATTAGGGGTGCTGTCAGAGACAATTTATACGTCTGGATAAAGCAATTAATTCCACACCTAAAGTTAGGGCTGATGTCGGAGACGTTTTCTACGTCCGACTAAAGCAATCAATCCCACACATAAAGTTAGGGGTGTTGTCGAAGACACTTTGTACGTTTGACTAAAGAAATAAACTTCCTACTTAAATTAAGGGGTGCTATTAGAGACACTTTGTACATCTAAATAAAGTAATCAATCACCCACATAAAGTCAGAGGTACTTTCGAAAATGCTTTTTACGTCTGAATAAAGCAATAATTCCCCCGCCTAGAGTCAAGAGTGTTGTTAGAGACACTTTGTACGTCCGACTAAAGAAATCAATCCCCCACGGACAATAACGACCAACCTTTGTATGGAAGCTAGCGACACTAGATGTCGTGGTGGGTTGTCCACACGTCGACTTCTGATGGGGTTTTGATCTGGTAGGGGGAATGGGAATCGGCCCTTGGCCGGGAAAGGACCTAGTTACACCTATTGTACTTTGAGGAATACCTCATAAGTTCATAAGGGTTTAGAATTGTGCATTCAGATCACGTCAGATACTTCAAAATAGTTATCAAAAGGTAATAAAATTCATATTTCTTCTTTGTCACAGTGGCGTCCAATAAAATTTGAAGGAATACCTCGTAAGTTCATAAAGACCTAGAGTTGTGCACTTGAGATATTAACGAACACATTAGAACAATGGCGTTCAATAAAATTCACAACAAAATTCAGAGCCACGCACTCAGAATCATACAAAACACCTTAAATAGATAGAAAAGACATTTCATTCAAAAAGAAATATCTCATATATATTTTACCATTACAAAAAGAACCCCACTGGACTACCTATGCAGAAAAAAGATCTTCCCGTCCACAACAACTTCACCTTGACTGCTCCAAACAACAACTAAAGCTTAATTCTTCATCTCCATGGTCCCTGCCATCTGAACCACCTGATCAGAGAGAGAACGAGTGAGCTTCAAGGGAAGCAAAACAACCTTCACTTTGGAGAGAGAGGTAGAAGCCTCATTTGCTTTATGAAGATACATGTCCCGCTGAAGCTCCAATTCACAGATGCTATCCTCCATCTGCTGCTTTTTAGTATGATACTAGTCATACCAAAAAGCATCCCAATAGATGGATGCACCTAATGCTATAGCGGTCGAAGCACACCAAGCGTACCTGGCCAATTCTCTTATTTCTTCCTCCAAAATTGGGTCTGATGAGCTCATCCATGTTAACACAATCCTTTTCCAGAGGAAGGATCTGACGCGTACTAACAGAATGAGAGTCGTATTCCATCAGTAAAGAGAAAGCAGTTTGACTCAGTACATTCGATAAAGACGACATGTTTTCTACGATAACAATATTTCTGGTCGGCCACACTCCATGCCTTAGAAGCTGAAGTTTCTCATCATTACCCATGCATTTTGCACAAAAGTAAATAAAGAATATACACCAGAGGCCTTCAGAGTAAAAATCTCATAGAACTCAAAAAGTTTGAAGTTTACCAAAAATGATCCTTATCTCTTCCTGAGAACGATATTTCACCAATAGCGGGACGCCGATGAGATGCTTTAAACGCTTGTAATCCACTTCCGTCGCCGAGGCATATCTCCAAACATATCCCATTTTATTGATGTACTTTACCAACCAACCTCTTTGAAAAGGTCATTCTCATTGTACGCAAAAGAGCCACTCCCCAAAGAAAAGTGACCCTCAGACCAATACTTGGGAAATAAGTTGGTACACCGATCCTCTACTCTTGTATTGATATCATAAATGGCGGAATTGGTTCTGGGACGACGATGATCACCAAGAAAAAACAATCTAAAAAGGTGAGAGCTCCGAAAGAGGTTCGAAACCATGAATGATGAGCTTGAAGCGCAATAATCCTCTACCCCTAGCCCGGGTCAGTGGACCACGAAGACATTTGAAAAGGTGGAGAAAAAGGAACATACATGGTATTCCCTTCACATAATCACACAAATGCTGGTAGAATCTCATATAAGCTCAGCATGACAGGTGAAGTTAGGAAGGAGCCACGTGTAGATGGTGTAGAACTTCTATCTCAAAACAGTAAAAGGAAGACGAAGACCCATGATGGAGAAAGAATATTCTTAAAAGGGAATAATGCAAGCGCCATAATTTTCACACACCCTTTCGTCTTCAGAAGGAATCCCAATTCCTCAATCAGAAGATAAACCTACCTTGGAGGAAACACCGTCAAAGCTACCTAATTTTAAAAAAATAGAACCAATCTTACAGGGAGCGAAATGCAGGAAGAGAAGACAATGAAACAATCAAACAAGAGAAGAAGATTCAAAAAAAGAAGAAACACACTTATTACTTAAAAATAAACTATGTTCTAGAAGACAAAGAGGTTTCATCAAGCACATCCGAGTCTTTCACACGTAACACTCAAAAGTTTAAGTTCCCAAGAACAGTCATGATGGTATCTATGAAAAGACATTGAAGCATGGTGCATTAAATGCATGGTTCCTCAAGAGGATGAAAATATTCTTGTCCACTTGTTTCAGAAGCAGCTAGTTAATCGTCTGCACCTGAGGTCGCAACATCAAGCCTGTAAGTTGAGTGTGCACCTAAAAAAGGGGGGGGGGGGGTGAATTAGGTACTTTGAAATTTTTCCGGTTTTTATCTTATGTTGTGTTTTCTTTCTTGATTAATTACTAAGTTATGAAAGCGATAAAGTGCGGAAAGTAAACGACACAAGGATATATCGTAGTTCCCCTCACAGTCCGAGAGTACTCCAGTCCCCTTTCAACATGAAAAAGATTTTTTAATATTGTTGTGACCTATACAAGACTTATCCTAGTCTTCCTATCACTAACAAACCAAGAACAATCCTCTTGAATTTTTACAAAAGTTCACTAAGAGAATAATCCTCTCTTTGAGTGAACCTCTTGCTTCCAACAATCTTGGACAGTAAGGATACAATAATGATTCTGAATTTTTATAAGTATTTGATATGAAGATTATAATGTATCAATCCTTAGATTGATCTTCTTTTCCATGAAAGCAATTTACAATGATATAGTAGTGCTCAAGTGTTTATGAATGGAGAAGAAATTTTCTAGCCTTATATGGGAACAATGTGCAGAAAAATATCAATGAAAGTTTAAGTATCAAAAACACTTTGTTTGAAAATATGAGTGAGTAAATGATGTTTAATTGATAGGGAAAAGGTGGGGAATGAATTCTGAAAATGAGAGTATATATAACACCTCAACACCCTTCTAAAAGAGTATGAATTAATGAAAAGATGCAATGATACAAGGGTGTAAACATAAAAATGTTCAGACCAAATTCGAAATGAAAAATAACCAGCGCTTCAGTGGTAATCGATTACAAGAAAGCCTGTAATCGGTTACGATGAAGCATCACCACTTGAAAATTCAAAAATGCATGATTATAATCGATTACAAGGAAACCCATAATCAGTTATGAAGGCTAAAAACAGTTTTTCCGGAAACTCATTTGGGGGCAGCACACGAAGGCGTAAGCGGTTACGCTCTTTCCAGTAATCGATTACTGCAACTAGACCATGAAAAAATATTCTTAACAAAAGATGCTGGACCAATATGAGTTTCAACCAAACTAAGACATGCATGCAAGTGAATGTTTAGAGATATTTTGAGCAATAATATATCAAAATAACATTGCATGTTTATACCTCAATAAAAGATCAATCAAGGTTAGCTTTGAACACTTGATGCTTATGATGAACTTGAAGCTTTTTTCCATTCTTTTGCCTTATATTTGATTATCACTTTGTCTTCATCAAAACATAATAGTTGAAGAGTCTTCTTGACTTCACATTCTCCCCCTTTTTGATGATGACAAACACTTGAAAGCTTGATAGATTATGCTTCCCTTAACAAGGACAACTCCACCTTAATTAATGTGTTTTCTTGAACTACGAATGAGAGATTTTTGTACTTCAAGCCTTGCTGTAAAATTGTTAGAGAGAAGCACAAACAAAAATAATATAGCATGTAAAACATCTACTCCCCCTTTGTCATTAGCAAATAGGATGGGGAAAGTTTGAAAAATTGTAGCAATTTGGTCAATGAATCATAAACATAAACAAGATAAGAATAACAAAAAAACATTGAACTTCATAGCATACTAATAGAACTAAGTCATACCATGCAAACAACCATAAAACTGACATAATTAGAGACTACACCATAAGAAACTAAGTCTTAAACAACCTTAGACAAGAAAACTAGCATAAATAAAGACATCTTAGAAATAAAGACACTGGAACATTTAGTCATTATCATTCATGTAATCACTCTCATCTTCCTCCGCTTCCTCTTCTTCATCATCACCTTCTTCATCATTTACATGTTGTTAACGGTTACGGTCTGCGGCCCTCTCTAAGCGAAGCTCTCGAATTTCAGTGGAAAGGCGAATGTCCATCTCACATAATTTGTTGTAAATGAGTTCATTTGAGTAACCACCGGAGGGAGTGGAAGGAGGCAAATAAACATTTGAATCATTGGTGTGTTTGGAAATTCCATCAACATCCTTGAAAATTCCTATTTTTTTCAAACACGTGTCACTTGTAATCAAGTTCCATTTTCCAATCTTCTTTGACGGTTCCCGACGCAAAGTTACACGACAAAATTCCAAAATCTTAGTAATTGCTCTAGCATACGGAAATCCACTAGTCAAGCTTCTTAAATAATCCATGTGACGTATAACAAACCATTCTTGATAGCAAAAAGAAGTTGCAACTCGGTATCTCTAATTTGGGAATATTTTGAGCTTTTAGGAACAAGAACATAAGCAAGAAAGTAGTGAAGCATATGATCACTTACGGAAAAGTTCTTGCTTGACAAAATTAGCCTGCTTGAACTTGAAGAACGAGCACGACGAGCGTAAAATTCTTGTTCAGTGATGCGACAAATGCTGAAGTAAAATTCCATCTTTTTGAACTGGGTCCATGCTGCTGAGTTCAGAGTGAATCCATGTAAAAAAATTTCTCTTTCATAAGGGACATCTAAGCACCTTCCCAACTCTTCCAAGGTCAGTTCCACGGTAACATCTCTAACTTTGGATTGAAGAACAGAACCAGATTTGATAGTAAAATTAGCAAAAAAGTCCCTAACCATATCAGGATAAAACGGTCCAGAATCTGACACAAACTTATCAACCATTTGATATTCAAACATTTTTGTAAATTGAAATCTAGAGGATGGAAATGAATCTAATTTACCATACTTTGGAAAAATCAAAGGTCTCTATCGAAAATTGGACAATAATCTGCGCTGTTTCAGAGTTGGTTCCTGAGGATCAGTGTCTTGTTCTGAATCATGAGCTGCAGAACTTTCAACCATCTTAGCTTTTCCTTTTTCTTTCTTGTATGGAGCCATTGAAAATTTAGGGTTGGAGAGAAAATTTTGCATTCCTTCTTGATAGTGAAAAAATGCTTTTGGGAATGACTTATTTGATAGAGAAAGTGGGGTAATATAAGGGATTTTTTGACAATGGGATTTTAATGGGATTATTTGGTAAGTGGAATGTGATGAGTGGGTACTAAAGGATGAAATAAAAAGGATTGATTTCCAAGAAGAGTTGGTGGAGGAGTAGATGAATGAATGTTGACCATAGTAAATATATTCAACACAACTTAAATGAAAAAGAAGAAAGAAGAAAAAAAATGAAAATATAAAAGCATTTTGAGCGTTGGTAATCGATTATGTAAAAAGGCGTAATCAGTTATGGGTCTGCGTAAAATAGAAAACAGAGGCCCAGAAACGTGAAATTTCGTGATGGTAATCGGTTATGCTATATTGTGTAATCGATTACGGCAAGAAAAAATCTTCTACTAACAAAAACAGTAGTTACGCCACATGCACATAATCAAATGTTATCACATAAAAAGGCATGAGTCATATAGGTAACATGTTTAGGCATCATATAAGCATGTAACATGAAACCAAAACATATTATATAGGAGTTTCACAAATGAAATTGAAAAAAAAAAGAAAATTTAACCATGAATAAACATGTGTACCGTTTATTTTACGTCTTTTTCATCCAAAACTCCTAATTCTCTTCAGATTTTGTAGAAAGAATCTTTAGCTAAAGGTTTAGTGAAGATATCAGCCAGTTGGTTATGAGTATCCATAAAAGGGACTTCGACATCCTTTTGAAGTACATGATCACGAAGAAAATGATGTCGTATGTCGATGTGTTTTATTCTTGAATGTATAACTGGATTGTTTGTTATGTTGATCGCACTTGTATTATCACATCATAAAGGAACACATCCAAGAATGAGTCCATAGCCACGTAGTTGTTGCTTGAGCCATAGAATCTGATCACAACAACTTCCTGCTGTAATATATTCTGCTTCGGCCGTGCTAAGTGCGACACAAGCTTGTTTCTTGCAAGGCCATGACACTAACGTATTCCCTAGTATGTCACATGTACTCTTGCGATCAGTTTTGCAACATGCATAATTCAAGTCAGAATAACCAACTAAATCATATATACTATCTTTTGGATACCATAGGATGACATTTGTTGTTCCTTTGAGATACTTCATAATTCTTTTCACCGAGGCAAGATGTGATTCCTTTAGATTGGCTTGGAACCGCACACAAAGATAAACACTAAATATTATGTCAGGACGGCTTGCCGTCAAATATAATAGTGAACCAATCATACCTCGATATTTTGTAATATCAACTGAAACACCTGATTCGTCTTGATCCACATAAGTTTCAGAAAGCACCTTTGGTTTGACAAAGTTTTGGTAAAACACATTGATGATAAAGATGAATAAATCTGGACTGAACAGAGATGTTGAAGAAGATGTTATGACATCTTGGAGTACTGCACTGATTTGGCAAGTGTCAATCTGTAACAAATCAGCCAAGAAATAATGGGCATGGATCAAGGATTAAAAATAGAAAGCCTAAGGAAGCAGAAGCCTATAAATAGAAGACTTAGACCTAGGTTTTGATATCCCTTAGTACGCCTGTTGTAACCTTGTTTTCTTGCGTAAGAAACAGGGGTTTAGGGTTTTGAAAGTCGTTGGCTTTCTAGGTTGTAAGTCTCCCTTTGTATCAATATAGGTGTCACACGTATCCATAAGCCTTGAGGTATTGGATTGTGTATTGTTCTTGGATGAAGCTTTTAAGAAAATTCGAGTTAGCTTGTTTGTCAAGTATACTTGACAGATTTCTGTATTGATAGGGATGATGTAGAAATCACAGTTGGTGATTAAGGAAAGTGAGTGGGGTATCTCGTATCAGGGTTCTAAACGTTTGAGTTTAGCCTTGGTAAAGATGTTCATGGGGTAGATGTTAGGGATAAAGTTGTAAACGTGGGAGTTTAACTTTGTAACAGTCTACAGATAGTGAAGTCTTCTTCCTGGATTGGTATCCCTCAGATGTAGGTGAGTTGTACCGAGCTGGGTTAACAATTACTGTGTTCTTTATCATTCTTCAGATTTACGTTTTTTGTTAGGGTTCATGATAAACATGTTGGATCAGATGTCATGACATCTGTGAATGTGCAGTTCTGATATTCAAGGTATTAGTATGCTGTTTCGCCTCCTAGTTTAAATGATTATGCAGCACAATGTCTTAACATGTGCTAGGACATCTGCTGTCTGCATAGGCCAAAATTTCAATTGGTATCAGAGCAGGCATCCTGTTTGGTTCTTGCTGAGATCTTTGGGAGATACTTTCTGGCGTTTAAACAAGGAGGAGTTTAAAGATTAAATCAATCAACTCAGACATACTCAAGGGTATTAATGGATGAGATGGATGTTCTGGATCGAAGGGAGCAACCCGGAGGTTGTTCATGTTCCTGAGGAGATTCTACAATAACTACAGGAGAAGTAGCTAGTTCTCTTGTTGGTGTGTCTTATAAGATGTTGTAACATCTTATTAGGGCAAGCAGGATTTGTTCCTTGGTGGTTCCGCTGCATGTGTTTCTGATGGAAGAGCTCTAGAATTATGGGATTCTGGAGTTGTTACTGAAGACAGTTGGTGGAAGGTCTCAATCGTCGGCCTTTTTATATATGAAGATATCTGCATTCTTTTATTCCAAAGTCGGGAGCGATGGAGTAAAGGGATTTGTGGTTAGATATCTGGTATGGTGACTTGGTACTTGGAAGCTTGGTTTCTAAGTGCAGTTTGGAGTCAGTTGAAGAGGAGAGGAGTTGAGTTAAATTTTATCAGGTTCTTGCTCTAGGAGTTTGATAAATGTTTGGTCAGCTAGGTTGTCAAAGATACTTGAGAATTCTCTCAAGTCCACTCATAAAGGCATCTATGTCGTGTATCTGGAGTCTTCTAGTTACTCCTCTGACTAGAAGGTGTTTCTTTGAAACACAATCTGAAGCAAGTGGAGGTGATTTATTTTCACCATCCAAAAACAGCAAGGAAGGATTCATCTCTCTTGACCCTAAGACTGGATCCAATCTGATTGAAGATTTGTTGAGGTAAATAAGACTTGTTCAGAGAAAGTCTTAGTTACTTGAGTCAAGGGTGGCAGCCTTGGTATCTCAACATTGTCATTGAAGAAGATACTTGCAAAAAGATTGAATGCTTTATAGGTATCCATGACATGATCTGGTGGAGCTCAGCTACAGCAGTGAAGAAGGGTTACTGTACAAGGATTTAAGATCAATTGCTATTTGTGGAATCCACAAGTATTTAATTGATTATCCTTGAAAGTCAAGATTGGGGATGTTCTGTCAAATGTTCTAACATCTTTTCATCAGAGGCTTGGAGAATCATGGGATGGGTTTTGTATTCGCTCACAAGTCTCCTAGGTGTCGACCTGGGATTATTGGCTTAACATCTGTTCCTGGAAAGTATTGTGAATGACTTGTTCAGATGGTGATGCTGTTAAAGATGTAGATGGAAGACTATGAAGACATCATAATCTTGATGGTTACAGCTTGGGTAAGTTTATTTCTGATCCATGTGCTTTGGAGCATGGTTTGCTCTGGTTGTGAAGGTCGAGGATAAGTGGCAGTTATCTCTGGCTTTCTATTGACGGCTCTACTAAGGGAAGTGGTATTCTTTGGTATGGCTATAGGGAAGTCTTGGACTACTTATTTTCTGAAGATTCAGATGTGGCAGGTTTGAAGTCTTTGGAGTTTCAATGCAGGATGGAGGTTGTCTACTCAAACTTGGTTGTTGAATCAAGTCTGTGAGAGCATGGAAATCTGTTTCTGCAAAGGGAGGAGGTTCTTCTAAGTGGCAGAAGGAGGAGCTGAATTTAACAGTTGGATGTCATATCAAAATGTTCTGACATCTAGCTTAACATCAGAAGTCTCATCTGGTGATATGGCACATCGACTTAAGATAAGGTGATCTACAGGAAAATGAGAGTGATGGATTCTTCAAAAAGGTCTATCTCAGGCAGTTTGCGGGAGCTGTGGATGGGAAGATGTTACATGACTAAGAGGCTTGGTGAATCCAAGATGTCTTGCTATGGGGCAAGTAGTTCATGTGACTTGAAGATCTGATTTCATTAGTAGATCAAGGTATCTTGTGAGAATTCTGAAGATGATTGAGGTTAATCAAAAGGTGGCATTTGATTGGTTTCACAATGTGCGTTCAAGCAGGATGCTTGAAACTGATTGCTCTTATGCACAAGAGTAGTTAGTTGAATTTGTTTGAAGGTTCTGGTTCTCTGGGAGCTTGTGTCAGAAGTTCTAGGTTGAGAATAGAAGCATACCTTCTTGGTGGTTGAGAGTTTCTTTCTCTCTGGGTTCCTGAAGTCTTCTTTGTTCAAGCTGGTGGCTTAGTGTTGTATGAAGATCTTCAGTGTGGATTACTGTGCTGATAGTAAGTTCAGTAGTGGAGCATATCAAGAACCATGGTATGTGGTGTCTGTGATGTGCGGAAGATGTCCTAATAGATCTTAGAACATTCTTGGGTTGGATATCCTTGGTGAAGGATTTCAGGTTCTGTGATGAACTGGTTACTTGCATCGTGTCCAAGAAGTATCTACATGATCATCCGTGAGAATGATGGAGTAGAAGGGTTCCTCGGAAGGAGGATGTAAGTGTTTGTGAAGACTGAAGTGAATCACGTGTTGATTACTTGGAAGTCTGTTTCCTGAATGCGTTCAGAAGTGGAGATTCACCATAAATCAGAAGTATTCCAGATTATCATACGGGAGAATGATAGGAATGAATTTCTTGGATTGCAGGGTGTTTATCTCTAATGCTGGCCTGGTGAGGTTAGTGGAAAATCTTGCATACGGCATTGGAGAACTTGGAGCAAGTCATGCTAGTAGTGGATCAGTTTAGCAGCTGTGAAGTTCTGGAGCATGCATACGATAGCTAACATCGTTATAACAAACTAAGGGTCCCTGTGCGTCTCTTTGAGGAATGTGAAGCATTCTGATTCAATTGGTTTGTGCCTCAAGCAGCTGGAGGTCTATACATGAGAATTCAAGAGGAGTTCGTGTGGTGTGTAGATGGTTGCAGGATGAGGGGGATCAATGGGACTTTGATCTCAAGCCAAGAGTTTGTTATGGTTGGTATACACTTCCGCACGGGTAGCATGATGGTGATCATATGTGAGTGATTATTGTTTCTTGTCAGAGGGAACAATAAGAGAGTTGATGATTGCGTTCAGCAGATGTGTTGAACAGAGGGCGCGCTCTTGAAGACATGAAGATGCGTCTTATGTTTTCCAGTCATTAGCTTGGGTGTTCTGTGGAGGAGCACCAGTTACCTTAGTCAGGGGGAGAGGCCTCTTGATCTGAGATGAAGTTCCAGTTTGCATTTGTGCGTCAAGCAAACTAAGATGTCAAGGAGGATGGCTTGACATTATTGTTGAAGATCCAGTTTGCATTTGTGCGTCAAGCAAACTGAGATGTCAAGGAGGATGGCTTGACATTATTGTTGTAGTTCTAGTTTGCATTTGTGCGTCAAGCAAACTGAGATGTCAAGGAAGATGTCTTGACATTTTGTATTGTTGCAAGTTATGGGAAACTTGGCATTGCATGCTGAATGGCTCTAATTGGATGCTTAAGAATCATTGATTAAGTCTGGGGGAATTTATTTTTCTCTGCAGGATGTAATCATAAAATTGTGAAGTTATTCGTCAATACAAAAGTTTTCTTAAGGTACAATGTCTGACATGATGTCAAAAAATTGTTAAGGACATGCTTTGTGAGTAACTGGTCTTTTGGACGGAGAATATTGCATTATACGCGTGGTAAACACGTTCATCGTTACTTGCATTATTGTTGGGCGGTTTTCTTGAAGAAGAAACAGTCAAACCTTTCTTAGCCGGTGCGCATTGGGTTTTGGTGATGTTACAACCTTAAAGTAATAACCACATTGAAGCTTCAATAAATCGTTATTTTCGAAGGAAAGTTCTTGGTTATTTAAGGGTGTTCTTGGAGCAGTTTGTTTCAGTATTGGGATATTCTTTGTGGTATGGTTAAAATGTCTTTTGTTCGAGTCTGGAAAAATGTTGGTTGGGTATGGGAATGTCTTAGTTTCTTTTGCCAATTTCTGGCTAAAAAGGGGGAGTATAGGTAACTAATGTAGGGGATACATGGGTTGTTCTTACAATTGTTCTCTTACAGTTATTATGCAAGGATGATAGACAAGATGTTATAACATCCTGTCTGAGTGTAAGTTTCCTTTGTGTCTTGTGACTTGAGTTAAGAATCAAGTTGTGTCCTGTGACCTGAGTTACATGCCTCAAATACTCAGATTCACGAAGACTACAACTGATCTCTGGATGGGGAGTGTGGTTGAAAAGAATGTTCTTGTACTGACTTTTTTAGAAGTTTCTATTGCTTGGACATTTGTCAAATTCGCTCATCCCGGTTTACTACTTTCCTCAAGGGCGGCAGTACCGTCTCACTGGTTAAGGGGGAGTCAGAGCTATCTTCTTCCTCATGTACACCAACTTAGTTTCGGGTTGCACAATATTCCATTCATATCCGCCACTCAGGGTGAAGAGACGTTCAAAGTGTTTTAATCAAAATTTGTCAAAAGGGGGAGATTGAAAGCACCATTGGTTTGACAAAGTTTTGGTAAAACACATTGATGATAAAGATGAATAAATCTAGACTGAACAGAGATTTTGAAGAAGATGTTATGACATCTTGAAGTACTTCACTAATTTAGCAAGTGTCAATCTGTAACAAATCAGGTAAGAAATAATGCGCATGGATCAAGGATCAAAAATAGAAAGCCCAAGGAAGCAGAAGCCTATAAATAGAAGACTTAGACCTAGGTTTTGATATGCCTTAGTACGCCTGTTGTAACCTTGTTTTCTTACGTAACAAACAAGGGTTTAGGGTTTTGAAAGTCGTTGGTTTTCTAGGTTGTAAGTCTCCCTTTGTATCAGTTGATAGACCGTGGTAGATATATGTGTCACACATATCCATAAGCCTTGAGGTATTGGATTGTGTATTGTTCTTGGAGGAAGCTTTTAAGAAAATCCGAGTTAGCTTGTTTGTCAAGTATGCTTGACAGATTTCTGTATTGATAGGGATGATGTAGAAATCACAGTTGGTGATTAAGGGAAGTGAGTGGGGTATCTCGTATCAGGGTTCTAAATGTTTGAGTTTAGCCTTGGTAAAGATGTTCATGGGATAGATGTTAGGGATAAAGTTGTAAACGTGGGAGTTTAACTTTGTAACAGTCTACAGATAGTGCAGTCTTCTTCCTGGATTGGTATCCCCTAGATGTAGGTGAGTTGCACTGAACTGGGTTAACAATTACTGTGTTCTTTATCATTCTGCAGATTTATGTTTTCTGTTAGGGTTCATGATAAACATGTTGGATCAGATGTCGTGACATCTGTGAGTGAGCAGTTCTGATATTCAAGGTATCAGTCTGCTGTTGTGCCTCCTAGTTTAAATGATTATGCAGCACAATGTCTTGACATGTGCTAGGACATCTGCTGCCTGCATAGGCCAGAATTTCAGTTTCGGATCCCATAGGTGTAGACATTGCTTTGCAACCATCCATGTCCAATTTCTTTAAAACCTCTTTGCAATACTTGGCTTGATTGATGAAAATTCCATCCTTTAGTTGTTTGATTTATAATCCAAGAAAATAATTCATCTTACCCATCATGGACATCTCGAATTCTCCTTGCATCATCAATGAAAATTCTTCACAAAGTTCTTTGTTTGTTGATCAGAATATGATGTCGTCAACATAGACTTGAACCAATAAAGTGTTATCCTTAATTCTCTTAATGAACAAGGTCTTGTCAACTTTACCTTTTTCAAATCTTCTTTCACATAGAAATTTGCTAAGTCGATCATACCACGCCCTTGGTGCTTGCTTTAAGCCATAAAGAGCTTTCTTCAACTTGAAGACATGTGAAGGATTCTTAAAGTCTTTAAAGCCCGGGGGTTTTTTGACATAGACTTATTCATTGATGTAGCCTTTCAAGAATGCGCTCTTGACATCCATTTGGTATAACTAAAAATTTAATGAACACGCATAAGCAAGTAATAAACAGATAGCTTCTAACCTTGCAACCGGAGCGAAAGTTTCTTCGAAATCAATGCCTTCCTCTTGATTGTATCCTTGAGCCACCAACCTTGCTTTGTTTCGAATAATTATCCCATTCTCATCAAGTTTGTTCTTAAACACCCATTTGGTACCTATGACGTGTTTACCACTTGGCCTAGGAACAAGTTCCCAAGCTTGATTCCTTTCGAATTGGTTTAACTCTTCTTGCATAGCAAGTTTTCATTGGTCATCACTTAAGGCTTCATCAAATTTGGAAGGTTTAATTTGTGAGACAAACGCCATATTCAAGCATGCATCTTTGAGATTGAGTCTAGTTGTAACGCCTTGACTAATATCACCAATGACTTTATAAATTGGATGATTTCTATAAGCTCTCCATTCCTTAGGTAGATCATTATTATTTGACTCTTGTTGAATTGGTTCTTCTTGATGCTTCGGTTGATCATTGAAAGCTCCTGAGGTTTGACTAAATTTTGGTTAAAACTTAATGAAGAATGTTGCAGACAAAAATGTCGAATACAATGTTCCAACATCCAGATTCGAAAAATATAACAGGTTTTAAATCTGGTGCAAGATTCAAGCAGTGATCACAGCAGTGGATCAAAGAATCAGCTAACAGAAGATTTGAAGCCCAAGACAGAAGGCTATAAAAGAAGACCTAGTCCTAGGTCAGAAAAAAGAGAGAGAACGACATAGACTTAGGAATCCTATTTTGTAAACTTTTGTAAAGTAGAGTTTAGGGTTTTGAGAGTCGCAGGCTTTCTTGTAAGTCTCCCTCTGTATCGATTTGATACATTGTGGAAGACATAGATACTTGTACAGATTCAGAAACCCATAGGTAATGAATCGTGTATTGTTCTTGGATGAAGCTTTTAAACAAATCCGAGTTAGCTTGTTAGTAAAGAATGCTTGACTGAACTTTGTATTGAAAGGGGTGTATTTCAAGTAGGACGTGTCATACCCCAAATTTTGACCACAATATTTTCCATCATTGTGAGGATCATTTCCACAATATGGATGTACCATCAAACCTCATCAATCTCCTCAAAGATTGTTGAGCTTTTACTACAATCAAGAATTAGGGTTTTAAACCCTCCCAGAACACTTAGACAAAGGATTAATCAAGAATTGACATGATCTTCAACTTGTCTAGCCTCTCAAACTCCCATAAAGGATCAAGAGGTCTCCCATATCAAGAATCAAGCACAAAGATGCAACATTTCAAGTGGATCAATCCTTAAGATCGCTAGTGTCACCAAATTAGGGTTTTGGTTGACCAAGGCCTCCAGATGAAAATTTTCATCTGGGAATGAGCCAATACTTCAAAACATGATCCAAAATTCTCAAAGGGACCTCATTGATCCAATCATCAAGTCAAAATAGCATCAGGGGAAGCACTCATCAAAAATCAGGAATTAGGGTTTCTTGACCTAATTCACCCCTAAGTTGACTTTTGAGGCAAGACATGAACCAAAACCTCAAGACATGATTTGAGGGCATCAAACACACAACATTGATCCATTTACAACAATGGATTGATCCAAGAAGCTTGATTCACAAGTTTCAATTTCATCTGGACCACAATTAGGATTTTGAGGAAAAATTCAACTGTACCTTTGACTTTTGACCAAGCCATCTTCCCAAACCTTGGGACATGATCCAAGACACCCTAAAACACCTATGGAATCCATCCATTAGGTTTGAATTAGGTTAAGAAATTGATTGCATAGAGAATCACACAGTTTGGAATTCATCTGACAAAAACTCAACTGTGCCCAAAATCAAGTTTGACTTTTTGGGTTTTTTTTCACAAATGTGGCTCCCCTAAGCCAAAAACAATGTTAATGTATGGATTTGATCATCATCCATCAAGAAAAATCAAGAAAAGTGAGGTTTCTTGCAAAAGGGGCAACCATAGAAAACCTAAAATTTTCTAAGTTATGGAACAAAATGGATTTGGTACCCATTTTTCAAGGTCATAACTCCCAAACCCTAAGGCCTTTTTCTTCCATTCAAAGCTCAAATGAAAGTTCATATGACATACTTCAAAAGTGTCAACTACATCAAATTCCAAATCCTCATGGATTTTGAGTTATGGATTGTTCAAAATCACAAAATGTGAAAATGACCACTTTTTCCAACACTTAGTGAAATTTTCAAAAAAGTCAGAATCTGTTTCATTTTTTACCAACTTTGAGGTCATTTTTCACCTTGATCCAAGCTGAATCAGGTCCATTGGTGGAAATCAAAGTTAAAGTATGTCATGAGAGCTTTCTAACAAGTACCAGATCATCTCCAAATTCAATTTGAGTAGGGAGTTACAACCCTTGAAACATGGCATCAAAGACTGGTTTCTTCCCAAGACAGATTATAGGTCATTTACTCGAATTGGATAATTTGTGCAATTACAAGTCTTGTAATTCTTCTAGAAACATTGAAGATCAGATCAAAGCAAAAGATCTTTGAGCCACAAGCCTCCCAAGACAAAAGATCATCATGTAGGCATGTGAAATTCAATTTTACAAATCCAAAACTTTCAAATTTGTTATGAAGCATTCAAGGAGTGCATAGAGTTGGCATGTATTAGTCCATGATCAACCAAATGAGTCAAGATAAACTCAAGCAGCAGAGGACCATAGGACTGCTGCACTGACCCAAGTCAATGGCTAGAGGAGACTTGAGATTCCTTTTTGCAACCATTGAACAATGAGTTGTACCAGTTGCCATTCACTATTCCTTGCAAAACAAACTTGCTCTACTATAAATAGAGCTCATTTGTGATCACTTTAAGTACACCAAAGCACCATAACTGATGCTTTCCTCAAAATCACATTTCAAAAACCAGATTTTGCTTCTTCTTGAAGTCACTATCGCGTTTTCAAATTGAGAGCAAATCTATCAAAACCAATCATGCTAACACCTCACATATATCATATATGAGTGATCCATGACCTGAAAACTCATCTGGAACATCAGAATCACAAAGTCACCACTCATTTGCTCAAGCTTTTTGGCAAGGTTGTAGTTGAGGTACCACAAGGTGATCCAAGCATCTCCAATCAAACCCAGGCATCTCAACACACTCCATAGGATATTGTGAAGCTGTCCAAGTCCTTACAACATATCTGTAACATCTCCATCATCAAGCTCGACACCAGCTGCAAGAGGTATGCCTAAAGCCTTCAAACTCCATATTACATGCATCATAAATGTGTTTTTGTGTTACCATCTTGTTTCTGCATGTATATAGAGTGATAACCCTCAATAAATTGCTATGTATGATTCGTGTTTAGTATTTCATAGTGTTCTTGCAAAATTTAGAGTTCTTGAGATCATCTTCTGATTTCTCACTTCACACTTATTATAAATGCAATTAATTTATATGGTTGTGATCCTTGATAAAAAACGAACAAGTTTCATGTTTACAAAAGTTGTTTTCATTGAGTAATCAGAGAGTTATGGAGGATTTTGCAAATCTGGGGAGGAAGAACACGCGCGACCAAGAACATGTGTTCTTGGCGCCATTTTTCAAAAATTTGAATATTTGAATTTTTGATATTTTATTTAATTGATTCAAAAATTAATTTCTCTCTGAATTTTAATGTTTTTGAATTGATTCTTTTTTTCAAAATTCACAAAAATGTTAAAATATTTTATTCTACAAAATTTCTCAAAAATATTATTTATTTTATATATTTGATATTTTTGTAAAGATATTAATTTTTATTTGTTTTTAAACATATAAAAATATTTCTTCCTCTTGATTTTTCAAATTCAAATGATTTTCAAATCATTCTATGGATAAAACATGATTTTTCAAACATTAATCCAAGATCATAACTTGTTTTTCATACATGTTTGATAATTTTGATTATTTTAATTGAATTTTATTCAAATTAAAATACATTTTTTAAATCAAATTAGGGTTTTGATTATTTTAACCCTTACAAATCTTTTTCAAAACACTTTTGGGCCTCTAATAGAGTGTAAGACTCATCCCTTGTCATACCACAAACTTTTTGGGCCATAATCATTGTTTAAGACCCGCTACGATTTTCAAAACAACAGTGCGATCACTGTTTTCCATCTGAGCCTCTCTCTGAGTTATAAGTCTCATTCTCCCTTCTTTTCTAAAACTTTTGGGCCTCTTGATAGAGTGTAAGTCTCATCCCTTTGTAAATAAACTATTTTTTTTGCCTCAGTCATTGTACAAGTCCCAATACATTTTAAAAAATCTCGGCGCGATCGCCGTTTTCAAAACAATTTTCATCTGGGCCTCCCTTTATGTTGTAAGTCCCATTTTTCTTCTTTTTCAAACCTTTTTGGGCCTCTAATAGAGTGTAAGACCCAACCCCTTTGTACATAAATAATTTGGGCCTTAGTCATTTGTATAAGTCCCGATACAATTTCAAAATAACGGTGCGATCGTTGTTTATTTATCTGGGCCTCTCCTTGAGCTATAAGCCCTTATATCTTGAATAAAAATAAACTATTGGGCCTCTAATAGAGTGTAAGACCCATCCTTTTTGTAAATATAATAATTTGGGCCTCAGTCATTGTATAAGTCCTTATGTGGTTTTCAAAACTACGACGCGATCGTTGCCTTTTCAAAAGAATTCACCTGGGCCTCTCCTTGAGTATAAGCCCCAAACTTCCTTTTAAAACAACTTTCCTTTTGATTTAGATTCAAATTCAAAGTGTTATCAAAACTTTCTTCAATTTCTTGAATAACTAACCATACAGCTGTGGTTACAATGCTGGAGCTTGCACAACTGTAAGTTCTACTTTTTCTTCTATACATACTGGTTTATATATTTCATCTGTATATGTATGCCTGTATACTTGCTTAGAGTTTTCCCCAGCAATTAGGTCTAGTTTTAGATCAAACCAGTGGTTACTTTTTTAACATAGTTAAAACTAGTTCCCCTATAGGAAATTCCAGATACAGTCTTGCCTCCTCTTGGGCTTATACAATATGGAACAGAGAAAGGCATTATTCCCGGTGAAACTTTTCTCAAGAATGTCACAACTTAGAAATATTTTGTACAAGAAATTTATTTCCCCAAAGAGGATTATTCTCGGTGAAACCTCTTTTGAATTTCTTCAAACCCTAGAACTGTTCACTAAAGAAAGGATTATTCTCGGTGAAACCTTTCTTGAACTTTTCTTAAGTTTGGACCCACAGGCTTCCTAAAAGCATCCCCAGCCTCCTCTTGGGTTTTGTACAAGGACCCTCAGGATTCTTAGAAGTTCTCAACCTCTTCTTGGGCTTAGTACAAGGACCTGAAGACCTCTTCGAGGTATAGGAAAGAACTTAGTCATCTCTACTAGTTCAATCCTCCAGAGGGTCAGAATTCCAAAACATCAGACCAGTTCTAGGGTTGATCTTCATCCCTTAAAACCTCAGCCTTCTCTTGGGCTTCATGCAAGTAGACTTGGACGGTTTCAGCCTTCTTTTGGGCATCATACAAAGATCATCCTCCGGTTAAGAGTCAACCTCTTCATACCAGTAGACTTGGAAAGTCTCATCTCCTCTTGGATCTCAAGGAAACCCTCAAGTTTCCTAAAAGCACAAGAAAAACCCTGATCACTTCACCAATCACCAGCAGAGTTGAAACCTCCATAGGTTTTAAAACTCAATCTTTAAACTTTCATTCTAAATTCCCCATCTAGGGTCAATTTACCATCAATAAAACCCTAACAAAATCAGAACCTCATGGTCTCTGATATTTCAACTCTTCTACACCAGCAAGAGTTGATTCCCCATTTTGGACCTATCTCTGGATCTCAATAATCCTAAGCAGAAGCTAGCCTCCTCTTAGGCTTCATATAAAAAATTCCCCAACCAACCTCCTCTTAGGCTTTGTATAATGATTTTTCATTAGCAAAGTTAACCTTAATCTTGGGCTTTGTACAAGACAGATCATATTCTCCAACTGAGTCAATCCTTTTAGCCTCAATCTTGGGCTTTGTACAAGATAGATAAAACAACCCTAGTAGAGTCAATTTCTTTTTTAGCCTCAATCTTGGGATTTATACAAGACATACAAAACTTTCCCCGGAAAAGACAATCTCTTTTCAGCCTCAATCTTGGGATTTGTACAAGACATATATCAAACTCCCCTAGTAGAGCCAACCTTTTAGCTTCAACCTTGGGCTTTGATCAAGGCACAAAAAAAACCAACATCCATTCAGAGGACATCAAGAGTTCTCTCTGCAGGAATATATTTCTCTGTATATCACATATCAAAACAAACAAACAAACCCAATCCCAAATAACTGTTGTAAGTGACACACTTGTTGATTCAAAAATCAAAGTTGTGGTCCCTCTTTTATCCTGGTAAACTTCCTCTTTCATCTAACAGCTGTAAGTGGCAAGCCTCTGGATTATTTACATCCAAGCCAATGTCCCTCTCTTAGCATGGAAGACTCCTAAGGAAAAATGGCATTGTTCAACACTGAGTTAAAGATTCCTCCTTCAGGACATCTCTCTTATAAAGGAAATTATGGCATTGTTGGATTCTATACATTCCAATTAAAGTAATTCCCCTTTATAATCGATTACCCAACAACTGTGATGACCAGGTGAGATATCTCCCTTTAGAGATGACAAATTCTCTCTCAGTCAAACCTTTTAGATTCAATCTTGGGCTTTGAATAAGACACAAATACCCAGTTAGCTTCAATCTTGGGCTTTGAACAAGACACCAAACATCTTTCCTCCCATAGAATAGGAGGAACTACGATTGCTCTGATTTCCCGAGTATCTTTACGAGAATATGTAGGCATAAGATTGCGAAATCTTAGCGAGCACACAAACACCAAAAACTTTAAGTCCAGTACCTTACCAAAAACAAAAGAAAACCTGAAAACAACAAAAAAACACTCTCTCAACATTCCCAAAACAGTAAACACCAGAAAGTATTTGAATATGCCAAAGAAAGTCTATGGATAACCATATATACACTGGGTGATTGACAACTTCCCTTTGAATAACCTGACCCCGGACCCCCCCCCCCCAATCTCTTAGCATTTGTTAAAGAAAACATTTGCGTGCAAGGTTAGTTTTAGATATCTTCCCCTTCCTTTCCAGCTTCATAGGATAAATAAGAAATCAGAAAGTAGCACCCAATTCCAACCATTGCGGTAAGGTGGTCGCGTCACCGACAAAAATCGCACGCTATAGAAAAATGGCGACTCTGCTGAGGATTCTTTAGGATTAGAGTTCCTAAGAGGTCTAGGTTTTGTTGGCATTTTCTTTACTTTCAACTATATACACACATATATATATATATATATATTTATTTATATCATTTACTGTATACTACTTGATACCCGTGTTTAATTTTCAGTCAACTGGGAATGCGATTAATACGCATGTGGAAAGTTTGAGAGAACATCAAGATAAGTGGTGGCATATCTAGGAAACGCTTATATGGAGTGAATCCCGACCAATCTAACTTGGCAGTCCACCGAATCTGTCGAGGTACCCGTGCGGAAGTATCGATGTTGAATGACCGATTGTCGTGAAAGCATTGTCTTTCCCAGTGTGGTACCCATGACCTTGAGGATTTAGTAGATATTAACCATATGACCGTTTGGTAGTGCGGTAACTATCGAGAATAGTTGATACGCGATACTACACTCAAATGAGATTCACCCTAGGATGTTACAGCTCGCACGAGTGAATCAGCTTGCTATTAATATCCCTAGGAGGATTCAATAACTTTGGGAACCTTAGAGCCCGTTCTACAAGTACAAAAATTAACCAAATTAGTACAACCATTGGGGATGGGTAGAACCGTGACTTCATACTTGTGACGTTGAACCCATGAACCCATGTTTTTAAATGTTTTTGTGTGCTGCATTCATGCATTCATTTAAAAAACTCTTTTCAAACAAGAAAAAAGATATTTTTTCAAAAGAACTAAAACAATAATTGCAAATATCAGAGGTTGCGTTATGGATTTCGGTAGAAGAAAGACGCACAAGTACACCTTCAGGGCTCTGAAACTAGAAGACTTAAGGAAATTGGCAAGGATGATTACCAATCCTGAGGCTTTCAGAGCTAAGCACGAAGGACTATTGTCTCTGTTAAGGGTTAACGTGGTTGAAGGGGTCATGTCTACACTGATTCAATTCTACGATCCGGTTTACCACTGTTTCACTTTCCCAGATTACCAACTGGCGCCAACACTGGAAGAGTACTCCCACCTGATTGATTTACCTATCACTGATCAAGCTCCATTTTCTGGACTGGAAGAAATTCCAAAGGATCAAGCCATTACAAAAGCAATCTCTTTGGACGAGTCAGAAGTTAGGACTCACTTAATCACTAAAGGAGGAATCCAGGGTTTACCGGCTGAATTCCTGATGGAGAAAGCTCTATACTTTTCTAGTATAGGAAACATAACTGCCTTCTAAGACGTCTTTGTTCTGCTCATATATGGGTTATTCCTTTTTCCCAACATCGATAACTTCGTCGATGCTAATGCTGTTAAGATCTTCTTGATAGGAAACCCCGTACCAACCTTGCTCGCAGATGCTTATCATTCTGTACACTTAAGGAATTTGTACAGTGGAGGGATGATCACATGCTATGTACCTTTACTCTACAAATGGTTCATTTCCCATTTGCCTAAGTCTGCTGCTTTTTGGGATCACAAGAGTATTCTACATTGGTCATAAAGAATTATGTCCCTTACCAACTCTGACATAGATTGGTACAATAGGATTTACGAAGGGATAGAAATCATAGACAGATGTGGAAATTTCCCTAACGTACCCCTTATTGGAACTAAAGGAGGAATCAACTATCATTCAATTTTAGCTCGTCGTCAACTCGGATACCCGATGAAGAATATCCCACATAACGTTCATCTGGAAGGTCTTTTCTTCAAGGAAGGGGAATATGACAGGGCACTAAAGAAGGAAATAGTGCATGCCTGACAACATATTTACAGGAAAGGAAGAGAGTCTTTGGGAAAACCAAACTGTATCTCCATGGAACCTTATCTCCACTGGGTACAAACTAGAGCCCTCAAGCTGAGGATGACTTACTATTGTCAAGAAGTTTTTCCATTAAAGGAGCCTGTCCTTTATTTCATGTCTGATGCGGAAAAACTCCAGGTCGCTCTCAACAAAGTTCAACGTGAGAAGAGCTCTTGGAAGAAGAAATACCAAATCCTTAATTTGGAATATACCAAGATTTAGGAACTATTAAAGGAGAAGAATGCTCTGATTGAGATATTAGAACAACATGCTATAGAGAGTCAAGAAGACTGAAGAAATTTGCTCGCTCCTTTCACTTGGCAAAGGACTGACGACCCGACAACGGCTGAAGAGGTCCGGTCAAAGAAAAGAAAAATACAGGAACCAGCCTCTGAGCTCTCTTCAGAGAGGACTCAGGATCCATGAGCTTAGACATTTCCTTACACCACTTTGTAAAATATTGTACTTTTCCTTGTAAAATACTGTAATCTTTCGAATTCAATAAAAGGGGTCTCCATCCCCCACTGTGTGATATTAGCAATCTATTTGTTGAAGTTTCTTTTTGATTAACACAAAAACTAAAAAATATGTCATTTCATATCATTCATCAATTTTATACCCCAAATTTTACCCCTTAAATGTCATAACATCTTGCACTTGCATTTAGATCTCAATCATCCGTGCATTGTTAACTAACCATCATATCTTGCCAGTTTGTTCTTTTATGTAAAGGTTAGTTTTTCCACAAGAAAGAAGGCAAGGTCATTAAGCCAAGTTCTCACATGTTTCAAAGCCTCCTAAGACACCCTGTGGTTCCATACATCCATCGCAAGTGTTCACTAAGTGATTGGGATTGGTAGTTGAAGTCATATGTTCAAGAAAGCCAACTGAGGCTCCAAGGTTCAACTATTTGGTCTTGAAGACTAATCATGAGGTTCTCAAATCATATGCCATGATCTCATTGTGTTTGGATCAGGAGAAATAAAAAAGAGGCCATCAGATCAAGAGTTGTGGTATTAAGGTTTTAACCTGAAGAATTGCAAAGGAATCTTGGTGTGATCAGTTAATGTCTTGATTGATTCATCAACCAATTGAGCTCACATACATCCAAGAGATCTTATTCAATAAGATATCAAGAGTGTTTGACTCCCATCACAAGTGCAATGAGACTCAGATTCATCTGGCCCCAGATTAGGGTTTTTCTTCAGGAGAAAGTCGATTGTGCCTTAATTCATGGTCAAAGCATGATCCTAAGCCATGGGACATGATCCATTGTGTTCATAAACATCCTTGGAACTCATCTAAAGTATTGGAGAAATCCAAAATTACCAATTCATTAAGGATCGCACTATGGAATTCATCTGACCTAAATTTCATCTGACAAAGTCAGCCCTTTGACTTTTGATGCCTTGACCCAAGATGAAGCATTCAAGCTATATTCCATAAAGACATGCTTGATTCTTGATTTAGAGCATGAGAGATCATCATTAGAAAGGTTTCTTGCAAAAAGGGCAAGGTTTGCTTCCTAAATTTTTCTAAGTATGGAAGAATTCACTCCTTGTGCAAACTTTGAAGAGTCATAACTTTCAAACCACACATCCAATTTTTGTAACTCAAAGCTCAAATTGAAGCTCTCATCATGAAATTCAAAACATATTAGAGGGTCCTTCATCAAATGAGGCTTGGTTTTTAAGTTAGGAGACTTGGAAGTTCAAGGCAATTAAAGACTTAGTGAATTTTCACTATATTTTGCCCTAAAATTCAGCCAACTTCATCTCCATTTTTCACCATGATCCCTTTGGATCTAGGACTTGGAGTAAACATGAAAGTTATAGAGGACATTTGGGGCTTTCCAAAAAGTACTAGAACTCCCCAATCCATTGAGTGAGCTGAGAGATTCGAAGAAGAGAAGTTTGAGGTTCATTTTTTAAAATCTAAGTTACCAACATATGCATAATGATGCATAACCACTCCTCATAACCAAAGTTCTCAAGTTTCTGAAGTTTAAAGGCAAGATTAGAGTGTTTAAGACCTCTGCCACGAAAATGCAAGTTGCAAACTCAAATATATTAGTTTATATCAAGTGGATACAAGTTGATACAAGGAGAGAGAAACTTTTCACAAGAGCATGGTCACTCCAATTTTCTTACAACTTAGAGCCTTGTTCCAATCCCATCAGCACACATCAACAGTGTAAACCCTATTGCTGACCATTTACTAGAATTTTGGAAGACCCATGACTCAGCAAGACAACTTGCACGAAGGAAGTTGCAAGAAAGGGTGTTTTTGGCAAATTGTGAAATCTGTCCATACCTCAAGTCTTTCACTTTCCCTATAAATAGAGGATCAATCCTCAGTCCAAAACACACCAGAATCACCCCAAGATCAGGCTAATTACTCTTTGTATTCTCTCACTCACTCATTCTTGCAAATTTGCAAGAACACTGTTCCAGATCATTCCACTCGTGCATTTCACAATCCTACTCCACAAACCACCTCTATATATCCATTAGAACTCGTTCCAACAGCTGGAAAAGTTCTGTAACACAATATACACCATTCACCATTTTTACATTCCACTTTGCAATAAGGATTAGGTTCCACTCATGAGGCATTCTCCAAAGCTGATAAACATTGGCATCTCCTCTCCTAGCATCAACAAAGCAAGGTAGGTTCTTTATTTCTATTCTGTAAGCACCATAGAAGAAGCCTTGGACTTTCTCCAAGAGGTAAGGTTTTTAACCTTTGAAACCCACATGTTCATGCACTGTTTTATTCTCATTTGATTGGAAAAATGTAGTATGTTTGGTGTTTTATGTTTCTGAATGATTTCTTGTTTTATTTGGCTTAAATATTTCATGTTATAACATGCTGAATAATTCTGGTGTTGCAGTGTTGAGTGGTGATTTGTGAATCCTGTGTTCATTCTTAATGTGAGATGATGTGATATTCTGATTCCTGGTGATTTCTACTCCAACTTTGTGTTTTACAAAATTAAATTTGGTTGGAAAATGAGTGAGATATTGTTGTTGGAAGTTCTGGGTGTGGATGTCATTCTAGAGCACGAGCGAGAGAGATGGATGAAGAAGATGATGGTGATATGGCACCCAGTCAGCCCAACGTGGCGCTGAGGTGGCCATTTTGGTTGGTCCTTAAAATAAAAAAAAGTGAAAGCGTTATATGTTTGGATGTAATAGCCACCCCAGTGGTAGAAACCTTGCCATGCCTTTCCTTTTCGTCTGCCTTGCCTGGGTTCGATCATGCGGATAAACCCTTTTGCACATTTTTCTGATTTTTCGCTTGCCTTAGTATTTTATTGTGTGTTAGCATCATGTTGTCACACAGCGCGCGTAGCTCAGATGGTGAGTGTTTTGTGGTTGAGTCTCCAAGGGCGTGGGTTCAACACCCATATGAGACATTCCTTTCTTTTTTATTACTTGTTTCATTTTTTTATGGTTTACACCTTGATTTCATTTAATCATAACTTGTTTATTTTTTATCCTTTTTGACCCATTCTTTTTGAAAATTGTTCATTGAAATGTATATTTTATGTTTGTAAAAATAAATGATAAAAAATAATTATTTTTGAGGCATTGGTACATGTTGAAAGTGGAGGATATTTTTTAGGGTTTCCATTCAAACTTCTTGGTTTCTTTTGTTTCTTTGCCAGGATTTCTTGGTTTGTCTTGATAAAATGAAACCTAATGCATGTTGTTTGAACCTTGTATGATGTTATAACATTGTATGTCATTTGATTCACTTTGATACCAAGATGTTTAATGTGTTATTTACATGTAAATGTTTTGCAAATACTTTGTTCATACCATGAGATCTTGTTAGATCATTTACCCTTTTGACATGAAATTGTTTGACCAAGCATGTACACATGTATACCTTGAATCTTTGACATCATGTTTGAATTATTCTTGAGTGTTTATATGTCTTGGATTGTAATCTTTGAATACATGAACCTTGTGATGTTGTCACCCTCTCAAATGCATGTCTAAAACCCAACATTCTTGTATGGTTGTTACCTACTTATCCACATGTTCAAACATGTTCACATGATACCTTTGATGCATGTTTTTTTATATTAACATGATTGTTGTTACATATGTTTGCTTATGAGCTTTTTGGTTGTTACCTTCTCCTTGTTGAACTTTATTCATGTTTGAATAATACCGTGAGAAAACTTAGTTCATTGTTTGCTTATGTGTTGTAACATCTTTGTTTCACATATTCCTTGGTTGTCACCATAGTATGTATATCCCCATGTGAAGATTTTTGGTTATTACCTTAAACCCTTTTGAAATAAACTTGACCTTGAATGTTGTTACATTCCTATGCTTTGCCTTGGTAATTACCATGCTTATATTTTCATATTGCCTCAATGATGTTTGTTATCTTGAACTTCTTTAATTTATCCCCAAGTGAGGATAGCTCTTTAGCTCTCCTCCTTAACCCTCTTTGCTCCCCTCCTTCCAAAGGAAAGTCTCTCTACTGACCTCAAAGTCATAGATAGCTCATTTATCATCTTGGCCTCATTAGAACCATCTTTCCCCTTTGGCCTCATTAGAAGCCTCTTCTCCCTTTAAACCTAATTAGGTTCCCCTCTTGTGAGCACTATCATCATAGTTTCTTACTCCCCTCCTTGGCCTCATTAGAGCCACTTACCTTATGACTTAGGATTCACCTAGAGATCTTAAACTCCATGTGAGCATCATCATCATGATGTTCTCTTCCCCCCTTTAGCCTTATTAGAGCCATTCATCACAACTTAGAATTAGGATAGAGTTCTTAAACTCTATGTGATTCTCATCATCATGAGTACTCACTTACCCTTCATAATTTAGTCTTAGAGAGTTCTTCAACTCTATATGAGTGTCACACTCATTCCCCTTGGAATTTTGACCATAGTCAATGGTTCCTTACCCTTAGTTAGGTGAACTACGGTTGCTCTGATTCTTTAGTCAGTATACGTAGGCACAAGATGCGACGTCTGGGCGAGCATACTTAGTACATACCTTAGGTATTTACCTTTAGCACTTTGGTCTTTACCTTACCCTTAGAAGATTCCTTAGAAAGCAAACATAACATAACACAAATACAAACAAAAAGGTTCCTGTAGAGTACTACAGATACTTAGGGTGTTAATACATTCCCTTAGTATAACCAACCCCGAACCCCCAATCTCTTAGTTGTGTCTTCACATACCGTAATTAGGGCTTTCTTCGATCTTTACCCTTTCCTTTGGATAAATCAAAGCTCGGTGATGAATTTCAAAGATGTGCGATTCAATTTAATTAACAGCTTGACATCCGATTCTCACTGCAATAGAAATGGCGACTTCACTGGGGAAAATGTTTGAGGGTTAAGCCTACTTTGTTTTGTTGGTGTTATGCATGTTTTGATTGCTTGATAGTACATATCTGTATATGTTTGTATACTTGCTTGGGTTCTTCTGTTTGGAAGGGTGCTACTTTTGAGTGGTGAGATAAGTCCTAACCCGGACTTGAGATACACATATGATATGCTTGTGGTGTAATCAATAGTCGGTTGTTGGGAGTAGTCCTAACAAGTTTGACATATGATGACCACGCTCAGTTGAGGCCCCTCTGGGATTATTAATGTCTGATGTGAGTAGCCGCATTGATGTCACTCTTTCCGACCTAGGAGTCCGTGAGACTGAGGATCGTAGTTACCTTTACCCCACTTGGCCTTTTTAGGACGTAGTGCAATGGCTATGAGGGAGTGGTCCCAAATAGTTGATATGCGATACTACACTCAGACGAGTTTATCTTGAGAATATTATTAACCCGCGTGAGTAGTCACGTAGGCCGATAATATCCGAAAGATTTATCTATGACTCTGAGAACTTTTAGAACCCTGTTCTACAGTTGATGAACCCATAGTACACACCAATTAGGATGGGTAGACCATGGCTCCATGCATGAGACCCCTAAACCTAGGACTTGTGTGCTTTTGATTGTGTGTACATATGTTTGTGCTTATGTGTTTTTTGCATTGCATACATCTCATTGCATCCATTGTTGGTTTTAAGGAACTCAGTCATCTTTTCCTTTTCTAAATCAGAGAAATCATGGATATTGAGTAAAGGAACACTAAGAAGTACAATTTCAAGAAGCCCAATTTGGTAGAGTTGAAAAAGCTAGCAGCCTTGGTATCTTGCCCTGAAGACTTCAGAAATCGTTATGGAAGATTTATTGGTATTCTCATAACCAAGATAGAAGATGGTGTTCCCGACACATTAGTGCAATTTTATGACCCTCTTTACCATTGCTTCACCTTTCCCGACTACCAGCTTGTTCCAACGTTGGAGGAGTATTCTTATTGGTTTGGTCTACCTGTGAAAGAACAAGAGCCTTTTAGTGGTCAAGAGAAGATTCTGTCACCAAAAGAGATTGCTGATTCTATCCACTTAGAAATGTCTGAAGTCAAGCCTCACCTCACCACCAAGAATGGGATCAAGGGTCTACCTTCCCAGTTCTTGTTTGATAAAGCCTTCTACCTAGCTAAGATGAATAGTATGAGGGCCTTTGAAGTAATCTTTGCACTCCTTGTCTACGACTTGGTCTTGTTTGCTAATGTTGAAGAGTTTGTTGATATCAACACCATTCGTATTTTCATAAATGGAAACCCTGTACCCACACTGCTTGGTGATACTTATCACTCTATCCATCATAGGACTCTCCAAGGAAAGGGTACCATTTCATATTGTGCACCTTTATTTTACAAGTGGTTTGTTACTCATTTACCTCGAACATCACGCTTCAACGATAATCCAGACAAACTTCGTTGGTCTCAGAGAATCATATCTCTCACCCATACTGATATCTTTTGGTAGGATCCAGCTTACGACAAAGGGGTCATCATTGATAGTTGTGGTCCATTCCCCATTGTACCACTTCATGGTGTCAGAGGTGGGATTAGCTACAACCCCATTCTAGCTAGATGCCAGTTTGGGTTCCCTATGGAAGAAAAGCCTAAAAATATCCTTTTATCGGGTTTCTTTTATCTTAATGAGGAAGCTAGTGCAAAAACTAATAACCAAGTTTTGCATGCTTAGGGGAAGCTCCACAAAAGAACTAAGAACGACTTGGGAAAAAGAAACTGTGTGGCCTTGGAATCCTTCCTTCATTGGGTTCGATCTCGAGCTCGTGATCTTAAGATGCCATATCTCTCCGATAGACCTCCACAGCCTACTATTGTATCTCCCTCTATCATTCCTATTAAGCGCATGGAAGAATATCAAGAAACTCTAGCAAAGATGAAACTTGAGAGAGACACGTGGGAAGGGAAGTACCACACCATCTATGTTGAACAGATGGAGACGAAGAAACAGATGAAAGAGAAAGATGATTTGATTGAATGGCTTGAGAGGCGTGTGATTGACATGCCTGTGGCGCAAGAGAATTTATTTTTCTCTAGCGTGCAACCCACTTCTAGTGCTCACGAGTATGCAAGTATCCCTCCGACATCTGGTGCTTGGAAAGGGATTGTTGACAAGTTAATTCTGGAGAATGACAAGCTGAAGAGACAGAAGAGGATGCGTGGAGTGTAGCCTCTAGATAGGGTTACTTTTTAGGCCTAACTGTTTCTTTTTATCTCTTTGTATTTTGAGCTTCTTGAATGTACTTTGAAAGTTGTAACTTTTCTCGATATTTAATGAAGTGATGCTTATTTTGAAATTGTCTCTCTTGAGTTCCTTAAAACCAATTGCATTCGCATTACATCTTGCATTTTTGTTAAACCTATCAAGGAACTAATTTTGTTTTGCAGACTTTGTAGAGATGGATTTTGGAAGGAAAGAAACTTGGCTGTATACCTTTATAGTTCCCGATGTTGAGCAGCTAAAGGAACTGGGAAGATTGATTGAAGATCCAGTGGCTTTCTCATTGAAGTATGGAAGTATTCTCCCGCTGTTATGGCTCCAAAGGACTGGAGGACTGCTAGAGACTTTGGTTCAATTTTACCATCCTCTCTATCATTACTTTGTGTTTCCAGATTACCAGTTGACGCCAACTCTGGAAGAATACTCTGCCTTGATGGGTCTCCCTGTCAACGATTCTCCTCAATTCTATGGTTTAGAAGATGAGCTCAGTACAAAGGACATGGCAAGAGGAACAAGGCTAAGGCTGTCTAATATTCAAGCCTACATGACCATCAAGGGGGGACTTGCTGGATTACCTGCTCAATTCTTGTTCGAGAAAGCTCGTTACTTTGCTGATAGGAAGAATACTGCACTCTTTTAGTCCACTTTCGGTTTGCTAGCTTATGGACTATTTCTGTTTCCTAACGCTAAATATTTCGTCGACGTCAATGCTATTCAAATCTTTATGCTCAGGAATCCAGTTCCTACTATGTTGGCTGATACTTATCATGCCATTCACTCAACAAACATACAAGATGGAGGACAAATCGTCTGTTGTATTGCTCTCCTTTATATGTGGTTTATTTCACACCTACCAAGGACTGTAACCTTTTGGGATGTGGAAGACAGTACTATTTGGTCTAAAAGGCTCATGGAGTTTACCCATGTCGACATCAAGTGGTTACGACCCAATCTATGGCGGGATTCTCATGATTCACAGCTGTGGGGATTTCCCCAATGTACCTCTCATGGGCAGAAAGGGATGTATCAACTATAACCCCGTTCTCGCTCGCTGATAGCTTGGCCACCCAATGGAGGAGATACCTGATATTAGCAATCTGAAGAGGCTTTTTCTTGAAGAAGGAGAAAATCCTGAGTTCATGCTCAGAGTTGCACACCTGGCGTTGCATAAACAGGCAAAGATGGACTGCGATGGGGAATCCTGATTGTACTGTCACCGGGGCTTACTTAGATTGGTCCCATAAAATAGCTCTTGTGATGAGGATGCCTTATCCGTGTCATAAACCGCCTACAACTGAAGAATTGAAGCTGAAGAAAGCCATGGAAGAGCTGACCCTTGATAAAGCAAAGATGCAAGAGAATATCAACAAACTCATAAGGGAACTTAATGGAGGGGAAGGGCCATCATCCAGTGGACTAGATTCCTAGTTTCCCTTTTTGCTGTATTTTCTATTTTTACCTATGTATTGAACTTTGAAGGTGTACTGCCTATGTTGTAATATTTGTAAATTTGCTAATGAAAGAGCGTGTTTTGAGAAGTATCCTTTTTACCTACAATGTTTGCAAACTTTTAGTTCTTTGATAGTTTTGCTTACATCTGCATTTGCATTTTGCATCATTTCATGTCATAACATGTGTTTTCTTTCCTTTCGTGTCTCATTCTGTGGTCTTCTCTTCAGAACCGTCACGCTGAATCTTCAACGCTGATACAACACACGAGCCCAAGCTCGCTAGAGAATGTCTGAACATGACTTTGAAATGGACAGAGTCAACAACGAGTTGAATGATCTACGAGGAGGTATGGGGCAGACTATGGAAGCTTTATAGGTTATTAGACCAAAGATGGATACTCAGACCACCGTGGTCTCCGAAATTGTCACTCGAGCCATGGAGCCTGCTACTAATGTCAACACTGATCTCTTGCCACCATTTAGGTTACCTCGAGGTTTTGTACCACCACCAATTGCCGTGACCACTCAAAAAGATGTTCCTATGGGAAATGAGAATCCTCAAGTTATCACAACTTTTGCTTCACCAGCGGTGCATACTCAAGTACATCCTGTTTTTCACAACCCACAACCAGTTTATGACTACCCCGAAATGTCTGAAGAGGGAGACGAATGACATGAAAGATTAAAAGAAAGTGTTGAGACTATCCAGAGAAAAATTAGGGCGATGGAAGGAAGTAATATCTTTAGTACTGACGCTAGAGATATGTGTTTGGTTTCTGGTTAGTGATTCCTCCAAAGTTTTAAACTCCAAGCTTTGACCTATACTCAGGCGCGACATGCCCAAAATTGCATTTGATCATGTATTCTCAAAGGATGGATGCGTATGTGGATAAGGACAAATTAATGATCCATTGTTTCCAAGATAGTTTGAAGGGAGCTTCTGTAAAATGGTACACGAGCTTGGACTAATCTAGAATCCACAATTTTCAAGACTTATCAGATGCTTTTTTGAAGCACTATAAGTACAATATGGATTTGGCCCCTGACTGAGACAACTTTTGAGTATGTCCTAAAACAATTCTGAATCTTTCAAAGAATACGCTCAACGATGGAGGGAGACTGCTTCCCAAGTAGAACCTCCATTATCTGAAAAAGACATGGCTGACTGGTTCGTGGACACCGTGAAATCAAAATTTTACGAAAGAATGATTAGCAGTGTTAGCGCCAACTTCGCTGACATTGTTGTCGTGGGTGTAAAGGTAGAAGCTGGTCTGAAAAGTGGAAAGGTGATCAGTTCTTTGAACCATTCAAGCAGTACCAATTTCAAGAAACATCCAAGCAACTTCCATAAGAAGAAGGACGGGGAAACCAATGCCGTCATGACACGTAGGAAAAAGAATTCAGTTTGTAGACAACCATTTTAGTTTGCCCCACAACATTGTGCCAGCTGTAACACCAACTTTTAATCATTAGTCCGCGCAGCAGGTGCCGGTATTCTAACAACAACCCAGTTATCAGCAAGCATCTAGTTCTCATACTTTCCAACAAAAACAACAATAAAGGCCACAAGCTTCTTCATCAAATGCTCCCTACCGAAGACAAGGGGTCAAACCTGCATTTTCGCCTATTCCGATGACTTACACAGAACTTTATCCCTCTTTGGTTCAACAAGGTTTAATTGTCACTAGACCTATGGGCCCACCTATTAAAAAAGCCATGCAATTTCATAATCCTAATTTCAACTGTGCATTTCACCAAGGCGCTGCCGTTCATGACCTAGAAGGATGCCTTGCGTTGAAGTATGTTATGAAGGGATTGATGGAAAAGAAGGTTCTGTCCTTTGCAGATAATCAACCTAATATGAAGAACAACCCATTGCCAACTCACAGGTCTAAAAATGCTATTGAAGACGAGAATGATGAGGTATTGATAATGGGTGCATCAAAGATTAAAACTCCTGTCAGGATTTTCCATTCAAAACTGTTTGAAGCTGGATTAGTAAAAGTTTGCCACGATAACTGTGAAGAGTCTGATACCAATGTCAGAGGATGTCAGTTGGTTCAAAATGATATTCTGAGTTTAATTGATGAAGGTTTCCTACAAGTATTCAGTAAAATAAAGAAGGAGGAAGTTGCGGTGATTGAGCCCGTATTTAACTTACCTGAATCAAAAGAGAAAGTGCATGTTTTCAATATGCCGAAGCCTGGTTCTGTGATCCCTGTCTTCAACAAACCGAAGCCAGTTTTCAGTACATCAGAACTTGTTGTTGCTTCCGCTGTTAATCAGTCGAGACCAAGAAACATCAGACAACCTGTTCCGTTCCGTTTCAGAAATTCCAAAGTTGTGCCATGGAGGTATGAAGATACTATGGTTAACAAGATATATAAGAGGTGGTTCCAAGGAAAGAGGTGGGAACCACTAATGAAGAAGTGACAAATATTGCTGGGACCGGGAAGATAACCCGACATGGTTGAGTTTATACCCCTATCTTCAAAGGGACTGTGCCTAAAGAGATTGTTACTCTCGTACCTGCTAAGGATAAGGAAAAAGAAGTGGTTACTAGTGAAGAGGATGCTGAATTCTTGAGAATCATTAAAAGAAGTGACTATAGGGTGGTGGATCAGCTGCACCAAACTCCCTCCAAAATCTCAATATTATCTCTGTTGTTGAACTCACCTACTCATCGGGCTACTTTGCAGAAGATATTGGCTCAAGCCCATGTTGCCCGAAACATTACTGCCGGTCAGTTTGACAGCGTCATTGCAAATATCATCGCCTACAATACTCTCAGCTTCAGCAACGAAGAATTGCCCAAGGGGGGTTGAGAGAAAAATCTTGCTCTACATGTATCAGTGAAATGCCAAGAAGACACTTTGGCAAGAGTTCTTGTGGACACAGGTTCCTCTTTGAATGTATTACCAAAAAGGACTCCTGAAAAGTTGGTTTACAAAGGAGCTGAAATGAAGCCTACCTCTCTAGTTGTCAAGGCTTTTGTTGGCTCAAGAAGGTCTGTGATGGGTGAGATTGAGTTACCAATTCTGATTGGCCCCCATGTTTTCAATATTATTTTTCAAGTATTGGATATTAATCCTGCATACAGTTGCCTACTTGGAAGGCCTTGGATCCATGGAGCGGGTGTTGTAACTTCTACCTTGCACCAAAAGATGTAATTTGTGGTTGATAAAAAGCTGGTGATCATACACGGTGAAGAAGATCTGATGGTTAGTAACCTGTCCTCCTTCCGATATATTGAGGCTGATGAAGATGCTTTGGAAACTTCTTTCCATACTCTTGAGATAGCCAATGTTGTTATGCTAGACATTGAAGAACTGGAGGTCCCGAGTATTCCATCTTTTGCTTCCTTCAAAAGTATGTAATCTGCCCTGAAAGAAGGTGTCCCTGAAGGTTGGGGAAAGGTCATTGAAATTCAAGAGAGGAAGAAATACCAAGGATTGGGTTACAACCCAACTCATGACAAAGCAGCTGCTTCAACAACACGACCAAGGACTATCCAGGAAATGTTTGTCAGCAAAGGACATCAAGTCAATGTTGTGATAGGAGCTGAAGAAGACGAAGACATTAGCCATCTGGTTTTTCAGTGTGACGCCACACTAGACAATTGGGAGGCTATTGAGATCCCTGTATTGTTTCCTGAGATAGAGTAATATGTTTGTTTTCTTTGTTTGTTTTCAATTCTGTACCTGTGCCCAAGGCTATTGGACTATTTTGTATGGGCCACCGCTTTTGAATTTTATTAATCAATGAAGATGTTGTTTTATTGAACTCTTTTGTCTTTATCTACTATTTTTGCTCTTAAGGAAATATGACAATCTTTTCAAAACTACCAAAGACATTTTCTTCTTGCATTCTATTTTTGTGCATTTTAATAAAATAAGTCCCTCCATCATGCAGAGTGATCTATAAACCTGTTTTATTCGATGACCCTACTTTAACTATTGACTTTGATTCACCTATCTATCAAGCTGAGGATGAGGAAGAGGAAGAGGAAGAGGAAGATTATGAGGTCTCGGATGAGTTGGCAAAAATGTGTGAGTGCGAGTACACGGCTCTTTAGCCGCATGAGGAAGATATTGGCACCATCAATCTTAGTATTGATGAAGAAACGAAGGAAGTCAAGATTGGGGCAATTCTTGGGGCAGAAGTCCGACAACGGTTAGTGAAGCTTCATGAAGAGTATGTGGATATATTTGCATGGTCTTATCAGGACATGCCTGGTTTGGATACAGATATAGTAGTTCATAAACTACTACTCAAGCCTGAATGCCCGCCTGTGAAACAGAAACTCTGAAGAAGTAGACCTGACATGGCTCTCAAGATCAGATATGAGGTTAAGCGACAACTTGATGCAGGATTCTTGGCAGTCTCAAAGTACCCCGAATGGGTGACCAACATTGTGCCCGTGATGAAGAAGAATGGTAAAGTACGAATGTGTGCGAATTATATGGATCTCAACAAAGCCAGTCTGAAGGATGATTTCCCTCTGCCGCATATCGACACTCTGGTGGATAACACGTCCCGTTTTGCAGTTTTCTCCTTTATGGATGGGTTCTCAGGCTACAATCAGATCAGAATGGATCCTGCCGACATGGACAAAACTACATTCATTACTCCTTGGGGACCTTATTGCTACAAAGTCATGCCCTTTGCTTTGAAAAACGCAGGGGCAACCTATCAGCGAGCTATGGTGACTCTGTTCCATGATGTGATACATAAGGAAATTGAGGTGTATGTTAATGATATGATTGCTAAATCCCAGAGTGAGGAGGACCATTTGGATCACCTTCTAAAACTACTCAAAAGACTCCAAAAATATTAATTCAGGTTGAACCCTGCCAAATGTACCTTCGGTGTCAGATCAGGAAAGTTACTCGGTTTTGTAACACCTCAAAATTTGTCCTCTTGCTTTTAGCTTTTACTGGTTTATGTTTCATTGCATTTTGGCATAATCATCATTTGCATTTCATTGGTTCATTGGCATGGGATCAGGGTGTCTAAACCAAATCCAAGGAGCCTTGAACCTCAAGGTGTCTTAATTGGTCATCACCTTATCATATGTTCAAGCATGACAAGAGAATGCAAGGGAATCACATCATCCTAACCAATGCAAAATTAGGGTTTTGGATTGAAGCAGTGAATCTCCAAGATTTTTGCTCAAACTTGTTCTCAAGGCTTTCTACATGATATCAAGTGTCTAAGGATGGAAGATTGTCCATTGCTTCATTTCAGAAGGGTTTCAATTGATCAGTTGACTGAAAATCAATACAATTGGGGAAAAGTCAACCAGGCAGGGGAAAAAGTCAACTCTTGAGCTTTTAAGGTCAATTTCCCATTTTTCATGTCCATAGTGTCCAAGGTGCAAAGTTTGATCAAGAAATGATGGAAGAATCATCAAAAATCAAGAAATACAAAAGTTTCCTAAAAGGGATGAATTAGGGTTCCTAATTTTTGTGTGTTTAATCAATCTCAACCCTTTACTTTAAGCCAAGCTCTTTCAAAATCCATGAGCCAAGTCAAAATTCCACCGGGCCATAACAAAAGTTCATCAAGAGAGCTTCAACTCCATATAAAGAATGTCTAATTTGGATGAAAGATGAAGGAGATATGATCTAAACAAGTTTGTAGAAACCTTGTCATTTTTGCCCAAGGGTTGAGTCACACGCGCGCTGGCCTCGGAGTCATTTCAACAAACATGTAGCATGCATTCATGTCTCAAATTCAAAGGCAATTATCTCTACCATAGAGACCTCCATTGTAAAAAGTGTCAACATGACTTTCCTTCTCCTTTGTGTCCTCTACAAAAGTGTTGTTCAACATTTTTTGGTTTGACCAGAAGATTGGAAGATATGGGTCATCAAAGTATGAGGTTCAACTTGAATGTTTCCTTGCCCTTGGCCAAGTTACGCAGGCTAAGTTCAAAACATTTTTGCAGCCTAATGACATGATGTTTGGTTCTCTTTTGGACACTATAGGGGCTTTGGTTGGACTTAGTTTCAACATGTTTCTTGTTCTATCATGCAAGATCTCTTCATAAGGCTTAAAATCTCACCAATTGGTCCATGGAATCAATGGCTATGATTTATTAAAGTCACATGGTTGAGTTTATTTGCTAGCTGCTAGAAATAGAAGTTGTGGCATTGTCATTGTTGCTTTCAGTCACATACATGCACGCATCTCCACTAATATGCTTTGCTTTATTTAGCTAAACAATTGTACTACCCTTCATACACCTTTGGGTGTTTATTACTCGAAGTAACCAAGCAGCAAGAGAGAGATAACATGCTGGTGATGGTGCTTTGCTTACCATGCACCCTATGAATCATCAATACTCCACTCAATCATCATCATTCACTTGCAGCTACACAATAATGTTAGACGATGGCTATGAATCTAGAAGGGGGGTTGAATAGATCCCTTGAGTTTTACACGCAAATGGTCTACATAATTTCTGTTTTAAAATTTGTTTAATGAAAGCTACCACTGGATAGAACGTCTACAACGAACCTTCTACCGAAAGGATCGAATATGCACGAATATATCACTGATGAGTACAGAAGAGAAAAATTCAGTTTTGAATAGTACACTAAAAAACGCAGACAACAAATTATCACTTGCTTGATGTTTATTCCAATCCAATGAGGTTAATTGATAAGCAATTTAAAGCTATGTGTTCGAATTTTTCTTGGAAACAAATTATCAAACACCTAGTGTGCGTAAACACACTATGTGCAGAATTTCTATGGAGAATAAGGTACAGCTGCTCCAAAATACAATTCAATGAATTGTATCGATTTAACAAAACAGTTTATCAACGTACAATTATTCTACGACAGAAATTTCAATAGTTTGCTACGTCACAAATTCGAACAATACTGAAATGTAAAAGAGTTAAGGGAAAGAGAGAACAAACGAGATTTGATTAGGCAGTTCCCCAATCGTCCTCGCTTTGGGTACGTTTGCCCCCAACTCCGCAAAAGGAATTGAGATATATATATATATATATATATATATATATATATATATATATATATGTAGTTTTTGCAAATTGTTTATTACAAGAGAAAACTATGAACATTCAAACCCCGAACGTCTTCGATCGTTGATGCAGAATTTTCTCTTCCCTTGATTCAAGATGAATCAAGTGCTCCAAATATGGTTGATTCAATTACCGCCCCACGCTACTAAACCGAAAGAAAACGCCGTTCTTCAGTTACCTTCACTCGGTCAATTGAAATCTTCCAAGAATTCGAACCCAAACCTTCTTCTACAATCCTCTGATTACAGCTACTAAACCGAAACAGTTGCGCCAATTTCCGGTTACCTTCGCCCAGCCGAATCCCTGTAGAATGAACAATTTGTACAAAAACCCCCCAAAATCTCTTTGATTCTTGGAGGAAAAACCCAACTGGTTTGATTCAAGAAACACCTGCCAAACTCTCGACCCAGAAGATGAAGATCACACTTCCTAAATTCTGAACGTTATCACTTCGATCAATGGGTGACACAAACAAAGATGATTATGTGTGATTATTTTTTTACACAATGAAGAAGATGAAGATGAAGAGAGAAATGACATATATTTTCACGTTTCTTGTTGTGATTAAAAAATGAAGACCCAAAACAATTTATATGAAAAATATGACCAACAAAAATAATAACAGAAAAATAACAGAAAAGAAATTAAGTGAAAAAGTGCAAAAATAAAGGTCATGCGTCGACCTCCAGTCTCTATGCGTCGACGCATAAGATACGAATTTTGAATCCTCAGGTTTGTGCGCTTACCCGCAAGTTTTGGAGGTTAGCGCATGAATTCTGGGGTTAGCGCATGAACTTCAGGGTCAGCGCATGAAGTGCAGATTTTTCAGGAAATTCCATTTTTTTGAATATTTTTACCAGACCAAGATCAAACATACATGCTAGACACTACTAAAACAATGGTGGACCTTTATTTTTGGAGAGAACAAGATCCGATGCATCTAGACACATGACCAATAACGGTAAGACGCTATATGCCCGACACGTGAAGTGATACCACTCAAATTACAATCTAATATGTTTGTTGACATCATTAAAACAAGATAGCTAGAAGGATATCCCTCACATACTCCCCCTTTTTGATGATGGCAACACTTTCTTGATTGTCACGAGAGATGTAATTTGAGATGATCAATGCTTCCCCTGTCTTTGACATCTGGTTAGTAACATTTCTACTGCTTGTATTCCTCTTCTCCCCCTTTGACAACATCAAAAAGAAGAGAGGATGGTGGTCAAAATAGCATACGAAGATATGTAGTGGATCATCAGATATTTGCAACAACAAAACATTTACCAGCATCCACATATGATACCGCTAATGTAAACAAGTAATGATTAAATACGAAACAATGGCATAAAAGCAAAACATTCACTCCATAAAAGTTTAAGCATAACAACAGCACATGTCAAAATAAATAAAAAATCAAACCAAAAACCACAGATTCACGCACAACTAAACATTAATGCCCTAAGGTTTATGGTCTCCTCCCCCTAAACGAATAACCTCGTCCCCTATGGTGTTGACTTGGTGGTGGAAATTCCTCGAGTTGAAGGTTGAGCTCAATCAAGGTGCTATTGAGGTTACCAAGGTTGTTTTCCAAGTTTAGATTTTGCTGAGTCAGATTGGCATCCATTTGATTGAATCTATTCATAGTTGCATTGGCGAAATTGTTGAAGTTGGTGGCATGAGACGATATTTGGTTAGAAAAGTTTGTGAGTTGTTCCTGCTGAGTCAGGTATCGAGTTTCCTGATGCGCTTGGAATTCTTGATGTTGTAGAGACAACTCAGTCAGCCTTGCTAGAATTTCATCAGAGGATTGTTGATCATGCTAAAACGGTGGAGTTGGAGGAGCATAATTTTATGGATGCTGCCATTCATAGTCCGCATCATAGGATGGAGGAACATACGAAGCACCAAGGTTAGTCCAGCAGTTTTGTTGCCACTGACCCCAGCCTTGATTGTCAGAGGTTTCTTCCGGTTGATAGCCCATCCATGCCTCATTGTCTTCTTCTTCCATAATCACATTGTCTTGTATAACAACATCTTCCTGCATCACCACATTTTCATCATTACCAACTTGATTTGCATTACCTTGACTGCCTTCATCCTCACTTGCTTCAAGATGAACAGGTTCATTATGTTCAGGATGGGTAGCTCTTTGTCGATGGATGAACCTGCGTTCAAGTGGCTGCCAATGGTAACCTATCATGGACAAGGTTCTGGCCAGAAAATGTTGTTTAGTAGTAATATGAATATGACAAATCTGTGGAATAGGAATGTCAAAATGATTCAAAAAATTTGCCACAGCAGATGCATAACCAAGTGCCAGAAATTTGTTGGAGCTACGAGTTGTGAGCATCCTATAAGCAAAGTAATAAGGCCAGTTAATTTTGATCTTATTCTTCAGGATATAGATAAGATGCACCTCTGCTTGTTCAACTCTTGAGTAGCCTCCTTTCTTAGGTCTCAAGATGCCAGCAACAATCCACTGAAGAATACATTCTTCAAATTTTAAATGACCGGTAGTGACACTCTTAGGAAATGCTTCACTTGCCACAAACTCAGCTGGATATGGTTCCCTCAACATTGAATTTAGAGCAGTTTTGAATTCATAGTCCTGAACAGAGGTTTTATCAGTAACCTTTGGGAGATTGTCATCAGTGTCCAAAATAAACAATGTAGACCATACATCGTTTGTCACCTGAAATTCTGCATTATTTATAAAGAATCTAAATTCAGCCCCACGAAATTTTCCCTTCATCCCACAATAAAACAACCGAGTCAAATCTTCACTATACTTGTCATCACATTCTACAAATTCATTCAGATTTTGAAAATTGATGAGTTCAAAAATTTCAGGAATGTGAAAATCTGGACCCATCAGAGGATAAAACCCATGTTGTCTTATAACAGCCCGGTTAGAGAACAATTCCCCAAAAGGAGTAGCTAGCCTTTCAGAAATTAAAGATTCAAAAGTTACCCGGTGTGAGGATGATGCTCTGGTTGGTGCTGGTTGTGAAGTTGATCCTCTTGTTCCCCTTGTACCAGGATTTCTTCTGGAAGCCATGGTTGAAGAGGAGTTGAAGAAAGATTATCACACTAGATTTTTGCAGAGATGGAAGAGGAGATGTGTGAAACACTTTGAAGACCTTGCAGCAGATATATAGAGAGTTTTCTCTTGGTGTTCCCCTTTTTTTTGTTTTATTAGGGTTTTGATGAGGGTTTAGTGGAGAGTAATTGACATTGATGAGGTTTAAAGGAGAAGAATAGGGAGAGATTGACCACAAAGACTAATTAGATGACATGCAATAATCATAAATTAATGTGCAATGAGAAAACATAGGGAAGGTAAACATCACTAGGTCGGCGCACACAACCCTGTAAAGAAGAAGTCTGAACGGTTCATTCATGCGTCGACCTGTGAATCTATGCGTCGGCGCATGATTCTTGAAAAGTTAAAAAGAAACTGAACATGTGGTTATGCGCTAACCCGAAGGTTTAATAGGTCAGCGCATGAATCTATGCGTCGACGCATGGACCAAAAAAAATGAAATTTTGCAAAAAGTTTTGTTCCAACCAGATAAATACACATATACACAAACAGAACCAAACATTCACATGAATGATAAGTGCTAAAAATGAAATAAACATCAAGATTAGAGTAAGTAACATGGCACAAAATGTTGATAAACCTCTATAAGTTGGAACGATATTACCTTGAACATCATGACGGTGAGATCCCTCACATATGGCTAAGTATCTCTTTGCATTGTTAGTTAAAGAAATAAACAAGCATGTATATATATATATATGTGAAGATCACTAGTCTAAAGGATGTTATGCACAATCCGAGATATCGAGAATGCCAAGTTCCCTACGGATGTGAAAGAAAGGCTCTGTAGTTAATGGTTTTGTGAAAATATCAGCAAGTTGATTCTTAGTATCAACATGCTCAAAAATAACATCACCTTTCTCTACATGATCCCTAAGAAAATGATGGCGTATTTCGATATGCTTGGTGCGTGAATGTAGTACAGGGTTCTTAGTTAGATTAATCGCACTAGTGTTATCGCACAAAATTGGAATACGTTCAAGTTTTAAATTGAAATCAAGTAATTGTTGTTTAAGCCATAGGACTTGAGCACAATAACTACCGGAGGCAACGTATTCCACCTCGGCTGTTGACAAAGAAACCAAAACCTATTTCTTGCTGTGCCAACTCACCAAGGAGTTTCCGAAAAAGTGACACGTGCCACTAGTACTTTTCCTATCCAACTTGCACCCGGCAAAGTCGGAGTCGGAGTAGCCAACTAAGGAACAAACACTACCTTTGGAATACCACAGCCCATACTTTGGAGTACCAGAGAGGTATCGAAGTATGCACTTAACTGCCTTCAGGTGGGATTCCTTGGGATGTGCCTGATACCTCGCACACATGCATACACTAAACATTATATCGGGACGTGATGCGGTAAGATAAAGGAGAGACCCTATCATACCTCGGTACTTCTTTACCTCAACATCCCTACCCTTTTCGTCACGATCAAGATTAACACTTATAGACATAGGAGTATCTATTGCTTTGCAGTTCAGCATATCAAAACGTTTTAGTAACTCAAGACAATATTTCGTTTGAATTACGAATGTGCCCTCTTCAAGTTGTTTGATTTGCAATCTGAGGAAATAGTTGAGCTCCCCCATCATGCTCATTTCAAACTCCCCCTGCATCAAACTAGAAAACTCCTTGACCAAGGTCATGTTAGTAGACCCAAATATAATATCGTCAACATAAATTTGTACCAAAATTAAGTGTTTTCCTTGATGTTTAATAAAGAGGGTTGCGTCAACCTTTCCTCTTGAATACCCTTGATCAAGTAGAAATTTGCTTAGACGTTCATACCAAGCCCTAGGGGCTTGTTTAAGTCCGTACAAAGCTCGCTTAAGTTTATAGACATGATCAGGATATTCATGTGATTCAAAACCTGGAGGTTGGGCTACATAAACCTCTTCATTTATATATCCGTTAAGGAATGCACTTTTAACATCCATTTGGAATAATTTAAAGTTCTTTGTGTAAGCATAGGCAAGTAGAAGGCGTATGGCCTCGAGTCGGGCAACCGGCGCATAAGTTTCCTCATAGTCGATTCCTTCCTCTTGGTTATAGCCTTGTGCTACAAGCCTAGCTTTGTTATGCATTATTACTCCATTTTCATCAAGTTTATTCCTAAACACCCATCGGGTAACGCCTCCTTAGAGTTTTTAGGTTCAACTTGGGAGACAAAAGCAGAGTAATAACAAAAGTTACTAAGTTTAGAGCGAGTAGTTACTCCCTTAGAGATATCACCGAGAATGTTGTCAATTGGATGGTCTTTTGAGGACTTCCAAGCTGGAGGAAGTTCATCTTTATTAGCATGATGATCATCCTCACTTTTCACTGGTTGGTGATCCTTTTCCTCCTCAATACGCACTGCTTCAGGCTGATCAATTCCCTTATCAGTGTCCTTGAGTATGTCTTCAGTAGGTACACCTGCACCATGAAAAGAACTACCTTCTCCGACATTTCTTGGATAAGACTCGTCAAAAGTAACATGAACTGACTCTTCAACTACGCATAACCTCTTATTATAAATTCTATACGCTTTACTTGACTGAGAGTATCCAAGAAAAATACCCTCGTCAGCCTTGGCATCAAATTTGCCGAGAGTCTCTTTCCCATTGTTTAACACAAAGCATTTGCAACCAAATACATGAAGGTGAGAGATGTTTGGCTTACGCCCTTTTAAAAGCTCATACGGTGTCTTGTTTAGAATAGGCCGGATGAGCACCCTATTCAAAACATAACAAGCCGTACTTATGGCGTCGGCCCAAAAGTATTTTGGTAATCCACTATCATTGATCATAGTCCTTCCAATTTCTTCCAAAACTCTATTTTTACGTTCCACTACCCCATTTTGTTGAGGGGTACGTGGTGCGGAAAAATTATGATCAATTCCATTGGAATCACAAAATGCTTCAAATAAATGATTTTCAAACTCACCACCATGGTCACTTCTGATTGACCCAATGTTTGTGTTTAGCTTGTTCTGAGATAACTTAGCAAATCGTTCAAAGGCCGAAAAGGTATCACTCTTATTTGCTAAGAAAATTGTCCAGCAAAACCTAGAAAAATCATCGACTATAACAAACCCATAATAGTTACCACCTAGGCTTTTAACCCTAGATGGTCCAAAGAGGTCCATATGGAGGAGCTCAAGGGGTCTCATAGTTGAAACAATGTTTTTAGATTTAAAAGAGATCCTTGTTTGCTTCCCCATTTGGCACGCATCACAAAGATGATCCTTTGTGAATTTAATTTTGGGCAAACCGATGACTAGGTCTTTAGAGACAATTTTGTTAAGCAAATCAAAGTTGATATGAGCCAAGCGTCTATGCCACAACCATGAATCTTCATTCATAGTGACTAAACACTTGTCTCCATCCAATGATACCTCGTTTAAGTCTAGCATATAGACGTTATTCACACTCAAGCCCTTAAACACATTCTTTTTGTTGCAATCTTCAACTACGCAACAATCCTTTGAAAAAGAGACTTTATAATTTTTGTCACATAGTTGACTAATGCTTAAAAGGTTGTGTCTAAGGCCTTCCACAAGAAGTACACCAGAGATAGTAGTAGATGAGGGGTTACCTATACTACCTTTGTCGAGAATCTGTCCCTTGTTGTTATCTCCGTAGGTGACAAACCCCTTTTTCTTCGCCACAAAGTCGATGAAAAGAGATATGTCTCCGGTCATATGTCTTGAGCAGCCACTATCTAGAACCCATCTTCCTTCGGTGGTCTCAAGACTTTGTACCTACAAAAATAATCAAGGGAGAGTAGGTACCTAATTCTCATTGGGTCCTTTATGGTAAGTGAAACCAATATTGCCTTTGGGCAACCATTGATAAATGCCCTTTGGAACAAGAAATCTCTGAAAGCGGCACTTAGCAATAGTATGACCGGGCTTACAACAATATAAGTAATCACGATTCGTTTGGAGTTTACCTTTGCTATCACTATCTCGAATCACATACGTGTATTATTGATACAGATTATTCATTGTTTCACGATAATGTGATCGATCAATAGCAAACGTAATCTTAGGCTTGAGAGCCTTGTCTAACTTGGCTTTGAGGGTTCTCACCTCTCTTTGCCAAATATGACAAGTATCACAGCCCCCAAAGTTAAACCATGAATATTTATTCTCATCGATCTTAGTTTTTGATACATTCACCATGGAGTTTTTAAGATCTTCCAATTCCTTTTGGGAATCGGAAATCTTTTTCTCCAAATAGGAAAAGATCTTTTTATTCGAAGCTAAGCGTTGAAATGCTTCCTTAGCTTCGTGGTGCAATGTATCAAAAGCTCTTTTTAATTCAGCATGAGACATATTTTGACAATTTTCATATTTAGAGTGTTTTACCTCTTTTGCTTTGTTGTGACGTGCCATAAGACAAAGGTTGACGGATTCAATTTCGTCACTTGAGGAATCATCTTTCTCCGACTCACTATCGCTTTCCCAAGCGATGTATGCTCGTCGAGACTTGTTGGACTTTTTGTTTGAGCGACTCTTGTCATTATCCTTATCTTTGTCTTTCTTTAGGGATGGACAATCCGGCTTGTAGTGCCCGGATTTTCCACAGTTGTAGCACGTCCCTTTTACCTTGCCATTTTTATTTCCTTCACTTCTAGATTGCTTCCTGAACTTGACAAGATTTCTATCCGAGTGCTAAATATCATTCTTACGAATATATCTATTGTATCTCTTCACAAATAAGCTCATATCATCACCGGATTCTTCATCCTTGTCATTTTTGGCTTCATCATCACTTAGCTCTTGATGTGTGGACTTTGAACAAGAAGCCTTAAGAGCTATCGACTTCTTCTCCGTATCTTTTGCCTTCTCTTTCTTTATACTCTTTTCATGTTTATCCAAGCTAATGAGCACTTGCTCATGCTCATCGAGTTTACCAAAGAGTGTTGTGAGGTCTAGTGCAGCAAGATCATTGGCCTCCTTGATAGCGGTAACCTTCGGTTGCCATTCTCTGTTAAGACACCTCAAAATTTTGCTAGTAGAAACCTCATTTGGAATTGGCTTACCAAGAACATGCAATTTGTTGATAATGTGAGTGAATCGTTTTTGCATATCCGCAATGGTTTCCCCTTGCTTCATGTAAAACAAATCAAACTCTTGTGTTAGTGTATTAATACGAGCCATCTTAACATCATTAGTGCCTTCGTGGGCTACTTGTAAGGCATCCCACAGAGCTTTGGCTGTTTCACAATGGGAGACTCGATAATACTCATAAACTCCCAAGGAGGAAATGATCATATTACGAGCCTTCCAATCATAGCTGTACTTTTTCTCGTCCTCCTCAGTCCATTGGTCTTCGGGTTTAGGAACGACAATGCCTTCCGCATTTGTCAAAGTAATTTGCATAGGACCGTTTAAAATAACGTTCCAAACCTTCCGATCTATGGAATTAATATGAACGCGCATACAATCCTTCCAGTAGCTGTAGTTTTCACCTGTAAAAACTGGAGCTCTATTATAAGCCCCCTTAGGTTCGTTCGCCATGATCCAAGAAGTTTTACCGAAGCACCAGAATAAACAAGGCTCTGATACCACTTGTTAGACGATGGCTATGGATCTAGAAGGGGGGTTGAATATATCCCTTGAGTTTTACACGCAAATGGTCTACAGAATTTCTGTTTTAAAATTTGTTTAATGGAAGCTACCACTGGATAGAACGTCTACAACGAACCTTCTACCGAAAGGATCAGATATGCACGAATATATCACGGATGAGTACAGGAGAGAAAAATTCAGTTTTGAATACTACACTTAAAAATGCAGACAACAAATTATCACTTGCTTGATGTTTATTCCAATCCAATGAGGTTAATTGATAAGTAATTTAAAGCTATGTGTTCGAATTTTGCTTGGAAACAAATTATCAAACACCTAGTGTGCGTAAACACACTATGTGCAGAATTTCTATGGAGAATAATATACAGTTGCTCCAAAATACAATTCAATGAATTGTATCAATTTAACAAAATAGTTTATCAGCGTATAATTATTCTACGACAGAAATTTCAATAGTTTGCTACGTCACAAATTCGAACAATACTGAAATGTAAAAGAGTTAAGGGAAAGAGAGAACAAACTAGATTTAATTAGGCAGTTCCCCAATCGTCCTCGCTTTGGGTACGTCTGCCCTCCACTCCGCAAAAGGAATTGAGATATATATATATGTAGTTGTTGTAAATTGTTTATTACAAGAGAAAACTATGAACATTCAAACCCCGAACGTCTTCAATCGTTGATGCAGAATTTTCTCTTCCCTTGACTCAAGATGAATCAAGTGCTCCGAATATGGTTGATTCAATTACCGTCCCACGCTACTAAACCGAAAGAAAACGCCGTTCTTCAGTTACCTTCACTCGGTCAATTGAAATCTTCCAAGAATTCGAACCCAAACCTTCTTCTACAGTCCTCTGATTACAGCTACTAAACCGAAACAGTTGCGCCAATTTCCGGTTACCTTCGCCCAGCCGAATCCCTGTAGAATGAACAGTTTCTACAAAAACCCCCAAAATCTCTTCGATTCTTGGAGGACAAACCCAACTGGTTTGATTCAAGAAACACCTGCCAAACTCTCGACCCAGAAGATGAAGATCACACTTCCTAAATTCTGAACGTTATCACTTCGATCAATGGGCGACACAAACAAAGATGATTATGTGTGATTGTTTGTTTACACAATGAAGAAGATGAAGATGAAGAGAGAAATGACATATATTTTTCACGTTTCTTGTTGTGATTAAAAAATAAAGACCCAAAACAATTTATATGAAAAATATGACCAACAAAAATAATAACAAAAAAATAACAGAAAAGAAATTAAGTGAAAAAGTGCAAAAATAAAGGTCATGCGTCGACCTCCAGTCTCTATGCGTCGACGCATAAGATACGAATTTTGAATCCTCAGGTTTGTGCGCTTACCCGCAAGTTTTGGAGGTTAGCGCATGAATTCTGGGGTTAGCGCATGAACTTAAGGGTCAGCGCATGAAGTGCAGATTTTTCAGGAAATTCCATTTTTTTGAATATTTTTACCAGACCAAGGTCAAACATACATGCTAGACACTACTAAAACAATGGTGGACCTTTATTTTTGGAGAGAACAAGATCCTATGCATCTAGACACATGACCAATAACGGTAAGACGCTATATGCCCGACACATGAAGTGATACCGCTCAAATTACAATCTAATATGTTTGTTGACATCATTAAAACAGGATAGCAAGAAGGATATCCCTCACAAATAATACTCCATACTCTCTCCTTACATGATCACAATGCATAACCAAAGTAAGCTCGAGCCATTTAAACAATGCTGCGTTTTTTATTCAACTCGGGCTCTAACAAACTTAACTCAGGCCTCACTCACTTAACCCTCTTTCTAACTGTCAACCATAGTATGGTTAAGCCTTAACCATAGATATAAATAGATTCCCTCAACTGAATTGCGGAGACTCTTCCATTTTTCTCAGTTTTCAAATCACACTCTCTTTCTTCTCTCGAGCTCTCTCTCTTTCTCTTCATTGAAGCTTATCATTCTCCATAATCTGCATCATCACCTTCAAGAAGCACAAGGCATTAAAGCTTGAGCTCTTCCTCCACTTAACTGCAACTTCTTCATCATCCTATTTCTCTGCAAGAACAATCTCTATACACCTTTATTTGGTCAGTTTTCCAAGGATAAGCAAGGATAATCCTCTGGTTTTCTCAACAAACTTCAAGAAGCTACACCTCAGGTTTTATTATCTTTCTTGATTTGCTTTGGTTGCATGATATTTTTGTTTGCTTTGAGGTGTTTTTAACCTTTTAGAAGTAGTAGGAGTAGATTCTAGGTTTTAGAAGCATTAGAGTGGGGATTTTAGTTTGCTAGGGAAAAATGTAAGTGAGCATATCTCTTGAGATAATGAGTGTTTGACTGTTTAGAGGCTAGATCTGAGACCTACATAGAGAGAGCTTCGTTTTGATAGGTGGCTTGTGTATTTCTGAAGAGGTTGAAATTTACAGACGGTGGAGCTAGGCCGGAGAAGATGACCGGAATCTTCTCCGGCCGGTGGTGGTCCGGTGACTGTTATTTCAGTTAGGGTTTAGGGACTTTATAACATGGCCATCCGATTTGTTCCAATCCAACGCGTCTCATGAAGCCAACACATTAATGAGGTCATGCGCTTCACACGTGACTGAATTTGAATATACTTTGACTCTGATGATTGCATGTGGTAGCTTCATGATAGTATCTTGTGGACTGTGCATCTCATCCATACATTGCGTGTACTTATCTGGTCAACTTTGTTTGACTGCATTTAAGGGGTTGGATTGATTGGCTATTGTAGATCACGTGCATAGTATAGTTTTATTTTCAAAAATAACTTGGACCAGACTCTTTTTGGCTATCTGCACCCCTATCTTTCAGCCCAAACTCATTTTGAACGCGCGAATTGCTATATTCTCACCCATCATTCTTTTTCTTCTTATTTTCAAATAATGTTGACATTGTTTTGATTTTATATTTTTAAAATTAGTTCCACTTGTCCAAAAATTACCAAATAATTCATAAATGATCCTTACACATTTAAATAATATTTTACAAAATTACTTTCCTGATTCTATTAATTTTAATATTAATTTGGTATTTTCTTTTGAATTTCTTTTTTATTGATCCACATTTTGATACATGCACATTGTTCATTTTATTTGACATAGTTTCTAGTTGAATTTTCTTCTAGTAATTGTACCACACTTGTGTGACACTTTAAAGATCATATTCCATTTTTTATAGCATTTTAAAGTCCTATTTTTGATATATGTATTCATTATCATCTTTAAGTATTAGTATTGTGTGACTTTGTTGAGCTTGTGAGTTACTTTTGAGTAGGTTTTTAATGGATTTTGGACATGACCTTTTGGGGACTGATTTCGTACTGTTTGTATATCATATGGCATGATTTGGGTAATTTTCTCATCATTTGGTATGACTTTGTGATTTGTTTGATCCTAGGTATATATGTGTTTCTTTGTGAATACATGCTAGAGTTTTGGGTTGTATTGCTTATGATGCCTTGGGATGAATGTTGCTACTTTTTGGCACATGCTTACTTGAACATTATAGGTCATGTATGCCAAGTTATAGGTCATTCATCCTTGTATGTTCCTATACTGTACATGACTCATTTCATCCATTCACATTGGTTTATAACTTCATGTTATGTGCATTACAAGTTCATGAACTTTTGGAAGTATGTTTCACCTTGTATGAATTCAAAGTTGTGCCCTTCTCTTCTTAACCTCTAATGTGATTTGGATGTGAACCACACTTGTTCATTTATGCATTCCCATGTCATCCTATAATATGTATGATACTGATCCATGTCCATTTGCATTCATAATTGCATTTCACCCTCATTTGTGACTTGTTTTGTAAGTAAACAGCATGGTGAATTATTGTGTGACATTGTTCTACTTCCTCCCACTTCTTCTTCTTGAGTTTTCATTCTCATATTATGGATGATAATTCATGGATACTTAACGGCATTTATGAAGTGGTTTTCTACTGGTTGTGGCATTTCATTATGCATTATTGCATGTTTACATCTCTTAAATGTTCATGGTGCATCTTTAGTGCATATCATTACATTCCTTTGATGTTTGGTAGTTTGTTTAGGTATAGATTGATCTTATAAGCCTTTGTAACGATTGGTGGATGTGAGTAGGCTTTGCTACTGCCCTAGGTCAGTACCAACCTTTACGGATCCATTATTTTTAGGTTTGGGCCTTTAGAAGCTTCTTAGAGATTTTTTTTAGAACATTAGGACTTGTTTGCTTCCTCCTTTTCACTTGTACTTCAATATTTGATTTGTTTTGGTACTAATCATTTTGTGTAGGGGCTATGGTAACTCTTGAGTATATGGATGCTTATCCATACTCATATCTCTTCCCTCTTATCTTTTTCACTTTCTCTTGTGTGCATGTGAATAGCATGATATAATGCTTTGTGTGTACAACTTATTCACACCCTTAGGGATCCTAGCTCAAATTTAATCTTTGATTAAAGTGAGGTAGGATAAGCATTAGGTAGTGCTATCCCACTCTTCTTTTTAGACTTAGGTTCTCAAACCTTGACCTTAGGGCCACCTTTGCATGATAACATTAGGAACATTTAGTTTCCCTTTAGTGTTTTCTTTTCGACTTGAGTTTTCTCTTCTCATATCATAATCCTCTAAAATACTTAATAAAGGTTAAACGTGTATTGCGCATGAGCCTTAGATGTGGGAAGTGAATAATGGGGGTCTCCCTTCATTCTTCTAGGGTACTTAGCGTACGTCCTGTTGGGGACGATACGCGACGTATTCGTTCCTATTTTGTAGACTTGGGTGCAATGCAAGTTACAAACAACTTCAAAAACACTTCTGTCTAAAAAACACAAAAACACTTCCTACCAGTCTGAGCTCCCTTCGGTTCCGTACATTTCGTACTGATATGACCAGTTCCACTGCAATTGAAACACTTCATCCTAATTCTCTTACAATCAGCTGCGACATGTCCCGAACCTCCACAATTAGAACATTTCAGTTTATTCCTCCTACAATCCAACTTACGATGTCCTACTTCCCCACACTTGTGACACTTAATGTAACACCTCGGAGGACTAGACATCCTTCCCCCACTACGAGACTGTTGTTTCCCTTTCCTGTCATTCAAATTCTCATAGGGAGTAGCACGCACCTTACGATCCTCTTCGTAAATCCTACAACTGTCCACCAATTCAGAAAACCTTCTAATCCTCTGATAACCGATTGCCCTTTTAATTTTCGGACGCAATCCGTTCTCGTACTTCGCGCACTTAGAAAATTCAGCAGTCGCTTCCGGATAATGAGGATAGAACTGCACAAGTTCCACAAACCTTGCAGTGTAATCAACCACAGACATATTACCTTGTTTCAACTCCAAGAACTCAATCTCTTTCTTTTCCTTCACACCCTCAGGATAATACTTCCTCCGAAACTCTCGGCTAAATAAATCCCAAGTAACTTCTTCATCATCCACTCCCAACACTTGGCGTAAACTAACCCACCAATCAGCTGCTTCTTCCTCCAGCATGTGAGTACCCAGTCTCACCTTGTCCTCTTCAGCACAATCCATCACATGGAAGATTCTTTCAACCTCTTCAAACCAAAATTGTGCACCATCAGGATCGTATCTTCCCTTGAAGATAAGCAGTTCGTTCATCCCGAACTCATTATTACCCGCAACATTCGGTACACCCTGCACAACCCGAGCCATATTCTGTTCATTTCCAATAACAACAACTATGGTTAAACAAACAGTTCACCGAACCACAAAGACCAACAAGGACTGACACAAACTGACACGGACTGGCTCTGATACCACTTAATGTGACACCCCCCCAATCTATACCCCCAAATAATTATAAAACAATAAACACTTAATAAAATTTCGTCAGAGTACATTTAAAAACACGACACAGACGAGGAAATCACATCAATTTGATACAAAACATACAACACCTGCTCATAAAGATATGTAACAGTGGGGTAGCATTCAACAGAGGAACTCAGTTCCTTACACCCACATTTCAAAGTTTTTAGAATAAAAGCGGAAAATCTAAAAACTGAATATCACATATATATATCAATGAAAAGTTGGTCATACATCAGTTATACAAGTACAAACCTAGAGATATAAATATACACAATACACCAAAAACACAAACGGCCTCCCTAACTACCCGGTGTCACATATCAGAGCCGACCGACAAAAGAATGAAGATACAATCTTCACAAAAGACTTCCAGCAACTCTAATCTGCAATGCCTCATAGAGCATTATAAAACAGCAGAAGGGTGAGGAAAACAACCATAACATAAATGCATATAATTATATATATCAACATAAAAATACACATATCCAGTATTCTCACCACAGTTATCACATGCCAACACATAAGGCATATACATATTATATTCACATAATCACATATTCACACATCATGCATATGTTTATATACAAAACATATAAATCATAATTCAATGCATTTAACACAAATGCACAACAGTTCACAATTGCTATCACAAGTTCAATCACACAATGTCTCACACATAATCACCAAATCATGATTTCCACATATAACTAATGCAATCATAATTCATGCAGATGCAAAGAGACCGACACAACGACTCTCTATGCAAATGCAAATGCGGTACCGACTCCAAGATTTCATATCTCATCACTAGTTCACTCAGGAACTCTGCTGGAACCATCGCTCGTTACATCACTGTAACTCCCCGTCGGGCATACGATGTTCACCCGTCGCTTTAGGTCCCCACATGGGCACACAACGTTTATGGGTCGCTTTAAGTCCTCAGGCTTTTCTCACCTCATATTTTTGAGGCACACGATCGTCTATAATCATCGCTTTAGGTCCTCAGGCTATTCATACCTTTCATATTTTCGAGGCACACGATGTTATAGCTGATTCCCCACCGGAACCGCCGTCACTCAGGACGCAATTGCATATAACCATCGCTTTAGGTCCTCAGGCTATTCATACCTTTCATATTTTTGAGGCACACGATGTTATAGTTGATTCCCCACTGGAACCGCCATCACTCAGGACGCAATAATGATGCATATCATGATGCTTGACACACAATGACTCATGACAACCAATGCATCATCACACATATATGCAGTCACAAACATGCATCTATAACCAAATACAACACTTTGCATTTATTTGCCTTTCGACCATAATTCATCACCACAACATGTCATCACATGCATTCACATCATAAAACGTCCTACAAGTCATACGATATCCATATCAAAAGCACATAGCATGGTACACATCATTTACACACCATTAAAACGGCAAAAGTCGAAAAAATGACACTATTCCTAATTCTCGACATAATTAAATCGGCTAACAAATTCCAAACCATCATAATAAGAAAGTACAGCTCAATAGCTTTCCAACGCATCAAACCACGCCTCAAACCGAACCACAGATCAAAAGTTATGCAGAAAGCAAAATTACACAAACAGCACTGTTCGCTGGGCGAGCCATCTTGCGAGCACTCGCTAGTACCTTCGCTAGGCGAATGTTCCAGCGAACCACTACTAGCTAAAAACAGACCCAAAGTTCGCTAGGCGAGCCCTTGGCGAACCAAGTCAGAACCAAACAGAACCAAAAACATACAACCTTCGCTAGGCGAACCCCCGTAGCGAACCTTCGCTACCCTTCGCTGAATCGTTCGCTAGGCGAACCCGCGAAAACCTCACTCGCTGCCACCTTCGCCCCAGGTTCGCTAGGCGAACCAAGGAAAACCCAGAATTTTTCTGCGCTGTTTGAAACCCCAAAAGTGATATTTCCCAACCAAAACATTTCCCAATCAACATATATCAATCAGAACCTATTCTAATCGTGCCAACAAGCAATCTACCACATTTACATCGATTTCCAACCGCTAAACCATCGATTCTACTCATTTTATCGTTTTCGACCTAGAAGTGAAAAACATAGAAAGCAAGAGAATCATCCAAACACATACATACATAAATCATATACAAGCATAGTATAATCGAGTTTCGCACCCTTACCCGATTAAATCGAATCCTAGAAGTTGATTTGATCCAACCTAGCTTTTTCTTCTTTTTCTCTCTTTTTCTCTTCTCCTCTTTTCCTTCTTCTCCTTTCTTTCTTTCTATTTTTCTTCTTTTCTAATTCTCTCCCTTTTCTCTCTTACTAACTTAGTAAAAATAATGCAAAATGACCCAATTGCCCCTACTCTCAACTATCTCACAAATGTTCCCAAAACGGATAAAATATAATCACAATGTAAAATAACATATTATCACACCAAAGTCATAAATAAAAATAATATAATACTCAAAAATAATTAAATCGACTCGATTAAATAAAATGATCAAAACTGAGGCGTTACAACTCTCCCACACTTGGAAATTTTCGTCCTCGAAAATAAAGCCAAACCCAACAGCTCCAATCACGACCCTCGCATCTGACCAACAATCATAGACCGACCAAAAGCACACCACAAATAACACAACTGACTAACCACCTCGCTAGCAGCAGAAACATCAACGACACGACAACGACGACAACAACACCGACAAGATGCAAAGCCCATACAATGCACTTGACGACCAACTCACAACTCAAGGAATACACAAGCACCAACTCACAGGTTCACTCTTGAACCGAAACACAACAAGATCGTTACCATCACCATAGGTAACCCACCTCTAATTCCTCACACAGGAATTAGCTACCCGCACTCGAACCAACACAATGGAAACGAGGCAACAACACAAACAAGAACATAACGTTCCACGACACGGCAAGGTCTCAACAACATCAACAAAACAAGAATACCAACCTCCTTGTCACACAACCTTATTACATCAATGCCACGATTCACCAATCGTACATATAACCAAAACATCCATCTACTTAGTAGTCCAAGAATACCATTGAACCCTTTCACCTAACACTCCCATTCTGAAACGTCCATTGGTCTCATCATTTTTACAGATTCCCAATGTTCAACCTAAGAACTCTTACAAGTCAGACACGCATATACGAAATGTGCCACATCACACTTCCGCTGCGCACTCTGATGACTCGTAACCATCAAAACTACTAATCTCACATCCAAAGTCTAACTCTTTCGCATACTCACCAAACCGCTGTTCACTTTTAATATTTCCATTCTCACACTCTTCTGTGTTATCTCACACACCAGACACAAGCCTCTGGACTTCTCAAATAATTCCAACTCTTTGATCCTCAAAACAGACATGCAAAAATATTTTTGACTTACACATCAGGCACAACATCATCCTTTCCCCAACCAATTCATAACTTGCCACAAATCCTAACCATCCTCGTTGTCTCTATTCTTTCAGACCAATCCAATACTCAATATTCTTGTAATTACCAAACACTTCGAATCTAGAATCATAAAGATAATACTTCTAATAATCCAACATAATACAACTACACCCACTTCCACAATAGTACTGATCCTTCCACGATTCCTCAAATGTCGAAGAACATAAACCACAACTTAAACAAACCACCACTCTTATCAAACATTCCAACAATTGTAATTCTGGTCAAACTCAACCAAACCATTCCAGTTACCTAACCCTGAAAGTGAACACTTAATCTCAATCGTAACCCTATACCACTGTCCGTACTCCATACACAATTCCTACTCTTGACAATCCAAATTCCATCCTATTGCAACAACCACCCAAGAAGGACTCTTAATGACTTCACCACTTAACCACATACCAGAACCTCTAATCCATCTCATCTTCTGATATAAGAATCTTCATCAACACAACAAAACAATCTGTAACCAACTCCTTACCTTTCAAGTAATCCATTCCACACCACTATCAAAGCCGAAAAGACACGTCCATTCCATCCAACATAGTTCCCGTCTGCTATCAACAAGAGATTAAGGGTGATCAGTTCCTCAATTTGTCAATAGACAGCCGACAACCATGATGAGGCATAAACCGTCTCCACCAAACGATAATAGCATTCCTTACATCCTATACACAAAACTACCTAAGGCACAATTCCTTAGTTGACATAATCCTTACCTCCGCAACCCCTTCTTGAACCAGAAACCAAACTTATAATCTTGCAATTTACAACACACTGAGCCAACGCTCTACACCTGAAACAACACGGAGAATTACCAGCTTCTCCCCCACTTATCTCATTCTAATCCTTTCAACTGTAAACACACTAAATCCATTACAAATCCTTTACCATAAACAGTCAAAGAACAATTAGACAAACCCCAAGAGTAATTACCGATCCCTAGACAAAAGTATCGATAACCATCACACCACCCCAAGAAGACACACAATTCAAACGCTTCACGCACTCATATGAAATAAACGAATGAGTCGCTCCAATATCAAGAATAGCAAATAAAGACGTACTATTAATAAAACAAGTACCTTGAGTCAGACGATCCGCACTAGTAGTCTCATCTCCTGCCAATGCAACAACCTTCCTACCAGTCTGAGCTCCCTTCGGTTCCGTACACCTCGTATTGATATGACTTGTTCCACTACAATTGAAACACTTCATCCTAATTCTCTTACAATCAGCTGCGACATGTCCCGAACCTCCACAATTAGAACATTTCAGTTTATTCCTCCTACAATCCAACTTACGATGTCCTACTTCCCCACACTTGTGACACTTAATGTAACACCTCGGAGGACTAGACATCCCTCCCCCACTACGAGACTGTTGTTTCCGTTTCCTGTCATTCAAATTCTCATAGGGAGTAGCACGCACCTTACGATCCTCTTCGTAAATCCTACAACTGTCCACCAATTCAGAAAACCTTCTAATCCTCTGATAACCGATTGCCCTTTTAATTTTCGGACGCAATCCGTTCTCGTACTTCGCGCACTTAGAAAATTCAGCAGTCGCTTCCGGATAATGAGGATAGAACTGCACAAGTTCCACAAACCTTGCAGTGTAATCAACCACAGACATATTACCTTGTTTCAACTCCAAGAACTCAATCTCTTTCTTTTCCTTCACACCCTCAGGATAATACTTCCTCCGAAACTCTCGGCTAAATAAATCCCAAGTAACTTCTTCATCATCCACTCCCAACACTTGGCGTAAACTAACCCACCAATCAGATGCTTCTTCCTCCAGCATGTGAGTACCCAGTCTCACCTTGTCCTCTTCAGCACAATCCATCACATGGAAGATTCTTTCAACCCCTTCAAACCAAAATTGTGCACCATCAGGATCATATCTTCCCTTGAAGATAAGCAGTTCATTCATCCCGAATTCATTATTACCCGCAACATTCGGTACACCCTGCACAGCCCGAGCCATATTCTGTTCATTTCCAATAACAGCAACTATGGTTAAACAAACAACTCACCGAACCACAAAGACCAACAAGGACTGACACAAACTGACACGGACTGGCTCTGATAACACTTAATGTGTCGCCCCCAATCTATACCCCCAAATAATTATAAAACAATAAACACTTAATAAAATTTCGCCAGAGTATATTTAAAAACACGGCACAGACGAGGAAATCACATCAATTTGATACAAAACATACAACACCTGCTCATAAAGATATGTAACAGTGGGGTAGCATTCAACAGAGGAACTCAGTTCCTTACACCCACATTTCAAAATTTTTAGAATAAAAGCGGAAAATCTAAAAACTGAATATCACATATATATATATATCAATGAAAAGTTGGTCATACATCAGTTATACAAGTACAAACCTAGAGATATAAATATACACAATACACCAAAAACACAAACGGCCTCCCTAACTACCCGGTGTCACATATCAGAGCCGACCGACAAAAGAATGAAGATACAATCTTCACAAAAGACTTCCAGCAACTCTAATCTGCAATGCCTCATAGAGCATTATAAAACAGCAGAAGGGTGAGAAAAACAACCATAACATAAATGCATATAATTATATATATCAACATAAAAATACACATATCCAGTATTCTCACCACAGTTATCACATGCCAACACATAAGGCATATACAGATTATATTCACATAATCACATATTCACACATCATGCATATGTTTATATACAAAACATATAAATCATAATTCAATGCATTTAACACAAATGCACAACAGTTCACAATTGCTATCACAAGTTCAATCACACAATGTCTCACACATAATCACCAAATCATGATTTCCACATATAACTAATGCAATCATAATTCATGCAGATGCAAAGAGACCGACACAACGACTCTCTATGCAAATGCAAATGTGGTACCGACTCCAAGATTTCATATCTCATCACTAGTTCACTCAGGAACTCTGCTGGAACCATCGCTCGTTACATCACTGTAACTCCCCGTCGGGCATACGATGTTCACCCGTCGCTTTAGGTCCCCACATGGGCACACGACGTTTATGGATCGCTTTAAGTCCTCAGGCATTTCTCACCTCATATTTTCGAGGCACATGATCATCTATAATCATCGCTTTAGGTCCTCAGGCTATTCATACCTTTCATATTTTCGAGGCACACGATGTTATAGCTGATTCCCCACCGAAACCGCCGTCACTCGGGACGAAATTGCATATAACCACCGCTTTAGGTCCGCATGCTATTCATACCTTTCATATTTTCGAGGCACACAATGTTATAGCTGATTCCCCACCAGAACCGCCGTCACTCAGGACGCAATAATGATGCATATCATGATGCTTGACACACAATGACTCATGACAACCAATGCATCATCACACATATATGCAGTCACAAACATGCATCTATAACCAAATACAACACTTTGCATTTATTTGCCTTTCGGCCATAATTCATCACCACAACATGTCATCACATGCATTCAAATCATACAACGTCCTACAAGTCATACGATATCCATATCAAAAGCACATAGCATGGTACACATCATTTACACACCATTAAAACGGCAAAAGTCGACAAAACGATACTATTCCTAATTCTCGACATAATTAAATCGGCTAACAAATTCCAAACCATCATAATAAGAAAGTACATCTCAATAGCTTTCCAACGCATCAAACCACGCCTCAAACCGAACCACAGATCAAAAGCTATGCAGAAAGCAAAATTACACAAACAGCACTGTTCGCTGGGCGAGCCATCTCGCGAGCACTCGCTAGCACCTTCGCTAGGCGAATGTTCCAGCGAACCACTACTAGCTAAAAACATACCCAAAGTTCACTAGGCGAGCCCTTGGCGAACCAAGTCAGAACCAAACAGAACCAAAAACATACAACCTTCGCTAGGCGAACCCCCGTAGCGAACCTTCGCTACCCTTCGCTGAACCGTTCGCTAGGCGAACCCGCGAAAACCTCACTCGCTGCCACCTTCGCCCCAGGTTCACTAGGCGAACCAAGGAAAACCCAGAATTTTTCTGCGCTGTTTGAAACCCCAAAAGTGATATTTCCCAACCAAAACATTTCCCAATCAACATATATCAATCAGAACCTATTCTAATCGTGCCAACAAGCAATCTACCACATTTACATCGATTTCCAACCGCTAAACCATTGATTCTACTCATTTTATCGTTTTCGACCTAGAAGTGAAAAACATAGAAAGCAAGAGAATCATCCAAACACATACATACATAATCATATACAAGCATAGTATAATCGAGTTTCGCACCCTTACCCGATTAAATCGAATCCTAGAAGTTGATTTGATCCAACCTAGCTTTTTCTTCTTTTTCTCTCTTTTTCTCTTCTCCTCTTTTCCTTCTTCTCCTTTCTTTCTTTCTATTTTTCTTCTTTTCTAATTCTCTCCCTTTTCTCTCTTACTAACTTAGTAAAAATAATGCAAAATGACCCAATTGCCCCTACTCTCAACTATCTCACAAATGTTCCCAAAACGCGATAAAATATAATCACAATGTAAAATAACATATTATCACACCAAAGTCATAAATAAAAATAATATAATACTCAAAAATAATTAAATCGACTCGATTAAATAAAATGATCAAAACTGGGGCGTTACATCGACCCTAACTGCCGGACGCGAACTTAACGTCGCTCATAAAAAATATCGACTTGGTTAAGTCGAACTACGACAGCTCTGATTTCCTCCTTCTCGTCCGATTGAGGATACGTAGGCACAAGACGGCGATGTCTTGGCGAGCAACCTCCCCCTAGTTCGTGTCCGAACTACGTTGACTCTGATTTTCCTGCTCCCGAGGGAATACGTAGGCCTAGGACTCCGAGGATGTCCTATCGAGTCACTTCTTTTTTCTTTTCTTCTTCGTTTCTTCGTTCTTTTCTGTTCTCGTTCCTTCTCCTTTCCAGTAGCAGTGGAGTTCCAGATGACGACACCCATTGATCGAGACAACAAGCGTGGATCCCATCGAGTACGATGGACGCGTGGGGTGTTAACACCTTCCCTTCGCGTAACCAACTCCCTTACCCGTTTCTCTTGGTCGTGAGACCATGCTTTTCCTTTCCCCCAGGTTTATGCAGTGTTTCCTTTCCCTCTCTTGGGATAAATACACATTGCTGGCGACTCTGTTTCCGCGCCACTTTCGCGTTTGTACTTGGATGAAAATCCCGGGAGCGACAGGTTTTATCGTTATTCAACGAGGAATTGAGGTGGACCCAGACAAAGTGCGAGCTATTCAAGAAATGCCAACTCCGTAGACTGAAACTCAAGTACGAGGTTTTCTGGATCGTTTGAATTATATCTCCAGGTTTATCTCCAATATGACTCCCACTTGTGAACCGATCTTCAAGTTGATTCGCAAAGACCAAACTGTAGAGTGGAATTCCGACTGCCAGCAGGCCTTTCAAAAACTCAAGAGTTATTTGCAAGAACCACCGATCTTGGTCCCACTTGTGCCAGAGAGGCCCCTCTTTATGTATATGACTGTATTGGAAGGATCAATGGGTTATGTTTTGGGCCAACATGATGAATTTGGGCGCAAAGAGCATGCCATTTATTACTTGAGTAAAAAGTTAACTGATTGCGAAAGTCGTTATTCATTGCTGGAAAAGACTTAATGTGCTTTGGCATGGGCCGCCAGACGTTTGAGGCAGTACATGATATGTCATACTACTTTGTTGATCTCAAAAATGGATCCAATAAAGTATATATTTGAAAAGCCTGCTCAAACAGGAAGACTTTCCCGTTGGCACATGCTCTATTCAGAGTACAATATTCAGTATGTCACTCAGAAGTCCATCAAGGGAAGTGTTTTAGCAAATTACCTTGCGGATCAGCCTGTAAAAGACTATGAGTCCCTCAAGTTTGATTTCCCAGATGAAGACATTATGGCAGTGAAGGATTGTGAAGAGCAAGGCCCTGAACCTGGTTCACGTTGGAAAATAATGTTTGTGCAAACTTTGAAGAGTCATAACTTTCAAATCACACATCCAATTTTTGTGACTCAAAGCTCAAATTGAAGCACTCATCATGAAATTCAAAACATATTAGAGGGTCCTTCATCAAATGAGGCTTGGTTTTTATGTTATGAGACTTGGAAGTTCAAGGCAATTAAAGACTTAGTGAATTTTCACTACATTTTGCCCTAAAATTCAGCCAACTTCATCTCCATTTTTCACCATGATCCCTTTGGATCCAGGACTTGGAGTAAGCATGAAAGTTATAGAGGACATTTAGGGCTTTCTAAAAAGTGCTAGAACTCCCCAATCCATTGAGTGAGCTGAGAGATTCGAAGAAGAGAAGTTTGAGGTTCATTTCTTGAAATCCAAGTTACCAACATATTCATAATGATGCATAACCATTCCTAATCACCAAAGTTCTCAAGTTTCTGAAGTTTAAAGGCAAGATTAGAGTGTTTAAGACCTCTGCCACGAAAATGCAAGTTGCAAACTCAAATATATTAGTTTATATCAAGTGGATACAAGTTGATACAAGGAGAGAGAAAATTTTCACAAGAGCATGGTCACTCCAATTTTCTTACAGCTTGGAGCCTTATTCCAATCCCATCAGTACACATCAACAGTGTAAACCCTATTACTGACTAAAGATGGCTAGTTAATATCCTGAGTGAATCGCACACTCAAAGATAACAACAGAGTCGCCACCGAACTTTATTTAGTCCCAAAGGACAGGGAAAATATCGATAAAACTCAAGGGGAAGAGAAACGGGAACGGGGGGTTGGTTATGCGAAAGGAAGGTATTAGCACCTAACGCATCCATCGTACTCGACGGGAACGATTTCGCTTGCTGCTAGGCTTGGATGGGTTATCTATCTAAAGGCTTCTAGCTAAAAGAAAGAGGAGAGAGAGAGAGAAAGGGGAAAAAATGAAAAGAAAGAAAGTGCTCGCGGAGGATTGTGGCCCTCATGCCTACGTACCCTCATAGTACAATGAAGAAATCAGAATGTCGTAGTTCATGGAACCAGGGGACAGAAAAGAAGGAAGAAAGTGAGAAGGAAAGAAGGGTGGAAGTGTGCTCGCCAAGACATCGCGTCTCGTGCCTATGTATCTGACATTCGAAAGAATGCAGAATCAAAGCTTCCGTAGTTCGGGGAACTGAATGGAAAACAAAACAAGAAAGAAACAGGAAAACAAAAAAAGTGGTGTCAAAACCAAGAGCAAGAGTGAAAGAACAACTCTACTGGGGAAGACCACACAGTAAGAGCGATTGCACAAGAGACTAGGAGAAGAATGGTTTCGAAACCAAGAAGGAAAGAAACTCCGCTGGGGATAACAGAAAGAAATTGGTGTCGAAACCAAGAAAGTAAGAGCAAAGGGTATAGAAAAGAATCCGCTGGGGATCCAAATAAAGGGATAGTAGTGAAAACCAAGAGAAAAGGGAGACTCAGTGTATTAACTGGCTGATAGTAGTTAACCGAAGAAAGAAAATACGACCCTGGCGGGGAAAATAGGCTGGTGTCAACAGACGGAATGTGATAACCCAAGAGAGAGAGTGCTGAACCAAGAGAAGGTGTTTGACTCGGAGGGGACATCGGTATGTTAACTGATAAACAGCGGTTTACCGAGGAAACAAGGATTGCAATTCTGTGGGGATGGAGAAGCATTGGTTTTAACAGAGAAAACTGTGATCAACCAGAAGATCGGGTGTAGGACCGATCGAAGGTCGTAACCCAAAAGGGGTGTTGGTATTGACTGAACAAACAACACTTGACCAACGATGAAAGGACATTGAACGAAAAGAGGTTACTAGCCCAAGGGTGCAAGTATTCGAACCAATAAAGGTTGCCAACAGCGGGTTTCGGTTTTAACAGGAGAATTGTGATTAACCGAGAAAAATGAGTGATTAACCAAAGGGAGGTGATTAACTCAAAAAAAGGGATTCAGTATTTTAACAGACGGACTGTGGTTAACTGAAGAAAAGGGTGATTAACCGAGAGAAGGTGATTAACCCGAGGAAACTCAGTATTTTAACAGACGGACTGTGGTTAACTGAGAAAAGAGACAAACATTGGTGTTTTAACTGACAGGCAGTGATTAACCAAACAAGGGGAAAAAACCAAAAGAAGGTCGCGAACTCCGCAGGGGTTTCGGTATTTAACAGGAAAACTGTGCTTAACCGAAGAAAGAGGAAAGAGACTCTCCAGGGGAATCCAAAGAACAATGATTGCAAGAAAAGAGTAGGGTAAGAGTTGGTTGCTAACCCAAGAGACAATGATCTTTAACCAAGAGAAATGGTGATTGATCAAAAGAGAGATTGAAAAAGATAAAAGTGATCAGGGATCAACTCAATCGGGGATGGAGGAACACTACAGTTTAAGGATAAAGGTGACTATTCTCAGCGAGAGGGCCAACGCCCTTACCCAAGAAATAGTCAGAATGAGGGTAGGACAACTCCCTCCTCATTCATTCTCTAGCACTCAAAGTATAGTGCGGAAATGGAAACGGACAGCGTAACAGCCCTAATTTGTATAGTGCTCCTGCGTGGAGAAACAGACAGCGTAACAGCTTCAATTTGTACAGTGCTCCGATGCAAGGCGTAGCGTGAAACTCCAACTCCACGGGGAATCGAGAGAGAAAGCTCTAAAGGAGGCCTAAAGAGAGGAAAGGGGAGGATCAACTAATCGAAACATGGTTTCGATCAATTAATCAAGGGGAAAGGACATGCCAACAATTTTCCAAAGAGAGTGGGAAATCGTTAAGGCAAAAGGTGTGAATTATTGATTATACAAAATTAAGGTCATCCATGAAGAATGAAACTTAATGCAAAACCAAGGGAGTACAAAACAGTACCAAATGATCAACAAATATGCAACACAAAGTCATGTTATGTGATCAAAGTGGAATGCAATAATGATTATATTCACATGATGCCAAAACATGAACAATTTGAATAATTGAAAGTGTGCAACAAAAGTTCATGAATAAGCTTCAAAGAGAAGTTAAATTACATTTAAAACATCCATAAAATCAAGCATGACAATAAATGAAAGTTAAAATGAAGAAAGCATGGCAAACAAGCTTGAAAATGCAAGAAAATGACCATTCTGTACAGTGGTAACCGGTTACTCACCACGCGTTAACCGGTTACTTATTTGAAACTTGCGTATTTTGGTGAAAATTGCACTGAGTAACCAGTTACTCACCATGTGTTAACCGGTTACCACTGTGACAGTGGCAAAAATAACAGAAAAAACAGCTTTCTAAAAGTGATTTTCAGCACTTAATCACTTATACCTAGCAATCCATGCTAGATGAAGAATTTGTGCACGAAAATTATATCATGTAAATGCAATTAACACACATCACAAGCAACAATCATGGAGATTAAAGATCAAGCAAATGTGTAACAAATCGAACCGAAAACGATTGAAATTACATCGTAAATGTGCGAAAATGATCGAAACAGTTAGCAAAGATAGATCTACCATCCTACGAGGCGGAGATGTGCCTTGGTAATCGTTGTAAAGTATTCTTGATGCAGAAAATTAAAAAAAACCAGAGGAATCTTCAATTCGGTGACGAAACGTGTCGAAATAGAGCAAAATACGATAAAGCTCCAAAATGCGAATTCGAACCGTTGAATGTTGAAGCAAATACTTGAGATATTTCCACAAGCTGAAATAACTCCAGAAATCCAAGTAGAATTGCAAAATTGATGAAGGTTGAGCTCAAGAAATAATCACTTTTGATGTAAAAGTGATTATCCTTAAAAGTAGAAATGAGCTTTGGTGAGGTTTTGGAAAAGAATTGGGATGAAGATGAAGATGTAGCAGAAAAAAATTGAAGAGAATGTGAGAGAATTGAGAGTGAATTATGCAAAAATGGTTGAAAGTCTTTGAAAATGGGTGAAGGTGAGTTTATATAGACTTTAGGTTTGGAATATGAGAGGTTTGGAGCTAGCTTTGGACTTAGCTTTGGGAGGTTTGGAGTTAGGGTTGGAGTTAGTTACACTTGACTCACTGAGTCAAGGTGGTTAACTCGGTTAGTTAGACCCAACTCGGTGCCAATCTCATGGTGAACTCCAACATCCAAGGATTCACATTGCTTGGAAAACAAGGAACATGGTGCACTTGAATTAGAGTGAAGCATTGAAATAAATGCACTTGGACTGTCTTGAAATGTCTAGAGATGTCTAGAATATTCCACACACTGCTAGAATCAAGTAGAATCAATGACCAAAGAGAGTGCATGGCTGTTGTCCCAAAAATGCAGCAGGAACTGCAAATTTGCACTGAGTAACCGGTTACTCACCAGGCGTTAACCGGTTACTTCAGTCAATTTTTGCCTAAATTGCTTAGGAAGTGATACTGGAGTCTCGGATCCGATTTTCTACCTCTTGATTTGATGAGTGAGCATGGAAACCTTTATTTTAAGCTTGTTTTGACGATGAAATAATCTTGAGAGGATGCGATTAATCGGGCTTGGAAAACCTGAATATCCTACAACAAGAAACACACAGAGAAAAGTGTGAATGTGTATGCTAACGATGCGAATGCGCATGCTTATGCAAAAGGCAAAAGAGGGAGGTCAAATTCTGGGTTACGACAGCTGCCCCTATTTAATCCTCTTGGACCTGAATGTACGAATTGCGCCAGCTTTTCGATAATTTGAGGTAAAAGGGGATTAAATAAAAGAGTAGCTCGAGAATTTGGCCGAAGGCGACAAAAGAAGAGTGTTAAGAAAGAAGATAAGTCGAAAGTTGGCTGAAAAATCTGCTAGGAGATAAGTCAGGCAAAACGAGAGGGAGTATGATCGATGCATATGCTATGTATGTGTTTCTACATGATGCTTGATACCATGCAATGCAAAGGCACAAGATAAAGCATAATGTGAAGTGGTTAGGCAGAAATCGTAGCGAAACGACTTCGACACCCTCGGTTGGGGAGAGGACCCGCAGATGAAGACAAACTCTGCTGGAGAAGAGAGTTCACAAAGGATGATGATTCCACCGGGGAAAGAAACCGAGAATACCTCGGGTTTATAAGTCACCATGGTTGTCCCTGTTGGGGATCAAATTTGATCCTTCCTACCAAGATTGGCTATGTGTGGGGGAAAACATCTTTCCAAATCATGTTGAATTTGCTGAGGATAACCCACTGCTGCTGGAGACATATAGTTTCAAATTACTGGAGAGGATGTACAACCCTTGCTGGGGAAAAGAGAGCAAAGTGTCTTTGTTGGGAATACTTCGGCAACCTGCCTAGAGGCATTACAAATTTGTCGAAGAAAAGATAGGTAAACAAACAAGCTTTTCGACAAATCATAATGGCGCTTGCTGGGGAGAATGAGGACTCTGCTGAGGAACTGCTGAGGAAACAACAACTTCTTCATAGAACCATCACACTGTCGGCCAAGCGTTAGGCTTACCAATAGATATTACCGATTATCCTGCAGGAATTACCAGTAACACATGCAATGCATAATGCTTTCTCGATTGATTCAGATTTTTATTGTTCTCAATGCTTTATAGTATTATGTGATCGCAAATAATTGTTTATTTTGCAAATAAAATACTGGAATGAAAACAAATTGAGATAACAAAGAATACATTTTATTGAATGTAAAATTTTGTACATAAAGTGTGTACAAGGACGCAAAATCCTTGATGAGGAATTTTGCAATAAAATTGAAAAACAAGTGTAAATGGCAAAGCGAAATCATGCTTTGCATTGATTACAACATTGGCCACCATCCACTGTAAGTCTAGGTTCCAACGCTTTGCACCTGTTGATGATGATTGGAATGTTCTGTTACTGTCTGAGGTCTAGCTATGATGAAGAGAGGCTCAAGTGTTCACAGTCAATGCCTTTATCCCTAATTTTTTCCTGGACATGTTTTTATATTATTTTTTTTCGTCCACCTAGATACCCATTTTTGCCTAAGTCGGCCTTTCGGATTTTCAACTTAGCGGACTATTATTGTTTTTTTCTACTGTCCCTAACTTTTACATGGACATCTCTTTTTTTTGGTCCATCAGGATGTCCATTTTTGCCTAGATTGTCCTTGCGGATGTCAATCTAGCGGACTCTTATCCTTTTTTTTTCAGGCATAATATTTTTTGACTGTATCGGAGTTCATGGGCAACGACAACTCCTCCCCATCCATGGTGGTGAGGATCAGGGCTCCGCCTGAGAAGGCCTTCTTGACAACAAAGGGCCCTTCATAGTTGGGAGTCCATTTTCCTCGTGGATCCGAGTGAACAGGTGAATATCTCTTGAGCACAAGTTCGCCTTCACAGAATGTTCGAGGAAGAACTTTCTTGTCAAAAGCTCGTTTGAGGCGTCTCTGATACAATTGACCATGATAAACGGCTGTAAGGCGCTTCTCTTTGATGAGATTCAGCTGGTCGTATCTGGATTGAACCCATTCATCTTCGTCAAGACCTGCTTCCATGATGACTCTGAGCGAAGGAATTTTGACTTCAATGGGTAAAACTGCCTCCATACCATACACTAGCGAATACGGAGTTGCCCCAGTAGAGGTGCGAACTGAAGTTCGGTAGCCATGCAGTGCAAAGGGAAGCATTTCATGCCAATCATTGTAAGTCTTGACCATTTTCTGGACAATCCACTTCATCATATTGTTGTTCAGGTTGCTTGCATTGTCCGTGATAATGCTGCTAGGAATGTCATAAAGACAGATTATCTCTTTCTTGATGAATCTGGCAACCACTTGTCATGTAACATTTGCATAAGAAGCAGCTTCAACCCACTTGGTGAAGTAGTCGATAGCAACCAGAATGAATCGATGACCGTTGGAAGCCTTCGGCTCGATCATTCCAATCATATCTATACCCCACATGGAGAATGGAAAATGTGAAGTCAAAACATTCAATGGAGTTGAAGGCACATGGATCTTGTCTCTGTAGATTTGGCACTTGTGACATCTTTTGGAAAAGTTGTAACAATCTACCTCCATTGTTGTCCAGTAATACCCAGCCCGAAGGATCTTCTTGGCCATAGCAGGGCCTTTAGCATGTACACCCTCGCAGCCCTCATGTATGGACCTTATGATCATGTTTGCTTCGTGTCTATCCACGCATCTGAGCAACACGAAATCATAATTCCTCTTGTACAGTATACCACCACTTAAGAAAAATTTGGCGCAAAGCCGCCTAAGAGCTTTCTTGTCAGTGATAGTGATACCCTCGGGATATTCCTATTTTTCCAGATATCTTTTAATGTCGTAGAACCAAGGCTTGTCATCAGACTCTTCCTCGATTGCTAAACAGTGTGCTGGTTCGTTCAAGTGATCAATGCGGATATGAGGAGCTTCATTCTTCCACTTGACCTTGAACATGGATGCTAGAGTGGCAAGAGCATCAGCTAGTTAATTTTCCTCTCTGGGGATATGATGAAAAGAAATCTCATCAAAGTAAGGAATCAACTTTGCAATGTGTTGTTGGTACGGAACCAGCTTGGAATCCCGAGTCACAAAATTCCCTCTGACTTGACCGATGACCAAGGCAGAATCTCCATAGACCTCAAGAATCTTGATTCGCATGTCGATAGCCACTTCAATACCGTAGATACATGCTTCGTATTCAACCATATTATTGGTGCATGCGAAGCATAATCTGGAAATGAAGGGAAGGCGAAAACCCATTGGAGAGATGAGGATAGCACTGATTCCAAGACCTTTAGAATTGGAGGCACCATCGAACACGAACGTCCATCGCGCCCCTGGTTCAGGTCCTATGTCAGGGTCTGGAGTCTCATAGTCTCTGATGAACAGAACATCCTCATCGGGGAAGTCAAGCTTCATCTATTGATAACCCTCTATAGGTTGATGGGCGAGGTATTCAGACAAGACACTCCCTTTTATTGCTTTCTGGGTAACATGTTGGATATCATATTCAGTTAACAACATCTGCCACCGAGAAATCCTTCTAGAGACAGCAGGCTTTTCAAATATATACTTTATCGGATCCATTTTGGATATCAACAAAGTAGTATGGCAAATCATGTATTGTCGTAGGCATCGAGAAGCCCAGACTAAAGCACAACAAGTTTTCTCTAAGAGTGAGTATCTGGTCTCACAATTAGTGAACTTCTTGCTCAGATAGTATATTCCATGCTCTTTTCTGTCAGTGTCATCATGTTGACCCAATACACATCCTATTGATTCATCGAGAACTGTGAGATACATGATTAAAGGCCTACCAGGAACTGGTGGTACTAAGATCAGTGGTTCTTGCAAGTATTGTTTTATTTTGTCAAATGATTCTTGAAAATCATTGTTCCATTCAACCGATTGATTTTTTTTTTAGTAATTTGAACATTGGTTCACATGTAGCCGTCAAATGGGAAATGAACCTTGAAGCCCCAGACAAACTATCTTGAAAACAATGAACGAGCAATTCATCATTATCAATATGGGATGCCATCTTCCTGCAGTACATAGTGATGTGACTACGCGGGCAGTTTAAACCTTTATACTTTGGAAAATCAGGTATCTTGAATTTTTGTGGCATCACAACATTTGGAACCAGACACAAATCTTTGGCCTCCAAGCCAAAAGCAGAAAACCCTTCAATAGCTCTGATACGGTCTTCCAACAACTTGTAGTCAACAAATCTAGTTTGATTAACAGGCCTGACAAGAAGATGAGGATTTGGCAGCTGAGAAGCAGAAGGAGCATTCACTTGCGGAGTAGCAAACTGAGAAGGATATACCAAACCCGGATTAATCATCTGACCAGCATTCTGACCCATCAGAACACCATACGGATAATTCGGAGGAGGTACCCCAGCAGTTGAGGAAGATGCCCAAGGATAGAACATCCTAGGATGAACATTCTGAACTGCAGTTTGAGCAGCTTGAGATGAAACCGGAACATGAATAGGAGGACCTCTATACACATGCTCTTCTTCGTCATGAGTTTCAGCGTCAGCCAACTCGGAAGTTTGATGAGTTCGAACCTGAAGATTCTCAGGATCATCATTCAACACTGGAGGTGGGACGGGAGTAGGCATGACCCATGGATATGCGGCAGCATTCCCATTAGGCATGGGCGCAAGAAAAGGCTGATATGGCATGAAGGCACTACCATTATTTGCAAGCTGAGGAGTAAAATTCGGAGGCATGCCCCAAGGAAAACCAGCGGGCATCTGGTTTAAACCGGGTTGAACAACAGGCTGATTCACAGGCTTAACTGGTACCTCAACCATAACGGGAGAAGGAACAACAACAACAGGAGTAGCCGTAACAATAGGAGGAACAGTCACGATAGGAGTGACAATAGTTGCATCAGTAAGGGTTACAACAATAGTGGCAGCAGCAGCGGCATCCCTCTGGAACTGATCCATCCGACCTTGGAATTGAGTCAGAGTTTCCTTATAAGCAGCGTTCTCAGCTTCAAAGTCAACCATGATCCTGGATTTGCTTGAGCGAGTGAAATATCGATGTCGAGTCGTCGTCTTGCTACAAGGAATGTGGACAAGGATGAGCAGTTGTTCGGATGAAGGGACGTGTATATGCGTGCAAATGAATGTATGACATGCATGCAAAAATAAAGTTTTAAAATGCTTATGCAAAAATTAATTTGACATAATGAGATGATATGCAACACCACAATCAACAAGCCAAAGTCTGAATAGTCAAATCTGAAGATCTGCAAAGGTAGTGTTGTGTTGGTGCGAGATCTGACGCAATGAGAGAACAAAGGTGGGAAGAGTCTTGGTTTCCTGCCGAATAACCCAATATCCCCCTCACAGGTATGATATAGAAAGAGGGATTCTCAGTTCTAGATTCTCGATTTGAGAAGCAATAGTACATTCATCCCTCGGGGTACAATACTATCGCCAAACAAAGAGGTAGTCCACTGATTCTCCCAAAAAAAGGTCTTATGGCAAGTTCCTAACTTTGGGTCCTCGGATCAAGAAGCGTAATGGGTTTGCCATTTCTGGTCTGCCATTATCGCTCCTTGGGAGGAGTGCCTCAACTGAGTCCTCGGGACTGGTCACCAGAGTCGACAGCTCCCCAGGAGAATAACTACTGGCCTATATAAACATACAGTAGCAGATATCTCCCGATAGAACCTCGTATGGTTGTAGGTCTCGTGAACACCCGACGTGGCCAACACCACAGAAGCATCACGCCTGCCCACGCTAATACCTATGTGTATGCTGAAGCCTGGGTAGTGGGCTTATCTCTCAAGTAGCAACCCAACCAACAACATCAAAGAAAATAGCAGACATCCAGAATATACAGCATATGAATATTTAAAGCAGTAAAGAAATGCAGTAAATAACCAGAAACCTAAAGAAAGTAAAATAAAGCGAGTAAAGCGCAAAAGATAAACACCCAAACGAGCAAGAAAGCAAACAAAACTAGGCTAAACCCCTCAAGGGATGGACCAGCAAGAGGTCAATTTGTCCCCAGCAGAGTCGCCAGCTAAAGATGGCTGGTTTACATCCCGAGTGAGTCGCACACTCAAAGATAACAACAGAGTCGCCACCGAACTCTATTCAGTCCCAAAGGACAGGGAAAATATCGATAAAACCCAAGGGAAGAGAAACGGGAACGGGGGGTTGGTTATGCGAAAGGAAGGTATTAGCACGTAACGCATCCGTCGTACTTGACGGGAACCATTTCGCTTGCTTCTAGGCTTGGATGGGTTATCTATCTAAAGGCTTCTAGCTAAAAGAAAGAGGAGAGAGAGAGAGAGAGAGAGAAAGGGGAAAAAGAAAGAAAAGAAAGTGATCGCGGAGGATTGTGGCCCTCGTGCCTATGAACCCTCATAGTGCAATGAGGAAATTAGAGCGTCATAGTTCATGGAACCAGGGGACATAAAAGAAGGAAGAAAGGGAGAAGGAAAGAAGGGTGGAAGTGTGCTCGCCAAGACATCGCGTGTCGTGCCTACGTATCTGACATTCGAAAGAATGTAGAATCAGAGCTTCCGTAGTTCGGGGAACTGAATGGAAAACAAAACAAGAAAGAAACATGAAAACAAAAGAAGTGGTGTCAAAACCAAGAGCAAGAGTGAAAGAATAACTCTACTGGGGAAGACCACATAGTAAGAGCGATTGCACAAGAGACTAGGAGAAGAATGGTGTCAAAACCAAGAAGGAAAGAAACTCCACTGGGGATAACAGAAAGAAATTGGTGTCGAAACCAAGAAAGTAAGAGGAAAGGGTATAGAAAAGAATCCACTGGGGATCCAAATAAAGGGATAGTGGTGAAAACCAAGTGAAAAGGGAGACTCGGTGTATTAACTGGCCGACAGTAGTTAACCGAAGAAAGAAAATAAGACCCTGGCGGGGAAAAGAGGTTGGTGTCAACAGACGGACTGTGATAAACCAAGAGAGAGCGTGTTGAACCAAGAGAAGGTGTTTGACTCGGAGGGGACATCAGTATGTTAACTGATAAACAGTGGTTAGTTGAGGAAACAAGGATTGCAATTCTGTGGGGATAAAGAAGCATTGGTTTTAACAGAGAAAACTGTGATCAACCAGAAGAGCGGGTGTAGGACCGATCGAAGGTCGTAACCCAAAAGGGGTGTTGGTATTGACTGAACAAACAACACTTGACCAACGAAGAATGGGTATTGAACCAAAAGAGGTTACTAGTCCAAGGGTGCAAGTATTCGAACCAATAAAGGTTGCCAACTGCGGGTTTCGGTTTTAACAGGAGAACTGTGATTAACCGAGAAAAATGAGTGATTAACCAAAGGAAGGTGATTAACTCAAAAAAAGGGATTCAGTATTTTAACAGACGATCTGTGGTTAACTGAAGTAAAGGGTGATTAACCGAGAGAAGGTGATTAACCCGAGGAAACGCAGTATTTTAACAGACAGACTGTGGTTAACTGAGAAAAGAGACAAACATTGGTGTTTTAACTGACAGGTAGTGATTAACCAAACAAGGGGAGAAGAACCAAAAGAAGGGCGCGAACTCCGCAGGGGTTTCGGTATTTAACAGGAAAACTGTGCTTAACCGAAGAAAGAGGAAAGAGACTCTCCAGGGGAATCAAACGAACAATGATTGCAAGAAAAGAGTAGGGTAAGAGTTGGGTGCTAAACCAAGAGACAATGATATTTAAAAAAAGAGAAATGGTGATTGATCAAAAGAGAGATTGAAAAAGATAAAAGTGATCAGGGATCAACTCAACCGGGGATGGAGGAACACTACAGTTTAAGGATAGAGGTGACTATTCTCAGCGAGAGGGCCAACACCCTTACCCAAGAAATAGTCAGAATGAGGGTAGGACAACTCCCTCCTCATTCATTCTATAGCACTCAAAGTATAGTGCGGAAATGGAAACGGACAACGTAACAGCCCCAATTTGTACAGTGCTCCTGCTGGAGAAACAGACAGCATAACAGCTTCAATTTGTACAGTGCTCCGATGCAAGGCGTAGCGTGAAATTCCAACTCCACGGGGAATCGAGAGAGAAAGCTCTAAAGGAGGCCTAAAGAGAGGAAAGGGGAGGATCAACTAATCGAAACATGGTTTCGATCAATTAATCAAGGGGAAAGGACATGCCAACAATTTTCCAAAGAGAGTGGAAAATCGTTAAGGCAAAAGGTGCGAATTATTGATTATACAAAATTAAGCCCATCCATGAAGAATGAAACTTAATGCAAAACCAAGGAAGGGAGTACAAAACAGTACCAAATGAACAACAAATATGCAACACAAAGTCATGTTATGTGATCAAAGTGGAATGCAAGAATGATTATATTAACATGATGCCAAAACATGAACAATTTGAATAATTGAAAGTGTGCAACAAAAGTTCATGAATAAGCTTCAAACAGAAGTTAAATGACATTTAAAACATCCATAAAATCAAGCATGACAATAAATGGAAGTTAAAATGAAGAATGCATGGCAAACAAGCTTGAAAATGCAAGAAAATGGTCATTCTGTACAGTGGTAACCAGTTACTCACCACGCGTTAACCGGTTACTTATTTGAAACTTGCATATTTTGGTGAAAATTGCACTGCGTAACCGGTTACTCACCATGTGTTAACCGGTTACCACTGTGGCAGTGGCAAAAATAACAGAAAAAACAGCTTTCCAAAAGTGATTTTCAGCACTTAATCACTTATACCAACCAATCCATGCTAGATCAAGAATTTGTGCACGAAAATTATATCATGTAAGTGCAATTAACACACATCACAAGCAACAATCATGGAGATTAAAGATCAAGCAAATGCGTAACAAATCGAACTAAAAACGATTGAAATTACATCGTAAATGCGCGAAAACGATCGAAACAGTTAGAAAAGATAGATCTACCAACCTACAAGGCGGAGATGTGCCTTGATAATTGTTGCAAAGTATTCTTGATGCAGAAAATTAAAGAAAACCAGAGGAATCTTCAATTCGGTGACGAAACGTGTCGAAATCGAGCAAAATACGATAAAGCTCCAAAATGCGAATTCGAACCGTTGAATGTTGAAGCAAATACTTGAGATAATTCCACAAGCTGAAATAACTCCAGAAATCCAAGTAGAATTGCAAAATTGATGAAGGTTGAGCTCAAGAAATAATCACTTATGATGTAAAACTCAATATCCTTCAAAGTAGAAATGAGCTTTGGTGAGGTTTTGGAAGAGAATTGGGATGAAGATGAAGATGTAGCAGAAAAAAATCAGAGAGAATTGAGAGTGAGTTGTGCAAAAATGGTTGAAAGTCCTTGAAAATGAGTGAAGGTGAGTTTATATAGACTTTAGGTTTGGAATATCAGAGGTTTGGAGCTAGCTTTGGACTTAACTTTGGGAGGTTCGGAGTTAGGGTTGGAGTTAGTTACACTTGACTCACTGAGTCAAGGTGGTTAACTTGGTTAGTTAGACCCAACTCGGTACCAATCTCAAGGTGAACTCCAACATCCAAGGATTCACATTGCTTGGAAACATAAGGAACATGGTGCACTTGAATTAGAGTGAAGCATTGGAATAAATGCACTTGGACTGTCTTGAAATGTTTAGAGATGTCTAGAATATTCCACACACTGCTAGAATCAAGTAGAATCAAGTAGAATCAATGACCAAAGAGAGTGCATGGCTGCTGTCCCAAAAATGCAGCAGGAACTGCAAATTTGCACTGAGTAACCGGTTACTCACCAGGCGTTAACCGGTTACTTCAGTCAATTTTTGCCCAAATTGCTTAGGAAGTGATACTGGAGTGTTGGCTCTGATTTTCTACCTCTTGATTTGATGAGTGAGCATGGAAACCTTTATTTTAAGCTTGTTTTGACGATGAAATAATCTTGAGAGGATGCGATTAATCGGGCTTGGAAAACCTGAATATCCTGCAACAAGAAACACACAGAGAAAAGTGTGAATACGTATGCTAACGATGCGAATGCGCATGCTTATGCAAAAGGAAAAAGAGGGAGGTCAAATTCTGGGTTATGACACTGACCATTTACTAGAGTGTTGGAAGGCTCATGACTCAGCAAGACAGCTTGCACGAAGGAAGTTGCAAGAAAGGGTGTTTTTGGCAAATTGTGAAATCTGTCCATACCTCAAGTATTTCACGTTCCCTATAAATAGAGGATCAATCCTCAGTCCAAAACACAACAGAATCACCCCAAGATCATGTTTAATACTCTCTGCATTCTCTCACTCACTCGTTCTTGCAAATTTGCAAGAACATTATTCCAGATCATTACACTCGTGCATTTCACAAACCTATTCCACAAACCACCTCTATACATCCATTAGAACTCATTCCAACACCTAGAAAAGTTCTGTAACACGATATACACCATCCACCATTTTTACACTCCACTTTGCAAGAAGGATTGGGTTCCACTCGTGAGGAATTCTCCAAAGCTGATAACCATCTGCATCTCCTCTCCTAGCATCAACAAAGCAAGGCAGGTCATTATTTATATTCTGTAAGCACCATAGAAGAAGCCTTGGACTTTCTCCAAGAGGTAAGGTTTTTAACCTTTGAAACTCGCATGTTCATGCACTGTTTTATTCTCATTTGATTGGCAATATGTAGTATGTTTGGTGTTTTATGTTTCTGAATGATTGCTTGTTTTGTTTGGCTTAAATATTTCATGTTATAACATGCTGAATAATTCTAGTGTTGCAGTGTTGAGTGGTGATTTGTGAATTGTGTGTTCATTCTTAATGTAAGATGATGTGATATTCTGATTCCTGGTGGTTTCTACTCCAACTTTGTGTTTTACAAAATTGAGTTTGATTGGAAAAATAGTTAGATATTGTTGTTGGAAGTTCTGGGTGTGGATGTCGTTCTAGGGCACGAGCGAGAGAGATGGATGAAGAAGATGATGGTAATATGGCACCCAGTCAGCCCAACATGGAGCTGAGGTGGCCATTTTGATTGGTCCTTATAATAAAAACAAGTGAAAGCGTTATATGTTTGGATGTAATAGCCACCCCAATGGTAGAAACCTTGTCATGCCTTTCCCTTTCGCCTGCCTTGCCTGGGTTCGATCCTGCGGATCAACCCTTTTGCACATTTTTTCTGATTTTTAGCTTGCCATACTATTTTATTGTGTGTTAGCATCATGTTGTCACACAGTGCGCGTAGCTCAGATGGTGAGTGTTTTGTGGTTGAGTCTCCAAGGGCGTGGGTTTAACACCCATATGAGACATTCCTTTCTTTTTTATTACTTGTTTCATTTATTTTTTATGGTTTATACCTTGATTTCATTTGATCATAACTTGTTCTTTTTTTATCCTTTTTGACCCATTCTTTTTGCAAATTGTTCATTGAAATGTCTATTTTATGGTTGTAAAAGAAATGATAAAAAATAATTATTTTTGAGGCATTGGTACATGTTGAAAGTGGAGGATCTTTTTAGGGTTTCCATGAAAACTTCTTGGTTTCTTTTGTTTCTTTGCCAGGATTTCTTGGTTTGTCTTGATAAAATGAAAACTAATACATGTTGTTTGAACCTTTTTTGATGTTATAACATTGTATGTTATTTGATTCACTTTGATACCATGATGTTTAATGTGTTGTTTACATATAAATGTCTTTGCAAATACTTTGTTCATACCATAAGATCTTGCTATATCATTTACCCTCTTGACATAAAATTTTTTGACCAAGCATGTACACATGTATGCCTTGAATGTTTGACATAATGTTTGAATTGTTCTTGAGTGTCTATATGTCTTGGATTGTAATCTTTGAATACATGAACCTTGTGATGTTGTCACCCTCTCAAATGCATGTCAAAAACCCAACATTCTTGTATGGTTTTTACCTACTTGTCCACATGTTCAAACTTGGTCACATGATACCTTTGATGCATGTTTGTTTATATTTACAAGATTGTTGTTACATATGTTTGCTTATGAGCTTGTTGGTTGTTACCTTCTCCTTGTTGAACTTTATTCATGTTTGAATTAATACCATGAGAAAACTTAGTTCATTGTTAGCTTATGTGTTGTAACATCTTTGTTTCACATATTCCTTGGTTGTCACCATAGTATGTATATCCCCATGTGAAGATTTTTGGTTATTACCTTAAACCCTTTTGAAATAAACTTGACCTTGAGTGTTGTTACATTCCTATGCTTTACCTTGGTAATTACCATGCTTATATTTTCATATTGCCTCAATGATGTTTGTTATCTTGAACTTCTTTAATTTATCCCCAAGTGAGGCTAGCTCTTTAGCCCTCCTCCTTAACCCTCTTTGCTCCCCTCCTTTGAAAGGAAAGTCTCTTTACTGACCTCAAAGTCATAGATAGCTCATTTACCATCTTGGCCTTATTAGAGCCATCTTTCCCCTTTGGCCTCACTAGAAGCCTCTTCTCCCTTTTAACCTAATTAGGTTCCCCTCTTGTGAGCACTATCATCATAGTTGCTCACTCCCTTCCTTGGGCTCATTAGAGCCACTTACCTTATGACTTAGGATTCACCTAGAGATCTTAAACTCCATGTGAACATCATCATCATGATGTTCTCTTCCCCCCTTTGGCCTTACTAGAGCCATTCATCACAACTTAGAATTAGGATAGAGTTCTTAAACTCTATGCGATTCTCATCTTCATGAGTATTCACTTACCCTTCACAATTTAGTCTTAGAGAGTTCTTAAACTCTATATGAGTGTCACACTCATTCCCCTTGGAATTTTGACCATAGTCAATGGTTTCTCACCCTTAGTTAGGTGAACTACGGTTGCTCTGATTCTTTAGTCAGGATACGTAGGCACAAGATACAACGTCTTGGCGAGCATACTTAGTACATACCTTAGGTCTTTACCTTTAGCACTTTGGTCTTTACCTTACCCTTAGAAGATTCCTTAGCAAGCAAACATAACATAACACAAATACAAACAAAAAGGTTCCTGTAGAGTACTACAGATACTTAGGGTGCTAATACCTTCCCTTAGTATAACCAACCCCCGAACCCCCGATCTCTTACCTGTGTCTTCACATAGCGCAATTAGGGTTTTCTTCGATCTTTACCCTTTCCTTTGGATAAATCAAATCTCGGTGGTGAATTTAAAAGATATGTGATTCAAGTTAATTAATAGCTTGACATCCGATTCTCACCGCAACAATCATTCTCACATAACGCATTTTTTCTTATCTTTGAGTCTCACGTATGTGTCTCACTCATACAATAATCGGGCCAATCGACAAAAGAAAATGGACGATCTCGAGGAAGAGAACAGAGAGCTGAGAGAAGACATCGATGCTCTAAAAGAAAGTTTGGAAAAACTTCACAGCAACATGCAATCCCTGGCAGCAACTCAGGACCAACAACGTCAAAGGACTGTAATCTCAGAGATTACATCTACACTTATATTGGAGACACATGAGAATCATCCTTGGTATAATATGCCTAAAGGGCGCCCCTCGGGCATGCCTTTCAACTTTATACCTGGAGGATATATCCCACTGGTCCTGAAGACCTAGAAACTGCAGCAGGAACCGCTGGACCTGAAGGTTACAAACTTCGGGAAAGTGAAGATGTAAGGGTTACGACAGCAACTCCTGAAGGTTACAAACTTCAAGGCACTGAAGCGCCAAGGGTCACCGTTATAATGTCTATACCACAACAGTGGTACACACTGTCCCAGAAGGACAAATTCCACGGGAAATTTCTGGTGGAAACTAAGACATGTACGAAAGGATGAATGAGTTCCAGGAACAATTCTTGGAAATGCAGAAGGAACTACATGCCATTCGTGGTCAATACTTATTTGGAAAGGATGCCGTAGACCTCTGGTTGGTCCATAATGTAAAGATACCACACAAATTCAAGGTGCCTGACTTTGAAAAATACAAAGGCAACTCTTGCCCTCAAAGTTATTTGGTGATGTACACTCGAAAAATGTCAACTCAGACAGAAAATCAACAGCTACTGATCCATTACTTCCAAGACAGTTTAACCGGTGCCGCACTCAAATGGTACATGGGTTTAAACCGTACCAAGATCAGTACTTTCAGATATCTCGGCGCCGCCTTTGCTCAGTAGTATAAATACAATCTGGACATGGCACCAGATTGGTCAAAGATGCAGAGCCATCTAGCAGTACTAAGAGATACGCTAGTGCTTTCCAAAAAAAAGAGCAAGATATCAGTAATATCTCTCTGGGAAAGCAAAGGTGAAGGTATCAACCAGTAGCGGCGGTAACTCCTGCTATCAACCCAGCACCAGCTCCGACGTATCAACCTCAGGTTGCTCAGAGCCAACCAAATCAACAACAGTATCAACAAAGGCTGCAACAGCCTCTTCAGCAGGCTCGTCCACAATATAACAACAACATTCGTACTAGACTACCATCAGGGTTCGACCCTATACCGATGTTGTATGCAGAGTTATTTAAACTTCTACTGGCCAAGGGGCACGTCCAAACCAGGACTCCTCTCGCAGTACCAGAAAATCCACCTTTTTGGTTTAAAGCAGATTAAACTTGCCCTTACCATCAAGGAGGATCAAGACACAACATTGAGAATTGTCTCAGCTTCAAGTCTGATGTACAGAAGCTTGTCAGGAATGGTGTTTTATCTTTCAAAGATACTAACCCAAATGTTCAGATGAACCCATTAACGCAACATAGGAAGACTACAGTGAATTTGATAGAATGAGAACCTGTCAACAGTTATCAAATTCACAATGTGCTCCTATTAGCAACCAATCTGGTAAAGATGCATTGTAGACGGAGCGGGTACGACCACGTGCCATCTCACAACTATCATCAGTGTGATATCTGCTCCAAGGACAACCAAGGGTGTACCATAGTGCAAACAACCCTACAAGAACAAATGGATCTAGACTGGATTCAGGATCACAGGATTCGTGAAATAAACATGGCCCATGCACATCCCAACAATGTTTAAAACCACGACATCCGTGCAATGAACGTCAACCTAGTGGCGATGCATTCGAGACAAAGTCAGTATTATAATCTGCCACATCACAATTACAGTGCTTGTCCAGTCTGCTCAACAGACAATCAGGGATGCTCTTTTATACAAGAGGCCCTCCAACGTCAGATGGATCTCGGATGGATCCAAGACTACCGCGAAAGAAATGACCATCAAGTCAATATGGTTCAGATCTTTGACATACGCCTAGTGGATACCAGTCTAGTGGAATTATATGTTAAGCAAGTCAGACTTGATTTTTTGGCTTTACATGATTATCTAGACTGTAAAGAATGCTGCAAAAACGACCAAGGGTGGGCGCTTGTGCAAAGAACCCTTCAACATCTGTTGGACCACTGATGGCTTCCGATCTACATGGATGAAGTCACACAATAGATTAGCATGAATAATGGGAATCCTGATCGACATCAAAGTCGTGATATCCGCTCAACAGAAACAGATCTAGTAAAGATGCACTGCATACGAAGCAGATATGGTCAGGTACCATCGTACAATTATGAGCGTTGTAGAGTATGTTCGAAAAATAACCAAGGATGTTATCTCGTACGAACAGCCCTCCAAAATCAATTAGACCGAAAGGAGATTCGACCATGTTCAAGTTCTGGGTCGATCAACATGATACAAAACTACCTCCCTGGTCAGAACAAAAACGTTGTCATAATCTCCAATCATGGAATAACCAAGGACGTTTAGGCCATAATCCGTCTGCTCAACGAATCAAAGATCTCTTTTGATAGTAGAAAAACTCTCAACCTCAAACAAATTGAGGCTGCCTATGATGGTCAGAGAAATAAAAAAGCTCTTGTAGTTATCTACCTGTCGGGTCCAATACCGTACAAGTCGGATAAGGCTGTCCCTTATAAGTACGGTGCAACGACCATCAAAAATGGAAAGGAAAATCCATTACCCTCTGTTGTAAACATTGTCGACATCAGTCGAGTCACACGGAGTGGTTGGATCTTCAACAGAGGAGTCAGAGAACCTGCCAAAGAAAAGGAACCTCAAACGGAAGTTCCTAACCAACAAGTTGGTCAATCCAGAAATCCAGAACTTGTAAAGAACAACGATGAGATGCTGAGACTTATCCAGAAAAGCGAGTACAACATTGTGGACCAATTGTTGTAAACTCTGTCTCGGATCTCTGTATTATCTCTCCTGCTTAGTTCAGAAGCTCACAGGGAAGCTCTACAGAAAGTCTTAGAGCAAGCCTTTGTGGAACAAGATGTTACAGTAGGACAATTTGACAGCATCATCTCTAACATCACTTCCTGCAACAATTTGGGATTCAGTGATGAAGAACTGCCGAAAGAAGGCAAGAATCATAATATGGCGCTTAACAATACAATCAACTTCCAAGACAATGCTTTAGCCAGCGTACTGGTGGACACAAGATCATCTTTGAATGTAATGCCAAAATCAACCCTGATACGACTATCATTTCAAGGAGCCCCGATGAGAGGCAGTGAGACCATCGTTAAAGCTTTTGATGGATCTAGAAAAATAGTTATCGGCGAAGTCGATCTTCCCATAACCATCGGTCCTTACACTTTCCAAGTCACTTTCCAGGTCATGGACATCCAGGCAGCATACATCTGTTTATTAGGAAGATCTTGGATACACGAAGCTGGGGCAGTCACTTCGACACTTCACCAGAAGCTTAAGTTTGTCAAGAATGACAAGTTAGTCACATTGTGTGGAGAGCAAGCCTTAATCGTGAGCAACTTATCATTATTCTCCTGTGTAGAACCGGAAGAGGTTGTTGGAACCCAGTTCCAAGCACTCTCGGTGAGCAATAAGAATCAACCAGAAAGAGGGACATCGATTTCCTCATACAAAGACGCTCTCAAAGTGATCGGGAGTAATGACGTAAAAGGATGGGGACAAATTGTAATTCCTACATATAACAAGACAAGAAAAGGTCTTGGTTTCTCTCCAACTGGTACCCAGACTACTAAGAAGGATGAAAATTTTCGTCCCATTCAGGATTTCTTCCACAGCGGAGGTTTCCTCCACCCAGTGTCTTAAGAAGTACACACCATCAATGTGAGTGATTCCTCCGATACAGAGGAAGAGTGGAAATCTTACCTTAACCAAGACGGTTATATGTCTCTGGGAGAGGCGCAAACGCCATTTTATTTTCCCAAGCAGAACCTAAGATAAATTCTGAGGTTATACGTCGGGATGATCTATGGAGATTATGATCCTGAGGGATGTCGTGCTGCACCCAACTCATTAGACGAAGATAATCTGATGAAAGATAACTTTGACTATGATTATTATGATCCCCTGGATGACTTGCCTAGCTGGAAGTCATACACAGAAGACTTACGGCAACAGAGTCAGCCAAACAATGCCTATTAGCTGAGTAATATTGAAAAGAATACCCATGTCCCCACCGAGTCATGGGATCATTACTCAGGACATTCCAAAAATGTCTGACACCATGGTGATGAATCTGCAAAGATTGCAGGGCAAGAATTCATTAACTATGATTTTCCAGAGGTCAACGTCATTGAGAAGGATGACTCCTCTATCCCCACTGAAACATGGGACACCTTAGGACAGCCGAGTGGCAAGTATGACTTCCTAGTTAAATACACTATTCCCGAAAGTTCTCGCATCAGATATGAGGACATCCAGCCAAATGGATGGGGAGATACGCTTGAGAGTGAAAACACTAGGGAAGAGACAACAGAAGAGTTCGTTTGTGACAACTCTGCATGGGAGAAAGACTCCAATGATCCTACTCCACCATAAATCAGTGGGTTGCTGTCGATGTCCCGAAAGTCGTCCATAAGTCTAAGTAATTGCCATCTTTGTTTTAGCCTTTCACCTTGCCCGGGTGAAGTGTATGTTTTATATGGCTCACTTTTCTGTAAATATCCCTCTTCACTTTGCCCAAAGCGGTAGAGTTTTGTTTTATAGGGCTGTATTTCAAGAATCAACAAATCATAAATAAATAATGTCATTCTGTCATTCCCGCGTTTATTGTTGTTTTCACTTTTCTTTTTTCAAAAAATGGTAATCCTAAAACCACCCAGAATAAAAACAAGCATTTTTCAGAAAATACACTGCACACACTCTTGCATTCTCTCTGTCTTAGCTAAAAAATGAATCATCACGTCATGCCGATTACTTGTTTTAAACCCCATTGAAACATACGATCCAATGCCTTCTCCCAACTTTGAATTCCCGGTATTTGAGGCTGAAGAAAAAGAGAACGAAGAAATTCCAGAAGAAATCTCCCGGCTACTCAGGCAAGAGGAAATGTCTATTGAGCCTCACAAAGAGCCGTTGGAAACGGTCAATTTGGATTCAGAAGAAGAAAAGAAAGAAGTTAAGAATGGGGCACTGCTCAGTCCAACAGTCACAAAAGACTTGATAAAACTTCTCAAAGAGTTTCCAGATGTGTTTGCTTGGTCCTATCAGGACATGCCAGGGTTGGATACCAGATCATGGAACATCACTTACCACTGAAAACAGAATGTCTGCCAGTAAAACAAAGGCTGAGAAGGACTCATCCTGATATGGCCATCAAAATTAAAGAGGAAGTGTAGAAACAAATTGACGCATGTTTCCTAGCCACCTCAAAATATCCTCAATGGCTAGCTAACATAGTGCCAATTCTGAAAAAGGACGGAAAAGTCGGAATATGTGTAGACTACAGGGATCTGAATAGAGCAAGTCCAAAGGACGACTTCCCTTTGCCACACATTGACATGCTGGTAGATAGCACAACAAAATTCAAAGTCTTCTCCTTCATGGATGGATTTTCGGGCTATAATCAAATCAAAATGGCGCCAGAAGATATGGAGAAAACTTCATTCATCACACCATTAGGCACCTTTTGTTACAAGGTAATGTCGTTCGGTCTAAAGAACGTGGGGGCAACCTATCAAAGGGCCAAAACAACTCTGTTTCATAACTTGATGCACAAAGAGATTGAAGTGTACGTCGATAACATGATTGCCAAATATAAAACAGAAGAAGATGATGTAGAACACCTGTCAAAGCTATTCGAGCGTCTGAGAAAGTATAAAATCCACTTGAATCCCCATAAGTGCACGTTTGGTGTCCGCTCAGGGAAACTTTTGGGATTCATCGTCAGCCAAAAAGGAATTGAAGTTGATCCTGACAAAGTCAAGGCCATCCAAGAAATGCCTTCTCCAAAGACTGAAAAACAGGTCAGAGGATTTTTGGGATGTCTGAATTACATCTCAAGGTTCATATCCCTTATGACCGCGACATACGCGCCAATCTTTAAACTACTCATAAAGAATCAAAGTTGCGTATAGACAGAAGATTGCCAAAAAGCTTTCGACGGTATGAAAGAATATCTGTTGAATCCACCTATTCCGTCTCCTCTAGTGGATGAAAGACCACTAATCATCTACCTAACAGTCTTGGAAGACTCCATGGGTTGTGTACTTGGCCAACAAGACGAAACAAAAAGAAAAGAGTCTGCCATTTACTACTTAAGAAAGAAATTCCCAGACTGTGAAACTCGGTACACTATGCTCGAGAAAACTTGTTGCGCTCTGGCTTGGGAAGCCAAACGTCTTCGCCAGTACAGAATTTGTCACACTGCTTGGTTAATCTCCGAAATGGATCTGATCAAGTACGTCTTTGAAAAACCTGCTTTCACAGGAAGGATTTCCTGTTGGCAGATGTTGTTATCAGAATACGACATCGAGTATCATGCTCAGAAGGCCACAAAAGGAAGTACTTTAGCCGATCATTTGGCTCATCAACCGATTGAAGATCAGGAATCAGTCGGATTTGACTTCCTAGACAAAAATGTCATGAAATTAAAAATGAAAGATTGCAATGAACCGCTATCCAGCGAAGGGTCAAAACTAGGTTCCCAATGGGGACTATTTTTCGACAGAGCTGTCAACACTTATGGAAACGGAATTGGGGCAATCGTCATAACACCTTAGGGTACTCACATTCCTTTCACCGCTCGACTGACTTTCAAATGCACAAACAACGAGGCCGAATACGAAGCTTGTATCATGGGTCTCGAAGAAGCTATTGACTTAAGGATAAAGAACTTGGATGTGTATGGAGACTCAGCCCTGGTAATCAATCAGATCAAAGGAGACTGGAACACATACCAATCAGGATTGATTCCTTACAAAGATTACGCGAGAAGGTTCTTACCATTCTTTAACAGAATCGAGTTTCATCATATCCCTTGTGAAGTAAATCACATGGCTGATACACTAGCCATTCTCTCTACCATGATTGATGTAAATCATTGGAATAACGTACCTAAGTTCGACATAATGCGCCTTGAGAGGCCCGCTTACGTCTTCACAATTAAAGCGGTCATAGATGACAAACCCTGGTATCATGACATCAAGTGCTTCCTTAAGAGACAAGAATGCCCACCTGGGGCATTCGGAAAAGACAAAAAGACTCTCAGAAGATTGGCTGGCAACTTCTTCCTGAACGGTCATACACTCTATAAGAGAAATTTCGACATGGTTTTGCTCAGATGCGTAGACGGCCAAGAAGCAAACATGTTGATGAAATAAATTCACGAATGATCCTTTGGCACTCATGCCAACAGACACAAGATGGCAAGAAAAATTATGAGAGCAGGATATTATTGGTTGACAATGGAATCCGATTGCTACAAGTGCATGAGGAAGTGTCATAAGTGTCAGATATACGCTGACAAAATCCATGTACCACCAATGCATCTCAAAGTTCTTTCTTCCACATGGCCTTTTTCTATATGGGGAATCGACATGATTGGCATGATTAAACCCAAAGCTTTAAACGGACATCGGTTCATCCTAGTAGTCATTGACTACTTCACCAAGTGTGTCGAAGCAGTGTCATATACCAATGCAGCCCGACAAGTGGTGGTCCGGTTTTTCAAAAACAATCTCATCTGCCGTTATGGTGTTCCAAGCCAGATCATTACAGATAATGGATCCAACTTGAACAACAAGATGATGAAAGAGTTATGTGTCGAGTTCAAGATCGAACACCATAACTCATCTCCCTACCGACCTAAGATGAACGGGGCGGTAGAAGCAGCTAACAAAAATATCAATAAAATCGTTCAAAAGATGGTTATAACCTACAAAGGTTGGCACGAGATGCTACCCTTTGCTCTTCATGGTTATCGCACATCTGTTCGCACTTCAACAGGGGCAACCCCTTTCTCTCTAGTATATGGCATGGAGGCAGTGTTCCCCGTAGAAGTAGAGATACCATCAATTAGGGTATTGGTGGAAGCTAAGCTCACAGAAGTTGAGTGGTGTCAAAGTTGACATGATGAACTGAACCTAATCGAGGAAAAGCGAATAATGGCCCTGTGTCATGGTCAGTTGTATCAGCAAAGAATGAAGAAAGCGTTCGACAAAAAAGTCTGATCCCGTGTCTTTAGAAAAGGAGACCTCGTGCTCAAGAAGATACACTCATTTCTCACTGATTCCCAGGGCAAATGGACTCTGAATTATGACGGTCCCTATGTGGTCAAAAAAGCCTTCTCACGCGGTGCCCTGAGACTCGTAACCATGGATGGAGAAGAGTTTACCTACCCCACAAATGTTGATGTAGTCAAGAAATACTTTTCCTAAATAAAAATAAAAAATGCCTCGATGGATTGAAAACCCGAAAGGGAGGTCCAAGAAAAAATTAGAGACATAAGGAAAAATCATCCCGATGGATTGAAAACCTGAAAAGACAATCTAGGTAAAAATTAAGGATGGCAAGTAACTACGTCCGACAAGGTTAAATCCCCAGTGGTAACACCATCCGTCAAAAGACTTCGTTCAAGGTCATCTTCGACAGAAGCTCAGGATGTCTAGAATTCAAAGTTGGTAGAAGGATAATGTAACATCCTTTTCTACCCCACAAATATTGCAGCAGATTAATCATAATACTAGAGTAAAATCAGAATCACCTCAAAGGGTGCACATTTCTCAAATAAATTCAAATCAACAAAATTGCTCCGTAAACAACAGGTTTTCCTCAAAATAAATAGAAAGCCATCAAATAAGCAGCGGAACCACCATAACCACAATAATCCCAAAGTAAAAAGGTTTTTAAAATAAAACCATAGTTATCAAATAACAATAAAATAACAATTCAACATGGTTCGACTCAACAACCCAACCCGATGGTACACTATCAGAGCAAAACCCTCTACATCGACCAAAAGCAACATAAACTTCAAAAGTCCTCGAAGGCATCCAAGGCTAATCCTGATCACCTGCATGTTGCCCACGTGGAGGCAACATTCAAACAGGCAGGGTGAGTAATCACATTTCATTATAATCAGTATAAAAACAAGATATGCATAAAATGGCGTCATCATCATAAACAACATCATTAGAGTCATAAAAAAGGATCAACAATCACAACGTCATAAAATCACGTCAATAATGCAACATAAATGCAATGCACAACAAGACTCATGCATGTGGTACCAATCGTCACAGTCGATGGACATTAAGGCCATCACCCTCCAAAGATCCCGATCATTAGGATCGATTCTACACAAGAACCGGAGCACGTCAAAAACCACCTCACATCCACACAATGGGATGGAAGCCTCAATAGACCGAAGTCTAACTCATTGAAATGATATGAATGCATGATGCACAACGTCATAATCAGCGTCATCAATAAAAGTCATTACGTGCATCATCATTCATCAAAATCATAAGTTAATCATGTCGTCATTTATTCATCAAAACATCATGAATCTTCATCTCATAATCACCAGCATCACTCATGGTAATTCACATCAAAATAGTTATGTATCATCATCTCTTAATCATCTATATAACTCATGGTCATTCACATCATCATGTAATCATCAAACATCCTATATAACACCTCACAATCATCAACATACTCGTGGTAATTCATATCTTCGATTAATCATCAACCATCATATATGCACAACTCATAATCATCAATATACTCTTGGTATTTCATATCATCAATAAATCATCAAACATCATATATACACAGCTCATAATCATCAATATACATCATGGTAATTCATATCATCAATTAATCATCAAACATCATATATACACAGCTCATAATCATCAATATACATCATGGTAATTCATCACAGCTCAAAACATCAAGACAACACCAGAATCATAAAACAAATTCGCGAACAGCAGACGTTCGCTACAAAGTTCGTCATGCGAACTCGTTCGCTGGGATGTTCGCTTTGCGAGCTTCCACCGAATCCCAGAATCACACGCAAAACCAGAAAAACCCTCATTATGTTTCTCCCTCGCTACTCTCATCCGCCTTGCGAAGTCACTCGCTGGTAAGCTCGCCGTGCGAGTGTGGGGCGAGTGTTCGCTTTGCGAACTTGAGATTTCCTGCAATCGCTGCTACGCATCAGTAGCATATCAGACCCACAAAATCTCACGATTACAGCCATATTTACCCAAAAAACGTCCCCAAAACATTCCTAAAGTATTACAACAATCAAAGGCACAAAACCTATGACTATTAGGTCGATTCATTGCACTATTCTAAACATCAAATCACCTAAACCTTCCCAAATTCTCAAGATTCCCATAAACCCCATAAATCCCTTTCTCATACAAGATCCCTTTTATCATCAAAGAAGGTTTAGCCTCGAAGGCTTACTTTTATTCGGATCAATTCAACCCTTAATAATTCACCAACAATCCACAAAAATACCCCTAAATCATCAATTTACTCATAAACCCACAAAATCACATAAACCTCAAATTCCACTTTAAATACATCGAATCCCTATATTGAAAACAATGAAAGGTAATACTCCCCATACCTTAGATTGTCGATTCTGAGCTTTCTCTATTGAGTCTTTGGAAACCTTCTTGAATCCTCGCCTTTTCCTTTTTCCTCAGAGCTCTCTCGCCCTCTTCCTTCTTTTCACGGTCTAACAAAAATGAATCCTAATCTTCTCAATTCCTCCTTTTTGGCTCAACTTAACCTTTGGGCCTCTAAAATGGGCTTTCCTCATAATACCCTCACTAATTCTCCTCAAAAGTCCATCTTACCCTTAATTCCTCTAATATTATTTAAATTAATAATAATACTAATATATTCACATTATATACTATTATTTAATTAAATAACCAAAACTCCACGAAAATTCCAACGTCAATACGAACCACCAAAATTCACTGAAAATTCATAAATATTATATTTAAATAAATTAAATAAATATTCTAATAAATTTTGGGTGTTACAACTCTCCCCCACTTAAAGAATTTTCGCCCTCGAAAATTACCTCAAGGAAATAGAGTTGGATACGACTCCCTCATCTGATCTTCACGTTCCCAAGTCCAACTTTCGCCAGCTGGTCCGCCCCCCACAACACCTTCACCAAGGTTATGCCTTTACCCCACAGTCGCTTCATCTCTCGACCTTCAATCCGTACAGGTAAAACTTCCACTGTCAGGTCATCCCTCACTTGTACATCATCCATCTGAATCACATGCGATGGATCCGGAATGTACTTCCTCAACTGAGACACATGGAGCACGTCATGCAAATTCGCAAGTGACAGCGGTAAAGCAATTTGATAGGCTACCTCTTCTATCCTCTTCAAAATTTGATATGGACCAACAAAACGTGGAGTGAGCTTTCTAGACTTCAAAACTCTACCCACACCAGTCACTGGCGTCACCCTCAAAAACACGTGATCTCCCTCTTAGAATTCAAGTGTCTTCCTCCTCTTATCATGGTAGCTCTTCTGGCGACTCTGCGACGCTCTCATCCTTTCTTGGATCATCTTAATATTCTCGGTTGTCTCTTGCACAATTCCAGGTCCAAGTACAGTACTCTCGCCCAACTCATACCAACACAAATAGAGTCCTACACCTTCTCCCGTACAAAGCTTCATAGGGCGCCATTCCAATACTAGCATGAAAACTGTTGTCGTAGTTAAACTCGATCAACGGAAAATGACTATCCCACGATCCACCTTGATCCAACACACAAGCTCTCAGCAAATCCTCCAAAGATTGGGTAGTCTTTTCTGTCTGACCGTCCGTATGCAGGTGATAGGCAGAACTCATCCTCAACTTAGTACCCAAAGCATCTTGCAAACTCTTCCGGAACCTCGATGTAAACCTCAGGACTCTATCCGACACAATACTCGAAGGTATCCCATGCAACTCCACAATCTCCCCAATGTACATCTCGGCTAACTTCTGCATAGAATGATTAATCTTCATCGGCAAGAAATGAGCCGATTTAGTTAATCTATCCACTATCACCCGAATTGAATCATTTCCCTTAGCAGTTCTCGGCAACCCCGACACAAAGTCCATGGAAATACTATCCCATTTCCATTTTGGAATGTTCAACGACTGCATCATACCTAAAGGCTTCTGATGCTCAATCTTCGACTTCTGACAAGTCAAACACGCAAAAATAAACTCTGCAATATCCTTCTTCATACCTGGCCACCAAAACAACTTTTTCAAATCTCGGTACATCTTCGTAGCACCGGGATGAATACTCAATCTGCTCGATGTCCTTCTTCAAGGATGTTCTTCTTAGTTTCTGGAACATCTGGAACACATACCCTACCTTGAAACCTCATCCCACCATTCTCATCAATCAGAAATTCACCTCCGTTACCTTGGTTAGTTAGCGTCCATTGGCCCACCAACTTCAAATCCACTTGCTGACCCACTCCGATTTCCTCCAAAACACCACTTGTCAGCTTCAACATTCCTAACCTCACATTGCCAGGAGTCTCTTCACACACCAACTCAAATCTCAAAACTGATCTATTAATTCCAATCCACTCACTATAAGCATCAACATATGCAATGACTTTCTGCTCAACGCATCGGCCACTACATTTGCTTTACCCGGATGGTAACTCAAATCAAAGTCATAATCCTTCAGTAATTACCATCACCTTCTCTGCCTCATATTCAACTCTTCCTGATCGAACAAGTACTTCAAATTCTTATGATCACTGAACACTTCAAACTTAGAACCAAATAGATAATGTCTCCAAATCTTCAACACAAACACCACAGCGGCCAATCCTAAATCATGTGTAGGATAATTCCTCTCATGAACTCACAATTGTCTCGAAGCATAGGCAACAACTTGTCCATTCTGCATCAATACTCCACCAAGACCCATCTTCGACGCATCACAATACACCACAAAAGAATCGCTCGGATTAGGCAAAATCAACACTAGAGCGGTCGTCAACCTCTTCTTTAATTCCACAAAACTCTCTTCGCAAACTAAATCCCACACAAAAGCTTGACCCTTTCGAGTCAACTGAGTCAAAGGTAGGGCTGGAAATGAGTCGAGTCGAGTCGAACTCACCTTAGCTCAGTTCGACTCATTAAGATTTTTCTGAGTTCGAGTTCGAGTTCGAGTTCATCACGAACTTTTTTTTCAGCTCAAACTCGACTCGTTAAGAATTGGCCGAGTTCGAGTTCATCACAAAATTTTTTTTTAGGTCAAACTCGACTTGTTAGAAGTTCACGAATATCTCGGTTCAACTCGTTAGGTTTATCTTGTTAGGTTCAACTCGCTTATTTCATAAACTTAAAAGCAATTTTTTAAAGTCTATTATCTATATATATATATATATATATATATATATATTTGACATTTTAAATTAATATTTTTTAAATAAAAAATATAGAAATAAAATAAAAGTTATAAGATTGAAATTTATACGATGTTAATTTTATTTGTATAATTATTCGTAGAAATATTTTGCTCACTTGAGAATATAAATTATCAATTGAAACCGTTAGATTAAAAGAAAATATGAGACTAAGATTTAGAACAAATCTTTAAACCTACTCTTAAAGACAATATAATATATCTCATATATAATCGAATTGACTCATGAACCTAACGAGTCGAACTATGTATAGTTCAAGTTCAGATCATTTAGTTAACGAACCTAGCTTTAGCTCATATTCAGCTCATTTGGTTCATGAACCTAGTTCAACGATTTAATTTTCGAATCGAATTTCAAACTATTTTCGAGTTGGTTTGGTTCATTGCCAACCCTAGTCAAAGGTAATGCCAACATAGAAAAGCCTTCGATAAACTTGCGGTAATAACCCGCCAATCCCATAAAACTTCGGATCTCAGTAGAAGACTTCGGAGTCTCCCACTATAATACCACATCAATATTGGAGGGATCTACAATAATATCACCACTTAAAATCACATGGTCAAGGAAACTCACTTCCTTTAACCAAAACTCGCACTTGGACAGCTTCACATACCACCTCTTCTCCTTCAGTACTTGCAACACAGTTCTCAAATTCTCAGCATGTTCTTTTTCAGATATCAAGATATCATCGATACACACCACTACAAATTTATCCAAATACTCATGAAAAATCTGATTCATGTACTCCATGAACACACCAGGCGCATTGGATACACCAAATGGCATCACAGTATATTCATAGTGACCATCCCTTGTTCTAAAAGCTGTCTTCGGAAAGTCATCGGGCTTAACACAAATCTGATGGTAACCCAACCTCAAATCAATCTTGTTGAACACGCAGGAACCTACAAACTGATTCATCAAATCATCAATCCTCCGAAGTGGATACTTATCCTTGGTCATCACTTTATTAAATCGTCTATAATCCACACACAATCTCATAGTACCATTTTTCTTCTCCACCGACAACACAGGAGCACCCCACAGAGAAACACTCAGTCGCCAACTTCATCCCAAGCACCCTTCCGATTGTTTCTTCAATTCTCTCAACTCAGATGCAGACATCCGGTAAGGAGCCATTGTCACCGGACTCATACCTGGAATCAATTCCGCCATAACCTCTACCTCACGCTTTGGAGGCCAATCACTTGCATCATCAGGAAACACTTCTGAAACTTCACAAACAAAAGGAAAAACACTAACTCCTCCACCTTCACTAATACTCAAGGTTGCCCTTAACATAAACATCTCAGCACCGTCCTGCATCGAGTCATCAAAACCATCCGTAAGCACTTGGCTTAACTCCAAACGATTCACTGCGCACACCACTTAAGCCCGCAAGACACGTCTATCTCATCCAACATGATCCCGTCTATTATCAACAAGAGATTAAGGGTGATCAGTTCCTCAATTTTTCAAAACAACCGGATATCATGAGGCGGTACAAACTATCTTACCAAACTATTATAGCATCCAACACCACACTTAGCCCTTGCTCCACACTTGAAGCATCTCGGAGAAGCACTATCCTCTTCCCCACTTGTTTCATTCCTAACCTGCAAATGGAAAATAAAACAAGCATCGACAGTGTTTTCACGCACATGTCACACACTAGGGAATAGACAACATTAGCCAACCTGGCCTGACAGACCGACCTGCTCTGATACCACTAATGTAACACCCTTTTCTACCCCATAAATATTGCAGCAGATTAATCATAATACCAGAGTAAAATCAGAATCACCTCAAAGGGTGCACATTTCTCAAATAAATTCAAATCAACAAAATTGCTCCGTAAACAGCGGGTTTTCCTCAAAATAAATAGAAAGCCATCAAATAAGAAGCGGAACCACCATAACCACAATAATCCCAAAATAAAAAGGTTTTTAAAATAAAACCATAGTCATCAAATAACAACAAAATAACAATTCAACATGGTTCGACTCAACGACCCAACCCGATGTTACACTATCAGAGCAAAACCCTCTACATTGACCAAAAGCAACATAAACTCCAAAAGTCCTCGAAGGTATCCACGGCTAATCCTGATCACCTGCACGTTACCCACGTGGAGGCAACATTCAAACAGGCAGGGTGAGTAATCACAATTCATTATAATCTGTATAAAAACAAGATATGCATAAAATGGCGTCGTCATCATAAACAACATCACTAGACTCATAAAAAGGATCAACAATCACAACGCCATAAAATCACATCCATAATGCCACATAAATGCAATGCACAACAAGACTCATGCATGTGGTACCAATCGTCACAGTCGATGGACACTTAGGCCAACACCCTCCAAAGATCCCTATCATTAGGATCGATTCTACACAAGAACCGGAGCACGTCAAAAACCACCTCACATCAACATAATGGGATGGAAGCCTCAATAGACCGAAGTCTAACTCACTGAAATGCTATGAATGCATGATGCACAACGTCATAATCATCATCATCAATAAAAGTCATTACATGTATCATCATTCATCAAAATCACATGTTAATCATGACATCATTTATTCATCAAAGCATCATGAATCGTCATCTCATAATCACCAACATCACTCATGCTAATTCACATCAAAATAGTCATGTATCATCATCTCTTAATCATCTATATAACCCATGGTCATTCACATCATCATGTAATCATCAAACATCCTATATAACACCTCACAATCATCAACATATTCGTGGTAATTCATATCTTCGATTAATCATCAAACATCATATATGCACAGCTCATAATCATCAATATACTCATGGAATTTCATATCATCAATAAATCGTCAAACATCGTATATACACATCTCATAATCATCAATATACATCATGGTAATTCATATCATCAATTAATCATCAAACATCATATATACACAACTCATAATCATCAATATACATCATGGTAATTCATTACAGCTCCAAACATCAAGACAACACCAGAATCATAAAACAAATTCGCGTACAGCAGATGTTCGCTACAAAGTTCGCCGTGCGAACTCGTTCGCTGGGATGTTCGCTTTGCGAGCTTCCAGCGAATCCCAGAATCACATGGAAAACCAGAAAAACCCCCATTTTGTCTCTCCCTCGCTACTCTCATTCGCCTTGCGAAGTCACTCACTGGTAAGCTCGCCGTACGAGTATTGGGCGAGTGTTCGCTTTGCAAAGGAGTTCTTTGCTTTGCGAACCTGCGATTTCCTGCAATCGCTGCTACGCATCAGTAACATATCAAACCCAAAAACTCTTACGATTCCTGCCATATTTACCCCCAAAAACGTCCCAAAAACATTCCTAAGGTATTACGGCAATCAAAGACACAAAACCTACGACTATTAGGTTGATTCATTGCATTATTCTAAACCTCAAATCACCTAAACCTTCACAATTCTCAAGATTCCCATAAACCCCATAAATCTCTTTCTCATACATGATCCCACTTATCATCAAAGAAGATTTAGCCTCAAAGGCTTACTTTTATTCGGTTCAATTCAACCTTTAATAATTCACCAACAATCCACAAAAATACCCCTAAATCATCAATTTACCCATAAACCCACAAAATCACATAAACCTCAAAATCAACTTTAAATACATCAAATCCCTATATTGAAAACAATGAAAGGTAATACTCCCCATACCTTAGATTGTCGATTCATAGCTTTCTCTATTGAGTCTTTGGAAACCTTCTCGAATCCTCGCCTTTTCCTTTTTCCTCAGAGCTCACGCCCTATTCCTTCTTTTCACGGTCTAACACAAATGAATCCTAATCTTCTCAATTCCTCCTTTTTGGTTCAACTTAACCTTTGGGCCTCTAAAATGGGCTTTCCCCATAATACCCTCACTAATTCTCCTTAAAAGTCCATCTTACCCTTAATTCCTCTAATATTATTTAAACTAATAATAATACTAATATATTCACATTATATACTATTATTTAATTAAATAACCAAAACTCCACAAAAATGCCAACGTCACCCAAAATTCACAAATATTATATTTAAATAAATTAAATAAATATTCTAATAAATTTGGGGTGTTACAGATAGCGGTCGTTATGTTTCAATGTAGCCCTTTTTCCCGTAAATTACCATTTTCTAAACTTTTTAAATGCTCTATGGGGCCACGCGCTTGCCTGATTACCATTCTATCAATAAAATTTGAGCCCTAGTGCTTTTGTTTGCAATTCTCATTTATTTTGCTTTATAGAATGACATTTTTTTAACATGATCAACGATTCTTGAAAAAAATGAATTTTACTTGTCAAATTTTCTTCTTCTTTTAAAATAAAGATGGCGATTCTTTTTTATTACTGAACACAAAAAGGAACATCGATGGCTTCTCCGGAAGTGATCAAACCTCAAAATGCAGAATCAAAGTACTCCTTCTAAACCAGTATACCCGAATGAAGGAACAGTTGTTTCAGATGCAATGATCCATCTATCATCCTGTAACACCCCAAAATTTGCCCTTTTGTTTCTAACCTAACTGGCTTATGCTTCATTTCATTTGCATCGTCATTTCTGCATTCTTTGCATGTTTCGTTTGTGCATGGGATCAAGGTATTTTCTAGCAGCTCATGGCATTATCAGTTCCGGCATTATTTTCAGCAGTATTCAGGGGCAAGCAGATGGTTTTCAAGGTCTTTTGGAGCATTTATTTTGCTCGTTAGGCGTTTTTATAATTAGGAGCTTCAACTGTCATTTTCTGATCCAGTGATCCGGGATCAGGCATTATTATTTCAGCAGGATATTCTGAGGTGTCAGCAGGAATTGGTGTTCTTTTCAGGTGTTATTCAGTAGCAATATTAAGTTTTAGGTCTCGGAGGTTTAACGGGTTCAAAACAGCTATCAGAAGTCGCTTTTCCAAGTTTTCCTCCAAAAGGTGCCAAAATTCAAAACTTGTACTGAGTAACCGGTTACTCACCGTTTGTTAACCGGTTACTCTGAGCCAAGTTTGAAAAAAATTAAGTTTGCATCATTTGTGATCATGTGCTTGGCATGTGCACGTGGGGAAGGATCTAGAATTGATATTTTCATCATTTTCCACCCAAAATTCAAATTCTCTCCATCATTTTTCCACTCTAATTCCTCATTTCATTTCCTAATCCATTTTTCACCCCAATTTCCACTCACTTAACCTCACTCCAAACCCAAACTTAACTCCTAACCTAGGGATTATTTAAACCAATTCATTCCAAACCAAGAGGGGACCTAGATCATTTTCACTCTCCAATTTTTCAGAATTCTTTCAATTCTCTCAACTTTTCTCTCATTTCCCAAAACCCTCACTCAAAGTTTCATCATCAAAGTTCATCAAATTTCACCTTGGAATTTGTTGATCTTGAAACTAAACCACCATCCATTCATCAATTCTTGAAAGAATCTTGGATTTGCTACTGTTTTGGAGCGTGGAATCACTTTTAGAGCAGCTTTTCATTATTTGAGTTGTTCTAGCTTGGATCTTGGTTATTCTTGCTTGGATCTTGAAGTTCATCACATAGATCTTTGGATTTCTTGTTTGGATCATCAATTTTCGTTCTCAACATTCACCAAGGCAAACCTCAGCCTTGTAGGTTAGTTTTCCCTAGATCTATAATTGATTTTGATTGATCATAGCTTTTACAATGTAGATCCATTGATTTCATGTGTTCTTGATGCTTTTGCTTGATGTTGATCATGAATGTTGATGATAATAGATTTGCATGATGTTTGATTGCTGTTCATGAGCTTAATTTCGTGCATGAGTGATTGTATGATCATTTGGAAATAATCGGATGAGTGGTTTAATGCTGAAAAGTGCTTTTGAAACAGATTTTTTTGACTGCTGTCCCAGAGTAACCGGTTACTCACCGTTTGTTAACCGGTTACTCTGTGTATTTTTTGCGTAAATGGTTTGATTTTCAACTAAGTAACCGGTTACTCACCGTTTGTTAACCGGTTACTCTGGGACATAATGTGTATTTTAGTGCATTTTCTTGGTTGTTTGAGATCCGATGCATGCCTAATCTTCATGGACTAATATGTTGATGATTTGTGGATTATTCTTGAGCTGTTGCACCTCACACTATTGCATGAACACATTTCTCCGACACGCGATGTTGGGATTTCATCGTTTATGTGTATGTTCGCATTGTTGAACACTTGATGCTATGAACACATACGCACACTCACTTGTTGATCATATTCATTGTGCATTGCTGCTGGATTGATGATGATTGTGCATACTTACTTGTATCCAATTTCATGATGTGCATACTTGATTCATTTGATCATATGCTATACGTGGCATTATTCCATGATGCTTGCAAGGTTATTCAACATGGTGTGTGGTTTGTTTATGTTCATGATTAATTGAATGATGTATGTTGGTTGATGCACGTTTGCTCTGCCTTGATTGAATCGTATTCAAATGTGGTGCATGCTGTCCTGATTTCACATATGAGTTTTGCATAAAGTGCTATCATATGTGCTGTCCATGTGCACATGTATGCTGTTTGACCTTTTTACACCTGTTTTCATGCTGAGTTTCATGCTGTTGAATGCTGTTTGGTGTATGTGCATGATTTCATTGCTGTTCTGAAGCAAGTGTGCTGTTGTAGGTGTTGTTCCTTCTCTTTTTACTCCTTTCACTCCCTCGAGACTCAAGACTTGTTCAAGTCTTGGACACCTTTCCCCTTAGAGCTACCTAGTCCAACTTAATTTCCGATTAAGCTTGGAGTAGGATTAGCATTAGGTTTTAGGTAGTCGTCTCTCCTAAGCCTCACTAACCATAGGTCATCCATGCATGATAACATTAGGACTCTTAGTTTCCCTGTAGAGTTTCCTTTGGGTCTTCTCTCTTCTCATCTCAAAACTTCTTGAAAACACTTAATAAAGATAAAGTGTATTGTGCACGAGCCTTAAGTGTGGGGAATGAGAAATGAGGGGCTTCCTCTCATCTTTCTAGAGTGCTTAGCGGGCGTCCTGTCTTGGGACGATTCGTTAAGTATTCGTCCCTGTGCCTTAGACTTTGGTGCAATGCAAGTTATGAACTAACTTAAGAAAACACTTCTGTCTAAAAAACACAAAAACAAATTCAAATCTTTTTATCCTTCGGGATTGTTTGGTTCCAGACCATTTTCAGAAAAGAGCACGTTACCTTCCGTTTGAGTCGCAAACAGGCATCGACCCTAACTGTCGGACGCGAATTTAACGTCGCTCATAAAAAACACTTACCCATCCGTGGTTGTACTCACGAACTACATTAGCTCTGATTCCTCTCTCTCGTTCGATTGAGGATATGTAGGCACAAGACAGCGATTGTCTTGGCGAGCAACCTTCCCCCACAGTTCTCGTCCGAACTACATTGACTCCGACTTTCTCATTGCACTGAGGGAGTACGTAGGCCTAGGGCATCGAATATGTCCTACCGAGTCCGTCTTAGTCACCCCCATCCCCGTTTTCTTTTGAACAGCCATAGATGGTAGGACAGCTCACCCTCCGTTTAGACAACAAGCGTGGATCCCATCGAGTACGATGGATGCGTGGGGTGCTAACACCTTCCCCTCGCATAACCGACTCCTGAACCCGAACTATGGTTGCGATGACCATGTCTTTCCCCCTTTCTCTTCAGGTTTATGCAGTGTTTCCTTTCCCTCTCTCGGGATAAATACACATTGCTGGCGACTCTGTGTTTTCCGTGCCACTCTCGCGTTTGTACCGTTGGATGCGAATCTTTTGGGAGCGACAGCTGGCGACTCTGCTGGGGACCCTGGTTGACCTCTTGCTGGTCCATCCCCTTTAGCGAGTCGATCCTAGCGCTTGTTTGTTTTTTCGTTGGGTGTTTATTTGTTGTGCTTTATTATGTTGTATATTACTGTTTTACAGCTTTTATTGCATTGCATTTCATTTTATTACTGTCATACTGGATATTGCTGTGTTGTGCTGGTTGGTTTCTGTTTGGCAGGTTGGGTTGTTCTGAGAGATAAGCCCAATACCCAGGCTGGAGTACACCCTAGGACTAGAGTGAAGAGTAGTGGGACCTACGTGCCCGCTTGGTACGTTTGTGTGTTCACGAAATTCACAACCAGACGAGGCTATCTTGGGACGCATTCTGACGTGTGTGTATTGCGCGTGTTAGGGTGTTGATCTAGAGAGCTGTCGACTCTGGTGACCGTTTCTCCGATACCTCAGTTGCACCTCTTCTCCCGAGATGTGACAGTGGTAGACCACGTTCCGTGGCAAACCCATTGCACATTCTCGATCCGAGGACCCAATGCTAAGGGACTCGCATAGGATGACCTTATTTTTTAGGGGAATCAGTTGAGGCCTCCTCGATTGATGATGATACCAAACTAGAAATGGTGAACCTATCATAATTTCTCGACCTGAGAGCCCGTGATATTGAGGATCCTCGCCTTTCTAGAGTCCACATGTGAGAGGGGATGGGTGTTTACAGGTTTGCAGGAAACTGAAACCTTCAACCTACCCGGTTTTCTGGATTTCTCATCAGTGTTTGATTATCTGGGTTTCTAGTTATCTCAGTGGTCCGGTATTCTGGAATTCTGGTTTTCTGGGTTGTGGTTCTCGTTCAGTTAATAGCACAACACATCCAGCAGTGGTGCCATGATCCCATGCTTGCATGTGCATATCATTTTTCTTGCATTCTAACATGTTTGACATTTTTCAGGGCTTGCATCTAACTCTTGATTTCGGTTTTCTGAGGTTGCCTTAACATGGATGTCCAGAGAAAGAAGACTGTTGCTTATTCGTTCCCAGACCCGACCTTGACGTTGATTCACAAGTTGATTAATATGGCTGGTCCCGGAGTTCATACAGAGTTCGGCGGAGAGTATGGGAGACTTCTGAAGTTTGTCTACAGTATCTCCAAGTATGAGAAGGATTCCATTCATACACTTCTCCAGTTCTATGATCCGTCTTTGCGTTGCTTCACTTTCCCAGACTATATCTTGGCTCCAACGTTGGAGGAGTTCTCATTTATTTTGGGAATCCCCATCAGGCATGACATAGTATTCTTTTCTGAAGAACGTCCCGGGATAAAAGAAATGGCCACTGCTCTTCATATTGGTGAATCCGCTCTGAGCAATAATATTGTGGAGAAACAAGGAGCTAAGGGTTTCTTATTGAAGTTCTTGTTTGATCAAGCTTGCATACATGTTAAAGAGAAGAATTGGACTGCTTTCCAAGCTATTCTGGCTATGTGCATCTATGGGATTGTCCTGTTTCCCAATGTTCCTGATCTGGTGGATATGCATGCTGTCAGGATCTTTATTTCAAATAATCCTATACCTACCTTGCTAGGTGATGTGTATCACTCAGTCCACTACAAGAATGAAAATAGGCGTAGAAAAACTGTGAGTTGTTGTGCACCACTCTTATCTACTTGGTTTCTGAGTCATCTCCCCGAAGCTGGTGCTTTCGTTGATACGGGAGATTCTCTGAAGTAGTCAAAGAGGTTAATGAGCTTAACCGCTGACAACATTGTTTGGCTCAACCATGACTTGCTAGGGATGGAGATTATTTGCAAGTGCGGAGAATTCCCTAATGTACCCTTGATAGGGAGAAGAGGTGGAATCAACTATAATCCTTCCCTTGTTATCAGGCAGTTTGGTTATCCTTTGAGAGGTCCACCTGAAGAGCGAGATATCAGAGAGTCCTTATTCTTCAATGGTACTAGGGATCAAGAGATGATAAGGAAGATTGTGAGTGCTTGAAAGCAGGTGACCAAGAAGGGAAAAATTGCATTCGGAAAATGTAATAACCGGGCTTTTCCTTCCTATAAAGAGTGGATTAAGAAAAGGGCAGAAGAGGAGCTTCTTCCCTTCCCGGTGGAACCACCTTTGTATCCTTTGATGATCGAGGCTCCCACGACTGTTGATATAGAGAAGTATGATAAGTTATGGGCTGAGAAGGAGAAACTCCGAGAGGAGAATCGTGAGCTGGGCAGAGTGGTTGGTCAGTTAAAGCACGAAAAAGGTGAGGTTATCCATGCTGTCAGGTTGAAATCAGAACTTTTGGCTGTGAAGGAGAAAGAATTGTCTAAAGAAGCCACAGCCAGAGAGAAAGTGGCTCAAGCATTGAAAAGTGTTAGCAAGGTCCTTTCGTCCAAAAAGAAAGAGTTAGCTTATGCTATGTCAAGAATTCACAGGTTCAGTGACCGTCGGAATACAGCAATTACCGCCAACAGGTTGAAAGAGGACAAGTATCTAGAACAGATTGAAGGTTTGAAGACAGAGCTTCAGAAAAAGGATAAGGAGATTTTATCAGGGATCTTTGAGAGGAGAGCAGTTGAGGAAAAGCTCAAGGAAACCATGGCCGATATGGAACAACTGAAGATTCAAGCCGAAGTGAAAAGAGCCAGGAGCGAAGGTCCAAGTTTAGGTGGAGCCTCTGGAGAAGATGATTGGGAGTTGCATAGTCGTTATTTAATAGGAATCTTGCATAGGATAGATCTTCTGATTCGGGAGTTGATTCAGAGACCAGAGCATCCAAATACCAAGAAGCTTCTCAAGGAAGTGCAGAATTGGTGCAAAAAGAATGACGAATGGGGAATTTTAGCACGGCTGAGTCTTGATGATATGCCTTAGTTTCCTTACTGCTGTTTTCTTTGTATTTTCGGGATCACCGCCAGGCTTGTTGGTCGGGGTCCTTGTTTATGCTTATTCAGACTTGTGTTGTAACAGATACTTATTCTCTTTATATGATCAGGAATTCAGTTCTCTTCTATTGTTAAAACTGGAATCAAGGGATAGACCACCTTGATAATGTTCATACATGTTTGCATTTGCATAATCATCTCATTTTGCATAGCAGGTTATCTCGGATTCTCTGGATTTCTTATGTTCTCTCTTTTTGACAGTCAGGATTGATCAACCAACTCATCGGTATTCTACCAGGCTTAATCAAAGCAGAGTGATGGAGCAAATTCAAGCTGAGTTAAGGGAAATGCGAGGCCAGATGGGGCAATTTATGGGGAATATGCAAACTCTCATGCAAGACTCAGATGGGCTTGGTCATGGAAATCTTGAATGCGGCGCTAAAGAAGGAAAACAATCCTGTGCTCACATCCGCAACAGAAATCCTTACTCCTCTCATCTCTTTGGGGCCTTTTCTAGATCATGGAGTGTCTCGTGAATCCCCTCCACAATATGAAGTTTCTGAGCTTTCTCCTCGGCAATCACTCCCTGCTCCCCAAAAGGATCCTAGGTCAGAGGGGCCTAAGAGGAAGTTTGACCCTAGTCCAATGTCGTATGCGCAGTTGCTTTCTTATTTGCTCGAGCTCAAACTGGTTGAACGTGTTAGTTTGGGACCTCTTTCCACAAAGATTCCTCTGGGACCCAATGCGAATGCTAAATGTGAGTTCCACTCTGGGGCACCTGGTCACAATGTTGAGAATTGTACAAGGTTCAAGCATAAAGTCCAAGAACTCATTGATTCAGGGGCAATCAAGTTCTCATCAGAAGTGGAGACTCCTCCCCTCTTTGCAGGATCCACCTCATGTCATGGACTTTCTCCACAACCTTTTGCTGCAGAAGCTCTACGTCAGCAACCTTTGTTTATGCCTCAGCCAAATGTTGAAAGGAAAGTGCAAGCGCAGGTGAGGCGCCAAAATCAGTATCGACAGCAGAATTATCGGCATCAGAGGCAACCGAGACCAAGAAGGCCCAAGAGGATATTTGATCCTATTCCTATCCCTTATAGTCAGTTGTTTGCTCGTCTGCTCAAGAACTCTCTGATTCAAACGAGGAGTACCATGTCGGTACCGTACCCTATTCCTCCGGACTTTGACATGAACGCTAGCTGTGAGTTCCATTTGGGAACGTTTGGGCATACAATTGATAATTGTAATGCATTCCAGCACAAGGTGCAAGACTTGATCGACTCAAAGGTCATCACGCCAGATGGCACCCTTTTGGATTGAAGCTTCTTTGTCAGAGTAAGCACCAGATTGCAAGAGCATCATCAGAAGCAATAAGTCCAGACGGAGTCAAGTCTCCTCAACAATGGCAATCATCAGCTTCCTTTACTGCATTTTCATATGTAGCTTTCCTTTGTTTGTTTAAACATTGTCTGCATGTAAAAACTTGTTTGTGTTTAAATTTTGATTTTAATGCAATGATGTGTTGTTCCTGAAGTATCTTACTTTTATGCACTCATGTCATGTTTGTATGCACCGCAATACTATCTTTCTTGCCTAGACTCTTGGAGGGAGGATGACGAAATAAGAACGCAGATTTCTAATGGTACGCTTTTGGATAAACCCCTGTTAAGGATGTACATGCATTGTTTCCAATTCACAAACACTGGAGAGATAAGGAGATAGACCTTTGTCAACCCCTTTGAGCCTAGTAGTAGGAGTTCTTTCTGAAAACGAAAAACCCTCAATTTTGACCCAGGAGCAGGGTAGGCGTCAGTTAGTTTGACCAAGTGTTCAACTTTCAGAAGGAGTGTACATCTGAGGATTCATTACCTTTCATTCCACTATCAAGAGGTTAAGAGGTGTAAAACCACAATGGTTACTCCTCACCAACCGAAGAGCGAAACAGTCACGGCCCTTTCAGACAAGTCAGGCAAAACGGTGTCACACGACTTGTTCAAGAAAAAAAGAGAAAAAGAAAAAGCCCACTAAGTCGAAACTTGAAAATAAGCGACTTGGGCAAAAGTTAGGGCATCCCACTGGACTTCAAAATTGAAAACTCAAAAGAGTCGGACCAGGCAAAAATCAGGGAAATAAAAAAAATAAGCGAAAAGCAGAAAAAGATTGTCAAGAGAAAAATCCTCCAATAAGAACAAAGTCGTGTGGCTACAGACACAAAAGAAAAAAGGGGTGATTGTTGCTCTAAAACCTCATTAGGTCTCAAACCATCAGTGCATGGATGCCTTAAAGATCATGAAATCTTTTTGAGAGACGAGTGCTTGTGTCAAATTAGCTGAACATAGGACTAGAGAATATCATGAAGAGTGGGTGGGTACCAATAAACTTTGAGCCATAAATCCTTTTTTCTTAAACCGCGAACCAGGCCACGCTACAACCCTTAAAAGTCCTAATTGAAACAGGGTTTAGTCTGAAGGCGTACTTCAACGAGATAGCGTTCCTGACTCCCATGAGTTGTGCTAATAAGATTTTTGTTGGTGTTGCATGTGCGTATTGCTTTCCTTTCAAAAATAAGTGTCGTAACTCGGTTGTGTGACATATTTTCAATAAGGACTTCAAGATTAACATATGTGTTGCATTTGAATAATCATTCTCAGAATAAATATTTTCTGCTTGCATACATTTGTTTGACATCAAAGAAGCTTACACGATGAACATCAGTCGAGAAGCTTAAACTGGCTAAGTTGAGGTGCCTGAGACTCCAGAGGACATGTTGCTGAAAGATTATGTGGGAAGAAGGCGTTCCCAGCCATTTGTGTTAAGATGTAACCAATCTGGGACAATCACACCGAGAAATCTCTTCAAAATGTAGCCAAGCTGGGGCATTCAAGTTGAGAAGGTCTTTTCGGAGTACAATCAATCATGGGGCATTCATGTTGAGAAAATTTCTTCGAACTGGGGCAATCACGTTGAGATTCGGTAAATCTCTCGAAGACTAGTCGGTCAGAGACAAACGTACTGCAAGGCTTGTACTGGGGCAGGTCACTTCAAGGGCGCGAGAAGTTTTTTCCCTTCAGAACACAGTCAATCAATAGCACCTCTGCAAGGTTCAGAATACTGTGGCAGAATATTTCAGGTCATTATGAACCCTCTCGAAGTGGTTTACTTCATGAATCATGAAGTATGGGACAGTTATGTCCAGATTGGATACATCTCTAAGAGTTTGAAGACCCTGGGGCATTGTTGAATGCCAGGTATTCTGTAAAATCCTCTTAAGATGATTGCTTCAAGTAGACCCTGTGGTCTGGGGCAAGGTGGAGAGTTAAAGGAACTGCGTTTCGCTCTTGACAATCAATATGCAGAAACTTGAAGCACTGAGTTGTTCCCATTGTGTGACTTTTGGAGTCTTTTCCCTCCAGCAAAGAGCCAGAGGGTATCTTTTTCCAGCAAGGTGTGGGAATTGTTATTCTTCCTCAAGCAGAGAGTTGTCCTATGCTCGAAAAGGGCTTTTATGAAGGTTTCTTATCTCTAGCAGTACAGATGGAATCCTCACTCTCAGCAAGGTAAGACGATAGAGTATCGTCAAGAAGATGATGAGGAGTCAGAGTGTTCTCTTCCTCAACGGTCAGATCTAGTCATCTCAAGTAATTCAAAGTCCAATCTTCATTGGTACCTCCCCAGTAGAGTTGCTTTCCTCGACATTGGAAAGTCCATCCTTCTCAGCAGGTTGTCATTTCCCCAGCCAGAGATTTACAGAATATCTTCTTGGGACAAAGGAGTTATTTTCCCCACAGGTTCTGAACACCCATTCTCCTCAGCCAGTCAGGAGATGCTTTTCTCACCAGCAACGGTATGGTTCAATCCCCTCAGATGAGTAAGCTTGATGTTATTTTATAGTAGAGTTGATGTCATCATCTACCGTTCCCCAAGCAGATTTGCTGGTATTGGCTGATATTCCCCAGTAGGGTAAAGGTGAGGGCATCTCCCAACAGCAGGTTGAGTTCGGTAATATCCCCAAGTAGGTTCGGAATTATTGACTTGTCTCCCCAAGCAGAGTTTGGTGGTGATCCTCTCAGTGGTTTGTTTAACAGCAGTTGATATCCCCAGCAGGTCTTAAGTCCAATTGTTATTAGCATCCTTTCAGATCCAGGTAGAAGTCAGTTGATAATTCTCAATGGAGAGAATCTCTCTTTGGGTTTCATCTTCAATATATGTTCATAGCCATCCCCAACAGAGTGGGTTTTCTCTCGGAGCTTTCATCTCCAGCAGAATTTATGATCAATGTCTTCCTTAGCAGAGTGAAGTCTTTCTCAGCAGGGTCTCTTATTTCGGAGGACAATTTATTTTTTCGTCCCCAGTGGAGTTTGCCTTCGCCTTCAGCATCTATTTTGCTGAGGCACCTTTTTTGCATTGCACAAGCATTCTTGCATGGCATCCTCCAAAATGCGTAGCATTTCCACTTCGCGTGGAGCATTACGGCAAAATTCAAACATATGCATTCGAAGCATAAGCCAGGTTTGATTGCCTTACCAGTTCCTTTCCCTAGCAGAAAGTAGCAAATTCAGAAGATGTTGGTTAACACTACACCGCAACCAGTGGATTCGTCCTTCTTGTTGGTCCTTCCTACACTCCCCCACAGAGTTGTCTGTTTAGATTTCTCTATTCCCCAGTGGAGTAATCTTTGTAGATCCGTTGATTCTACTTATCTTGGGTTGGAAAGTCCATCTTCGGCTGGGTCTTTCTTTTCGAGTTCGCTTTCGGTCGTCCTCGCACTCTTTGTTATTTCATTATCCCCAGTAGAGTTATCCTATATGGTATAACCGTTGTTGAAAGAGAGTTTTCGGCCGTTCTTTCTTTTCGAGTCCGCTTTCGGTCGTACTCGTCTGCTGTTGAAGGAGCATTTTCGGCCGGTCTTTCTTTTCGAGTCCGCTTTCGGTCGTACTCGTTCATTCTTTTCGAGCCCGCTTTCGGTCATACTCGTTCGTCCTTTTTTAGTCCGCTTTCGATCGTACTCGTCTGCTGTTGAAAGAGCGTTTTCGGCCGGTCTTTCTTTTCGAGTCCGCTTTCGGTTGTACTCGTTTATCCTTTTCGAGTCCGCTTTCGGTCGTACTCGTTTGTTCTTTTCGAGTCCGCTTTTGGTCGTACTCGTCTGCTGTTGAAAGAGCGTTTTCGGCCGATCTTTCTTTTCGAGTCCGCTTTCGGTCGTACTCGTCTATCCTTTTCGAGTCCACTTTCGGTCGTACTCGTTCGTCCTTTTCGAGTCCGCTTTCGGTCGTACTCGTTCGTCCTTTTCGAGTCCGCTTTCGGTCGTACTCGTCTATCCTTTTCGAGTCCGCTTTCGGTCATACTCGTTCGTCCTTTTCGAGTCTGCTTTTGGTCGTACTCGTTTGTTCTTTTCGAGTCCGCTTTCGGTCGTACTCGTCTGCTGTTGAAAGAGCGTTTTCGGCCGGTCTTTCTTTTCGAGTCCGCTTTTGGTCGTACTCGTCTATCCTTTTCGGGTCTGCTTTCGGTCGTGCTCATTTTCATTTTCATTACCACCAGTTTGCAAATTTCCGGGTTCTTTTTGTATTCAATCACCTTCTACCTTGAATGTCTGAAAGTCGTTGCTATCATCCCTTCAGGTTCAAGTCGATTGAATAGGGGCAGCTGTAACACCCCAAAATTTTCCCTTTTGTTTCTAACCTAACTGGCTTATGCTTCATTTCATTTACATCGTCATTTCTGCATTCTTTGCATGTTTCGTTTGTGCATGGGATCAAGGTATTTTCTAGCAGCTCATGGCGTTATCAGCTCCGGCATTTTTTTCAGCAGTATTCAGGGGCAAGTAGATGGTTTTCAAGGTCTTTTGGAGCATTTATTTTGCTCGTTAGGCGTTTTGATAATCAGGAGCTTCAACTGTCATTTTCTGATCCAGCGATCCGGTATCAGGCATTATTATTTCAGCAGGATATTCTGAGGTGTCAGCAGGAATTGGTGTTCATTTCAGGTGTTATTCAGTAGCAATATCAAGTTTTAGGTCTCGGAGGTTTAACGGGTTCAAAACAGCTATCAGAAGTCGCTTTTCCAAGTTTCCCTCCAAAAGGCGCCAAAATTCAAAATTTGTACTGAGTAACCGGTTACTCACCGTTGGTTAACCGGTTACTCTGAACCAAGTTTGAAAAAAATTAAGTTTGCATCATTTGTGATCATGTGCTTGGCATGTGCACGTGGGGAAGGATCTAGAATTGATATTTTCATCATTTTCCACCCAAAATTCAAATTCTCTCCATCATTTTTCCACTCTAATTCCTCATTTCATTTCCTAATCCATTTTTCACCCCAATTTCCACTCACTTAACCTCACTCTAAACCCAAACTTAACTCCTAACCTAGGGGTTATTTAAACCAATTCATTCCAAACCAAGAGGAGACCTAGATCATTTTCACTCTCCAATTTTTCAAAATTCTTTCAATTCTCTCAACTTTTCTCTCATTTCCCAAAACCCTCACTCAAAGTTTCATCATCAAAGTTCATCAAATTTCACCTTGGAATTTGTTGATCTTGAAACTAAACCACCATCCATTCATCAATTCTTGAAAGAATCTTGGATTTGCTACTGTTTTAGAGTGTGGAATCACGTTTGGAGCAGCTTTTCATTATTTGAGTTGTTCTAGCTTGGATCTTGAAGTTCATCACATAGATCTTTGGATTTCTTGTTTGGATCATCAATTTTCGTTCTCAACATTCACCAAGGCAAACCTCAGCCTTGTAGGTTGGTTTTCCCTAGATCTATAATTGATTTTGATTGATCATAGCTTTTACAATGTAGATCCATTGATTTCATGTGTTGTTGATGCTTTTGCTTGATGTTGATCATGAATGTTGATGATAATAGATTTGCATGATGTTTGATTAGTATTCATGAGCTTAATTTCGTGCATGAGTGATTATATGATCATTTGGAGATAATTGGATGAGTGGTTTGATGCTGAAAAGTGCTTTTGAAACAGATTTTTTTTACTGCTGTCCCAAAGTAACCGGTTACTCACCGTTTATTAACCGGTTACCGTGTGTATTTTTTTGCGTAAATGGTCTGATTTTCAACTAAGTAACCGGTTACTCACCGTTTGTTAACCGGTTACTCTGGGACAGAATGTGTATTTTAGTGCATTTTCTTGGTTGTTTGAGATCCGATGCATGCCTAAACTTCATGGACTAATATGTTGATGATTTGTGGATTATTCTTGAGCTGTTGCATCTCACACTATTACATGAACACATTTCTCCGACACGCGATGCTGGGATTTCATCGTTTATGTGTATGTTCGCGTTGTTGAACACTTGATGCTATGAACACATACACACACTCACTTGTTGATCATATTCATTGTGCATTGCTGCTGGATTGATGATGATTGTGCATACTTACTTGTATCCAATTTCATGATGTGCATACTTGATTCATTTGATCATATGTTATACGTGGCATTATTCCTTGATGCTTGCAAGGTTATTCAACATGGTGTGTAGTTTGTTTATGTTCATGATTAATTGAACGATGTATGTTGGTTGATGCACGCTTGCTCTGCCTTGATTGAATCGTATTCAAATGTAGTGCGTGCTGTCCTAATTTCACATCTGAGTTTTGCATAAAGTGCTGTCATATGTGTTGTCCATGTGTACATGTATGCTGTTTGACCTTTTTACACCTGTTTTCATGCTGAGTTTCATGCTGTTGAATGTTGTTTGGTGTATGTGCATGATTTCATTGCTGTTCTGAAGCAAGTGTGTTGTTGTAGGTGCCGTTCCTTCTCTTTTTAATCCTTTCACTCCCTCGAGTCTCAAGACTTGTTCAAGTCTTAGACTCCTTTCCCCTTAGAGCTACCTAGTCCAACTTAATTTTCGATTAAGCTTGGAGTAGGATTAGCATTAGGTTTTAGGTAGTCGTCTCTCCTAAGCCTTACTGACCATAGGTCATCCATGCATGATAACATTAGGACTCTTAGTTTCCCTATAGAGTTTCCTTTGGGTCTTCTCTCTTCTCATCTCAAAACTTCTTGAAAACACTTAATAAAGATAAAGTGTATTGCACATGAGCCTTAAGTGTGGGGAATGAGAAATGAGGGGCTTCCTCTCATCTTTCTAGAGTGCTTAGCGGGCGTCCTGTCTTGGGATGATTCGTTAAGTATTCGTCCCTGTGCCTTAGACTTTGGTGCAATGCAAGTTATGAACTAACTTAAGAAAACACTTCTGTCTAAAAAGCACAAAAACAAATTCAAATCTTTTTATCCTTCGGGATTGTTTGGTTCCAGACCATTTTCAGAAAAGAGCACGTTACCTTACGTCTGAGTCGCAAACAGCCATCGACCCTAATTGTCGGACGCGAATTTAACGTCGCTCATAAAAAACACTTACCCATCCGTGGTCGTACCCACGAACTACATTAGCTCTGATTCCTCTCTCTTGTCCGATTGAGGATATGTAGGCACAAGACAGCGATTGTCTTGGCGAGCAACCTTCCCCCACAGTTCTCGTCCGAACTACGTTGACTCTGACTTTCCCATTGCACTGAGGGAGTACGTAGGCCTAGGACATCGAATATGTCCTACCGAGTCCGTCTTAGTCACCCCCATCCCTGTTTTCTTTTGCACAACCATAGATAGTAGGACAGCTCACCCTCCGTTTAGACAACAAGCGTGGATCCCATCGAGTACGATGGATGCGTGGGGTGCTAACACCTTCCCCTCGCATAACCGACTCCCAAACCCGAACTATGGTTGCGATGACCATGTCTTTCCCCCTTTCTCTTCAAGTTTATGCAGTATTTCCTTTCCCTCTCTCGGGATAAATACACATTGCTGGCGACTCTGTGTTTTCCGCGCCACTCTCGTGTTTGTACCGTTGGATGCGAATCTTTCGGGAGCGACACATCCCTGACAGAGTTCTTACCTCTGAAGACCAATTGATGGCTCTTTCACCCCCAGAAGGGTCTACCCCTCCTAAACAGGAAATGATCGATGTTTTGCACCGATGATACTTTTCATCTCCCGCAATGGCTGAGTATTCAGTCGTGTTCATTCACTAGTCTGTATGTCGCGTTTGTTTTTTCAATATAAACATACATACATCATGCATAATTGATTCATATTCATACACATGTTACATCAATATCACTCTGGCCATTTTCATCCCTAAGTGATAAATGTCCTCTCTTTGATGGAGTTGTCAGTCTTCCTTTCCACGTCAGATAGGACAAAATTCCGGTCTAAGTTCTTTCCTCGTCAGGAAAATGTATCGTCTAAACGATCTCTCTCTAGTATATTCATGGATTGAAATCGGTCCTCAACCACTTTGATAACTTGAACCTCTGAAAGACAAGAAACCATTTGGTTAGACACCTTTGGAACATCACTCTTCACCAATGAAGGTGATATTTTTACTTTCCCGGATTAAGGAAAATCCCCAGAGAAAGTCTCTTAACCAAAGACTCTCGGCAATACATCGGTTTTTCTCCCAAGAAAGTCGATGTTAATAAAGTCATCAACACCTCAAAATCGGTTTTTCTCCCTAGTATAGCTCAGAAGAAGTTTGATGAAGACCGCTATAAATAGTGTTCCTTGTCGAGGAAGGAACTCGACAAGAAGAAACTGAGACCAGTTCCGTGGCTGAAGACCAAGATCGAGGGGAAGTTTATTTCAAAATAAACTGAGACCAGTTCCGTGGCTGAAGCCCAGGATCGAGGGGAGGTTCTATTCTTTTCTAAGTAACATTGCTTAGAAAAAGAATATGGATGAGAAAAACTGTTATTCATAACCACAGTCAAAATTTCAGGTATTCCGATATTTAATCCCCTTGTACCCTGAATGTCTGAATATCTTTGCCATTCACACCTTCGGGTCCAAGAAGTTTAAATAGGGGCATCTGTCATACCCCAAATTTTGACCACAAGATTTCCCATCATTGTGAGGATCATTTCCACAATATGGATGTACCATCATACCCCATCAATCTCCTCAAAGATTGTTGAGCTTTTACTACAATTAAGAATTAGGGTTTTGAACCCTCCCAGAACACCTAGATAAAGGATCAATCAAGAATTGACATGATCTTTAACTTGTCTAGCCTCTCTAACACCCATAAAGGATCAAGAGGTCTCCTATATCAAGAATCAAGCACAAAGATGCAACATTCCAAGTGGATCAAGCCTCAAGATCGCTAGTGTCACCAAATTAGGGTTTTGGTCGACCAAGGCCTGCAGATGAAAATTTTCATCTAGGCATGAGCCAATACTTCAAAACATGACCCAAAATGCTCAAAGGGACCTCATGGATCCAATCAAGTCAAAATAGCATCAGGGGAAGCATTCATCAAAAATCAAGAATTAGGGTTTCTTGACCTAATTCACCCCTAAGTTGACTTTGAGGTAAGACATGAACCAAAACCTCAAGACATGATTTGAGGGCCTCAAACACACCACATTGATCCATTTACAATAATGGATTGATCCAAGAAGCTTGATTCACAAGTTTCAATTTCATCTGGACCATAATTAGGGTTTTGAGGAAAAAGTCAACTGTACCTTTGACTTTTGACCAAGCCATGTTCTTAAACCTTGGGACATGATCCAAGACACCCTAAAACACCTATGGAATCCATCCATTAGGTTTGAATTAGGTCAAGAACTTAATTTCATAGAGAATCACACAGTTTGGAATTCATCTGACAAAAAGTCAACTGTGCCCAAAATCAAGTTTGACTTTTTGGTTTTTTTCACAAATGTGGCTCACCAAAGTCAAACAAATTGTTAATGTATGGTTTTGATCATCATACATAAAAAAAAATCAAGAAAAGTGAGGTTATTTGCAAAAGGGGCAACCATAGAAAACCTAAAATTTTCTAAGTTATGGAACAAAATGGATTTGGTACCCACTTTGCAAGGTCATAACTCCCAAACCCTAAGGCCTTTTTCTTCCATTCAAAACTCAAATGAAAGTTCGTATGACATACTACCAAAGTGTCAACTACATCAAATTCCAAATCCTTGTGGATTTTGAGTTATGGATTGATCAAAATCACAAAAAGTGAAAATGACCACTTTTTCCAACACTTAGTGAAATTTTCAAAAAAGGCAGAATCTGTTTCATTTTTTACCAACTTTGAGGTCATTTTTCACCTTGATCCAAGCTGAACCAGGTCCATTGGTGGACATCAAAGTTAAAGTATGCATGAGAGCTTTCCAACAAGTACCATATCATCTCCAAATTAAATTTGAGTAGGGAGTTACCACCCTTGGAACATGGCATCAAAGACTGATTTCTTCCCAAGACAGATTATAGGTCATTTGCTCGAATTGGCTAATTTATGCAATTACAAGTCTGGTAATTCTTCTAGAAACATTAAAGATCAGATCAAAGCAAAAGATCTCTGAGCCACAAGCCTCCCAAGATAAAAGATCATCATGTAGGCATGTGAAATTCAATGTTACAAATCGAAAACTTTCAAATTTGTCATGAAGCATTCAAGGAGTGCATAGAGCTGGCATGTATCAGTCCATGATCAACCAAATGAGTTAAGATAAAGTCAAGCAGCAGAGGACCATATGTCGTAACCCGGAATTTGACCTCCCTCTTTTGCCTTTTGCATAAGCATGTGCATTCGCATCGTTAGCATACGCATTCACACTTTTCTCTGTGTGTTTCTTGTTGCAGGATATTCAGGTTTTCCAAGCCCGATTAATCGCATCCTCTCAAGATTATTTCATCGTCAAAACAAGCTTAAAATAAAGGTTTCTATGCCTACTCATCAAATCAAGAGGTAGAAAATCGGAACCGAGACTCCAGTATCACTTCCTATGCAATTTGGGCAAAAATTGACTGAAGTAACCGGTTAACGCCTGGTGAGTAACCGGTTACTTAGTGCAAATTTGCAGGTCCTACTGCATTTTTGGGACAGCAGCCATGCACTCTCTTTGGTCATTGATTCTCCTTGATTTTAGCAGTGTGTGGAATATTCTAGACATCTTTAGACATTTCAAGACAGTCCAAGTGCATTTATTCCAATGCTTCACTCTAATTCAAGTGCACCATGTTCCTTGTTTTCCAAGCAATGTGAATCCTTGGATGTTGGAGTTCACCTTGATATTGGCACCGAGTTGGGTCTAACTAACCGAGTTAACGAGCTTGACTCAATGAGTCAAGTGTAACTAACTCTAACCCTAACTCCAAACCTCCCAAAGCTAATCCAAAGCTAGCTCCAAACCTCTCATATTCCAAACCTAAAATCTATATAAACTCACCTTCACTCATTTTCAAGGGCCTTCAACCATTTTTTGCACAATTCACTCTTAATTCTCTCACATTCTCTCTGATTTTTTTCTGCTACATCTTCAACTTCATCCCAATTCTCTTCCAAAACCTCCCCAAAGCTCATTTCTACTTTGAAGGATAATCACTTTTACATCAAAAGTGATTATTTCTTGAGCTCAACCTTCATCAATTTTGCAATTCTACTTGGATTTCTGGAGTTATTTCAGCTTGTGGAATTATCTCAAGTATTTGCTTCAACATTCAACGATTCGAATTCGCATTTTGGAGCTTTATCCTATTTTGCTCGATTTTGACACTTTTCGTCACCGAATTGAAGATTCCTCTGGTTTTCTTTAATTTTCTGCATCAAGGACACTTTGCAACAATTACTAAGGCACATCTCCGCCTTGTAGGTTGGTAGATCTATCTTTGCTAACTGTTTCGATCGTTTTCGCGCATTTACGATGTAATTTCAATCGTTTTCGGTTCGATTTGTTACGCATTTGCTTGATCTTTAATCTACATGATTGTTGCTTGTGATTTGGAAAGCTATTTTTTCTATTATTTTTGCCACTGTCACAGTGGTAACCGGTTAACACATGGTGAGTAACCGGTTACTCAGTGCAATTTTCACCAAAATACGCAAGTTTTAAGTAAGTAACCGGTTAACGCGTGGTGAGTAACCGGTTACCACTGTACAAAATGGCCATTTTCTTGCATTTTCAAGCTTGTTTGCCATGCTTTCTTCATTTTAACTTCCATTGATTGTCATGCTTGATTTTATGGATGTTTTAAATGTCATTTAACTTCTGTTTGACGCTTATTCATGAACTTTGGTTGCACACTTTGAATTATTCAAATTGTTCATGTTTTGGCATCATGTGAATATAATCATTCTTGCATTCCACTTTGATCACATAACATGACTTTGTGTTGCATATTTGTTGATCATTTGGTACTATTTTGTACTCCCTTCCTTGGTTTTGCATTAAGTTTCATTCTTCATGGATGAGCTTAATTTTGTATAATCAATAATTCACACCTTTTGCCTTAACGATTTTCCACTCTCTTTGGAAAATTGTTGGCATGTCCTTTCCCCTTGATTAATTGATCGAAACCACGTTTCGATTAGTTGATCCTCCCCTTTCCTCTCTTTAGGCCTCCTTTAGAGTTTTCTCTCTTGATTCCCCTTGGAGTTGGAGTTTCGCGCTGCGCCTTGCATCGGAGCATTGTACAATTGAAGCTGTTACGCTGTCTGTTTCTCCACGGAGGAGCACTGTACAAATTGAAGCTGTTACACTGTCCGTCTCCACGCAGGAGCACTGTACAAATTGAAGCTATTACGTTGTCCGTCTCCACGCAGGAGCACTGTACAAATTGGAGCTGTTACGCTGTCTGTTTCCTTTTCCGCACTATACTTTGAGTGCTAAAGAATGAATGAGGAGGGAATTGTCCTAACCTCATTCTGACTTTTTCTTGGGTAAGGGCGTTGGCCCTCTCGCTAAGAATAGTCACCTCTATCCTTAAACTTTAGTGTTCCTCCATCCCCGGTTGGGTTGATCGCTGATCACTTTTATCTTTTTCAATCTCTCTTTTGATCAATCACCATTTCTCTTGGTTAAAGATCATTGTCTCTTGGGTTAGCACCCAACTCTTACCCTACTCTTTTCTTGCAATCATTGTTCTTTTGATTCCCCTGGAGAGTCTCTTTCCTCTTTCTTCGGTTAAACACAGTTCTCCTGTTAAATACCGAAACCCCTGCGGAGTTCGCGACCTTCTTTTGGTTCTTCTCCCTTTGTTTGGTTAGTCACTGCCTGTCAGTTAAAACACCAATGTTTGTCCCTTTTCTTCAGTTAACCACAGTCCGTCTGTTAAAATACTGAGTTTCCTCGGGTTAATCACCTTCTCTCAGTTAATCACCATTTTCTTCAGTTAACCACAGTCCGTCTGTTAAAATACTGAATCTCTTTTTTGAGTTAATCACCTCCCTTTGGTTAATCACTCATTTTTCTCGGTTAATCACAGTTCTCCTGTTAAAATCGAAACCTGCAGTTGGAAACCTTTTTTGGTTCGAATACTTGCACCCTTGGGCTAATAACCTCTTTTGGTTCAATACCCTTTCTTCGTTGGTCAAGTGCTATTTGTTCAGTCAATACCAACACCCCTTTTGGGTTACGACCTTCGATCGGTCCTACACCTACTCTTCTGGTTGATCACAGTTTTCTCTGTTAAAACCGATGCTTCTCTATCGCCATAGAGTTGCAATCCTTGTTTCCTCGGTTAACCACTGTTTATCAGTTAACATACCGATGTCCCCTCTGAGTCAAACACCTTCTCTTGGTTCAACACTCTCTCTCTTGGTTTATCACAGTCCGTCTGTTGACACCAACCTCTTTTCCCCGCCAGGGTCTTACTTTCTTTCTTCGGTTAACCACTGCCGGCCAGTTAATACACCGAGTCTCCCTTTTCTCTTGGTTTTCACCACTATCCCTTTATTTGGATCCCCAGCGGATTCTTCTCTATACCCTTTACTCTTACTTTCTTGGTTTCGACACCAATTTATTTCTGTTATCCCAAGTAGAGTTTCTTTCCTTCTTGGTTTTGACACCATTCTTCTCCTAGTCTCTTGTGCAATCGCTCTTACTGTGTGGTCTTCCCCCAGTAGAGTTTTTCTTTCACTTCTGCTCTTGGTTTTGACACCACTTCTTTTTTTTTTCCTATTTCTTTCTTGTTTTGTTTTCCGTTCAGTTCCTTGAACTACGAAAGCTCTGATTCTGCATTCGTTTGAATGTCAGATACGTAGGCACGAGACGCGATGTCTTGGCGAGCACACTTCCACCCTTATTTCCTTCTCCCTTTCTTCCTTCTTTTCTGTCCCCTGGTTCCATGAACTACGACGCTCTGATTTCCTCATTGCACTATGAGGGTACGTAGGCACGAGGGCCACAATCCTCTGCGAGCACTTTCTTTCTTCTCTTTCTTTTTCCCCTTTCTCTCTCTCTCTCTCTCTCTCCTCCTTCTCTTAGCTAGAAGCCTTTAGATAGATAACCCATCCAAGCCTAGAAGCAAGCGAAATGGTTCCCGTCTGTAGCGCGAATTTTTGGACGTGGTTGCGAAGCACTTATCGCTTTGGGGTACTACAGCTCGATTCATTTTTTATCCTATTGAAGCTGATGAAGGAAGGGAAATAGATGTCTCCAATTAACCCTGCTTGCAAACTGAGTTAGAACAGATGACTGTTAATTTACAGATGCTACAAAGATTGTGGGTCTCTCTTAGGTTATTTTGTTAAAATAGTGTCCAGTCGATTGGTGGGAGGTTAAGACTGATGCTTTTCGATTGAGATGGGAAGGTGTGGGATTTTGGGTTAGTGTGCTCGCTAAGATTTTTTCTTGCAATCTTATGCCTACGTATTCCCGTTTTTTCCGAAACAGGGAAATCATAGCGATTGTAGTTCCTCCTATTCTATGGGAGGAAATGGGTGTTTTGGTGTCTTGTTCAAAGCCCAAGACGTGAAGCTTAAAGGTGATCTATATCTTGTTCAAAGCCCAAGATATGAAACTAAAGGTAGTTTGTATCTTGTTCAAAGCCCAAGATGTAAAGCTGAAGGGTTTGACTTTAGAGACAATTTGTCATCTCTAAAGAGGGGTTTGTCTGTCACAACTGTTTATAAAGGAGAATTACTTTAACCGGGATGTGCGAATCCTAGCAATGCCATAATTTCCTTTATAGGGGATTTCCAACCTGAAGGAGAAGACTTTAACTCAGTTTAGAGCAATGCCATCTTTCCTTAGGAATTTCTCATGCTAAAGGAGGGACAGTGGCATGGATGTAGATGATCCAGAGGCTTGCCGCTTACAGCGATTAGATGAAAGGGAAGGAGTTGTTGATGTTTGTGTACTGTGAATGAGGCACAACTTTGATGCTAAAAGGTTGATTGGATCGACGAGTGGTTTTCTTATACAAAGCCTAAGAGGAGGCTATTGGCCCAACAAGAGGGTGTTTTTTATGTGTCTCGTACGAAGCCCGAGAGAGAGGCTAAAAGGGTTGTTTTATACTCAACAAGGGAGTGATTTGTGTCTTGTACAAAGCCCAAGACGGAGGCTAAAAGGTGTTTGACTCAACAAGAGAGTCCTTTTTTTTGTATCTCGTATAAAGCCCGAGATGGAGGCTAAAGTGTTGATTTAATAAGAACCTTTTTGTATCTCGTACAAAGCCCGAGATGGAGGCTAAAGAGTTTGAATGGGTCTTATAGCTCGAGGAGAGGCCCAATTGATTTTTTAAAAAGGCGACGATCACACCGTTTACTTGTACAGAGGGACTTATACAATAAGTGAGGCCCAAAATTGTTTGTACAAGGGGGTTTTGGGTCTTACACTCTCTCAAGAGGTCCAAAAGGTTTTGAAAATGATTTATGAGGGTTGAATTAATCAAAAACCCTAATTTGTTTTCAAAATGTGTTTTAATTGAATAAAATATTCAATTAAAATGATCAAAATTATTTAACATGTGGAAAACAAATTATGATCTTGGATTAATGCTTCATAAATCAAGTTTTGCCCTACAAAATGATTAGAAATCATTAAAATTTGCAAAATCAAGAGGAAAAAATATATTAAATGTCAAAAACAATTAAAATATTAATTCTTTGCAAAAATATCAATTATATGAAATAAATAATATTTTTGGGATTTTTTGATAAAATAAAATATTTCAACATTTTTGTGAATTATCAAAAAAAGAATCAACTCTAAATCATTAAAACTCAGAGAGAAATTAATTTTTGAATCAATTAAACAAAATCACAAAATTCAAATATTTGAATTTGTGAAAATGGCGCCATGAACATGGGCCTAGAACACGCGTGTTTTCTGCCTTGCCCAGATTTGTGTTTTCTATCCAATCTCACTGAATACTTGATTATATCATGCAATCCACATATCAATCTGCTCGTTTTCACCTCACGATCATGTTAATGACAATTAATTTCATTTAAATTAAGCATAAAACAAGAAATCACGATAAATCCTCAAGAACCCTAAATTCTGCATGAAGGTTGGGATTTTTGATACACGGTTCAAACAAAGCAATTACTTGAGGGGAAGCATTCAATGCATGATTATGATCATTTGGCAAAAGTATTGTGCGAGGAAATATGCATAGATTGAGAGATGACCAAGTTTAGGCTTACCTCTAGGTCGTGACAGCAAGTTCAAAGTGATTTCTGAGTTGGAGGTGTTACAGATGAATTGTGATTATCTGAATAGCTTCCCTACACCCTATGGAGTGTGTTTGAATTCTTGGACTTGATGGAAATTGGCTGGATCACTTCATGGCATCTCAACTGCAACTTGGTTAAAACCTTGAGCAATTGACTGGTGATTCTGAGAAATCAGTGTTCCAGATGTTGTTTGAGTGTTTGATCAGCTCAAATATGATGTATGTGAGGTGTGTGTGTGATTGGTTTGAGTGGAATTGCTCTCTAATGAAAAACCCGATAGTGACTTGCTAAGAAAGGAATTTTTGAGAGTAAGAAGTGGATTTTGAGAAAGGCAAGTGTTGTAGGCCTTTGTTGTACTTAAAATGATCACAATTGAGCTCTATTTATAGTAGAGCAAGTTTGTTTTGCAAGGAATAGTGAATGGCAACTGCTGAGTAGGGTTGGCCAATGTTGGCAAATGAAAATTCAAGTCTCCTCTAGCCATTGACTAGAGATTAGGGCACAGGCTGCTGGTCCCCTTGGTCTTGGATAAGTCTTGACTGAATTCAGTTGCTAATAGCTCAGTCCATGCCACCTCGGTGCTTCCATTGAATGCTCCAATCCAAAATTGGAGTCTTGTCCTTATTTTGGGCAATTCTAGGTTTAACATGCTATTCCTTGTTCCAAGGACTTTGGAGGCTTGGCTCAGTGATTGTCCCATTTAGATTCAATCCTCAGATGTGTCCAAAGTGATGACAAGACTTGGAATTGGCTGATTTTGGCAAATCGAGCAAAAGTGCAAAATTCTGCCTTGCCTTGGCAGATTTCAGCAAGGCAACTTGCCAATGTCATATCTCATGGCTTAAGTTGAATTTGGTGATGTTCTTGGCCATTTTGGAAAGCTCTTATATGATACAACAACTGTTTGATCATATTTGGTTTTGATACCTTTTGGATCCAAGTGAAAAATTCCCCTACATTTGGAAAAAAATAAGGCAAATTCTGACTTAGTGAAATTTTCACTAAGTGTTGGAACAAAGTGACTTTTTTTTTATTTTAATCACTCCATAACTCAAAATCCATGAGGAATTTGGATATAGGTCAGTATGAAGCTTTTGTAGAGGGCAATGAGATCTACAAATCAAGCTTTGGATGGGGAAAATGGCTTTGTGGTTTAGGAGTTATGATCCTCCAAAGTTGGTACCTTTGTCACTTTATTTCATAACTTAGAAAATTTTCTAAGTTTTTATGGTAACCCCTTTTACAAGTTATCCCACTTTCTTTGATTTTTCTTGATGAATGATGATTCAAATCATACATTAACATCATTTTAGGGTTAAAAATCCATTTTTGTGAAAAATCTCGAAAAGTCAAAGTTTGACTTTTGTGCACAGTTGACTTTTTATCAGATGAATTTCAAACTGTGCAATCCTTTATGAAATCGTGTCCTTGACCTAAATCAAACTTGATGTACATGTTCCATGGGTGTTATAGGGTGTATTGAATCATGTCTTAGGGTTTGGGAGCATGTCCTGGTCAAAAGTCAAAGCTACAGTTGACTTTTCTCGCGACACCCTAACTGTGGTTCAGATGAAATTGAAACTTGTTGCTCAACTTCTTGGATCAATCCATTGTTCCAAATGGATCAATATGGTATATTAGAGACCCTCAAATCATGTCTTGAGGTCTTGGTTCATGATTTGTCCCAAAAGTCAACTTAGGGGTGAATTAGGTCAAGAAACCCTAATTCCTGATTTTTTATGTATGCATCCCCTGAGGCCAAATTGACTTTGATGATTGGGTCAATGAGGTTCCATGGAGTATATTAGGATATGCTTTGAATCATTGGCTCATGCCCAGATGAAAATTTCCATCTGGAGGCCCTGGTCGACCAAAACCCTAATTTGGTGACACTGGCGATCTTGAAGCTTGATCCACCTTGAAGGGAGCAGCCTTGTACTTAATCCTTAAAGTGGGAGTCCTCTTGATCCATTGTGGATGTTTGAGAGGTTAGAAAAGTTGAAGGTCATGTCATTCCTTGATTGATCCTTTGTCTAAGCAATCAAAGAGGGCTTGAAACCCTAATTTTGATTGTAATGGATGCTCACCCATCTTTGGGGAGACTAATGAAGTATGATGGTTCATCCATATTGTGGTGATGATTTGTACAATGATGGGAAATATTAGTGGTCAAAATTTAGGGTATGACAGATGCCCCTATTTAATCTTCTTGGACACGAAGGTGTGAATGGCGAAGGTATTCGGGCATTCGAGGTGCAAGAGGATTAAATACTGGAATACCCGAAATTTTGATGGTGGTTATGAACGGTAGCTTACGCATTCATCTTCTTTTGCTAAAAACTAATGCTTAGAAAAGGTAAACTTCCCCTCGATCCTGGTCTTCAGCCAAGGAACTGGTCTCAGCTTTCTTTTGAGATTTAAACTTCCCCTCGATCCTGGTTTCCTACCAAGGAACTGGTCTTAGTTTCTGATTTAAACTTCCCCTCGATCCTGGTTTCCTACCAAGGAACTGGTCTTAGTTTCTTTTGTCAATAAACTTTATTGACAAGGGACGCTGTTCGTAGCGGTTTTCCTCAAACTTCTCGCCAAATTTTCCTGGGGAGACGCCATTTGACGGAAAAAGTTGACGTCAGACTTGCTGGGGAACCCAATCATCTGAGTTGTAGAGTTGTACAAACATCTCTATTAGAGACGCCATTTGCTTCTACTGGGGAAAACGAGTCTTTTGAAAGACTGCTTTCGCTTGGGGTATCACATTATACTTTTCTCGGGATCTTCTCGGAGAAATTCCATATGATGGGATCCAATTTTAAGGTTCCGATGACCTTTTCATCAGCGGTTTTTTCTTTTCGGAGAAAAACTGTTGTACCACCGAATCTCTGATTAGGAGGCTTTCTCTTGGGATTTTCCTTAATATGGGAAATCAAGGATATCATCTTCAATGGCGAAGAGTGATGTTGACTGAGGTCCCTCTGGTTTTTCAGGATGAAGTTTCCTGCCAACCTTCTGAGATTCTTTTTGTCCTTTCTTAATGCCCCAGGTGGATACTCTTGCTTTTGAAGGAAGTATTTGATATCGTGATACCAAGGTTTGTCGTCTATAACTGCTTCAATTGTGAATATGTAAGCAGGCCATTCCAGGCGCATTATGTCAATCTTAGGTACGTCGTTCCATTGACCTACACTAATCATGGAAGAGAGAATGGCTAATGCATCAGCCATATGATTCTCTTCACGAGGGATATGATGAAACTCGATTATGTTGAAGAAGGGTAATAACCTTCTCGTGTAGTCTTTGTAAGGAATCAATCTTGATTGGTATATGTTCCAATCTCCTTTGATCTGATTGATAACCAGGGCTGAGTCGCCATATACATCCAAGTTCTTGATCCTTAAGTCGATTGCTTCTTCGAGACCCACGATACAAGCTTCGTATTCGGCCTCGTTGTTTGTACACTTGAATGTCAGTCTGACGGTGAAAGGAATGTGGGTACCCTGAGGTGTTATGATGAATGCCCCAATTCCATTTCCATAATGATTGACAGCTCCGTCAAAGATTAGTCCCCATTGGGAACCTGGTTCTGACCCTTCACTGGGTAGCGGTTCATCGCAATCTTTCATTTTCAAGTACATGACATATTCGTCTGGGAAGTCAAATCCGACTGATTCTTGATCGTCAATCGGTTGATGAGCCAAATGATTGGCTAAAACACTTCCCTTTACGGCTTTCTGAACGTGGTACTCGATGTCGTATTCTTATAGCAACATCTGCCAACGGGCAATCCTTCCCGTGAGAGCAGGTTTTTCAAAGACGTATTTGATTGGATCCATTTCGGAGATTAACCAAGTAGTGTGACGAATCATATACTGGCGAAGATGTTTGGCTGCCCAAGCCAGAGCAGAGCAAGTTTTCTCGAGCATAGTATATCGAGTTTCAGAGTCTGTAAACTTCTTGCTCAAATAGTAGATGGCAGACTCTTTCCTTTTGGTTTCGTCTTGTTGGCCAAGTACACAACCCACAGAGTCTTCCAAGACTGTTAAGTAAATGATCAGTGGTTTTCCTTCCACTGGAGGTGATAGATTCGGTGGGTTCAACAGGTACTCCTTGATACTATCGAAGGCGGTTTGGCAATCTTCTGTCCAAACACAGTCCTGAATCTTTTTGAGTAATTTGAAAATCGGCGCACATGTCGCGGTCATGAGGAATATAAATCTGGAAATGTAGTTCGAACGTCCCAGGAATCCCCTGACTTGTTTTTCAGTCTTTAGAGAAGGATGTCAGGATCAACCTTAATTCCTTTCTGGCTGACGATGAATCCTAGCAGTTTCCCTGAGCGGACACCGAATGTGCATTTGTTAGGATTCAAACGGAGTTTGTACTTTCTCAACCGCTCAAATAGTTTTGACAGGTGGGTCACATGCTCCTCCTCTGTTCTAGATTTGGCAATCATGTCATCGACATATACCTCAATTTCTTTGTGTATCATGTCATGAAACAGAGTAGTCATGGCCCTTTGATAGGTTGCCCCGGCGTTCTTCAAATCGAATGGAATTACCTTGTAACAAAAGGTGCCCCATGGGGTGATAAACGAAGTTTTCTCCATGTCTTTCGGCGCCATTTTGATTTGCTTATAGCCCGAGAATCCATCCATGAAGGAGAAAACTTTGAACTTTGTTGTACTGTCTACAAGCATGTCTATGAGCGATAAAAGAAAGTCATCCTTTGGGCTTGCTTTGTTCAGACCCCTGTAGTCTACACACATTCTGACCTTTCCGTCCTTTTTCGGAACTGGTACTATGTTGGTTGGCCATTAAGGATATTCTGACGTGGCGAGGAAACCCGCGTCAATCTGTTTTTGTACTTCCTCTTTGATTTTGATGGCCATGTTTGGATGAGTCTGTCTTAGTCTTTGTTTCACTGGCGGACATTCTGATCTCAATGGTAGATGATGTTCCACGATGCTGGTATCCAACCCTGGCATGTCCTGATAGGACCAAGCGAATACATCGGGAAACTCTTTGAGGAGCTTTATCAAACTTTCTTTGACAGTTGGACTGAGCAGTGCCCCAATCTTGACCTCTTTTCTCTCTTATTCTGAACCCAAGTTGACCGTTTCCAACGGCTCATTGTGAGGTTTAATGGACCTTTCCTCTTGTCTGAGTAATCGGGAGATCTCTTCTGGAATTTCTTTGTCATCTTCTTCTTCAGCCTCGAATACCGGGAATTCAAAGTTGGGAGAAGGCATTGGATCGTATGTTTCAATGGGGTTTAAAATAAGCAATCTGCATAACGTGATGATTTGTTTTTAGAAGAGATAGAGAGAATGCAAGAGTGTGTGCAGTGTACTTTCTGATAACTGCTTGTTTTTATTATTTGAGTTGTTTTTTAGGATTACCATTTTCTGAAAAAGCGAAAAGAGAAAACAGCAATAAATGCGGAAATTACATAACGACGTTATTTTATTTATGATCTTGTCGATTCTTTAAACTACAGCCCTATAAAACAAAACTTTGTCGCTTTGGGCAAAGCGAAGAGGTACATTTACAGAAAGTGAGATCTATCAAAACATCCGTTTCACCTGGGCAGGGTGAAAGGTTAAAGTAAAGACGGCAATTACTTCGACTTATGAACAACTTTCGGAACATTGACAGTAACCCATTGGTGGCGAACTCCTCGGTGAATCACAACATTTGGTACTTTCCTTCTTGATTTGTCTTCAGAAATAACGCTGATTTTTGGCGGAGCAGGATTGTTGAAATCTGTCTCCCTGGCAGATATGTCGTATGAGGATTCTTCAGTTGTATCTTGCACAGTGTTTGTACTCTCAGGTATATCTCCCCATCCAGTTAGCTGGATGTCTTCGATCCTGATACGAGAGCTTTCGGGAGCGGTGTACTTGCCCATGAAGTCGTATTTTCCACTTGGTTGTCCCAAGGTGTCCCACACCTCTTTGGAACTGGAGGAGTCATCCCTTTCGATGATGTTGACCTCGGGAAAAGCATAGTTAAGGAACTCTTGTCCTGTAATTGTTGTGAATTCATCGTTGTACTGGATGTTTTTTAAATGCGCTGAGTGTTGATCCCATGACATGGTGGGGACGCAGGTATTCTTTTCAATGATGCTTAGCTGATATGCATCGTTCGGCTTATTCTCTTGTCCCGAGTCTCCTGGGTATGGCTGCCACATTGGCAAGCCATCCATCGGGCCATAATAGTCGTTGTCAAAGCTGTCTTTCATCAGAGTGCCCTCCTCTAATGAGTTGGGTGGAGCACGGCATCCTTCCGGATTACAATCTCTGTATATCATTTTGACATCTGACCCTGGTATATATCCCGGACTCTGCGTAGGATAGCAAAATGGCATATGCGCCTCTCCCTGAGACATATAACCGTCCTAATTAAGATAGGACTTCCATTCTTCCTCCGATAGGAATCTCCCTCGTTGATGGTATGTACTTCTTGAGGCACTGGGTGAAGAAAACCTCTACTATGGAAGAAGTCCTGAATGGGATGAAAACTTTCATCGTTAGCAGCAGTCTGGGTACAGGTTGAGGAAAAGCCAAGACCTTTCTTCACTTTGTTATTAATAGGAATGACAAGTTGTCCTCATCCTTTCGCATTGTTGCTTTTGATTACTTCGAGAGCATCTATGTACGAGGAAATTGATGCTTCTTTTTCTGATTAATTGTCATTGCTCACCGAAAGTGCTTAGAACTGGGTTCCAACAACCTCCTCTGGTTCTACACAAGTGGATGATGATAAGTTACTCACGGGCAAGGTTTACTCCCCGCAGACCGTGACGAATTGGTCGTTTTTGACAAACTTCAGCTTTTGGTGAAGTGTCGAAGTGACTGGCCCCGTCTCGTGTATCCAAGGTCTTCCTAATAAGCAACTGTATGTTGCCCGGATGTCCATAACCTGGAAAGTTACTTGGAAGGTGTGAGGACCGATAGTTTTGGGGAGGTCGACTTCGTCGATAACCATTTTTTGGGATCCGTCAAATGCCTTGACGGTGACCTCACTGGCTCTCATCGGAGATCCTTGGTATGATAATCGCATCAATGTAGACTTTGGCATCACATTTAGAGCTGATTTGGTGTCTACCAATATGCTGGCTAATGCATCCTCCTGGCAGTTGACTATAATATTGAGTGCCATGTTGTGACGGTGGCCCTCTTCTGACAGTTCCTCATCAGTGAATCCCAAGTTATTGCAGGAAGTGATGTTGGAGATGATGCTGTCCAATTGTCTTATTGTTACATCCTGTTCCACAAAGGCCTGCCCTAAGACTTTCTGTAGAGCTTCCCTGTGAGCTTCGGAACTGAGTAAAAGTGATAACACCGAGATTTTTGATGGAGTTTGCAACAGTTAGTCCACAATGTTGTACTCACTCTTCTGGATGAGCTTCAGCATCTCATCGTTGTTTTTTGAAAGGTCGGGATCATTGGAATGACCGACTGGTTGATCAGGAACTTATTTTTGGGGTTCCCTTTCTTTGTTGGGTTCTCCAACTCCTCGGTTAAAGATTCGACCGCTCTGTGTTACTCGACTGATGTCTGCAATATTTACGACGGAGGGTAATGGAGTTTCCTTTCCATTCTCAATTGTTGTGGCACCTTATTTGTAAGGAATAGCCATAGTTGATTCATACGGTAGCGGTCCTGGTAGATAGATAACTACAGGAGCCTTCTGATTTTTCTGACCATTGTAAGTAATTTCAATCAGTTCCTGGTTAAGAACCTTCGTTTCTTCAAGTAGAGGAATGATGGCACAAACATCTTTGGTCCTCTCATGATCAGAGATTACGACAATGTCCTTGATTCGATCAGCAGAATAGTCTGAAGGGTTGCTCGCACGAGGTAACATCCTTGATTATATTCAGAGCAAACTCGACATCGTTCATAGTTGTGTGGTGGAACCTAGCCACGTCCACTTTGTATGCAGTGTACCCTTACTAGGTCTGTCTCTATTGACCGGACATCCTGACTTTGATGCCTAGCAGGGTTCCCGTTAGTCATGGTGACTTGTTGTGTGTCCTCATCCATATAGATCGGAAGCCACCAGTGGTTTAACAAGTGTTGAAGCGTTCTTTGAACGAGAGCACGTCCTTGGTCACTCTCACAACATCCCTTACATTTCTGATAATTATGCGAAGTTTGAAAACTGAGCCGGACTTGCTTAGCATGTACCTCCACCAAGCTGGTATTCATCAATCGAATATCAAAGATGTGAATCATATTCACTTGATAATGACTTCTATCCCGGTAGTCCTGAATCCGTCCAAGATCCATCTGACGCTGGAGGGCCTCTTGTATAACAGAGCATCCTTGTTTGTTTACCGAGCAGACTAGACAGGAATCGTAATCGTTCCGTGGCAGATTATGATGTTGGCTTTGCCTTGAGTGCATCGCCACCAAGTTGATATTCATCGTACGGATGTCGTGATTCTGGATGATGTTGGAACTCGAGTAAGTCATGTTGACATCACGAATTCGGTGCTCTTGGATCCATCCAAGATCCAATTGTTCCTGTAGAGCTGATTGCACCACAGAACATCCTTGATTATTTTTGGAGCAGATATCACATTGGTGATAATTGTGAGGTGGCACATGGTTGTATCCGCTCTGTCTACAATGCATCTTGACCAAGTTGGCCCTCAATAAGAGTACATCATGAATTTGATAGATGTGGTTACACTTTCCCTCTATCAAGTTTACCGCAGCTTTCTCGTGTTAAGGAAGCGGATTTGTGAGAACATTTGGATTCGTATCCTTGAAGGATAAGGCCCCGCTCCTAACAAGATTTTGCATATCGAATTTGAAACTGAGACAGTTTTCTATGTTATGCCCCAGTCCTCCTTAATGGTAAGGGCAAGTCTGATCTGCTTTGAACCAAAAAGGCGAATTCTCCAGGATTGCAAGAGGAGACCTGGTTTAGACATGCCCCTTGACCAGTAATAATGGAAATAGTTTTGCGTACAACATCGGTACAGGGTCAAACTCTGGTGGTCGCGTTGCACGGTTGTTGTTATACGGAGGACGAGCCTACTGAAGAGGTTGTTGTGTCCTTTGCTGATATTGCTGTTGATTAGGTTGGCTTTGAGCAACCTGAGGTTGATACGTAGGAACAGGTGCAGGGTTGACAGCAGGAGTTACAACTGCTATTGGTTGGTACCGTCGCCTTTACTTTCAGAGAGAGATATTACCAATATCTTGCTCTTTTTTCTTAAGGAAAACACTACCGTATTTTTTGGTACTGCTTGATGATCCAGCGTCTTTTACTAAACGTCCTTCTCGGACTGCTTCCTCAAGACGAACTCCCACGCCCACCATCTCAGTGAAGTCACTGGACGCACTGGCAACCATTCTGTCGTAGTAAAATAAGCTCATGGTTTTCAAAAAGATCTTTGTCATCTCTTTTTCCTCAAGAGGTAGACAAATCTGGGCGACAATTTCACCTCATCTCTGAGCATACTCCTTGAAGGTTTCCTTATCCTTCTATGACATGGCTCTGAGTTAATCTCTGTCCGGTGCCATGTCCAGGTTATACTTATATTGTTGAACGAAGGTAGCGCCAAGATCCCGAAAAGTGGCGATCTTAGTACGGTTTAATCCCATGTACCATTTTAGTGCGGCACCGGTTAAACTATCTTGGAAGTAATGGATCAGTAGCTGGTTGATCTCTGTCTGAGTTGACAACCTCCGAGCATACATCACCAAATGACTTTGAGGGCAAGAATTACCCTTGTACTTTTCAAATTCGGGCACTTTGAACTTGTGCGAAACTTTCACATTAGGGACCAAACAAAGGTCTGCGGCATCCTTTCCAAATAGATCCTGACCGCGAAGCGCTTGCAGCTCTTTCTGCATTTCCAGGAACTGTTCCTGGAACTCCTTCATTCTCTCATCCATACTTTCATTTCCACCTAAAGGTATTTGTGGAATTTGTCCTTCTGGGACAGTGTGCACCACAGGGGGTGTTACAGTGATTACGGCAGAGACTCTTGGTGCTTCTCGAAGTTTGTAACCTTCAGGAGTTGCTGTCATGCCTCTTGCATCTTCTCTTTTCCGAAGTTTGTAACCTTTAGGCCCAGCGGTTCCTGCTGCGGTTCCTTGATCTTCAGTGATCCGCAGAACATATCCTTCCGGGATATAACTAATAGGCATGCCCCAGGGACGATCTTTCGGCATGTTATTGTCGCTCCCGAGATTTTCATCCTGGTACAAACGCGAATGTGGCGTGAAAGAAAGAAAGAAGAGTCGCCAGCCAGGCATTTTTATCCCAAAGAAAGGGAAAGGTAATGTTGCACAAACCCGGGAGAAAGGAAAGAACGAGGTCTCGCGAACTAAAGAGAAAGGGTAAGGGAGTCGGTTACGTGAAGGGAAGGTATTAGCACCCCTTGACGTCCGTCGTAATCGACGGGATCCACGCTTGAAGTACTGCTCAAAGGGTGATAGGAAAGATACTGGAAAAAGAATGGAAAGGGAACGAGAAACAAATGTAGGGAAAATAAAAGAAGTGCTCGAATGGGCCCTACCCCACTGCCTATATATCTCATCGGGAACATGAGAATCAGAGCGACGTAGTTCCCCTCAACCAGGGTTACTTTGTTTGTGTCTTTTAGTGGAAACGTCAGAGTGCGCGCCCCAGCAGTTAGGTGTTGCAGCTCGCTGTATGGAGACTTAGGCGTTACTTGTTTCCGGTAGAACGGACATGACGAGTCCTTAAGGATTATAATGAAGGAGATGAGAAGAGAATTGTTTGTTTGTTTTTGTGTTTTGAAAGAAGTGTTTTGATTATTTTGTATTTGCAACGCATATTGTATTTAAGTCCTTCACGTAGGATCGAATGCCTCACATATCGACCCAAGACGGGACGTATGCTAAACATTCTAAGAAAGTGAGAGAAGACCCCTCACTATCTTATTCTCACATGAAAGGCTCAAATACAATATATGTTATGCCTTTATTAAGTGTTTTTGCTTTTGTTTTGAGATGAGAAGAAGAGAGACTCAAAGGTTGAGAAAGGTAAAATCTAATGAGGGAGACTAAGACTCAAACCCTAAAGTTATCATACATGGATGTTCCTAATGGTTAAGTGTGGTTTAGAAACCTAACTCTAAAATAAAAGAGAAGAAGAATGAGTTCTAACTTACTTCCAAGATGAAAGTTAAGTTAAGAACTCAAAGGGAATGAAAGAGATTGAACAAAGAAAGCATTAGATGATTATCACAAACATAAATTGAAAGCTTAAAAAGATAAGAGAAAAGGTTGTATATGGAAGCATATCCACACACTTGACTTACCATTAACCCCTGAAAATGTTAGCAAAACCATTTTCAAGTAAAGAAATAAAGAAAGAATGACAAGTAAAAACCAAACAAGTTAAGAACTAGAGAATAAAGGTCCTAAAGTTTGAAAAGCACTCAAGGTCAGAACCTAAACCACAAGAATGTTCTTTAAGGTTAAGGTACCAAACACAATCAAACTTTGCACAAACAATGTTCTAAACATCAAAGAAATGCACCATGAGATTAGTTGATGAAAGGTGAATAAAAGTGCAAGATGAACATGTATTTATGCTTAATGAAATGCCAAGGTCAGAAGCATACATCATATTATAATGCATATGGATGTATATTAAAAATCATACAAGGCATGAATGGGATGATTCAATTAGAAGAACATAGATGAAGAAGATATGAAAAGGAGATAAACATGTTTCAATTAGATGCACAAATTTACATGTTAAAGATGCATAACATATGAAATGGGTATGGATACATATAGACCAGTAGCAAACAATTAATGATATGCAAATGACATGAGTGAAATGGCATACACAATGCAAATACAAATCATGTAAAGCACAAGAAGAAATTAGGTGTGGTATTAGGTAAAAAATGCAAGTAAAAATGCATAAACAAACATCAAAGACAAACCCAAATCAAAAATGACCTATAAGTATGACATAAGATGACCTATAATCCTCTAGACAACCATATAATCTCACACAAAGTAAGCAAGACAAAATGGCACAAGTGCCTTATCAAAATCATGTTAGATGGAAGTAGAATAATATGTACAATTGTTGCTTCAAATGCAAGGTATCAAACAATTACCAAATCACATTAGAAAAATAATGAACATAAGTTACAACTAACCTAAGTCAGGGGCTAAACATGTATCAAAACTCATGGCAAAACTCAAAAGGAAACATGATCAAAATATATCACAAAGTCTTGTTGAGACACATCAAAAGAAAGCTCACATAAGCTCACATATTCACGTCAAAACATAAGATAAAATGCCTTTAAAAATGAAATGAAAATGTTTTTAGATGCTTTTAGATGTTACTTAACAAGTTCAAAAATAATGAGTGCAAAAGCATTTGTGAGTTAAGAAAAATAGAATGGAAAAGATCAACTACCAATGAAGAGAAACATTTAAAAAGAAATTAAGAAGAAATTCTGAAAATAAGAGCAAACATTAGTAAACTCAGAATTAAAAATTATAGAAAATTATTTTAATATGTCAAGATGGTTGGTGAATTTATTTAGAATTTTTAGAGTTGAATTAATATTTTTAATAAGAGAAAATCAAACAATATAGAAAAAGAAAATAAAAATGCAAAGGAAACAAGCAGGGGGTGCAACGTGACCAAAATATTAGTTTAAAATGGAATTGGGCTCAAACATGGGGAGTGTGAAAAGCAACTTAGGCCTGGTCCACTATGCGCGTGTGTGTGTGTGTATTATGGTGCACACTCAGTCAAACATGGAGGCAATCACAACCACATGATCAATCAGCCACAATCAATCAAGAAAAGTAAACGAATCTAACGCATCACAAGGCATGCACACCATAATTATCACGCACGCACACACATGCAATCACTCAGAGTAAAAAATAAGGCACGTGACATGGACCCTCCCTCATTTATATGTTGGCAAAATATTAAGCGTTGGATTAAAATGATCTAACGGACGTGATATAATCTGAGTCTTAAACCCTAAACAAACCTCACCGGCCGGAGAAGGACCTCCGGTCATCTTCTCCGGCCACTCTCCGGCCACCTGTAAGCATCACATTTTCCAGAAACATACAAACCGCATATCAAAATGAAGAGGAAGTCATGTAGAACAAGAATCCACAGTCCAAATTCACAAACAATGCAGGATCAGAGAGAATCGAACAAGAGAAATTTGCCCTAGGATTTGGATCTAAGCTTCTAAGAAGCTCTATCAATTAGCCAGAGTTTATGAGCTCCTAATGAGCTAAAAGCAACACATCTTAAGCTAAAATCATGAAGAATCGTGCAAGAAAGAGTTGGATGAATGAACCTGAAACTTGGAGATTCTTGGAACTTCAGAAAACCAGAGGTGAGAACTCCTTTATCCTTGAGAAAATTGACCAAATAAAGGTGTGTGTAGGTTGTTCTTGCAGTGAATATGATGAAGAAGATCAGTGAAATAGAAGAAGAAATCAAGCTTCCATGCTTTGTGCTGCAATGTTGCTTGATGATAAAGATTGATGAAGAACAATGATGAATTCGTGCAATGAGAGAGAGAGAGAGAGAGTTCAGAGAGAAATTTTTTAGAGAAAGTGTGTGAATGATTTATGAAATTGTGAGAATGATGAAGTCCCTCAAAAATCTGTGTAAGTTTGAATTATATAGTTGTGGTTAGTTGCTAACTAGTGTGGTTAATAGTTAGGAAAAGAGTTAAGTGAGTTGGGTTAAGTGAGTTTGATCTAACTAACTGAGTTGAGTTAGTTAGTGACACGAGTTGTTGAGTTTGGCTATGGTGTGGAGAGGTTCTTGGAGTTCATGATGAGGTTTAGAACGGATGGTGGTGATGTTATGTTGTTGCTGCAGAAACTTGCAAGACAAGCTTCTCTCTTTCCTTTTTGGTGCATAATAGCAAGGTATGTGTAATGTGTAAGAGAGTGTTTGTTCAAATGAAGTAAAGGCTGAATGGTGTGAGAATGCGTGTGAATGAGAAATAAAACCAACGAACAATGCACAAAACTCTATTCTTGGCAGCATGGTTTCAATGAAAACAAGGGAGTTTGGTGACGAAATTCTTCATGTACAAGGCATGAAATGGTGAGATTTTGCTGTCATTAGAAAGAGGAAATATAAGAGAACATGATTGATGTTGGAATTGAATGGAATGGAAACTTGTAAGATGATCAAAAATAGCTTAGAACATCAAGGCACAAAACTGACTTCATGGCGTGACAACTTGGTTTGCAGGCATGGCATCATGGCCTATGGAATTTCAGCATGAGACCCCTATGTTTGGACCATCATAACTCTTCCATAACTTGTTTAAATGAAAAAATGTCCAACATCAAAGTTGAAGAGGACATTTAAATGAACAACTTTGATGTTCAACATTTTTTCATTTGAAGCTTTCTTCCATGAGAAAAATGGCTTGACATTTGGCACACCAAGTGTTTGATGAAATTATGGCCTGGGGGCCTGAACTTGCCTTGCCATGACTTGGTTTTTGCCTTGATTTTACCAACTTTGATTGATCATAACTCCCTCAATTTTGATCCAATGGAAGAGTTCTTTATATGGATTTGAAGCTTAGAATGTGATCTTTAATTGGCTCAACTTGGGCCTGAAGTTTGGAGCATTTATCTTGAAGAAAGGAAGCCTTAAAGTGTAGTGTAAAATGGTCCAAACATGCCATTTTTGGAAACCCTAAGTTTCTAAAAATGGCAACTTTGTACAACTCTTGATTTTTGATGATTCCTCCATCATTTATAGATCAAATCTTGTCCATTGACCATATGTAATTTGAATTTCATGAATTTGACCTTAAAAAGTCAGGAGTTGACTTTTTCCACTGCACAATTGACTTTTTCCCTAATTTCTTGATTCTCAAGCAACTGACCAATTGAACCTCTTCTGAAATGAACCAATGGGCAATCTTCCATCCTTAGATACTTGATATCATGTAGAAAACATTGAGATCAAGTTTGAACCAAAATTTAATCAGGAGACCACTTGAATTCAAAACCCTAATTTTGACTGCTTTTGGTTAGGAGATGATGAGCTATCCAACTTTCTTGATGAATTCCCATCCTCCAATGACTTGTGGGACCAAAATGATATCATATAAGATGTAAGAGGCTCTTGAGGCTTGCTTTAAGACCCTTGGCTCTTGTTCTCTTGCTTTGGATGATCAACACTCTGAGGACCACTGATCACATGCCCTATGCTGAATGCAATGCAATGCTTTATTTTTCTATGCTTGAATGGAATGCAATGCAATGAAAGTACATGCTAAATGATATGGAAGATGAGAGGGAAAATTTTGGGTATTACAGCTGCCCCTATTCAATCACTGTAGACCTAAATGGATGATAGCGGTTGCTTTCAGACTTTCAAGGTATGGAGAGATTGAATACCAAAAAAATAACCAGAAAATTTGCACTCTATGGAGAATAAGAAAAAAAAGGGATATAAACCCAACCAAATGAACTCTGCTTGAATAGAACTATGATGATAGCCATACTGCTGGAGAAATGTCTTTTGGGATGACGCCAGACGACTACTGGCTTGCCACACTGCCGGTGGGCTTTAAAAATGTCTTTTGGGACGACGCCAGATGACTACTGGCTTGCCACGCTGTCGGTGGGCTTTAAGAATGTCTTTTGGCATGACGCCAGACGACTACTGGCTTGCCACGCTGCCGGTGGGCTTTAAGAATGTCTTTTGGGACGACGCCAGACAACTACTGGCTTGCCACACTGCCGGTGGGCTTTGAGAATGTCTTTTGGGACGACGCCAGACGACTACTGGCTTGCCACACTGCCGGTGGGCTTTGAGATATAGGGGAGTGATGACTCTGCCAGGAATTACTTCATCTGCCTGGGGATGAATTCTGATCATAGCAACTCCACTGGGGATGAAAATTTTCTGAATGACGTTCTGCTGAGGAAGAAAAGTCATTAAAACTCTGCCTGGGGATCTATCAAACCCGAGATCCTTTGCGGGGATAATCATCCTTCTGACTCGGCTGGGGAAAGAATATACTAACACTCTGCTGAGAAAAATATTTTGTTGATCAGCTAAACCTCTGCGGGGAGAAAGAACAACTCATCTGAGGAGTATTACTGACAAGATTCAATGATGAACTCTGTGGGGATACAACTGCCAGAGATACAATCTTGCTGAGGACCGGAACTGCTCCTTCGGGGATAAACGAATCCTGGTTGGAAGACATTCCGTTGCAACATGCTGAATAAGAGTCCCTAGAGATCTGCTGGGAAAGCACAAAGCAAATCCATATTAATCTGTTGAGTAACAAAATTGTCGAGCTTTAGAATAAGAGCCACAATGTCTCATGCTAGGCGAACTTTCCGTTTGACAACTCCACTAGGCATAACGAGTTTACAACAAACTCTGATGGGGAGAACCGCTTCAAAGCGTCTCATGCTGGGGAATGTCTCTTAAGAGGATTTTATAGAAGACCAAACATCTTCAAACTCTTAGACAAATACTGAGACTTGAGCTAGTTGTATTAACTGGTAGATTACTCTACTGGGGATAATAGGTCTAGAACACACCTTGTCGGATAGATTTCAAGATGCCCCCTGCTTGGGAGGGTCACAAACTCGCTTTTGCCCCAGGTTACACGACTGATCTGAAGAAATTGTCCTGAGAGGATTTTACAGAAGACTTGGCGTCTTCCAACTCCCGGACACTCACTGAGTCTTGAACATTAGCTGCAAGGTCTGCGAAGCAACTCTACTGGGGAACTTCCAAACGTTATCGACACAGAAAAGCTTGTAGTTGTTGGAAGTGCTGAATGAGAGGATCAACTTAATAAGATACAACGATACCCAATTGAAATTAATTCACCGATATTGAATCATCGTGAACGACCGTCGACCGTATGACGGACTCAATCAGTAAATGTTGTGACAAAAGGGTGACATGTGAGCCCTTTCCTGAACTGGATTGCCCCGGCATTCTGCATGGGGATAAGTGATTACTTGTTTAGAAGAAACGAGCCATGATCTCAGAAAGGCTTCAATCTTGTTTTTGAGCCTAGTATGAGACTGCTACCTGCAAGCAAAAGGATATGCACATATGCCCCGTGCCGGATATGACTTTGGCAACTGAGAAAATCCAACTCCGAACCATTACTTGTTGGGGGGAAGCACCCAACAATGCTTGGCGCTGAAAATGACTCCATGTTAGGCTTTCGAATGTAAACCTGCAACAAAATAAATGCACACATATGTCCAAGGGATTGCATGGTTTGAATCCACCGTTCGGAGTTAATCAACATTCAAAGCAATTTTAAATGTTTTTCTTGTGCATGTTATTGTAAAGCCTCAATGTTTTCAACAATGCAATGTTTTTTATCAAAAATTCGGACGTTTTTACAAACAAAACAGTAAAATGAAAACAAATAAGAAGCTTTTTGACTGAATAATCCACTTTATTGATTGAAAGGCCCAGAATAGGCAAGTACATCAGGAAGCAATCCCTGGAAAGAGGTGATCGCTAAAAATTGAGAAAAGAAACTATCCTAATGGCAATGTGAAAACGGTATTTCACTGAGTTTCAATTCTGCTATGACCAGTATGTCTTCAAGACTTTCCGATTATCTTCACTTTCTGAGGAGAATGATTGGACTGATTCCTACCCTTTAGAGATTGTCAGTTTGAGTGAAACGATGATGTAGTACAGATGACTCAGATCGCGGTCTTCGCTTAATCCCTCTTTTGCGTGGATCGCCCTTTCGGGTTTTCAATCCACCGGGATACTCTTTCTTGCCTGAGTTGTCTTTGCGGATTTTCAACTCACCGGGTGTACAGATTTTTTTTTTATATCCCTAATTTTTGCCCGAACCTTTTTATTCTGTTTTTACGGTTCGCCGGGATGCCCTTTTTTGCCTGGACTTTTCTTTTTTTCTGTCCAGCGGGTCTCTTTATGCGAAGTATTTTTTTACTGCGTCTGAGTTGACAGGGGATGGAAAATCTTCACCATCCATGGTTGTAAGCATTAAGGCTCCGCCAGAGAAAACCTTTTTAACCACGAATGGACCTTCATAGTTCGGTGTCCATTTTCCCCTGTGATCTGTGTTTGGAGGACGGGTCCTTTTAAGTACCAATTCACCAACTTGATACTCCCGAGGTCGCACTTCCTGATCAAATGCTCGTTTCATTCTTCTTTGGTACAATTGACCATGACACATAGTTGCTAATCTCTTTTCCTCAACTAGGCTTAGCTCATTGAATCGAGTGCGAACCCATTCTGCCTCATCCAGTTTGACATCCATCATAACTCTCAACGAGGGAATCTCAACTTTAACTGGTAGGACTGCCTCAGTAGATGTCCTTACTGATGTTTGGTACCCATGCAAGGCAAACGGTAACATCTCATGCCAATCTTTGTATGTCACCACCATCTTTTTCACAATCCTCTTGACATTCTTGTTGGCCGCTTCAACAGCGCCGTTCATCTTTGGACGGTACGGCGAAGAATTGTGATGCTCAATTTTGAAGTCCCGACATAATTCTGCCATCATTTTGTTGTTGAGATTAGAACCATTATCAGTAATGATTCTTTCGGGCACTCTATAGCGACAGATGATATCTCTTTTCAGAAATATGGCTACCACCTGCTTGGTGACATTAGCATAGGACGCTGCTTCCACCCACTTGGTAAAGTAATCAATAGCGACCAAAATGAAGCGATGGCCATTGGAAGCAGTTGGCTCAATCTTTTCGATCATATCAATGCCCCACATTGCAAAGGGCCAAGGAGAAGACATGACATTCAACGGATTCGGAGGTACATGCACTTTATCTGCATAAATCTGACATTTGTGGCATTTGCGGGCGTATGAACAACAATCTGCATCCATAGTCAACCAATAATACCCCGACCTCAACAGTTTCTTTGCCATTGCATGTCCTCCGGCATGGGTACCGAAAGAGCCTTCGTGCACTTCTTGCATCAACATGTTTGCTTCGTGTCTATCCACGCATCTGAGCAAAACCATGTCGAAGTTTCATTTGTACAACAAGTCATCTTGGTTCAAGAAGAAACTACCAGCCAATCTCCTCAAAGTCTTCTTATCTTTGGTAGATACCCCAGGCAAGTATTCTTGACTCTTCAAGAAGCATTTGATATCATGAAACCACGGCTTGTCATCAGACACTACGTCAACAGCAAATACGTGTGTTGGCCTGTCAAGACGAGACACCTCAATCTTGGGTACATGATTCCACCTCTGCACTTTGATCATAGAAGACAATGTGGCCAAGGCATCAGCAAACTTATTCTCGTCTCGAGGAATATGGTACAACTTCACTGTTGTAAAGAAAGTCAACATCCTCCTCGCATAATCTCTGTAAGGAATCAAGTTTGATTGATGAGTGTGCCAATCTCCATTAATCTGATTGATCACCAAAGCTGAATCACCGAAGATATCGAGGGTCTTAATTCGCAAATTAATCGCCTCCTTAATCCCCATTGTACAAGCTTCATATTCTGCTTCATTGTTGGTGCATCTGAAAGTTACTCGGGCAGTGAAAGGCATATGAACACCTTCTGGCGTGATAAGAACTGCTCCAACTCCGCATCCATTCATGTTGACGGCCTCATCAAACATCAAACTCCATTTGGATTCAGGGTCTGGCCCCTCCTCCGGGAGTGGTTCCTCGCAATCTTTGACTTTGAGAAACATGATGTCCTCATCAGGGAAATCAAATTTCATGGGTTGGTAATCATCAATAGGCTGTTGTGCAAGATAGTCTGACAAGATACTTCCTTTGATGGCTTTCTGAGAAGTATACTGGATATCATATTCAGTCAGCACCATCTGCCAACGTGCAACCCGTCCGGTCAATGCTGGTTTTTCAAATATGTACTTGACAGGGTCCATCTTTGAAATTAACAAGGTTGTATGAGTGAGCATATATTGCCTAAATCGATTAGCAGCCCATGCAAGTACACAACATGTCCTTTCAATCATTGAGTATCGTGATTCGCAATCATTGAATTTCTTGCTCAAGTAATAGATGGCATGCTCCTTCTTACCCGTCTCGTCATGTTGACCGAGAACACAACCCATGGATCCTTCAAGCACAGTCAAATACATGATCAGTGGTCTCCCTGGAACTGGAGGCATGAGAATTGGAGGTTCCTGCAAGTATTCTTTTATTTTCTCGAAAGCCCTTTGGCAATCGTCATTCCACCTGACCGCTTGTTCTTTTCTTAACAGCTTAAATATTGGTTCACAAGTGGCTGTGAGGTGAGATATGAACCGTGTAATGTAGTTCAATCTACCCAGGAAACCACATACTTCTTTCTCTGTTCTTGGTACAGGCATTTCTTGTATCGCTTTTATTTTGGCAGGATCAACCTCAATTCCTTTTTCGCTTACGATGAAACCCAGCAATTTACCGGACCGTACTCCGAAAGTGCACTTGTTCGGATTCAGCCTTAGTTGAAACTTTCTCAACCTCTCAAACAGTTTCTTCAAGTTGACCAGATGCTCCTCTTCTGTTCGAGACTTGGCAATCATATCATCTACATAACACTCAATCTCCTTATGAATCAAGTCATGGAAGAGTGTTATCATAGCTCGTTGATACGTTTCCCCGGCGTTCTTCAACCCAAAAGGCATCACCTTGTAACAGAAGATACCCCACGGGGTAATGAATGTTGTCTTTTCCATGTCTTCCAGTGCCATCTTGATTTGGTTGTACCCGGAGAAGCCATCCATGAAAGAGAATACCGAGAACTGAGCGGTGTTGTCAACCAGTACATCAATATGAGGTAAAGGAAAGTCATCTTTCGGACTTGCTCTGTTTAGATCCCGGTAATCAATGCACATTCTGACCTTACCATCTTTCTTCGGCACCGGAACGATATTTGCAACCCACGGTGGATAATTGGTAACGGCCAGAAATCCCGCATCTAACTGTTTTTGTACCCCCTCCTTGATCTTGAGAGCCATCTCTGGTTTAGTTCTCCGGAGCTTTTGTTTGACAGGAGGACAGCCCTCTTTCAACGGCAACCTGTGCACAACAATGTCTGTATCTAACCCCGGCATATCTTGATACGACCAGGCAAAGATGTCAACATATTCCCGCAGCATACTGATCAGCTCCTTCTTCACCTCGGCCTGCAGGTTGGCTCCAATCTTAATCTCTTTCTTGGCGTCCTCGGAACCAATGTTGATAACCTCAATTGTCTCTTGGTGAGGTTGAATTACCTTTTCCTCCTGCTTCACCAATCTGGCCAATTCCTTGGGAACTTCACAGTCTTCTTCATCCCCCTCTTCGGCTTGATAGATTGGATTATCAAAGTCATACTTGGCCATAGCAGAATCGTTATCAATGAAATCCGGGCGATTAAGTCTGCATGATTGGGGGTTATGCTTTATTTTAGAATGAGGCTTTTTGAAAAAAGAAACAACAAAAATAAAACATTGCCATTTTATTATTTTTTCTACAAAACTAAAAATGAAAGACAAGGAACACAAAATTTGAATGCAAAACGTCCTTTATTAATGATAAAAAACCTTGCAAATGCAATTATGAGGCCCTACAAATGGATCTACATGCCTTGGGCAGAGCGCAAGATTTTAACATGCAACAAAGAAAAACAAAGAAAATTACTCTGTTTGAAGAGTAACTTGAACAATCTCTTCAACAGACCAATTGCACAGCTCTTGACCCGGCACACACGGGCGCACCCAATTGTCAAGATCACAATCACTGTCGATGCCATCTTCACTTACATCGCACATCTGATTTGGATTAATGATTCCCTTGCTGTAGAAAGTAATCGGCCCCTTGCGCTCTGCTACAATAGCTTGATACAGGTTATAGCCTATACCGAACTTATCTTCCTTTGCAGAGACTTCAATCAATCTGCCCCAGCCTTGGGCATTACCTGCTTTGACCACTTCCAATGCCTGTTTATAAGAAGCAATGGAGGTACCCACCTGTTCTTCACCTTGAGAAGATACTGCCTGTGAAGACGAATCACCAATATTGACTGCCTCAAATGCTTGACTCAGCATCTCATGGATCTCTCCATCCATTTCCACGTACTTAAATGTAGACAGCTGACTTACGAAGATGTCTTCCTCTCCACATACAGTCACCACTTGACCGTCGACCACATATTTCAACTTCTGGTGCAACGTAGATGTCACTGCCCCAGCGGCATGAATCCACGGTCTGCCTAACAAGCAGCTATATGCGGGTTGAATGTCCATCACGTAGAACACGCACTTGAACACCTGAGGACCAATCTTTACTGGGAGCTCTACCTCTCCGAACACAGAATGTTTCGAACCGTCAAAAGCCCTCACTACCAAATCACTTAGTCTTAGAATAATTTCTTCAGCGTCTAACTTCATTAAGGCCTTCTTTGGTAACACATTCAGGGAAGACCCCGTGTCCACCAACACATGAGATAATACTGCGCCTTTACACTCTAGGGTGATGTGTAATGCCCTGTTGTGATTGCGACCCTCCGTAGTCAAATCAAAGTCTGTAAAACCTAGCCCATGGCTAGCATTGACATTAGAAACAACCGACTCCAATTGATTCACAGTAATCTCTTGAGGTACATAGGCCATATTCAAAACCTTCAAAAGTGCCTCTCGATGAGCTGCATAACACATAAGCAACGACAAGATAGAAATTTTTGATGGCGTTTGATTCAACTGGTCGACTACTTTATAATCACTCTTTTTGATAAGTCTCATGAACTCCTCCACCTCTTTCTCAAAAGTACCTTTCTGCATAGATTCAGGAACAACAACATCCTCTGTAGCCACCTGTTTACCTTTAGCTTTGGTTGCTGCCTCAGTTTCAGCATTAGTTCTCAAAGTCTGTGGAGCAAACAAGCGTCCACTTCTGGTGAAGCCACCAAGACCTCCAACATTATCAATACTGGAACTACCCCCAGCTGGAGCTTCCACCTCTTACTTTTCTCCTTGGTAGTAAACATCTGCACCGTAGTGCCATGGGATAGCCTGCTTACTAGTATAAGGAACTGGTCCTGGTACCGTGATAGTAACAGGACTCACTACAGCAGGCACAATGGTTGCAGCAGGTGCTGGCACCTGAATTTCAGCTGCCATAAAATAAATGGTAACAGTTGACACAACATCGTCCTTTTTGTCCCCCTGTTCGAACTGTAGACAACCTTCATCAATCAAATTTTGAATACCGGCTTTCAGTTTGTCGCAACCATTACTCTGATTCTCGCAATCAACATAATCTTCTTCACAGCCAGGGAACACTTGCCCCTTCAACAACCGAGCCTTCATAATACTCAAGGGAGTTCTTACCTTGTTCACATCAGTTACCAAATTCAAAACTTTCCCATCTTCAATGGCATTGACCTTTGGCGCATTATGATCCGGCATGGGATTCTGAAGCACATTTGATGGAGGCGAGAAATTAATTTCTTTGGCATCGATCAAATCCTGTACTTTATGCTGGAATGTACGACATTGTTCAATGTTATGACCTGGAGCCCCAGAATGATACTCACAGCGGGCATTAACATCGTAACCCTTTGGTAATACTGCAGGAGCCGGGCCCATCGTACGAAGCTCCACCAGATTAAGCTTCAACAATTGGGGTAGCAAAGCTGCGTAAGTTAAAGGTAAAGGGTCCATATGCCTATCATCTCGTCTCTGCTGATATGATCTCTGTGGCTGTTTATTATTCTGCGACGGAACATTCTGCTGCCATGGCTGTGATTGAACTTGCGGACTAGGAATGGTAACAGCGGCAACCTGATCATAGGAATCTTGATAGCCTTTTCCTCTTCCTCTATTCTTATAAACAGCACTAGCCTCCCCATCTCTCTTTCTAGTAGATCCAGCAAATGGCTTCCTCACTCCTGAAGAACTAGCACCACTAGCATCTTGTATTTTTCCGAGCTTCAACAAACTTTCAATCCTTTCCCCAGCGATTACAATGTCCGCAAACCCAGTTGAAGGAAAGGCATCCAACCTATCCAGATAAGTTCCCTGAAGAGTACCCATAAACATATCGACCATCTCTCGGTCCTGCAGCGGGGGTTGAACCATGGCAGCTAATTGGCGCCACCTTTAAGCATATTCCTTAAAACTCTCCAGCACATTCTGAGCCATACTCTGCAGCTGAGTACGGTTCGGAGCCATGTCCATGTTGTATTGATACTGCTTGACAAAAGCATGAGCTAATTCCTTCCAGTTCCTCATAGAAGTCCTGCTCAACTTCATATACCATTCTTGAGATGCCCTAGTAAGGTTGTCTTGGAAATAGTACATCCACAATTTCTTATCGTCAGTATGAGCAGTTATCCTCCCCACATAAGATTGGAGGTGAGTTTTAGGACAAGTAGTGCCATTGTACTTGTCAAATGTTGGTGGCTTGAACTTGTGAGGGATTCTTACTCCAGGTACCAATCCCAAGTCAGAAACATCAAAACCAAGAGTGTTTTGGGATTCAATGGACTTGATTTTTTCAGCGAGCTCGTCAAACCTGCGAGTGTTCTCATCTTCAACATCTAACAGAGTGAACTGATCATCTTGGTTATCTTCTACAACCTGACGAACCCCAGTAGTTCTAGGAGGGTCATCGCCTGCATTAACGCCAGCCTGATTGCCATTATCATTCTGCACCTCTACCTGTGGCCGCTCGACCATTACCCTGAGTCTTTCCTGATTTTGAGCCATACCAGTCATTAAGGTCATGAACTGGTCCATCCTGTTCCTCAACTCAGCCAATTCAGTTTGCATCTAATCCATGATCTTAGTCTGGTTTCTGCGAGTTGCGTACCGGTGGATGTGGTTATCAGCTATAGTGCCTGAAACCAAATAAAGGTTAGAGGACCTTCAACGAGTACCTGAAAAGAAAACAACAAAAATGCAAAATGATATGCAATGCAATGCAAATGCCATGTTTATCATTTCCGAGGTGCCCTACACCCTGATTCCAATCTTAACCACAGAAATCTGAAGATCAAAAATCGTGATATGAAGGGGCGTGCCGTGACCGTGTGCTTGCGTACAGATAACAGCCAAAGGAACATTTCTGAATAAACTACTCATTTCAATTAAAAAGGAACCAGACATACGCATAGCGTTCAACAACGAGTTCAAACAACATGCATCAAAATAGTGGATTCATCAACAAGCCTGATGATATCCATCAACAAAATTACATTAAGAGAAAGAGAGAAAAACGGTCAATCTGATAACTCTAAATCCTTCAACTTTTCACTTTAATATTTTACCTCCTCGAAGAGTATGCGAGTGCGCTGGTGATTTGGTCTTTTGATTAACTCCTTAATCATAACATCTCTTTTTGCTAGAGCTTCAGTCAGCGAATCCATATGCATCAGGAGAGATTCATCATCACAGACTCCTTTATGCCTTTTCACACCGGCTTGCATTTTGAGTTTCCCCATATTTGCCATAGCTTCTTCAAGCTCCTTCTTGGAAGTCTTCAGCTCCTCTCTGGCGCTTACCAATTGCTCTTGGCTTTTACCGAGGTTCTCCCGATACTTCCTCCGTTGTTCATGTGCCTTTTTAAGCTCGTCATCCCTGATCTTCAGCTGTTCCTGCAACTCTGCATTCTCGATTCTAACCTCATCCCAAGCTTGCTAAAACTTGGCTAGCGTGTCCTTGGTCTGAGCTAAAGTCTATTTGGTCTTCTTATGAGCTTGAGTGGCAGCATCGACACCTTTACTAATTTTCTGGAAATGTTGAGCTCTTTCGGCGAAATCCTTTTCTCTTGCAGCTAAGATTTTTCCGGCGTCTTGGGCTTTATGCTCTAACTCTTTGTTGGCATGCAGAACATTTTGAAGAAGACTACTCAGATCTGAATTCTCCACCCGAAGCTCCTTCACTAACTTCTGCAGCTTGTCAAACTCCTCGATGGCTACTATGGTAGGCTGCTCTGGCATTACAGGATATAAAGGGGGTTCCCTTAAAAAAGGCAAGAGTAATTCGTTCACCTTCATTTCGATCCAACTTTCATAATCAGGATAAGATCTGCAATCCATTTTTCCAAAAATTGTTTTTCCTGTTTTACGGTGGTGCCCCCAAGCATTCACAACTTCTCTCAGCATTTCCTCATTTTCAATCCCTATAAAGAACAAAGATTTCTCAACATCCCGGTCTGTGGGAGGATACCTGGAAGCGTATCCAAACTGTCTAATGGCCAGGATCAGGTTATAATTGATTCCCCCTTTCCTGCCAATTAGAGGCACATTGGGAAAATTCCCACAACTGGTGATAATCTCGACTCCCAACAACTTACGATCGAACCAGACAATGTTATCAGCAGTTAATCCCATTATCCGCTTGGACCATTTTAAGGAATCCTTTGTATCTACAAAGGCACCTGTCTGAGGTAAATGCTTCAAAAAACAATGAGATAAAAGCGGAGTGCGACAATTGACAGATCCTCCCCCTTCTTTTTTCATTCTTGAAGTGCACAGAGTAGTAAAAATCTCCTAACAAAGTGGGAACCGGATTTTTGAGAACTAAAACTCTTATAGCCTGCATATCCATAAAATCCTGTTGATTAGGGAAAAGAACAATGCCATATATACATAAAGCCAGGATGGAATTGTAAACTGCCTAATTCTTTGCTTCAGCAGCCTCTTGAGCTTGACTGGTAAGAAAGGCTAAGTGAAAACCTTTTACCCCATTTTTGATAGCCACATTTCCTTTTAGCACTGAATCTTTCACCTCTACCACAGCTGCAATCTCCTCTATGCTAGGATGACTACCAGAAAAGAATAGCTTTGCCGATTCGACCGGAATTCCCAAAATAAATGAGAACTCTTCCAAAGTAGGCATCAAAATGTAATCCGGAAAAAGAAAGCATCTCAACGAAGGCTCATAAAACTGTAGCAACGTGTGAAGAGCGTCATGTTCATACTGTGTGATTCTGCGGACCATCTCAACCAATTTCCCATATTTCTTCTAGAAGTTGACAAGAACGCCGGTGTCGGCCATAGCTATCATCTTATGCAGTAAATCCAAAGTAGGTTCTGGGAATTTGTAGGCAACGTTGCTCTTTCTCTTGAGAATTGTCTCTGTCGAGCCCATTGATTGGAATCAGAAGTGTAATAAGCACCTGTAAATGACAAACATGAATGTTATGATATGATAATGCAATGCAAAAGGGCATGGTATCAGTGTGCTCTGTGTCTGTGCTGGACTGTGTGCACGGTGTCTGTACAAATCTGGGAATAATATTGTAGATAGAAACCCACTGACTGTAACAAGTTACATCAACTGTCTGTGAAAATACCAGAGTATCAGGGTATGTGGGAGGCATGGTCACCTGCAAACCTGTAAACACCCGCCCATACTCACATGTGGGTACTAGAACAGCGGTTCCTCAGTTTCGGATTCTCTATTTTGAGAAGCAATAGCACATTCAGCCCGTAGGATACAATGCTATCGCCAAACAAAGAGATCGTTCACTGATTCCCCAAAAATAAAGGCCATCCTATGCAAGTTCCAAAGTGGGCCCTCGGGTGCGAATGGGTTTGCCACAGAACGTGGTCTGCCACTGTCACCGCTAAAGAGGGATGTTTCCACTAAGGTCCTCAATGATCGGTCACCAGAGTCGACAACTTTCTAGGTTAACACTCCAAAATGCACAAGACGCGCAAATCAGAGCATCTCCCAAGAAAACCTCGTCTGGTTGTGAATTTCGTGTAAACCATACGTACCAAAAATGATACGTAGGCCACACTACTTTCCACTCTAATCCTATGTATGTACTCAAGCCTGTGTAATGGGCTTATCTCTCAAAATACCCATCCCGCCAAACAGAAAACCAGCACAGCACAGTCCAGTATAATAATGATATGTAATGTAAAGAATGCGATAAATACAGTAATACAGTAAAGCAATAATACGGTAAATAGCAATATAGTAAAAATAGTAAATACAACATCAAAATAAACACCCAATGAAAAAAAACAGACAAGCGCTAGGATTGACTCGCCTAGGAAACCAGAGATTCTGGTTTCCTAAAGTCCCCAGCAGAGTCGCCAGCTGTCGCTCCTGGGATTTTCATCCTGGTAAAAACGCGAAAGTGGCGCGAAAGAAAGAAAGAAGAGTCGACAGCCAGGCATTTTTATCCCAAAGAAAGGGAAAGGTAATGCTGCACAAACCTGGGAGAAAGGAAAGAACGAGGTCTCGCGAACCAAAGAGAAAGGGTAAGGGAGTCGGTTACTTGAAGGGAAGGTATTAGCACCCATTCACGTCCGTCGTACTCGACGGGATCCACGCTTGAAGTACTGCTCAAAGGGTGATAGGAAAGATACTGGAAAAAGAATGGAAAGGGAACGAGAAACAAATGTAGGGAAAATAAAAGAAGTGCTCGAATGTGCCCTACCCCACTGCCTACATATCTCATCGGGAACATGAGAATCAGAGCGACATAGTTCCCCTCAGCCAGGGTTACTTTGTTTGTGTCTTTTAGTGGAAACGTCAGAGTGCGCGCCCCAGCAGTTAGGTGTTTCAGCTCGCTGTGTGGAGACTTAGGCGTTACCTGTTTGCGGTAGAACGGACATGACGAGTCCTTAAGGATTAGAATGAAGGAGATGAGAAGAGAATTATTTGTTTGTTTTTGTGTTTTGAAAGAAATGTTTTGATTATTTTGTATTTGCAACGTATATTGTATATAAGTCCTTCACGTAGGATCGAATGCCTCGCATATCGACCCAAGATGGGACGTGTGCTAAACATTTTAAGAAAGTGAGAGAAGACCCCTCATTATCTTATTCTCACATGAAAGGCTCAAATACAATATATGTTATGCCTTTATTAAGTGTTTTTGCTTTTGTTTTGAGAGGAGAAGAAGAGAGACTCAAAGGTTGAGAAAGGTAAAATCTAATGAGGGAGACTAAGACTCAAACCCTAAAGTTATCATACATGGATGTTCCTAATGGTTAAGTGTGGTTTAGAAACCTAACTCTAAAAGAAAAGAGAAGAAGAATGAGTTCTAACTTACTTCCAAGATGGAAGTTAAGTTAAGAACTCAAAGGGAATGAAAGAGATTGAACAAAGAAAGCATTAGATGCTTATCACAAACACAAATTGAAAGCTTAAAAAGATAAGAGAAAAGGTTGTATATGGAAGCATATCCACACACTTGACTTACCATTAGCCTCTGAAAATGTTAGCAAAACCATTTGCAAGTAAAGAAATAAAGAAAGAATGACAACTAAAAACCAAACAAGTTAAGAACTAGAGAATAAAGGTCCTAAAGATTGAAAAGCACTCAAGGTCAGAACCTAAACCACAAGAATGTTCTTTAAGGTTAAGGTACCAAACACAATCAAACTTTGCACAAACAATGTTCTAAACATCAAAGAAATGCACCATGAGATTAGTTGATGAAAGGTGAATAAAAGTGCAAGATGAACATGTATTTATGCTTAATGAAATGCCAAGGTCAGAAGCATACATCATATTATAATGCATATGGATGTATATTAAAAATCATGCAAGGCATGAATGGGATGATTCAATTAGAAGAACATAGATGAAGAAGATATGAAAAGGAGATAAACATGTTTCAATTAGATGCACAAATTTACATGTTAAAGATGCATAACATATGAAATGGGTATGGATGCATATAGACCAGTAGCATACAATTAATGATATGCAAATGACATGAGTGAAATGGCATACACAATGCAAATACAAATCATGTAAAGCACAAGAAATTAGGTGTGGTATTAGGTCAAAAATGCATAAACAAACATCAAAGGCAAACCCAAATAAAAAATGACCTATAAGCATGACATAAGATGACCTATAATCCTCTAGACAACCATATAATCTCACACAAAGCAAGCAAGAAAAAATGGCACAAGTGCCTCATCAAAATCATGTTAGATGGAAGTAGAATAATATGTACAATTGTTGCTTCAAATGCAAGGTATCAAACAATTACCAAATCACATTAGAAAAATAATGAACATAAGTTCCAACTAACCTAATTCAGGGGCTAAACATGTATAAAAACTCATGGCAAAACTCAAAAGGAAACATGATCAAAATGTATCACAAAGTCTTGTTGAGACACATTAAAAGAAAGCTCACATATGCACGTCAAAACATAAGATAAAATGCCTTTAAAAATGAAATGAAAATGTTTTTAGATGTTTTTAGATGTTACTTAACAAGTACAAAAATAATGAGTGCAAAAGCATTTGTGAGTTAAGAAAAATAAAATGGAAAAGATCAACTACCAATGAAGAGAAACATTTAAAAAGGAATTAAGAAGAAATTCTGAAAATAAGAGCAAAAATTAGTAAACTCAGAATTAAAAATTATATAAAATTAGTTTAATATGTCAACATGGTTGGTGAATTTATTTAGAATTTTTAGAGTTGAATTAATATTTTTAATAAGAGAAAATCAAACAATATAGAAAAAGAAAATAAAAATGCAAAGGAAACAAGCAGGGGGTGCAGCGTGAGCAAAATATCAGTTTAAAATGGAATTGGGCTCAAACATGGAGAGTGTGAAAAGCAACTTAGGCCTGGTCCACTATGCGTGTGTGTGTGTGTATTATGGTGCACGCTCAGTCAAACATGGAGGCAATCACAACCACATGATCAATCAGCCACAATCAATCAAGAAAAGTAAACGAATCTAACGCATCACAAGGCATGCACACCATAATTATCACGCACGCACACACATGCAATCACTCATAGTAAAAAATAAGGCACGTGACATGGACCCTCCCTCATTTATGCGTTGGAAAAATATTAAGCGTTGGATTAAAATGATCTAACGGACGTGATATAATCTGAGTCTTAAACCCTAAACAAACCTCACCGGCCGGAGAAGGACCTCCGGTCATCTTCTCCGGCCACTCTCCGGCCACCTGCAAGCATCACATTTTCCAGAAACATACAAACCGCATATCAAAATGAAGAGGAAGTCATGTACAACAAGAATCCATAGTCTAAATTCACAAACAATGCAGGATCAGAGAGAATCGAACAAGAGAAATTTGCCCTAGGATTTGGATCTAAGCTTCTAAGAAGCTCTATCAATTAGCCAGAGTTTCTGAGCTCTTAATGAGCTAAAAGAAGCACATCTTAAGCTAAAATCATGAAGAATCATGCAAGAAAGAGTTGGATGAATGAACCTGAAACTTGGAGATTCTTGGATCTTCAGAAAACCAGAGGTGAGAACTCCTTTATCCTTGAGAAAATTGACCAAATAAAGGTGTGTGTAGGTTGTTCTTGCAGTGAATATGATGAAGAGTTCAGTGAAATAGAAGAAGAAATCAAGCTTCCATGCTTTGTGCTGCAATGTTGCTTAATGTTGCTTGATGATAAAGATTGATGAAGAACAATGATGAATTCGTGCAATGAGAGAGAGAGAGTTCAGAGAGAAATTTTTGAGAGAAAGTGTGTGAATGATTTGTGAAATTGTGAGAATGATGAAGTCCCTCAAAAATCTGTGTAAGTTTGAATTATATAGTTGTGGTTAGTTCCTAACTAGTGTGGTTAATAGTTAGAAAAAGAGTTAAGTGAGTTGGGTTAAGTGAGTTTGATCTAACTAACTGAGTTGAGTTAGTTAGTGACACGAGTTGTTGAGTTTTCTATGGTGTGGAGAGGTTCTTGGAGTTCATGATGAGGTTTAGAATGGATGGTGGTGATGTTATGTTGTTGCTGCAGAAACTTACAAGACAAGCTTCTCCCTTTCCTTTTTGGTGCATAATAGCAAGGTATGTGTAATGTGTAAGAGAGTGTTTGTTCAAATGAAATAAAGGCTGAATGGTGTGAGCATGCGTGTGAATGAGAAATCAAACCAAAGAACAATGCACAACACTATATTCTTGGCAGCATGGTTTCAATGAAAACAAGGGAGTTTGGTGACGAAATTCTTCATGTACAAGGCATGAAATGGTGAGATTTTGCTGTCATTAGAAAGAGGAAATCTAAGAGAACATGATTAATGTTGGAATTGAATGGAATGGAGACTTGTAAGATGATCAAAAATAGCTTAGAACATCAAGGTACAAAACTGACTTCATGGCGTGACAACTTGGTTTGCAGGCATGGCATCATGGCCTATGGAATTTCAGCATGAGACCCCTATGTTTGGACCATCATAACTCTTCCATAACTTGTTTAAATGGAAAAATGTCCAACATCAAAGTTGAAGAGGACATTGAAATGAACAACTTTGATGTTCAACATTTTTTCATTTGAAGCTTTCTTCCATGAGAAAAATGGCTTGAAATTTGGCACACCAAGTGTTTGATGAAAGTATGGCCTGGGGGCATGAACTTGCCTTGCCATGACTTGGTTTTTGCCTTGATTTTACCAAACTTTGATTGATCATAACTCCCTCAATTTTGATCCAATGGAAGAGTTCTTTATATGGATTTGAAGCTTAGAACGTGATGTTTAATTAGCTCAACTTGGGCCTGAAGTTTGAAGCTTTTATCTTGAAGAAACAAAGCCTTAAAGTGTAGTGTAAAATGGTCCAAACTTGCCATTTTTGGAAACCCTAAGTTTCTAAAAATGGCAACTTTGTACAACTCTTGATTTTTGATGATTCCTCCATCATTTCTTGATCAAATCTTGTCCATTGACCATATGTAATTTGAATTTCATGAATTTGACCTTAAAAAGTCAAGAGTTGACTTTTTCTACTGCACAGTTGACTTTTTCCCCAATCTCTTGATTCTCAAGCAACTGACCAATTGAACCTCTTCTGAAATGAACCAATGGGAAATCTTCCATCCTTAGATACTTGATATCATGTAGAAAACATTGAGATCAAGTTTGAACCAAAATTTAATCAGGAGACCACTTGAATTCAAAACCCTAATTTTGACAGCTTTTGGTTAGGAGATGATGAGCTATCCAACTTTCTTGATGAATTCCCATCCTCCAATGACTTGTGGGACCAAAATGATATCATATGAGATGTAAGAGGCTCTTGTGGCTTGCTTGAAGACCCTTGGCTCTTGTTCTCTTGCTTTGGATGATCAACACTCTGAGGACCACTGATCACATGCCCTATACTGAATGCAATGTAATGCTTTATTTTTCTATGCTTGAATGGAATGCAATGCAATGAAAGTACATGCTAAATGATATGAAAGATGAGAGGGAAAATTTTGGGTATTACAGTTATACCTAGGATCATACTTCTCCACTATGGGCGTTGATGTGATCTCTGAGATCACAGTCCTTTGTAGCTGAGCTTCTGCCAGAGCTTGCATGTCATTATGAAGTTTCCTCAGATCTTCTTTCAGAGAGTCGAGTTCGTCTCTCAACTCTCTATTCTCTTCCTCGAGATTATCCATCTTTTTCTGTCGACTGGCCCGAGTATTGTACGAATGAGCGGTTTGACTCTTGAATCGAGACACAAACGTGAGATTAGTAGGTAAGAAGAATGCGTTTAAGTGAGAATGATGAATGATATGCAATGATTATATTAATTAAAATTTTTGTTTAATCAAAATAAACTTCAACAATTGGATTGCAAATATCAAACAGTGGGAAACCCCGTTTTATTGAATTCAAAGATTGCGGAAATTGAAATACAGAAATTTACGTAGTGTTACAAAAGGAAATGTCTAAGCTAATGGATCCTGAGTCCTCTCTGAGGAGGGCTCAGGTGCTGGTTCTGGAACTTTCCTTTTCTTTGACCAGGGCTCTTGAGCCGTTGTCGGGTTGTCATTCCTTTGCTAAGTGAAAGGAGCGAGCAAATTCCTTTGGTCTTCTTGATTTTCTACAGCATGTTGCTCTAAAATCTCAATCAGAGCATCTTTTTCTTTTAACAGCTGTTGTACTTTCTTACACTCCACATTGAGAATGTGGTATTTGTTCTTCCAATACCTCTTCCCCTGTTGAACTCTGTTGAGAGTAACCTGAAGTTTTTCCGTATCAGACATAAAATAATGGACAGGGTGTAGCGAGCAATTTTGGACGCGGTTCTTAAGCGCTGGTCGCTCTCTGCGGTTGAGTTTTAACTACAGGTCGATTCATTTTTTATCCTATTGTGAGTTGAATAAGGAAGGGAAATAGATGTCTCCAATTAACCCTACTTGCATACTGAGTTTAAACAGCGGTCTGTTAGGTTACGAATGCTATCAATGTGGGGGGCCTTTGTACTGGTTATTTGTATTTTCGCCAATACTGTTTTCTCTCTTTTTGTTAGGATACTGCTTCAGATTAGGATATATGGGATTTTGGGTTTTTGTTTAGTGTGCTCGCTAAGATCTTTTCTTTCGATCTTATGCCTACGTATTCCCGTTTACCGAAACAGGGAAATCAGAGCGTTCGTAGTTCCTCCTATTCTATGGGAGGAAATGGGTGTTTTGGTGTCTTGTTCAAAGCCCAAGACGTGAAGCGAAAGGTGATTTGTATCTTGTTCAAAGCCCAAGATGTGAAGCTAAAAGGGTTTATTTGTATCTTGTTCGAAGCCCAAGATGTGAAGCTAAAAGGTCTCACCTTTAGAGAGAATTTGTCATCTGTAAAGAGGGGTTTGTCTGCTACGACTGTTTATAAAGGAGAACTACTTTAACCAGGATTTGTGAATCCGGCAATGCCATAATTTCCTTTATAGGGGATTTTAACCTGAAGGAGAAGACTTTAACTCAGTTTAGAGCAATGTTATCTTTCCTTAGGAATTTCTCATGCTAAAAGAGGGACAGTGGCATGGATGTAGATGATCCAGAGGCTTGCCGCTTACAGTGATTAGATGAAGGGGAAGGAGTTGTTGATGTTTGTGTACTATGAACGAGGCACATCTTTGATGCTAAAAGGTTGATTGGATCAACTAGTGGTTTTCTTATACAAAGCCTAAGAGGAGGCTAATATGTGTCTCGTACAAAGCATGAGAGAGAGGCTAAAAGGTTTTGACTCGACGATGGAATCTTTTGGTATCTCGTATAAAGCCCGAGATGGAGGCTAAAATTTGTTTGGCTTAATAAGAACCTTTTTGTATCTCGTATAAAGCCCGAGATGGAGGCGAAAGGGGTGATTGACTCGACGAGGGAGTCTCTTATGTGTCTCGTACAAAGCCCGAGAGAGAGGCTAAACGTTGTTTGACTCCGCTGGGGAGAATCATTTGTATAAAGCCCAAGAGGAGGCTATGGTGACTGTTTCAGTTAAGTGACAAGTCCAGTATACTGATTTTGAAAGAGAAAATCAGTTCTTATATGAGCAACACTGTACTCAAGGATTTGATTCGAGGATCCGGGTTATTTTCTGTTCTTTAAGGAAGTGGGAAATCCGAAGGGTATTGAGATTGTCCGAGTCTACGGGTTTCCTTCCTATTTAACGAAGGGATCACTTGAGAATGTCTTTGAGACTCAAGGAGATTAGGCTGTCCAAGTCTAGAGTTTCATCTTTTGTACCATGCTTTGAGAAACAGTAGTAGACTCTATGAAAGGACTGTTCTATACAGATGACTAAGTTCTGTTCCTATACCTCTAGGAGGTCGTCGGGACTATTTGTACGAAGCCCAAGAGGAGGCTGGAAGCTTTTAAGAAGCCGATCGGTCCTTGTACGAAGCCCAAGAGGAGGCTATCATTCCCGGAGGAAGAGATCATTATACGAAGCCTAAGAGGAGGCTGTGAATACTTCTAAGAAGCCAGCGGGTCCTTATACTAAGCCCAAGAGGAGGCGGGGTTGCTTTCAGGAAGCTTGTGGGTCCTTGTACGATGCCCAAGAGGAGGCCGATGCTTTTAAGAAGCCCGTGGGTCCCCAAACCCCGAGAAGTTCAAGGCAAGTTATTCACAAGGAATATATCAAGTCAGGAAAGTTCGAGAATTTGGAAGAAACTCAAGAGATGCCATTCACGGAGAAAAGATCATCTTTGGGGAATAGAGTTTCTTGACAAGTGCTTTTAAGAAGCCTGTGGGTCCCCAAACCCCGAGAAATTCAAGACAGACCATTCACGAGGAATAGATCAAGCCAGGAAAGTCCGAGAATTTGGAAGAAACTCAAGAGATGCAATTCATGGAGAAGAGATCATCTCTGGGGAGTAGAGTTTCTTGACAACTTCTACGAGTGACAGTCTATGAAAGGGTTCACCGAGAATGCTGCCTTTCATATCTCCATATTGTTTAACCCCAAGAGGAGGGAAGACTGTGTCTGGTAATCCTATGGGGATCTAGTTTTGACTATTTCTATGAATAAACGAAACGGCGTCACCTAGTTCTAGACGTAGTTGCCGGGGAAACTCGAAATATCTATACTATTATTACACAGTTGATATGAGTTTATGAAAGAAGACTTACCACGAAACAGCCCCACAATACAGTTATATGTATATGAAAGCGGTAAATGAAAGCGGATAAACACTTACTCGGTTGTAGAGCTTCCATGCTGTTTGGTTAGTTGTTCAACAAAGACAGATTGAAAACAACAGTATATTCAAAATCAAAGGAGAAGGTGCTTTGAAAAAGAAAGATTTAGGGCTTACAGCTCAAGGAGAGGCCCAGGGTTTTATCAGTGAGCGCACTGTTTGAATTTGTACAGAGGGACTTATACAAGTGACTGAGGCCCAAAAAGGTTTTCTGTACAAAGGGATGGGTCTTACACTCTCTCAAGAGGCCCAAAAGGTTTAAAGAAAAAGAGCGGGGCTTATAACACGAGGGTAGGCCCAATTGATTTTTCGTTTAAAATGGCGATCGCGCCGAGATCTTCTTTTAACGCAGAGGGGCTTATCCAATATCTGAGGTCCAAAGTTGTTTTTGGTTAAAAAGGGATTGGGTCTTACACTCTATTAGAGGCCCAAAAGTTTTGAATGGGTCTTATAGCTCAAGGAGAGGCCCAAAAGGTTATTTTTCAAAAGGCGATGATCGCGCCGTTTGTTTTTTACGGTATCGGGACTTATACAATATACTAAGGCCCAAAAATGATTTGGTCAAAAAAGGATTGGGTCTTACACTCTATTAGAGGCCCATGAGTGTTTGACAATGATTTGTTTGAGTGAAAATCAAAGAAACCCTAATTTTATTCTTTAAAAGTAAATATTTAAAGAAAATCAATGAAAAATACCAAATAGGTTTGAATAAACTACTTGTGATTTTTGTTTAAGGTTTGAAAAATGAGGTATAAATCACAAGAGATATTAAAACTCATTTGGTCTTGATTTTTCAAGATGAATATTCATTTAAAAATGTTTAAAAACAAATAAAAATGAATTTATTCACAAAAATACTAATCATATTAAATAAATAATATAAACTTAATTTTTTTGTGGAATAAAATATTTCAACATTTTTGTGATTTTTTGCAAAAAGAACCAATCAAAAATAATTAAAATTGAAAGAGTTATTAATTTTCCAATTAATTAATAAAACATGAAAATATTGGGAAAAATGGCAAAATGTGAAAAAACACAAAATGGCATAGGTGGGGTTTGAACCCAAGACCTCAAGGTTACAAGGCGTGCGCCTTACCACTGGGGTGGTGATACATCCATTGTTTGAAACAAAACAACAAATATACAAGTCATGCCTTGGTTTTAGGCCTGGCCCAAGGCAAGTTTTGGCAAGTTTTGGCTCAGAAACGTGAAGGTCATAACTTTCTCAATTCTTAATGGTTTGAGACAAAATTTATATGCATCTGGGCCAGAATTTCATAAGGAATCCAATGGTGGTGGTAGTTTTTTCAGATCACACTCCCTCCTCAAAACCCGATAGTGGTTTTGAAAATGACCTATAAATGCATTTTCTATGCTACAACTTGGTACAAGCATGGATTACATGGTGAATTAGCTCAAACACAACATATACAACATGTATGACATGTTTATGATCAGTGGACTTCAAAGCATTGCATGATTCAAAGAATCCAAGTTGTGAGGCTTACCTCTTTTTTTTGAGATTTTGGAGCTTTTGTGCAATCTGTCAAACCTCTTGTTCCAGAAATGATTTGATGCTTTAGACACACTCAAATGATCCCTTAGAAGCTTTTAGGATGATTGGAATTGACTGGTACCTGCAAAAACACAAACAGTCCCTTTCTTGCAAAAGGGGTTAAAAGTGACCAAAATAGCAACTCTCTCAAATGGTGTTCCAGATGAGGGGAACCATTTGGGATAGTTCAAGGATGATATTTGGAGTGTGTTTGAGGTTTTATCTGGTTTGGAAAATGACTGAATCAAGACATGGCTTGAAAAATGCAACAAAAGCCTATTTTGAGGTTTTGAGAGGTGACTATGTGATTTTGTGATTACAGGTCACTTGTGATAGTTTGCACAGCTTACATATGATATATATGAGGTGTGTGTGTGATTGATTGTTATGGAAAAGCTCTCAAGCTCAAAAACTCAAAGTTGCCTTGCTAAAGAAGACATTTTTGCCAAGAGAAAGAGGTTTTGAGGAAAGCATCTGTTTGATGGCTTTGGTGTACTCAAACTGATCACAATTGAGCTCTATTTATAGTAGAGTAAGTTTGTTTTGGGATCCACAGTGAATGGCAACTGCAGCAGGTGTTTGTTCAATGTTGGCCAATGGAAATGCAAGTCTCCTCTAGCCATTGACTAGAGGTTAGGGCACAAGGTTGTGGTTCCCTTGGTCTTGGATAAGTCTTGACTGAATTCAATTGAGAATGGCTCAGCCCATGCCACCTTGATGCTTCCATTGAATTCTCCAATCCAAAATTGGAGTCTTGTCCCTATTTTGGCCATTCTAGGTTCAACATGCTATTTCTTGTTCCAAAGACTTTTGAGGCTTGGCTCAGTGATTATCCCCTTTAGATTCAATCCTCAGAGGTGTCCAAGTGGATATGAGCATTTGGATTTGGCTGATTTTGGCAAATCGAGCAAAAATGCAAATTCTGCCTTGCCTTGGCAGATTTCAGCAAGGCAACTTTCCAATGTCATATCTCATGACTCAAATTGAATTTGGTAATGTTCTTGGCCATTTTGGAAAGCCCTTACATGATACAACAACTGTTTTAACATATTTGGTTTTAATCTCTTTTGAATCCAAGTGAAAAATCCCCCTACATTTGGCAAAAAGTAGGGTAAAATCTGACTTAGTGAAATTTTCACTAAGTGTTGGAACAAAGTGACTTTTCTTGATTTTGATCACTCCATAACTCAAAATCCATGAGGAATTGGAATTAGGTCTAGTTGAAGTTTTTGTAGAGGGCAATGAGATCTACAAATCAAGCCTTGGATGGGAGAAAATGGCTTTGTGGTTTAAGAGTTATGACCCTCAAAAGTTGGTACCCTAGCCACTTTATTTTTAACTTTGAAAATTTTCTAAGTTTTTTATGGTTACCCCTTTTACAAGTTACCCAACTTTTCTTGATTTTTCTTGATGAATGATGATTCAAATCATACATTAACATCATTTTAGGGTTAAAAATCCATTTTGGTGAAAAATCTCAAAAAGTCAAAGTTGACTTTTGTGCACAGTTGACTTTTTATCAGATGAATTCCAAACTGTGCAATTCTTCAGGAAATCATGTCCTTGACCTAAATCAAACTTGATGGAAATGTTCCATGGGTGTCATAGGGTATATTGATGCATGTCATAGGGCTTGGGAGCATGTCCTGGTCAAAAGTCAAAATTACAGTTGACTTTTTCCTTAAAACCCTAACTGTGGTGCAGATGAAATTGAGACTTGTTGCTCAAACCTCTTGGATTAATCCATTGTTCCAAATGGATCAATATAGTTCATTAGAGACCCTCAAACCCTCTCTTGAGGTCTTGGCTCATGGTTTGTCCCAAAAGTCAACTTAGGGGTGAATTAGGTCAAGAAACCCTAATTCCTGATTTTTGATGTATGCATCCCCTAAGGCAAAATTGACTTGATGATTGGGTCCATGAGGTTCCATGGAGTATATTAGGTTAGGTTTTGGATCATTGGCTTGTGCCCAGATGAAAATTTTCCATCTGGAGGCCCTGGTCGACCAAAACCCTAATTTGGTGACGCTGTCGATCTTGAGACTTGATCCACCTAGAAGGGAGCAGCCTTATGCTTGATTCTTGAAGTGGGAGTCCTTTTGATCCATTGTGGATGTTAGACAAGTTGAAGATCATGTCATTCCTTGATTGATCCTTTGTCTAAGAACTCTGAGAGGGCTTGAAACCCTAATTCTTGATTGTAGTGGATGCTCACCCATCTTTGGGGAGACTGCTGAGGTATGATGGTTCCCCCATATTGTGATGATGATTTGCACAATGATGGGAAATCTAAGTGGTCAAAATTTGGGGTATGACACAGGGTCCCTTAACGGAAGAACTTCCTGACGAGGGTAAGGCATCCTCAGTTTGAGAGCTCTAGTTTGTACCCAGTGGAGATAAGGCTCCGCCGAGACACAGTCTGGTTTTCCCAGAGACTCTCTTTCTTTCCTATGAACGTGTTTCTAGGCATGCACTATTTCTGTCTTTAGTGCTCTGTCATTTTCTCCTTCCTTTAAGAAAAGACCTTCCTGATGAGCATTACGCGGAACATGCCTCATCGGGTATCCAAATTGACGACGAACTAAAACAGGATGATAATTGATTCCTCCTTTAGTTCCTATGAGGGGTACATTAGGGAAGTTTCCACAACGGTCAATGATTCTGATCCCGTCATAGATTCGATTGTACCAATCGATGTCAGAGTTGGTAAGAGACATAATTCTCTGCGACCAACGTAAAGTATTCTTAGGATCCCATAATGCAGCAGACTTGGGCAAGTGGGAAATGAACCACTTGTATAGCAGGGGTACACAGCAGGTGATCATTCCTCCGCTGTACAAATTCCTTAAATGTACAGAATGATAAGCATCTGTGAGTAAGGTTGGTACCGGGTTTCCAATCAGAAAAATCTTAATGGCATTGATATCTACGAAGTTATCGATGTTGGGAAACAAAAGTAACCCGTAGGTGAGCAAAACAAAGATACTCTTGAAAGCAGTCACGTTCCCTATACTAGCAAAGTACAGGGCTTTCTTTATCAAAAACTGGACTGGCAAACCTTGGATTTCACCCTTAGTGGTCATGTGAGTCCTGACTTATGACTTGTCCAAATAAATTGCTCTTGCAATGGTTTGATCCTTTGGAATTTCTTTCAGTCCAGAAAAGGGATCATGATCAGTAATGGGTAAATCAGTCAGGTGAGAGTACTCCTCCAGTGTTGGTGCTAGCTAATAATCCGGGAATGTGAAATAGTGATAGACCAGATCGTAAAACTGAATGATAGTAGCCAGGATTCCTTCGATTACATGGACCTTTAACAGAGATAGCAGTCCTCCGTACTTGGCTCTGAAAGCATCAGGGTTGGTGATCATCCTCGCCAAACCTCTCAAATCCTCTAGTTTTGGAAACTTGAAGGTGTACTTATGAGTCTTCCTTCTACGAAATCCATAACACAATCTCTTTATCTGACATTTGCAATCATTGTCTTAGTTTAATTTGAAAAAGAGAGACTAGAAGAGAAAATTTTCTTTGAATGTTTTTTTTAATGAAATGAATGCATGAATGCAGCACACAAAAACATAGAAAAAACATGGGGTCAAAGGTTCAGTGTCATGAAGTCAAGGCTCTACCCATCCCCAAAGTTTATACTGGTGATTTTTTGTACCTGTCCTCAAAATCACTGACCCTTTTTGGGATAACAACAGCAGGCTGGAACCACCCGAGAGAGCTGATGTATCTTAGAGTGATCTCAGATGAGGGTAGTATCACGTGATAACTATTTTCGATAGCTTCCGCACTATAAAATAGTAACATGGTTTCAGTCTACTAAAATCCTCAGCTTCTCAGATAACCCAATCGAACAATCTGCTTTCAACAATCGAAGTTGTATAGGCATTAAATCCGCAAAAGGCATCTCCACTGATTCGATGGTCGACCAGGACCTCTTATTTGGGAGTCACTCCTTGTAAGATTACCCATCTAGTGCCATCACTTATCTTAGGTTTATACTCAATCTTGACAGATGCGGCATCACACGCATTCCCATTAGCAGAAAAATAAACACGGATATCAATTAGGAAAAGCAGTATATATATTTGTCCTAATATCCTAGACCTCTAGTCCTATGATCCTAACAGTAAATGACTCCCCAGCAGAGTCGCCAATTTTCTGTAGCGAGCGATTTTTGTCGGTGATGCGACCACCTTATCGCTGAAGTTTGGGTTTTTCCTCCTCAAGGAGAAAGGGTGCTACTTTCTGATTTCTTATTTATCCCATGAAGCTGGAAAGGAAAGGAAAGGTATCTAAAACTAACCTTGTACACGAATGTTTAACTGAACAAACACTTTAAAAGAGATTGGGGAGTCCGGGGTCAGGTTATACGATGGGTAGTTGTCAATTACCCATCCTATATATGGTTATCCACAGGATGTTAGTTTTTAGGTTTTGCTTTGTAATTGATAGTGTTTATCTGTTGATGGGTTGGGAAAGTTTCTTGGGAAAGTGTGACAGGGAGAGTGAGTTTTGTTTATGTTTTGGGTAAGGTACTGGACCTAAGTTTTGATTGGTATGCTCGCTAAGATTTCGCAATCTTATGCCTATGTATTCCTGTTTAAACGAAACAGGGAAATCAGAGCGATCGTAGTTCCTCCTATTCTATGGGAGGAAAAAGATTTTTTAAAGCCCAAAATATGAAGCTAAAGGGTTTTGGCTGAGAGAGAATTTGTCATCTCTAAAGAGGAACTGTTGATGTTTGTGCGCTTTGATCAAAGCACAAGTTTAATGCTAAAAGGTTGATTGACTCAGCTAGTGATTTCTTTATACGAAACCCAAGAGGAGGCTATATGAGACCGACTCAACAAGAGAGTGTATATGTCTTTGTACAAGGCCCAAGATTGAAGCAAAAAGAGACTGACCCTTTGGGGATATCATTATATAAAGCCTAAGAGGAGGCTAACAGTTTGGCTTTTCCGGAGAAAATGGAGGTTTATATATGTCTTGTACAAAGCCCAAGAGGGAGGCTGAAATGAGTTTGTCTCAACGAGAGAGTGCTTTTATATGTCTTGTACAAAGCCCAAGACAGAGGCTACAAGAGTGGACTCAGCAAGAGAGTCCTGCAAAGATGATTGACCCAACAAGAGAGTCTGAGAGTTGATTAACTCAACAAGATAGTCCTTTATACTCAACAAGAGAGTGATTTGTTGTCTCGTACGAAGCCCAAGATGGAGGCTAAAAGGAGATTGACCCAATAAGAGAGTCTTTTATACTCAACCAGAGAGTGCAGAAAGGTGATTAACTCAACAAGAGAGTCTGAAAAAATGATTGACTCAATAAGAGAGTTTGAAAAGGTTAGCTCCGCTAGGGGAGGATCATTGTACAAAGCCCAAAAGGAGGCTGACTGTGTTAAGGAAAGATCATAATACAAAGCCTAAGAGGAGGTTATCTTACTGCTGAGGATTAGATCCATAGGCAGACCCAAGGGTGGGGAACTCTCATGAGAGAAACCGGGTTTCTGCTGGAGATTTATCCAGAGTGATCGATGTTTTTTCCTATGTTTGAAAGGAACTTGAGAATGTCTTTGAGACTCAAGGGGGGTTTAGACTGCCCAAGTCTACTGTTGTCGAAGAGTTTTATCTTTTGTAGGATGCCCAAAAGAGGGCAAGGGCCTTAAGGGATGAGAATCAACCCTAAAGTGGTATGGGGTTTGAGACTGGAAAGACTGCTCTAGCAAAGGATGACTAAGTTATGTATTATACCTTTAAGAGGTTGTTATGGTCCTTGTATTAAGCCCAAGAGAAGGTATGAGAACTTCTAAGAAGCCGAAGAGTCCTTGTACAACGTCCAAGAGGAGGCGGGGGTGCTTTTAGGAAGCCTGTGGGTCCCCAAACCAAGAGAAGTTCAAGAAATGCAAATCACAGAGAAGAGATCATTCCAGGAAAGTTCGAGGGTTTGGAAGAATCTCAAAAGATGCCATTCACGGAGAAAAGATCATCTTTGGGGAGTAGAGTTTCTTTGACAATTTTTAGGGGTGACAGTCTGAGAAAAGGTTCACCGAGAATACTTCCTTTCTCTTTGTTCTATATTGTTTAACCCCAAGAGAAGGGAAGACTGTATTTGGAAATCCTATGGGGATCTAGTTTTGTTTGTATTTAAAGAGTGACCAACAGGGTTTACCTAGTTCTAGACGTAGCTGCCGGGGAAAACTCTAAATAACTATACTAGTATATATACAGTTGATATATGACGAGTATTCAAAAGGTGTGAAAGAAGACTTACAATGAAGCAGCCCCACAATACAGTTATTTATATGAAAGTAGATAAAAGAAAGCGGATAAACACTTACCCGTTGTAGAGCTTCCATGCTGTTTTGTTAGTTGTTCAAAGAAATTAAAGAAAGTTTTGATAGCAACTATACATTTGGATTCAAAATCAAAGGAGAAAGTATTTTGAACAGAGATCGGGGCTTACAGCTCAAGGAGGGGCCCAAATTTTAACAGTGATTGCACTGTTTTTTTGAATTTGTACAGGGACTTATACAAGTGAATGAGGCCCAAAAAGGTTTTCTGTACAAAGGGATGGGTCTTACACTCTACCAAGAAGCCCAAAAGTGCTTTAAGGAAAATAAATGGGATTTACAACACGAGGGCAAGCCCAGTTGTTTGTTTGAAAATGGCGATCGCGCCGAGGTTTCTGACGATATCGGGACTTATACAATACACTGAGGCCCAAAATTGTTTATGTACAAATGGAAGGGTCTTACACTCTACCAAGAGGCCCATGAGTGTTTTGAAAAAGTTTGTTAGGGTGAAAATCAACAAAACCCTAATTTCATCATTTTTTTAAAGTAATTATTCAAAGAAAATTAATAAAATGGTGAAGATACCAAATAAGTTTGAATAAACAACTTGTGATTTTTGGTTAAGGTTTAAAAAATGATATTTAACCATAAGATGAATTAAAACTCATTTGGTCTTGATTTTTCCAGGAGAATATTCATTTTTTTAAAGGTTTAAAAATAATAAAAATGAATTTATTTACAAAAATATCAACTATATTAAATAATTAATATAAATCTGATTTTTTTAAGGAATAAAATATTTCAACATTTTTGTGATTTTTCAGAAAAAGAATCAACTAAAAATGATTAAAATTGAGAGAGTTATTAATTTTTCAAATCATTTAAAAATAATATGAAAAATGATAAAAAAAAAAAGTGGAAAAATGGTAAAAAAAGAGGATCTGGGGCGAGGGGGATTCGAACCCCAGACCTGTTGTGTGCAGTGCGCGCCTCCTACCACTGGGGTGGTGATACATCCGTGTATCAAAACCACCCCATGGATATATGAGGCATGCCTTGTTTTTGGCCTGGCCAAGGCAAGGCAAGGCAAGATTTTGGCCAAAAACTTGAAGCTTGTAACTTTATCATTTCTCCATGGATTGGGACAAAATTTAGGTTTATCCTGCCTAAAATTGCACAATGAATCCAATGGTGGTGGTGGTTTTTTCATATGAGGCTCCTATTTCAAAACCTGATAGTGTTCTTGAAATAGGCCTAAAATTGCATTTTGTATGTTATCTCTTGTTACAGGCATGAATTACATGATGAATTGGTTCAAACACAACACATATAACATGTATGAGATGTGCATGCAGATCAGTGGACCTCAAAGCAATGCATATTTCAAAGAGTTCAAGTTGTGATACTTACCTCTTTAGGAGATTTTTGGGCAATCTGTCAAGTGTTTTGTTCCAAAAATAAATTGATGCTTTGGACACTCTCAAATGATCCCTTAGAAGCTTTTAGAATGGTTAGAATCAACTGGAATCCTCAGGATAAAGTTTGATCTCTTTCTTGCAAAAGGGGCAAAAGTGGTCAATATAGCAACTCTCTCAAATGGTGTTCCAGATGTGGAGAACCATTTGGTACAGTTCAAGGATGATATTTGGAGTGTGTTTGAGGCTTTATCTGGTTTTGGAAGTGACTGAATCAAGACATGGCTTGAAAAATGCAAAAAAGTCCAATTTTGAGGTTTTGAGTGGGGACTTTGTGATTTTGGTGTTACAGGTCACTTATGAGAGTTTGGACAGCTTAGATATGACATATTGGATGTGTTTGGATTATGAGCTATGATGGAAATGCTCTCTAACTCAAAAACTCAGAGTTACCTTGCAAAAGAAGGCATTTTGGCCTAGAGAAAGAGATTTTGAGGAAAGCAAGTGTTGTAGTGCTTTGGTGTACTCAAACTGAGCACAAATGGGCTCTATTTATAGTAGATCAAGTTTGTTTTGTAAGCAATAGTGAATGGCAACTGCAGCAACTCATTGTCCAATTGCATCACTTTGGAATCTTAAGTCTCCTCTAGCCATTGACTAGAGGTTAGAGCACAGGCCTATGGTTCTTTGGTTTAGAGCTTATCCTTGACTCATTCAGTTGGAAATGGCTCAGTTCATGCCACCCTGGTGCATCTATTGAATGCTTGGAAACAAAATTGGAGTCTTGGCCTCTTTAAGGATTTTTAGGGTTTGGCATGCTACTTTGGGAATCTTGGACTTGGGAGGCTGATGGAACAATGCTTGTCCCTTGGTTGTTCCCCCTTGAGGTGTTCAGATGGATAAGCATGCTTGGAATTGTACAACTTAAGCAAATCGTCCCTTTATGCACCAAGACAGTTTGCAGCAAGGCATGTTGCAACTGTTATAACTCCTAGCTCAGATGGAGTTTGATGAAGCTCTTGGACATTTTGGAAAGCCCTTATGTGATACAACATATGGATGAACATAGTTTGTCTTAAAACGTTTTGTATGCAAGTGAAAAATCCCCCTACATTTTGAAAAAAAGCAAGACAAATTCTGACTTAGTGAAAATTTCACTAAGTGTTGGAAAAAGTGACATTTCATGTTTTCAGCCATTTTGATCACTCCATAACTTAAAATCCATGAAGATTTGGAATGAGGTGTAGTTGACACTTTTAAAGTATGCCATGAGAGCTATAAATCCATCTTTGGATCAGCCAAAATGGTTGCTTGGATCTCATGTTATGATCCTTGGAAGTTGGCACCCTAGCCACTTTATTTCATAACTTTGAAAAATTCTAAGTTTTTATGGATACCCCTTTTACAAGTTATCCCACTTTCTTTGATTTTTCTTGATGAATGATGATCCCAATCACACATTAACATCGTTTTAGGGTTAAGGAACCATAATTATGAAAAATCTCAAAAAGTCAAACTTTGACTTTTATGCACAGTTGACTTTTTATCAGATGAATTCCAAACTGTGCGATCCTCTATGAAATCAAGTCCTTGACCTAAATCAAACTTGATGGATATGTTCCATAGATGTTATAGGGTGTATTGAATCATGTCCCAAGGTTTGGGAGCATGTCTGAGTCAAAAGTCAAAGGTTCAGTTGACTTTTTCCTCGAAACCCTAATTGTGGTCCTGATGAAATTGAAGCTTGTGGATCAATCTTCTTGGATCAATCCATTGTTGTAAATGGATCAATGTAATGTGTTAGAGACCCTCAAATTATGTCTTGAGGTCTTGGCTCATGTTTTGTCCCAAAAGTCAACTTATGGGTGAATTAGGTCTATAAACCCTAATTCCTGATTTTTTTTGGTGAATGCATCCCCATATTGTGATGATGATTGCACAATGATGGAAATCTTGTGGTCAAAATATGGGGTATGACAGTATCAAATCCGCCACAACCTCTACCTCACGCTCTGGAGGCCAATCACTTACGTCATCAGAAAACACTTCCAAAATTTCACAAACAAAAGGCAAAACACTCGCTTCTCCACCTTCACTAATACTCAAGTTACCCTCAACATAAACATCTCAGCACCATCCTGCATCGACTCATCAAAACCATCTGTAAGCACTTGGCTTAACTCCAAACGATTCACTGCGCACACCACTTAAGCTCGCAAGACACGTCTATCCCATCCAACATGATCCCGTCTATTATCAACAAGAGATTAAGGGTGATCAGTTCCTCAATTTGTCAATAACAACCGACTATCATGAGGTGGTATAAACTATCTTACCAAACCATTGTAGCGTCGAACACCACACTTAGTCGTCGCTCCACACTTGAAGCATCTTGGAGAAGCACCATTTTCTCCCCCACTTGTTTCATTCCCAACCTGCAAATGGAAAATAAAACAAGCATCGACAGTGTTTTCACACACATGTCGCACACTATGGAATAGACAACATTAGAGAACCTGGCCAGACGGACCGACCTGCTCTGATACCACTAATGTAACACCCTTTCCTACCCCACAGATATCGCAGCAAATTAAACATAAAATCAGGGTAAAAATCAGAATCACCTCAAAGGGTGCACATTTCTCAATAAATTCAAATCAACAAAATTGCTCCGTAAATAACGGGTTTTCCTCAAAATAACTCAAAAGCCTTCAAAGGGCAGCAGAACCACCATAACCACAAAATCCCACAAAAGGGTTTTTAAAATAAAACCATAGTCATCAAATAACAACAAAATAACAGCCAAGTAAAAACTCAACATGGTTCGACTCAACGACCCAACCCGATGTTACACTATCAGAGCAAGATCCTCTACATCGACCAAAATGCAAATAAACTTCAAAAGTTCCTCGAAAGCATCCACAACTAATCCTGATCACCTGCACGTTACCCACGCGGAGGCAACATTCAAACAGGCAGGGTGAGTAATTACAATCCATTATAATCAATATAAAAACAAGATATGCATAAAATGGTGTCATCATCATAAACAACATCATCAGAGTCATCAAAAAGAATCAACAGTCACAACGTCATACAATCACATCAATAATGCCACATAAATGTAATGCACAACAAGACTCATGCATGTGGTACCAATCGTCACAATCGATAGACACTTAGGCCATCACCCTCCAAAGATCCTCGTCATTAGGATCGGTTCCACACAAGAACCGGAGCACATAAAAAACCACCTCACATCCACACAATGGGATGGAAGCCACAAATAGACCGAAGTCTAACATCATCACTGAAATGTTATGAATGCATGATGCGCAACATCATAATCATCATCATCAATAAAGTCATTATGTGCATCATCATTCATCAAAATCTCATATTCATCATATCATCATTTATTCATCAAAACATCATGCATCATCATCTTATAATCATCAATATAGCTCATGATACTTCACATCAGTATTTAATCATCAAACATCAGGTATAAACAGCTCATAATCATCAATACACTCGTGGTAATTCATATCATCACTTAATCATCAAACATCATATTAATCATCAAACATCATATATAAACAACTCATGATCATCAACATACATCACGGTAATTCATATCATCAAATATTTCATCAAAACATCACGAAATCATCATCATATAATCATCAATACATCATGGTAAATCGTCAGAATAATCACAGCTCAAACATCAAGATAGCACAGACATCACAAAACAAATTAGCGAACATCAGACGTTCGCTAGACTGTTCGCTTTGCGAACATGTTCGCTAGGATGTTCGCTTTGCGAACCCCCAATTCCACACAGAAACCAGATACCTCTTTTTGTCCTCCTCGCCACTCTCATTCGCCTTGCGAAGTCACTCACTGGGAAGTTCGCTTTGCGAATCTGGGGCGAGTATTCGCCTTGCGAGTGGATCATTCGCTTTGCGAATCTGCGATTTTCTGAAATCACTGCTACGCATCAGTAGCATACCAGACCCAAAACTTCCTACGATTTCAACCCCAATTACCCCAAAAACTTCCCCTCAACATTCCTAAGGCATCACGGCAATCAAAGGCACAAAACCTACGACTATTAGGTCGATTAATTTCACTATCCTAACTCAAAATCACCATAAACCTTCAATACTCTCAAGATTCCCATAAACCCCATAAATCCCTTTCTCATACAAGATCCCACATATCATCAAAGAAGGTTTTTCCCCGAAGGCTTACCTTTAACCGATTCAATTCAACCCTTAATAATCCATCAACAATCCACAAAATACCCCTAAATCACCAATTCCTCATAAACCCACAACCCCTCACAAATCCGCTTTAAACACATCAATTCCTATATTGAAAATAATGAAAGGCAATACTCCCCATACCTTAGATTGTCAATTCGGAGCTTTATCTATTGAGTCTTCGAAAACCTTCTCGAATCCTCGCTTTTCCCTTTTTCCTCAGAGCTCTAGCCAGAACTTTCTTCTTTTCACGGTCTAACACAAATGAATCCTAATCTTCTCAATTCCTCCTTTTTGGTTAAACTTAACCTTTGGGCCTCTCAAATGGGCTTTCTCCATAATACCCTCACTAATCCTCCTCAAAAGTCCATCTTACCCTTAATTCCTCTAATATTATTTAAATTAATAATAATACTAATATATTCATATTATATACCATTATTTAATTAAATAGCCAAAACTCTACGAAAATGCCAACGTCAACATAAACCACCAAAATTCACTGAAAATTCACAAATATTATATTTAAATAAATTAATAAATATTCTAATAAATTTGGGGTGTTACATATTGCTCCGAATTCTTCAAAGCAATGGTTCGTTCTCTATTAATTTATATTGCAAAACATCAAATGTGTTGAGAAATTAAATCATCTTCATCATTGTCATCATAAAAATTTTAATCATTGATTAAAATAATGATGATGATAGATATGATGATGATTTAGAATTAGTCATCATATTGATGCTTTGCAAAATAAACTAGGAATGAACTGTGGCTTTGAATAATTTGGGGCATGAATCAAATACTATGTGTTAATAAGTAAGAGATGGATTACGGTATGAATGCAATTTAAAAAACAGTGGTTCGTTTAAGTTGTTTTTCCAGAATAATTAAATTATCCAAATTATTATCTTCTACATCAAGTTTTATGGTTGTATATGTTTAGTGAGGTGTAAGAAAAAACAAGCAATCTATATCTTTTATAATAAACTCAAGGTACTTTTCACAACGGTTATCTTTTGTAACCATGTTGAAATGTTAATTATTTCCAACTAAATTATTGTTGTTGTTGGGTTTCGAACCCATGAACTAAATGTATATCACAACAGTTGTTTAATATAACGCTTCTGATAGGTAGCGTGCTACTTAGCTTATAACCACGGTCACACGCGCGTTGTGGAAACTACCATACATACAATCACACGCTACCTAACAACGAATCTAAAACTGTCATTATATGTGTTTTGCAACCGTCATTATATGTCTTTTCTGTATCAGTGTGAAGATCAAAGGGGTTTCTGGGTTCCTACGGTGGTCCTAAGGGTGGTTTTAGGATTCAGGTGAAGGCTAAGGGTTGAAGGTGGTGGCCGGAGATGTGTCAGAAGAGGAGAGAGGGGGGAGCAGAGAAGAGTTAAAGAGAGAAGAGAGGGGAAAGCGAGGATAAGAGAGAGAAATGGAGAGTGAAAATAAGCTTTTTCAACTGAGAGCCTCATTTTTATGTCGCCATCCTCAATACACGGATGAGCCACACATGCTTATCCCTGAGGCCTTTTGATTCAAGTTTTCAACCAGTTTCCATGCGTTTCAACCTACCCTGCTTACCAAGCACTCTTCATCCACACCTTTAGATCAATTGACCATTGATGGTTAACTGATTCAACGCTTTAGATTAGATCATTGACTGGCCATAATATATTGATTAGAAGGCCGCCTTTTTACCACGTTCTTTATTTCTTTTTATTATTTTTTTTTTATTTTCTTTTTCCTTTGATGTTTTAGTGGGCTCTCAACCCTTGGGCTTTCAGCCTTCTATGTTGTACACTCCTCCAAATTCATTTCTACACCTCATAAGTCTCATTTTAGTTTATTCCTTTTAGCTTATTTTATTTAATTAATTTAGTTTTTTATTTAATTAATTTAGTTTATTTTATATATTTAGTTTGCTTTATTTTCATTTACCTAGTTTAATTTCTCTAATTAGCTTTACTTATGATATAAAATAAAAAACAATAAAAATACAAAAATACAAAACAAGAAAAAAACTTGTCTTTTATTATATTATAATTTATCTTTCAGATTACTTATTTTAGTATATTTTCTTTCATTTTTCATTTAATCCAAATATACTAAAAATAAATCATTTTTCTCATTTTGTTCACAGTCAAATATTTTTTAAATCAAATCAATTCAACTTCTTTTTGCAATCGGATGAGTGGATAAACATCTATTAAGTCCTCGAGTAACTGATTGATTGGTGCTTGCCATATTGATCGGTTATTCAAATTTAAAACATCTAAAATTAACCCAAACACATCAAATATTTTTTATGCCCGTATACATTTAATTCAAATATTTTCATAAAATAAATAGTTTAAGTCACGTCAACGCGAAATACAAATGAACATTCAAATGGACCTCTAATTAAGATGGAACACCTAAAATCAAAATGTGTTATTAAAATTAATATTGGTAAGAATGAACCAATAATCTCTTCGGCATATATGGTCGAAATGAATGTCTTGAAATTGTTATATATTAAATAATTGATTTTAAAATTATTTATATCATTAAAGATATTACTAGGTTGAGTTGAGTTGAGTAGAGAACTAGATTGCTCTTTTTTATTTTTAAAAACCACTCGACAACTATGTCACTAAAAATTATTCTTATTTTTGTTTTTATATTTTTTATATAGATATTTTCTATTTTAAGAGTACATCTCACACTTATAAAATATTAAGATTCGAATTATAATGCATGCATTAACGAATTGAGATGATGTTTCCAAATATCATAAGCCTTCCAAATTAACAACTTCTATGTGTGTCTTTGTCTCCATTACTATCTTTATATCCCATCTTATAGTAGGCTTTATAGACTAGCATTTTGGTGAGAATATTATAGATACATATCGCTTGGCTAGAAAAATGAAAAGTATATATAACTTCATTTCAGCACCCTACCAATTGGTGCATCTTAGGTTAGACACTTGACTTGTTTCGGAAACAAAGTATTTATTTTTTAGCATTTTTTAATACACCATTCATGTTTCTTAAGCACCACCTGAATTTTTATTTTTGCCCCCTGATTCTAGATGTGTACATCCGGACGCACCAATTTTTTTAAAAACGCTGATGTGTTTCGGATGTGCACATCTGAAAAAAATAGTATAACTTTATTTTTTAAAATTTCTGATCTGCAGATTCGGAAAAATAGCATAACATTATTTTTTTTTTTAAATCGGTTTTGTCGGTTGGTCGCATATGTTAATATTTCATCGCAAGTTAATATACATTCGAATGAGGGCAGGGAGAAGGTCTTGACATCATGATGAAGATCTTGAGTCAAGGGATTAGGTTTTCCGCCAATAGAAAACTTTGTTCTTCGTATCTCTTTAATGTGTTGTTTCGGTGTAGCCATTAATCTTCAGTCAATGTCAATGAAGTAAACATGCATTACAGAGTGAAACGTTAATGAATAAAAAAAAGTTTGTATGCATTAAAAAAATTCATTATTATTTACTTGTAAGGGCACAGAGCACCGAAAAAACTGAGCTTTTTGGAGAAGAAAGATTAAGAATGGGAGTAGTTAGTAACTTACACGATACAAGAAAAGTATTTGTATGCATAAAAAATTCATTATTATTTACCATTTTGGACTATTAAAAAATATAAATATAATTGTTGATAGGACGAAGCAGGAGGGAAGACTTCAACGTAAAATATTACTTCTTTGACTTTATCCAAGATAAATGGCAGCAGAGTCGACACAAAGTTGGTGGTACTCCTATTACCACTTGCAGAACCAGAATCATAATTTTCGACTTCACTTATGTAGTATCGAGTGTGGTGCCTAAATGATACATGTTAATATATATTTATGTATATGTATATATTATAACTTGTTTTAATTTTATATATGATTTATTTTGCATTGTTAATTTCTGCTTATCAGAGATGGAGTAAGTGCGGGTCAGTTCAGTCAAGTTTTGCTTTATGAGATGGATGCAATTCGGAAGGTATGACATAGCTAACTTTCCGCGCTCGATACTACATAAGTGAAGTCGAAATCTGATTCTGGTTCTGCAAGTGGTAATAGGAGTACCACCAACTTTGTGTCGACTCTGCTGCCATTTATCTTGGATAACGTCAAAGAACTAATATTTTACTGTTGATCTTCATTTGTCCTACACTCTTCGAACCTGTAAAATATAATCCTTTTAGGCTTAAACCCAGTTGATTTATAGAAAGTCACACGTCACTCCCTGAATATATAACTTATGGTTACAGATCATGTTTGCCATCATAGGTGGATGACCGTTATTTTGTTTAAATATTGGTTAGAACTACTAGACAGCTTTTGGATAAATATTTTGAAGTTATCATTAAAGGATGTCTATTATATTCGTTGCTCTAACCTTCTGTTAAAATACATATTATTATTATTTCTTAAAATAAATATACCTTTTAATATGTTGAGTTTCAGCCATTTTTCCGGATGTGCACATCCGGAAGACGCGTAACTTGTCATTCCGGATTTGCACATCCGGAACAAAGCAACGTTTTTAAAAAAAACAATTCGTCCGGATGTGCACATCCGAAATTGAGGGACAAAAACGGAATTTCACGTGGTGTATAAGAAACATGGGTGGTGTATTAAGAAACCTCCTTTTTCTTTTACTATGTGGATTGATAATTATATTTAATGTAAAAGATCAAATAAGATGTTTGGTTTTTCATCTATGTATATGCTTCATAAATGGGAGAAAAATCATAGGCATAAAGATTATGGGTTTGAACAGAAAATTGAGATTCTACAAAACATAGTAGAGAGTCTCTACTAGAGAGCATGTGCACCCTAGTCAGTCATGTTACTTGGATAGAAATCAACATCCCATCTTTTGTGTGCATTTCCAACAAAGGAACATGGTCATGGAGTGTATAGCTAAATACAGTGTATTCTAAATTGAATTTAATATTTAATGTGTATATTTATGATTTAAATGTTATATTAAAGGAGTAGATTCTCCCTGTATGATAAATTGAAGGTTAAATTTTAATTAAAAGAGATGTTTTTATTTAGTTGGTTAGCATCTTAGTTAGAATTGCGTATCTATAATGGATAGAATTATCAGGAAACTAAAACCAGTTTTTGTTTTAAATTTAAAATTTTTAATAACTAAATATTTCAGTTTTGAATTAAAGAAAATTTTAAAAACATATATAAAATAAATATTAATTCAAACAATTCATATATTTGCAAAATCATAAAAATAATACAAATATATAATACATATTTTTAGTAGCAATTTAAATAATTGTGGTTAAACACAATAGTTGTCACGTATGCATGTCAAGATGGTGATTGTTTGCTATCAAAGTGGTAATAGTTGGTCGTCGTTAGAGTGATGATTAATAGTGATGATCTTGTGTATGGTAGTCGTGGCAGTCGTAGTGATGGTTAGAATGGTAGTCAATGATGTTGATTATTAATTAGATTGATAATTGACGATGGTCAAATTGGCTTTGATGGTGTTGACGATTGTCGACGTGGTGGTTGAAGTGCTAACAAAGTGGTTGGTGATGAACATAATAGTGGTTGAATCTGATCACTACTACAAATGATATTTTTTATGACAAGTTTTACCTCGAACATGTCAAAAAACGAGCTTATAGGTTATGGGAGCAACATGTTTGATTTTTTTTTTAAAAAACAAAAATTTCCCTCGGTTTTATATAAAGCCAAGGTAATATAATTATAAGTAAGCGCTAAATTTTTTGGAAAAAAAATACTAAACCTAATACCTCGGTGTTTTTTAAAACCGATGTAACATATCTATTAGGGAACACACTTCGAATCTCAGTACCTGTAAGTTTATAGAGTGCGCCTAAGAGGGGGGAGGTGAATTAGGTGTATAAAAATTTCTTCAATTTTAGAGATGTCTTTCCTTCGTCCAATTTAAGCTTATGTGATGAAAGCTAGAAAATGCGGAAAAGTAAAGAATTCGATGATGTATCCTGGTTCCCCTCATAATTCGAGGGTACTTCAGTCTCCTTTCAACACGAAAGAGATTTCATTATAGTTAGATCCCTATGGATAAGACAACATTTGTCTTTCTATAAAAGATCCTAACTAAACCACCAAGAACAATCCTATTGGATTTTTCAACAAACTCTATAAGAAGAAACAATCCTCCTTCTTACAATACACGCCTAATTCCAAACAATCCTTGGAACTTTTACAACAATTTCAATAAAAATAAATATGTGAAGATTCGTAGTATAAATCAGACTTAATCAAATGATTATAGTCTTTTTCTCTTTCAATATGAAATTACAATAAACAATACTCTCTAATGCTCAAGATACTTTGATGAATTTGGTATGAAAAATAATGATTCACAATGTATCTTTTATGAAAATTTTGTTTTGAATATATAGAGAGCTTTTACAAAGTTTGAAAGAGGTAATTGAAAAATATAACTTTAAAATCAATTTATAGAGATGATAACCACCATTCAAAAACATGGCAATGGTTGATAGAAAATCAGAATATTTATCCTTGAAAAGATGTAATGTTTGCCATGAGAAGAGATGATGAATGAATGTAATGAAACAAAGCATTTTTCAATTTTTCTACAGGACTTGTTAAGCCGGTTATATGGATACTTGATTTAAAAAGTTCGCAACGTTTTTTAAATCTCAAATTTCAAATATTGTTTCAGACCGGTGAGAATTGTGGCGGTTTTTATGTGCTGTTACGAAAGTTTCAAATGCCACAATTTACCAAAAACATAATGTTTAAAAAAATTGAAAAATTGAAAAATTGTCTAAGTATTTGAACCAAACCTTATGCAACATCTATTTATTTATCCAAGTCAATAGATTATATTTGAAAGTGCTTTAACATGGTTCAAACATGAAAAATAAATTTTCCAATGCAAGATAATAAAAAATTTGAGCACTAAAAAATGTATATGATATGGAATTCATATACCTAAGATGGTGAAAATGATTTTAGTATGATAAAATATATGTTAATAATTCTTGAGCACTAAGATATGTATATGTTTATGAAATTCATATACATTTAATCTCTAAAGACATTAACAACACATCATGAATGGATCCTCTTGAAATCTTCTTTTTGATATGCAAGACCTTTGATCATATGTCTTCATCAAAATTAGTTTGGAAGCTTGACTTCACAGTAACTGCATTTAAGGTATTTTTTCAATGATTTCTCACTTAGTGCCTTCTAATCTTCCCTTGTTTTCTTAGTTTATTTTTTTGCATTTTTTTTTTCTTATTAATTAGTAATTATCAAAAAAAAATTGTTATCAATAAAAACGAATAGGCAATAACATGAAAGAAAATATTTCATTAATTAAAAACGGGAAAACAAATAATTATTCCACATATTCAAATTTTTGACTCCATACAACTTCAATAGTATCACTATTAACTATTCCTAACTTAGAGAAAAGTTCATAAACAACTCTTCCATAAGGTATGAGGAAATCCATTTCATCCCTAGAGATGATTATCATTTCCTTTAAGAAGTTAAAAATGGTAAGAGGAAGATTAACTATGATGTTCTTGGTAAGGAATAACAAGAGATGCTTGTCAGTCCAAGTAAGTGTTTCAAGTTTTTTTTTTCTCTTGGACGGAGATTTGACACTAGAAGTTGATACAAAACTTTTCCAATTGGTCGTAGACTAGCAGGACTGATGAGATTATCGTTGTTGGCATAAATTAGGCGAAGGTAATCTTTATAGACATTGTTGAATCTATAATGTTCAACACAACAACCTTCCTCTTCATATTTTATTATTTGTGCAATAAGTGACTGAGTAATTGTGACAGGAAAGTCATTGACATAGGACTGGATTGACTCCGCATCATGATCAGATGGTCCAACAGAGACATTTAACTAGAACTCTTTAACGAGATTAATGTAGATGGGTCCATTAAGAATACCAAAGTAATTATTCAACTTTTGTTTGCGAATAATTTTCCTTAGATCAAAACCTTTGTCTTCCAAATCATCAAAATCAACAAACTTTTCATTGATTACGAACAAAAGATTTTCATCTAAGGTTGTTAAAGTCATTTTTGAAGAAAAGAAAAGACTTTGAAACTAGGTTTGAAGACACAAAGAGTTGGAAATGAGATGTTGAAACAAGGAATATTGTTTAAATAAAGTGCAACAATCAGAGAAGCTCAAACTCCTTGAAAATTTAAAAGATACGTTACATTTTTTAATATGGATAATCATTACTTTTCTAGTGGATAAGATTCCAATGCTCGATTTTTCAAAAACTCTGAGGGGAAAAACAATTCAGGAAACTATTTTAAATTATTATAATTTTTTGTAAACTAAATGATATATCCTGTTGATTTTCTTAAAAACCGAGGGATAAGATACGTAACATTTTACTATAAAAGCACTCGTTAAACAGATTTTACCCTAATCATAACTTATATGTAGCCACTCACAAAATGGTGTTGATGTTGTTATTGTTGTGGTATTTCGAAGTTTGTAAAAGTTCTCTATAATGGATTGCAAGTGCTGAAAAATATTTTTTCAATAGTTAGAACAGATAATTCCTTTAGAAGTTTGATTCATTCAATGGTTGGACTAAATAACTTCTAGAAATTGGATGCATGCAATATTTGGACCAGATAACCTCTTACACCAAAATTATAATTTTGTTGTATTATTGTTTTCCAATATTCTGTGTAAACAATATAATTTAAAAAAACAATATAATTTTGTGTTTTTAAATATTCATTTGAGCAGAAAATTATTTATTGTTATATCCTTTTTTTTACTAACCCTTTTATTGTTAATATCAGAAACAAATACTTGCAAGGTGAAGAATTTAACCTTGCCCAAATATCATGGAGTCGAAGATCCAACATATGATCTTTATGGATAAATTAATTTTTATTTTGATATTTAGTGTAAACAATGTACTCCCTCCGTTCCACAATGAGTGACCAACTTGGAATAAAATAGTGTCCTAAAATGTATGATCCATTTCAATTTCCAATGCAACTTTTCCTATTCTACCGTCTAATTAATATTAATTTCATCATTCCCAATACATCAGGTACTTTAGTAAAAATATCATTCTCTCTCTTTCATTTATTCCTTTTTTCTTAATATGTGTGAAAAGTCAATTGGGTCACTCATTGTAGGACGGAGGGAGTAATATTCTAGGTAAACATTGAAGTTTGCAAACAAATTATTTTTATTTATTTTCATTGTAAACATTGTAACGAATTTCAATTAAAAAACAATTTATCTTACCCCTCGATTTAATTGTAAACAGAGATGTATGAGGCGCTAGTTTTGTAAATAATAAAAATGAAGATGATGAGGTTCGAACCCATGTGAAAATTAATTTACCCCTCGGTGTTTAAATAACCAAGGTTATATGTCGTTACTTTTCATGACGACGTTCGTACCTCGCAACTGCAGCCAAGGTAAAATGCATTTTGCGTCCGACGTTAAAAACACTTTCTAGTAGTAGATTAAAGTGGTGGTTAGTGGTGGTCGAATTAGAGATTATAAATAAATAAAGTGGAGATAAGAAGTGAGGGTTGACAGTAGTCAGAGGTGGTCGTAGTGGTGGTCGGCGGTCAGAAAAGTGATCAGATTAATTATCAGGGTCTAAAGTGGTGGTCGGTAGTCTTCTTTATAATAATTAAAATAGTGGTTCACGAGTATTGGTTGTAGTGTTTTAAATTAAAAAAAAAAAACTCAAATTAAATTTTTTAAATAAGTTTTAGTGAAAACTTATTTGAAAAATAAGTTAAAAGTCAAATACTTTTCAATTTTACTTAATAAGTTTTTTAATGAAGATAATTTATTGAATAAAAACGGAAAAACAGAAATGATGAGGAGACATAAAACTTAAATTATAAAAAAAAAATAGCAAAAATGATAGTTGAATATGTCCAACGTATTTATCAAAAAACTTTCAAAAATACAAATAGAAAAGGAATTCCACCAAGTGTCATAATCAATAAAATAAGACTACATTGACTAATTTATCTGCACATGCATTTCCCTATCTGAAAATGTGAGATATCTTCAATCTAAAGAAGTGTATAGTGTGAAAAATAATTTTCCATTTAATTAAAAGATAACAAGGGACAATATTCAAAATAGAAAATGCACGGATGACCAGCATTAAGTCAGTTTTAAGTCAAAGATTTCTCTAATTCTTCCTGTTAGCATATTTGATAGCAATCATGATCCATACCATTCAGCTTAAAAGGAGGTACAAACTTCAATTTTAGCTGAGAAAACCTCGAAGAATGTTCCTAAAGTATCCCTAAATATGCCACCACAAGTTGATATTGAAAGAATTCCTCTTGAATTATCATATGTGTTGCACTTAATCTGATTATGACTACGAAAAACATCAATTAACTAGTATGATTCTAGGTGCACGAGAATGTTGACAAATGATGTCAAAGCATTTAATAATTATAAACTCGTGAATTGAAGAGTACATGTGTCCCTTGAAAGAAGTATATGCCATATAGACCAATTGTTTAACATGAAGAATGTCTCTATTAAAGTCAATGTTACCATTTTGAAACCTGATATCATTTTGTGTGTCAAGTTTTCCGAGGAATTATTATGATCAGATTCTGAATTTGAGACCTCTAACTTTTACTAGCAAGTTTGAATAAGTTTTTGTAACTAGCTCTATCAATGTTTATGCCAAACAATCGCTTCATCTAATGCCAGAAAAGTAAAGTGTACTTGCATCTAAGAAATAAGTGATATGCAATTTCCACATCATGATTGCAAAGAGAACACCTCAAAACCATATTCATTCCCCTTCGAATTTGGTAGTATTTTGTTACAATAATATTATGCACTAGTTTCCAATTCACTAATGACATAGCAGGTGGTAGGTAGGGATGTCAAATGAATTTTATCCAAGAATGATTAATTTGACCCCTCTGGATAAAATTGTAGGCATTTTTAAAATATATACCACCATTTTAAAATCTTGCTCAAATGAATTTATCAATAGTAATATTATCAAATGACAAGTTAAACTTGAAAATGGATAAGCCATGAGTAATGCTCCAATTGATGTCTTAGATAATTGAATTGACCTTAGAAGTTTGCATACATTGAATATCCACTAATAATATTAGGTGTAAATCTTTAATTTTGCATCTCAACCAATTGTCAGTCTATAAATCAATGTTCTTTCCATTATCAACGTATCATCTACCATGTTCATCTAGAAAGGAAAATGAATAATTAATGTTCGGTCATATTGCAGAAGAAATATGACGCATAATTGATTTTTTGTGCCTAAAGTATCTATTAATAAACGTAGAAAACTATTGATTATTGTTAGTCAATGTTTTCCAACAAAGAGATAAAAACCAACTTTGTTTATCGCCTTAATATCTCTCAGACCAAGACCTCCTTTAGATAAACATGAGAAAATAATCTTTTAAGTTGTAGTAATCGGCTTCTACTATCTATGCTACCTGGCGACACAAAGTTTCTAATGCAAAAATATAGAAACATGTTTTGTATGACTAAGTGGACAAATTAAACTCCACCCGTCATAAAAAGAAGGGGTTCCTTCCAAATAGCTGGCTTGACCAATACTTTATATATTATGATTTAGAGATGATGAGTTGTAGGCTTTCCTTTAAATATAGGAACTCCAAGATATTTAAATGGTGTTCGTCCCACAATGAATCCAAGCATATTTACAATATGTCTTGGCTTAGATCTAGAAGTACCTTCACCATAAAACTTAAAATTAGTTGAACTGGTGTGTTGACAAGAATTCTGACCATATTCTTGAAGGAGATGGTTAATGACTAACTCATTTTTTCCGGTAGCTTTACAAAATGTCATAAAATGATATGAAAAAAAATTAGTCAAAAATAATTATCTTCATAATATTGTCAATCTAAAATATCAAATAATTTTTTGATATCTATCTTCAAAGACATAATACCTCCAAAAAAAAAAATCTTATCCAACATATTAATAATTTTTGAAGCAATCTCAATGTAATCATAAATAAGTCTACCCCTAATAAAGCTTCTTTAGTGTGTTGAAATTATATTTTGAACTAAAATGATAAATATGTTAGCAATGTTCTTAGTAATAATTTTGAATTGAAAATTTACAAAATGCAAGAAATATATAATATCTATACAATTTGTTCCATGTTGATTAAGTACTAAATATATTTTGATTTTAGAATCAACTTTTATCTTTAATGGCAATATTTCAACTATGATAGCACCATTCTCCAAATTAGCCTTATTCATACCTTTTAAAAACTTGATAAGAATTTACATATTATAAATAAAATTAGAATTTAAATTATCCACACGGAGCTTTAAATTAAAGTGATTAACAACATAGGGAATCAAGATCACAAATCTGATTACAATGTTTACATCATCTATATTAGGTATATCTTAATCAAACTCAATATATTCATAATCATCGTGTAGTCCTTCAAGTCGGTTTGTAAATTAAAAAATATGTTTATGAATAAGAACAATTTTCATTTTATAAATCAGTTTTATAAAGTTGATTTAAATTTAATATATATTTTATATTAATCATATTTTAACTTTTGTGATTATTTAACTATAAAGAGAATATCAATACAATTACATCATATATATATATATATATATATATATATATATATATATATATATGGATTCATATCTTATGAGAATGCCATTTTTATATAAGAACATGAAAATGAATCTGAATCATTAGATTTTAAAATAAATGGTGGAGATTATGTGTGATTTTTATTTTTCTCTCTCCTCCATTATTAAAATAAATAATAGAGGAAAGAGAAAAAAAACTGACACATAATCTCCACCATTTATTTTAAAATCTAATGGTTGAGATTCATTCTTATGTTCTCACATAAAAATGGCATTTTCATATATATATATATATATATATATATATATATATATATATATATATATATATATATATATATATATATATATATATATATATAATCAATTGTCTAAAAGATAATATTTTGTTTCTACCAAAGAATTATTAGTAGAATTTCTTTTGAATATTTTCTAAGTAAATATGTAGAAAATTATAATACACTTAAAAGAGAAAAATATTATAATTTATTAAATAAATTTTACTGGAGAAATATGTTTGTTATTAATAAAAACAATTTAAGTATTTTTGTAAAAGTATACATGATGTGGTGGAATTGTCAATACTATAGGGTGGAGATAACAAAAGTAGTAAAGTCCTATAGATATAATATTTACTTCCGCTATATCAAATGGCCCAAAACATAACATATGGGGGATTCTACCTGCCAACCCCCCAATTAAATCAGGCACCCCCATTTATAGTGAAATATCATATTTATTTTTTTGAAAATTATGAATTTTGAGGGATGGACCGGAGATTTTGAAAAATACTAGTAATTTCGAAATTACCAGTAAAAATTAGCGGGGATTTCGAAATTATCGATAAAACCCCCGAAAATTTTCACACGATACCGGGGATTTGAAATTATCGGTAGTATAAAAATTTTCACTTTTTGTTTTTTTTATTTTTTGAAAATTTTTATACTACCGGGGATTTCAAATATCCCGAAATTTACAGAAAATTTCCGGGAATTTGAAATCCCCGGTAGTGTAAAAATTTTCAAAAAAAAAATGAAAATTTTTATATTACCGGTAATTTCAAATTCCTCAAAATTTCACTCAATATCGGAAATTTGGAAATTCTCGATAGACAAAATTTTTTCACTTTCCACCTAAAATTTTCAAGGGCAATGTTGGAATTTTGAAATTTTGGAGGTGCCAGGTTTAATTGGGGGTGGCCGGTAGAATACTCTAACATAAGTTAAATTTGAAATGGCCCAAAAATAATCATATTGAATTTCAAATGGCACATTTTTTTATTTTAAAAAGTGTAAGTGCGTATGCTTGGTTTGGGGATATTACTTTTAAAATAGTGTAAGATTAATATTTCTTTTTTTTTTTTGAAGTGAACACAATTTCTCTTTATATAGTATAAAATTTGACAAAGAAATAAAACATTTTTTGGCCGGATCCACATTATTACCGATTAGATTGTGACTCTAATTAATCATTGTTGTTCATTTTTTATTGCTTGCATGTTGCAAAATAACAACAGTGGAGAAGTGCTTACAGTGTTCAAAATTAATATAGTTTGCTTGAGTATGAAGGTGTAGAAGGGACACATGACAGACGCGATGTTACTGCATGTGGGTACGACATATGGGTTTTGCGCAACAGGTCATTGTTGCTGCGTTTTGGAAGACTTTTTGGCCAAAGATTGTATCAGATGTTATTGCTAATTGGTTTGGCAATATAATTAGGTGATTTCTTAGACAATTAGACGAAAATTGATTCAAATTTAAATGGAGATTTAAATTTGAATTTAAATTGAAACAAATCATATCTTGGTGGACAGATTTATGGAACAAATAATATCCAACATATTCTCCATTAATTCTAGATGAAATTAAAGCTAATATCCAAGAATAAAAGTCCAGAGTTTTTTTTTAATCGAAAAAGAATATATTAATTAAAAAAAAAAACAATACAAACAAGGTGATCCCAAGGATCCAACCAAAAACCAAGACTAATTACATCATCAAATTAACTAAGTGGTTTCTAATTTTCCTACGATTCCATCCTCTATAAACCACACTATCTATGACTTTAGTACTAATGCTATTATTATTCACAATATTTCCAAAAACAACATCATTCCTATAGTTCCATATATTGTATATAGCTTCAGCCATTTACCTTTAACTTTTCCAACAATCCACTTGATCTCATCTTCCCAATTATAAGGAGTGTGACTGATATCAATCCACTTAAGCACCTTCATTAACACATCCCTGGTTTTACTACATCCAAAGAAAAGGTGGTTAATAGTTTCATCCTCCTCATTACAAAGGCTACAAGTACTATCATGAATCATCCCAAACCTCTTCAGCCTATCTTTGGTAGCTAGACTGCCATGACAAGTAATCCAAAGGAAAAATATAGCCCGAGGCCTAGCATAGTTTCTTAGCATAAGGCTTTTCCACATCACCTCCTCATTGTCTATATTCAACATAGCATAAAACTCTTTAGCTTTGAACTTCTGTTGCAGGACAACATTGTCCCAAACTTGCTGCACTTTACACAATAAATCTCGTTGGCTCATAATGAACTTGAACACCCAAGATTGATGCACCTTAACCTCATAATCAAACAGCTCAGAATGCTTTAAGTAGTACTGGTGCACTCACTTAACCCACATGTTATCTGATTTTCTAGACAAATTCCAAAGACAATTCAACATTATAACCTAGTTCCAAATATTCAAATTCAGAATCTGCAACCCACCTTGGCTTTTGGCTTTACACAACTTCTTCCACGCCACAGGACTTTTCCTACTGATAATGTTCTTTCCAGTCCAAATAAAACTCCAGCATATAGCATCAATCTTCGTAATCACCTCTTTAGGTATAGGGAAACATTGGAGCCAATATTGAGCAATTTCACAAGTAACACTATTCACCAGCTAGACTCTACCTGCATAACTGAGCAGCTTAGAGGACCAATGATGTATTCACCCCACAATTCTATCAATCAAAGGCATGTAGTACTTTATGTTTAGCTTCCTGTTAGTTTCTTGGATTGGCTGGAATTTTGGTAAAACAAAGGTTGTTCAATGTTTGATGTCATATGGGTGATGTCACAACATTGAGTCTTAACACTGGGTTGTGTTAAGTGTTTAAGGTGTTTAAGTTGGATGTCTGATGTCACAAGCGATGTTGTGACATTAGATCTGCAGAATTAATAACATCAGGTTTAGTGATGTTGTTAGGGTTTGCGTTTTAGCTGGAATTGTGGAGAGCAAGTTGTCTCATTGGATGCAAATATCTTGGGTTAGATATTCTCTGTTGCATAGAGATTTGATGCAGATTTGTAGGAGATTTAAAGGCAAAAGATTTAAGAAGATTTTGAGAGAAAAATCTGTTTTAAAAAGATTCAGTTTTAAATAACAAATCAGGTCAGATATTGTAGCAGGTCCAAGTCCAATTAAAAGAACTATATAAAGCGCAACAATCCTGAAGGAAAAGGAACGAAGAAAGAGAGCTAAAGACTGAGTGTCGTTTGTGTCTTCGTGTATGTTTTGTAAACCATTCGAGTGTGAATTGGTTTTGTTGTTTTGAATTATTCTTGATCAAAGTTGTGAAGCAGAATCAAGGTGTGTATTTCAAAGTGTGTGATCTTTGAAGTGATTTAGGGATTGAGTAGTGTTCTCATATCTAAGTGGTTTCTTAGGTAGAAAGTCACTAGTAGGAATTAAGATTAGGAGATTTTCAACTGGGTTGTTGAGTCTGTAATTTAATTCTACAAGTAGTGAATTTCATCCCTGGCTTGATAGCCCCCAGACGTAGGTAGTTAGACCGAACTGGGTGAATAATTCATTGTGTTGATTTATTGCTGTTATTGCATTGTCCATTGCAGAGTGTGTTGTTGTGACATCGCACTTAACATCACACGTCAGATACCAGAATTTCAATTGGTATCAGAGCAGGCATCCTGTCTGTCTCTGGGTGAGATCTAGGGAAGTTACTTTCTGGTGTAAGGATGGACAAAGAAGTTGGAGGATTTGTCAACAGACCCCTTATTTTGGACGACTCAAATTATGATTATTGGAAGCCAAGGATGATCACCTTTTTGAAATCCATGGACAGCAGGGCTTGGAAGGCTATTGTTAAAGAATGGAAAGCACCTGTTGTGTTTGAAAAAGATGATGCTGGGAAAGATAAAGAGGGCACCTCAAAGCTAAAGCCTGAAGAAGAATGGGCCAAGGAAGAAGATGAACTTGCCCTTGGTAACTCTAAAGCCCTAAATGCTATCTTCAATGAAGTTGATAAGAACATCTTCAGATTGATCAACTCATGTGAAGTTGCTAAGGAAGCATGGGATATTTTGAAGGCCACACATAAAGGAACATCTAGAGTTAAGATGTCAAGACTTCAGATTCTAACATCAAAGTTTGAAAGCCTGAAGATGAAGGAAGATGAGACTATCCATGACTTCCACATGAGTATTCTTGAGCTATCCAATGCATCCAGTGCTCTTGGTAAAAAGATGTCAGAAGAAAAGCTTGTAAGGTAGATCCTTAGGTCCCTTCCTAAGAGGTACAAGATGAAGGTGACTGCTACTGAAGAAGCTCAAGACATCAGCAAAATGAGGGTTGATGAGCTTATTGGATCTCTTCAAACATTTGAGCTAGGGTTAAGTGAAGAAGAACCTGAGAAGAAGTCCAAGAGTATAGCTTTAGTTTCCAGTTCAGAAGAAGCCAAGAAAGAGAAAGTAGATGACTCTCAGGAGGAGCTGTCTCAAGCTATTGCTTTGCTGGGTAAACAGTTCAACAAAGTTATGAAGAGGATAAATAGGAGTTATAATCCCAATGTCAAGAACATTACCTCTGACATCAACAGATCAGGAGAAAAAGGGAAGAAGTCTAAAGATGAAGAAAAATCCAGTAATGACAAAGGGGTACAATGCTTTGAGTGTGAAGGGTATGGACATGTCAAGAAGGAATGTCCCACTTTTCTAAAGAAGCAGAAAGGGTTATCAGCTTCTTGGTCTGACAGTGAGAGTGAATCTGAAGAAAATTCAGCTAAACTTGCTAGAGCTATGGTTGGGGTTTATGAGTCAGATAATGAGTCTTGTGATGATGAGGTCTCCTACGATGAACTTGTTGTCACTTACAAAGATCTTTTTGTGAGAAGTGAGCAAGTGTGTCTTGACGGAGAAGAGCTGAAGAAAAGCATAGTACAGTTGAAAGCAGAAAAGACTGAACTTGAAGCTGAAGTCAGTATGCTCAACTATAAGCTGGACTCTATGACCAAATCTATCAGAATGTTGAATAATGGTACTGATGCGTTAGACAACATTCTCAGTATTGGGAAGATGGCTGGAGACAAATGTGGTTTGGGATTCACTAGTGATGCAGGTTCTATCACCCCAAAACTAGTGATGTTAAAACAGATGTTATAACATCATGACAGAACTCCATCTAAGAAGAAATACAGACGCTGGAGGTGTCACCATTGTGGATGTTTTGGACACATTAAGGCTTATTGTTATAAGCTACATGGGTATCCACAGAAGGCTCATCAGGTTGTTCCCAAACAGAACTGTTATAAAGGAAGGAAGGTTTCCAAGCCTAAGAAGCAATGGGTCCCTAAAGTTAAGGTTACCAGCTTGATAGCTCACACTTCTTTAAGGGTTTCTACCAAAGAAGACTGGTACTTTGACAGTGGGTGTTCAAGGCACGTGACTGGAGTAAAGAATCTGTTGGTAGATGTGAAGCTTCAGTCTTCAGGCTATGTTACATTTGGTGATGGGGTCAAAGGAGATATCAAGGGGATTGGTAAACTAAACTGTGTTGGTGCTCCCAGACTGGAGGATGTTCTTCTTGTTAAAGGACTAACAGCAAATTTGATTAGCATTAGTCAACTTTGTGATCAAGGATTCAAAGTAGACTTTACTAAGTCTGAATGTATTGTCAAAGATGATAAAGGAGAAGTCATTATGAAGGGAGCCAGGTCTAAGGACAATTGTTATCTTTGGGTGCCTCAAAACTCAAATTCTTCCACGTGTGTGCTTGCTAAAGAAGATGATGTCAAAATCTGGCATCAGAAGTTGGGACATCTTCACCTAAAGGGAATGAAGAGAATCATCTCCTCAGAAGCAGTCAAAGGAATTCCCAAACTTAGTATTGAGGAAGGAAAAGTGTGTGGAGACTGTCAAAAAGGGAAGCAGACAAAGATGTCTCATCCGAAGCTTCAACATGACACCACCTCCAAGGTATTGGAACTACTTCATATGGACTTGATGGGACCTATGCATGTGGAAAGTCTGGGTGGAAAGAAATATGCATATGTAGTTGAGGATGACTATTCAAGGTACACCTGGGTGAGCTTCATCAAAGACAAATCAGAGGTGTTTGATGTTTTTAAAGATCTTTGCCAAAGACTCCAAAGAGAAAAGGAGAGTAAGGTTATCAGAATAAGAAGTGACCATGGAAGAGAGTTTGAGAATAGTAAGTTTGAAGAATTTTGCTCTGCTGAAGGTATAAGTCATGAGTTTTCATCGCCTATTACTCCTCAGCAAAATGGAGTAGTTGAGAGGAAGAACAGAACTATCCAAGAGTCTGCTAGAGCGATGATCCATGCCAAGAAACTACCTTATCATTTCTGGGCTGAAGCCATGAATACTACATGCTACATTCATAACAGGGTTACCCTGAGAAGAGGCACTTCATCCACTCTGTATGAACTATGGAAGGGAAGAAAACCTAATGTTAAATACTTTCATGTTTTTGGAAGTAGATGTTATATTCTGGCTGATAGAGAACAGAGAAGAAAATTGGATTCCAAAAGTGATGAAGGAATATTTTTGGGATACTTTACTAACAGCAGAGCATATAGGGTGTTCAACTCTAGAACCAAGGTGATGATGGAGTCAATCAATGTTGTGATTGATGACAATGATAAGCAGGAAGATGATGATGTCATAGATGATGTTGGAACATCAGTTAGTGAAGTTGCACCAGAAGCTGAAGACAGAAATCCAACTCCTAGTGTTGCTGCTGCTGAGCCTGAAACTGAGCAACCTCATAAGGATCCCTCCATCAGAGTGCAGAAGGACCACCCAAAGGAGCTCATTATAGGTGATCCTAGCTCTGGAGTGAGGACCAGGTCAAGAGATGTTATAGCAAGTTCATGCTTTGTCTCCAAAATTGAGCCAAAGAATGTCAAGGAAGCATTAACTGATGAGTTTTGGATAAATGCAATGCATGAAGAGCTGGAGCAATTCAAGAGGAATGAAGTATGGGAGCTTGTTCCTAGGCCTGATAGAGTTAATGTGATTGGCACCAAGTGGATCTACAAGAATAAATCTGATGAACAAGGAGTGGTCACCAGAAACAAGGCCAGATTAGTTGCTCAGGGATACACTCAGGTTGAAGGAATTGACTATGATGAAACCTTTGCTCCTGTGGCAAGACTGGAATCTATCAGATTGCTCTTAGGGGTGGCTTGTAATTTCAAATTCAAGCTTTTTCAGATGGATATTAAAAGTGCCTTCTTGAATGGTTACTTAAATGAAGAGGTGTATGTTGACCAACCTAAAGGATTTATTGATCCAACATTTCCTGACCATGTGTACAAACTAAGGAAAGCTCTATATGGTTTGAAGCAAGCACCTATAGCTTGGTATGAAAGACTTACTAAATTCCTGGTTGTGAATGGCTACAGAAAAGGAGGGATTGACAAGACCTTGTTTGTTAAAGAAGAAGGAGGAAAACTGATGATAGCTCAAATCTATGTTGATGACATAGTATTTGGTGGGATGTCGGATGCGATGGTGAAACATTTTGTGGAACATATGTAGTCTGAATTTGAAATGAGTCTTGTTGGTGAGCTGAACTATTTTCTTGGTCTACAAGTTAGACAAATGGAGGACTCCATATTTATTTCTCAGAGCAAGTATGTAAAGAACATAGTGAAGACGTTTGGTTTAGAGAATGCTAATCACAAGAGGACTCCTGCTCCTACTCATCTAAAATTATCCAAAGATGAACATGGTGTCAGTGTGGATCAAAGTCTATATAGAAGCATGATTGGGAGTCTATTGTATCTCACAGCTAGCAGGCCTGACATTGCTTTTGCTGTTGGAGTTTGTGCCAGATATCAATCTGAACCTAAGGCTAGTCATTTGAATCAAGTGAAAAGGAACTTGAAATATGTTAATGGCACTAGCGACTATGGGATGTTGTATAGTCATGGATCTGGGACTGAGCTACGGGGATATTGTGATGCTGACTGGGCTGGGAGTGCTGATGATAGAAAAAGCACTTCAGGAGGCTGTTTCTTCCTAGGGAATAATCTGATATCATGGTTTAGTAAAAAGCAGAACTGTGTATCTCTTTCCACTGCTGAAGCTGAGTACATAGCCGCAGGAAGTAGTTGCTCTCAACTTGTGTGGATGAAGCAGATGTTAACAGAATACAATGTCAAGCAAGATGTCATGACATTGTACTGTGATAATTTGAGTGCTATCAATATCTCAAAGATTCCGATTCAACATAGCAGAACTAAGCATATTGATATAAGGCATCATTTTATAAGAGAATTGGTTGAGGACAAGTTGTTACATTGGAGCATGTAGCTACAGAAAAATAGTTAGCTGATATCTTCACTAAAGCATTAGATGCAAACCAATTTGAAAGTTTGAGAAGTAAATTGGGAATTTGCATACATGAAGATTAAATGTGCAAGAGAGTGTATTAAGCAATTGTATTGATAGCATACAAGTTTGAAGTACATCATAAGTTACAGATTATCCCAACCCCCTGCATCTAGAAAAGCTTTCCAGTCTTCATCCCAATCATCATCAGCAGCTTGTTGTTGCACAGGAAGCTTTTTGCTTGGTTTCATGGTTGTTTCTGAGGTTCTGCCTATCCTTTTGGCTCCTGAAGTAGTTGTAGCTGCAGTCATTGTCTTGTTTCTCTGCTGAGGTGGATCTGAAGTCATGCTCGTCTACTTGAAGTTCTTTGCTGCACCTTTGTTGTTTGACTGGCTCATTCTTGGCTGCTGAGTGGTTCTACTAGTATAAAGGCTTGTGTTTATAATGAAAAACAAGGAGCATCGTTTGTATCGACTGGACAGTCTATGTGTTGGAACTTGTGTTTTTGGGAAGTAGGTTGTTTGACCATGTCTTTATGTCAGAACATTGTGTTTGGTGATTGTCAAATTGTGGCTAAAAAGGGGGAAAGTTAGCCTAGGTGTGTAGAGTGTACCCTATATCTAGTGTGCGGTGCAGATGTTGAGGGGGAGTGTGCAAGTTGAACAGCTGGTCATGCTGGTTCATGATTGAGGGGGAGCACCATTTTGGTTGTTGCCAAGTTGTTGATGAAGATGGTGCTGCAGCAGAGTTTTGTATGTATTGAAGATGCTGCTGCTTGGAGTTTCAAAAATCAAGTTTATTCCGCTGCTGAAGTCTTTGAAGGTGCAGAGATTGTTTTAGCCAAAATTAGCCAAAGGGGGAGATTGTTAGTTTCTTGGATTGGCTGGAATTTTGGTAAAACAGAGGTTGTTCAATGTTTGATGTCATATGGGTGATGTCACAACATTGAGTCTTAACACTGCGTTGTGTTAAGTGTTTAAGATGTTTAAGTTGGATGTCTGATGTCACAAGCGATGTTGTGACATTAGATCTGCAGAATTAACAACATCAGGTTTAGTGATGTTGTTAGGGTTTGCGTTTTAGCTGGAATTGTGGAGAGCAAGTTGTCTCATTGGATGCGAATATCTTGGGTTACATATTCTCTGTTGCATAGAGATATGATGCAGATTTGTAGGAGATTTAAAGGCTGAAGATTTAAGAAGATTTTGAGAGAAAATCTGTTTTAAAAAGATTTAGTTTTAAATAACAAATCAGGTCAAATATTGTAGCAGGTCCAAGTCCAATTAAAAGAGCTATATAAAGCGCAACAATCCTGAAGGAAAAAGAACGAAGAAAGAGAGCTAAAGGCTGAGTGCCGTTTGTGTCTTCGTGTATGTTTTGTAAACCATTCGAGTGTGAATTGGTTTTGTTGTTTTGAATTGTTCTTGATCAAAGCTGTGAAGCAGAATCAAGGTGTGTATTTCAAAGTGTGTGATCTTTGAAGTGATTTAGGGATTGAGTAGTGTTCTCATATCTAAGTGGTTTCTTAGGTAGAAAGTCACTAGTAGGAATTAAAATTAGGAGATTGTCAACTGGGTTGTTGAGTCTGTAATTTAATTCTACAAGTAGTGAATTTCATCCCTGGCTTGGTAGCCCTCAGACGTAGGTAGTTAGACCGAACTGGGTGAATAATTCATTGTGTTGATTTATTGCTGTTATTGCATTGTCCATTGCAGAGTGTGTTGTTGTGACATCGCACTTAACATCACACGTCAGATACCAGAATTTCACTTCCTACTAGACAAAGGTACACCAAGATATTTTATTAGCAGAACACCTTCTTGAAAACCAGTCACGATCCTAATTTCATCTTTAATGCAGTCATCTAACCCCCCAAAGAATATTTTTCACTTTCCCTGATTAACCACCAGACCTGTAGAAGCAAAAAAGTTGTTGAAAGCTTTCATCATCAATTCCACAGAAATAGGATCACCCCTGCAGAATAACAGGACATCATCTGCAAATGTGAGGTTTGTGAGATTCAAACTTTCACATTTTGCATGATGATTAAAATTAGGATTGGACTGCAATTTACTCAAAGTTATATGCATATACTCCATCAGAATAACAAACAGCAGGGGGAAATAGGATCCCCCTGCCTAATACCTCTCCTAGCTTGTAAATAATCAGAATACTCTCCATTGAGGTTGAACTTGTAGGACACATAAGTAATCCCTGCCATAAGCCACTTTATGAATTGACAAGGGATACCAATCTCTTTCATAATGCACTCTAAAGCTTGCCAATTGACCATATCATAGGCCTTTTGCAAATCAATTTGAATCATGGTTTTTAGAGTACCCCATTTCCTAGTATAAACTTTGAGAAGCTCATAGGCCAACATGATGTGATTATGAATATTATGACCTGGCACAAAAGCTGTCTGACAGGGACTGATAACACTTTGAAGGACCCCTCCCAATCTATCAGCCAGAATTCTAGCAATGATCTTGTAGAAAGTTGTACATCCAGCTATAGGCCTATAGTCTTTCAACTGTCTCACATTATCACCCTTAGGAATCAAAGTAATGACAGTATTATTGAATGCTTTGTAAATTGTACCTGTAACAAAAAACTCTTTTATTGCAGCAGTCACATCCTCTTTAATAACTAACCAGCAGGCTTTGTAGAACCTAGCTCCATACCCATCAATCCCAGGAGCCTTCAAGTCACCCATGCTACTTAAGGCTTTATTGATTTCAAGCTTAGAAACAGGTCTAATCATATTCTTTCTTTGCTCCATGTTCAACTGCTTACCCAACCTCATAGCCTCAACATCAATGTCATTAAGGTTGTTATCCTGTTTCCCCATCAACTGACTTTAGTAATCTAGAACTTCCTTTTCAATCTCATGGTGATCTTTTATGATAGAGCCATCAATTTTTTGAAGGTGGTTCAGACAATTTGCCTTCTGCTTGGCTTTTATGGAGGCATGGAAAAATGTATTGATACCACCCCCCATCCTAAGCCACTCAATTTTTTCCCTCTGTCTAAGAATTTTTTCCTCAGTCTCATTAAGAGAAATAACCTCCTCAGTAAGCCTCTTCACCTCAACAATGATTTGACTATTCAATCTATCCCCACTTAGAGTAACCTGGGCCAAATTTAGCTTCTCTCTAGCTTCCACCAATTTCTGCTTCAAATTAGAGAGGGGCCTACTAAACTTTCTCAACTCAGGTTGTAATCTCTTAAGTTTCTTCCATAAGACAAACATAGGCTTGCCTCTAATGGGTTGGTTCCAGCTATGCTTCACAACATCAATAAAACATGGCATAACCACCAGACAATTACTGATTTTGAACTGGCTCATCTTACTTCTTGTATCATTCTTGTTAGTAACATAGAGTAAGTCATGATCAAAAATGTTGGGGGCTATAACAATCAAGGAATCCTCCAAATTGTCTTGGAACCACTCAATATTACCCAGCTGTCTATCAATCCTAGAATAGATAGTTCCCACCTCATGCTTATTTGACCAAGTAAAGTAGTCACCGATACTGTCCATTTCACTTAAACCAGTATTAGCCATCATATTCTGAAGATCCTCATACTCATTTTCAGTTACTAAACTTCCAGCAATACGATCTTGAGATTTGGCCACATTGTTAAAGTCAACCATCACACACCAAGGCCCTTGTAAGTTTCCATGAAGGTGCTCAAGCTCTTTCCCAAAATTCTCCTTTTGCTCAGCTGGTTGTGTGCATAAACAGCAGTTAACCAATGCTTAAACTCACTAGTAACATCAAACACACCACGATGGATATGCTGGCTGGAACTCTGAATAAACTAGATATCAACCTTGTTATTATCCCACCCTATCCAAATCCTACCATTTTCATGGTCTTTGTAGTTATCAATGTAGTTATAAGTTAAGTGCAGTTTATTTCTAATATCAGTAGCTTTACTCTTCTTAACTCTAGTATCAACCAGTATAACAATTGTAGGCTTAAGCTCAAGGACACTGGATCTTATCTCCCTTAGCTTACCTACTTTATTCAGCCCCCTAATGTTCCATGAAACAATCATGGGCCTCTATCTGTGGCTTCTAGATGGTCATTCAAAACCTCTAGAGCCTCAAACCCATTATTATAGTTAACACCAGATGAGGATTCAAAACATATACCTTTGCCTTTTTCCTTTTTCTTCACCACTGTCCATGACTGGCCATCATCTTCCATATTAACATGGTTTTCAGCCTCTGACTTTGTGGGGGTAGACATTTTCACTTCCTTAGGAGGCTTTGGTTTAGGTCTCCATTTCTACACTTTTGTGTTTCCTCCACACTGATGACCCAGTTTTTGGCATTTTTCTTAAAATGTCGGCTTTCATTCATACTCCACCACTTGCTTCATCAATCCAGCCTCACTTCTTATAGTCACCTCTTGTACCAATTGTTGAGTGATATCCACCTCAACCAAAATCCTAGCATATGAGACACACAATTTACTTGTTGTACATTCATTTGTCACTAGGGGTGTCCCTATAGCACTACCAATTTTGCTTAAGCTTTTTACTCCCCATAGATGGAGCGGGAGGTGAGGAAGCTTAATCCATATTGGAACTGTGTGCATCAAATCCTTTTTCAAGTTGAAATCAGGCCTCCATTCCTTCAGTAGAATAGGCATATTTCTAATACTATAAGGTCTCTTCATCATTACTGCATCCTTGTCTTCATGAGAGTTAAATCGAAGCAGAAAATAACCTTCATTGTGGTAGTACAGATCCGGCATCTTCACAAAATTCCAATTCTTCTGCATAAAATTCTTCACCGTGTTCATACTTAGATCTTCTCCTATAACATAGAGAATCAGAGCATTATCCCAAAAACGCATATCTGATTCAATGTCGTCTTGCTCAATTTCAATCTCCACTGTACCATTGAGAATCTTTGGTGCTACATACTCCATTGCAAGACCTTTAGCAGGGTTTTGGTTGTCACTCAGAACATCAATCCACAGCTTTCGCTCCTCCATTGTCACCTTTTCATTTTCCTCCTTTGAGTTCTTCTCACGGTCTGTTAGGGTTTCTTTCGCATCTCTTGAATTGCTACCTCCATGATATTGCTCCAATACTTTTCCTTCAATTAGGATACTCTCCTCTTTCGGTTGATCCTCCGGTAGTGGTAGATTCACCGGCGGTGGTGGCACCATAGATTTTGGACGCCCTCGTCCCTGCTTCGTCATCAGAGCATCAGTCACACGTAAAGTCCAGAGTTATTATGATATATATGAGCTCAAACCTATATTGGATATAAAGCATTCTTATTCAATATTTTAGAGTGCTAAGGTTTACAAGAGTCCTTGTTATTTTATGTACACCACACTATGTTTCAGTAGCTTAGCATATTTGTAGGTTTGTCTAGTTGAGTTGTAAATTCAAAATTGTTATGTACACCTCTATATTTCAATAACTTGGCATAGAAGGTTTGTCTAGTTGAGTTGTAGTATTTAACATTTATTATTGAGTTGTAATCTCTAATCACGGGTTGTGTGATTGAGAAGAAAGTGAGTAGGTTCTCATGTTTAGGGGGGCCTAAACAGAATGTCATTAGGTAGTGTTAGAAAGAGGCATTGAACAACATAAGGTTTGTTGTTGCTTGTAAGACTAATTGTATTAAACTATTAATAGTGAATGTCCTTTCTTGGGTTGTGGTATCAAATCCACAAAGGTAAGTGAGGTTTCACCGAACTGGGTAAACAACTATCTTGTTATTTACAATTTTTATGCTTCATCATCTAGTACTTGCTATTATTTTTCTTCTAGTTTAACTTGTTGAACCAGTTGTCTAGGACATCGTGTTCGACATCTGTCCCTTGAGGAATAGAATTTCAATTGGAATCAGAGTAGACACCCTATTCTGTTTGGGTGAGCTCCAGGGAGTATATTTTATGTTCAGATGGATAACACAAATGATGGTTATGTTAATAGACCACTTGTTTTGGATGACACAAATTATGACTATTAGAAAGCCAATATGGTTGCTTTTCTTAATCTATTGACAGCAAAACTTGGAAAGTTGTGGTTAAAGGTTGGAAACATCTAGTGATCACTTCTCAATATGGTTCAACAAGCTTAAAGCCTAAAAATGATTAGTCCAAAGGTAAACATGATGAAGCTCATGGTAAGGATAAAGCCTTGGATGCTATTTTCAACGGTCTTGACAAGAATATGTTCAGACTAATCAACACCTGTACTAAAGCAAAAGAAGCTTGGGAGATTCTCAAGATTGGTCATGAAGGCATATCCAAGGTTAGGATGTCAAGGCTACAACTCTTCACAACCAAGTTTGAAAATCTGAGAATGATGGAAGATGAATTTGTATCTGATTTTAATATTTGTCTGTGTGACATAGCCAACAGTTCTTTTGCTTTGAGAGAAAAAAAATGTCAGAATAAAAGCTGGTTAGAAAGATTCTTAGATCTTTACCTTAGAAGTTTGACATGAAGGTAACAACTATTGAAGAGGACCATGACTTAAGCTCCTTAAAGGTTGATGAACTCATTGTTTCCCTTTAAACATTTGAAGTTTCTATAAATAGAATATGGGAAAAGAAAAGCAAAGGTGTAGCTTTTGTATCAAATACTTAAGTGAAGGAAGATCAAGGTGATAAGGATAGTGGGGAAAATTTGTCAGAGGCTTCAGCCTTTGTTGAGAGAAAGATTAATAGTGATTTGAAAAAGTTGGACAAAAGCTAGAGGACAAATTTCCTAGATAAGAGGTCAGACATCAGTCCCCTAAACAAAAGCAAAGATGATTTCAAATATAATAAAGGCAAAAGAGCTCAATGTTCATAATGTGAAGAGTTTGGTCACATTAAAGATGAATGACTTACTAAAGAAACAGAAAAAACGACTATTTATCACTTGGTATGAATATGATAATGAAAGTGAAGGAGAAATAACTAAAGTGATGGCCTTTACTAGGAAATATGATTATTGTAGTGAGGCTAGTAATGAAGAGATGTCAGTAGAAGAACTTGTTAAACTTTATAGAGAGTTACTCACTGAATGGAAGGAATCTTGCTTGAGTGAAGACAAACAAAAGAAGACCATAAGAGCTCTACTCCTTGAAAAATTGAAGCTTACCTCAACCGTTATAGGTCTGGAAGAAGAAGTCATGTTGTTAAAGTCCAAACTTGAAAATATCCCAGAATATGTTCATATGAAGAACAACAGTTCAAATATGTTGAATAATGTCTAGGAAGGTAATATGAAGGCTGTAGGGTTTTACTACAGTTCCATGAACAAAAAGATCAAAGTCCCACATAAGAAGAAATTTGAGTTTCAGATGGTGGAGCACATGTCTTAGCGTCATGCTCGACATGTGTACCTTCAACACAGGGGTTAAAAGAACTCTGCAAATATCTTGAAGTCCAGCCACGGGTTGTTTGACATGAAATATGTTCTAGATATTTCTCTCCACAACCTTCTACATGTTGATAAATTTGATCTGGCTATTGGTGGAACTATGATTGATGTCCTACTCATGTACGGGCCTGTGAGAAATCATCATCTTATTCACATGTTTGTTGGAAGACTAATGCTGATTGTAAGCTATGAAGATTGTCACTTGTTCTGGTCTAAATAAGTGTTATATCTTGAAGAGTTATTTTGCCAGAATTTTCCAAAGGCGGAGATTGTTGATCCTTTTGGATTGGTTGCATTTTGGAAAACAAAAAAAATGTAGAAGTGCTCAAAGTGTTCAAGATTAATCTAGCTTGCTTAAGTTGTATGGAGATACAGAAGGGATACATGTTAGACGCAATGTCACAGCATGTGGGTACGACATCTAGGCCTTAAGCAACATGTCATTGCTGGTGAGTTTTGAAAGACTTTCTGGTCAAAGATTAGATCAGATTTCATTGCTAATTGGTTTAGCAATATCATTAGGTATTTTTTTGTCAACTTAGATTCAGAATTAAATGAATATTTAAATTTGAATTTAAATTGAAACAAATCATATCTTGTTGGACAGATTTATGGAACAAATAATATCCAACATATTCTGCATTAAATCTGGACAAAATTAAAGCTAATATCTAAGGATAAAAGTCCAGAGTTATTAAGCTATATATGAGCTCAAACCTATAGTGGAAAGAAAGCATTCAAATTGAAGATTTTAGAGTGTTAGGGTTTACAAGAGTCCTTGTTATTTTATGTACACCAAACTATGTTTCAGTAACTTGGCATGGTTGTAGGTTTGTCTTGTGGAGCTGTAAATTCAATATTGTTATATACACCTCTATGTTTAGGTAACTTGGCATTGAAGTTTTGTCTAGTTGAGTTATAGTATTCAACATTGATTATTTAGTTGTAATATCCAACCACGGGCTATGTGATTAAGAAAAAAGTGAGTAGGTTCTCATGTTTAGGAGGAGCCCTAAATATAGAGTCATTGGGTAGTGTTAAAAAGAGGAATTGAACAACATAAGGTTTATTGTTGCTTGTAAGACTAATTGTACTAAACTATTAATAGTGAATTTCCTTTATTGGGTTGTGATCTCAACCCCCCATACGTACGTGTAGTTTCACCGAACTGGGTAAACAACTATCATGTTATTTACTGTATTACTGCTTCATCATCTAGTACTTGCTATTAGGGTGTTTCTGGTTTAACTTACCGAACCAGTTGTATAGGAAATCATGTTCGACACATGTCCCCTGAGGAACAGAATTTCAATTATGACCTAGAAAATTAGGAAATAATTTTCTAGACCTAGAGCCTTAATTTAAAAACCTTAATGCATAATTAGTAAGAATGACATGTCTTAGTAATTACACTTAAGTACCAAGGGCAATATAGTAAAATGGTGTGGCATGTATAAAAGTCCATTGTAAGAATAAATGGCTCTTTTGCATCTCATTTTTTCTCACACTATAATACACAATTTTGGAAGTTGAAGAAGAGTAGAGAGGGTGTGACGACTTGGAGAGGATAGGGATAAAAAGTCATGAGTTCATGATCAAATCTCATTTGCATGTGCAAGGATCTTGAAGCTTAAAGGTGAATCAAGCTTGTGGAAAGATTTTCTTCAAAAAAAATCATCACCAATTTCTCTCCATCATCTCCAAATTCACAATCAAAGGTATGGTTATCTAGGTATTTGATTTGGGATGTTATAACCATCTAGATATATGCACGATGGGTGTGATTAGCTTTGATGAAATGTGTTTATCTTACTTGAATTCATGTTTTGTGGTTGTGTTTATCATGATTTAAACGAGTGATGAATTTGCATGCTATAATATTTTTGGTATAAATCCTAAGTTAGCAACATGTACTTACTTTAATTTGCATGCTATAATTGATTGGAATTAAAGTTTAGCATAGTATTCTTTTAATTTTAAGGAAATTGAAATGAATAAAACCCTAATGGCATGTACTTATTTATTCAACATAGTAAGATAAAAGTATGAATGTGAGGAACCCTAGGAGTTTAGTTAGAACTCTGTAGGAAAGATTGATGTGTATAAGTGTAAAGACACTTCATTCTTAGTGTGTACCGATAACGGGATTTCGAAAGGGAAATCCGTTATATGAGATTAACATGTAAAAGTTTAACGATACTTCGTTTTTGGCTTGTACCTATAATGATATTCCGAAAGGGGAATCCATTATACGAGTACATTAGTTATCGGGGCACCCAAGGCCGGTCGAGATGTAGGTTTTATTAGGAGTATAAGATCCGAGAAAAGGGAGAGAGGTAAATCCAGAAGACCTCGCCTTAGTGAGAATTTTTCCAGGACTCTAAGGGGTAGGTCGCACCGTAAAACTTATCAAAATGGATAGGCTTACCATTTCGTTATGGATGTTATAACTAACCACCTTCTAAGATTTACATTACCGTTGTCACATCTCGAAAAATACAATCATTCGCCGAGCGTTCGCGCGCTTGCGAAAAATGATTGAAAAGAGTCGCCACCGAAATTCATGTATTCCAAAGAAGAAAATGGAAAATATCGATAAAACCCTTAAGAGAAAAAGAAGATGGTCGTCGCAACCATATTCGGGTTCAGGAATCTATGACGCAGGGGGAAGGTATTAGCACTACTCACGTCCATTTACTCAACGGGAACCTTTTAGTTAAACTTGCGATTGAATGTTATCTTATGTTAATTATTGTCTTCGAGTGATAAAATACGCAAAAGGAAAAGAAAATGGGTCGCAAAAATGTTTTTATTAGGGTGCTTGACAAGATTGGGGTCTTACTCCTACGTTTCCTCAGGCACAATGAGGAATTCAAAGCTACGTAGTTCTGTGTAGAAAACTACATATTGTGGGTTGGTTTGTTTTATTGAAAGAGTGTTTAGACCTCATTTTAGTAGTTAAATGTTGGCTCGTAAGCTCGCGGGAGAGGCTTAAGCTCTAGTTTGTATTCGCGTTAGAATGGACTAAACAATGTTTTTTAAAAGGTTTTCAATCGCATAGGGGCGAGAAAGTAGGTTTAACGTGTTTGAGTATGCTTTAGGCTTGGAAGATGGGTATTTATGACTTGCAAGTTATTACAACTTGGGTCTAATACTCGGGACTATAATTGGACAATACACCGAATTAGTTTTTTTAATCCATTTTGTTGTAAAAAGGTTTGGATATTTACAAGTGTTTTAAGTGAAAAACAAACATTTGGGCTTGCAAGTTATTACATCTTGGGCATAGTATTTGGGACTATGACCTGACATTACACTCATGTAGTCTTTTTCTTTCAATTTATTGCAAAAAGAGACACATTTGAATTTTGACGAAATAGGGGTATTTATAACTTAGGAGCTATTACGACTTTGGCCTAACACTCTGGGCTATGACTGAACCTTTCACCCATGTAGCTTTTTTCTTTCATTATTGTTTGAAATAGTCAAAGTGTGAATTAATCGTTTTGATTTTGATTGAGAAAATAGCTTGATGTTGGGTCAAGCGTTTGATTTGCATTGTGAATTAAATTGCAAAAATTATTTGAAGTGCACTGAGTTTTGAAAATTCACTTGGTGTTGGACCAAGGGTTTTTAATTATAGAAAATATGCTTATTCACCATTATTAATCATTTATTTAATTTAATCATTAATTAAACAAATAAACAAGATAATAATAATCAAATAAATATAACTTGAAGTAAGAGCAAAAATGATATGGATGAATGCATGAGTATGAGAGATATGGTGGAGCAAAAAATAATTAAGCAAGTAATGTCAAATTAATTAACTAATATTAGAATAAATTAATTAATTGAGTTAATTAGAATTAATTACTTTAATTAATCAATTGAAGGAATTAACCCTATCATTAATTAAATTAATTAAGTCTAATTATCAAAACTAATTACTTAAGACAAATCTTAATTGATTAATTAACAATAATATCAATAATAAAAAGATAGCGATATAAAAAATAAAAAATAAAAGAAAACAAATTATTAAACAAAATAAATGGGGAATTCAATAGAAATGGGTGTGCATAAGAGGAAAAAGTTCAGCCCAACTGGTGGGAGCCCAAAAAAAGCGAAGTCAAAGGACCCAAAAAGTCAGGGTTGACTTCGTTTGCAACCATCTGATCAGACTACCATATGTAAGTACACTTTGATCAAATGAGAGGTGAAGCGAGGGTGCATGTTAGTACCACGGGGACGCACACACCAAACAAGTCAAAGCAGGGGAACTCAATTCATTTGACGCTAGGGAAACTACCACATGTTAGCTACGTGGCACCAATTGATGAAGGGAGAAAATAAGAAAAAGGGAGGTAGTCCACCTATAGAGACTCAAACCTCTCATTCTCTTATCTCTCTCTCTCTATATATATATATATATATATATATATATCACTCACTCTCTCTTTCTATTATATGAAAAAATTCCCACACCAACGAAAAAAAACCTAAGCAAATATCCAATACGGTGGCACGCCAAGAACACCATGGTGGTGTTCATGAACATCACGGCGGCACTACCGTGCATTCCCCATAATCCATCCAAACATGTAAAAAATGAGAGAAACCGCCCTCAATCGAACCCAAACACCCTTTTGAGTATGAATCGAAGCTCAAAAAATTCAAACAAGCCCCTAAACTTATAGATCAAACCTTATCAAAAGCAAACCCTAGCCTAAAAAAAACCCAAATTAACACACAAAATGGAACTAATAGAGGGAAACACGTATTTACACATACATCAACGATCAGGGAGTAAGAAATAAAGGAAAAAGCATCAAAGAGGCCTCTCCGGAATTTAAAACTCTGGCAAAGATTCCGACGACCAACCTTGAGGTATCTCCTGAGTCTCTTTTTCGTTATGCTCTTACACCTTTTCTTTAAATCTTCTTCTTCTCCCTGCTTCTTTTGATTATTTATATTGATTGTTGGTTTGTTACTTCGACTGTGGTGAGATGATGTAGGTTTAGAACTTAACTCTGCTAAACTTTAATGAGAAGTCTAGAGAGTTTTTGGGTGACCTTTAGGTGATGGGGTTTGAGATGAAATTTAGCAGGGTGATATTAGGGTTTTTCTTCATACTGATGAGTGAAAAAATAGATGAATTATATGGGTGAGGAATGGTGAGGTTGGAGGGAGTGAGATTAAAAGGGAAATATTGTAGTGAGAAAAATGGAATTGGGGGGAAACTTAGATGCAATTCGCGTGAAGAAATGTTGATCAAGGGATGAGATTGTTTTGATTGTGTTTCTGTTAGAGTGAATTTCAATTGATGAAATGTGAGTTTCATTTGGTTTTGTTTAAATTTAATTGAAATGCAGTGGAAATGAGTTTGCTTTTGGGGTGAGAATGTTAGATCTTGTGTTGGGGTCTGCTGCAAAATATGAACCAGAAGATGATGAAGACGGTACGATGAAGTTGCACAAAATAATTCCAAAGCGTGTGTTTACAGTAAGCTTTAGTTTCGATTCACCCCCACCAATTTATGCAAATTGGATGCAAAAGGGTTAACCGGCGAATCCCCTTCAGGATACTTTGGAAACCTTAACATGAATCGCACATTCACATTAAGCATATCGATTAATGATATTTTACTGAATAAAGTTTCCTCATTTATTCTCGTGCACTAGAAAAATAAAGAAATGACTTAGATATAATTTTTTGCTCTAAAAATATTTATTTTCGTATATCTTTTATGGCTGACAAGTATCTTTATTTATAAGAAAACTTGTACCGATTAGTGTGGAAAAACAATGTTTCATTTAATTCCAACATGACCATTCACGAACCATTGTATATCAATAGCTACAAACCTTTTCATGAAAAGTTGTGTTGATCTGGTGGTTACACTTTTTGACCACGCGCCCAATCATTATAGGGTCTCTGGTTCTATTCTAGACAGTTGCAACTTTTGGCCATTTATTTTGTTAATTTAACCATTATTATTTATCAATTTAATATTTTGGAAATTTCTCCAACAATCCCCCACCATTTTTAAAATATATCTAAATTCATTATTCAGGAAATTTCATGGTTTCAGATAAAGGTATCTTACGATTTGAATCAATACTTAATAAGCTAAGTTTTCACTCATCCCCGAATAGATTGGTAGACAAGCTTTGAACCAATTATTCATTAGAACAAGCATGCATAACTCACACATGAAATCTCGGTACCATTGATCGAATTATTAATATGACACATTTAATAAGGCCTTGTGTCTCATATCCTTTTCATGAGAATTTAAGAGTCAAGCCCTTGAACTCTATGAAGCGGCACCACTTCATTCTCATATAGGTAGACTATATCAGAAATGCACCCATAATTATGCATTCCAGCAAATATATGCTATATGTCTATTAAGAGAAAAACTTCATCCTTCCACATTTCTTCTTATGGTTCAAGTACTTTTATTCCTTGAGATGTATCTATTGTCAAGTACTTCAATCACTCTAATAGTGTACTTTCATCATTGAACTCAAGACTTAATGATAATCAAGTGTGAGTTGAGTTTCCACTATCGATGATTAATTAGATATGGGCTTGTTTCACATCCCTAATGATGTCTTCATTGTCTTCAACATTATATCCAAAGATATCATACCTTTCGTAAAAGAAATGCAACACTTTAAAACTTTAACAAACTTTGAATATTCAATCTTTCAACTATTATAATTAGTTTACGTAATCTTGATAGTATTCACCAACTATCATCAAACCATGACACCTTAAGCACATTAGTACAATTATCATATACAAAGTATATTTATATTTTTGATAGTTTTGACAAACTATCACCATGACACTTTAGTAATTTATTTTGTGATATACACAACTTTTATGCCATTCTTCATTTACCAACCTTTTTATTTTGAAGTTTTATTTTCACTTTAATATATCTAAAATATATTTAATGCATTAACCATTTTGACAACCATGATCATACAAATTTGTAATGACTAACTTTTATTTCATACAATTGGTTCAAACATGTAATTCGTAAACTCCATATAATAATAACACCATAGAATTTATTTCTATTCTTTTTAAAATAAACAATTTTCTTGCATGACTAACATATGCATAACAAATTCTATGTGATAAATCTATGTTTCATATATAACAATATTTTATGGTATATCTAAATAAAAATCACAAAATGAACAATAAACCAACATCACTAATATTTCTTGTAACATTTCTCGATGAACACTTATCAACTTACAACTAGATAAAATATATCCAAATTACTTTTAATATCAAGATAAATAATAAATAATACTTTCATATTATGATACACATATAATATGAGATAAATCATTTTAATTTTCAAATTCTTGCATAAACAATATAATTGAAACACGTTCTTGATATTTTTAACATGTTATTTTCACCATTTTATGTTACCAATAAATTTACCATATATCCAAATTCATGATTTTATTTCTTTTAATTATTACCAAATAATCTAATCCAGAAATAATGTATTATTAATTAAAATAAATTATTTTCACCAAAGAAAAATATTTAACATACATTTTACATTCAAGTTTTTAACATAAACCAAACATATTCATAATTATTTCATTTCACATATTTGAATAGTTTATAAATCATGCATGTATAAATTTAATATCACATGTTAAACTTAACATAAATACTCATTATTTTCATCATATAATATTATACATGAATTTAAAACATTATATAAATATATATTAATTTAATAGAATTATTATGTACCTTTCACCATGGTTATGAATAAGAGAGCATGAATCCATTTCTCCATCAAAGTTGCAACCATAAATTAATCACAAAAAATCATAATCGAATCTAAAGATTGTTAGATCTTGTGTTGGGGTCTGCTGCAAAATATGAACCAGAACATGATGAAGACGGTAAGATGAAGTTGCACAAAATAATTCCAAAGCGTGTGTTTACACTAAGCTTTAGGTTCGATTCGCCCCCACCAATTTATGCAAATTGGATGCAAAAGGGTTAACCGGCGAATCCTCTTCAGGATACTTTGGAAACCTTAATATGAATCGTACATTCACATTAAGCATATCGATTAATGATATTTTACTGAATAAAGTTTCCTCATTTATTCTCGTGCACTAGAAAAATAAAGAAATGACTTAGATATAATTTTTTGCTCTGAAAATATTTATTTTCGTATATCTTTTATGGCTGACAAGTATCTTTATTTATAAGAAAACTTGTACCGATTGGTGTGGAGAAACAATGTTTCATTTGATTCCAACATGACCATTCACGAACCATTGTATATCAATAACAACAAACCTTTTCATGAAAAGTTGTGTTGATCTGGTGGTTGCACCATTTGACCACGAACCCAATCATTATAGGGTCTCTGGTTTTATTCTAGACAGTTGCAACTTTTGGCCATTTATTTTGGTAAACCATTATTATTTATCAATTTAATATTTTGGAAATTTCTCCAACAGAGAAGAGTGTGACTCGGTGGTCCTGAGTTTGTATGTATGTATCATGTATGTTGATGTATGCTAACTGATTATTAATTTGTTTGGTTTTTGTTTCATGTGGCTTGGATGGTGGATGGACATGGGGCATGGAGCATGAGAATGTTGATGGTGAATGGCACTGCAACATAGAGGAACACATGAAGGAAGCTGCAAATGATCATTTTCTTTTATATTTCTATTATTTTATATTTACTTATGATGTAAAGTGTAATATAAAAAACAAATTTTAATCTAATTTCTATTTTTTGTATTATTCTTATGATGTAAAATATAATATTAATATAAAATAAAATAAACTTTAATTCTAATTCTTTTTTCTTTTTCAGTATTTAATATAAATATGCGGTGTATATAAAAAAGGTGATTAAATATAATGTCATGGATGCACTTAAAATAATATCTCAAAAAGCAAATGAAAAAAAAAAATCTAAGTGCCAAAATGCAATAAACACCTAAATGAATCAAAGTTAAAAGTCAAAATTTGACTTGACTTTGCTTCAAAAATGCAAACTAATGCATGATTCAATGTGCAGATAAAAATTATGAGACCGATGTAGAAAATAATGAAAATAGTTAAACAAAGTCAACAAGTCAAACTTATGGTCTTTGACTTTATTGTATGCAGGTGAATGATTTTTAAACTGATGAAAATACATGACCATATACAAGGGTCATGTTGATGCAGATGAAATGTAATGCAAATTAAGTAGGAAAAAATTAGGGTATGACAACCGTGTGGGTAGGTAACCGATAGAGTATGTACTGTTAGAAACTATAAGAGCTATGTTCTCTTGTTTTGCTACCTAATACGCGAGTATAATATTGGAATGCATGTTGAGTATTAGAAACCCTCGGCAAATGGGCTTGAGATTTAGTTAGGACTCCACTGAGATAGTTGTATCTCACCCTATGTTGAATATTTCAGGTAATTCTGGACAAGGCAAATGCAAAGGGAAGATGACCTGATTGCGTCAAGACCGTGTTATGCATTTTTTATTTTTGCTTTATAATCTCTATGTAGTATTTTGTTTAGACAAATATTATTGTACATGTACCATGTTATGTAGCTTGTATCGTACTTGTTTTGAGAAGTCAGTTTTATACTTATGTATGTATTCAATACCACTTATTAATTCTTTGATTAAAGCGATTCAAGTAGCATATTTAATTAGGGTGTTTCATTCACTCTATAATCGATTAGACAAGTGTCTTAATCTATTAGAGAGCGAATTTTGGCTTCCTAATTAACTAAGCTCCATAGTTGATTACTCTTTTTCCCTAATCAATTTTAAGAATATTTTGAAATTAGACGAATTTAGAAAATGTTATGTGTGTGTGTGTGCGCGCGCGCGCATCATCTTAGTAATTTGTGAGCTACCCATACTTTCTATTGCGTAATATCCTATGAAACTGATTAAAAATAAAGCAAAGATCATATAGAGCTTTTTACATATGTCTTCATTTCTTGGTGAATATATACTTTGATTATCTTTGTGCAGGTTAACATAACCTTATCGCTTTTTGATTTGATTTACAATTTTTTATTTGCTTGATGATGCTTATGATTATTATTTACTTTCTTTTTCATTATCAAACCAATATTACATTCACATCACATAGAACCACAACATATACATAAAGAATATGATAGTGAACTCTAGAGTTTCTAGTTCTTTTTATCAAATGTATCTTATTGCTGCTAGCACAAGTTCAAGTGAATTTTTATCGTTTTCACAGGGACTGGTTGTGTTTCAAAGACCTTTCAATAGTTTTTATGATTTTAATGATGATTTATCAAATGTTGTTTGTTTGTGAAATTTGAAATAACATAAAGTAAGATGAATTTTAGTGTTAACAGTTGAGAAAACTTGTCGGGGTTAGATTTCATTGACCTGTCCTCGTGTATGATTGTGATCAGTAGTAATATGCAATTCTAATTAGCTATTAATATTATCACATACCAGTCAACGTTGTAGCTCATGTCTCTAAGTCAACAACGTGAGATTAATCATATTTCCTAATACTCTCAACCTATTAACCAATATGATAAAATTAAGCTTCAATAGTCCATGCAGATATTAAACCTAAATATATCACTAAAATTTAACATATCTAACAGATGAAAATCTTAGATCTAGTAATGACAGGTACCTTTTAAATATCGAGTCAAATAATAAAAACACACTTTAGGTAGCTAATCCACAACAAGCATAAAAAGGAAGAATTCATCATTATGAAATCATAAGAAGATTTTTTATTGTAATTTGTGTGTTTTCTTATTACTTTTTACCTGCTTTTAGTGAATGCAAAGTTAAAAAGTTCATATAAATGTTTTGTTGTGCTTTAATGATATATCAGGGAGTTTTTCAATTATTACTTGCGAATTAGGTTAATAAATATTTATGTGTTATACATATTTTTAACACTTATCACTTATCACAATCCACCAAATTTATCAAACCTCTACTACAGAGAAAATGGACCACAATGAGAAAAAAACCTCTTGCTTATTATTGATGGAGATAGAAAATTTTGCAAGTTTACGATGATTCCTATCCAACAACAGAAAGTTGTGTTGCTTTCAATAATTTAAAAAATTTTAGGAGAAACCTTCAATCAATTGTGTGAAAAGCTTTGACAAAATGAATTTTAAAGAGATACTTCCAATCAATTGTGTAAAATATTTTAAAAGAATAACCATTTTTTATTATAGAAGTTCACTTTGTTCATTGTAATTTCTAAAAAGAAATTTCTAATAGTTTGGTATAGGTTCAATTATGAATGAATTTAAAAAATAAATCAAACAAACAAATTTGTACTGGTTTAAACATTATGCATATATTTATAGAAAATCTGAATAGAACCGACAAGTTAGAAAATGAATTGTTTCTAGAAAATCTTGTAAGTAGGATCCAGCCACCCACCTCTGCTCACGCGTGAACACTGGTCAATGAGAGCAACATTTCTATGCAAGAACATTTTTAATTCCTTGCCACGATGGTCTTGCACGCGCCAAAAAACGCGAATGGTTATAACATTGCCACCCGCAACAGTACCAAGTGCAAAGAAAGAGATCGGTGGAACACGGTTTTTATCTTTTCATATTTAAATTCGAATTCTTGAATAATTTCTGGTTTTTACATGAAAAATTAAAATCTAAATTTATTTCAATCAGATTTAGATAGAATTTAGATATTAATTTTTCATTATATAATAAAATCATTTTTTTTAATATAATCATTTTTTTTAATATAATCATATATTTCTTCAGTATCAAATTATATTATAATTAATTAAATAAAAAAATTAAATAAAAAAATTCAAAAATTTCAAAAAATTTAATACTTACATTTTAAATATAATAAAATTAAAATAAAATATTAACAAGTTATATATATCAAATATTTTAAATTATCAAAATTATATAATAAAATACATTATAGTCAATCCTCCTATCTTTTAATCGGAAGGAATTTAAATTCAAATTTAAACTTAATCAAAGTGAATTTTATCTATTAAATTTGAAGTGAATTTAGATAGGTTTTCGCGGATATGTGATTTTAACTTGTATTCTAAAAGTATATAATAAAATCATCTTAAATTAAATTAAGGCTTAAATGCATTTTTGGTCCCCATAATTTGGGGTTTTTATACTTTTGATCCCTCTATTACAAAATTTGTGTTTTTGGTCCCTTTAGTTTGGTGCGCTTTGCATTTTATTGGCCCCCCTCCATTTTTGCATAGGTGACAGTGATGATTAAGATTAAAAATTTATTTTTAATGACATGACATTGATGACTAGATTATTTATTTATTAATAAGTTAATATTTTAAATTTTTTTTAAAGAATTAATTACATAATAATTATTTAGAAATATATTAACTAAAACTATAATAATTAATTTGTGGAACATGTGACACATCACTTTATTATATACACTCTCTCTCATGTGCTTAACTTACAGTATGTAGCTTTATTATACTTTATAAACACTATTTTCATTGTTTGACAAACCGATGTGGGACTTTTCTAGTACCACTAAGTTGACACTACTTCAACCATGCGAAGAAGAAAGGGAGGGGAAAAGAGAACAAGACAGTGGGAGTAGCTTTGAAGGAAGGAGATTTCTGAAGATGAGTAAGAGGGTTCACTACTTATATGATGTGTATTAAAATAATACCTTGTTTATGCATATGTTTCTCTGTTATGTTTTCTGGTTGTTTGTTGCAAAATTGAAGATTTGTTGCAAAACTGAAGGTTTATGTTTTAGGAACTTTGGTTGGCACTGATGTGTATGTATTAATAAGAATAAGAGCTACTGTTAAGTGCTCATGTTGTCATGTGTATTACAATAAAAACCTTCAATGTTTAATCTTTTGTTATGTGTATTACAATAAAAACCTTCAATGTTTAATCTTCTGATAATAATCCTAATTAATAGGAAAATTATCTAACTAAAATAACTAATCCTAATTAATAGGAAAATTAATAGTAAGAGTAAGACTCACTTTTGAAAATTAATAGTAAGAGTAAGACTCACTTATCTAACAACAGTTCATGCAGAAGCAGAAATTAAAATATAAAGAACAATAGAAAACAACCTTAGAAAACAATGAAAACAACCACCACCATTGACAACCTTAGAAAACAACCACCATCTTCTTCTACACAACGATTTGTGTACATCTCTTTGCTACATCGTCTCATTTTGTTTGGTGTCGGTTATTTCGTTTCAGTTACGTAATATCGTGATTATTATACACGTTTTAATTGCTGTTTCTTTTTAATCATGTTGAGTTATGGAAAATGTTGGAAACAAGTGTGGAATATATTGTTCATGATTGCTGCATGATAAGTGATGATGAACAGTGCTTGGAGAATTTGTTTTTTATTTTCTGTATGTTTTTTTCTTAACGTTTAGTTTAGTTAATCATGGTAGTGTTTTCAATTAATTGTTTTTCATTTGTTTAATTAATGTTTCATATGTTTGTAAAAAGTAGTCTTAGTGTTTTGAATGGTGTTGTATACTTGGATTAATAAATTGGTATGTATAGTGAAAGTTACTGCAATAATTCCATTGTAAATTTGCAGTTGTGATATAGTGTAGTGTAAAATGGAACCTTCAGGAGAGTTGAAGAGAAGCTCTGAAAATTATGATTTGGATTGAAGATTATTTGGGTCTGATGTAAATTAGAAGAACACGAGGAAGAGAGTGAAATGACACAAATTGGAAGATGCATATGTCACTTAAATGGAAGAAGCTTGTAATTGAGTCCCACATTGATTTATTTGCAAGTTATGTTAGAGTTTATAAAGCTTGAACATGTGGGGGTAATTGGATAAGTGTGTTGAGATGAAAGTGGGCCATTGAGAATAGACATGAGTTGCAATTAAGTGGGTTGTAGGCTCTTAGTGCTTTTTAATTAATAAATTTATTAAATAACAATTTATAAAATTAATAATTATGTAAAAAAGTATTAAAAAATAAATTATCCTAGTCATTGATTCCACATAATTAAAAATAATTTTTAAATCCTAGTCATCATTGCCAATTATGCAAAAATAGAGGGGGACCAACAAAATGCAAAGCGCACCAAACTAAAGGGACCAAAAACACAGATTTTGTAATAGGGAGATCAAAAATATAAAAACCCCAAACTAGGGGGACCAAAAGTGCATTTAAGCCTTAAATTAATTAATAGTTACATATATTAACGAGTCTATGTTTAAATATATAATTAGAGGGGTTTAAAATCAAATTAATTTAATATAAAAATGTTAATGAAATTGAATCAAACTAAAAATTACAAAAATTTGTATTTGGTTTGAATGTGTTTAGATTATTTTTTAATAAAACTACACGATTCGATTTAAATCGCATTATGTTACAATTTAAATTTCATATAATTCACATCTAACTCAAATTCAAATCTATTATTCATTAATCTCACAATTACAAATGATTTTCTCTTCTTAATATTAAGATTTTTAGATTTAATCTTTTTAAATCTCTCTTAGCATTATCACGATTTCTTCTCATCTTCTGTGTCAAATACATCTCACATTTTCTTTTCTAATCTTTCCTTTTTTAGATTCTTTCTTTTCAATCTTCTCATTTTTATGATATTATTCTCTCTTCTAATTAAATTTTTATCGTACATCTTATCTTCTAATATCTCATTCTTTTGTTCTTTTTTTATTCCATCTTCTCTAATATTCCATTTCCTCACTTTTTTCAATTTCATTATAATATTTTTGATATTGTTTTATACTACTACTTTATGTTTTTTATTTTACTTTTGTTAAATATAAATTTTATATAATATATGAGAAATTGTTGTTAAAATATGATGAGTTTTGTTGTTATTTAAAAATGTATGAATTATTAAACACAAAGCTATATTCATCTATATATATATATATATGTGTATCAATAAAAATTTTATAAAAAATCAAACCAACTCAAGACACATTATTTTAGTTAAATTTTATTTTTAAAAATAAATTAAACTAACTTGAATCGTACATTTTTTTTCTTAAGGTTCGAATAACTTTTAATGTTAAAATTATTCAGATCACACTGGGAACGCCTCTATATGTAACACCTCATGCTTAAAATATCACATTTCAATGACTAAATTAGTATATAACAAAACGCATACTTTTAGCACACTCATGAATTCTATTTTTTAAATTTATATCATTTTGGTTAAATAAAACATTCTTTATTTGTACTCATAAATTAAAAAAATAATTATGCAAAAAATACATTTAATGAGTTTTTCTGAAATCTTAAAAAAATATGATGGATTCAATTCTCACACCGACAGCATGAAAATACATTTCTTTAAACCTTTAACCTTAGAACATTTTTATTTTATAAACTTAATTCAACTCACTTTAGCTTTTATATATTAAAAATGAGATAAGAATATGTTTCTCTCAAAACCAATAAATAATATAAAACTGAAAATGTAACATATATTATAATATAACAACAATGACATGACATAACATAACAACGTGGGTGGAAGTAACCGAGAGAGTTTCCATTGAAGTTTCATTTTCTTGAGGAGAGAGAAAAAGAGTGTGCGTTATCTTATCATAGCAAGAACATAACTCATTCTCATGAACCCAAATTTCATCTCTTTCTCATTTATAGTTCTTCTTTGGTTTCTGTACACCCCTTTTGTCAAAAATTGCATTCTCATAATTCAATTTATCATTATTTTCTCTCATTAACAAGAGAGAGGGAGAAAATGTTTGTTAGGAATTGAAAGATGATGATTGATTGATCCCTCACCCACTTTATTTGACTTTGGAATCAGTTCAATTATCATCCAATAATTTCCCCTATCAATCTTTCAATTTCTCTTTGAGTTTTTGGGTCATTGAGTTTTTGTACATTTTCATTTAGCATTTTGTTGGGTGTTTTTGATTCCACAAAGTTTGTTTTTTTATTGTGTGGCTCACTTTGTGTGTCATTCAATTTCATATTTGTGATAATGGGTTGTGTAAGTTCCAAACAAAAGAAATGTAATCATTGCAATACACCTTATTGCTCTGTTTCTAGAAGCTACACAATGCATGTACATCATCCACCTCAAAGCAAAGGAGATAGTTATCATCTTGTGGCATTGACATCAACAACATTGGGTTCATTGGAGCTTGTATCTCATAGTCAAAGCAATGGTTTTGTTCCGACCTCAGGCCCGATGCACGAATACAATAAGGAGTGCAACGGATTTGAGGTCGGGACAGATTTCATGTTTTCCAATGGAAAGGTTAGTGAGAGTTTCAAAGAGGAGGAAGAGAATGAGGTTAAGACATGGTCTACTATGATTGTGGAGAAGTTGCCAAAATCTATTGTCAAGAATCAAATCACAAAACCAACAACTTGTGAGCTTGATGAGAAGGAGACTATCATCAACACATGGGAACTAATGGAAGGACTTGAAGAGACAAGTCCTTTACAATCACCAAATCACTTAAAAGATTTATCTTTTGATGTCAATGTTAATGGCAATATTGAACAACAAAAGGTTAGTTTCATGGAGAATGATGATGATGGCATTGATTTACACAAACCCAAGTTGGATCCAATGAATGAGGAGGGTTCAAATGATTCAAGTCTCAAGGTTAAAGTTTTGGATTTTGATGTTTTTAAAGTTGTTTCCTCATTCAAGGATTCATTTCAAGACAAGCAAGAGGGGATGGATGAAAAGTTATCCTTTTTTGAGGAAAAGAAAATCAATGATGATGTTTTTGTAGATTTCAAGGTTTCCTCACATGGGAAGAAGGAAAAAGTTGTCTTGTATTTCACAAGCCTACGTATGGTGAGAAAAACTTATGAAGATTGTTGCAATGTTAAGATGATTTTGAAAGGATTAGGAATAAGGGTTGATGAGAGAGATGTTTCAATGCATTTAGAATTCAAAGAAGAGCTCAAAGAGTTACTTGGTGAAGAGTATGGTAAAGGAGGATTACCAAAGGTGTTTATTGGAAGGAAATACATTGGTGGAGTTGAGGAAATTCAAAAACTTCATGATGATAAGAAGCTTGAGAAATTGCTTGATTGTTGTGAAAGGATTGATGAGATTGAAGGAGGTGATAATGGTGGATGTGAAGTTTGTGGTGATATAAAGTTTGTTCCTTGTGTAACATGTAATGGAAGTTGTAAAATTTACTATGAAGATGATTGTGAGGTTGGTGAGTTTGGATTTCAAAGGTGTTCTTATTGCAATGAAAATGGACTAATAAGATGTTCCATGTGTGGTTTCTAGTTCAATATTTTGTTTTGACATTTAATGTAGATACTTAGGATTAATGTTTGAGTTGTGTGTTCTATGTGTGATTTGTTTATAATTAGTTTTTTTTTGTTGTATAGCTAAGTTTGGGTTTGTTCGATCGTATATGAGACAAGATCAAGCATATAGAAGGGTGAATAATTATCTATGATCCACTTATAGTGTATACTTTTTATTTTCTATTTTAAATAAAACAGAGATGGCTTACAATTTCCTTTCTTGCAAAACTATATGGTTACATGACAACAATTGCAAGTGTATAGTTTCATTTTACATTCTTTCACTTCATAAATATGTTCTTCTCCTTTAGACCATTTCAAGATGTTATGTTGTGATTATTCTTGAGAGCTTGAATGTTATATAAGTCTCGAAATATTGAAGAGGGGTTATATCACTTTTAGACATTATTTTCTAAATTCTAAGGGCGCTAAAATGTACACGGCTAATAAGACATTTTTGTTTCATCCACATTTATTTTAGACGCGTCAAGATTTTATGATTACATCTTTAATATGTCTATTTTGTCCTGTAATTGTTACGTACTTTTGGATAACAATTTTTTTTTATAACTTTGAATTTTTAAGCACGCAAAGTCCGTTTGCCCTCATTTTATCGCGGTGCAAACCAAAATTTTAGATTCACGCCCGTAATTATCTTTGTTTCTTTCTATTCCATTTTTTTTACAGATTTTCCAGGATAGACTTAAATATGACCAACATGTCTATGCCTATTTGTTACCTTTACTTCTGTCTATATTTGATGTGTGTTGGAGAGTAAGTAGCATCTAAGAGCTGCATTAAATTAAATATTCAAAATCTTTAAAAAATATTGGTCCTACATTTAAATATAATATATGAATCACATTGTATATTCATTTCTCTATTTCTAATACACATAATCTCTAATATTTTTAAATTAATAATTTTGATTTTAGGCAAACTAACATAATGTATTATTTTAATGTTATGTTATGATTGTTGCAGGGTGCCCAAGTTGAGGTCCCTAATTGTGTGAAGTAACATATAAATTTATGGAAATATAAAAATCAAAAGTTCCATATGCTACGATTTGCAAAAAGTTGTATCACTAAAGATAAGTAATGATGCAAACGATTTGTGACAATGAAGCTATCCTTTTTTGTGCACCTAGTTACATACAACTCCCCTTTCAATGATGTTCGTGTAAAAGATGAAACCTAGAAAAAAGCCATCAAGATTCTTTACTTCCATATTTTCTCTATAAGTGCATGCATATTTTTTTACATTTATAAATTTATTTGAGGATTAAGAATTGAAAATTTTCCAATACATTTTCTTACGAGTTTATGTGTCAATATAGACTATTTAGTTCGATAAACTCTTATATCATATCAAAATTTATTTCTTTTTCGCATGGAATCGAAAATATGTGGAGGTTGAATGAATTTCGGTTTTGATAAATTAGAGTAAACTTTTGATATAATAGAACGGTGGTGCATTTGTAAAATTAATATTCTAATGTATAAGTTAGTAAATAAATGAGAAAATAATTTTAATGTATGAATGAAAAAATATTTAAAATGACGTGTGTTGTGTTTTAAACAGGTAAAACAATCTCCACTTGATTTGACGTCTCTTATGAATGATTATTCAATCAAATCTATCAATGGAAAGTGTGTTAAAGGTCAAAATCACATGTCCTCAGTCGAGGTGGCAATTGGACAACATCTGCATCGCAAAAACCCGTAAAAAAAATAAGACGGGATATAGTGAATATTGTTGAGTGGCATACCTTTTTGACATGCCTTGAATGAAACGGGGGATCAGCAGATAATACACGTTTTACGCTTAAAATTTGTAATATTTTATATAAATTCACGCAGATACAAAGTCCAAAATAAAATAAAATAAAACATATTTAAATAGAGTATGCGGTTTTAAAATTTTGATCTGTCTAAAAAAACGTGGGAAAAATAGATATACCCATTCGTTTTGTCACCCTTAAAAATAGGAGAGTTTCTTAATACACCACATGGGTTTCTTAGGCACCGCGCGAAATTCCTTTTTTGCCCCCTAATTCCGGATGTGCACATCCGGGCGCACCATTTTTTTTAAAAACGTTGATTTGTTCCGGATGTGCATATTAGGAATAATTCCTGATGTGCAAATCCAGAACCATTTCTTATAACTTGGCGCCAGAGCTTCTCCCCCCTCATTCTTTAGATTCTTACATTCCAAACTATCAAACTCTCTCAAACTCTCAATTTCTCATTCCCACAAATCCTGACTTTTTTCACTCGAGTTCGGCGCAGAGCAACTTCTACAACGATCAAGACACTCCAAATCCTCAGTATCTCAATTTAATCGGTAAGTTTTCAAATTTTAGAGTTTCAGAGTTATTTTCGAGTAATCGATTTAGAGTAGACATTTAGGTGTAGAAATTGTTAGGTAGTATGAATAATATAGGTTAGAGACAATGTAGGTATTGTTTGCTGCTTTAAACGGAGGATCAGGGCATTAAAATACCCTTTTCTATGGTACAGTAGCCATGACTGCATTTTTTAGAACTTGAAATACGTACCGGATGTGCAGATCCGGAAAAATTTTAACGTTGATTGCTTTCCTGATGTGCACATCCGAAAAAACCCAACGTTAAATATTCTGAGTACTTTCGGATGTGCATCCACGGAAGTTTTCCTGATGTGCAAATCCGGAAGCAACTTGGTTTTTATTTTTGTTTATTGTTTGTTGTTTTTTTTATAATTATTTTTAAAAAATTCAAATTTATTTATTATGCTTTGCAGATTGCATAGCTGATAGAGACGATCGTATGATACATGGACGGACAACTCATCATGCATTTGTCCAACGTGAGCGGACATATTCTACAACAGAGGCAGTTCCAGCAGCCCCTACAGCTGAGGGACATCCTACACCACTGCCTTTCACATCACAGATTCAGGCCACTCCCCCGTCAGCTGCCGTTTCTACATCTCGGAGGCGTCGGGTTTCTACCGCTGGTTCATCAGGGTCCCATCCCGCACGCAAGCGTCGTCGGGAGACTCCAATTCCATCACCTGCTCCTATTATATCCCTTGTTCCTGAGGGTGATCACCCAACACATGAAGGTGGTGACTGCGATGACGATTTCGATGGGCTGGAGGGTTACCCCGGGGGACCGTCTAATATGTCCCTACTTCTGGGGTACACTGAGCATACTACCAGATATGTCTGGCTAGGACAGGTAACCTTTCTCGGTTTATTTATAGAATTATTTTCGTTGAAAATATTTTCATTTGTAACATTGTTTTATTTGGAAATTTTCAGGAGAAGGATTCCCAGAAGTTCTATAACCATTGGGGCAAGGTTATAGACATGATTGCGGAGCTGCCAGAGGATGAGTGGTTCTAGTCTGCACTTACTACCTCTGGTCTCAGAGGCCTTTTTAGGATTGGGTATCCCCAGATCATGTACAGTATGCTGATAGTCTTTGTTGAGAGATGACACCCTGAGACATACTCATTCCATCTACCGTACGGCGAGCTCACGATCACACTCGACGACATCTCATGCCTTTTACATCTACCGATCATGGGTACCCTTCTCCGTCACGGTAAAATGTTGAAGGTGGAGGCGATAGAGATGCTGACTGGAGAGCTTGGGGCTACCCCAGATGATGCACTTGCGGAGGTGACCTAGTTGAGAGGCGCACACGTCCGGTTCTCCTTTCTGACACACAGATTCCGTGAGGAGCTTGCAGAGGCAGGACGGGCAGCAGATGATCCAGCTGAGGTGGAGATCCACAGGTAGCGTGCCCTGAGATGCTACTATCTGTTTTTGCTCGACACGCATCTGTTTGTGGACACCAGCGACACTTACGTTGATATCGTTTACCTCAGGTACCTTTTGGATCCCACTGAGATCCATGGGTACAACTGGGGGGCGGCTACGCTGGCATACACCTATTATAGGCTCTCAGATGGTTGCTTATGGGTAGCCAAGACTGTGGCAGGTAGCTGCACACTATACGTGGTAACAATCTTATATTCTAAGTCTTTTTTTTTCATTTCTTTTATTTCTATATTCATTATAATATTTGACACCGATGTTATGTTTTCCATTTCAGGCGTGGATATTACAGCACTTTCCCAAGATTACTGGTTGAGGGAGTGTCGAGGGGTACATTGAGGATATGTCGCATGCTGCTGCATTTCTCCTGTTGAGAGGGAACCAGGCGCCCGAGTCCTACAGAGTTTATCTTGATCGGATGGCTACTGAGAACATTTTTTATGACGCCTATGCTGATCACCGTGTGACGCGCCCGTTCGATGAGGTTTCGGTGTTATCAGGATGGTTGGCATGCAGTTCGACCATTACTGCTCGATACCTGCCGGAGCGCCTCTTGCGTCAGTTCGGTTACACGCAGACGATCCCCAGGATGCCTCATGAGTCTGCTCCTCTAGGCTTGACCCGCACGCAGATAGGTGAGACATATGCTGACTTTCAGTCCCACTTGGTATCGGAAGAGGCTCGGGCGACCAGAGCGCCGAGAGACTGGAGCGTTGTTGTCGGGTACATCATGTGGTTCTATACCGTCTCACACCCATGCATGGTGCCCACTGCTGAGGGATCGCCACCCAGACCTGCTCATCAGGAGATATTTGAGGAGCGGCAGTCTCAGCTGGACCATACTCAGGATGTCCTACCTCGCTGTCGTGAGATAGAGGAGATAGCGCGGACGGCCATTGCGGACGGTCACCTCCTTGAGGGCTCTAGTGGCAGACTTGGCATGGATAGGATTATTGAGATTGCTCGGGGGGTACTTCAGTACCGCAGACATCGAGGCAGGACGGCGGGTAGGGGCAGAGGAGCAGGGGAGGCAGGAGAGATCCTTCGGCATACACAGTAGTTTTTTGTTTGATGTATTCTATTTTTATTACATTGATGTACTGTATTTTGACAGGAGTATTATTATGTATATATATATATATATATATATATATATATATATCATTTTATTTTATATATGGATATTTTCGAATGTATATTAAGTTGCGACGATATATTAACATCTGCGACCAACCAACAAAACTGATTTTAAAAAAAATAAAGTTCTGTTATTTTTCCAGATCTGCAGATCAGGAATTATTCCTGATATGCACATCTGAAACAAATCAACGTTTTTAAAAAAAAAATGGTGCGTCTGGATGTGCATATCTGAAAACTGAGGGCAAAAACGGAAATTCGCGTGGTGCATAAGAAACCTATATGGTGTAATAAGAAATCTTATAAATACAGTCTCATTTATTCCACCAATCTTTCTTTATAATTCTTACTATTGGATCTTTCATGTGAGTCCTAAAACAAATTCAATTCTTAAAAATGATGAATGATGAATGTAACTATGTATAAAGATTAAAACATGATTCTATATAGTCAGCTTTATGTTGAGAAAAAGAAGTTAGGCATTCTTTTTCATGTTACTCTATAGAGAAAAAGTTTGTTGTAGCTATATAGCTGTTAAATGCTGTTTATGATAAAGAAACCAACCACTACACGGCAATTTTACTAAAAAAATGGATTCCAAATTTCTTTATGTAATAGAGAAGAAAAATAAAACACAGGGATCCACACATCTTATCCATCAAACCAAGCCTTAGACTAAATTCATGGATATGCATGTCTAACTATGTCCCACAAATATATATATATATATATATATATATAAAGAAAGAAAGTCTAGCTAAAGGATGAATCATTCATTAAATTGTAAGATTACACATGTTGGGTTTGCAATGACAACAACCTGAATTATAAGGTGACCACTTATGACAATGGGTCACTATCTAAAGTATAATAAATTCTAATATTGGTTGACGTTAATTAATTTAATGCAAGAATTATATTTGTCATTTTATTATTGAATTTATATTATTAAATAACTATTTCAGTTGTAAAAATAAAAATATCGATGGTTAGAACATCCTATTAGAGGATGAAATTAAACATGCAATTTGTTACTTATTCATTAAAAAAATCATTAAACTATTATATAAATAAAAAATATATATCATTAATGTCTATTTTAACGCAATGATGTCACTTATTATTGAAAATTCAAACAATTTTTAAGTAGAGCTGTTAGTGTAAAACTTTTCCTATCATTCAATTAAAATTAAACATTTTGACACATAAGTATCAAAGATGAAAGAAAAAATATACGAGAGAGGTAGTTATTATATAAATTTATATATATATATATATATATATATATATATATATATATATATATATATATAATGAAGAACATGCAAATATTTGTAAGAATTAACTATACAATTTTAAAATTAGTATTTGAAAGTAAAAAAATTAATAATTAGATGAATTAAATTGATAGTTACCTACATTTTCAATAATTAAACTGTTAGGTAGTTTTATTTTTTATCATTTCTTTTTCGCAATCATCAAAAGACAATATCTATGTGAAAGGGGCAGGATACTCACATAATAGAGACTGATGATTTGACTTGAAGCTTGAAAAAATTACCCAAAATAACAAGGCCGGTAATTGCATATATAGCAAGTCAAATTCTTCTCTATAATTTTAAAAAATGAGTCTAATTTTTTTTATTTAAAAAATATAATTAAAACAATTAAAAATGACATATAAAAATATAATTATATATTAATTAAAAATAAATTTAATTATAATTATTTTGATTTTGATTCATCTTATTTTTTTTTATATATTGAGTTTTTATCGTAGCATTTTTTTTTGTTTTATTGAATTTTTATTAGAATATTATTTTTATGTCTATTAATCTTAATGAAAAAAATTACAACTTTTAAAATTTGGAACCCTCTAATATTTGGGACCTGTGAGGTAAAGCTTGGTGCTCTTGCACTTATGGTTTTCCATTGGGTATTCATTCTAGTATTAACATCTATCATCATTTCTGTAGCAAAAGGATTCTTAATATTGTTTTCTAAACTGTATAATTCAAACCATGTGAAGAAATAGACATTTATCTCATATTTTTCTAGAAACTCATAAAAATGAGTGCGGTAAATGTTAGTTTGTTGTTCGAAAAACGTATTGAAGTACCAATCTCGTTTAGCTTGATTATGATCCGCTAGTAGATCTTCTCTGATCCAAGCTTTATCTATTTCAAATGTATCATTGGAAATAACATTTAATATCCGTGACTCAGTAGGTGAGGGCGACCTAGACATGGGTTCGGAATATATAGGTCTTGGAACATTAGGAGCAAAATTTACCCCCGCTAGATTAACTCTAATAGGTGAATCAACTTAATATCTAGCACTAGAGGCTATGCTACTAGACTGATGGTATCTGTACGATTGACTGCGGTTCATTCTTATAACTACTGAACTGTCTGTATCGGTAATAAGATATCTAATAGATTTGGATTCAATTTTCTCAGGCTTAACAACATCTTTTAAGACCCATTCTTCTGGTAACTTATCGATAATTTAAGACGCCGTTAAGATCTTAGGTGTTACCACATTAGACCTTCTTAAATTAGCTTCAATGATACATGTTTCATTTCTTGGTGTAGTTTTTAAAGAGTTGAAACTATAGTTTACCTTTGAGATCTTATTAGTTATCCTATTAATTATATCTATATTCGATACTCCTGGATTAAAATTATTTTCAGAGGCTTGAACAAAAATTACTAGGGATTCCGCCGTAGCTTTATCAGCTAAGCACATGGAGTAATTAGGGTGAAAATTAAAATAAAAAATGAAACAAAGAAAATAGAAGTAGATGCGTCTCCTTTTAAACTCATTACTAATCCTTCAGATCTAAGGAAAAATATAAATAACGTGCACTGCCAACTTAATTATACTAACCAGTTGCTACACACTGTTGCACATCAGGTAAATCGTGTTGAGAACTCTCTTAACCATAGGGAAAAACCTCTACAGGAATTTAAATTAGATCCTAAAAGACCTATATACCAGTATGCTACTCCATCCGATCTAGAAATCAAAAAATTAAACTTAGGAAAAGAAGATAAAATAGAAGAATTAATAATTAGATTAAAAGATATGGAAGTAAGTAATTCTTCCAAGATTGTTAATGTATTAACTAGAGAACAAGAATTTGAAAATTTAATAAATCGTTTAGAACAGTCCCCTAGACCAAAAACTAGAAACTATTATCCTAGGCCTTCATTTTCTGATGTGCAATTTGAAGAAAGAAGTCACTTCTTAGAAAATAGTTATCCAGGAGAATCTATAATAGAATGGAATACAGACGGAGCTTCCGAGCAACAAGTTTTAGATACTATACAAACCATGGCTATGGCTGCTACCGCCTTCAAAATTAGGAAAAATGATGATAAAAAAATCTAAAGAAATGTTAATCATGGGGTTCACTGGCCAGTTGAAAGGTTGGTGGGATAACATTGTTAATTTACAAGATAAACTTGCTATTTATTCAGCTGTTAAAGCAGAAAATCAAGAAGTTATATGCGTTGCAACTTTACTTTATGCTATAACTAAATTCTTTGTAGGTGAACCTCTTAAGTTCCAACAGAGAGTAGGAGACCAGTTACAAAATTTTTGCTGTCCTAAGATGTCTGACTATAGGTGGTATCGCGACATGTTCCTATCTAAGCTTTGTCTTAGAGAATATGGTGCGGCTGTTTATTGGAAAGAAATATTCCTAAGCAGGTTACCTAGGCTCTTTGCTGAAAAGGTAAAAACTAATATTAAACAAGCTTTTAGTGGCGAAATTCCCTATCAAAACTTAACAATAGGAGAATTATCTAATTATGTTATTGAAACTGGAATACAAATATGTACAGATTACAAGATACAAAATAAAATTAAATCAGAAATATCTAATAGTAAAAAGGAATTAGGTTCGTTTTGCGAACAGTATGGCGTTGCCCCTCTTAGGGCTCCTAGCAACCCTAAGCATAAAAACCTTATTTAGATAAAACAGAATTATGGAAAAAATCCTTATAAGAAGACTTCTAATAAAACGAAACTTAAATCTAAAGATAAAGATGTAAAATGCTTCAAATGTGGAAGATTTGGGCATTATGCTAATAAATGTAAAGTCCAAGATAAGATAAATCAATTAAGAAACCTTGATATATCAAAAGAATTACAAGATAACCTTATTAGTTCTTTAGAAAACATTTTACTCAATCCGAAGAAGAAACTTCTTCTCAAGAGGAATCTTCTTATGAAGACATTAATCAGCTTGTTCATTCATCTGATCCAGAATCAGATTCTGAATGTGAATGTACAGAATTAGATTTTTGCAGTTGTGATAGCTGTAAAACTGTTAATGTTTTAACCAATAATCAAGCTAATACCTTAATTACAATCCTTGATAAGATGGAAGAATCTGAATAAAAAAAATGCTTTTATGAGACAAATTAAGTCTATTATAGAAGAAGACACCATCACTTCAAAAGATATCAGCAAGGTTGAATTTAAAGAAGTAATGAACATGTTTAAATCTCCAGAAAAAACTATCACAGTGCAAGACCTGCAACAAGAAATTAAAATTTTGAAAAAAGAAATACACAATTTAAAAAATCGGGATTATGAGATAGAATTAAAACTTTTAGAATTAGAGGGACATATGATTATTCAAAAACAGAATCAATCCTCACCCAGTACTAATAATCTAAGTTCTAGATCCAGTACCGATACTGCTAAAAAAATATATATTTAAAATAGAAAAGATAATTTCGCATAAGTGGTACTGCATGATTAATCTCGTCATACAAACACTAATTTAGATATCGTAGCCTTGATTGATTCTGGTGCATACTTAAACTGCATTCAAGAGGGATTGATACCTACTAAGTATTATGAACAAACTAAAGAAACCTTATGTGGTGCTAATGGAATGTGCCTAGGAATATCCTATAAGTTATCTGATGCCAAAATCTGTAAAGGACAAATATGTTATAAAACCTCTTTTATCTTAGTTAAAGATCTCCAAGAAACCCTAATTTTAGGAACCCCGTTTCTATCATTACTATATCCTTTTACAGTTGATGATACCGCTATAAGTACTCAAGCGTTAGGAAGAATAGTTAAATTTGAATTCCTGGATAAACCTAAAATAAGAGATCTTAATATTATGCAAGAACGAAAAATATCTATAATAAATCAAATTTCTAATAAAACTAAACACCTTAATTATATTAGTAAAGAAATCCATTTTAAAAGAATAGACGAACAAATACAGAGTGGGGTTGTCCAAGAAAAGATTAAATCTATAACTAAAAGTTTTATTACAGATCTTTGTTCTGAACAACCTAATTCCTTCTAGAAAAGAAAGACTCGTGTTATATCTTTACCTTACGATCCTAGTTTCAAAGAAACTAATATTCCTACTAAAGCTAGGCCTATTCAAATGAAAAAGGAACTTATGGATCATTGCCAAAAAGAAATTAATGAATATCTAACTAAAAGCTTAATTAGACCTAGCAGGTCTCCCTGGAGCTGCTCAGTGTTCTATGTTGTAAATGTTGCCGAATTAGAGAGAGGAAGTCCTCGTTTAGTAATAAATTATAAACCTTTAAACCAAGCCTTACAATGGATTAGGTATCCTACACCTAATAAAAAGGATTTAATTAACAGATTATAGGATAAGAGTATATTTTCTAAATTTGATCTTAAATCGGGATATAATCAAATCCAGTTAAAGGAAGAAGATAAATATAAAACTGCATTTGTAGTCCCTTTTGGACATTATAAATGGAATTTATTACCTTTAGGCCTTAAAAACGCTCCTTCAAAATTTCAAAATATTATGAATTCCATACTAAATGACTACTAAAATTTCACTATAGTTTATCTCGATGACATCTTAGTTTTTTCAGATACTATAGATCAACACTTTAAGCATTTAAATCAATTTTACAAAATAATTAAGACTAGTGGATTAGTATTATTAGAAAAGAAGTTAAACCCGTGTCATAGTAAAATTAGATTCTTAGGATTTGATATTGGTCAAGGTCTTTATACACCAATTAGTAGATCTTTAGAATTTGTTATTAAATTTCCAGATGAAATTAAAGATAAAACGCAATTACAAAGATTTTTAGGTTGCTTGAACTATGTGTCTGACTTTATCCCTAACCTAAGGATCATATGTATACCTCTGTTTAAAAGACTTAATAAAAATCCTCCTCCTTGGGATAAATCCATGACAGAAAGTGTGCAGCAATTAAAGAAATTAGTTAAGAAACTACCTTGCCTAGGAATCCCAGATCCTACAGCAAGCCTCATTGTAGAAACCGATGCCTCGGATATAGGCTTTTGAGGAATATTAAAACAGATATTGTCAGGTTCTAAAAAGGAACAAGTTGTGAGATATTACTCGGGTACCTGGACTCAAGCCCAATTAAATTACTCTACTATTAAAAAATAAATTTTATCAATCGTTTTGTGTATTATGAAATTTCAAGATGATTTGTTTTCAAAATCGTTTATTTTAAAAACCGATTATAAATCTGCAAAAAGTGTTTTACAAAAGGATGTTAAAAATTTGGTTTCAAAACATATTTTTGCCAGATGGCAAGCTTTACTTGCATGTTTTGATTTTAAAATTATGCATATAAAAGGTATTAAAATTGCATTACCAGATTTTTTAACAAGAGAATTTTTACAGGGTAAAAATGAGTAACAAGACTACATCTAAAGATTTTTATGGTCCCCCATTACAAAAACCAGAAAACCTAAACAAACAATTGGTACTAGGATCATCTTCCTATGTATAAAAAATTACTACTCCAATTTCCTCTTCAAAGGGAAAAGGAGCATACTCTGCCTTGGTTTCACCATCGCAGTTTTCTCAGGATATTACGGTGTCTTCTTCTTTGAAGATGACTCCAATCAACAGTAAAATAGCATATTACACTCCCCCACCAGGAGCCAAATCAAAGTTTGTTACAAAGGATTTTCTGTACCTATTATCCCTCTAGAAGATTATTACTGTCCTCCCAAAGGATCATTATTACAAGTTATCAGTAAGGTGTTTCCGCAGAATACCAACTTTCTTAACCCTGATATTAATAAGACCAGATCCTATTATGAATTCATCTTGGTTGATACTGATTCCATTACTCTTACTCACATTAAAGATGATGCTACTGGAAATATTAAATACTCCAAGTTTAAAATCAACAAAGTACTATCCTCCGCAGACTGGGGTGCTCATCCTTATCGTTCTCAAGATTTTACCAGGATTTTTATTCCTCAATATTACACCTATTTGGACTATATGGATGCTTGGTCCCATTTCCTTATAATTAGACCTTATGATTATACCTGGTTCATTTGGTTTAATAAAAACTTATCGTTAAATTTTCCAAATTGATTCATTAAATGGTTTGAAGTTTACGGGTTAGAAACCTAGATTTTCCCAGATTATGTGTTAAAATCTTACAAGGAATTTGGTGAAATTACGGCTTGCCCAAAACACAAAAGTCTTTTAGCCTTTACTGCCGCTTTTGGAATTACTTGGATTATGTCTTGGTCGTTTACCACAGACCCAATTTGGCCAGATTCTACTGCTTCTCATTTATCTAGAAAGATCTCTATCAAATGGTGGGATTCTTTCAGTTCAGAGTTACTCACTCCTGCTGTTAGAAATGCTTGGTATGATAAAAATCCCAAGCTTTGCAAATCTACTACAACTAAAGAAGAAACTACGTTTTTAGCTGATAGAAGTAAACTTCTAGCTTCGTTTTCAGCAATTACTGATCCCAAGAAGTTTGCAGATAAACTTCAAGAAATTACGAGTGCTATGTCAGAATGTCATTGTTCCTCCTCTTCTATTGACACTACACTTGTCAATGAAGATGATTGTTATGGAATATTTGACTAGATCTCCACCTCCAACATCATGATCTTACTTTCAGAATAAGGGAAACTACTTTGGGCTGGATAAGATTCGCTCTTATCTCGTGATGATTACTTTTGACCAATTATTAATCTTAGTGGTTGAATTATTTGGCCTTGTGGGACATTCTTTACTTTTCTTTGTACAATTATGTAAAGGATAAGATTCCTTATTTGGCTTTTGCTTTTCTTTTCTTGTCATTTGTATTTGTCGGCCATGTTGTCCTTTCATTATTATAACTTTTAAGTGTATTGTAATTCTGGTTAAAGTTCAGATGCTATATAAGCATTCGCTCTTGGTTGTTCAAGGGATCAGATTTTTCTCTCATACTTGAGTAGAAACATAAAACCTTGAAGAATTAGTATTGTAAGTCTTATTGTAATAAGAAAATTATGACTTTATCTATTGTTGTGCATTTAAATTATATGCCTATTTTAAGATTTTCTAATGATGATATTTTACCTATGATAAATATATTTATCCAAGTTTACATTAATACTAATATTGCGTCTGCAATTTACATTACTTATTCCGACGTAGAAAGATCCTATTTTCGCTTTATAATCAATTTAAAATGTTTTATACTATCAATATATCACAATTATTTATAGGTTACACTTTAAATATGATTAAAGTAAAAGTCAAACATATATATTTTTAACGATTATGATTAACCGATAATGTAAAATATTATTACATTGTCGGTGCATATTGTTGGAATCAATGTTTTAAAATTCGTACCGAAGATCGATCAGGTGAAACTTATAGTTTAAGGTTCAATTTGTTAAACCAGTTAAACCTACGGTCGAACCGTTTATTAAATAAACAAATAACATGAAACTGAATTTCATAGATATGTCACATAAAATTATATATTCACAACTTAATAAAATAAATATTTCAAAAATCCATTACAAATTTAATACAACAATATTGATAATACATAACATAACATAATTCTACACTTCATTTCAACCATCATTTAAGAATATTTTGACAAAACTAAAAAATTACAATAAAATAAATTAAACTAATTCAAATCAAAATTAAAATAATAAAATATAATAATTAAAGTAAAGTTCAAATAATAAAGAATACCTAAATTAAATAAGATAGAATACCATAATATAAATAATACAATATACTTCATTAAACAACAAAAAATTGAATTTGAGTTGAACTACGACAAACAAGTCTTAATTAACAATAACAAACAATATTGACTTGAACGACAATCAATATTGAGTTGGACATCGTGACTATATTTGAAAGAGACGGCATGGTGATGATGAAATGTGGTTGAAAGAAAAACTATAATGGAGTGACAAAACTTAGAAATTTGCATGGTTGTAAAAAAACACAGAGAATTCTTTTTTGTGATTGGGGAATGTATATTAAGTTTTGATATTAACATATTAAAATTAAAAAAAAAATTAAAAAATGGTTAATGGAATTTTATGAATCGGACAGTTTTACAAAACCGGCTCTGGTTCATTGGTTCAAATGGTTTTAGACGGTTCAATCCGGGTTTTTTCGGTTTTACTCCGGTTTTGACCCACTAGCGGTTTTGAAAGGTTGATCCAACCGAATTCGTCTCTGGTTCCCGATCCAACCGGTGTAACCGACCGGTTCGGTCCGGTTTTTAAAACATTGATTGGAGCAATTAGTGTTTTTAAGAAGAATAAAGAAGAACAAAAGAAAATAAGAGAGAGAAACTATATTACGTGAAAATGATTTTATTAAAGTGAAGTTGATATGCGTTTTTATTTACAATGTCGCCTATATATAAGCAACAAAACATATAATTTACCAACTGCAATATTTGAATCTGTCAAATACTTTCTTACACACTTCGACACACATGTTGTATTTGAATTTGTCGAATACAACAATGTCGAATACGTCTTTCCTACAAAAACACTGAATTACATCTTCTAACACACCTCGTAATTCATATTTTCGAGGCTTATAACCCCAATTCTTCTTTTCAACTCATCAAACTTAACTTTCTTCAGGGGCTTGGTGAGTATGTCAGCTAGTTGCCGTTCTGACTTTCAATGCTCAAGTTTAAGTTTTCACTTATTTACTTGATCCATAAGGAAATGATATATTCTCTCTATGTGCTTACTTCAACAATGACACAAAGGATGATTTTCCAGGTCGATAGTTGACTTGTTATCGACAAACAACTTCATTTTCTTAGGTTCTATAATCTTGAGCTCTTCGAGCAACATTTCTATCCATACTGCTTGACACGCTCCATATGATGTAACCACATATTCAACTTAACAAGATTACAAACCCATAATGCTTTGTTTTCTTATCTCCAAGAGATTGAAGCACATACAATCATGATATGTAGCCTGAAGTACTCTTCTTCTTATCTTGATTTCCACTGAAGTCTGAGTCAGCATAGCCATGTACTTCTGCATTTGTGCTGGTATTCTTTTTCCTTGGCGTCAACACATTGTGATCAATTGTACCTTTTATGTATCACAACACTCTCTTGATTGCACTGAGAAGACATTTTTGTGGCTTCTCCATGAATTTGCTCAACAACCCGATGTAGCCGTGAGAAAATACTCGCCCTTTTACATGTGAACTTTTAATTTATCCCAAAGGTAGGGAAGGGGAAAAAATTTGAATAAACTCATGAGTGTGTGCAATGCAAAAATAATGCACTTGAGAGATCGGGAATCGGGATTGGTTATCCAAAGGGAAGGTATTATCACCCTAAGAATCTATAGTATCCTATAGGAACCTCTTGCATATATTTGTATTTTTACTGTTGATTAGTCATCTGCTGTGTATTGGGGATTTGTTGACTGTTTTGAGTGAGTGATAGGATAGATTTTTGTTGTTTTTTGTAAGTTGAAAAGGTATAGGAACCTAAGGGTTTTATTTATTACTATGCTCACTAAGATCTTGCAATCTTATGCCTACGTATTCTCAAAGGAAGTTGAGAAATCAGAGTATTCGTAGTTCCACCTACTAATGGGTAGAATTGGGTTTGTTGGTTTTGAGAAGTGACAATTTGTCATCTTAAGGGAGATATCTCACTTATTCACCACAAACATTTTTGAGAAATAAGAGAATAAGGGAAGAAACTTTAAACTTGGATGTAAAAAATCCAGAGTAATGCCGCATCTTCCTTTAACTGAGTCTTTTCATTTTAAGAGAATGACTTTGACTTGGATATAGAATCAACAAGTATGCCACTTACATCACTTAAATGAAAGAAATGTTTTGTACACCATAATAAGAGAAGGACTCAAGCTTGGATTTTGAATCAACAAGTGTGCCACTTACATCACTTAAATGGAAAAGAGTTTAAAATATTTTATTTATATTGTGGGAAATAGAAGAGTCATCTCTTACATAGAGATGACTTATGTCTCATCTCTAGGGAAGTGTTTTGAGTTTGAAGCCAAAGGTTGGGTAGGGTTTGACTTGAAGTTTGAAGGTTTGAAGCCATAAGAAGCAGTGTTGACTTTAGGACTTCAAAAGGGGAAATCTCATCTCTTTGTTGAAGAGTTTTGAAGTCTATCTTCCTTGTACAAAGCCTAAGAGGAGGCTAAGTTTATAGTTGGAACTTCAACAAGGGAAACCTAATGTTTGAACTAAATTATAGTTGAAGGGTATCCTAATGTTTTTGTGTATAAACATAAAGGAAAAAGCTAAAAAAGGTTTGCTCGCTAGGATCTCGCAATCCTATGCCTACATATCCTTAAGAAGGAAATCAGAACAATTGTAGTTCGGATGTAAGCCCGAAGTGTAAAAAATGTCAAGAGAAACTTAACAAGGTAAGTTTATTTAAGCTTTAAAACAAGTGTAGTCATCGAGGATGACATGAGCATGAAATGATTAAGCATGATATATCAACATGTGGAAGTGTATCAGACAAGGAGATATGTTCATCATGGTAAGAGTTTATGAAGGAAATACTTGAATGTGTGAGCAAAGATTTTAATATATGGAAGCAATCACAAAGAAGTTCAAGTAAACATATATTCATAAATGAATCGAGGATCCGATGAATATGGTGAAGGGTAGTCAAAACCCTGAAGGAGATGAACATATGGAAAAAACATTCAAATATGGTTGAATTAAGGGCTTTGGGGAATCCAAACTCAAGTGGAAGCCCTAGTTATGTACAAAGGCGTTCTCACAAAGTTGAAAACAAAACCCTAATTTCAAAACAGTTAATCCAAGATTTGTTGAAAGTTCAAAGTTCAATTAATCATGGTATGAAAGGCAAAATAACTCAAGATGACATGTTATGAACATTGTAAAAGAGTTAACCAAAGCATGTTATGGTCCTATTAAGATTTATGATCAATTAGGTCAAGAAATAATCAAGGAAAATCCTTTAGAAAGTATAAAAACATTTAAAAAAGATCATACTTTAACTTAATAAAAAATGATCAAATAAATAATATTTTTGGAATATTTTTGTGGATTCATAAAATAGACAAGATAAATAGGAAGTGTGCAAAAAATTGGCTCAAAATAATTATTTTTGCTTGGTGAAAGAAATTGATGAAGTTGTGAAGAAAAAATAAAAAAATAGTGTTAAAAAATTAGGAATGGTCCCCAGGGGTGTTGAGCCTGCGCCCTTGGATTAATGGTTTAAAAGATAACCATATGAACCACGCAGGTGTGGTTGATAAACAATGGGAGGTGAAAATAATATAGAGAGTTGAGTTGAAAATGATTAAAAAAAAATAAAGGCCAAAAGGGTCTGGGGCGAGGGGGATTTGAACCCCAGACCTCACATTCACAAGCCTCCCAAACACACACCTTAACCACTGGGTGGTGATACATTCGTGTATCAAACCACACCCAATTATTTATATTTTAAAACAACATAAATTTCAGAAATGGCTCCACCACCACCATTGTCGTATTCATCATCTTCATCAGATTTTTTCAAATTCCTATCTCCCTCAATACGCAACCAAATTGAATGAAATAAAAATGAAAGTTGTTGGATTTTTCAAGAGGAATTGAATGGTTCTTTTCAATTTCATTTAAATTTAGTGTATTTAAAGATAATGATTTGAAAACCGTATGAACCCTAACTGAACTTTTAAACATGAAATCTCATACAATCATGATAACTGGAAATTAAATGAGGGAAAATGATCACAATATCATGACAGACATGTCTGTAACTTAAATGATCAAATTTGATGCATGAATCATAGAGTTCAGGTTTTGAGGAAACTTACCTTGCAAGTGAGAATCAAATTCTCTGTTGGAGTGTCGTACCTCAAAAAATACGATCCTCGCGATGGACGCGGAAAAAACTGTTCGAAACAGAGTCGCCACCGAACTTTATTCATCCCAAAAGAGGGAAAGGGAAATATCGAGAAAACCTTTAAAGGGAGATAAGAACATGGTCGTCGCAACCAAATTCGGGTTCGGGAGTCGGTTATGCAGAGAGAAGGTATTAACACCCTCTACGTCCGTTGTACTCAACGGGAGCCTCTTGATTCGATTCGGGATAAATGTTAGCTTGGTTTGTTTGTTTTCTTCTAAGGGGATATTTCTTTCTAAGGGGGAAATGGGGTGGTTTTTTATTAGGGTGCTCGGCAAGGATTAGAACCCTTGGGCCTACGTATTCCCTCGTGTAATGGGAAAGTCAGAGCATTCGTAGTTCGTGGGACTACGGTTGGTTTGTGTTTTTTAAGCGAACGAGTGTTTAATTCGCATTCTAACTGCTAAACGTTGGCTTGTCTGCTCGTCAAGGGAGGCTGAAGCACTAGTTCATATGCGCGGAAGAATTGACTAAACAATGTTCTATTTGTGAAAGTTGTTTGAGTATGAATTAAGTGTATTAGAGATTTGATTGAGAAAAAGGTTTGATTTGGACGTGTTTTAGGGTTTTGGTTGCATGAGAAGTGTTTGGTTTGTTAAGTATTTTGAGGGAAGAATGACGACTATTCGATAAACGAGACATAGGCCTCGCAACCAATTAATCGGGGTATTACTAAGATGCTAGATCTCAACGACACCTTTTTCATTCTATTGATTATAAAATTGTTTGATAATGATTAAGTGTTTTAAGACGAAAGGTTGAATGAACAATAACCCAAGGGCGTGCCTCAAGAGCCATTCATTCGAAGATCCAAGGAATGCTAGACTCCAAAAATTTCTTCTTTTCGTTAGCTGATTAAGAAAGTGTTTGAAATAGGTTGAATCGGATTGGTTCCGAAAAGAAGTGAGGATCGATACTAGTCCCTAAGGGTGCTCCTAGTAACGAAGCCTCAAGATGTGCAAATGTGCGTTTGATGGCGAGGCAAAAGGTGCTCGACCTACGATTGGGGTCGATGGCGAATCAAGGACCGGTTTGGAAATGGTTTAGTTGAAAAGGTCGAAAGATTGAATGAATGACAACCCAAGGGGCGTGCCTCGAGAGCCATCCATTCGAAGACCCAAGGAATGCTAGATTCCGAGAATCTCCTCCTTTCGAAAGTTTGATTGAAAAAAAAGGGTGACACGCAATAAAAAGGTCTCCAATTTAGTGTATTTAGATTAAGTGTATGAACAAAGAAGATTGTTAGATAAACATGAATATGAATATGATATGGTCAATATGAATAGTACGAATAAGAAATATAATCGAGATAATATTTGACGAAAAATAAACAAGATAATGATTAATCGGGTGAATCAGGAAATAAAAGGTGACGACCTCGTCTTAATCATGAACTCTAAAAAAGGTTCCATGATGTTTAAGACCTTCATTGATCGGAAATGAAAAGAATATAGTACAAAATAAAATGTGAAATGAAATCGAAATCGAAGAACAGTCTCATCTAAACCGACAAAATTTGGTTTTAGATGTTCATCGACCAATAAAAAATGAAAAGTAAAAGTGGAGATAAAATCGGTCTCGTCTTAATCAAGGTCTTTAATCTTAGATCGATAAGCTATGATTTTTTTGACTTTCATTGACCGATAAAAAATAAACAAAAGGTGGCCTCATATAAATCAAGATTTCGAATCGATTTCAATAAATCAACTTAATCAAGATTTTTTCATATCATCGGCCCCAAAAGGAATATAAATCGAAAATGAAAAGAAATGAAAAGAAATATTAAGATAAAAACTTAAAAAATAAATGAACAAAACGGAAATGAACTTAGATGGATCAACCACAATCACATCCACAATGTATTAGAAAATATAGAAGAAAATAATAAAAGAAAGCCCAAAGAGATGGGGGGCGCATGGACCACTAAGGGGTATGAAGAATACTAGTTGGAATCACTTGGGCTTGAAGCAAAAGCCCATCATTCAACCTTATCACAACAAAACACTGTTATATAAAAAAAAACAAAAGGAAAAAGATCCAAATGCAAAATAAAAATAAAACACGGTCTAGAAGATCTCAAAACAAATATAAGAAATTTTGGAAAAGGGGAAGAAAAGAAGAAAACGTCAAAACCACAATCCAAGTGAATCGCTCCGACCTCTCTCGCTCGGATTCCCTTGTAAACGGTTTCGTCTAACTATCTCCTCCGTCAATTTCAGGTTCGCTCAGATTTGATTTTAGTTTTCAATCCATCCTTCTTTTCGTCTCTATTTCGAATCTCATTCTCTCTATTTCCGGTTTCTCACTGTTCTGCTCTCTCTTTCTCAGCAAAGATCGTACGAGGACGAACACAAGGAAATACTCCACGGAATCAACGCCATCTCCTCTCGATCGCAACCCTCCTCAAATCTCTCAGCTCTCTCTCGCGTTGACCTTTCTCGCGATCTCCACCTCCGTTTCTTGGTGGATTGTTGTGGTGATAAAGCGGTTAAGGGTGTTGCGACGTAGGTGGCGGTTGCTGAAGGTAGAATCAGAGTTTGGGGTTATGTGGTGAGTTACGGCGGAAACACGGTTGTTGCCGAAATTATTGGTTTGAAGGATAACAGAGGAAGTGTTTGTTTATGGTTTGTGAATGGTTCGTGTTAAGGTGAGCTGAAAATGATGTTGAGTTTTTGGAGGTTTGTTGATGTGGTTATGGCGGTGGCCGACACTTAAAAGCGTTCTGGTTTTTGAGAGAAGGAAGTAGGTTTGTGGTGTTTGTGGGTTTTAGTTTATGAATGAAAAAAGGTTGGGTGAAGAAATGGAAGGTCTGAAGGAGGTGTCCAAAATGGAGTTGACAGAGGGAGGAGGAATGAGGATGGGTTTTTACGGTGGTAGAGCAGTTGGGTTGATGAAAAGAAAAGAGGATGGTGGGTTGCCTGTTGAAGCTTGTTGTTACACGGTGGAAATGGATGAAGTCGGTTTAGTTAAGTTGGTGGTTTCTAGTTACTATTTCGGTGACTTAGAGATGGTGAAATGCTGGTGATGGTCAGAAAATTGGAAGGAGGAATGGTGGTTTGAATGGTATGAGAATGGCTGAAGATTGAGTGAAGGTTGTTGATGTTTGAGAACACCGTAAAAAAAAATCGAATGAAGGAAAACAGAGGAATTGTTAGGGTGGTGACGATGGAGACTGGCGGTATATTTTAGAAGAGGAAGCGAGATGATGAAGAGATTTGTGGAGGTCGAAGGGTAAGAAACAGGGGCGATTATGTTGTTGTGTGTTGAAGGAGAAAGATAATGGGTGTTAAGGTTGGTTCTTGAATGAAAGGTTTGTTATCTTTTCGGTTTTTCTCCCCTGCCTCCCCTTTTAAACTCGATTCTTCTTCTCCTTTTAAAATCAAATCTTTTCTCTTGTGGCATTGTCTCTTTCAAATGCAAGCTGTGTTGTAGCATATCTGTCTGTTTTCTCCTTCATTGCAGAATTTTGGCATGTTTATTGTTGTTGTTGTTTTGTGCAAGCAGCATGGCCTGAATTGCTGCAGAATTTTGTTCTGATATGGCAGGTTTTTCTTTATGGTTGCAGGTCTTTTGTTGTGCTATTTTTATGTACATCTTGGTTGGTGTGGAGCTATGGTGTAGCAGGCATGTTATGCGCAGATTTTGTGCTGTTTTTGTTGTAGCTCGCGTGGCAGACGGTTTACGCAGGATCTGCATTTGCAGCAGAGGGTTTGTTTTGGCTTGTAGTACTTGGAGTGGAGTACCTTTTTTTAATGTGTCTTGTAATATTGGTGACATGGCTTTTTGTATGGATTCTTTTGTATGGGTTTTGTAAATTAAAATGTGAATTGGACTTGGTAAATTTTATTGTAAATGGAATAATGCGTTTATGGTTTAAAAAAAAGGTAAGAAATATGGAATGAATTCAAATGGATAAATGGATATTGGATAAATGAAAAATAGATAAAAATGGATGGATAATCGAATGAATAATAAACAGGAAATTGAATTGGAAAATGGGTATGAAAATATGAATTGAATAAAATTGGTTTGTAAATGGATTAGGAAAATGGATAACAAAGTGGATAAAAAAAAGGTTATGGTAATGGATATGGAACTAACATAAGAACTGGACATTTTGGCATGGAATTGAATTTTATTTAGACAATGTTTTGGGAATGGATAATAAAGTGGAAATCGGAAAGAATTGGATATTAATGGGTATGAAATGAAAAATTGTTACGAAAAATGATAAAATGGTTTGGTAGATTTAAATTAAATAAAATGGATTAAGATGGTTAAAAATGGACAATAAAAATAATAATGGTTAAGAAAAAAAATGGATAGTAAATGGATAATGAAATGAATTTTGACGAATTGGAATGAATGGATAATAATGGAGAATGGGTAATTATGGACATTAAAAATGAAGTGGATTTTTATTGATATGGATAAATAATTTTGAAGTGAACATGGATTGAAAGTTTGGATTGAAAATGGTTTGGAAGAAAAAAAGGATGTACAGAGGTCATTTACACAGAGGTAGGACAAATTTGGGGTATGACAAATGCCCCTATCTAATTGTCTTGTACCCGAGAAAATAAATGAACTGCTGTATGACGTTCATTTTTAGGATGGAAGTCAATTAGATATAAGAAGACCCCAAAATTTGTCTACCAAAAGGTAATGTACTATGGAGTAAGAACTGGTGGAATGAGGTAGCTGGGTCCAAAATGAACACAAATAACTCCAATTTCTTTGGGTGATCAAAGCAGTCCCTTATCCATTAAGGTTCCTCGATGATACCAAAGCAGTATCTCTGAAGGCCGACGATTCTCTAGGTCGTCGAAGCAGTCCCTTGTCCATTAAGGTTCCTCGATGATACCAAAGCAGTATCTCTGAAAGGCAGACGATTCTCTGGGTCGTCGAAGCAGTCCCTTGTCCATTAAGGTTCCTTGATGATACCAAAGCAGTATCTCTGAAGGCCGACAATTCTCTGGGTCATCGAAGCATTCCGTTGTCCATTAAGGTTCCTCGATGATACCAAAGCAGTATCTCTGAAGGCCGACGATTCTCTGGGTCGTCGAAGCAGCCCCTTGTCCATTAAGGTTCCTCGATGATACCAAAGCAGTATCTCTGAAAGGCAGACGATTCTCTGGGTCGTCGAAGCAGTCCCTTGTCCATTAAGGTTCCTCGATGATACCAAAGCAGTATCTCTGAAGGCAGACAATTCTCTGGGTCGTCGAAGCAGTCCCTTACCCATTAAGGTTCCTCGATGATACCAAAGCAGTATCTCTGGAAGACAGACGATTCTCTGGGTTGTCGAAGCAGTCCCTTATCCGTTAAGGTTCCTCGATGATACCAAAGCAGTATCTTCGCGGTAAATTTGCTGAGGGATAGTTGAACAAGATTCCTGTCGGAGGAAATGTGCAGGCTCTGCAGGGTAAAGCTCACAAGAAACTTTCTAGGGTAACCTCTACTTGGGGAGCACTGACAGCAGCTGTTGAGGATTGTCATTATCAATTGCATGGTTGAAGAATGACTTGCTGGGGAATAGAATTCCTAGAGCACGTGCGGGGTATTAACTTCTCTTGAGAAGAATACTGCCGACTTTGAGGGAGGACTGGCCAAGATGCTTGCAGACTGATCCTGGATCCTGTTATGCTATGTTGCTGGGGATGAGTATGCAATGCATAGCATGATACACTGAAACACATGCTAAGACGCAACTGCTGGAGAATCTAATGCACGTATGATATGATAGTGCTTGATATGCTTATGTAATGTTATCCTAGCATGCTATGCATATGACGATGCAAATGATCGGGCGTGCTGGGGATAGGTTTCCTTGTCGTGGGTATCACCAGGGATTGAATTTGGTAATTGCCAAATGAAATTGGACTTTGGGTTATGCGCCAAATGAAATTGGACTTTAGGTTAACCTTCCAGACTAAAACCGGGTTGGAGGATAGATTACCAGACGAGAACTGGTGTTTAAACTGTTTTGCCAGACGGGAACTAGACCTTAAAATGATTTGCCAGACGAGAACTGGACTTTAAAGTGGGTTTACCAGACAAGAACTGGGCTTTAAAATATTTATCTAGAAAAGAACTGGACCTTAAAAGATTTGCCAGACGGGAACTGGGCCTTAAAATAATTTTCCAGACGAGAACTGGGCCTTAAAAGATTTGCCAGACGAGAACTGGGCCTTAAAAGTGTTTGCCAGACGAGAACTGGGCTTTAAAATATTTTGCCAGACGAGAACTGGACCTTAAAATGATTTGCCAGACGAGAATTGGGCCTTGAAGATTTTCCAGCCGAGAACTGGGCCTTTTGGATTCCCAAGCTAAGTTAGACTTTTGGATGATTTGCCAAACGAAATTGGACTTTTGTGTCAAGTCTTGCGGTATCAGGCTTTGAGATGTCAAATATTGTTAGAAGGTTAGGCTTGAGGTATGATACACATGTCTATGCAATGAGCGAAGCGGCATGACTAATGCATATGAGTTATTTATGCAATGATATGAAAGTTTCCAAGAATGCCCCATTAGAGGAAAATGGATGGATAGGTTCCTATGCAGCAAGGTTTCTTGTCAGAAGGAGGGCAAAAGGTTATTTGTGAGGTGATAACATGATTCCCCGACACTCGTCTTGAACTCAACGGTCACTTGATGGTGTTTTCTTGAGCAGATTGAAAGCAACAGAGAGATTTGCCCCTGTGTGGTTCATCCTTCCCCAGTCTGGGTCTATGAAGAATTTCTCCTTGTCAGGAAATTGGAAACAACTGTACCATGAGATGATCTTGAGATGGCTTGCCCCAAAATTATAAGTCGTGAAAGGCTTTATCCTTGAAAGGAAGTTGGAAGCAGATGTACCATGAGATGAACTCGAGATGGTTTGCCTCACAACTTCAAGTCGTGAAAGATTTGTCCTTGAACGGAAAATTCAGAACAATTGTACCATAAGATGAACTCGAGATGGTTTGTCCCAGAATTCCAAGCCATGAAAGGATCCTTCCTTGATATTTGGCTTCGAAGTACCCTTGAGGTAGCTTGCCCCAGAATGAGCGTTGGAGCGACTTAACTTGTGTTGATTGAACATTGGAGGGGTTTTCCTTTAATCAAAAGAACCTCTGGGTGGCCTGCCCCTGGTTGGTAGAGTCTGGTTCACCATGTTCAACCTGATTCCTGAATGATTTTCCCCACAATCAACTAATGCTTCGGGGACTTGCTTTAAACTGACTGATTCCATAATCATTGGATGTCAATGCCCCTGTTCTATAAGGTTATGAGGTGTTGTCAATTCCTGCCAACATTGTTGAATGACCCAACTCCCTTTGATTGCTCCTTGTTGGAATTTCCTTGATGTCAAACACCGACTTGCAGTCAAAATTGTTCGTTCACAAATGGTAATTTTAATGCGATTCTCATGCAAGTTTTGAAAAAAAAATCAATCATTATTAGAATGATGTGATAGTGTGTGACGGATGGACCATTAGTCCAAACGTGGTGCTAATTTAGCTGGTGTGAAAGATATAGCAAGAATATGACACCAAAACAGAAGATTAGCAAATCTCTAGGAGTCAGTTTACGCAACCTTGCTGTAGTATGCTTTTAGAATAAACCCCGCCTCAATTAGGTCTTTTGAGGGTTATAACATGGTCGGGTTCACGGTTATAGAAACAAAGGATATAAGGCTCAAGATTTGTTTTGTACCCACCCTTTCTTCGTGATGTTCTCCAGTCCTATGTTCAGTTAAATCTGCACATGTTTGTATTCCAAAAGGGTTGACAGTTCAAGGTATGCTTGAAATGGCAGTCACCTTTATTTTGTTTTTGATGAATGTTAGTGACCTTTTGATTTTGATTTGGTGGACATTGGACCTTATTTTGTTTTTTTGTTGAGGATTCGAAAGCCTCTTTTGGAATTGTTTTTTTATCCCTATCTTTTGCATGGACTGATTTCGCCTTCGAGTCCATCGGGATTGCTTTGATTTTTGCCTAAGTCTCCTTTGAGGTGTTCGACTTAGCAGGCTTTTGATTTTTTTTTATTTTGTTTTTGATTTTTGATTTTGTCAGAGGATTGTGACAGCCAAGTCATGGGTAATTGATGAACAACCATCATGTTTTTGGATTTTGCTTTTGTGAACTGAGTGCGTAATCAGGTTAACTGAACACTACCCTGCCCCAGGTTGAGTGTAAGGGTTTGAATATCCGAAGGAAGCTCCTACTTCTAGGCTCGAAGTGGTTAACTAGGGACTAACTCCTTATCTCTCCAGTGTTTGGGGATTTGAAACAATGCCTGTACATCCTTGGCAGGATTTTATCCGAAAGCATACCATCAGCAATTATGGGTATCTTGTTTTCATCATCCTCCCTCCAATCTTTGCTAAAATGACAATTTGGTGAAGAAAGTGGACGAGAGGTATATGGATGAATTTTGTCGTTTTTGTTTTTTTGTGTACATTTTTTGTTTTTTTTTGGTTTTATATATATAAGTAAAGAAAAATGAGCGAATGCGACATGATTAATTCAGAAAATGCATGATCACATCATTAATATTACCATTCAAAACAACAATATTAAAAAACAAGTAGCATTTAACATAACAAAATTACAAATGCAAATGATAAATGTCCAATGGTTGCCAGTATCTGAGGAAGTCTTCCTGTCTGAACCACTAGCTAGAGAAGATGCCTCTTGGAATCCTCAAACTCATTTGGGCGAGATGCTGATATGCACAACCAAATTCCCTTCTTGAAAGGATATTCACTTCTTGTCAATCAAGTGTTGCACCTTGGCTTGGAAAGCTTTGCAATCTTCAGTTGAATGCCCCATTGATCCAGCGTGATAACCACAACGCGCATTAGGATCGTACCCAGGAGGGTATGGTTCTGGCACCGGCTTGAGAGAATTGGGCTCCACCAATGAATTTCGAATCAAATATGGCAGAAGTTGAGTGTAGGACATAGGAATTGGATCAAAATGAGCATTCCTTCTTTCTAAATTATTGCGAGGCCTATGCTCATTTTGGCGTTGATTTTGATGTCCTTGGTCATGGGCTCGTTGATTTGTATGAGGAACAACCCAAGGTTTCTGGTATGACGTATTAGGCACTGTTGGTTGACCCTTTGGAACCCAGAGGTTGATGTCATCATCGTCATTAGAATCAACGGGATGCTTTCCAAAGTCTTTTTTCAAAGCCTTTTCACAAAATACAGCCCTTTTGGACTTCTCCTCCAGCTCTTCTTTTGAGGTAGTGACATCCCAGACCATATTTTCAACATTGTTATCAGAGAATAAAGATGTCTCATCTTCCATAAGATTGACCTTTTCCTTGTGGTACAAGATTCTGAGTGGTCCATGAAACTCTTGTATTTTCTCTTTGCCAGATCCTTGGATTAAACCGTTCATGCTAAGGTCTTCTTTTCTTGTCAATTTCTGCAACTTGTTTCGAAAGTTTTCACATTCTTTGACAGCATGCCCTTTGGTTCCAGTGTGGTACTCGCACTCTACCCCTGGGTTATCTTCCTCAAAGACTAGACGTTTCTTGTTAATAAGCTTTTGAACTTTATTCTTGAATGACCAACAGTATTCAATAAAGTGCCCCCTCGCTCCTTTATGGTATTCACACTGTGCATTATGATCATATCCAGGTGGAGGAGGGTTACGAGCCGGTCCAAGGGAGGTGAGTGCCACCATTGAACTCTGAATCAGGTATGATAGCAGTTGTCCACATGGTATAGGAATAAGGTCAAGAATAGGGCGCAACTTAGACTTCTTATGGCCTCTCTGATTTAGATTCTCATGCCCTTGGGACAGAATGGGTGCTGACCACTGATTCTGAGGCTGTGGAAGGATTGGTCGGGGACAAAACCCAGGAGGAACAACACACAATGGATTATTCACTACAGCTTGTGGAGTAGAAGGAACTATGGGAGTACACTCCTAGATATTGTGCCTTCTTGAAGCTTTTTCTTTCTTCTCCCCATAGTTGTTAAAGCTTCTGGCATCTGCTCCATCTTGCCTTTCGTGTTGTTCATGCCTTTTCTCCACCCAACTTGATTTTGCTTCAAGTGTTCCATGGTTCTCCCAGAGCTACCTCAAGTCCAATACGTGTGTCGGGAAATCAACTGCGGGTTATGGACAAAGGATCAGATGAGTTTTGGTTGGAAGGGTATGCCATGCAAATGAGATGCAAATGCAATGATATGCAAACAAATGCAATGCAGGCAGATTCAAGATCCTGGATATGACAAGTAACTTCCCAACCCTCCTAACAGGTAGGCTTTATAAGGATAGTTCTAAATTCTTCACCCATAAACCCATTCACAGGATAGCTCATACGTTGATGGATAAGGTTCCTAGGATTACGCACACTAATCGTATCAACACCACGCAACAGGCTAGCTGCATTGTGACGGGGAGACGAAAAGGTCTCTCATGAGTGTAGTCTTCATTGAGAAGCGAGTCCTTGGAGACTAACACTAATTACCACCAAGATAGAAACTAGTGCTAAGAGTGGTTCCTAGAGTCACAGACCCTTCATGAATCAAGTCGTGCGGCAAGCTAGCTGCGTTACAACAAAATCTACGAAAAGGTCTACTCTAGGGGAAGTTTTCATGTTAGGCACACAAAGAGCGGGTCCTTGGGGACTAACACTAATTACTTCCAAAATATAAACTAGGTGTTCTCTCTTTTTTCCAAGACTCGGGTATAGAGCCTTACTTGTGATATCATCCTAAGATCCAACTGACAAGTATGATAAACAACATATAATAAAGAGAAAGCAACACAAAGCAAATAAAGAAGTAATAAGAGAAAACAAACAAGAAGAAATTAAACAAGCGAAGCTAACACTCTCGAATCGATTCAAGTTAGGCTTGACTCTCTCTAGCATAGGGCAATGCTTATTCCCCAGCAGAGTCGCCATCTGTCGTACCTCGAAAAATACGATCCTCGCGATGGACGCGGAAAAAACTGTTCGAAACAGAGTCGCCACCGAACTTTATTCATCCCAAAAGAGGGAAAGGGAAATATCGAGAAAACCTTTAAAGGGTGATAAGAACATGGTCGTCGCAACCAAATTCGAGTTCGGGAGTCGGTTACGCAGAGAGAAGGTATTAGCACCCTCTACGTCCGTTGTACTCAACGGGAACCTCTTGATTCGATTCGAGAGAAATGTTAGCTTGGTTTGTTTGATTTCTTCTAAGGGGATATTGCTTTCTAAGGGGGAAATGGGGTGGTTTTTTTATTAGGGTGCTCGGCAAGGATTAGAACCCTTGGGCCTACGTATTCCCTCGTGTAATGGGAAAGTCAGAGCATTCGTAGTTCGTGGGACTACGGTTGGTTTGTGTTTTTTAAGTGAACGAGTGTTTAATTTGCCTTCTAACTGCTAAACGTTGGCTTGTCAGCTCGTCAAGGGAGGCTGAAGCACTAGTTCATATGCGCGGAAGAATGGACTAAACAATGTTCTATTTGTGAAAGTTGTTTGAGTATGAATTAAGTGTATTAGAGATTTGATTGAGAAAAAGTTTTGATTTGGACGTGTTTTAGGGTTTTGGTTGCACGAGAAGTGTTTGGTATGTTAAGTATTTTGAGGGAAGAATGGCGACTATTCGATAAACGAGACGTCGGCCTCGCAACCAATTAATCGAGGCATTACTGAGATGCTAGATCTCAACGACACCTTTTTCATTCTATTGATTATGAAATTGTTTGATAATGATTAAGTGTTTTAAAATGAATGGTTGAATGAACAACAACCCAAGGGCGTGCCTCAAGAGCCATTCATTCGAAGATCCAAGGAATGCTAGACTCCAAAAATCTCCTCCTTTCGTTAGCTAATTAAGAAAGTGTTCGAAATAGGTTGAATCGGATTGGTTCCGAAAAGAAATGAGGATCGATACTAGTCCCTAGGGATGCTCCTAGAACGAAACCTCAAGATGTGCAAATGTGCGTTTGATGGCGAGGCAAAAGGCGCTCGACCTACGATTGGGCTCAATGGCGAACCGAGGACCGGTTTGGAAATGGTTTAGTTGAAAAGGTCGAAAGATTGAATGAATGACAACCCAAGGGGCGTGCCTCGAGAGCCATCCATTCAAATACCCAAGGAATGCTAGATTCCGAGAATCTCCTCCTTTCGAAAGTTTGATTGAAAAAAAAGGGTGACACGCAATAAAAAGGTCTCCAATTTAGTGTATTTAGATTAAGTGTATGAACAAAGAAGATTGTTAGATAAACATGAATATGAATATGATATGGCCAATATGAATAGTACGAATAAAAAATATAATCGAGATAATATTTGACGAAAAATAAATAAGATAATGATTAATCGGGTGAATCAGGAAACAAAAGGTGACGACCTCGTCTTAATCAAGAACTCCAAAAAGGTTCCATGATGTTTAAGACCTTCATTGATCGAAAATAAAAAGAATATAGTGCAAAATAAAATGTGAAATGAAATCGAAATAGAAGAACAGTCTCATCTAAATCGACAAAATTTGGTTTTAGATGTTCATCGACCCATAAAAAATGAAAAGTAAAAGTGGAGATAAAATCGGTCTCGTCTTAATCAAGGTCTTTAATCTTAGATCGATAAGCTATGATTTTTTTACTTTCATTGACCGATAAAAAATAAAAAAAAGGTGGCCTCATATAAATCAAGATTTCGAATCGATTTCAATAAATCAACTTAATCAAGATTTTTTCATATAATCGGCCCCAAAAGGAATATAAATCGAAAATGAAAAGAAATGAAAAGAAATATTAAGATAAAAACTTAAAAAATAAATGAACAAAACGGAAATGAACTTAGATGGATCAACCACAATCACATCCACAATGTATTAGAAAATATTGAAGAAAATAATAAAAGAAAGCCCAAAGAGATGGGGGGCACATGGACCACCAAGGGGTATGAAGAATACTGGTTGGAATCACTTGGGTTTGAAGCAAAATCCCATCATTCAACCTTATCACAACAAAACACTGTTATATAAAAAAAACAAAAGGAAAAAGATCCAAATGCAAAATAAAAATAAAACACGGTCTAGAAGATCTCAAAACAAATCGAAGAAATTTTGGAAAAGGGGAAGAAAAGAAGAAAACGTCAAAACCACAATCCAAGTGAATCGCTCCGACCTCTCTCGCTCGGATTCCCTTGTAAACGGTTTCGTCTAACTATCTCCTCCTTGAATTTCAGGTTCGCTCAGATTTGATTTTAGTTTTCAATCCATCCTTCTTTTCGTCTCTGTTTTGAATCTCATTCTCTCTATTTCCGGTTTCTCACTGTTCTGCTCTCTCTTTCTCAGCAAAGATCATACGAGGACAAACACAAGGAAATACTCCACGGAATCAACGTCATCTCCTCTCGATCACAACCCTCCTCAAATCTCTCAGCTCTCTCTCGCGTTGATCTTTCTAGCGATCTCCGCCTCTGTTTCTTGGTGGATTGTTGCAGTGATAATGACGGTTGAGGGTGTTGCAACGTAGGTGGCGGTTGCTGAAGGTAGAATCAAAGTTTGGGGTTATGTGGTGAGTTACGGAGGAAACACGGTTGTTGCGGAAATTGTTGGTTTGAAGGATAACAGAGGAAGTGTTTGTTTATGGTTTGTGAATGGTTCGTGTTAAGGTGAGCTAAAAGTGATGTTGAGTTGTTGGAGGTTTGTTGATGTGGTTATGGCGGTGGCCGACACTTGAAAGCGTTATGGTTTGTGAGAGAAGGAAGTAGGTTTGTGGTGTTTGTGGGTTTTAGTTTATGAATGAAAAGAGGTTGGATGAAGAAAATGGAAGGTCTGAAGGAGGTGTCCAAAATGGAGTTGACAGAGGGAGGAGGAATGAGGACGGGTTTTTACGGTGGTAGAGCAGTTGGGTTGATGAAAAGAAAAGAGGATGGTGGGTTGCTTGTTGAAGCTTGTTGTTACACGGTGGAAATGGATGGAGTCGGTTTAGTTAAGTTGGTGGTTTCTAGTTACTGTTTCGGTGACTTAGAGATGGTGAAATGCTGGTGATGGTCAGAAAATTGGAAGGAGGAATGGTTGTTTGAATGGTGCGAGAATGGCTGAAGATTGAGTGAAGGTTGTTGATGTTTGAGAACACCGTAAAAAAAATCGAATGAAGGAAAACAGAAGAATTGTTAGGGTGGTGACGATGGAGGCTGGCGGTATTTTTTGGAAGAGGAAGGGAAATGGTGAAGAGATTTGTGGAGGTCGAAGGGTAAGAAACAGGGGCGATTATGTTGTTGTGTGTTGAAGGAGAAAGATAATGGGTGTTAAGGTTGGTTCTTGAATGAAAGGTTTGTTACCTTTTCGGTTTTTCTCCCCTGCCTCCCCTTTTAAACTCGATTCCTCTTCTCCTTTTAAAATCAAATCTTTTCTCTTGTGGCATTGTCTCTTTCAAATGCAAGCTGTGTTGTAGCATGTCTGTCTGTTTTCTCCTTCGTTGCAGAATTTTGGCATGTTTATTGTTGTTGTTTTGTGCAAGCAGCATGGCCTGAATTGCTGTAGAATTTTGTTCTGATATGGCAGGTTTTTCTTTATGGTTGCAGGTCTTCTGTTGTGCTATTTTTATGTACATGTTGGTTGGTGTGGAGCTATGGTGTAGCAGGCATGTTATGTGCAGGTTTTGTGCTGTTGTTGTTGTAGCTCGCGTGGCAGACGGTTTACGCAGGATCTGCATTTGCAGCAGAGGGTTTGTTTTGGCTTGTAGTACTTGGAGTGGATTACCTTTTTTTAATGTGTCTTGTAATATTGGTGACATGGCTTTTTGTATGGATTCTTTTGTATGGGTTTTGTAAATTAAAATGTGAATTGGACTTGGCAATTTTTATTGTAAATGGAATAATGCGTTTATGGTGAAAAAAAGGTAAGAAATATGGAATGAATTCAAATGGATAAATGGATATTGGATAAATGAAAAATAGATAAAAATGGATGGATAATCGAATGAATAATAAACAGGAAATTGAATTGGAAAATGGGTATGAAAATATGAATTGGATAAAATTGGTTTGTAAATGGATTAGGAAAATGGATAACAAAGTGGATAAAAAAAAGGTTATGGTAATGGATATGGAACTAACATAAGAACTGGACATTTTGGCATGGAATTGAATTTTATTTAGATAATGTTTTGGGAATGGATAATAAAGTGGAAATCGGAAAGAATTGGATATTAATGGGTATGAAATGGAAAATTGTTACGAAAAATGATAAAATGGTTTGGTAGATTTAAATTAAATAAAATGGATTAAGATGGTTAAAAATGGACAATAAAAATAATAATGGTTAAGAAAAAAATGGTTGAAAATGGATAGTAAATGGATAATAAAATGAATTTTGACGAATTGGAATGAATGGATAATAATGGAGAATGGGTAATTATGGACATTAAAAATGAAGTGGATTTTTATGGATACGGATAAATAATTTTGAAGTGACCATGGATTGAAAGTTTGGATTGAAAATGGTTTGGAAGAAAAAAGGATGTACAGAGGTCATTTACACACAGGTAGGACAAATTTGGGGTATGACATGGAGGTATTACAGAAGTGATTTGATGATCCAGACAGCTTCCTTGACCCTCAAGGATGGTGTTGCAATGCTTAGGATGAGTTGAAACCTCCTGGATCACTTGGCTTGATTCAAATTGCATCTTCGAAGCAAATGGAGCAAAAGGGATGTGAACTGGTGATTCTGGTGTTACAGAAGTGATTTGGGGTTATGGATCTCTTCTATGATGATTATGTGAAGTGTTTGGATGCTTGGTTTGATTGGAAATGACCTTGAACTGAGATTTCAAGTTTTCACTCTTTGAGACTTGAATAAAGTTAGAAGGAGGAGGAATGAGAGAAAACAAGCTCTTGCAATGTTTTGGTGTATTTAGAATGATCAAAGTGACCTCTATTTATAGGGAAACTTGATCAGATATTTGTGAATATGAAAGGGTCATGATGCATGCTATTATCCAATAGATGATGTCATGAACCTATTACTTGAAAGCCAAGGTACACATAGGCTATTCTTCACATGGATTGAATTTTGATCTTTTGAACTTGGCTCTCCAAGGTTTCATCTCATCCCTCGTTGTTCTGATCAAATTCCAACAAATTGGAGGTTTTTTGCTCAAAATCACTATTCCACTTTGATGCTAAAGGACAAAACCTCACTTCGTGCTTTTGGAATGATTTTTTTCACATGCTAATGCTAGAAGTCTTGAAATTTAGTTGTGCTTTATAGAGCACATGCTTGTATGATCATTTGGGAGTTGATATTGTGAAGATTAGAGGCTTATAAAGCTTATTCAAGTCGTGTGGATTTTAAGGTTTAGCAAATTTTGTCTTGAAAACCAGTTGTGGCAATGCATGTTGCAGCATCCATAACTTCTTTCTCAAGTAAGGGATTTTGATGTTCTTGATCATTTTGGAAAGCTGGTATATCATACTTCAACTTTGATGTTTAAATTTGGTCTTGAATCATTGTGGATCATAGTGAAAAATAGCCCTAAAGTTGGCTTAAATACAAGATAGATTCTGTCCAAAATTTCACTAAGTGTTTAGGTTCAAAAGTATGGAACCTCCAACTTCATGGCCTTATATCTTAAAATCTATGCACCTTTTAGGAATCCACCCTTATTGACAAAGTTGTAGTATGTAACAAGCTCTTTAGTTTGATCTTTGGATCAAAGAAAATGATTACATGGTTTGGAAGTTATGCCTTTACAGAGCCGGGTAAAAATCATTGAGTTTTATAACTTAGAAAAAATTAAACTTCCTCAATGTTTCCTTTTTCACAAGTAACCTCACATTTCTTGATTTTTATTGATCATACAGTAAGAACAAGATTTGGTTCTACATCTGGCCATTAAGTTTTGATGATAACTGCACATATTATCTAAGAGAACAATTATGTATGTTATGATTTATGTCTAGTGTGTGGCTATTGTCAATATGATTCTGACTCTGATAAAAAGGTGTGTGACGTCATCAGACTCCATTATCAACACTCTGGAAGAAAATATATGTGTGTGTACAAGTTAAAGTCAAGATTCATGAATGTTTCTAAAACAACGGTTCTAATGAACGTTAGTTCTGGACATTCTAATTAAGACTTTATGAGAAAGGTCTACAAGACTTTCGAATGAGATACACTTCTAATGTTACAAGTTCTGAAGATTCTGAAGACGTGGTTCAAGTGAACAAAGCTCTGAAGATTCTAAAGACACATTTTGTGAAGATCAAGTTCTGAAGAGTTTCTGAAGAGAAGATTCTGATTATACAAAGTGCTGAAGACTCTGAAGACAAAGAATGTGCTTAATGAAATCTTAAGACTCTGAAGATTATACTTCTAAAAGAACAAGTGCTGAAGATTCTCAAGATAGATTCTGCTAAACAAAGATCTTGGAATTCTGAAGACTGGGTATTTAAAGACTTCATCAAGCCAATATCTGAAGCCTCTGAAGATGCTAGAAGATTGAAGATCAGAATGGTTTTAAGTTGAATATAATAGTATTAAAACTCTGTATCCTCTACCTCGAGAAGGTGGCGCAGGAGCAACTTTTTGTACAATGATGTTGACCATTCCTCCATGTGAACGTTGGGATATTGCTGTTGGAATATGTTTCCAAGAATACCCCTCAATGAATCTATTCTCTCATGTTCTATAAATTGAAGACTTGGAAGCTTGAAGATATGTTGCTCATGGCTAGAAGCTCATAGATTATTGCTAAAGCAGCCATTGATCACAAGAGAGAAAGATAAAAGATTGTTGATTGTTGTTCATACAAAGGATTATCACTCAACACAGCAACCAAACCAGCATGTTGTATGAAAAGATGAAACTGCTACTACAAGTGTGCATAAACAATGATTATGCTAACACCATATGAAACTACTCAAGTGAGACATTATAAGTGAAGCATAGTAGCTTAGTTGAACTTGATGGTTGAATTGGAAAAAGCATTATATGCTTAAGAAAGGGGTACAAGATGCTGCAAGCTGAAGCTTAAACGAAGAATGGTCAATGGAGAAGAAGCTGAAGCAGAATGATGAAGAACGCATAACGATGCATCATGCTAAAGCCATGTGAAACTCATCAAGTGAAACCTCAATAAGTGAAGCATAGTAACTTAGTTGATCTTGATAGTTAAGCTGGAAGAAGTATTAACTACTCAGAAAGGAGTATAGAAACTTAAAGCTAATGATAAGAAGCCGCAGTGCTCAATAAGAAAGCTTTTAAGCAAATACAAAACTAGGAGCTTAATAATCTCTTAGAGATTTATTTTTAGATAGTTTCTGTATTAGTGTCATACCCTAAATTTTGACCAAAATACTTTACATCATTGTGCAAACAATCACCACAATATGGATATACTTTCATACCTGATCAATCCTCTCAAAGATTGTTGAGTGTTCACTCTAACCAAGGATTAGGGTTTTTGAGCCCTCTCAAAGCATTCAGACAAAGGATCAATCAAGAATTGACATGATCTTTAACTTGTCAAACCTCTTAAACATCCAAGAAGGATCAAGAGGTCTCCCACATCAAGAATCTAACACAAGAATGCAACATTTCAAGTTAATCAAGCCTCAAGATCACTAATGTCACCAAATTAGGGTTTTGGTCTACCAAGGCCTCCAGAGAGAAATTTTCATCTGGGCATGAGCCAATACTTCAATATATGATTCAAGAAGCTCAAAAGAACCTCATGAGTCCATTCATAAGTTCAAAATAGACTCAGGGGATGCATCTATCAAAAATCAGGAATTAGGGTTTTTAACCTAATTTAGTCCCTAGGTTGACTTTTGGAGCAAGGCATGAGCCAAGACCTCAGGATATGCTTTAAGGACCTCAAATACATCATATTGATCCATTCACAAGATTGAATTGATTCAAAGAACATGGTTCATAAGCAATATAAGTATTCAAATTCATCTAGACCACAAACTAGGGTTTCTGAGAAAAAGTCAACCACACCTTTGACTTTAGAGCAAAGCATGATCTGAAACCTTAGGACATGATTCAAGACACTTAAAAACACCTTTGGAATCTATCCATTAGGTTCAATTTGTCCCAAGGACTTGATTTCATAAAGGATCACAAAGTTTAAGATTCATCTGATACAAAAAGTCAACTGTGATCAAAACCAAGTTTGACTTTTGGAATTTGTTTTTACAAACATGGCCTCTTTAAATAAAAAACAATGTTAACTTGTGATTTGGATCATCATCAATCAAGTAAAATCAAGAAAAGTGAGGTTACTTGCAAAAGGGGCAACCTTGAGAAACTTGAAATTTCACTAAGTTATGAAAAATAATGGTTTTTACCCAACTTTGCAAGACCATAATATGTGATCCAAGAAACCATTTTCTTCCATCCAAAGCTCAAATGATAGCTCTTCTTACATACAACAAGATTGTCCAACAGAGGTACCCCCAAAAAATGCATGGATTTTGAGTTATAAGGCCATAAAGTTAAGGTTTCATAAGATTTGGAACTTTGACACTTAGAATTTTTTAGGCAGAATCTGTCTCATGTTTTGTCCAACTTTGGAGGTATTTTTCATTATGATTCAAGATGAATCAAGGCCAAATTTAAATATCAAAGTTCAAGTATGATATACAAGCTTTCCAAACAGTACAAGAACTTCCATTAATTCAACTTGAGCAAGAAGTTATGAACCTCACAACATGCCTTGATACAAATTATTTTTTGACAGCATTTGGCACATAACTTGCCTCCCAGGATTTTGAGTCCAAATTTGATGACTATGCAAGATTGATCCTCATCTATTTCAACAAAAATCTCAGTTAATCATGAAGAACCTGCAAGCTTGGACCCTAAGTCAAGAATCCTATCGTTTGGCATGTGAAAACCATAATGGTAAATGTGAGAACTTAAGTTTTGTTCTCATGCATTAATGTGATACTTTGAATTGGTATGAATCAAGTCACACAAGTTCAAACTCAGTTCAAAACCATGAGTGTACCAACCTGCAAAAATTGAATTGAGTCAATTCATAACTATGCTAGAGAAGACTTATAGTACCTTAGACTTCAAGTTATGATACATGACAAAATCCATTGGACAATAGCATGCTCCCTCATCCTTTCACTATTCCTCCAAAAACAAACTTGTTCTCCTATAAATAGGAGTCATTTCTAATGTTTCAAATCACTCCAAAACAATACCAAAGCCTTGTTTTCTCATTCTTCCTCTCTTACTTCAAATTTCAAAGTTCAAAGGAGCAAACATGAAATTCTCAAAACCAGAGCCTAAACCACTCAAACAACCATCCAAACACATCACAAATCATCCATTGGAGGTGTTCAAACCTTCATCTTCATCTTAAAACACCAGAATCACAAAGTCAACCATCAAAACCTCAAATTTTGACTTTTCTGCATTTTTTAAGCCATGTCTTGATTCAATCACTCTCAAAGCCAAACAACACTTCAAACACTCTCCAAATATCATCCCTAAGCTATTCCAACAAGTGTTCCTCAACTGTAACACCAATTGAGGGAGTTTCTATTTTGGTCACTTTTGCCAATTTTGCAAGAAAGAGGTAGATTCTCTTCTAAAGGTTTCCTTTTGATTTTGATCATCCTAAAAGCTTCTAAGGGGCCTATTAAGAGTTTACAAGGCATTGGATTACTTTTGTCACAAGTATCTTGAAGGTTAGCAAGTGGATCTTCAAGAGGTAAGTGCATAAGAACTTGAACTTTTGTGAAATATGTATTACTTTGATGTACATTGATCATGAAAATGTCATACATATCATATTTGTTGTGTTTAATCTAATTTGCCATGCTATTATTACTTGTATAGAGTTGTAGCATAGAACTTGCAAAACTTGACCTATTTTGAAACCACTATCGGGTTTTAAAATGGGGATTTTTAGAAAATTCTAAGACCACCATTGGATTCCTCATGAAATTCTAGGTAGGATCCATCTTTGTTTCATCCATTTTCATTGAGAAATGAAGAATTTATAACCTTCCTGCAAATACCCCAAAACTTGGTTAGCCATGGCCATGACGCCTTGGCCAGACCTAGAAACCAAGTCACCCTTATGTATTTATGGGGTGGATTTGATATACGGATGTATCACCACCCTAGTGGTAGCAGCGTGTGTTTTCAAGTGTGTTTGTATTAGAAAGCGTGGGTTCAACACCCACCCATGCCATTTTGTCAAAATTTTCACATTTTCACTATATTTCTTTTTATATTTTCCATATTATTTTTAATTATTATTTTTTTTAATCAATTTTAATTATTATAAAACGATTTTTTGCACAAATATCACTCACATATTAAAATATTTTATTCACCCAAAAAAATCACAAAAATATTTTTATTTAATATATTTTAATATATATATATATAATTTTATTTTAAAATTGTTTTAAATGTTTTTAAAATGATTTCTTTTTCTTGATTTTTAAAACCAAAATGATTTTTAATATTCATGGGGATAAAATACTTTTTAAAAACCTTAATCATTGTTTATAACATGATTAATGATTTTTTTTTATAAATTATACATATTTTATTTGAGTTTTCTTTGAAAAATATCTTTAAAAACATGAAATTAGGGTTTTGTTTGGATTCAATCTTTCAAACTTCATTTCAACACTCATGGGCCTCTATTAGAGTGTAAGACCCAACCCTTTTTGTAAATAAACCACTTCATGAGCCTCTGCTATAGTATAAGTCCCATCGCGTTTTTCAAAATCACGCTGAGATCACTGTTCTCACAATAATCTTTGGGCCTCTATCTAAAGTGTAAGTCCCATTTCTTTGTACATAATTTTGTTTTAAACATAATCTTTGGGCCTCTGATAGAGTGTAAGACCTAACACCCATCTGTAAATAGAAATCTTGTAGCCTTATTCATCCCGGGCTTTGTATAGGATACAAATAATCACCTGGGCCTCTATCTAGAGTGTAAGACCTAACACCTTTGCTTATCTCTTACTTGAGATCAAGTCATCTTCAAAAATTCAAAACTTTCTTCAATTTCTGCAAAATCCTAATTCAATCTTGAAGAAAACATCTGATTAATCACAATACACTTGGGCTTCTATCCAGAGAATAAGACCCACCACATTTCTCAATTCAATACTTGTTTATATACTTGTTCATATGTCTGTATATATACTTGTGCATATCTTGTTAAGTTCCTCTTAGCATTTAAATCATCCTCAGTTTAGACTAGTTCAAACATTAGGATCCTTTCAGTCAGTATAACTTAGTTCAAATAACTAGTTTCCCTGTACAAAGGAATACGGTTAGCCTCCTCTTGGGCTTTATCCAAGCATTATTGCCTCCTCTTAGGCATCATACAATGAATCTCCTCAGAAGATAGCCTCCTCTTGGGCTTTGTTCAATTTGATCAACCATGAAAAAACTTCATTAAAGAGAGGATTATTTCCCGATGAAACCTCTTCTTTAATCCCTTTAACCCTAGAACAGTTCAATAAAGAAATGATTATTTCCCGATGAAACCTTTCTTGAACTCTTCTTAGACTTGGAAAGTCTCAACACCTAGTGTAGCGTGCGATTTTTGTCGGTGATGTGACCACCTTACCGCAATGGATGAGATTGGGTGCTACTTTTTGATTTCTTATTTATCCTATGAAGCTGGAAAGGAAAGGGAAGATTTCTAAAACTAACCTTGCACGCAAATGTTTTCTTTAACAAATGCTAAGAGATCGGGGATCGGGGTCTGGTTATAAACTCTTTATTGCATGTATCTCTTTAGTATCTTAAAATGCTTTCTTGTGTTTATCTGCTGTGGCTTGGGAAAGTTTCTCATTTGGGAGTGTTGAGAGAATGTTTTTGTTATTTTCGGGTTTTCCGTTGTTTTTGGGAAGGTACTGGACCTAAAGTTTTTTATTAGTGTGATCACTAAGATTTCGTAATCTTATGCCTACGTATTCTTGTAAAGAGATTTGGGAAATCAGAGCAATCGTAGTTCCTTCTATTTCTATGGGAGGAAAGATGTTTGGTGTCTTGTTTAAAGCCTAAGATTTAAGCTATTTGAGTATTTGTGTCTTGTTCAAAGCCCAAGATTGAAGCTAAAAGTTTGGCTGAGAGAGAATTTGTTATCCCTAAAGAGAGATATCCCATCTATTCATCACAAATTGAGAATATGGTTATAAGGGAAATTGCTTTAACAGGGATATATGAATCCAACAATGCCATAATTTCCTTTATAAGAGGGATATTATAAAGGAAGAAAACTTTAACTCAGTGTAGAGCAATGCCACTTTTTCCTTATGAATCTTTCATGCTAAGAGAGGGACATTGGCTTGGATGTTAGGAATCTAAAGGCTTGCCACTTACAGTTGTTAGATGAAAGATGAATTTTAGCCAGGATAAGAGAAGGACTCCAGCTTGGATTTTGAATCAACAAGTGTGCCACTTACAGCAATTATCTGGGAAAAAGGTTTTGCTGCAAACTGTCATGGCAAGGCAGATTTGTGCATTTTGCTCGATTTGCTAAATTTGTGCAAATGACAAACATGTCTATCCATCTGAACACCTCAGTGAGGGACCAAGGAGGGACAAACACTGATCCTAAGCCTCCCAAGTCCTTGGAACTGGAAATAGCATGCCAAACCTAGAAATCCCTAAAGAGGGGACAAGGCTCCAATTTTGTTTTGGAGCATTCAATGGATGCACCAAGGTGGCATGGACTGAGCCATTTCCAACTGAATTCAGTCACGACATATCCAAGAACTAGGGAACCAGCAGCCTATGCTCTAACCTCTAGTCAATGGCTAGAGGAGACTTGGATTCCCATTGATCAACATTGGCCAAACCTCTGCTGCAGTTTCCATTCACTATTGCTTGCAAAACAAACTTGCTCTACTATAAATAGAGCTCATTTGTGCTCAGTTTGAGTACACCAAAGCCATCAAATAGATGCTTTCCTCAAAATCACCTTCTCACTTCCAATTTTTCCTTCCAAAGCAAGTCACTATCGGGTTTTGAGTTTTAGAGCAATTCCAACTAAACCAATCACACATACACCTCATAAACATCATATAGAAGTGATCCAAACACTTAAACAACATCTGGAACACTGATTTCTCAGAATCACCAGCCAACTGCTCAAGGTTTTAACCAAGCTGAGTTGGGGTACCATCTTCAGTTCCAACTTGTTTCAAACCATTCCAAGCACTCAGGCACATCACTTGGCACCTAGGGAAGCTATCCCCATCATTGGAACCTAGCTGTAACACCTCCAACACAAAACACGATCACCAGCTGCAAGAGGTAAGCATGAGCTCTTCTAACTCTATGATCCATGCATTTTTTGCTGCCCAATAATTTGGCCATATGTTCATAATCATTCATAGAGTGTTTACTCTCAATCAATTGTTTTGTTTGAATCGTGTATGGAATTTCTGAGCCTTCATGCAAATTTTAGGGTTCTTGAGGTTTCTCTTTGATTTCTTATTCAATGTTTAAAATAAATAAAATTAAAGACCATAGACATGATCGTGAGGTGAAAACAAGCAGATTGATATGTAGATTGCTTGATATAATCAAGTATTCAGTGAGATTGGATAGAAAATGCAAATCTACATAAACAGAGGGTGGCGCGTGTTCTTGCCATGTTCTTGGCGCCCTTTTTGAAAATTCAAATATTTGAATTTTGTGATTTTTATTTAATTGATTAAAAAATTAATTTCTCTCTGAGTTTTAATGATTTTGAGTTGATTCTTTTTTTAATAACTCACAAAAATGTTAAAATATTTTATTTTACCAAAAAATCCCAAAAATATTATTTATTTCATATATTTGATATTTTTGCAAAGAATTAATTTTTTATTTGTTTTTAACATTTGAAATATTTGTTCTCCCTTGATTTTCCAAACTTAATTGATTTCCAATCATTTTGTGGATATAAACATGATTTTTGAAATATTAATCCAACATCACAATTTGTTTTTCATACATGATTAACAATTTTGATCATTTTAATTGAATTTTTATTCAATTAAGATATATTTTGAAAACAAATTAGGGTTATGATTAATTCAACCTTCATCAAACTTTTTTCAAACACTTTGGGCTTCTTGGTAGAGTGTAAGACCCAATCCTTTGTAAATACAAACCATTTTTTTGGGCCTTAGATGTTGTATAAGTCCCGTTGTATTTTCAAAATCACGGCGCGATCGTCGCCTTTTAAAACAAAACCCTGGGCTTACCCTCGTGTTATAAGTCCCATCCCTTTTCTTAAAACAATTTTGGGCCTCTAAATAGAGTGTAAGACCCAATCCCCTTTTAACCAAAACCATTTTTGGGCCTCAGATATTGTATAAGTCCCGACACAATAAAAATCTCGGCGTGGTCGCCAGTTTAAAACCGTTTTGGGCCTCTCATTGAGCTGTAAGCCACATCACTTAACACTTGGGCCTCTATTAGAGTTTAAGCCCCAACTGAAATTCTGGTATTAGATATGTGATGTTAAGTGTGATGTCACAACATCAATATCTGCAGTATGAACAAGACAATAAAAGCACTGAAGCACACAAGGATTGTTCATCCAGTTCGGTTCAACAACCTACATCTGGGGGCATACCAAGCCAGGAAGGAAGTCCACTATTAGTAGTATCAAATTACAGACTCAACAAACCAGTTGACAATCTACTTAATTTAATCACTACCCAATGACCCTTCTATCTAAGTCCTCCCTAGATAAGAGACTCCATCTCACTCCCAATCATCGCAATGATGTCTAGCAGTCAACATCTCAGTCACTGCATCAACAACTTGATTTCCAAAAAAAACTCTCCAAACACATAGGAGACACACTCCTATAACAATACCTAGACATGACCCTCATGACTAAGAACAATACTTTAGAGTTGCTTAACAGCTTCCTCCAAGAACAATACACAACTCATTACCTACAGGTTTCTGAGTAAGAACACAGTGACCATCTCACAACCCGAGTGGTTCACTTAGACAAAGCCCTAATGATCTACATCTTGGACCCGTACCTATTCTAGATTACAAGCAATCTATTTATAACTTTTTCCCAACTGGATTTGGACCTTCAAATCACAACAAATCTTCTGCACCAAATCTGCAACAGATTCTGCTACTAAATAGATCTTCAATTAAATCTTCTCCATATCTTTTTGCATTAAATTAGCAACAAACTAATCTTCTTCATAACTGATTACAACAGAATATATCCAACCCATGATATTCGCCTGCAATCTCTGTTTCTCTTCAGAAAATCTCACTAACAACAAACCACGTGCAGCCCTAAAACATCACAAACTGATGTTCTGATGTTCTGGTATAGTGATGTCAAGACATCACTTATAACAACAGCCTACAAAACTGCAACCCTAACAAACTTAACATAAACTGAATGTTAGTAACTCATGTTAAGACATCAGACATACGACATCATTAACACCACCATTGTTTTACCAAAATTCCAGCCAATAACAAGAACTAACAATCTCCCCCTTTGGCTAATTTTGGCTAAAACAATCTTAGCCAACATCAGAGATACCTGCCGCGGAAAAACACCATACAAACTAACATCAGCACTCAACTAGCAGCAACAACTCCCTCTTAAAACTGCAACCAGCAAGACAGCTGCACAAACTACACATACACTCCCCCTCAAGCCTAGAACCACAACAGACAACTAGGCAACAACTAGGCTAACTCTCCCCCTTTTTAGCCACAATTGGACAAACTCTGAACATCGCAGCAAGCACAAAAGAAATTCCAAAATCAAACTCTGAATCATCCAACCAGTATACTCAGAACAAAATCCAGACTCAGCAGCTACTACTGTACATTCTCTCTCCCTTTATGGCCAAAAGTTGACAAACATTGGTGTAAATGCATACTTCTGATTCAATCCATTGACACACAAATCTATAGAACCAGGTCTAAACTGTCAAGTACACCATGAACTTCACCAGTAACACAATGTCACGGCATCTTGTCTGACATTACAATCTGGATAAACAACTTCTTCAACAAAATATCAACTCTCCCTATCGAAGATAACCAGTGCTCCTTTGCAAGAAGAACACACCCTCTGTTCAACACACCTGCTGAACGCATTCACTTAATGCTTAATCCTCAAACAATCCAAATACCAGAACTCACATGATTCCCTCTTGGTTTGTTATCTTCTCAAGCTCCAAAACTCACATCTTGCCAAGATGATTAACTTCTCTCTATAATATCCACAGGAATGATCACAATGAACTTCTTGATCATCACATTTGGAAAAACCAGACACAGTCTTCATCCATCATACACACACAATGCCTTCCATTGAACTCACACACCAAGACAAGTGTGACATCTCCCATCAATAAGGACCCTCACAAAGCTCTTCCAAAATTTGCAGAGAAAAATAAATTCTCCCATACACAACCAAAGTTGTCCTTCAGACTTCTCCTCAGAAGCATGTGCGCATATGATTCAAACACTTAGCTTCACATGGCTAGAACCATTCATGTCCGCACCAATATGTCATCCAACAGCCTAATGTCATAACATGTTATCTGACATTATATCCTCATAAGATTCAACCAATCTTCACAATCTTGATATGCAATCTTCACAATAAATGTACCTTTGCAGCAAAATCCATAGACAAGTACTCCCCTTGTCATGGTTAACCAATGCTCTAGATGAAGATGAACATTTGAGCACACTTGCTGAGCACATGCATTTTGGTACCATTGTCCCTTTCTCCAAAGGCAGTCATTCCCTATCATACTCTTCATCTTCAGATTTCCAAGAAATCAATACCTGATCTACTCCAGTCTTCTCTACATTCTCCATCCAAGGCAGACGTTCTACTTCATCATTCTCCCGTATGACTATGTAGACGCTCCTTAGGCATAATGTATGCACCAAACTCCAGAACCAGAACAAAATCATCCTTTACCAAGGATATCCAACCCAAAAAAAATGTTCTAACATCTGTTAGAACATCTGCCACACACCAAGACATCATCACCATGATTCTTGATATGTTCCACCAACAGGACTTACTGTAGTATAGTAATCCAAAGAACTAGAGAGTTAAACTCTCATCCACCTTCAAGAAGAATTGTCTCCTTGAGTCTTCAACTCATCACCCTTCTGCCCAAGAGTAACTTGTTCCAAGACAATCCTCAATAATAACCAGCTGCCACACTCTGATTATCTTGATTCTTTGAATCCACTTTGAGAACAACCAAATGCCACAGTTTGACCTTTTCACGTTTTTCAGAACTTGATCTTCAAGTCACATGTTCCACATGCTCAAAAGCAAACACACTTAGACTCCCTAAGCCATGGTCATGTAACATCTTCCTGCAGCTTCCACAAACTGCCAAGAGAACGATCTTTTTGAAGCATCATATAGTTCATTCCTGTAGATCACCCTATCTTAAGCTGATGTGCCATATCACCAGCTGAGACTCTTGATGTTAAGCTAGATGTCAGAACATTATGATATCCAGCTGTTGAATTCAGCTCTTCCTTCTGCCACTTAGAAGAAACTCCTCCCTTTGCAGAAACAGATTTCCATGCTCTCATAGACTTGAATCAACAATCAAGTTTGAGTAGACAACCTCCATCCTGCTCAGAACCTCCAAAGACTTCAAACCTCCCACATCTGAATCTTTAGAAAATAAGTAGTCCAAGACTACCCCATAACAATGCCATAGAATCTTCTTGTTATATTCTCAAGATTCTTTTAACCATCATGATTGTTTCACAGAGACAAGTATATTCTCAACACTTCAACAGTCCTGCACTTTTACATCAGACATATACATAGTCTCCCGTCAATGTATTTTGTCATTAGTTGAATGCACAACCTTATCAAAAGCAGATAAATACTCAACTCCTGTCAGGGTAACCTTCTCACACAACTGCCATCTGCTGATTCTTCTTCAAACCCTTCCAGGTAAGGTCAGTGTCTTGATCTTTTACTCCACCCTGAGCAAAGAACTGAAATGATGTTTCAACATCAGTTCCGACATCACATCTCCTAATCATATTAATCCACACATATCTCTTGTAGGGAACACACGAGAGCATATCAGCATCTGATCAACTTCCAAGATTAGACCAATAAATCTGCAGTAACTTGCATAACACACTCTTCCAAAAGCTTCTTCTTATAAGCACAAGGTTCAGACCTCTTGTCTAACTTAAGAATGATAACTGCATACCATAGACAATCTGCTACTTTGAATCCTTCAAGGTACAAAACTGAAAGAGCTCATGCAAACACCAATTGACCACAGCTGATTCACACTGATACTGCACACAAACTCTTGGATGCATTTTCCCTATAAGATTGTCCTCATACATTTTAGTTTAAACAAAGATCATTTCCTTCTCTTCTGCTATCAAGATAACTACCTTTTCTTCAACCAGCTCCTGCGGCGTCTCAAACATTGTTCAACTTCACAGCTTCAGTGATCCTTCAAAACAGCTACAATCTAATAGGTCTTTGACTTAGCATTTACCATAAGCTGCTAATGTGTAGCGCAATGTCGAGACATTGACATATTAAGCTCATCTTCTTTCTTGATAAAACTTCTTCCAGTTCATGCACCTCCACAAGAGAATTCATCTTTAGATATACCAGAACGACATTTTATATCATAACCAGGAAGATCCTCCTAATTAGGTCACCACAACTACGCTTAAGAGATAACTTATCAAGATCTTCACTCCCGCATGAAAGATTTGACAGTGATACTCTTTTGCTTTGGCTCCACCCTCTTCTTTCACCATCAAGAAAATTGGTAAAGAAGGAATCAATGTTCTGGACAGATTGGTCTTCAATGCCAGATTTGAAATATATTCTTCTTAAAAAAAAACTGAAACTTCCATGTCATACAATCTTTACTAAGCTCCATTCATCTTTTGATCACTTCTTTCCCAAAACAAAGATACGAGATAATCCTCAAGTATCTTTGGCATCTCTAACCAAACGGTTGAAGCTGTCTTGCATAAACTACAACATCATAGAATATCCTGCTGAGGAGACCAAACCCTAATGTCTTTCCAAGAGAATACCTTCCTAAAATCTCACCACCAGAGATACAAGAACCAACCAGGGTTGCAGTGGAACACACAACAACCCTCAACAACCCTCCGGCACTACTCAATAATCCTTGCACACCATCACCATAAACTAAGTGCCAACAAATCAAACTCACAACAACAGTTCTCCTGATAACACCAGACAGGTCATGAAAAGTCCATCCTTCACTTCAAGGGATCATACAAACAAATATATGAACTGACCAAGTCCATAACCCAGCATAACTATCTTCCTTGCTCATGAACCAGAAAGTATCTTCCCTAGATCTCATCCAGAAATAGACAGGATGCCTGCTCTGATACCAATTGAAATTCTGGTATTAGATATGTGATGTTAAGTGTGATGTCACAACATCGATATCTGCAGTATGAATAAGACAATAAAAGCACTGAAGCACACAAGGATTGTTCACCTAGTTCAGTTCAACAACCTACATCTGGGGGCATACCAAGCCAGGAAGGAAGTCCACTATTAGTAGTATCAAATTACAGACTCAACAAACCAGTTGACAATCTACCAAATTTAATCACTACCCAATGACCCTTCTATCTAAGTCCTCCCTAGATAAGAGACTCTATCTCACTCCCAATAATCACAATGATGTCTAGCAGTCAACATCCCAGTCACTACATCAACAACTTGATTTCCAAAAAAAACTCTCCAAACACATAGGAGACACACTCCTATAACAATACCTAGACATGACCCTCATGACTAAGAACAATACTTTAGAGTTGCTTAACAGCTTCCTCCAAGAACAGTACACAACTCATTACCTACAGGTTTCTGAGTAAGAACACAGTGACCATCTCATAACCTGAGTGGTTCACTTAGACAAAGCCCTAATGATCTACATCTTGGACCCGTACCTATTCTAGATTACAAGAAATCTATTTATAACTTTTTCCCAACTGGATTTGGGCCTTCAAATCACAACAAATCTTCTGCACCAAATCTGCAACAGATTCTGCTACTAAATAGATCTTCAATCAAATATTTAATTAAATCTTCTCCATATCTTTTTGCATTAAATTAGCAACAAACTAATCTTCTTCATAACTGATTGCAACAAAATATATCCAACCCATGATATTCGCCTGCAATCTCTGATTCTCTTCAGAAAATCTCACTAACAACAAACCACGTGCAACCCTAAAACATCACAAACTGATGTTCTAATGTTCTGGTATAGTGATGTCAAGACATCACTTATAACATCAGCATACAAAACTGCAACCCTAATAAACTTAACACAAACTGAATGTTAGTAACTCATGTTAAGACATCAGGCATACGACATCATTAACACCACCATTGTTTTACCAAAATTCCAGCCAATAACAAGAACTAACACCAACGCCCTTTGTAAATAAAAACTTTTGGGCCTCAAATATTGTATAAGTCCCTCTGTACAATTTTCAAAACAACAGTACAATCATCGTTAAAACCTGGGCCTCTCCTTGAGCTGTAAGCCCCAACAATCTTTTCAAAGCACTTTCTCCTTTGATTTTGAATATAATATTGTTATCAAAGTTTTCTTTGTTGAACAACTAACCAAACAACATGGAAACTCTACAACCGAGTAAGTATTTACCCGCTTTCTTTATCTGATTTCATATATATAACTGTATTGTGGGGCTGCTCACTGTAAGTCTTCTTTCACAAACTTTTATACTTGTGAAATATCAACTGTGTAATACTAGTATAGTTATTTTAGAGCTTTCCTGGGCAACTACGTCTAGCACTAGGTAAAGCCTGTTGGTCACTCTTAAATACAAACAAAACTAGATCCCCCATAGGATACCAGACACAGTCTTCCCTTCTCTTAGGGTTAAACAATATGGAACAAAGAGAAAGGCAGCTTTCTCGGTGAACCCTTTCTCAGACTGTCACTCTTAGAAATTGTCAAAGAAACGCTACTCCCCAGAGTTGATCTATTCTCCATGAATAGCATCTCTTGAGTTTCTTCCAAATTCAAGAACTTTCCTGGCTTGATCTATTCTCTGTGAATAACATGACTTGAATTTCTCTTGGTTTGGGGACCCACAGGCTTCCTAAAAGCATCCCCGCCTCCTCTAAGGCGTTGTACAAGGACCCTTCAGCTTCTTAGAAGTTCTCATGCCTTCTCTTGGGCTTAATACAAGGACCCTGACGACCTCTTAAAGGTATAAGACAGAACTTAGTCATCCTTTGCTAGACCAAGTCTTTCCAGCGTCAAAAACTCCGGTCGTTGTAAGGTTGATATCCATCCCTTAATACCCATGCCTCCTCTTGGGAATTGTACAAAAGATTATACTCTAGACTTGGACAGTCTAAGACCCTTGAGTCTCGAAGACATTATCAAGTTCCCTTCAAACATAGGCAGAAACTCAGTCTCTCTCATGAGAGTTTCCCACACTTGGACTAGCTTCAGGATCTCCAGAATCCACGGCAGTAAGATAGCCTCCTCTTGGGCTTTGTTCAATGATTCTCCCTAGTGGAGATACCAAAACACTCTCTTGTTGAGTATAAAATACTCTCTTGTTGAGTCATTTACCTTTTCGCCTCTATCTCGGGCTTCGTACGAGATACAAAAATTCTCTCTTGTTGAGTATAAAAGACTCTCTTGTTGGGCCATTTACCTTTTCGCCTCAATCTCGGGCTTCGTACAAGATACAAAAACACTCTCTTGTTGAGTATAAAAGACTCTCTTGTTGAGTCATTTACCTTTTCGCCTCTATCTCAGGCTTCGTACGAGATACAAAAACACTCTCTTGTTGAGTCAATCTTCCTTTTCGCCTCTATCTCAGGCTTCGTATGAGACAGCAAAACACTCTCTTATTGAGTATAAAAGACTCTCTTGTTGAGTCGCCTCCCTTTTAGCCTCCATCTCAGGCTTCGTACGAGATACTAAAACACTCTCTTGTTGAGTATAAAAGATTCTCTTGTTGAGTCAAACCTTTTCAGCCTCCGTCTTAGGCTTCATATAAGACAGATAAAAGATTCTCTTGTTGAGTCAAACCTTTTAGCCTCTGTCTTGGGCTTCGTACAAGACACATAAAAGCACTCCCTTGTTGAGTCAATCACTTATTAGCACTTTCTTGCGGAGTCAACTCTTTTAGCCTCTATCTCGGGCTTCATACGAGACAAATAAAAAGCACCCTCTTGTTGGGTCAATCGCCTCCTCTTAGGCTTTGTATAGAGAAATCCTCGGTTGAGTCAATCAACCTTTTAGCATCAATTTTGTGCCTTGCTCACAGCATACAAACATCAACAACTCCTCTTTAGAGATGACAAATTCTCTCATCCACCCTTTTAGCTTCACATCTTGGGCTTTGAACAAGATACAAATCACCTTTAGCTTCATGTCTTGGGCTTTGAACAAGACACCAAAACAACCTTTTTCCTCCCTTAGAATAGGAGGAACTACAATCGCTCTGATTTCCCTGTTTCGTTAAACGGGAATACGTAGGCATAAGATTGAAAAATCTTAGCGAGCACACTAATCAAAAAACCCAAAATCCCGTATTTCCATCAAATCAACCCCAAAAGCATCAAATCTAAACACGTTACCTAAAACCTCACAAATGATCCGAACATTATGTTCTTAATAAAATAAACCGAAGTTGGGCCCACATCTTAATAGCATTTGTAAACTAACATTTTTGACTGTTTAACCTCAGTATGTGAGCAGGGTTAATTGGAGACATCTATTTCTCTTCCTTAATCAGCTTAACAGGATAAAAGATGAATCGAACTGTAGTACCCGTGCGATAGTGCTTCAAGACCACAAAAATCGCATTATAGAAAAAAATGGCGCCCACCGTGGGGCCCTCTTCTCATTCTTACAATTTTCGGTGGAAACCTTAAATTCACAATCTTAGGTAGAAAGCCCTGAGTTCTCGAAGTATCACAGAAATGGCGACTCTGCTGGGGAGTCATTTCCTGTATAGGATCATAAGACTAAAGGTCTAGGATATTAAGACAAATATATATACTGCTTTTCCTAATTGATATCTGTGTTTATTTTTCTGCTAATGGGAATGCGTGTGATGCCGCATGTGGAAAGATTAAGTATACACCTAAGATAGGTGAGGGCAATACGGGTAATCTTACTGGGAGTGAATTCCAGCTAAGAGTCCCCGGTCGACCATCAAACTCAGTGGAGACTCCCTTTGCAGATACATTGCCTATACGACTTCGGTTGTTGAAAGTAGTGTGGTCGACTGGGTTATCTGAGAAGCTGAGGTTTTTAGTAGATTGAAACCATTTTATAGTGCGGAAGCTATCGGAAATAGTTGTCACACGATACTACCCTCATTTGAGGTCACTCTAGGATACATCAGCTCGCTGGCGATCCGCTTGCTGTTGTAATCCCAAGAGGGACAATGATTTTGAGGACAGGTACAACAAATCACCAGTATAAACCTTTGGGGGGGGGGGGTAGAGCTTTGACTTCATGACACCGACCCTTTGACCCCATGTTTTTTCTATGTTTTTGTGTGCTGCATTCATACATTCATTTAAAAAACTTTAAAAACAAAAAATTTCTCTTCTAGTCTCTCTTTTTCAAATTAAACTAAGACAATGTTTGCAAATATCAGAGAAAGAGATTGCATTATGGATTTCGGTAGAAGAAAGACTCATAAGTATACCTTCAAGGTTCCAAAATTAGAGGATTTAAGAGGTTTGGCGAGGATGGTCACCAACCTTGAGGCTTTCTGAGCTAAGTATGGAGGACTGCTATCTCTGTTAAGGATCCATGTAATTGAGGGATTACTTGCTACGCTCATTCAGTTCTACAATTCAGTTTATCACTGTTTCAAATTCCCGGATTATCAGCTAGCACCAACACTGGAGGAATATTCTCACCTGACTGATTTATATATCACTGATCAAGCTCCCTTTTCCGGACTGGAAGAAATTCCAAAAGATCAAACCATTGCAAGAGAAATTTATTTGGACGAGTCGGAAGTCAGGACTCACATGACCACTAAGGGTGGAATCCAAGGTTTGTCAACCCAGTTCTTGATAAAGAAAGCCCTGTACTTTGCTAGTATAGGGAATGTGCATGCTTTTAAGAGCATATTTGTTTTGCTCACCTACGGGTTATTTTTGTTTCCCAACATCAATAACTTTGTAGATATCAATGCGATTAAGATATGTCTGATTGGAAATCCCGTACCAACCTTACTCACAAATGCGTATCATTATGTACACTTAAGGAATTTATACAGCGGAGGAATGATCACATGCTGTGTACCCTTGCTATACAAATGGTTCATTTCCCATTTTCCCAAGTCTGCTGCATTTTGGGATCAAAAGAATACTTTACGTTGGTCGCAGAGAATCATGTCTCTTACCAACTCTGACATCGATTGGTACAATCGAATCTACGACGGGATCAGAATAATTGACCGTTGTGGAAATTTCCCAAATGTACCCCTTATAGGAACTAAGGGAGGAATCAACTATTATCCAATTCTCGTTCGTCGTCAATTTGGATACCCAATGAGGCATGTCCCTCGAAATGCTCATCTGGAAGGTCTTTTCTTCAAGGAAGGAGAAAACGACAGGGCACTAAAGACAGAAATAGTGCATGCTTGGAAACACATTCATAGGAAAGGAAGAGAGTCTCTAGGAAAACCAGACTGTGTCTCGGTGGAGCCTTATCTCCACTGGGTACAAACTAGAGCTCTCAAGTTGAGGATGCCTTAACCTCGCCAGGAAGTTCTTCCATTAAGGGACTCTGCCCTTTATTTTATGTCTGATATGGAAAAACTTCAGGTGACTCTCAACAAAGTTCAACAGGAGAAGAGGTCTTGGAGGAAGAAGTACCGCATTCTCAACGTGGAGTGTAAGAAAATACAGCAGCTTTTGAAAGATAAGGATGCTCTGATTGAGATTTTAGAGCAACATGCTATAGAAAATCAGGATGACCAAAGGAATTTGCTCGCTCCTTTCACTTGGCAAAGGAATGACAACCCGACAACGGCTCAAGAGCCCCGGTCAAAGAAAAGGAAAGCACCAGAACCAGCACCTGAGTTCTCCTCGGAGAGGACTCAGGATCCTTTAGCTTAGAAATTTCCTTTTATAGCACTTTGTAATCTACTGTATTTCCATTTCGGCAATCTTCAAAACTCAATAAAACGGGGTCTCCCCACTGCGTGATATTTGCAATCAAAATTGTCGAAGTTTCTTTTGATTAACATTATTAATTAATATAATCATTGCATATCATTCATCATTCTCACATAAATGCATTCTTCTTCCCTGCGAATCTTACGTTTGCGTCTCGATTCTAGAGTCAAAGTGTCTCATTCGTATATTACTCGGGCCAATCGTCAGAAGAAGATGGATGATCTCGAGAAAGAGAACAGAGAGTTAAGAGAAGAGATCGACACTCTGAAAGAAGATCTGAGAAAGCTTCATAACGACATGCAAGCTCTAGCAGAAGCTCAGATACAACAATAATGGATTTTGATCTCAGAGACCACATCTATGCCCGTAGTAGAGAAGTCTGATCCTAAGTACAAAATGCCGAAAGATCGTCCCTGGGGCATGCCACTCAACTATATCCCGGAAGGATATATCCCGCCGATCATGGAAGATCTGGAAAACGCAGCAGGAACCGCTGGGCCTGAAGGTTACAAACTTCGGGAAAACGAAGATGCCAGGGCCATAACAACAACTCATGAAGGTTACAAACTTCGGGAGGCACCAAGAGTCTCTGCCGTAATGGCTATACCACCACCCGTGGTACACACTATCCCGGAAGGACAGATTCCACAGATACCTTCTGGTGGAAATGAAAGTATGTTCGACAGAATGAATGAGTTCCAGGAACAATTCTTGGAGATGCAGAAAGAACTGCAAGCCATTCGCGGTCAGGATCTATTTGGAAAAGACGCCGCAGACCTTTCTTTGGTCCCCAATGTGAAAGTTTCGCACAAGTTCCAAGTGCCAGATTTTGAAAAATACAAGGGTAACTCTTGCCCTCAAAGTCACTTGGTGATGTATGCGCGGAGGATGTCAACTCAGACAAAGAACCAGGAGCTACTGATCCATTACTTCCAGGATAGTTTAACCGGTGCCGCACTCAAATGGTACATGGGTTTAAACCGCACTAAGATCGCTACTTTCAGAGATCTCGGTGCTGCCATCGTTCAGCAATATAAGTATAACCTGGACATGGCACCAGACAGAGATCAACTCAGAGCCATGTCGCAGAAGGATAAGGAAACCTTTAAGGAGTACGCTCAGAGATAGCGTGAAATCGCCGCCCAGATTTGTCCACCTTTTGAGGAAAAAGAGATGACAAAGATCTTCTTGAAAACCTTGAGTTCATTTTACTACGACCGAATGGTCTCCAGTGCACCGAGTGACTTCACCGAGATGGTAGGCATGGGAGTTCGTCTTGAGAAAGTCATCCGAGAAGGACGTTTAGTTAAAGACACTGGATGATCGAGTAGTACAAAATGATACGGTAGTGCTCTCCCTAAGAAAAAAGAGAAGGATATTGGGAATATCTTTCTCGGAAAGCAAAGGTGACGTTACCAACCAGTAGCAGCTGTAACTCCTGTTATTAACCCTGTGCCTGTTCCAACGTATCAACCTCACGTTGCGCAAAGCCAACCGAATCAACAACAATATCAGCAAAGGACACAACAGCCTCTTCAGCAGGCTTGTCCTCAATACAACAACAACTGTACAACGCGACCACCAGGGTTCGACCCTATACCAATGTTGTACGCATAACTGTTTCTTCTATTTCTAGTCAAGGGGCATATCCAAACCAGGTCTCCTCTTACAGTACCAAAAAATTCGCCCTTTTGGTTCAAGGCAGATCAGACCTGTCCTTACCATCAAGGAGGACCGGGGCATAACATAGAAAACTGTCTCAGTTTCAAATTCGACGTACAAAAGCTTGTTAGGAACGGGGTCTTATCTTTCAAAGATATGAATCTGAATGTTCTCATGAACCCGTTGTCTCAACACGAGAAAGCTGCAGTCAATTTGATAGAAGGAGAGTCTAATGACAGCTATCAAATTCATGACGTACTCTTATTGAGGAACAATCTGGTTAAGATGCATCGTAGATAGAGCGGGTATGGCCATATACCACCTCACAACTATCATCAGTGTGATATCTGCTCTAAGAACAATCAAGGATGCTCTGTGGTGCAATAAGCTCTACAAGAACAATTGGATCTCGGGTGGATCCAAGAGCATCGAATTCGGGGGGTCAACATGACGTATACGAATTCCAACATCATTCAGAGCCACGACATCCGTGCGATGAATGTCAACCTGGTGGCAATGCACTCAAGGCAAAGTCAGTATCATAATCTGCCGCGACACGATTACAATTCCTGTCTGATTTGCTCGGTAAACAAACAGGGATGCTCTTTTGTACAAGAGACCCTCTAGGGTCAGATGGATCTTGGATGGATCCGGAACTACCATGATAAAAATATTTATCAGATCAACATGATTCAAATCTTCGATATTCACTTGATGAATACCAGCTTGGTAGAATTACACGCTAAGCAAGTCCAGCTTGGTTTTCTGACTTCGCATAATTATCAGAACTGTAAAGGATGTTGTGAGAGTGACCAGGGATGTGCTCTCGTTCAAAGAACTTTACAACACTTGTTAAACCACTGGTGGCTTCTGATCTATATGGACGAAGACACGCAACAAGTCAGTATGATCGATGGGAACCCTACTAGGCATCAAAGTCAGGATGCTCGATCAATGGAAATAGACCTAGTGAGGTTACACTGTATTCAAAGCGAACGTGGCCAGGTGCCACCACATAATTGTGAATGCTGCAGAGTCTGTTAGGAAAATAACCAAGGATGTTACCTCGTGCGAGCAGCCCTTCAGGGCCAGTTGGACCGCAAAGAGATTCAACCATATTCAGTTTCGAGGTCCATTGACTAGATGCCAGACTACTTCGCTGATCAAATCAAGGATGTCGTTGTAATCTCTGATCGCAAAAGAACCAAAGATGTTTGTGCCATCATCCCTCTACTTGACGAATTAAAGGTTCTTAGCCAAGAACAGATTGAAGTTACTTATGACAGTCAGAAAAATCAGAAGGCTCCTGTAGTTATCTATCTACCGGGACCATTACCGTATGAAACATCTAAGGCGATCCCTTACAAATACGGTGCAACAATAGTTGAAAATGGAAAGGAAATTCCATTACCTTCTGTCGTGAATATTGCAGACATCAGTCGAGTAACACAGAGCAGTTGAATCTTCAACCGAGGAGTTGGAGAACCTAGCAAAGAAAAGGAACCTCAAAAAGAAGTTCTTAATCAACCAGTCGGTCAATCCGATGATCCCGACCTTTCAAAGAACAACGATGAGATGCTGAAGCTCATCCAAAAGAGTGAATACAACATTGTTGATCAACTGTTGCAAACTCCTTCAAAAATCTCCGTGTTATCTCTTTTACTGTGTTCCGAGGCTCACAGGGAAGCTCTGCAGAAAGTCTTAGAGCAAGCCTTTGTGGAACATGATGTAACAATAAGGCAGTTCGATAGCATCGTTTCTAACACCACTTCCTGCAACAACTTGGGATTTAGTGATGGAGAGCTGCCAGAGGAAGGAAAAAGCCACAACTTGGCGCTCAATATTACAGTCAACTGCCAGGACGATGCTTTAGCCAACGTACTGGTAGACACCGGATCGGCCATCAATGTTATTCCAAAGTTAACTTTAATGCGACTATCATTTAAAGGATCCCCGATGAGGAGCAGTGAGGTTATCGTCAAAGCTTTTGACGGATCTCGGAAAGCAGTTATCGGCGAAGTCGACCTTCCCATAACTATCAGTTCTCACACTTTCCTAATCACTTTCCAGGTCATGGACGTCCAGGCAGCGTACATCTGTTTATTAGGAAGACCATGGATACACCAGGCTGGGGCAGTCACTTCGACACTGCACCAGAAACTAAAGTTTGTCAAGAACGATCAACTCATCACAGTCTGTGGAGAGCAAGCCTTGCTCGTGAGTAACTTATCATCGTCTACTTGTGTAGAACCCGAGGAGGTTGTTGGAACCCAGTTCCAAGCACTTTCGATGAGCAATGAGAATCAATCAGAGAAAGGAACCTCGATTTCCTCATACAAAGATGCTCTCGAAGTAATCAAAAGTAACAATGCAAAAGGGTGGGGACAACTTGTCATTCCTACCGATAACAAAACAAAGAAGGGTCTTGGTTTTTCTTTAACCTGTACCCAGACTGCTACTAGCGATGAAAATCTTCATCCCATTCAGGATTTCTTCCACAATGGAGGCTTCCTTCACCCAGTGCATCAGGAAGTGCACACCATCAACAAGGGAGATTACTCCAATGCGGAGGAAGAATGGAAGTCTTATCTTAACCAGGACGGCTATATCTCTCAGGAAGAGGTGCCTATGCCATTTTTCTATCCGCATAGAGTCCGAGATTTATACCTAGGTCAGATGTCAGAACGATATATAGAGATTATGATCCGGAAGGATGCCGTGCTCCACCAAACTCATTAGAGGAAGACACTCTGATGAAAGACAACTTTGACCACGACTATTATGGCCCAATGGAAGACCTGTCTATCTGGCAGCCGTATCCAGGATACTCAGGGCAAGAAAATCAGCTGAACAATGAAAATCAGCTAAGCATCATTGAACAAAATACCTGCGTCCCCACCATGTCATGGGAACGACACTCAGGTCATTCAGAAAATATCCCATACGACGTTGAATTGGCAAAGCTTGCCAGACTTGAATTCATTAACTATACTTTTCCCGAGGTCAACGTCATCGAAAGAGATGACTCCTCCAGTTCCGCAGGAGTGTGGGACACCTTAGGACAACCAAGTGGAAAATACGACTATATGGTCAAGTACACCGCTCCTGAGAGCTCTCGTATCAGGCTCGAGGACATCCAGCCAACTGGATGGGGGAGATTTACCTGAGAGTATAAATACTATGCAAAATGCAACAAAGGAATCCTCCTACGACAACTCTGCCTAGGAGACAGATTCCAACGATCCTGCTCCGCCAGAAATCAATGTTATTTCTGAAGACAAATCAAGGAAGGTGCTAGACTTTGTGATTCACCGAGGAGTTCACCGCCAATGGGTTGCTGTCGATGTCTCAAAAGTTGTTCATAAGTCTAAGTAATTGTCGTCTTTATCTTAGCCTTTCACCCTGCCCAGGTGAAACAGATGTTTTGATAGGGCTCACTTTCTGTAAATATACCTCTTCGCTTCGCCCAAAGAAACAGAGTTTTGTTTTATAGGGCTGTAGTTTCAAGAATCGACAAAATCATAAATAAAATAACGTCGTTTTGTAATTTCCGCATTTATTGCTGTTTTCTTTTTTCATTTTTTTCAGAAAATGGTAATCCTAAAAAATAATTCAATAATAAAAACAAGCAGTTTTCAAAAATACACTGCACACACTTTTGAATTCTCTATATCTCTTCTAAAAAACAATCATCACGTTGTGCAGATTGCTTGTTTTAAACCCCATTGAAACATACGATCCAATGCCTTCTCCTAACTTTGAATTCCCGGTATTTGGGGCTGAAGAAGAAGTTGACAACGAAATTCCAAAGGAGATCTCCTGACTACTCAAACAGAAGGAAAGGTCCATTGAACCTCACAAAGAGCCGTTGGAAACGGTAAACTTGGGTTCGGAGAAAGAGAGAAAAGAAATCAGGATTGGGGCACTACTCACTCAAACTGCCAAAGAAAGTTTGACAAAGCTTTTCAAAGAATTCCCCGATGTGTTTGCTTGGTCCTATCAGGACATGCCAGGGTTGGATACCAGCATCGTGGAACATCATCTACCGTTACGGTCAGAATGTCCGCCAGTAATTCAAAGGTTGAGATGAACTCATCCGGACATGGCCATCAAAATCAAAGAGGAAGTAAAGAAACAGATTGACGCGGGTTTCCTCGCCACGTCAGAATATCCTCAATGGTTAGCCAACATCGTACCCGTCCCGAAAAAGGACGGAAAGGTCAGAATGTGTGTAGACTACAGGGATCTGAACAAGGCAAGTCCAAAGGACGACTTTCCTTTACCACACATTGACATGCTGGTAGACAGTACAGCAAAGTTCAAAGTTTTCTCCTTCATGGATGGATTCTCGGGCTATAATCAAATGAAAATGGCGCCGAAAGACATGGAGAAAACTTCGTTCATTACCCTATGGGGTACTTTTTGTTACAAGGTAATGCCGTTTGGTTTAAAGAACGCCGGGGCAACCTATCAAAGGGCCATGACTACTCTGTTTCATGACATGATACACAAAGAAATAGAGGTATATGTCGATGATATGATTGTCAAATCTAAGACAGAAGAGGAGCATGTGGCCCACTTGTCAAAGCTATTTGAGCGGCTGAGAAGGGGCAAACTCCGCTTGAATCCCAACAAGTGCACCTTCGGTGTCCGTTCAGGGAAACTTTTAGGGTTCATCGTCAGCCAGAAAGGAATTGAGGTTGATCTTGACAAGGTCAAGGCCATTCAAGAAATGCCTTCCAAGAAAACTGAAAAACAAGTTAGAGGATTCCTGGGACGTTTGAACTACATCTCCAGATTTATATTCCTTATGACCGCGACATGCGCGCCAATCATCAAATTACTTAAAAAGAACCAGGACTGCGTTTGGTCAGAAGATTGCCAAACCACCTTTGACAGTATGAAAGAATACCTGTTGAATCTGCCGATTCTATCACCTCCAGTGGAAGGAAAACCACTGATCATTTACTTAACAGTCTTGGAGGACTCCATGGCCTGTGTACTTGGCCAACAAGACGAAACAAAAAGGAAAGAGTCTGCCATCTACTATTTGAGCAAGAAATTCACCGATTGCGAGACTCGGTACACTATGCTTGAGAATACTTGTTGTGCTCTAGCTTGGGCAGCCAAACGTCTTCGCTAGTACATGATTCGTCACACTACTTGGTTAATCTCCGAAACAGATCCAATCAAGTATGTATTTGAAAAACCTGCTCTCACGGGAAGGATTTCCCGTTGGCAGATGTTGTTATCAGAATATGACATAGAGTACCACGCTTAGAAAGATGTTAAAGGAAGTATTTTAGCCGATCATTTGGCCCATCAACCGATTGACTATCAGGAATCAGTCGGGTTTGACTTCCCAGACGAAGATGTCATGTATTTAAAAATGAAAGATTGCGATGAACCGCTACCCAGTGAAGGGCTAGAACCAGGTTCCCAATGGGGACTTATCTTTGACGGAGCTGTCAATCATTATGGAAACAGAATTGGAAAAATCGTCATAACCCCTCAGGGTACCCACATTCCTTTCGCCTCCAGACTGACATTCAAGTGTACAAACAACGAGGCCGAATACGAAGCTTGTATCATGGGTCTCGAGGAAGCGATCGACTTAAGGATCAAAAACTTGGATGTATATGGGGACTCAGCCTTGGTTGTCAATCAGATCAAAGGAGATTGGAACACTTACCAATCAGGACTGATTCCTTACAAAAATTATGCAAGAAGGTCGTTACCCTTCTTCAACAGAATCGAGTTTCATCACATCCCTCGTGATGAGAATCACATGGCTGATGCATTAGCCACTCTCTCTTCCATAATTAGTGTAGGTCAATGGACCGACCTACCTAAGATCGACATAATGCGCCTTGAACTGCCCGCTTACATCTTCACGATTGAAGTAGTCATAGACGACAAACCTTGGTATCACGATATCAAATGCTTCCTTCAAAAACAGGAGTACCCACCTGGGGCACTAAGGAAAGACAGAAAGACCCTCAGAAGGCTAGCAGGAAGCTTCTTTCTGAGCGGTGACACACTCTATAAGAGAAATTTTGACATGGTCTTGCTCCGATGCGTAGACAGACCAGAAACAGACATGCTGATAAAAGAAATTCATGAAGGATCCTTTGGCACTCATGCCAACAGACACACAATGACGAGAAAAATTCTAAGAGCAGGGTACTATTGGTTGACAATGGAATCCGACTGCTACAAGTACATGAGGAGGTGTCACAAGTGTCAGATATACTCTGATAAAATCCATGTACCGCCAACGCATCTAAAAGTTCTCTCTTCCCCATGGCCTTTTTCCATATGGGGAATCGACATGATTGGCATGATTGAACCTAAGGCTTCGAACAGACATCGGTTCATTCTGGCAGCCATTGACTACTTTACCAAGTGGGTTGAAGCAACATCATACGCTAATGTGACCCGACAAGTGGTAGTCTGCTTTATAAAAAACAATCTGATCTGCCGTTATGGTGTTCCAAACCAGATCATTACCGATAATGGATCTAACTTGAACAATAAGATGATGAAGGAGTTGTGTGCCGAGTTCAAGATCGAACACCATAACTCCTCTCCCTACCGACCCAAGATGAACGGAGTGGTAGAAGCAGCTAACAAGAACATCAAGAAGATTGTTCAGAAGATGGTTGTAACCTACAAAGATTGGCACGGGATGCTCCCCTTTGCTCTTCACGGTTATCGCACATCTGTCCGCACTTCAACAGAGGCTACCCCTTTCTCTCTAGTACATGGCATGGAAGCAGTACTCCCCATAAAAGTAGAGATCCCATTAATCTAGGTATTGATGTAAGCTAAGCTTACAGAAGCTGAATGGTGTCAAAGTCGACACGACGAATTAAACCTAATCGAAGAGAAACGAATAATGGCACTATGGCACGGTCAGTTATATCAGCAAAGAATGAAGAAGGCGTTTGACAAAAAGGTCTGACCTCGCGTCTTCAGAACAGGAGACCTTGTGCTCAAGAAGATACAATTATTCCTCACTGACTCTCGGGGCAAATGGACTCTGAATTATGACGGCCCCTATATGGTCAAGAAAGCTTTCTCAGGCGGTGCTTTGAGACTTGCAACCATGGATGGAGAAGAATTTGCCTACCCCACAAATATTGACGTAGTCAAGAAATACTTTGCCTAACTAAAAAAAAACAAAAAAAAAACGTGTCGGTGGATTGAAAACCCGAAAGGGAGGTCCAGGCAAAAATTAGAGACATAATAAAAAAAAATCATCCTGGTGGATTGGAAACCTCAAAAGTACAATCCAGGCAAAAGTTAGGGATAATGGCAAGTAACTACGCCCAACAGGGCCAAATCCCTCAACAACAGTTACACCATCCATCGAAAGAAAACTCCAATCAAGGTCATCTTTGACAGAAGCTCAAGATGTCCCGAATTCAAAGTTGGTAGAAGGATAGTGGTCGTTATGTTTCAATGTAGCCATTTTCCCTTAAATTACCATTTTCTAACTTTGTAAATACTCCATGGAATCACGCATTTGGCTGATTTCCATCCTTTTAATAAAATTTGAGCCCTTGTGCTTTTTTTTTTGCAATTCTTATTTGTTTTAGCTTTACAAAACGACATTTTAATATGATTACCGATTCTTGAAACAAAACAAAAATGAATTTACATGTCAAACTTTTTCTGCTTTTAAAATAAAGATGACTATTTCTTTTGACTGTTGAACATTGAAAGAACATCAATTGCTTCTCCAAAGGTATTTGAACTTCAAAGTGAAGAATCAAAGTACTCCTTCTAAACCAGCGCGGCTGAATGAAGGATCAATTATGTCAGATGTGAATACGTCATCCGACATCCTCGGCAGAGTTCTTACCTCCTAAGCCCGACCAACGGTTGTTCCCCGCAGGGACTATTTCTCCTAAGCAAGGCAGAATTGCTATCGTGAACTAGCGATACTTTACATCCCCCACTGTGGCCGAGTATTCTGTCGTGTTCATCTACTAGTCTGTATGTCGCGTCAGTTTTGTCAGCATAAACATACATACATCATGCATTGTTGATTTACATTCATGATCATATTGCATCACTATCACTCTAGCCGGTTGGCTGAACTATCTCTCTCCCTCTCCTCTAGTTTATTTCTGGGATGAAGCCGGTCCTAGACCACTTTGATAACTTGAACCTCTGAAAGACCAGAGAAAGTTTCGATAAATGTCACTCTTCGCCATTGAAGATGACATCTTTGCTTTCCCGGATTAAGGAAAATCCCCAGAGAAAGCCTCTCAAACTACAGACTCTCAGCAGCACATTGATTTCTCTCTCGAAGAGAGTTAATGTTAATGAAGTCATCAGCACCTAAAAATTGGGAGACATTGTATGGCATTTCTCCGAGAAGATCTCGGAGAAAAGTCTGATGTAATAACCCCAAACGGTAACAGTCTCTCAAGAGACTCATTTTCCCCGATAGAGTCGACAAATGGCGTCTCCAATAGAGAAGTTTGTGCACCTCTACAACTCAGACGAATGGGTTCCCCAGCAAGTCTGACATCAAAAGTTTTCTATCAAATGGCATCTCCCCAGGAAAATTCGGCGAGAAGTTTGAGGAAAATCGCTACACATAACGTCCCTTGTCAAGAAAGTTTATTGACAAAAGAAACTGAGACCAGTTCCTTGGTAGGAAACCAGGATCGAGGGGAAGTTTACAACAAAAACTGAGACCAGTTCCTTGGTAGGAAACCAGGATCGAGGGGAAGTTTACAACAGAAACTGAGACCATTTCCTTGGTAGGAAACCAGGATCGAGGGGAAGTTTACAACAGAAACTGAGACTAGTTCCTTGGTAGGAAAACAGGATCGAGGGGAAGTTTATATCAGAAACTGAGACCAGTTCCTTGGTTGAAGACCAGGATCAAGGGGAAGTTTACCTTTTCTAAGCATCATTGCATAGCAAAAGAAGATGGACTGGCAAACTGCCATTCATAACCACCATCAAAATTTTGGGTATTCAGATATTTAATCCTCTTGTACCCCAAATGCCCGAATACCTTCGCCATTCACACCTTCGGGTCCAAGAAGATTAAATAGGGGCATCTGTCATACCCCAAATTTTGACCACTAAGATTTCCCATCATTGTGCAAATCATCATCACAATGTGGATGAACCATCATACTTCATCAATCTCCCCAAAGATGGGTGAGCATTCACTACTATCAAAGATTAGGGTTTCAAGCCCTCTCTGAGCTTTACACAAAGGATCAATCAAGAATTGACATGATCTTCAACTTTTCTAACCTCTCAAACATCCACAAAGGATCAAGAGGACTCCCACAACAAGAATCAGGCACAAGGTTGCCGCATTCTAAATGGATCAAGCCTCAAGATCGCCAGTGTCACCAAATTAGGGTTTTGGTCGACCAGCGCCTCCAGATGGAAACGTTCCTCTGGGCATGAGCCAATGCTTCAAAGCATAACCTAAGATAATCCATGGGACATCATGGACCCAATCATCAAGTCGATTTAGCCTCAGGGGATGCATCCCTAAAAAATCAAGAATTAGGGTTTCTTGACCTAATTCACCCCTAAGTTGACTTTTGGAACAAATCATGATCCAAGACCTCAAGACATGATTTGAGGGTCTCCAACACACTACATTGATCCATTTACAACAATGGATTGATCCAAGAAGCTTGATTCCCAAGTTTCAAGTTCATCAGAACCACAGTTAGGGTTTCGCGGAAAAAGTCAACTGTACCTTTAACTTTTGACCAGGACATCCCAAACCCTAGGACATGATTCAATACACCCTACAACACCTATGGAATCAGTCCATCAAGTTTGATTTAGGTCAAGGACTTGATTTTATAGAGGATCGCACAGTTTGGAATTCATTTGACAAAAAGTCAAGTGTGCACAAAAGTCAACTTTGACTTTTTGAGATTTTTCATAATTATGGTTCTTTGACCCTAAAATGATGTTAATATGTGATTGGAATCATAATTCATCAAGAAAAATAAAAAAAAGTTGGATAACTTGTAAAAGGGGTAACCATATAAAACTTAGAATTTTTCTAAGTTATGAAATAAAGTGGCTAGGGTACCAACTTCCAAGGATCATAACCTGATATCCAAGCAACCATTTGGGCTGATCCAAAGATGGATTTGTAGTTCTCATGGCATAATTTAAAAGTGTCAACTACACCTCATTCCAATTCTCCATGGATTTCAAGTTATGGAATGGCCAAAATCACAAAAAGTGAAAATGTCACTTTTTTCCAACACTTAGTGAAATTTTCACTAAGTCAGAATCTGCCTTCACTTTTTTCAAATGTAGGGGAATTTTTCACTTGGATCCAAAAGGTATCAAAATAAACTATGATCACACATATGTTGTATCATATGAGAGCTTTCCAAAATGGCCAAGAACTCCATCAAATTCCGTTTGAGCTAAGAGATATGACCATGCCAATATGCCTTGCTGCAAACTGTCATGGCAAGGCAGATTTGTGCATTTTACTCGATTTTCCAAATTTGTGCAAATGACAAACATGTATATCCATCTGAACACCTCAGTGAGGGACCAAGGAGGAACAAACATTGATCCTAAGCCTCCCAAGTCCTTGGAACTTGAAATAGCATGCTAAACCTAGAAATCCCTAAAGAGGGGACAAGGCTCCAATTTTGTTTTAGAGCATTCAATGGATGCACCAAGGTGGCATGGGCTGAGCCATTTCCAACTGAATTCACTCAAGACATATCCAAGAACTAGGGAACCAGCAGCCTGTGCTCTAACCTCTAGTCAATACTAGAGGAGACTTGGATTCCCATTGATCAATATTGGCCAAACCTCTACTGCAGTTGCCATTCACTATTGCTTGCAAAACAAACTTGCTCTACTATAAATAGAGCTCATTTGTGCTCAGTTTGAGTACACCAAAGCCATCAAACATATGCTTTCCTCAAAATCACCTTCTCACTTCCAATTTTTCCCTCCAAAGCAAGTCATTATCGGGTTTTGAATTTGAGAGCAATTCCAACCAAACCAATCACACACACACACACCTCATAAACATCATATAGAAGTGATCCAAACAATTAAACATCTGGAATACTGATTTCTCAGAATCACCAGCCAACTGCTCAAGGTTTTAACCAAGTTGCAGTTGGGGTAGAGTGATCGAGGTCAGTCTTCCTTTGCGGGTACGATTGAGGTCGTATTCGTCTTATTTTTGTGGGTATGGTTGAGGTCGTACTCCTTATTTTTCAGCACGCTCCATTTCGTTATTCTCACCATTAGCAAATTTCTGGGGCTCTTTCGGTATTCAATCCCCGTGTATCCTAGAATGTTTGAGAGCCGTCGCTATCATACCTCCAGGACCAAGTTGATTGAATAGGGGCAGCTGTAGCACCCCAAAATTTGCTCTCCTACCTTTAGTATTAACTGGCTTGTGTTTCATTTCATTTTTGCATTATCATGTGTGCATATCATTGGTTCTAAGCATGGGGTCAAGGTGCTTGAGGCAGTTCAAGAGGAGAAGGTGTTCTTCAAGGGTCAAGTTTCGTACCATTTATCAAGAATCAAGGGTTGGTACAAAAGTTACTAAATATGGAAATGACCTATAATTTGAAAGTTTCCATTTTTGGCAAGTTTTTACACTACATTCAACTTGACTTTTCACCATCAAGGAAGCTTCAAATGAATTTTTCTCAAACATGAAAGTTGAAGATCGTTTTCTCCCCTTTCCAACAAGTACTAGATGGTCTCCATATCATTTGTGAAACTCAAGTTATGATCAAAAGAAAGCAAGGTGGTTTTTAGGGTTTTCTCATGGTTCCATTTTCACAACTTTTGTATTTTGGGACATATGGACCTATAATTGATTCTATTGCTTCAAGTCACATTCCAACATCCAAGTGCACCTCATGAGGATCATCTTTGGCCTTGGAATCAAGTGGATCCATGACTTATTCATCACTTATCTCACATTGTGTAATTTTGCAAAATCATTGAAAATTCATAAACCAAGACATCTCAAGGCCCAAATTCCATTCAGGTGTGATTAGCAAGTGACAAGTGAGTGATCCATCATAAAAGGATTGGGTGTACATGCATGGAGGAGGGTGTATAACTCAAAGTGCAAATTTCCAAAATCACCCAAAACTCATTAATTGAGGAATTAATCAGACCTAAATGATTATCAGTGGAATGACCTAATGTATTTAAGCTAACTCATGCACTCATTGGAGGGGGGCACGTTATTTTGAGGAGAATCAAGTTTTAACCCTAAACCTTCTTTTCATCGAATCTCATCACACACAGAAGCTTTTCCAAAAATTCTTTCACATTCTGAGTCCTTGGGATCCATAGAATACAAAGCTCCCATCGTTTGAAGCTAACAACAAGGGTACGGATTGTGTGATCTCAGGTTAGTGCATTTTTTTCATGATCTTAGAACTCAATTTTTTGGTGTGTATAATGATATATGATATTCACTGATAATTCTGGTATGTTTTATTTTAAGATTGGACGTGTATTATGTGCATATTGTGAGTTCGAAAGTTTTGAACCCTAACTTGTTTCATTCGATTCTCTTTGTATGCTGGTTGTTTGTGAAAAATAATATGATATTATTGATCCTCATTGAATTCTGGTCATAAAGGTATACACATTTGCATTTTCTGGGTTTTTTTTGGGTTACAGGTGGCCAGAAGGGACGACCGGAGCTAGGGCTCTGGCGTCTGGTTTGAGTTCCGGCGAGGCTAGGGTTTCCAAGGTGGAAGATGAAATCCCACCGTCCATTAGCCAGATCCAATGGTCCACGGCATGCCACGTTTTTTAAAATCTGTTTTAATTTTATTAGTTGTGTGTGTGATACTCTATGATAATTACCATGCACCTCTAATCTGAGCCATCCCTTTATTTTAATTCTTGAGTTGATGATTGGTTTATGGGCGTTGGATGGATCTGATGGACATTGATATGCCAACACATTAAATTCTCTATGTGTTAATCACGTGCTATCTTTTTAATTGTTGAGTAATTTGGTATACGCGCGTGCATGTTTATTATGGTGTACTGTGGGATCCTGGCCTCTCATCATGAGTACACGTGGTTTTTGTTGACTTAATATGAAGCGTCAGATTGATCCAATGGTGAGTGTTAAGTCAATCAGTTGACTAGATCATTGTATTTTTATTTTTATTTCGCTGATCGGTTTTTGGTTTGGGCTTGATAATTGTACACCTCCTTTGGGCCCTGGTTTATTTTCCAACGTGTTGTGGTTGCTGTTTACACCCCCACTTGTTTTATTTTCTATTTTACTTTATTTAATTATTGCATTTCATTTTTGTTTTTTAAAAATAGTTTTGTACATTAAAAAATCATAAAAAAAATAATGAATCATGTTTAGAGTTTTATAAGATTTTTACAAATTTTATTTTCTTATTTTATTTTATTTTTAACTTCTGAATTAATTATTTGGGTAATTTCTTTTTGAATTGTTCTTATTGTGCACACTTTGCATTGTGGAATTTATTTCTCATAGCACGTAAAACATTTTGAGTCCATTATTTTTGCATTATTTCACCAACATATTGAAGTTCATTAAAATTTTTTTCTCATATATTTAAAATCATTTCATATTGCATTTTAGTCCCTTTCTTTTGCATATTGAACCATGTTTCCTACTTGATCTTTACATGATTGTTTACGTGACTTATCTTGTGAATTTTTGCATGAGTTTTTGACATGATGTTTACCCCTGGTTGCGGTGTTTTGAGAATTAATTTGGTATTTGTTAAAGATGTTTTGCTAATTGTTTGATTGCTCTTTGTTTGAGGTCTCTTTTATGCACATATATGGTCATTGCTGATTACTTGTTTGAGAAGGCACTTGTGCCATTGTTTGGGGTTTGTTTCTTTGACTTCATGAACCATGTTTAAATTATTATGGGTCATTTGATTGCAATTATATGTCATTGGTGTGAGGTTGTTGCATATTGTGTGCACATGTTCAATGCTTGATTTACATGCCTCTGTTTGACTTTTCTTCTCACTTCTTCTCATCCATGCCTCTCCATGATTTATGTTTGGTTTATGTATGCCATGCCATATCATCCCTTTGCACTTCATTTGATATATGTTTCTGACCTCGGAGCTTTGCATTCATGTCATATGTTATTCATGTCTAATCTTGCATATTTGAACATGTTTCTCTTATATGCTTCCTTCTCTTTCTTCTAATGATTCTTAATGCTTGGATACTTGTTTCTGTGCCTCATGTGACACTTGTATAGCATGTTTAGGCACATGTTTAGGTCATCCACATTCTGACTTGGATGAGTTTCATTTGGTTTATAACCATTTCTCTTTGGTTTGTGACTTGCTTGGGTTTCATTTGTCTTATAGTTACTTATGTCTGTTTTGTACTAACCTTTTATGCAGAGGCTGAGGTAAGTTATTTGAGGGTGTGGATAGTTATCCATGTTCACCCTCACTCTCTCTTTCTCATCTTCATCTCATTTCTTTTCCTTTAAGTGTTGGATTTCACTTTGTATGTGGTTGAACTGGTTAATGTTTACTTGTGTTTGTTCACATGATCCCCTTAGGATTCCTAGCTCTGCTTAATTTCTGATTAAGCTGGAGGTAGGAGAGACATTAGGCTTTCAATCCTTTGCATGCTAACATTAGGTAGTCTTCCCTCCTAATCCTCCCCTTAGGGCCATCTTTGCATGATAACATTAGGATAGAATCCCCTTAGTGTTTTTTTCTTTTCTTTTGAGTCCCTCTTCTTATCTCATAACATCTTTAAGATACTTAATAAGGTCAACTTGCCTTGCACACAAGCCTTAAACATAGGAAATGAAGATTGAGGGGTCCCCCTTCTCTCTTCTAGAGTGTTGAGCATACGTCCCATTGGGGACGACCATGCGATGCATTCGTTCCCGTGTCATAGACTTTGGTTCAAGGTGAGTTATGAACTAACTCAAGTCACTTATGTCTTAAAAAAATACAAACAAATTTCAAAACATTTTTGTCCTTCGGGATTGTCAAACCAAAGGCTATTTTCAAAAAGGGCACGTTACTTTCCGTCTGAGTCACAAACAGGCATCGACCCTAACCGCCGGACGCGAACTTAACGTTGCTCATAAAAAACACAAAAAGAACTTGGTCCGAACTACATTGACTCTGAATTTCCCATTGCACAAAGAGAGTACGTAGGCCTTGGACGTCAACGTCCTACCGAGTCTGTCTTTGTTTTCCCCTTCCCCGTTTCAGTACAGCCATAGATTTTAGGATAACTCACCCTTAGAATAGATAACAAGCGTGGATCCCATTGAGTACAATGGACGCGTGGGGTGCTAACACCTTCCCCTCGCGTAACCGACTCCCGAACCCGGGTTATGGTTGCGATGACCATTCCTTTCCCTCTTCCTCAGGTTTATGTGGTGTTCCCTTTCCCTCCCTTGGGATAAATATACATTGCTGGCGACTCTGTGTTCCGCGCCACTTTCGCGTTTGTACCTGAATGAAAATCCTGGGAGCGATAGCTGGTGACTCTGCTGGGGAAAACAGTTCCCTAAGCGGGTCTGTCCAAGCACTTGTTTGTTTTTGTTCTCTTTGGGTGTTTTTGTTTTTTGTTTTGCTTTATTTGTTGTATTTTATTTTTACCGCATTTACTGCATTGCATATTATTATCATCTGCTGCACTATTTTTCTGTTTGGCGTGTTGGGAGTTCTGAGGGATAAGCCCAATACCCAGGCTTGAGCGTACACGTAGGATTAGCGTGGAAAGTAGTGTGACTTGTGTGGCATTTGGCCAGACGTAGTATACATGAAAACTCCACATCCAGACGAGGTTTTCCTTGGTAATGTTCTATCCCGCGCATTGGTGCAGATGATTGAATGTAACTTGGAAAACTGTCGACTCTGGCGACCATTCCCGAGGACTCAGTAACGACACTTCTCCCGAGACGTGATAATGGCAGACCAGAAATGGCAAACCCATTACACATGTCGATCCGAGGACCCAATGCTGGGAACTTGCTATAGGGTTTCCTTTTGGAAAAGAATCAGTGGAAGCACTCCTCGATTGGCGATAGTACTGTACCCCGAGGGATGAATGTTCTATTGCTTCTCGACCTCAGTACCGAAACTGAGGACTTGCCATAGGATGTCTTCTTTTGAGGGGAATCAGTTGAGGCCTCCTCGATTGATGATGATGCCAAACCAGAAATGGTGAACGTATCATCATTTCTCGACCTGAGAGCCCGTGATATTGAGGATCCTTGGCTTTCTAGTACCCACATGTGAGAGGGCAGGGTGTTTACAGGTTTGCAGGTAACCTTGACCTTCAACATACCCGGTTTTCTGATCAGCAGATTTATCAGTGTGGTACTATGGTTATTCTGGTATTCTGGGTATTTGGGCAGATCCTTGAGATTATATAGTTGTTCAGTGCAGCAGTTGTCCAGTCTGTGTGGCATCCTTGATCCCATGTGTGCATTTGCATCATCATTTTGCATCCTAACATGTTGATTCATTTGCAGGGTGGCATCCTAACTTTGATTCTGGTTTTTGAAGACTATCAAGGATGAGTACTAAGAAGAGAAAGAACATCATAGTGTACAAGTTCCCATCTCTTATCCTGGATCCTGTTCACAAGATTGTGTCTATGGCAGAACCTGGGGTATTGACAAACTTTAGAGGAGAGTATGGAAGAATTCTGAATTTTGCTCGCAACATCACTGAATACGAGTATAGGGCTTTGCACACTCTGGTGCAATTCTATGACCCTCACCTGCGTTGTTTTCTATTCACTGATTATCTTTTGGCTCCGACATTGGAGGAATTTACTCTCATTCTGGATGTTTCTATTAAAGAAGAGGCTCCTTTCTATCCTTCTAAAGAACTTCCTGATTTGGGAAAGGTCTCCGAGGCTTTGCATTTGGATCCATCTTTGTTGAAAAACAACATTGCCAGTAAGGGAGGGTGTAAAGGCTTTCATGTGAAATTTTTGGTAGAACAGGCTGCTGTGTATGCTAAGGCTAGATGTTGGTTAGTTTTCAACGCCATCTTGGCTATGTGTGTCTATGGAACGGTGTTGTTTCCAAATATGAAGGATTTTGTGGACATGCACGCTGTCCAGATATTTACCATGAAGAACCTGGTACCTACTTTACTTGGAGATCTGTATCATTCAGTGCATTATAAGAACGAGAAGAGGAGGGGAGGACCCCTTAATTTTTGTGCGCCAGTCTTCTACAAATGGTTTGCTGATCGTCTTCCCAAATCTGGGGCATTTGTAGATACTCAAGGAACATTGGATTGGTCCAAAAGATTGATGGGCTTGAGGGCAGATAATCTAATTTGGGTTAAACGTCACTTGTTGGGCCAAGATATCATGATTAGTTGTGGAGGTCTCCCAAATGTGCCTCTAATAGGAAGGAAAGGGGGGATTAACTACAACCTCATTCTTGTTATTAGGCAATTCGGGTATGCCTTGAAAGAGCCACCAAAAGACGAGGAGGTCCAATAATCTCTATATCTGAGTGAGGAAATCAATTCAGAACTGTTAAAAGAAGCTGCAAATACTTGGGAAGATCGTCATAAGAAGGGGAAAACTTCTTTTGGGAAGAGAAACAACAGAACATTCCCTGCGTATGAAGATTGGATTCAGAAAAGGGTAGAGAAGGAGCTTTTGCCATTCTCCAAAGAACCACCATCTTACCCCTTGCTGATTGAGCCTCCTACCACAATTGAGATAGAGAAGTTTAACAAGTTGTGGGCTAAAAAGGAAAAGCTACGAGAAGAAAATAGTGAGTTACAAAGAGAGATTTACCAGTTAAAACATGAGCGGGGTGAAGCTGTTCATATCGCCGAGTTGAAGACAGAGCTTCTCGCTAAGGCAGAAAAGGAGCTAGCTGACAAGGTCACAGCCAGACAAAGGATGAAGCAAGCTCTAGAGGGTATCAGTAAGGTTCTCAAGTCTAAGAAGGAGGAATTGGCCGAGGCTTTATTGAAAATTCACAAGTTCAATGCTCACCGAGAAACTGCAATGGCTGATAATAAGCGAAAGGAAGACGATTATCTAGCTCAGATTGATCAATTGAAGTTGAAGCTCAAGAAAAAAGACACTGAGATCCTATCAGGGGTATTCCAGAGACAAGCAGTCGAGGGTCGACTCAATGAAGCCATAGCCTCCATAGAGGAACTGAAGATCCAAGCTGAAGTGAAGAGACCTAGAAATGAGGGTCCTAGCATGGATGGTGTTTTTGAAGAAGACGCTTGGGAGTTGCATTGCCGATACTTGAAAGGGATCATGCATAGGAGAGATGTTCTCATTCAAGAGCTAATTCAGAGACCAAAGCATCCCGACACCAAAAAGCTGTTCAAGGAAATTCAAGACTGGAGCAAAGAGCATAATGGATGGGGGGGATTGGCACTAGTGGACTTTGATGACATGCCGTAGTTTTCTATTTTCTTTTATTGTAATTGGATCACCACCAGGCTTGTTGGTTGGGATCTATGATTATTGTGTTCAGACTTATTATTTTGGGTTGTGATTGTTGACAATTGGTTATCCTCTGGTTTTTCTAAATACATGAGCAGAAGTTCCGTTCTATCTTGTTGTTAAACTGGAATTAAGGGGTGGATCGCCCTGCGAATATTCAAACATGTTCATTTGCATTTGCATATTCATGATCATTTTGCATAACAGGTGTTTATATCTGGCGGTCTTACTTGGTTCTCCTCCGCAATATAGGATTGCAGATCAACACATTCACCAGTATTCTACCAGACAAAATCAGAAAAGACTCATGGATCAACTACAAGCTGAGATGACTGGGATGCGGACTCGCATGAACCAATTCATGGATTTAATGCAAGGGGTTGCTTAGGGCCAAGAGCAGTTGAGAACTTTTGTACAACCACTGATTGCAAGGATTGATGAAGAAGGTGTCCTTCATGGAGGAGGTCATACTGGTGTTACTGGTACTAATGTTCAGAATGGCCCTCCGGGCGGAGGTATTCCTGTTTCTGGTATTGTGATCCCTCCGGGCGGGGCTGAAAATGTTGGGGGAGGTGGTATTGGTGTCTGTGCTATTCATGGCCGTCAGTTTGATGATATTCAAGATGATGCATTCTCTGTGCCAGGTGGGGATGCTGGTTCCCAGATTGACACTGATCAGAGATTTAGGTTGATTGAGGAACAACTGAGGGGTGTTGCCAATCAAGATTCTGTCGGTATGGATTTGGAGGATTTGGGGCTGGTTCCAAGCGTCGTTATCCCGCGCAAGTTTCAGACTCCTACCTTCGAAAAGTACAATGGTATGACTTGCCCAAGGACTCACGTCAGGGCATACACGAGTAAAATGGCTGCTCACGCAAAGAATGAAAAGTTGATGATGCATTACTTTCAGGATAGCCTATCTGGGGCATCCCTGGAATGGTATATTCAGCTAGAGAGGAAAGACGTTCGTAGTTGGAGAGAGCTGGCAGGGGCTTTTATCAAACACTATCAATACAACACTGACATGGCTCCCAATCATATACAGCTGCAGAATATGTCTCAAAAGAGCAATTAAAGCTTTAGAGAGTACGCCCAGAGGAGGCATGAATTGGCTTCCCGAGTTCAACCTCCGATGTTGGAAAGAGAGCTCGTTGATATGTTCATGGATACGCTTCAGGGGCATTATTACGAGAAATTGGTTGGATGTTTGTCAGCTGGATTTATAGGTCTTGTATCGGCAGGAGAAAGAGTTGAAAACGGCATCAAAATGGGAAAGATTCGAATTGCCGCTGAAGATGCAAAGAAACCTTATGATGGGTCCTCCAAGGGAAAGGAAGGAGAAGCTAGTGCGGTGAATATTCCTCCTGTTGTTCAATGGCCTGTTCAGCATCAGCGACCTTATGCTCCTCAGCAACAGAGACAACAAAGATCATGAAGGCCTGAGAGAAGGTTTGATCCACTCCCTGTTCCTCACAGCCATGTTCTTGCCCGTCTACTTGAAAGTTCTCTGGTTCAACTAAGGGATGCCAAGCCTGTTGCCGACCCTATTCCTCCTGATTATGATCTGGATGCCAGATTTGAATATCACTCAAACACACTGGGTCATTCAATTGAAAATTGCAACGTGTTCAAGCACAAGGTGCAAGACCTGGTAGACTCAGAGATCATTGCATTCACTGAAGATGATATGTACATCAACTGAAGCCTCCTTTCTCAAGTGAGCACTCAGTCTGCAAGTACGTCCAGACAGAATCAAGCTTCCTCAGCAATGGCAATCTTTAACTTTTTTATTGCATTTTCATTTGTAGTTTTTCATTTCTTGTTAAAGCACTGTATGCATGTAAGACTTGTTTGTTTTTAATGATGATATTAATGCAATGAATATGTTTTCTTGAAGTAATTCTTTTTATTCATTCGTATGATATTTTTGTGCATTGCAATACCAATTTTCTTGCTTAAACTCTTGGAGGGAGGATGATGAGACGAAAACGCAAAATCTCTGGTTGTATGTTCAAGGATAGAACCCTGTTGAGGATGTACAGGCATTGTTTCAAATCCCTAAACACTGGAGATATAAGGGAGATAGACTCTCGTTAACCCTTTGAGCCTTGAAGTAGGAGTTTCTTTTCATTCGAAAAAACCCTCACATCTAACACAGGGGCAGGGTAGTTGTCAGTAATTTGACCGAGCGCCCAAAGTTCAAAAGGAATGTGCATCTGAGGATCCATTCCCCCTCTTCCCTCACACACCAAGAGATCGAGGGACGTGAAACCACAATGGTTATGCCTCATCGACCAAGTAATGAGGCAGTCACAACCTTTTCAAACAAGTTAGACAAAACAGTGTCACACGATTTGTTCAAAAAAAAAAGAGAAAGAAAGCCCGCTAAGTACAAACTTGAAAATAAGAGACTTAGGAAAAAGTTAGGGCATCCCGCTGGACTTCAAGATCGAAAGATTCAAAAAAGAATCCATCCAGGCAAAATCAGGGAAATAAAAAAAAAAGCAGAAAACAAAAAGAAATGATCAAAAGAAAAATTCTCGCAAGAACAGGTCGTGTGACCGTAACACCAAAGACAAAAGGGTGGCTGCCACTCCAAAAACCTCATGGGTTCCTTAACTGTCATTCAATCCTCACAAAAATCCTTTTGGCGATGAGCGCTCGCGCCAAATTTACTGAACATAGGACTGGGGGACATCACGAAGAGTGGGTGGGCACCGATAAATTTTGAGCCATAAATCCTTTTTTCTGAAACCATGAACCAAACCACGTTACAACCCTTAAAAGTCCTAATTGAAACAGGGTTTATTCCGAAAGCGTACTTCAACAAGATAACGTTCCTGACTCCTATGAGTTGTGCTAATAAGATTTGTTGGTATTGCATGTGCGCATTGTTTTTCCATTCAAAAATCAAGGTCGCATTCCAGCTAGTGATTAGTTCACAAGGCTTGGCGACGCATCTTCAATAAAAACTTCAAGGTTAACATATTTGTTGTATTAGAATTATCATTCTCATAAATAACTTGTTCTACTTGCATACATGTGCCTAAGCATCAATGCAGCTTACACAATGAACGTCAGTCGAGAAGCTTGATCCTGCCAAGGTAGGATGCTTGAAAATTCTAAAGGACAGTCATATCAAGGGGCATGCTGCCAAAAGACTCAGTGTAGAGTGGGCTCTCCCCAGTAAGTCATGTTAAAGATGTAGCTAATCTGGGGAAGTCACGTCGAGAAATCTCTCTGAAATTCAGTTATTCTGGGGCATTCATTCTAAGATCAGAGGCAAAGTCACTTCAAAGCTCATATTGAGGCAGGCCATCCCTAGAGCATGATAAGTTGTCCTCTCCAGAAGACGGTTAATCAGAAGCACCTCTTCAATGTTCAAAATACTAAAGCAGAGTATTTTAAGTCATTTTAAGTCCTCTCGAGGCAAATCCCTTCAAAGATCATACAGTCTGGGGCAGTTACTTCGAGATTCGATAAATCTCTCCAAGAGTTTGAAGACCGTGGGGCAGTGTGAACGCCCGGTCCTCTGTGAAATCCTCTTGAGATGAGTTCTCCCATTAGACCCTGTGGTTTGAGGCAAGTCAGGAAGGAACCGTTGTTCACTCTTGATGATCAGTATGCAGTGATCAGCAGAAACTTGGAGTACTGAGTATCTCCCTCAGCAAAGAGCCAGATGATATCCTTTCAGCGAGGTGTTGGAATTGATATTTTTCCCCAAGCAGATGGTCGTCCTCAAATCGAAAAGGGTTCTTTATGAAGATTCCTTATCCCCAGCAGTGCAGGTGGATTCCTCATTCTCAGCAGGGTAAGACGATGGAATATGTTCAAGCAGGTTGGAGACAGTGAGAAGTCAGAGTATTGTCTTCCTCAAAAGTCAGATTCGGTATTTCCCCGCAAGTCAAAGTCCAATGGTTATTGGCAGTCTCAGTAGTTCAAAGTCCAATCTTCATTGGCATCTCCTCGACAGAGTTTGCAATTCACTTTGCAGTTCCCCTACAGAGTTTACATCACCAGTGGTTATTGGTGGTACAGTTGGTTATCTTCCCACGAGAGATCAGATATTGGTGATCCCTTCCTCAGTAAAGTCTGCTTGTTCTACTCTGCGCATTCCCCGGTGGAGTGTCCTCTCATTCTTGCATATAGTAATCATCATTGCATTGCATCCTCAAAATGCGTAGCATTTCCATTTCGTATGGAGCATTACGCCATAGAAAAAATTCAAACATGCATCGAAGCATAAGCCAGATTTGGTACCTTGTGCGAAAGCCCAGATCAACCCTCAATCAAAACAGTGATTCCAATCCTCTAAAGAGAGCTCCAACCTCAGAGTTGACGCCCTTTTTTACCAACCTCAGAGTTGACGCCTTTCTCCAACTTCAAAGTTGTTGGATACCTTTTCTCGACCTCAGAGTTGATGAATAATCCTTTTTTTTCCAACCTCAGAGTTGACGCCCTTCTTCCCCAATCTCGGAATTGACGCCTCTTTCCCCAACCTCAGAGTTGTCGTATATCTTCTCCCCAATCTCAGAATTGACGCCCTTCCTCCCCAACCTCAGAGTTGACATCTGTCTGTCCAACCTCAGAGTTGACGCCTTTCTCCAACTTCAAAGTTGTTGCATACCTTTTCTCGACCTCAGAGTTGATGAATAATCCTTTTTTTTCCAACCTCAGAGTTGACGCCCTTCTTCCCCAATCTCGGAATTGACGTTTCTTTCCCCAACCTCAGAGTTATCGTATATCTTCTCCCCAATCTCAGAATTGACGCCCTTCCTCCCCAACCTCAGAGTTGACATCTGTCTATCCAACCTCAGAGTTGACGCCTTTCTCCAACTTCAAAGTTGTTGCATACCTTTTCTCGACCTCAGAGTTGATGCCTTTCGTCCCCAACCTCAGAGTTGTCGTATCTCCTTTCTTCCCCCACCTCAGAGTTGTCATATCTCCTTTCGTCCCCAACCTCAGAGTTGACATCCCTGTCTCCAACCTCAGAGTTGACGTATATCCTTCTTCTGACTAACCTCAAAGTTGATGTCTATCTTGTCCTCAACCTCAGTGTTATTGTTTACTTCAAATTTTCTCAATCTCGGAGCGAATGCCATTTTTCCTCAACCTCAGAGTTGATGGTCTACCTTCTTATCCCCAGCGAAGTCCACTTTCTGTAGGTCTTCCTTTGCGGGTGCGATTGAGGTCGTATTCGTATTTTCTTTGTGTGTATACTGATTGAGGCCAGTCTTCCTTTGTGGGTACGGTTGAGGTCGTATTTGCTATTCTTCAGCACGCTCCATTTCGTTATCCTCACCATTAGCAAATTTTCGGGTTCTTTCGGTATTCAATCCCCGTGTATCCTGGAATGTCTGAAAGCCGTCGCTATCATACCTTCTGGATCAAGTTGATTAAATAGGGGCAGCTGTAGCACCCCAAAATTTGCTCTCTTACTTTAGTACAAACTGGCCTATGTTTCATTTCATTTTTTGCATTATCATGTGTGCATATCATTGGTTCTTAGCATGGGGTCAAGGTGCATGAGGAAGTTCAAGAGGAGAAGATGTTCTTCAAGGGTCAAGTTTCATACCATTTATCAAGGATCAAGAGTTTGTGCTAAAGTTACTAAATATGGAAATGACCTATAATTTGAAAGATTCCATTTTTAGCAAGTTTTTGCACTACATTCAACTTAACTCTTCACCACCAAGAAAGCTTAAAATGAATTTTTCTCAAACATGAAAGTTGAAGATCTTTTTCTCCCCTTTCCAACAAGTACTAGATGGTCTCCATATCATTTGTGAAACTCAAGTTATGATCAAAAGAAGGCAAGGTGGTTTTTAGGGTTTTCTCATGGTTCCATTTTCACAACTTTTGCATTTTTGGAACATATGGACCTATAATTGATTCTATTGCTTCAAGTCATATTCTAACATCCAAGTACACCTCATGGGAATAATCTTTGGCCTTGGAATCAAGTGGATCCATGACTTATTCATCACTTATCTCACATTGTGCAATTTTGCAAAATCAATGAAAATTCATAAACCAAGACATCTCAAGGCCCAAATTCAATTCAGGTGTGATTAGCAATTGATAAATGAGTGATCCATCATAAAAGGCTTGGGTGTACATGCATGGAGGAGGGTGTATAACTCAAAGTGCAAATTTCCAAAATCACCCAAAACTCATTAATTGAGGAATTAATCAGACCTAAATGATTATCAGTGGAATGACCTAGAGTATATAAGCTTACTAATGCACTCATTGGAGGGGAGGCACGTTATTTTGAGGAGAATTCAAGTTTCAACCCTAATCCTTCATTCCTTCGAATCTCATCATCCACAAAAGCTTCTCAAAAAATTCCTTCACAATCTGAATCCTTGGGTTCCATAGAGCACGAATCAACCACCATCTGAAGCTAACAACAAGGACACAAATTGCATAATCTCAGGTTAGTGACAATTTGCATGATCCTAAAACTCAATTTTTTGATGCGAAAAATAGTCTATGATACTCACTGATGATTCTGATGTATTTTATTTTGAGTTTGGACATGTAATATGGTTGTATCGTGAGTTTTAAGGTTTTGAATCCAAACTTGTTTCATTCGATTCTCCTTATGTGTTGGTTGTTTATGATTTTTAATGGCATATTATTGATCCTCATGGAATTCTGGTCAGAATAGTGTATTGGTTTGCATGTTCTGGTAAGTTTTTGGTTGCAGGTGGCCGGAAGGGACGACCGGAGCTAGGGCTCCAGCGTCTGGTTTGATTTCCGGCGAAGCTAGGGTTTATGTAAAGGAGACGAAATCATGACCGTCCGTTGCCTTGATCTAACGGCCCACAGCGTGCCATGTTTGTTAAAATTCTGTTTTATTTTATTGGTTACGTGTGTGACGTTCCATGATTAGTTTTGTGCACCTCTAATTTGAGCTATCCATTTCATTTAATTTTGGATTTGATGATTCGTTTGTGTCCGAAGATATGATCTGATGGCTATTACAATGCCAACACATTAATGATATGGTGTGCTCATCACATGTGGTTTTTTAATTGTTGAGTAATTTGGTATACGCGCGTGCATGTTTATTATGGTGTACTGTGGGATCCTGGCCTCTCATCATGAGTACACGTGGTTTTTGTTGACTTAATATGAAGCGTCAGATTGATCCAATGGTGAGTGTTAAGTCAATCAGTTGACTAGATCATTGTATTTTTATTTTTATTTCGCTGATGGGTTTTTGGTTTGGGCTTGATAATTGCACCCCTCCTTTGGGCCCAGGTTTATTTTCCAACGTGTTGTGGTTGCTGTTTACACCCCCCACTTGTTTTATTTTCTATTTTACTTTATTTAATTATTGCATTTCATTTTTGTTTTCTAAAAATAGTTTAGTGCATTAAAAAATTATAAAAAAAATAACGAATCATGTTTAGAATTTTATAAGATTTTTCCAAATTTTACTTTCTTATTTTATTTTATTTTTAACTTCTGAATTAATTATTTGGGTAATTTTTTTTTGAATTGTTCTTATTGTGCACACTTTGCATTGTGGAATTTATTTCTCATAGCACGTAAAACATTTTGAGTCCATTCTTTTTGCATTGTTTCACCAACATATTAAAGTTCATTAAAACAGTTTTCTCATATTTTTAAATTCATTTCATATTGCATTTAGTCCCTTTCTTTTGCATATTGAACCATGTTTCCTACTTGATCTTTGCGTGATTGTTTGAGTGACTTATCTTGTGAATTTTTGCATGAGTTTTTGACATGATGTTTACCCCTGGTTGAGGTGTTTTGAGAATTAATTTGGTATTTGTTAAAGATGTTTTACTAATTATTTGATTGCTCTTTGTTTGAGGTCTCTTTTATGCACATCTATGATCATTGCTCATTACTTGTTTGAGAAGGCACTTGTGCCATTGTTTGGGGCTTATTTCTTTGACTTCATGAACCATGTTTGAATTATTATGGGTCATTTGATTGCAGTTATATGTCATTGGTGTGAGGTTGTTGCATATTGTGTGCACATGTTCAATGCTTGATTTACATGCCTCTGTTTGACTTATCTTCTCACTTCTTCTCATCCATGCCTCTCCATGATTTATGTTTGGTTTATGTATGCCATGCTATATCATCCCTTTGCACTTCATTTGATATATGTTTCTGAGGCACACCGAAATGCATTGCTGAAGATTTTGAATATGGCCTATGTACCGCAGGAAATATCTGTCAACCTGTTAGAAGGGGTTATGGCTCATGTGAATGCTAGTAATGGCTTGGGTTTCACCGATTTAGATCTGACTCCAGCTTGGAGGAATCACAATAACGCTTTGCATATTTCAGTGGAATGCCGTGGTTCCTTATTGTCGCATGTGTTAGTTGATACTGGGTCATCTTTGAATGTGCTGCCGAAGAAGGCTTTGATGAAGTTAGATACTCGTGGGTTGATTTGTACACCAAGTGACTTGGTGGTACGTACTTTTGATGGCTCCAAAAGGTCAGTATTTGGAGAGTTAGTTCTGTCGATCAAGGTGGGTCCTGAGATTTTCAACACCACCTTGTTGGGTCGCCCTTGGATCCATGGTGCTGGAGCAGTAACATCTACGCTACACTAGAAGTTGAAGTATATGGTGGATAGCCACGTTGTGACTGTTTGTGGTGAGGAAGAGATCATTGTGAGTCACCTATCGACCTTCAAGTATGTAGAGGTAGATAATGAAGTACAGGAAACTTTGTGCCAAGCCTTTAAAGCTGTGAAAATTCTCGAGGAACCCCCAAAGGCAGTCAATCATCCTGAGGTGGTTGCCCAACCCGAAGTTGTCAGACAACCAGAGGTTTCGATGTCCTCTTTCAAAGAGGCGCGCGCTATAGTTGAAGCTAGTGGTTCTCAAAAGTGGGGCAGTGTCATTGATGTTCAAAGAAAGCAGGATACCCATGGACTAGGGTACAAGCCACCCCGACGAGCTCAAGAGCCTCCCAAGTATGCTGGCCCAATTCGGTTCATAAGTGCTGGGGTTTTCTTTAATCAGGTTAATGCTATTGAGGATGAAGGAGATAGTGACTGTGACATGGATGAATGGATCCATCCCTGCACCCCTGGTCAGAGTTTAGGCAACTGGTCTTCCGAGAAAGTCATCCAAGTGACTTGCTCGGAGTAATTCACTTTTGTTTTCTGTTATGTTAAATCCTACGTTCCGCCCAGGACGTGGTGATATTTATTTGTAGGGCTTGGATGTTTTATTTGCTACTTTAATCATCAATAAAGGACGTTTTTTCATTCAAATATTTTGATCCCTGTTTTTCTGTTTTTTACTTTTTGCATTAACCCACTTCAAAATGGCAATGTGTTTTCTTGTTTGTTGCACTCATAATAAACATAAAACATCCATCATGCAGGTTTCTTTGTTCAGATTCCACCCATCATGACTTAGCTATGGCTCGATATGACTTCGACAATCCTATCTATCAAGCCGAAGAAGAGATTAATGAAGACTATGACCTGCCAGAGGAATTAGCCAGGCTGCTGAAACAAGAGGAAAGGGTTATTCTACCTTATCAAGAGGAAGTTGAGACTGTTAATATGGGAACTGAGGATGTTAAACGAGAAGTAAGGGTTGGGACTGCTTTGGAAGACACTGTTAAAGGAAGACTGGTTGAGTTGCTTCGAGAGTATGTGGATATCTTCGCCTGGTCTTACTAAGACATGCCCGGGCTTGACACTGACATTGTTGCACATCGGTTGCCGCTTAAAGAGGGTTGTATTCCAGTAAAGCAGAAACTGAGAAGGACGAAACCAGATATGGCTGTCAAGATCAAGGAAGAGGTTCAGAAATAGTTGGACGCCAGATTTCTTGCTGTGACAAATTATCCTCCGTGGGTTGCTAATATTGTACCTGTACCTAAGAAGGATGGGAAGGTCAGGATGTGTGTTGATTACCGAGATCTGAATAGGGCGAGCCCGAAGGATGATTTCCCGCTCCCCCACATTGATGTGTTAGTAGACAATACTGCTAAATATTCTATATTTTCCTTCATGGATGGCTTCTCTGGGTATAACCAAATCAAAATGGCCCCAGAGGCATGGAGAAAACAACGTTCATAACACTGTGGGGAACATTTTTCTACAAGGTAATGCCCTTTGGACTGAAGAATGCTGGGGCAACCTATCAGTGGGCAATTGTGACTCTCTTTCATGATATGATTCACAAGGAGATTGAAGTCTATGTTGATGACATGATTGCGAAGTCACAGACAGAGGAAGAACACCTGGTGAACCTCCAGAAGCTGTTTGAAAGGTTGAGGAAGTTCAGACCGAGATTGAATCTGAACAAGTGCACTTTCTGTGTGAGGTCTGGTAAATTGCTCGGATTCATTGTTAGTGAAAGAGGTATCGAGGTTGATCCTGCAAAAATAAGAGCCATACAAGAGATGACTGAGCCAAGAACAGAGAAACAGGTTCATAGTTTCTTGGGGAGGTTGAATTATATTGCTAGGTTCATCTCTCATCTTACGGCCACGTGTGAACCAATTTTCAAGTTGTTAAGAAAAGATCAAGAGGTCAGGTGGAATGAAAATTGTCGAGAGGCGTTTGAAAAGATAAAGGAATATTTGCAGGAACCTCCAGTCCTTATGCCACCGGTTCCCGGGAGACCATTAATTATGTACCTTACGGTTCTTGAGAATTCGATGGGTTGTGTGCTCGGTCAACACGACGAGACAGGTAGGAAGGAGCACGCCATTTACTACCTGAGTAAGAAGTTCACTGATTATGAATCAAGATACTCTATGTTGGAGAAGACATGTTGTGCACTCGCTTGGGCAGCCAAGCGTCTGAGGCAGTATATGTTAAACCACACAACCTTGTTGATTTCGAAGATGGATCCGATTAAGTACGTGTTTGAGAAGCAAGCACTTTCTGGAAGGATAGCCCGTTGGCAGATGGTTTTGACAAAATACCATATTCAGTATGTTTCCCAGAAGGCCATTAAGGGAAGTGTTCTGTCAGAATATCTCGCTGAACAGCCGGTCGAGGATTATCAGCCAATGAAGTTTGAGTTTCCAGACGAACATGTTATGTTTCTGAAAATGAAAGATTGTGAAGAGCCTCTGCCTGATGAAGGACCTGAGATTGGGTCTCAATGGAAGCTGATTTTTGATGGGGCTGTCAACTCATATGGTAATTAAATTGGGGCAATCATTACAACTCCAAAGGGTTCTCATATACCTTTCACTGCCCGATTAGCATTCGTGTGTACCAACAACGAGGCGGAGTATGAAGCATGCATCATGGGGTTAGAAGAAGCAATTGATCTGAGAATTAAGAACCTCGATGTCTATGGTGATTCTGCATTGGTAGTTAATCAGATTATAGGAGAATGAGAGACTCGTCAGGAGAATTTGGTGCCTTATAACAACTATGCCAGAACGTTGTTACCTTTCTTTGACAGGGTGGATTTTCATCATGTGCCCCGAGTTGAGAATCAGATGGCTGATGCGTTGGCGACATTGGCATCCATGTATAAGGTGAACCATTGGAATGAAACTCCTTCGATTAGAATCATGCATCTGGATAGACCAGCTTTTGTGTTTGCAATTGAAGATGTGTCAGATGGCAAACTGTGGTATCATGATATTAAGGTTTTTCTGAAGAGACAGGAGTATCCAGAGGGTGCCTCCACCAAGGATAAGAAGACTCTGAGAAGGTTGTCAGGAAACTTCTTTCTGAACAAGGATGATGTGTTATATAAGAGGAACTTAGATATGGTTTTGCTACGTTGTGTTGATGAATACGAGGCAGGTTTGTTGATGGGGAAAATTCACGAGGGTTCTTTCGGTACTCACTCCAGTGGGCACACCATGGCTAGAAAGTTGTTGAGGGCAGGATATTACTGGATGACTATGGAGTCTGATTGTTTCAAGTACGCCCGAAAGTGCCATAAATGCCAGATTTATGCAGATAAGATGCATGTACCGCCTACGCCTCTAAACGTGTTATCATCTCCTTGGCCTTTTGCAATGTGGGGCATAGATATGATTGGAAAGATTGAGCCCACTGCTTCCAATGGGCATCGTTTCATTTTGGTTGCCATTGACTATTTCACAAAGTGGGTGGAAGTAGCCTCGTACGCCAACGTCACCAAACAAGTGGTAGCCCGGTTTATAAAGAAGGATATCATCTGTCGTTATGGGGTCCCAGAGAGAATCATTATTGATAATGGCTCGAATTTTAACAATAAGATGATGAAGGAACTATGTCAGAGTTTCAAGATCGAACATCATAACTCCTCTCCATATCGTCCGAAGATGAATGGTGTTGTTGAGGCAGCGAATAAGAATATCAAGAAGATTGTGCAGAAGATGGTGGTAACGTATAAAGATTGGCATGAGATACTACCTTATGCCCTACATGGCTATCGTACTTCAGTGCGTACGTCAACTGGGGTAACCCCTTTCTCATTGGTATATGGTATGGAAGCGGTTTTACCCTTAGAGGTCGAGATTCCGTCTTTGAGAATTCTGGCAGATGTGAAGCTTGATGAAGCTGAATGGGTGCGTTCCAGATTGGATCAGTTGAACCTTATTGAAGAAAAGAGATTGGCAGCCATCGCACATGGTCGGTTGTATCAGAACAGGATGAAGCACGCCTTTGACCAGAAAGTGCGTCCTTGGAGTTTTCAGATAGGCGAATTGGTTTTGAAAAGGATCCTTCCTCCTCAGACAGATCACAGGGGCAAATGGGCTCTAAACTACGAGGGGCCATATGTAGTAAGAAAGGTTTTCTCTGGTGGAGCCTTACTACTTTCAACTATGGATGGCGAAAATTTTACATCCCCTATGAACGCAGACGTGGTCAAAAAATACTTCGCATAAAAGAGACCCGCTGGACATAAAAAGAAAGTCCAGGCAAAAAGGGGCATCCTGGCGAACCATAAAAAGGAAAAGGTTCGGGCAAAAATTAGGGATAAAATGTAAAAAAGAAACATGTAAACCCGCAAAGTTGAAAACTGGTAAAGGCAACTTTGGCAAGAATGGGTATCCCGGTGGATTGAAAACCCGAAAAGGGCGATCCAGGCAAAAGTTAGGGATTTGAAAGCGAAAGGCTATGGTCTGCGTTCGATCTGTGAAGCGTTTTCGATACTTGGAAATTTTGAAAGAAAGGAATCAGTACAGTTAGTCTCTTCAAAGGTCAAGATATTTGTGGATAAGCAAGACATATGGGTCATAGCTGAGTTGAATCATGGTGGATATCTATTCCCGCATTGCTGACATATGTATTTTCCTTTTACTTTTGCGCAATTACCTCTTTTTAGGAATTGCTTCCAATTGTAAATGCCTATTTACAGGCCACTTTTCTCAATAAAATTTTCATTTCACTCAGAGAGCTTTCCGTTGTTTGTTTTACTCTTACTATTTTGTTTGCAAAAACGTCCGATATTTTTGATAAACATTGCATATAAAACTTCGAGCTTTGCGGAGCATAACGAAAAGCAGTAGAAATTACTTAGGCATTAATGGTGATAGTCATGTTGTGGCATATTCTATCTGTTGTCATTTGACTTGCAGGACAACAACATTGTACTCCCCCAGTAGGGTTGCTCTCCCCAGCATTGAGATTGCACCTTTCCTCAGCAGAGCGGACCTTCCCCAGCAGGAGACTTGGGAAGTATCTTCTCTGGATCAAGAAGTTATTTCCCCACGGAGTCAGGATGTCCATTTTCCCCATCCAGTCAGGAAGTGTGCTCTCACCGACAACGTTATGTTCTAACCCCTGGCGAGGCGAGGTTAAAGTCATTCTCCCCATCAGCAGGCTAAGATCAGCAGTATCCCCAAGTGGGATGGTATTATGGACTGTTTTTCCCAAGCAGGATGGTATTATGGGCTGGCATCCCCCAGCAGGTTCTAAGCCCATTTGTTATTAGCAATTTTCAGTAACAAACTTCTGGTTCCGTTATTGGCATTTGTTCTCAACTCCCCCAGCATAGGAGAAACCTCAGGTCTTGGAGGTTACCTCCAGTAAAGGACATGTGTAATCCCCGGTAGCGTGGATGTTCTTTTGGGATTTCATCCCCAGCAGAAGTTGTTGATCTAAAGGGTCGGTCAGTGTGATCCTTCTCAGCAGAGTTCTTGGATTCAGAGGACAATTTATTTTTGTCATCCCCAGCTGAATTGGTCTTTTCTCTCCAGCATTTATTTTGCTGGAGGGTCCCTTTTGCATATCATAAGCATTTGCATTGCATCCTCAACGCATAGCATTTCCATTTCGCACGGAGCATTACGCCAAAAATTCAAACATTTACATTCGAAGCATAAGCCAGGTTTGATACTTTCCTTGCCAGTTCTCTTTCTCAGCAGAGATGGCATAACTCAGGAGATTTTGGAGGGATGCGTTCCTCATACTTGTGCTCCCCGGCAGAGTCTTTTATTTAGACTTCTCCTTTCCCCAACGAAGTCATCTTGCCTATGGATTATGAGTCGGTTGGGAGTTTGCCTTTGTTAGCCCTTTCTCTTTTGTGAAATCCTGTTCTCACCTGGTAGTCAGTTCTCGTTTGACGTATTCTATTTTCCGGTTTCTCTTTCTCAGTAGGGGTGGTATAAATCAGGAGTTTTGCTTCACGTTACCCCCAGCGAAGTCCGCTTTCTATAAGTGTTCCTTTGCGAGTACGATTGAGGTCGTATTCGTCTTTTTCTTTGTGGGTAGAGTGATTGAGGCCAGTCTTCCTTTGCTGGTACGATTGAGGTCGTATTCATTTTGTGGGTGCGATTGAGGTTGTATTCATATTTTCCTTGTGGGTAGAGTGATTGAGGTCAGTCTTCCTTTGCGGGTACGATCGAGGTCGTATTCATCTTTATTCTTTGCGGGTAGAGTGATTGAGGTCAGTCTTCCTTTGCGGGTACGATCGAGGTCGTATTCGTCTTTTTCTTTGTGGGTAGAGTGATTGAGGTTCGTCTTCCTTTGCAGGTACGATCGAGGTCGTATTCGTCTTTTTCTTTGTGGGTAGAGTGATTGAGGTCAGTCTTCCTTTGTGGGTATGATTGAGGTCGTATTCGTCTTTTTTCTTTGTGGGTAGAGTGATTGAGGTCAGTCTTCCTTTGTGGGTACCATCGAGGTCGTATTCGTCTTTTTCTTTGTGGGTAGAGTGATTGAGGTCAGTCTTCCTTTGCGGGTACGATCGAGGCCGTATTCGTCTTTTTCTTTGTGGGTAGAGTGATTGAGGTCAGTCTTCCTTTGTGGGTATGATTGAGGTCGTATTCGTTTTTTTCTTTGTGGGTAGAGTGATCGAGGTCAGTCTTCCTTTGCGTGTACGATTGAGGTCGTATTCGTCTTACTTTTGTGGGTATGGTTGAGGTCGTACTCCTTATTTTTCAGCATGCTCCATTTCGTTATTCTCACCATTAGCAAATTTCCGGGGCTCTTTCGGTATTCAATCCCCGTGTATCCTGGAATGTCTGAGAGCCATCGCTATCATACCTCCAGGCCCAAGTTGATTGAATAGGGGCAGCTGTAGCACCCCAAAATTTGCTCTCCTACCTTTAGTATTAACTGGCTTGTGTTTCATTTCATTTTTGCATTATCATGTGTGCATATCATTGGTTCTAAGCATGGGGTCAAGGTGCTTGAGGCAGTTCAAGAGGAGAAGGTGTTGTTCAAGGGTCAAGTTTCATACCATTTATCAAGAATCAAGGGTTGGTACAAAAGTTACTAAATATGGAAATGACCTATAATTTGAAAGTTTCCATTTTTGGCACGTTTTTACAATACATTCAACTTGACTTTTCACCATCATGGAAGCTTCAAATGAATTTTTCTCAAACATGAAAGTTGAAGATCTTTTTCTCCCCTTTCCAACAAGTACTAGATGGTCTCCATATCATTTGTGAAACTCAAGTTATGATCAAAAGAAGGCAAGGTGGTTTTTAGGGTTTTCTCATGGTTCCATTTTCACAACTTTTGTATTTTGGGACATATGGACCTATAATTGATTCTATTGCTTCAAGTCATATTCTAACATCCAAGTACACCTCATGGGAATAATCTTTGGCCTTTGAATCAAGTGGATCCATGACTTATTCATCACTTATCTCACATTGTGCAATTTTGCAAAATCATTGAAAATTCATAAACCAAGACATCTCAAGGCCCAAATTCAATTTAGGTGTGATTAGCAATTGATAAATGAGTGATCCATCATAAAAGGCTTGGGTGTACATGCATGGAGGAGGGTATATAACCCATTATGCAAATTTCCAAAATCAACCAAAACTCCTTAATCAAGGAATTAATAAGACCTAAATGATATTCAGTGGAATAACCTAGAGTATATAAGCTTACTATTGCACTCATTGGAGGGGAGGCACGTTATTTTGAGGAGAATTCAAGTTTCAACCCTAATCCTTCATTCCTTCGAATCTCATCATCCACAAAAGCTTCTCAAAAAATTCCTTCACAATCTGAATCCTTGGGTTCCATAGAGCACGAATCAACCACCATCTGAAGCTAACAACAAGGACACAAATTGCATAATCTCAGGTTAATGACAATTTGCATGATCCTAAAACTCAATTTTTTGATGCGAAAAATAGTCTATGATACTCACTGATGATTCTGATGTATTTTATTTTGAGTTTGGACATGTAATATGGTTGTATCGTGAGTTTTAAGGTTTTGAATCCAAACTTGTTTCATTCGATTCTCCTTATGTGTTGGTTGTTTGTGATTTTTAATGGCATATTATTGATCCTCATGGAATTCTGGTCAGAATAGTGTATTGGTTTGCATGTTCTGGTAAGTTTTTGGTTGCAGGTGGCCGAAAGGGACGACCGAAGCTAGGGCTCCAACGTCTGGTTTGATTTCCAGCGAAGCTAGGGTATATGTGAAGGAGACGAAATCATGACTGTCCGTTGCCTTGATCTAACGGCCCACAGCGTGCCATGTTTGTTAAAATTCTGTTTTATTTTATTGGTTACGTGTGTGACGTTCCATGATTAGTTTTGTGCACCTCTAATCTGAGCTATCCATTTCATTTAATTTTGGATTTGATGATTCGTTTGTGTCCGTTGATATGATCTGATGGCTATTACAATGCCAACACATTAATGATATGGTGTGCTCATCACGTGTGGTTTTTTAATTGTTGAGTAATTTGGTATACGCGCGTGCATGTTTATTATGGTGTACTGTGGGATCCTGGCCTCTCATCATGAGTACACGTGGTTTTCGTTGACTTAATATGAAGCGTCAGATTGATCCAATGGTGAGTGTTAAGTCAATCAGTTGACTGGATCATTGTATTTTTATTTTTATTTCGCTGATGGGTTTTTGGTTTGGGCTTGATAATTGCACCCCTCCTTTGGGCCCAGGTTTATTTTCCAACGTGTTGTGGTTGTTGTTTACACCCCCCACTTGTTTTATTTTCTATTTTACTTTATTTAATTATTGCATTTCATTTTTGTTTTCTAAAAATAGTTTAGTGCATTAAAAAATCATAAAAAAAATAATGAATCATGTTTAGAGTTTTATAAGATTTTTCCAAATTTTATTTTCTTATTTTATTTTATTTTTAACTTCTGAATTAATTATTTGGGTATTTTTTTTTTGAATTGTTCTTATTGTGCACACTTTGCATTGTGGAATTTATTTCTCATAGCACGTAAAACATTTTGAGTCCATTCTTTTTGCATTGTTTCACCAACATATTAAAGTTCATTAAAACAGTTTTCTCATATTTTTAAATTCATTTCATATTGCATTTTAGTCCCTTTATTTTGCATATTGAACCATGTTTCCTACTTGATCTTTGCGTGATTGTTTGAGTGACTTATCTTGTGAATTTTTGCATGAGTTTTTGAAATGATGTTTACCCCTGGTTGAGGTGTTTTGAGAATTAATTTGGTATTTGTTAAAGATGTTTTGCTAATTATTTGATTGCTCTTTGTTTGAGGCCTCTTTTATGCACATCTATGATCATTGCTGATTACTTGTTTGAGAAGGCACTTGTGCCATTGTTTGGGGCTTGTTTCTTTGACTTCATGAACCATGTTTGAATTATTATGGGTCATTTGATTGCAGTTATATGTCATTGGTGTGAGGTTGTTGCATATTGTGTGCACATGTTCAATGCTTGATTTACATGCCTCTGTTTGACTTATCTTCTCACTTCTTCTCATCCACGCCTCTCCATGATTTATGTTTGGTTTATGTATGCCATGCCATATCATCCCTTTGCACTTCATTTGATATATGTTTCTGACCTTGGAGCTTTGCATTCGTGTCATATGTTATTCATGTCTCATCTTGCATATTTGAACATGTTTCTCTTATATGCTTCCTTCTCTTTCTTCTAATGATTCTTAATGCTTGGATACTTGTTTCTGTGCCTCATGTGACACTTGTATAGCATGTTTAGGCACATGTTTAGGTCATCCACATTCTGACTTGGATGAGTTTCATTTGGTTTATAACCATTTCTCTTTGGTTTGTGACTTGCTTGGGTTTCATTTGTCTTATAGTTACTTATGTCTGTTTTGTACTAACCTTTTATGCAGAGGCTGAGGTAAGTTATTTGAGGGTGTGGATAGTTATCCATGTTCACCCTCACTCTCTCTTTCTCATCTTCATCTCATTTCTTTTCCTTTAAGTGTTGGATTTCACTTTGTATGTGATTGAACTGGTTAATGTTTACTTGTGTTTGTTCACATGATCCCCTTAGGATTCCTAGCTCTGCTTAATTTCTGATTAAGCTGGGGGTAGGAGAGACATTAGGCTTTCAATCCTTTGTATGCTAACATTAGGTAGTCTTTCCTCCTAATCCTCCCCTTAGGGCCATCTTTTCATGATAACATTAAGATATAATCCCCTTAGTGTTTTTTTCTTTTCTTTTGAGTCCCTCTTCTCATCTCCTAACATCTCTAAGATACTTAATAAGGTCAACTTGCCTTGCACACAAACCTTAAACATAGGAAATGAAGATTGAGGGGTCCCCCTTCTCTCTTCTAGAGTGTTGAGCATACGTCCCATTGGGGACGACCATGCGATGCATTCGTTCCCGTGTCATAGACTTTGGTTCAAGGTGAGTTATGAACTAACTCATGTCACTTCTGTCTTAAAAAAATACAAACAAATTTCAAAACATTTTTGTCCTTCGGGATTGTCAAACTAAAGACTATTTTCAAAAAGGGCACGTTACTTTCCGTCTGAGTCGCAAACAGGCATCGACCCTAACTGCCGGACGCGAACTTAACGTCGCTCATAAAAAACACAAAAAGAACTTGGTCCGAACTACGTTGACTCTGAATTTCCCATTGCACAAAGGGAATACGTAGGCCTAGGACGTCGACGTCCTACCGAGTCTGTCTTTGTTTTCCCCTTCCCCGTTTCAGTACAGCCATTGATTTTAGGATAACTCACCCTTAGAATAGACAACAAGCGTGGATCCCATCGAGTACGATGGACGCGTGGGGTGCTAACACCTTCCCCTCGCATAACCGACTCCTGAACCCAGGTTATGGTTGCGATAACCATTCCTTTCCCTCTTCCTCAGGTTTATGCGGTGTTCCCTATCCCTCCCTTGGGATAAATATACATTACTGGCGACTCTGTGTTCCACGCCACTTTCGCGTTTGTACCTAGATGAAAAACCTGGGAGCGACAAGTCCCTCTGTACAGTTTTCAAAACAACGGTGCAATCATCGTTAAAACCTGGGCCTTTCCTTGAGCTGTAAGCCCCAACAATCTTTTCAAAGCACTTTCTCCTTTGATTTTGAATATAATATTGTTATCAAAGTTTTCTCTTGTGTTTCTTCCAAATTCAAGAACTTTCCTGGCTTGATCTATTCTCTGTGAATAGCATGTCTTGAATTTCTCTTGGTTTGGGGACCAACAGGCTTCCTAAAAGCATCCCCGCCTCCTCTTGGGCGTTGTACAAGGACCCTTCGGCTTCTTAGAAGTTCTCATGCCTTCTCTTGGGATTAATACAAGGACCCTGGCGACCTCTTAAAGGTATAAGACATAACTTAGTCATCCTTTGCTAGAGCAAGTGTTTCCAGCATCAAAAACTCCAGTCGTTGTAAGGTTGATATCCATCCCTTAATAGTCGTGCCTCCTCTTGGGCATTGTACAAAAGATAAAACTCTAGACTTGGACAGTCTAAGACCCTTGAGCCTCGAAGACATTCTCAAGTTCACTTCAAACATAGGCAGAAGCCTGCTCTCTCTCATGAGAGTTCCCCACACTAGGACTCGCTTCAGGATCTCCAGAATCCACGGTGGTAAGATAGCCTCCTCTTGGGCTTTGTACAATGATTCTCCCTAGTGGTGATACCAAAACACTCTCTTGTTGAGTATAAAAGACTCTCTTGTTGAGTCATTTACCTTTTCGCCTCTATCTCGGGCTTCGTACGAGATACAAAAACACTCTCTTGTTGAGTATAAAAGACTCTCTTGTTGAGTCATTTACCTTTTCGCCTATATCTCAAGCTTCGTACGAGATACAAAAACACTCTCTTGTTGAGTATAAAAGACTCTCTTGTTGAGTCATTTACCTTTTCACCTCTATCTCGGGCTTCATACGAGATACAAAAACACTCTCTTGTTGGGTATAAAAGACTTTCTTGTTGAGTCAATCTTCCTTTTCGCCTCTATCTCGGGCTTCGTACGAGATAGCAAAACACTCTCATGTTGAGTATAAAAGACTCTCTTGTTGAGTCACCTCCCATTTAGCCTCTATCTTAGGCTTCGTACGAGATACTAAAACACTCTCTTGTTGAGTATAAAAGATTCTCTTTTTGAGTCAAACCTTTTCAGCCTCCGTCTTAGGCTTCATATAAGACAGATAAAAGATTCTCTTGTTGAGTCAAACCTTTTAGCCTCCGTCTTGGGCTTCATACAAGACACATAAAAGCCCTCTCTTGTTGAGTCAATCCCTTGTTAGCACTCTCTTACTGAGTAAACCCTTTTAGCCTCTATCTCGGGCTTCGTAGGAGACAGATAAAAAGCACCCTCTTGTTAGGTCAATCGCCTCCTCTTAGGATTTGTATAGAGAAATCCTCGATTGAGTCAATAAACCTTTTAGCATCAATTTGTGCCTTGCTCAGAGCATACAAACATCAATAACTCCTCTTTAGAGATGACAAATTCTCTCATCCACCCTTTTAGCTTCACATCTTGGGCTTTGAACAAGATACAAATCACCTTTAGCTTCATGTCTTGGGCTTTGAACAAGACACCAAAACAACCTTTTTCCTCCCTTAGAATAGGAGGAACTACGATCGCTCTGATTTCCCTGTTTCGTTAAACGGGAATACGTAGGCATAAGATTGAAAAATCTTAGCGAGCACACTAATAAAAAAACCGAAAATCGCGTATTTCCATCGAATCAACCCCAAAAGCATCAAATCTAAACACGTTACCTAAAACATCACAAATGATCCGAACATTGTGTTGTTAACAAAATAAACTGAAGTTGGGCCCACGTCTTAATAGCATCTGTAAAGCAGCAATTTTGACTATTTAACCTCAGTATGCGAGCAGGGTTAATTGGAGACATCTATTTCCCTTCCTTAATCAGCTTAACAGGATAAAAAATGAATCGAATTGTTGTACCCGTGCGATAGTGCTTCAAGACCACAAAAATCGCGCTACAGAGTGTAAGACCCAACCCCTTTTTGAAACCCAACTTGTTTTGGGCCTCAGACATTGTATAAGTCCCTCTGTACATTTTCAAAAGTTCGACGCGATCGTCGTCTTTTTAAACAATAAACCTTGGGCCTCTCCTTGAGTTGTAAGCCCCACCACTTGTACAAAAACAAATCTTTGGGCCTCTACTAGAGTGTAAGACCCAATCCCTTTTTAATCAAAACCTTTGGGCCTCAGACGTTGTATAAGTCCTAGTACAATCTTTTCAAAACAATTTCCCTTTTGATTTAGATTCAAGTATATAGTTGTTATCAAAACTTTCTTTAATTTCTTTGAACAACTAAGAATACAGCATGGAAGCTTGCTCACCTATAAGTTTTATCCGCTTTCATTTACTTGCTTTAATATATATAACTGTATTGTGGGAAGCTGCGCATGTTTAGTCTTCTTTCATTCTTGTAAATACATGTCAAATATATATAAGTGTATTGTGGGAAGCTGCGCACGATTAGTCTTCTTTCATACCCCTTTACATACTTGTCATATATCAATTGTATATATACTAGTATAGTTATTTAGAGTTTTCTCCGATAACTAGTGTCATACCCCAAATTTTGACCACTAAGATTTCCAATCCTTGTGCAAATCATCATCACAATATGGATGAATCATTAGTCTCCCCAAAGATGGGTGAGCATCCACTACAATCAGACTTAGGGTTTCAAGCCCTCTCAGAGCTCTTAGACAAAGGATCAATCAAGAAATGACATGATCTTCAACTTTTCTAGCCTCTCAAACACCCATAAAGGATCAAGAGGACTCACACTTCAATGATTAAGCACAATGCTTCTTCCTTCTAGGTGGATCAAGCCTTAAGATCGCCAGTGTCACCAAATTAGGGTTTGGTCGAACAGGGCCTCCAGATGGAAATTTTCCTCTGGGCATGAGCCAATGCTTTAAAGCATAGCCTAATATACCCCATGGAACCTCATGGACCCCATCATCAAGTCAATTTAGCCTCAGGGGATGCATTCACTAAAAATCAGGAATTAGGGTTTCTTGACCTAATTCACCCCTAAGTTGACTTTTGGGACAAAACATGAGCCAAGACCTCAAGATGGGATTTGAGGGTCTCAAATACATCACATTGATCCATTTGCAACAATGGATTGATCCAAGAAGCTTGAGCAACAAGTTTCAATTTCATCAGAACCACAATTAGGGTTTCGTGGAAAAAGTCAACTGTATCTTTGACTTTTGATCAGGACATGCTCCCAAACCCTAAAACATGATTCAATACACCCTATAACACCTATGGAATCAATCCATCAAGTTTGATTTAGGTCAAGACTTGATTTCATAGAGGATCGCACAGTTTGGAATTCATCTGATAAAAAGTCAACTGTGCACAAAAGTCAAACTTTGTCTTTTTGAGATTTTTCATAATTATGGTTCTTTGACCCCAAAATGATGTTAATGTATGATTGGAATCATCATAAATCAAGAAAAATCAAGAAAAGTGGAATCACCATAAAAACTTAAAAAAATTTCTAAGTTATGGAACAAAGTGGCTAGGGTACCAACTTTGGAGGACCATAACTCCTAAACCACAAGGCCATTTTTCCCCATCCAAAGCTGAAGTTGTAGCCCTCATGGCCCTCTACAAAAGCTTAAACTACACCTCATTCCAATTCATTATGGATTTTGAGTTGTGGAATGATCAAAGTGGCTGAAAACATGTAATGCCACTTTTTCCAACACTTAGTGAAATTTTCACTAAGTCGGAATCTGCCTTCACTTTTTTCCAAATGTAGGGACATTTTTCACTTGGATCCAAAAAGTATCAAAACCAATTATGATCAAACAGTTATTGTATCATATGAGGGCTTTCCAAAATGGCCAAGAACTCCATCAAATTCCACTTGAGCCATGAGATATGACAATGGCAACATGCCTTGCTGAAAACTGTCAAGGCAAGGCAGATTTTGGAGTTTTGCTCGATTTGCCAAATTTGTGCAATTCCAAGCAACTCTATCCATGTGAACACCTCAAGGGGGGGGGGGGGGGACCAAGGAGGAACCAACTCTGATCCCAAGCCTCCCAAGTCTTTGGAACCAAAAATAGCATGCCAAACCTAGAATTGCCTAAAAGATGGACAAGACTCCAATTTTGGATTGGAGCATTCAATGCATACACTAAGGTGGCATGGACTGAGCCATTGCCAACTGAATTCAGTCAAGACTTATCCAAGACCAAGGGAACCAACAGCATGTGCCCTAACCTCTAGTCAATGGCTAGAGGAGACTTGGATTCTCATTGATCAACATTGGCCAAACCTATGCAGCAGTTGCCAATCACTATTGATCCCAAAACAAACTTGCTCTACTATAAATAGAGCTCATTTGTGCTCAGTTTGAGTACACCAAAGCCATCAAACAGATGCTTTCCTCAAAATCACCTTCTCACTTCCAAATTTGCCTTCCAATGCAAGTCACTATCGGCTTTTAAGTTTGAGAACAATTCCAACCAAACCAATCACACACACACACACACACACCTCATAAACATCATATAGAAGTGATCCAAACACTCACATAACATCTGGAACACCAAAATCACAAAATCACTAGCCAATTGCTCAATCCTTTGACAGATTTGCAGTTGGGGTGCTATCTCAAGTTCCAGATCATTTCAATCCATTCAAAGCATCCAGACACACTCCATGGCACCTAGGGAAGCTATCCAGATCATTGGAACCTAGCTGTAACACCCCTAACCCAAAACACGATCACCAGCTGCAAGTGGTAAGCATGAGCTCTTCTAACTCTATGATCCATGCAATTTTTGCTGCACAATAATTTGGCCATATGTTCATAATCATGCATAGAGTGTTTACCCTCAATCAATTGCTTTGTATGAATCGTGTATGGAATTTCTGAACCTTCATGCAGAATTTAGGGTTCTTGAGGTTTCTCTTTGATTTCTTATTCCATGCTTAAAATAAATGAAATTAAAGACCATAGACATGATCGTGAGGTGAAAACGAGCAAATTGATATGTAGATTGCATGATATAATCAAGTATTCAGTGAGATTGGATAGAAAACGCAAATCTGCAGAAACAGACGGTGCCGCATGTTCTTGGTGCCATTTTCAAACATTTGAATATTTGAATTTATTTTATTTAATTGATTCAAAAATTAATTTCTCTCTGAGTTTTAATGATTTTGAGTCGATTCTTTTTTTAATAATTCACAAAAATGTTAAAATATTTTATTTTACCAAAAAATCCCAAAAAATACCATTTATTTTATATAATTGATATTTTTGCCAAGAATTAATATTTTAATTATTTTTGACATTTAAAATATTTTTTCCTTCTTGATTTTGCAAATTTTACTGATTTCTAATCATTTTGTAGGTCAAAACATGATTTTTGAAACATTAATCTAAGATCACAATTTTTTTTCCACATGTTAAACTATTTTGATCATTTTAATTGAATTTTTTATTCAATTAAAATACATTTTGGAAACAAATTAGGGTATTAATTAATTCAACCCACATCAAACATTTTATAACTTTTTGGGCCTCTAATAGAGTGTAAGACCCAATCCCTTTGTAAATACACCACTTTTTGGGCCTCAGTCATTGTATAAGTCCCACTGTATTTTCAAAAACAACGGCGCGATCGTCGCCTTTTTAAACAAACCTTGGGCCTCTCCTCGAGCTATAAGACCCATTCAAAATCCTTTTGGGCCTCTAATAAAGTGTAAGACCCAATCCCCTTTTGAAACCAAAAACTTTTGGGCCTCAGTCATTGTATAAGACCCACGGGGTTTTCAAAACCTCGGCGCGATCGCCGCCCTTTTCAAATAAACCATTGGGCTTCTCCTTGAGCTATAAGACCCATCTTTATTCACTTTCAATCATTTTGGGCCTCTTGAGAGAGTGTAAGACCCATCTCCTTGTACAGAAAATCTTTCTTGGGCCTCAGTCACTTGTATAAGTCCCTGTACAAAACGACAGTGCGATCCCTGATTAAACCCTGGGCCTCTCCTTGAGCTGTAAGCCCCAACAATCTTTTCAAAAGCACTTTCTCCTTTGATTTTGTAACATACTGTTATTTTCAATTTCTTTGTTGAATAACTAACCAAATAGCATGGAAGCTCTACAACCGAGTAAGTGTTTACCCGCTTTCATTTACCGCTTTCATATATATATAACTGTATTGTGAGGCTGTTTCACTGTAAGTCTTCTTTCATAAACTCATATCAACTGTGTAATACTAGTATAAATATTTAGAGTTTCCCTGGCAACTACGTCTAGAACTAGACAAAACCTCGTCTCCTTACATCCGACGTTCTCCCGGATATTTCAAACATAACCTAAACCATGAGAATTTTCTTTTACAACAATTTTAGATAACTAGATCTTAGAAATCTCCCCCTTGAACAGTTCATATACAGAAGGCCAATGTTCCAAGTGAAACCCCTTCTAGAACTGTTCATCAGCCTCCTCTTGGGCTTAGTGCAAGGACCCACAGGCTTCCTAAAAGCATCCCCGCCTCCTCTTGGGCGTTGTACAAGAACCCGTCGGATTCTTAGAAGTTTTCACAGCCTCCTCTTAGGCTTCGTATAATGATTCTTCCTCCGGGAAGATAGCCTCCTCTTGGGCTTCGTACAAATTATCCTGTCGGCTTCTTAAAAGTTTTTCTCACCTCCTCTTGGGCTTCGTACAAATTGTCCCGATGACCTCTTAAAGGTATAGGAACAGAAATTAGTCATCTTAATAGAACAGTCTTTCAAAGAGTCTAGATCTTTCTACCGTGAACGTACTCTCTCTTAAGCATAGTACAAAAGATAAAACTCTAGACTTGGACAGTCTAACCTCCTTGAGTCTCGAAGATATTCTCAAGTTCCTTTCAAAAATAGGAAAAAACACCCGTAAACTTGGGCAGTCTCAATACCCTTCGGATTCCCCGTTTCCTTAAAGAACAGGAAATAATCCCGGTTCTCAGATCAAATCCATGAGCACAACATTACCCATATAAGAACTGATTTTCTCTTTTAACCAACATACTGGACCTATCACTCAACTGAAACAGTAACCCTAGCCTCCTCTTGGGCTTTGTACAATGATTCTCCCCAGCGGAGCTAACCTTTTTAGCCTCTATCTCGGGCTTCGTACGAGATACCAAATCACTTTCTTGTTGAGTATAAAAGACTCTCTTGTTGAGTCAAACATTTTAGCCTCTATCTCGGGCTTTGTACGAGATACAAAACACTCTCTTGTTGAGTATAAAAGACTCTCTTGTTGAGTCAATCACCTTTAGCCTCCATCTCGGGCTTCGTACGAGATACAAATCACTCTCTTGGTGAGTATAAAAGACTCTCTTGTTGAGTCAAATCCGTTTAACCTCCGTCTTGGGCGTCGTGCAAGACACATATAAAAAACACTCTCTTGTTGAGTCAACCCTTTTAGCCTCTATCTCGAGCTTCGTACGAGACACAAAAGCATCCTCTTGTTGGGTCAGTAACCTCCTCTTAGGCTTTGTATATAGAAACCCCGGTTGAGCCAATCAACCTTTTAGCATCAAAAGCTGTGCCTCGTTCACAGTATACAAACATCAACAATGCCTTTTACCCCCATCTAATTGTTGTAAGCAACAAGCCTCTGAATTATTTACATCCATGCCACTGTCCCTCTTTTAGCATGAGGAATTCCTAAGGAAAGATGCCATTACTCTAAACTGAGTTAAAGTCTTCTCCTTCAGGTTGAAAATCCCCTATAAAGGAAATTATGGCATTGCTGGATTCGCATATCCCAGTTAAAGTAATTCTCCTTTATAATTGGTCACCCAACAGTCGTGCCAAACAGACCCCCTTAGAGATGACAAATTCTCTCTAAAGTCAACACCCTTTTAGCTTAACATCTTGGGATTCAAACAAGATACAAATAGACCCTTCAGCTTCACATCTTGGGCTTTTAACAAGACACAAACCACCTTTAGCTTCATGTCTTGGGCATTGAACAAGACACCAAAACACCATTTCCTCCCATAGAATAGGAGAAACTACGATCGCTCTGATTTCCCTATCCCGGGAATACGTAGGCATAAGATTGAAAAAGAATCTTAGCGAGCACACTAATCAAAAAATCCCAAAGTCCCCTACCTCCATCCAATCTAGCACCGTATCCCATTAAATTCCCCATGAACAGTTCCGATATTTCGTTCTGAACAAAATAAATAGAGAGAGACCCATGAACTAAAGCCACATCTATAAACCAACAGTTTTGACTGTTTAACCTCAGTTTGCAAGCAGGGTTAGTTGGAGACATCTATTTCCCTTCCTTCATCAGCTTCAATAGGATAAAAAATGAATCGAACTATAGTACCAAAGCGATAGTGATTCGAAACCACAAAAACCGTGCTACAGAAAAACGGCGACCACAGTGGGAGCGACTTGGTAAGATTTTGTAGTCCCCATTTTCCACAAAAAAATGGCGACCACAGTGGGAGCGACTTGGTAAGATCTTGTCATCCCCATTTTCCACAGAAAAATGGCGCCCACCGTGGGGCCAAACAAAGGAATCTTGTCTCTCTCTTTACCTCTCTGGTTGAAACCTTCTCTTAGGATGAGTCCTTGGGTTCACAAGGTATCACCGAATGACGGTTCCATCAGGGAATGTCATTATTGCTAGGATTAGCCCTCACTAGGATCTTAGGTCAAAAACCTTTAAGTTGGGAAGGTACCACAGAATGGCGCCTCCGTCGGGGAGCCATTTTCTGTTAGGATCATAGGATTCATAGCTCTTAAAAAGTCTAGGACATTAGGACAAATATATATACCGCTTTTCCTAATTGATATCTGTGTTTATTTTTCTGCTAATGGGAATGCGTGTGATGCCGCATGTGGAAAGATTGAGTATACACCTAGGAAAAACCTCTTTCAGTAGTGCGGAAGCTATCGGAAATAGTTGTCACGCGATACTACCCTCTTCTGAGATTCTTCGAAATACATCACCTAGCACGGTTCCCGGCCCGCTGATGTTATCTCGACAAGAATCAATGATTTTGAGAGACAGGTACAAAAATCACTAGTATAAACCTTTGGGATGGGTAGAGCCTTGACTTCATGACACCGACCCTTTGACCCCATGTTTTTTCTATGTTTTTGTGTGCTGCATTCATGCATTCATTTTAAAAAACATTAATCAAAGAAAAATTTTCTCTTCTAGTCTCTCTTTTTTCAAATTAAACTAAGACAATGATTGCAAATGTCAGAGAGAAAAGGATTGCGCTCATGGATTTCGGTAGATGAAAAACTCGCAAGTATACCTTCAAGGTTCCAAAACTAGGGGATTTGAGAGGATTAACAAGGATGATCACTAACCCTGACGCTTTTAGAGCCTAGTACAGAGGTCTGCTACCTCTGTTAAGGGTCCATGTAATTGAGGGAATCTTGGAGGCACTCATTCAGTTTTACGATCCGGTCTATCACTGTTTCACATTCCCGGATTACCAGCTCGCACCAACGCTGGAGGAGTATTCTCATCTGATTGATCTACCCATTACTGATCAATTGCAAAAGCAATTTATTTGGACAAATCAGAATTCAGGGCTCACCTGACCACCGAGGAAGGAATCCCTGGTTTGCTAGCTAAGTTTCTGGTAAAGAAGGCTCTGTACTTTTTTAGTATAGGGAACGTGACTACTTTCGAGAGCATCTTTGTTTTGCTCACCTACGGGTTATTTTTGTTTCCCAACATTGATAACTTTGTCGATATCAACGCCCTTAAGATTTTCCTGGTTGGAAAACCTGTACCAACCTTGCTCGCAAATATGTATCATTCTGTACACTTAAGGAATTTATATAGTGGAGGAATGATCACGTGCTGTGTATCCCTGCTATATAAATGGTTTATCTCTCATTTTCCTAAGTATGGCACTTTTTGGGATCATAAGAGTGCCTTACGTTGGTCGCAGAAAATCATGTCTCTTACCAACTCTGATATAGATTGGTACAATAGGATTTATGACGGGATCAAGATCATTGACCGTTGTGGAAACTTCTCCAAGGTACCCCTCATAGGAACTAAGGGAGGAATCAATTACCATCCAGTTTTAGTTCGTCGCCAACCGATGAGGCATGTCCCGCGTAATGCTCATCTGGAAGGTCTTTTCTTCAAGGAAGGAGAAAATGACAGGGCACTAAAGATGGAAATAGTGCACGCTTGGAAACATATTCATAAGAAAGGACGGGAGTCTCTAGGAAAACTGGATTGTGTCTCGGTGGAGCCTTATCTCCATTGGGTACAAACTAGAGCTCTCAAGCTAAAGATGCCTTCTCCTCGTCACGGAGTTCTTCCGCCAAGGGAATCTGTCATGTACTTCATGACTGAAACGGAAAAACTTCAGGTTTCTCTCAACAAAGTTCAACAGGAGAGGAGGTCTTGGAAGAACAAGTACCGCATTCTCAATGTAGAGTGTATCAAAATACCACAACTGCTGAAAGATAAGGATGCTCTAATTGAGATTTTGGAGCAACATGCTATAGAAAATCAGGATGACCAAAGGAATTTGCTCGCTCCTTTCACTTGGAAAAGGAATGACAACCTGACAACGGCCCAAGAGCCCTGGTCCAAGAAAAGGAAAGGACCAGAATCAGCACCCGAGTTCTCCTCAGAGAGGACTCGGGACCATTAGCTTAGGTTTCTGTTTCCGCACCTTGTAATTTACTGTATTTCCATTTCCGCAATCCTTTAAATTCAATAAAACGGGGATGTTTCTAATGTTTGATATTCGCAATCTAATTGTCGAAGTTTATTTTGATTAAACCAAAACAAAACAATTAATATAATCATTGCATTCATCATTCTCACGTCACAGATTCTTCTTACCTACGAATCTCACATTTGTGTCTCGGTTCTAGAGTCAAACTGTCTCATTCGTACAATACTCGAGTCAATCGTCAGAAAAAGATGGATGATCTTGAGTCAGAGAACAGAGAGTTGAAAGAATAGATCGACGCTCTGAGAGAGGATATGAGAAAGCTTCATAACGATATGCAAGCCATGGCAGAAGCTCAGCTACAAAGAACTGTGATCTCAGAGATCACCTCAACGCCCATAGTGGAGAAGTATGATCCTAGGTATCAAATGCCAAAAGATCGTCCCTGGGGCATGCCTGTTAACTATATCCCGGAAGGATATGTTCCGCCGATCACTGAAGATCAGGGAATCATAGCAGAAGCCGCTGGGCCTGAAGGTTACAAATTTCGGGAAAGCAAGGATGCCAGAGGCATAATGAGGACTCTTGAAGGTTACAAACTTCGGGAAACGCCAAGATTCACTGTCGTAGTAACGGTACCACCCACTGTGGTGCACACTGTCCCGGAAGGACAGATTCCACAAATACCTTTTGGTAGAAAGGACAACATGTTCGACAGAATGGATGAATTCCAGGAACAGTTCCTGGAAATGCAGAAGGAACTGCAAGCTATTCATGGTTAGGATTTATTTGGAAAAGACGCCGCGGACCTCTGCTTGGTCCCCAATGTGAAAGTCCCGCACAAATTCCAGGTTCCTGACTTTGAAAAATATAAGGGTAATTCTTGCCCCCAGAGTCATCTGGTGATGTATGCTCGGCGAATGTCATCTCAGACAGAGAACCAGGATCTACTGATTCACTACTTTCAGGATAGTTTAACCGGTGCCGCATTAAAATGGTACATGGGTTTAAACCGCACTATGATTAGCACGTTTAGAGATCTTAGCACTGCCTTCGTCCAACAATATAAATACAATTTGGACATGGCACCAGATAGAGATCAACTCAGATCAATGTCGCAAAAGGACAAGGAAACCTTTAAGGAATTCGCTCAGAGATGGCGTGAAATTGTCGCTCAGATTTGTCCACCTCTGGAGGAAAAAGAGATGACGAAGATTTTCTTAAAAACCTTGAGCTCATTTTACTACGACAGAATGGTTGCCAGTGCGCCCAGTTACTTCACTGAAATGGTCGGTATGGGAGTGCGTCTCGAGGAAGCCGTTCGAGAAGGACATCTAGTCAAAGACACTGGGTCGACAAGTGGTACTAAAAAATACGGTAGTGCTCTCCCTAAGAAAAAGGAGCAAGATATTGGGAATATCTCTCTCGGAAAGCAAAGGCGCGGTACCAACCAGTAGAACCTGTAACTCATGCTATCAAACCCGCGCCTGTTCCTACGTATCAACCTCAGGTTGCGGAGAGCCAACTGAATCAACAACAATTTTAGCAAAGGACATAACAGCCTCTTCAGCAGGCTCATCCTCAATACAACAACAACCATACAATGCGGCCACCAGGATTTGATCCTATACCCGTATCGTACGCAGAACTATCTTCATTACTGTTAGACAAGGGGCATGTCCATACTAAGTCTCCTCTTACAGTACCAAAAAATCCGCCTTTTTGGTTTAAGGTGGATCAGACTTGCTCTTACCATCAAGGAGGACCAGGGCATAACATAGAAAGTTGTCTCAATTTCAAATCCGACGTGCAAAAGCTTGTTAGGAGAGGGGTCTTATCTTTCAAAGATACGAATCCGAATGTTCTCACGAACCCGTTGCCTCAACACGAGAAGGCCACGATCAATTTGATAGAGGGAGAGTCTAACAACACCTATCAAATTCACGATGTACTCTTATTAAGGGCCAACTGGGTCAAGATGCATTGTAGACAGAGTGGATATGGCCATGTGCCACCTCATAATTATCACGAGTGTGATATCTGCTCTAAAAGCAATCAAGGATGTTCTGTGGTGCAATCAGCTCTACAGGAACAGATGGATCTCGGATGGATCCAAGAGCACCGAGTTCGTGGAGTTAACATGGTTTATACGAATTCCGACATCATCAAAACCACGATATCCGTGCGATGAATGTCAACTTGGTGGCAATACACTCAAGGAAAATCCAGTATCATAATCTACCGCGTCACGATTATAATTCACGCTTGACTTGCTCGGTAAAAAAATAGGGATGCTCTTTTATACAGGAGGCCCTCCAGCGTCAGATGGATCTTGGATGGATCCAGGACTACCATGATAGGAATCATTATCAAGTCAACATGATTCAAATCTTCGATATTCGCTTGATGAATACCAGCCTGGTAGAGTTACATGATAAATAGGTCCGGCTCGGGTTCCTAGTATCACATGATTATCAGGGCTGTAAAGCGGGTTGCGAAGATGATCAGGGTTGTGCCCTTGTCCAGGAAACACTTCACCACTTGTTGAACCACTGGTGGCTTCCAATCTATATGGATGAAGACACCCAGCAAATTAGTTTCACTAACGAGAATCCTACTAGATATCAAAGTCAGGATGTTCGGTCGATGGAAACAGATCTAGTAAGGTTACACTATATTCAAAGCGGACGTGGCCAGATGCCACTACACAACTATGAGCGGTGCGGAGTTTTCTCAATGGATAATCAAGGATGCTACCTCGTGCGAGCAGCCCTTCCAGGTCAGTTGGACCGCAAAGAGATTCAACCATGGTCAAGTTCTGGATCAGTCAACTACTTCGCTGATCAAATCCAGGACGTTGTCGTGATCTCTGATCATCAGAGGGCCAGGGATGTTTGTACCATTATCTGAGGGATATTCTTCTATTTACCGTGTTTTAATGATGTCAACAAACATGTAAGAAATTAGATTGTAATTTGAGCGGTATCACTACACGTGTCGGGCATATTGCGTCTAACCATTATTGTTCATGTGTCTAGATGCATAGGTTCTTGTCTTTCTCAAAAATAAATGTCCACTATCGAGTTTAGTTGTGTCTAGTATGTGTTTCTGATCTTGGTTTGGTGAAAATGCTCAAAAATTTGAATTTCCTGAAAAAATGAACTTCATGCGCTGACCCTCCCAGTTCATGTGCTAACCTCCAAATTCATGCGCTTACCTCCAAAACCTGCGGGAAAGCGCACAATTCAATGGACACAAAAATATTCTTTTATGCGTCGACGCATGACTTCAAAATTCTGCATTTTTCACTTAATTTCTTTTCTGTTATTTCTGTTATTTTTTTTGTGGGTCATTTTATTTTTTCCTATAAATAGTTTTGGTCATCCTTTCATTTTATAACAAGAATCGTGAAAGATATATGTAATTTCTCTCTTCATCTTCATCTTCTTCATTGAGTAAACAAACAATCACACATAATCATCTTTGTTTGTGTCGCCCATTGATCGAAGTGATAACGTTCAGAATTTAGGAAGTGTGCTCTTCATCTTCTGGGTTGAGAGTTTGGCAGGTGTTTCTTGAATCAAACCAGTTGGTTTTGTCCTCCAAGAATCGGATTGATTTTGGGGGTCTTTGTACAAACCTATTCGTTCTACAGGGATTCGGCTGGGCGAAGGTAACAGAAATTGGCGCAATTGTTCGGTTTAGTAGCTGTAATCAGAGGATCGTAGAAGAGAGGTTTGGGTTTGAATTTTTGGTAGATCGCAATTGATCGAGTGAAGGTAACCGAAGAACGGTGAATTCTTTTGGTTTAGTAGCATGGGACGATAATTGGATCAACCATATTCGAAGGACTTGATTCATCTCGAATCAAGGGAAGAGAAAATTCGGCATCAACGATCGAAGACGTTCGAGGGTTTGGATGTTCATAGTTTTCTCTTGTAATAAACAATTTGCAACAAATATATATATATATATATATATATATATATATATATATATATATATATATATATCTCAATTCCATTTGTTGAGTTGGGGGCAGGCGTACCCAAAGCGAGGATGATTGGGGAATTGCCTAATCAAACCGCGTTTGTTCTCTCTCTCCTTAACTCTTTTAAAATTCAGTTCGTCCAAATTTGTGAAGTTTCAAGTTATTAAAATTTCTGTAGTAGAGTAATTGTAAGCTGATATTTTGTTTTGTTAAACTGATACAATTCTTTGAATTGTATTTTGGAGCAGCGTTACAATACCCTCCATAGAAATTCTGCACTCAGTGTGTTTACGCACACTAGGTGTTTGATAATTTGTTTCAAAGCAAATTCGAACACGTTGCTTTAAATTGCTTATCACTTTACCTCATTGGATTGGAATAAACATCAAGCAACATATATTTTGTTGACTGCATTTTTAAGTGTAGTATTCAAAACTGAATTTTTCTCTTCCATACTCATCAGTGATATATTCGCGCATATCCGTTCCTTTTGGTAGAAGGTTCATTGTAGACGTTCTATCCCGTGGTGGCTTCCGTTAAACAATTTTTTAAAACAAATTTTTGTAAACCATTTGCGTGTAAAACTCAAGGGATCTATTCAACCCCCCTTCTAGATCCATAACCATCTTCTAACAAGTGGTATCACGAGCTCCAGTTAATTCTGGTGCTTCGGTAAAACTTCTTGGATCATGGTGAACGAACCTAAGGGGGCTTATAATAGAGCTCTAGTTTTTACAGGTGAAAACTACAGCTACTGGAAGGATTGTATGCGCGTCCATATTAATTCCATAGATCAGAAGGTTTGGAACGTTATTTTAAACGGTCCCATGGAAATTACTATGACTAACGCGGAAGGCGTTGTCGTTCCTAAACCCGAAGCTCAATGGACTGAGGAGGACGAGAAAAAGTACTGCTATGATTGGAAGGCTCGTAATATGATCATCTCCTCCTTGGGAGTTGATGAGTATTATCGAGTCTCCCATTGTGAAACGGGCAAAGCCATGTGGGATGCTTTACAAGTAGCTCACGAAGGCACTAATGATGTTAAGATGGCTCGTATTAATACACTAACGCAAGAGTTTGATTTGTTTTACATGAAGCAAGGGGAAACCATTGCGGATATGCAAAAACGATTTACTCACATTATCAAAAAATTACATGTTCTTGGTAAAACAATTCCAAAAGAGGTTTCTACTAACAAAATTCTGAGGTGTCTTAACAGGGAATGGCAACCGAAGGTCACCGCTATCAAGGAGGCCAATGATCTTGCTACACTAGACCTCACAACACTCTTTGGTAAACTCGATGAGCATGAGCAAGTGCTCATTAGCTTGGATAAACATGAAAAGAGTATCAAGAAAGAGAAGGCAAAAGATACGGAGAAGAAGTCGATAGCTCTTAAGGCTTCTTATTCAAAGTCCACACATCAAGAGCAAAGTGATGATGAAACCAATAATGACAAAGATGAAGAATCCGGTGATGATATGGGCTTATTTGTGAAGAGATACAATAGATATGTTTGTAAGAACGATACTCAACACTTGGATAGAAATCTAGTCAAGTTTAGGAAGCAATCTAGAAGCGAAGGAAATAAAAATGGCAAGGTAAAAGGGACGTGCTACAGCTGTGGAAAATCCGGGCACTACAAGCCGGATTGTCCATCTCTAAAGAAAGACAAAGATAAAGATAATGACAAGAGTCGCTCAAACAAAAAGTCCAATAAGTCTCGACGAGCATACATCGCTTAGGAAAGCGATAGTGAGTCGGAGAAAGATGATTCCTCAAGTGGCAAAAGTGAATCCATTAACTTTTGTCTTATCGCACGCCACAACAAAGAAAAAGAGGTAAAGCATTCTAAATATGATCATGTTAATACTATGTCGTATTTAGAGTTACGAAAGGCTTTTGACATGTTACATTATGAGGCTAAGGAATCATTTCAACGTTTAGCCGCAAATAAAAGGATTTTCACATATTTGGAGAAGAAGGTTTCCGATTACGTAAAGGAATTGGAAGCTCTCAAAAACTCTATAGTGGACACATCAAAAGCCAAGGTTAAAGAGGATCCTACCTCTTGGTTCAATTGGGGCTGTGACACTTGTCATATTTGGCAATGAGAGGTGAGAACCCTCAAGGCCAAATTGGACAAGGCTCTTAAGCCAAAAGTTACGTTTGCTATTGATCGATCACATTTTTGTGAGAGCATGAATAATCCATATCAAAAGTATACCTATGTGATTTGAGATAGTGATAGCAAAAGTAAATTCCAAATGAACCGTAATTGTCTTTACTGTTGTAAGCCTAGTCATACTATTGCGAAATGTCGCTTCAGAAGGTTTCTTATTCCGAAAGGCATCTACCAATGGTTGCCCAAGGGCGGTCTTGGTTTCACTCACCTTAAAGGACCCAATGAGAATTGGGTACCTACTATCCCTTGATTGTTTTTGTAGGTACGAAGTCTTATGACCACCGAAGGAAGATGGGTTCTGGATAGTGGCTTTTCGAGACATATGACCGGGGACATATCTTTTTTCATCGACTTTGTGGCAGAGAAAAAGGGGTTTGTTACCTACGGAGATAACATTAAGGGACAGATTCTCGGCAAAGGCAGTATAGGTTACCCCTCATCTACTACTATCTCTGATGTGCTGATTGTGGAAGGCCTTAGACACAACCTTTTAAGCATTAGTCAACTATGTGACAAGAATTATAAAGTATCTTTTTCAAAGGATTGTTGCATAGTTGAAGATAGCGACAAAAAGAATGTGTTTAAGGGCTTGAGGGTGAACAACGTCTATATGCTAGACTTAAATGAGGTATTGTTGAATGGAGACAAGTGTCTAGTCGCTATGAATGAAGATTCATGGTTGTGGCATAGACGGTTGGCTCACATCAACTTTGATTTGCTTAAAAAAATTGTCTCTTAAGACCCAGTCATCGGTTTGCCCAAAATTAAATTCACAAAGGATCACCTTTGTGATGCGTGTCAAATGGGGAAGCAAACAAGGATCTCATTCAAATCTAAAAACATCGTTTCAACTATGAGACCCCTTGAGCTTCTCCATATGGACCTCTTTGGACCATCTAGGGTTAAAAGTCTAGGTGGTAACTATTATGGGTTTGTTATAGTCGATGATTTTTCTAGGTTTTGCTGGACCATTTTCTTAGCAAATAAGAGTGACACATTTTCGGCCTTTGAACGATTTGCTCAGTTATCTCATAACAAGTTAAACACAAACATTGGGTCAATTAGAAGTGACCATGGGGGTGAGTTTGAAAATCATTTATTTGAAGCATTTTGTGATTCCAACGGAATTGATCATAATTTTTCCGCACCACGTACCCCTCAACAAAATGGGGTAGTGGAACGTAAAAATAGAGTTTTGAAGGACTATGATCAATGATGGTGGATTACCAAAATACTTTTGGGCCGACGCCATAAGTACGGCTTGTTATGTTTTGAATAGGGTGCTCATCCGACCTATTCTAAACAAGACATCGTATGAGCTTTTAAAAGGACGTAAGCCAAACATCTCTCACCTTCATGTATTTGGTTGCAAATGCTTTGTGTTAAACAATGGGAAAGAGACTCTTGGTAAATTTTATGCCAAGGCCGACGAGGGTATTTTTCTTGGATACTCTCAGTCAAGTAAAGCATATAGAATTTATAATAAGAGGTTACGCGTAGTTGAAGAGTCAGTTCATGTTACTTTTGACGAGTCTTATCCAAGAAATGTCAGAGAAGGTAGTTCTTTTCATGGTGCAGGTGTACCTACTGAAGACATACTCAAGGACACTGATAAGGGAATTGATCAACCTGAAGCAATGCGTATTGAGGAGGAAAAGGATCACCAACCTGTGAAAAGTGAGGATGATCATCATCCTGATAAAGATGAACTTCCTCCAGCTTGGAAGTCTTCAAAAGACCATCCAATTGACAACATTCTCGGTGATATCTCTAAGGGAGTAACTACTCGCTTTAAACTTAGTAACTTTTGTTATTACTCTGCTTTTGTCTCCCAGGTTGAACCTAAAAACGCTAAGGAGGCGTTACTCGATGAGCATTGGTTTCTATCAATGCAAGATGAACTAAATCAATTTAGGAGAAATGAGGTTTGGGACCTTGTCCCCCCTCCGCGAGATCATCGAGTAATCGGAACTAGACGGGGGTTTACGAATAAACTTGATGAAAATGGAGTAATAACGAGTAACAAAGCTAGGCTTGTAGCGCAAGGCTATAACCAAGAGGAAGGAATCGACTATGAGGAAACTTATGCGCCGGTTGCCCGACTCGAGGCCATACGCTTTCTACTTGCCTATGCTTGCACAAAGAACTTTAAATTATTTCAAATGGATGTTAAAAGTGCGTTCCTTAACAGATACATAAATGAATAGGTTTATGTAACCCAACCTCAGGGTTTTGAATCCCACGAGTATCTTGATCATGTCTATAAACTTAAACGGGCTTTGTACGGACTTAAACAAGCCCCTAGGGCTTGGTATAAACGTCTAAGCAAATTTCTACTTGATCAAGGGTATTCAAGAGGAAAGGTTGACACAACCCTCTTTATTAAACGTCAAGGAAAACACTTAATTTTGGTACAAATTTATGTTGACGATATCATATTTGGGTCTACTAACATGACCTTGGTCAAGGAGTTTTCTAGTTTGATGCAGGGGGAGTTTGAAATGAGCATGATGGGGGAGCTCAATTATTTCCTCGGATTGCAAATCAAACAACTTGAAGAGGGCACATTCGTGAGTCAAACGAAATATTGTCTTGAGTTAATAAAACATTTTGATATGATGAACTGCAAAGCAATAGACACTTCTATGCCTACAAGTGCTAATCTTGATCGTGACGAAAAGGGTAAGGATGTTGAGGTAAAGAAGTATCGAGGTATGATAGGGTCTCTTCTTTATCTTACCGCATCACGTCCCGATATAATGTTTAGTGTATGCATGTGTGCGAGGTATCTGGCACATCCCAAGGAATCCCACCTAAAGGCAGTTAAGCGCATACTTCGATACCTCTCTAGTACTCCAAAGTATGAGTTGTGGTATTCCAAAGGTAGTATTTGTTCCTTAGTTGGCTACTCCGATTTCGACTTTGCCGGGTGCAAGTTGGATAGGAAAAGTACTAGTGGCACGTGTCACTTTTTCACAAATTCCTTGGTGAGTTGGCATAGCAAGAAACAGGTTTTCGTTGCTTTGTCAACAGCCGAGGAGGAATACGTTGCCGCTGGTAGTTGTTGTGCTCAAGTCTTATGGATTAAACAACAATTACTTGATTTCAACTTAAAACTTGAACGTATTTCAATTTTGTGCGATAACACTAGTGCAATTAATCTAACTAAGAACCCCGTATTACACTCACGCACCAAGCATATCGAAATACGCCATCATTTCTTAGGGATCATGTAGAGAAAGGTGATGTTATTTTTGAGCATGTTGACACTAAGAATCAACTTGCTGATATTTTCATAAAACCGTTAGCTACAGAGCCTTTCTTTCACATCCGTAGGGAACTTGGCATTCTCGATATCTCGGATCGTGCTTAATAATTCTTTAAAGTAGTGATCTTCACATATATACATGCTTGTTTATTCTTTTAACTAACAATGCAAAGAGATATTTAGCTATATGTGAGGGATCTTATCGTCATGATGATCAAGGTAATATCGTTCCGATTTATAGATGTTTATCAATATTTTGTGCCATATTAATTACTCTAATCTTGATGTTTATTGCATTTTGAGCACTTATCGTTCACGTGGATGTTTTGTTCTGTATGTGTATATGTCTATTTATCTGGTTGGAACTTAAAAATTGCAAAATTTCACTTCTGTATGTTCATGCGTCGACGCATGATTTGTGCGTTGACCTAGTGAAAATGTTCGGGATAGCGCATAACCAAATGTTCAACTTTTTCAGAAAATTCATGAATCATGCGCCGACGCACAGATTCATAGGTCGCCGCATAAACCAAACGTCCAAACTTCCTACTTTACTGGGACGCGTACGCCGACCTAGTATTGCATGTTTTCCCTACATATTCTCATTGCACATTGATTTATGGTTATTGCATGTCGTCTCATTAGACTTTGTGGTCAATCTCTCCTTATCTTCCTCCATTAAACCTCATCAATAACCATTATTCTCCACTAAATCCTCATCAAAACCCTAAAAATAAAAAACCCACCAAGAGAAAATTATCTATATTACTGCTACAAGGTTTTCTAAGGGCTGCACATATCTCCTCCTCACTCTCTGCGAAAATCAAGTGTCATCATCTTCTTCTAACTCTTCTTCAACCATGGCTTTAAGAAGAAATCCTAGTAGAAGGGGAACAAGAGGCTCATTTTCACAACCAGAACATCATCTTCACAACGGGTAACCTTTAAGTCTTTAATTTTTGAAAGGCTAACTATTCCTTTTGAGGAACTATTTTGTAATCATGCGGTTATAAGACAACATGGCTTTTATCCTCTGATGGGTCCAGATTTTCACATTCCTGAGATTTCTGAACTTCTAAATTTTCAAAATCTTGGTGAGGTTGTAGAATGTGATGATAAGCATAGTGAAGATTTGATTCGGTTGTTCTACTGTGGGATCAAGGGCAAATTTCATGGGGCTGAATTTAAATTCTCTATGAGTAATGCAGAATTTGAAGTGACCAATAATGTATAGTCTACATTGTTTGTATTGGACACTGATGACACTCTCCCAAAGGTTACTGATAAAACCTTTGTTAAGGACTATGAGTTCAAAACTGCTCTGAATTCGATGTTGCGGGAACCGTATTCAGATGATTTTGTAGCAAGTAGATTATTTCCTAAAAGTGTCACTACCGGTCATTAAAAATTTGAAGACCGTATTCTTCAGTGGATTGTTGCTCGCATCTTGAGGCCTAAGAAAGGAGGGTACTCAAGAGTTGAGCATGCAGAGGTTCATCTCATCTGTATCCTCAAGAATAAGATCAAAATTAACTGGCCTTATTATTTTCCTTATAGGATGTTCATTACTCGCAGCTCCAGCAAATTTCTGGCACTTGGTTATGCATCTGTTGTTGCAAACATTTTGAATCACTTTGATATTCCTTTTCCACCAATTTGTCACATTCATATTACCGCTGAACAACAATTTCTTGCCAAAACCCTTTCCATGATGGGTTACTTTTGGCATTCACGTGAGAACAAGTTCATTTATCGACCAAGATCCACCCATCCTGAACATGATGAACCTGTTCACCTTGAAGGAAGTGATGATAAAGGCATTCCAGGAAATGCAAATCAAGCTGTTAATGATGAAGATGTGGTCATGCAAAAAGATGTAGTTATGCAAGAAAATGTGGTTATGCAAGAAGAGGACAATGAGGTATGGATGGGCTATCAACCTGAAGAAACTTCTGAAAATCAGGGCTGGGGTCAGTGGCAACAAAATTGCTGGACTGTGTCTGGAAACGCCTATGTGCCTCCAACCTATGGTGAAGACTATGAATGGCAGCAACCTGACAATTCTGCTCCTCCAACTCCACCGGTTCAGCATGATCCGCAGGCTTCTGAAGAAATTCTGGCTAGGTTGAACGAATTGACTCTTCAGTATCAAGAATTTCAAGCTCTGCAAGATACTCGTTACTCTGCTCAGGAAGAACGGTTCACCAATCTGTCTGATCAAGTTTCATCTCATATTACCAACTTCAACAATTTTGCTAACGCCGCTATGAGTCGTTTCAATCAGATGGACGCCAACTTGACTCAACAAAACCAGAACCTGACAAATAGTCTTGGAAACCTAAACAACACGTTGCTTGAACTCAATCTACATCTAGAGGACCTTCCACCACCAAGCCAATACTATAGCGGAAGAGGTCATCCATTTAGGGGGAGAAGGCCATAGAGTTTAGGGCATCATATATCATTTGTGCTTGCATTTCTGTTTTGTTTTTGCTCTCTGCTGTTGAACTTTTAATGTTGCTTCCATTTGTTTGAATTTTATTGGATTGAATGTATTGCATTTAAGTTTTTCCCTTATTTAAGTGTTTGTTCATATCTGTGTGTTGCAAATTTGGGATGATCCTTTACGTATTATAGTGTTTTATTTTGACCACCGTCTTTTCTTCTTTTTGATGTTGTCAAAGGGGGAGAAGAATAACAACAAATGCAGAAATTTTACTAAACAAGTGTCAAAGACAGGGGGAGCTTTGCTCATGTTGCTCGCTCTCAAATTACGAGTCTCATGACAGCTAAGAAAGTGTTGCCATCATCAAAAAAGGGGAGTATGTGAGGGATATTCTTCTATTTACCGTGTTTTAATGATGTCAAAAAACATGTAAGAAATTAGATTGTAATTTGAGCGGTATCACTACACGTGTCGGGCATATTGCGTCTAACCATTATCGTTCATGTGTCTAGATGCATAGGATCTTGTCTTTCCCAAAAATAAATGTCCACTTCCGAGTTTAGTTGTGTCTAGTATGTGTTTCTGATCTTGGTTTGGTGAAAATGCTCAGAAAATTGAATTTCCTGAAAAAATGCACTTCATGCGCTGACCCTCCCAGTTCATGCGCTAACCCCCAAATTCATGCGCTTACCTCCAAAACTTGTGGGAAAGCGCACAATTCAATGGACACAAAAATATTCTTTCATGCGTCGACGCATGGAGTTAGGAGGTTGACGCATGACTTCAAAATTCTGCATTTTTCACTTAATTTCTTATCTGTTATTTCTGTTATTTTTATTGTGGGTCATTTTATTTTTTCCTATAAATATTTTGGTCATCCTTTCATTTTATAACAAGAAACGTGAAAGATATATGTCATTTCTCTCTTCATCTTCATCTTCTTCATTGAGTAAACAAACAATCACACATAATCATATTTGTTTCTGTCGCCCATTGATCGAAGTGATAACGTTCAGAATTTAGGAAGTGTGGTCTTCATCTTCTAGGTTGATAGTTTGGCAGGTGTTTCTTGAATCAAACCAGTTGGTTTTGTCCTCCAAAAATCGGATTGATTTTGGGGGTTTTTGTACAAACCTATTCGTTCTATAGGGATTCGGCTGGGCGAAGGTAACCGGAAATTGGCGCAATTGTTCGATTTAGTAGCTGTAATCAGAGGATCGTAGAAGAGAGGTTTGGGTTCGAATTTTTGGTAGATCGCAATTGATCGAGTGAAGGTAACCGAAGAACGGTGAATTCTTTTGGTTTAGTAGCGTGGGACGATAATTGGATCAACCATATTCGAAGGACTTGATTCATCTCGAATCAAGGGAAGAGAAAATTCTGCATCAACGATCAAAGACGTTCGAGGGTTTGGATGTTCATAGTTTTCTCTTGTAATAAACAATCTGCAACAAATATATACATATATCTCAATCCCATTTTTGGAGTTGGGGGCAGACGTACCCAAAGCGAGGACGATTGGGGAACTGCCTAATCTAATCGCGTTTGTTCTCTCTCTCCTTAACTCTTTTACAATTCAGTTCGTTCAAATTTGTGAAGTTGCAAGTTATTAAAATTTCTGAAGTAGATTAATTGTAAGCTGATAATTTGTTTTGTTAAACTAATACAATTCTTTGAATTGTATCTTGGAGCAGCTTTCCATTACCCTCCATAGAAATTCTGCACTCAGTGTGTTTACGCACATTAGGTGTTTGATAATTTGTTTCAAAGTAAATTCGAACACGTTGCTTTAAATTGCTTATCACTTTACCTCATTGGATTGGAATAAACATCAAGCAGTGGATATTTTGTTGACTGCATTTTTAAGTGTAGTATTCAAAACTGAATTTTTCTCTTCCATACTCATCAGTGATATATTCGCGCATATCCGATCCTTTTGGTAGAAGGTTCGTAGTAGACGTTCTATCCCGTGGTAGCGTCCGTTAAACAATTTTTTAAAACAGATTTATGTAAACCATTTGCATGTAAAACTCAAGGGATCTATTTAACCCCCCATTCTAGATCCATTACCATCGTCTAACACTCGTATCATCAGAGGGCTAGGGATGTTTGTTCCGTTATCCCTCTACTTGACGAATCGAGAGTTCCCAACCGAGAACGGATCGAAATTACTTACGATGATCAGAGAAATCAGAAGGCTCCCATAGTCATCTATCTACCGGGACCGCTACCGTATGAATCAACTAAGGCTATCCCTTACAAATACGGTGCAACAACAATTGAGAATGAAAAGGAAATTCCATTACCCTCCATCGTGAATATTGCAGACATCATTCGAGTAACACGGAGTGGTAGAATCTTCAACAGAGGAGTTGGAGAACCCACCAAAGAAAAGGAACCTCAGACAGAAGTTCCCGATCCACCAGTCGGTCAATCCAGTAATCCCAACCTTTCGAAAAACACTGATGAGATGCTGAATCTCATCCAAAAGAGTGAATACAACATTGTTGATCAACTGTTACAAACTCCTTCAAAGATCTCTGTGCTATCACTTTTACTCAGTTCCGAAGCCCATATAGAGGCTCTACAGAAAGTCTTGGAGCAAGCCTTTGTAGAACAGGATGTAACAATCAGACAGTTCGATAGCATTGTCTCTAACATCACTTCCTGCAATAACTTGGAATTTAGTGATGAGGAATTACCTGAAGAAGGTCGCCGTTATAACATGGCGCTCAACATTACAGTCAACTTCCAGGACGATGCTTTAGCCAACGTACTGGTAGACACAATTTCAGCCCTGAATGTTATGCCAAAGTCCACTTTGATGCAATTATCATTAAAAGGACCTCAATGAGAACCAGCGAGGTCGTTGTCAAAGCATTTGACGGATCCAAAAAACGGTTATTGGCAAAGTCGACTTTCCCATAACTATTGGTCCTCATACTTTCCAAGTCACTTTCCAGGTCATGGACATCCAGGCAACATACAGTTGTTTATTAGGAAGACCTTGGATACATCAGGCTAGGGCGGTCACTTCGACCCTCCACCAAAAGCTAAAGTTCGTCCAGAACGGCCAACTCGTCACAGTCTGTGGAGAACAAGCCTTGCTCGTGAGCAACTTGTCATTATCTACTTGTGTAGAACCCGAGGAGGTTGTTGGAACTTAGTTCCAAGCACTTTCGGTGAGCAATGAGAATCAATAGGAGAAAGGAACCTCAATTTCCTCATACAGAGATGCTCTCGAAGTGATCGAAAATAACAATGCAAAAGGATGGGGGACAACTTGTCATTCCTACTGATAACAAAACAAAGAAGGGTCTTGGTTTTTCTGCAACCTGCACCCAAAAAACTGCTAACGATGAAAGTCTTCGTCCCATTCAGGACTTCTTCCACAGTGGAGGTTTCCTTCATCCAGTGACTCAAGACGTGCATACCATCAATAAAGATGATTCCTCCGATACGAAGGAAGAATGGAAGTCCTATCTCAACGAGGACGGTTATACGTCTCAGGGCAAAACGCAGACTCCCTTTTGCTTTCCTACATAGAGTCCGAGATTTATACCGAGGTCAGATGTCGAAATGATGTACGAAGATTGTGATCCTGAAGGATGCCGGGCTCCGCCAAATTCATTATAGGAAGACACTCTGATGAAATACAACTTTGACCACGACTACTATGGCCCGATGGATGGCCTGCCAATGTGGCAGCCTTACCCAGGAGACTTGGGGCAAGAAAGTCAGCCGAACAATGAAAATCAGCTGAGCATCATTGAAAAGAATACCTGTGTCCCCACCATGTCATCGGATCAACACCCAGGTTATCCTGAAAATACCCCGCACGACGATGAATTCGCAACGTTTGCCGGACTAGAATTCATCAACTATGCTTTTTCCGAGGTCAACATCATTGAGAGGGATGACTCCTCCAGTTCCAAAGAAGTGTGGGACACCTTGGGACAACCGAGTGGAAAATACGACTTCAAGGCCAAGTACAACGCTCCTGAGAGCTCTCGTATCAGGCTCGAAGACATTCAGCCAACTGGATGGGGAGAAACAGCTGAGAGTACAAATACTATGCAAAATACAACTGAGGAATCCTCCTACGACAACTGTGCCTGGGAGACAGATTCCAAAGATCCTGCTCCGCCAGAAATCAGCGTCATTTCTGAAGACAAATCAAAGAAGGTACCAGACTTTGTGATTCACCGAGGAGTTCGCCGCCAGTGGGTTGCTGTCATTGTTCCGAAGATTGTTCATAAGTTTAAGTAATTGCCATCTTTACTTTAACCTTTCACCTTTCCCAGGTGAAACGGATGTTTTGATAAGGTTCACTTTTTGTAAATATCCCTCTTCGTTTTGCCCAAAGCGACAGAGTTTTGTTTTATAGGGCTGTAGTTTCAAGAATCGACTTGTTCATTAATAAAATAACGTCGTTCTGTAATTTCCGCATTAATTGTTGTTTTCTCTTTTTGCTTTTTTAGAAAATGGCAATCCTAAAAAACAACTCAATAATAAAAACAAGCAGTAAAAGAAATACACTGCACACACTCTTGCATTTTCTCTATCTCTTCTAAACACAAATCATCACGCCATGCAGATTACTTGTTTTAAACCCCGTTGAAACATACGATCCAATGTGTTCTCCCAACTTTGAGTTCCCGGTATTTAAGGCGGAAGAAGAAAATGACGACGAAATTCCAGAGGAGATCTCCTGATTACTCCGACAAGAGGAAAGGTCCATTGAACCTCACAAAGAGCCATTGGAAACGATCAACTTGGGCTCAGAAAAAGAGACAAAAGAAATCAGGATTGGGGAACTGCTCAGTCTAACTGCCAAAGAGAGTTTAACAAAGCTTTTCAAAGAGTTTGTTACCATCTACCGTTGAGATCAGAATGTCCGCGGGTAAAACAAAGGTTGAGATGGACTCATCCAGACATGGCTATCAAAATAAAAGAGGAGGTACAAAAATAGATTGACGCGGGTTTCCTCGCCACGTCAGAATATCCTCAATGGTTAGCCAACATAGTACCTGTTTACTATGAATTTTGGTAAACAACCTCTGGTCTATCAATTTTAAATAAAACTGACTAACTTGCAGGATCGACCATACAAATCCTAGGACATGTGTCTAAATTTTAAGAGAGAATGAATATAACTTGAAATAAAGGAAATGTAAACTGAACTCCACGTTCGACAATGCTGAAAAAAGAAACCTAAGTGAACTCCACGTTCGATTACTTGCAGTAAAGTAAAAGCTTGGAAGTTAAAAGGCTATAAATAAAAAATGCAGAATTTAAAGGCGTCAAAAGTAACAGACAAGAAGTAAAAAGCTTTGAAAATAAGGCTTGAAGATAAAGACTTGAATTGATAAAAATGCAGGAAGATAAATTACTGTTGAAGATAAATGACAAAAATGTAAAAGTGCTTGAACTCCACGTTCTTGAATGTAAAAGATGCAGAAAAATAAATGACTGTCGAAAGTAAATGACGAGGAAATAAATGACTTGAAAAGTAAATGCAATGATGTAAAAGCTTTTGAAGATAAAATGCAATGAACTCCACATTCTTGAAAATAAAGACTGGAATTGATAAAAGTGCAGTCGAAAGTAAATGCGGAAAGATAAATGACTTTAAAAATAAATGACTTGAAGATAAAAGACTTTGAAAGTAAATGCTTGAAGATTAAATGCTTGAATGTAAAGATGCAAGAAGATAAATGTCGAAAGCTTTTAAATGAAAGTAAAAACAAGGTTTAAAATAAACTTGACTGAAAATAAAGATTCAAGGAAAAGTTAAGACATGAAAGGTAAAGTTCAGGAAAATGTAAAGTGCTGAAACATAACCATGATGAAGTTAATTGCATTGATGAAAGAAAGTGGTGTTACATTGCGTACATTCTCAGGAACTCGTTTCTCTACACGCGGGTACTTTGAGTTTCTTTGAGTAACTTGTACAAAAATACGAACACCTATTCTATAGAAATAACTCCTATTTATAGTGCTAAGAAATAACTACTAAGTGGTGGTTATGCTTCCAAACGTGTCCTCTTGGCGCCTTTCTCCATTTCAACTGCTCCCACATTCAGCAACTGATCCTTTTGAAATTCAAACATTTGAAATTTTCCCTCCAGCCTCAATTGATAACTGCAACGCGCGTTTCAGCATTCTCACGGTCGAAGCATCTCCCAACACTTAGCCATTTTTTGAGGTTTCCAAAACCCCTATTCGACTCAGGCTTCACCAAAACTGGGTCGAAGCCTTCTTTACGTTAAAAATAATTTTTTTTTAACTTAAAATAGCTTTGATTCCTTCTAGCGTCGAAAATGAGGGTTAACAAATTGCACCCCAAGAAATGTCCTTTCGCCAGAATTGGTGAGAAGGTCATTTTTTTTATTCAACACCCACTTTGACGCTTGTTTGCATGGCTTCAACTGAATAATCCACTAATCACTCAGTGGCTCAACTGTTCAGTTTTTCTAACCCACGCTTATGACATCATGCCATCATGACAAATCCTTAAACGTCTCTTCAGCCGCACTTATCATAACTCCTTTCTTGAAAATATATGTTTGCAGTCTGAACATAACTGCTACCACTCATCACACTTCCAAGAGAAAGACACGCGTCCCACTACCTTCTCAACTTCAACGGTGGATCCAAGGCTCTTGGGATTTTCAAAACGTCTATAAATATCCATTTTCACCATTTGGTGAGCTTTTCACACTCTCACACTCTCAAGCAACCTTCTTTTCTCTTTCAGTTTTCTTCACGCAAAACCCAGAAAAGCACCACTTCTTTTCATTTTCTCTAACAATGGCGTCCTCCCAAGTGAATCCTCACCCAAAGAAAACCCAAAGAGGCAAGGCTACTCAATTCAAACAAGCCATTCCTCCACTTGCCAACATCCCAGCCCCCCAAATAGTGGATAATCGCCGTTGCCTGCCGGAACCCACCACCAAAGAAGCACGAGCCATATATAAGTCTCAGGTAATGATACCTTTAGTTGTTTCTGACAAACCTTATGCACTGTCTGGTCCTCTAGCTGATGTTGACATTTCTAATGAGAAACTAAGTGAGTTTCTCCCCTCTTACCGGAAAACAAGGCCATTAGGGAAAAAAAGCTTTTCCAAAATTAACGTTTCTGATGAAACCTCTCTTGAAGAAATTCCACTGCCCAAGATCAATGTTAGCTATCTCACTAATGGTACAAGGCTAGTAAGAGCTGTTAATCCCTTGAAGGATTTTGACCAATGGATGGCGAAGATGGAAAAGTTCAAGTCTGAACATTGGAAAAACATAGGGATTTATGACCTTCTCATGCCGTCGAAGACCAGCGTACCATACTGCTTGAACATGCTGGCAGTGTCCTTATATTTTTGGGACAACACCCACTACACCTTCCATCTGCCATGTGGAATGGTTACCCCTACATTGTTCGACTTGGCTGCCATCACAGGGCTTCGCCCAGATGGCCTTATTTACAACCCTGAATAAGATGCTGAGGATATCTCAGGCATTTCAAGTTCCAAACTCACCTACACCCACTTCATCAAACACTACTTCGACGCAGGTCATGATGAAGTATCTGATAAAGAACACATTGCATTTCTCACAGTATGGCTGTCGAGATATGTTTTATGTACAAAGTCCTTGCAAGTGGCTAAGAAGTACTTGCCCCTTGCTAACCAGCTTCAAAACAACAGAGGGGTCTGCTTAAGTGAACTCATCCTGGCGAAGCTTTATGAGTCCATCAGTGAAGGGGCTTCTCGACTGAGGCACATGGAAGCTCAAGGTTCTGTCCACTTGAGTGGACCTCTTTGGCTGCTTCAACTGTGGCTCAATGCAACATTTGAAGCTAGCCTTCCCAGAAAAGGGCTATATGATGAAGCCTCCGCTGAGATAAGGGAGAGGAGCATCGAATGGCCCCGTTTGGTCAAACTTATGCCCAATGATGATGGTGAAACCCTTCAAGGGGCCTTCACCAGCTATATCATGATGTTTGCCAAGCGCTATGAGTTTACTCCCAGCATGGCACCCTTTGCTCAAAGAAGATATGGCCCTGTGTGGTTTACAAGGCCATTTCCAAATCCTCATAAGACTCTTAACAATGAATCTGTTGCTATTTGGGAAGCCTTTTTAATTCCCAGATTCATTATCCAAACGCTGAACTTAGGGAGAGGCATATCAGCATTGATTGCTTACCAACCAAATCTTGTCTCTCGAAAAATTGGGCTGGCCCAGAGCTTTCCTCAATGTTTATATGAGAAGAAAGGCCAAGTAATCCTTCAAACTGCAAGCTTTGGTGAAAAAGATGTCACCAGTACACTCGTCAGCTGGAATGAGAGAGGAGGAGTTTTGTCTCCTGTGTTTTTTGAGCCTTCTTTCTTATGCACTTCATCATTCCACCACTGGTGGTCGAACACTACCATGAGCATTTTGTTGATGTGGCTACATTTTCTTCATTGCTTGACCAAACTTTTATCGATGTGCAGGACAAGACGAAGAAGAGTAAGTTCACTCACCTCCAAGAAATACAGGTTTTCCAAAAATACTTTGAAACTGTCTATCAACCAGATGATCTTGGTCGAACCATTCACGAGGCTGCTATTACTTTAAAGAGAAAATTTCTACAACAGTTGGATCAACTAAAAATCCCTTTAGACGTCCCTCGTGAGAGACGTTATGAGGTAGCTTTTGAACTTTTCCCTCCAAAGTTCCCTCGACTGCCTAATGCTTATTCTGGAGTGGCACTTGCCCCTCCATTTCCAGATTGGTTTGTCTGTGGTGACCATTTAAAACTTCTTCGACAGCAGTCTCAGCTAAAAGCTCAATGAGTGGTTCTGACTAAGCATATGCTAGACAGTTTCAAAGGACACCTTCATATAGGATTTCAGGATGTTCGTGTCGAATCTGAAATATATGAAGGTTTGAAGCCCTTATTCCATGGCTTTATAACTAACCATTTAATCATTAACTTGTAACAATTTTCACTGTCTTTCAGCTGTGCATAGGAAAGCTCCTTCAGCCAGGGCTGCTGCTGCACAAAGTAATAAAGAAGCAGAAGGAAAACATGTACGTTTCACATCCCTTGCCAATGTTCTTATTATGTGAATCACTTCTCACATTTGCATCACCTTTTCAGACTGGTCAAAAACCTCCTACACCTTCAAAGAAAGGTAAAAAGGATGCCCCAGCTGTTGTTATATCTTCAGATGCTTCAGATGAATCTCCTGAGGAGGTTCTTATAAAGAAAAGAAGAAAACCAATCAAAGCATCTGGACCTGCTGGCCCACCTCCTTCGAAGGTGGCCAAAATACTTGAAAAGGCACCCACAACAAGTGGTGTCGAAAAACAACCTTCCATGGTAGCCACCCAAACACCTCCTGGCGACCATGAAAGTGGTAACTCAAGTCTTGCTGCTGTACAAGCTCAGGTATGTGCACCATTTTTTCATTATACTGACGTCTTTTGCCCAAATTCTTTCAATATCATTTTCTTCACTTGTGTTCTTTAGGCAAACATAATCAATAATCCTGACCCTCAACCAGCTTCGGGCAATTTTGCTACCGACATAATCAACAATCCCACCCCTCAACACGCTGTAGGAAGTTTCACCACTACACTCCTCAACAGCCAAGGTGAACCAACTTACCATCCATCATCTGATCTTGGCTCTGGTTTAAGTGAAATTAATCAACCTAATCCTCTAGCTGCAGACCCCACCAACCCTCCTGCCCAAACTACTACACAGAATGCACAGGCTGATGGCTCTAACTCTGATGATGATGATGCTTCAAGTCCACCACTTTTCTACCTGGCTAACTTCATGGATACTGATCAACTGGTTATCGAAGAAGAAGGTGATCCTGAGGCTCAATCTCAAAACGACAATCCTGGACAAGCTGCCCCTGAAGAAACACATGAACCACATCCTGAACCAGCTGATGACCAGGCCAACCTCCAACCAACTGCTGAAGAAAATGATGGAGGAGTGGCAGTCGAAACTGAAGAAGAAAAGGATGAAGGAGAAGAATCAGAAGAAGAAGAAGAAGAGGAAGAAGACCAACCAGATCCTACCCCTCACCATACTTCTTCGCCCGTGGTCCAGCAACCTTTGGCTAACGTTCCAAATCCTAGAGACTCACTAACAGCACTCAAGTGGTCGAACCCACATGAGTATTCCAAATTAATACTCAGGCAGAAGTATGATTCTTCTTCTTCTGGCTCTTCGAGTCCAGCATCAGATGATTTCGCCAAAACAATCCTCCAAGCCATAAAGAAAATATTCTTCAGGGGGGACATTCATAGATTTTTGGCCTCAGACCCTACTGCAACCACTTATCTGAAGGAAACCCTTGAAAAGCTTGAGCTTACCACCCTTAATCCAGACGTTTCTGGTTTTCTGATAGAGTTAACCGCTGTGGTGAACCAAATAGCTGCAGAAATAAAGCTGCTTCCATCTATCAGGAATACCATATAAGAAACATCTGGCCGTGAGAGTTCAGCCTGGTGTGGTGCAAAAGAGTCGTATGAAAAGGTCGAACGTATGGAGGCTGATCAAAAGAAAAAACAAGATGAGATTGCCTCCAACCAAAAGAATATTGAAGTCTAGAAGCAACAAATTACTGAGCTACAAACCAAAATTCAAAATGCTGAAAAACACAACTGTGAATTGCAACATTTCGACGACACTAAGATACATGAATAAACGAAGAATGCTATTGATCGTATTGAGGCAGCCCAAAGATATGAAAAAGAGCTCGCCGCAGCCAAACTTGATGAATCTTTGTGCAATGCTAGCCTCAAACATCACATAGAAGCCTTTTCTCAGTTGGCGTCGAGGCTTCCCTTCTGACACTTTCGAAACCTTTATTTGTTTAACCATCATTTGTTTCTTGGCCTTTTCTGGCCTTTATGTAATGACAGTTTTTATTCCTTTGGCACTGATTCAGTAATCATTAGTATTTCGCCATTAACTTCTTTCGACTCGTATTAAATTATGATGCATTTTATTTATTGCCTCACATCTAAGTCAAATTTGCAAATAAGGCATTCTATCTTTTTCTTGGAAAGCCAAACTTTTCAGCTTTAAAAATCCAAGGCATAAACCTCTAGCTTTAAACTGACATTTATAGCATAGCCCTCAGGCATACTTCCAAGAATAATTCACATGGTTTCACCGTTTGACTGGCCAATCCAATCAATACTCCGCCTCTATAAATTCTCTTCCATCTGAACCATGTTCATTCATCAAAGTAACTATGAACAATTCAGAGAAGTCATCAGCCAAGAAGACAGTTGATAAGGCAAAAGAAACTGAAGAAACCAAAAAATGGAGGCAACAAAGAAACCTGAAGCCTCTACTGGAGCAACTTCCAAAGCAAAAAAGAGAGAAACCAACATGAGGATCTCTAAGAAAGGGCGTTCCAACACCCAGGACTTTGATGATAATGAGCCAGACGCAGACTACATGGACTTCCTCAAATCTATTGACTGGAGAGATTATGAATAATCTTTCCTATCTTTGAAAGATGTTATGTTGATTCTCCTTTGCTTTGTATGCCATATTAGCCTGAGTTGGCCTATTTTGGCTTTCCTTTCTTAAAATAAAACTTACGTTTTAATATGAATCTCTTGCAACATAAGCTTATATTTTTTCAAATACTTGCCATTTACTTTCAAGATTCTTTTATCTTTGTCTAACTCTTCCACTTCATAAGCTCCATTAGAGAAAACTTGTATGACTTGGAATGGACCTTCCCACTTAGGAGACCATTTGCCTAATGTTCTATCCTTTCGATCCATAGGCAAAATCACTTTCCAAACTAAATCCCCGCATGCAAAAGATTTAGACTTAACCTTTTTGTTGTAGGATTCTTCGACCCTTTTCTTTTGTCTTCTTAACAACTCCAAGGCTCTAAGCCTTTCTTCATCCAAATCCACTAATTCATTCATCATCATTTCCCAATAATCCTCAGAGGGAATCTCATGATGTCTTTGAACTCTTATAGATTGTAAATAAATCTCAACAGGCAATACTGCATCATGACCAAAAGTAAGTCGAAATGGGGTAGTATTAGTAGCCTCTTTAGGGGATGTTCGACATGCCCAAAGAACTTGGTCTAATGTCTTATGCCAATTTCTAGGCCTCTTTCCCACATGCTTCTTAATTAGTCCAATCACTACCTTATTGGCAGATTCGACTTGCCCATTGGCCTGAGCATAATAAGGTGTAGAAGTCAATAACTTAAAACCTATTTCTTTGGCAAACTCCTGCATCTTTCGACCAGTAAACACTGATCCTTGATCCGTAGTGATTGTTTTAGGAATACCAAACCTATAAATAATGTGATTTTGAATGAATTCAATAACATCTTCTTGACCTATATTCGCCAGTGGTATTGCTTCAATCCACTTGGTGAAATAATCAATTCCCACCAAAATATATCTTTGGTTCTTTGAAGATGCTAGTCGAATCTCTCCCACTATATCCAAAGCCCATCCTCTGAAAGGCCATGGTTTCACTATGGAATGTAATTCACTTGCAGGGATATGTTGTATGCCAGCATGAATTTGACATTCTTGGCAACCCTTAGCAAATTCTATGCAATCTTTCAGCATAGTCGGCCAATACATGCCTTGTCGAAACAACAACCATTTCATCTTCTGGCCAACTTGGTGTGCTCCACATGCCCCACTATGTACTGTCGAAAGAGCCAAATATGCCTCTGCTTCACTAAGGCATTTCAATAAGACTCCCTCAGGGGTCTTTTTAAACAATTCATTACCCAAAAGTACATAGCTTAAAGCTTGATACCTGATTTTTCACTCTGTCGAAGCCGTTGGATTTTGCAAATATTCAACTATAGGCTTCCTCCAGTCTTCATCTGTCAAATTATCTATAGCAAAAATTTCAAAATTTTCGCCATCTATGCATCCAAGCTTAGTTGTTTCTAAGTCTGATGGGCACAATCCAACAACCACCACTTTACCTCTTGCTTCAATTACTTCTTGAAGATTTTCCTTCGACACTTTGTATCCAGAGGCAATTTGAGCCAAGTCATTAGCAACTTGATTCTCTATTCTAGGTATGTGTTGGATGGCCACTACCTCAATTTTCTTTAATAATCTATTGGCTATCACAAAGTACATAATGAGATTTTCTTTAACACATTTATATTCCTTTGTGATTTATTTTATAACCAATTCTGAGTCTCCCATTATTTCGACTCTAGTTGCCCCCAATTCTAACAAAATTTCAAGGCCAGCAATTAATGCTTCATATTTAGCCTCATTGTTAGAGCAAGGTCCTTCGACCTTGTACTTGAATTTTGTTGGAATTTTTTCAGGAGAAATATTGTATATTCCCACTCCTGTTCCATTTTTATGACTTGATCCATCAAAGTATAACTTCCAGGATTTTAATTCAACATAATTCAAATCATTTTCATTTATGGAGTTGTCAACTATAAAGTCTGCAACTATTTGCCCTTTCACAACTTTTAAAGGTTGATATGTTAGAGAAAATTTTGTTAATGCTAATGCCTATTTGCCAATTCGACTATGCAAAATAGGCTTAAATAACATATGTTTTACAACATCAAAGTGAGAAGAAACATACACACCAACTGGCTTTATATATTGCTTCAATTTAGTACAAGAGAAATACAAGCATAAACATAACTTTTCAATCATGCTATACCTAGTTTCTGCATCATTTAAAACTCGACTAAGGTAATAAATGGCTCTTTCGACTCCATTTTCATCCTCCTGAGCTAACATGCTCCCTAGAGTTTTATCTGATGCAGCTATATACAATCTCATACTCTTGTTTCTACAAGGTGGTGAAAGAATTGGAGGGTGGCTTAGGTAATCCTTGATTTTGTCGAAGGCTTCCTGCTGTAATTGCCCTCACTCAAAACCATCTTTGTTGAAACGAAGCAATGGCGAAAAGGCTTGTGTTTTGCCACTCAGGTTGGATATAAACCTTGTTAAGAAGTTGATCTTGGCCAGCAACGACTGCAACTCCCTTTTAGTTGATGGCGCTTTTGCCTCCATTATGGCTTTGGTTTTATTCTGATTTATTTCGATCCCTTTCTTGAGGACCACACAGCCTAGGAAATCCCCTGCCTGCACACAAAAAGCACATTTGAGAGGATTCATTTTAAGACCATATTTTCTCATCCTTTCAAAGGACTGTCGAAGATGGTCAATGTGACTTTTCCCAGAAATAGATTTTATAATAATATCATCAATGTAAATTTGCATGAATGTGTCTATAAAATCATGGAAGATTGAATTCATCGCCCTTTGATACGTGGCACCAGCATTTTTAAGACCAAAAGGCATCACTACCCATTCATAGGTGCCTAAGGCTCCAGGGCATCTAAAAGCAGTTTTATGAACATCTTCCTCAGCAATGAATATTTGGTTGTAGCCAGAATATCCATCCAGCATACTAAGATTGTCATGTCCTACTGTAGAATCTATTAACATTTCTGCTACTGGCATTGAATATTCATCTTTAGGAGTTGCAGAGTTTAAATCTCTAAAATCAATGCAAACTCTCAAAGACCCATTCTTTTTAATAACAGGTACTATATTAGCCAACCATTCGACATACCTTGTCGTGCGAATGAATTTGCAACGAAGCAATCTTTCGACTTCCTCTTTGATCTTTGAAAATATCTCTGGTGCAAACTGTCTTGGATTTTGCTTGACTAGTTTTTTTCCAGGTGTCATAGGTAACCTGTGTTCGACCAACTCCCTGCTCAAACCAGGCATCTCGTCATAATCCCAAGCGAAGCACTCCTTGAACTCTTTTAACAACTGAACCACTTCAACCTTCAACTGGGGATCAAGGTTGGCACTGATGTAGGTAGGCCTTTTGGTTGTCCCCTCACTGAGGTCAACTTCTTCTAAAGGATCTTGTGCTAGCATTTTGATATTATTCGCCAACGGATCCTTCTTAAATCCCAAAGGCTCATCTTCATAGATGGCGTCGAGCCTCTGGCTTTGCTCTCCAGTTTCAGCCTTATCTGGAGGTTTTGGGTTGAAGTCATTACCAGGACCTTCTTGATAAAATTCAGAAATGGCTTCGCCAACCATATAGTCATTGGCAGCTTCCAAAGCCGCTTGTAGTTTTGTTTCAGCCACATAGGCCAAAATTCTTTTTAAAGCTTCGAACTCAGTCATGATCACTGAATTCATTTCCCCATCCCATGGGCTCAATTGGAGGTGAGCCTAAGCATGGCAACCTTCCTCCTGGTACTTCCCTGTCCCATCTGAAACCTTCGACAAGGTGTAAATACAATGAATAAAATGTTTCTTCATCAGGCGTAAACTCAAAGTCGGCTGGAGGACATGGAGCAATGTTCGCCAAATGTTTCTCAAACTGTCTACTATCCACATGATTAATAGGCACCTTAAAGTACCCTTGATTAGCTTCAATATTTTCAACTATCCCATCTGGTCTCCAAATGGTGATTCTTTGATGCATAGATGAAGGTACAACTCCTATTCCATGAATCCACTCCCTACCCAAGAGTAGATTGTAGTTAGCTTTCATCGTAACGACCATAAACACTGTTGGCCTGGTAATGGTTCCCACATTAAGATTCACTTGAATCACTCCTAGAGTGGAACCAACTTTTCCTTCATAGTTTGACAGAACCATGTTGTGGGGTTTGGTATCAGTCTCAAACTTCCCAATCTTGCTCAGTAAAAATCTTGGCATTAAATTAACAGTTGCACCACAATCCACCAAGATTTTGTTAACAGGAACATTTTCTACTTTTCCAGTAATGTAGAGAGGCTTCAGATGACCCTTCATTGCCTCTGTGGGGCGTTCAAAAAAAGCATTCTGTTTCTCGACGCACCCATTGTTCATGATGTAATAACACACAGGCTTGTGTGCCAACATTTCTAATTCATCCATTTGATCCAAGTCTTCGACCTCTGAAACTTGACCAAATTCTTTTGGCATTACTGATACCACATTCACAATAATTTCTAGAGATGTTGCTGACTCACTGTCGAAATTATCAGTCATATCCTCATCATCTTCAACTTTCTTCTCTGGCTGAACATTGAACAACTTTTGCCTTATGGGCATCTTCTCAATTGTCCCAGCTTGATTATCAATATTCGTGCTTGACTCTCCTTGTACCTGAGCCTCCCTGATAGCCTTTCGCCTACGTTGCTCTCTTCGCCATTGTGATCTAGACATGGGATTTTTACCCTTGTAATTTTGAGAAATGTATGCTGACTTGTTGGTGGTATGGTTCTCTTTTCTATACTCAAATGAAGAACCTCTTTCCACATCAAATTTCTCCCACTTCTTCTTCTGTCCTCTTCCTTCGATAGGCTTGATCCAACTACCTGTTGGCACATTCGCAGCTGGTTTGAATGTACCTGTACTAACTCCTGGTACTTGGTTTTTCAACCCTGTCGAAAGTCGTCTATGGTCAAAACTTCTGGGACCTTTAATTACCTTTTGCCCTAGCTTCCACCAGCTTTTTTGACACCTTCTAACTTATGGGCAGCTTTCTCATCAAAAATGGCACTGCATCTAGGACATAGCATTACTCCAGAACCTTTCTTCTGGCAACGGTGCAGAAAATCCACAATTGTCTCCTCTTGCTTAGGATAAGCTATTTTGTTGCGCTCTTCTTGTTCATCTGCCTTACTCACTGCTTTTTGATATGTAATTTCGACCATATTGGCATCAATTTTATCCGTTAAGTGCATCTTGGAGAAATGAGCTTCAAGACTTTCAGTGGTCTTCGCCAGACAACCACCACTTGCTGCTGCTCTTGCAGCTTTTTGGGAAGCCTTCTGCCCAGCAATCTTTTCAGCTTCGACCATTTCCTCAGCATTGACTCTTTCAACATCAGGAGATGTCTTGAAGAATTGTTCAGTAGCCATACATATCCAGTTTTCTACCAAACAACCATCCATGTTTATCATCTCTCCTACCAATAGCATGTCATCTTCCAACTCTTTAACAACTTGGACTTTGGGGGCGTTCCTGCCCATAGCCTCGTTGGTACTGATACTGCCTGAGCTAGCATCAGATTCTTCAACCAATTCGACCATGTTAATGCCCTCAGTGGCATTTATCTTTAATTCACTTACTGCCATATCCAATATCTTGGCAGCATTGTCCATCTCAACAAACTTGTCAGCAGCTTTTTTCGTCACCAACATTAAACTGGCCCCATCAGCATTCAAGCCATTCGCAGCCTTATTAAAACCTTCAGTTACCGTAAGATTGGTGGCGAAGTCCTCAGTGACTCCCACCATGTTGACTGACTGATCAAATCCTTCTTGGTTTCGACCATCTGAACCTCGTGAGGCTCTGTATAGTTAGCCTCTGCAACTTGCAATGGGTCAGAGTCAATTTTCATCAGAGCTTTGCCTTTGTCACCAAACTTCAGCCTCCCTTCTTGAATAGCATTTTGCACCAAATCCCTGAAAAGAAAACATTGAGAAGTTTTATGACCCAAAAAATTATGGTACTTACAAAAACCTCTTTTCTTTCTTTGTTCTAAAGGTGGCATCTTAGCACCAGCAGGCACTATCATTTCCCATCTTTAACTAACAAATCAAAAAATTTGTCACATTTAGTGACGTCGAAAGTGTATGTTTTCTTAGGAAATTTGTCGTTAGATTCGACAGGATTTTTTCCATTTGAAGGAGCTAATAATTTGCAGGCATAAGGTGGACCTTGCTTTAACTCAGCAACGTCCACCTCATTTTCATCGAAATAAGATGTTTCATCATACAAATTCTCCACATATTCATTACATTCGACAAAGGCTACTTTTTTACCCCTGCTGAATTTAGCCTTTTCCTCTTTTAGCCTTTCTAGTTGTCGGACTCTATCAGCTAACTGGGCCATATCTCTAAGATATTTGGTATCTAATTTCTTCCTAATGGAATAATCAAGACCCCCAGCAACCATTTCAACCAACTCATGTTCTGGTACTTGTGTAAAGCACCTGGCTTTAAGAAGTCGAAACCTATTCAGGTAATCATCAATTGGCTCAGTAACTTTGTGTTTGATGCTAGCCAATTCTTTCAAACTAATCTTAGTTTGCCCCATGTAGAACTGTTCGTGAAACAAACGCTCTAACTGGGTCCAATTGTATATGGAATTTGGAGGCAAAGTAGTGAACCATGTGAAGGCATTCTTGGTAAGGGAACTTGGGAAGTATTTGATCCTAAGGCTTTCGTCAGCTGCAATTTCGCCTGCTTCAATCAAATACCTAGCCACATGTTTGACAGTAGATTCAGTAGTATCTCCTGAAAACTTGCTGAACTTTGGAACCTTCGTCCTAGGGGGTAATTCTGCTTGGAGAATATAATCCACTATAGGCGAAGTATAATTTGGCCTTGTGAAGCCAAGATTCACACCATTTATGGTCATTATCCTTTCAACCATGGCTGCGAGATTATTTTCTTTTGCTTGATTTTGATGTCGAACCTGTCTAAGGAACTGATCAGCATTTTAGTTCCTGTTCACCATCACTACTGGCTCTTCCTCTATCTGGATTGGCATCTGGTTTCTTGGTGGTTCGACTCTAAAATGATCCATCATCTCTTGATCTTCCAAGTTCACCTCAGGTACATGACGTGGATGACGTCTTGGGATATCTTCGACAACAGTTGCTCTTTGATCCACCGCTGGTACTCCCATGAAATCAGCCATGCGTGCCAATTGTGTAGCCAATTATTGGTTAGTTTGAGTCGTATTCTGAATCAAGGGTTGAAAAACTTCTCCCATTGTTTGAGACAATGTATGCACCATTTGCATGTTACTTTCATCCATCTGCTGTCTCAAACAATTTATGGATGTATTTGTAAGACTAGGCGCTTGCACGGAGTAACCAACACCTATACTCTGATTGTTTCGACCCCCTGATCCTGATCCTTGTAATGACGAAGACACTACATTTTCTGAAAATACAGGTGGAGCATTCTGCAGATTTTGCATCATTGATGTAGGCATACCATAGGGTTGACTCCTTGACCCTGGATGTGGAAAACCTGGAGGAGGGAAATGGTGTAACACCCCATTTCTACCCGGCGGATAAGTAATAAAATCAGAGTTTTCATTTTGGTAATTCTTCAACATAAACAGGATGTCACATTTTCAACAGAAAACAACTTCATATTAATCACAAATAATTCAGACACATAACACTGATTCGGATGAACTGATAACAACCTGAATTATCCTTTTGAAAACAAAACAACTTTTATTAATAAGCGGCTTCACATAATTCAACTTATAATGACATAACCTCATGTCCAACTCAAAACAACTTTGAAACAACAATTCTTTAATAACAACAATTTAAGATTCAACTACTAAGACAATAACAACAAATAAACAACAATCGTTCATCCCCCCGAGTGCTACGTATCAGAGCAAGACCCACTCGAGCTAACAGCATCTAAGACTTCACATTATACCTCAACTTCTGCAGCTATTCTTGAGTACCTGCTCAGTTACCCATAATAGGTAACATCATTACAAAAGGGGTGAGATATCGAATATTATAAACAAAATATGATAATTGATATGCTATATTAGAATCAATATAAATTCCACCGCTTCATACGACAGTCATGCAACAACCAGAAATAAGCAACTTAATAGCAATCCCAACTTGTATTGACAGCAAATCACAACATATAACAACAACTTATATAAAAGATGCAAATTATAGTAAGAACAACATATATAACAACAGCCCACGACATTAGTAATTTATATCAAGCAACAAGACATAGCAATAACAACTTATAACAAGCAACAACTTCACAACAACGGCAACTTCACAACAACAACGAATCAAGAACAACAACAACTTCACAACGACTCAAAATGTGACACAACTATGCACATGCATGTGGTACCATCGGAGTAAAACTCCCAACTTAAACATATGCCAGGTTATCGAGGCATTTCAACAAGGCATAAGCCTTCAACGTGGTGCCATCAAGGCCAACTTAATCAATGCCATCAAGGCCAATGTGGTGTGAGCATACAGCCCCGACTCATGAATGCAATGTATGCGATAATTTTCAAAGGCATACAATCAACTACATCATCAACAAGAACAACCAGAACAGCAACAACGAAAACAACAACTCAAACATGCATCAATAGCATCAACTTAATCCAACATTGGTCATTCGACCTACAACTTAATCAACGACAACACAACTCAAACAACATTGGTCATTCGACCTTCAACTTAATCAACAACAACACAACTCAAACAACATTGGTCATTCGACCTGCAACTTAAATACTTCGCCCGTAAATCGGGACAATACAACTTATCCAACTGTACCTGCAATTCCACGCGTTCAACTTAATTCAACCAAACAAACCGACTAAAATCACCTACTAATTATTACGAACTAGCTCGACAATTTTCGTTAAATTCCGGACAACTAAGTTTCTCGCCTAAACCGGCTAAACCGACTGAAACAATACTATTTTACCTTCTGTCATTTAATCCCAGTTTAATTACGAACTTCTACTTTCTGTTACGATTTTCTTAAAATCATTTCCAAACTTCTGCCAAAATTCATTTTTCTGCTACTGTACTACTGCTACTCAATTCCTGTTAATTTTATATCAACTTATCCTGCTAAAATACTGAAGTTATTTATCTGCTACCAATTCATCTTATACTTCCTGCTACTACCAAACTGTACTGCTACTAAAAACTCCTTGGTTATCATTTTACCGTCCTGTTAAACAATTTCCAGTCTGCTATTCGATTTCACACGGATACTAAGCTAAATTCCATTACTGGTATTTCATCAACTACTTAAACAATGACACTGCTATTTACATGTGACTGCAACTTACAGGATTTAGTATTTTATATCCATATGGTTTCTCTGCTATCCACAATCTTCTGCTTCTAACGGCTAAAATAAATACTGCACCTCCACTACTATTCACCTATATATATACAGCAACAAATGCTACTATCTGCCAAAACCAGAGGAACAGTATCCAAATTAAATTATGCTAGTTTCGTAGATTCTGCTACCTTTTTTTCTTGTGTGTTCATCACTAAGTACAGGTCTCATTATTAATACTTCCATCCACAAATCCATTAATTACTCAGGTTATTTCTAATATGTGTGTATATATTGAATACTGGTGATACAAGTTTTCAACTCATCCTTGCCTGAACAAAGTCATCCCCTACGTATACACCTATACACATTGAAACATGGCCCACCTAACAAGAGAGGCGCCCACCCCCCCTTCAATACCATGGGAGGTGCCCACCTCCACCCAAAATACACTAGGAGGCACTCGCCTCAAGCATACATATATATATATATTATTACCTTATACTAATATATTATATATATATAACCAGTAAATAAAACACAACAAAACAAATAAAACAAGTAGGTGACAAAAGGGCATTGGAGGCGCCCACCTCAACCCTTGGAGAAGACCGCCCCCTCCCTTTTATGCCAATGGAGGCGCCCGCGTCCCAACTTGTGGGGTCATCCCCCATCTTTTTCAATTACTTGAGACGGAAGTCCCTAATATTTCCGGATTAACTCACCACACCATTTTAACTTCAACCCAGATTTTCTCCATAATCTATTCGTAACATAAATGTTACGATTTATTTTCATCGTGACCGCAAAACTCACAGCACAATCAATCGATCGCAGAACAACAGAATTTCATAGCAATAATTTCAGAATTCTACACACAACAAACACATCTAGCAGCAATTTTAGACAATCCAAACCCCACATGTCAATCATCATAACCCGGTTATAATAGTCGAACCCACCCTTACCTTGGATTTTAACGGCAGTTCGAATTCTCCGGTTCCGGCTGCGCACTTCTCGTAATTCCTCTTCTCCAATCTTGTGCTTCCAACCCTCGTTCTGTCTCTGTAACTTCCCTTTTTCTCATTTTCTTACAGCCACTTCTTTTCTCTTTTCTTTACAACCCTTATTTTATAATAATAATAATACCAATTAATCTAACTAATCCATTGGGCTTACTATTCATACCTCCTTATTGCCACATACCACACCACAACTAACCCAAATAATTAATAATATTATTACTAATATTACTCCTTCAGCATAATCAACTTATTAATTTTTTTGATTAACCGACTATTAATCCGACTTTAACTTAATAATTCCGATCGACATATCAAACCAATTAGCCTCTTAAAATAATACCGATAACACCCAATTACTCGATTAATTCTCAAACTTCGTCTAAATCCAATAATAAAACCCTTCACTAATTTAATTAACTAATTAATTAAATTCGGGGCGTTACAAATGGCGGTACATTGAATTTCCTCCTGGGGGTGTTAGTGAATTAGGACTTTGTGGTCCTATGTATTCTATCACAGGTTGAGTATATGATTTTGTGCATGTTGATCCTGGTTCAAACACTACTAATGAAGGTGACGTATGTCCTCCTGTCAAAGACACTGGTGATGGTGTTTTTTGCGACCCCATACTGCTACTTGACTGAGTGTTTGAAATACTCCCTTGAGGATCAACTGGTTGGTTGGCATTAGTTGTCATTCTCTTAGTGTATCTTCTTTTTGGTATTCCTTCGTTTGTTGTGGCTAACTTCCCACTTCTCAATAACATACAACGAAAGTATTTCTTCACCAAGAAAGATAAGGTTAACAAAAAGTATAAAACTTAGCACTGGGTCCCACTAGGCGTGCCAATTTATTTGCTGTGAATTTTGGTAAACAACCTCTGGTCTATCAATTTTAAATAAAACTGACTAACTTGCAGGATCGACCACACAAATCCTAGGACATGTGCTAAATTTTAAGAGAGAATGAATATAACTTGAAATAAAGGAAATGTAAACTGAACTCCACGTTCGACAATGCTGAAAAAACAAACCTAAGTGAACTCCACGTTCGACTACTTGCAGTAAAGTAAAATCTTGGAAGTTAAAAGGTTGTAAATAAAAAATGCAGAATTTAAAGGCGTCGAAAGTAACAGACAAGAAGTAAAAAGCTTTGAAAATAAGGCTTGAAGATAAAGACTTGAATTGATAAAAATGCAGGAAGATAAATTACTGTTGAAGATAAATGACAAAAATGTAAAAGTGCTTGAACTCCACGTTCTTGAATGTAAAAGATGCAGAAAAATAAATGACTGTCGAAAGTAAATGACGAGGAAATAAATGACTTTAAAAGTAAATGCAATGATGTAAAAGCTTTTGAAGATAAAATGTAATGAACTCCACGTTCTTGAAAATAAAGACTGGAATTGATAAAAATGCAGTCGAAAGTAAATGCGGAAAGATAAATGACTTTAAAAATAAATGACTTGAAGATAAAAGACTTTGAAAGTAAATGCTTGAAGATTAAATGCTTGAATGTAAAGATGCAATAAGATAAATGTCGAAAGCTTTTAAATGAAAGTAAAAACAAGGTTTAAAATAAACTTGACTGAAAATAAAGATTCAAGGAAAAGTTAAGACATGAAATGAAAAGTTCAGGAAAATGTAAAGTGCTGAAACATAACCATGATGAAGATAAATTGCATTGATGAAAGAAAGTGGTGTTACATTGCGTACATTCTCACGAACTCGTTTCTCTACACGCGGGTACTTTGAGTTTCTTTGAGTAACTTGTACAAAAATACGAACACCTATTCAATAGAAATAACTCCTATTTATAGTGCTAAGAAATAACTACTAAGTGGTGGTTATGCTTCCAAATGTGTCCTCTTGGCGCGTTTCTCCATTTCAACTGCTCCCACGTTCAGCAACTGATCCTTTTGAAATTCAAACATTTGAAATTTTCCCTCCAGCCTCAATGTGATAACTGCAACGCGCGTTTCAACATTCTAACGGTCGAAGCATCTCCCAACACTTAGCCATTTTTTGAGGTTTCTAAAACCCCTATTCGACTCAGGCTTCACCAAAAATGGGTCGAAGCCTTCTTTACGTTAAAAATAATTTTTTTTAACTTAAAATAGCTTTGATTCCTTCTAGTGTCGAAAGTGCGGGTTAACAGTACCAGTTCTGAAAAAGGACGGAAATGTCAGAATGTGTGTGGACTACCGAGATCTAAACAAGGCAAGTCCAAAGGACGACTTTCCCTTACCACACATTGACATGCTGGTAGACAGTACAGCAAAGTTCAAAGTTTTATCCTTCATGGATGGATTCTCGGGCTATAATCAAATCAAAATGGCGCCGAAAGAAATGGAGAAAACTTCGTTCATTACCCCATGGGGTACTTTTTGTTACAAGGTAATGCCATTCGGTTTGAAGAACGCTGGGGCAACCTATCAGAGGGCCATGACTACTCTATTTCATGACATGATACACAAAGAAATCGAAGTGTATGTCGATAACATGATTGCAAAATCTAAAACAGAAGAGGAGCATGTGACTCACTTGTCAAAACTATTCGAGCGGTTGAGAAAGTACAAACTCCGGTTGAATCCCAATAAGTGTACATTCGGTGTCCGTTCAGGGAAACTCTTAGGATTCATCGTTAGCCAGAAAGAAATTGAGGTTGATCCTGACAAGGTCAAGGCCATTCAAGAAATGTCTTCTCCAAAAACTGAAAAACAAGTCAGAGGATTCCTGGGACGTTTGGCTACATCTCCAGATTCATATTCCTCATGACCGCGACATGTGCGCCGATTTTCAAATTACTCAAAAAGAATCAGGATTGCGTTTGGACAGAAGACTGCCAAACCGCCTTTGACAATATTAAGGAATATCTGTTGAACCCACCGATACAATCACCTTCAGTGGAAGGAAGACCACTAATCATATATTTAACAGTCTTGGAAGACTCAATGGGTTGTGTACTTGGCCAACAAGACGAAACAAAAAGAAAAGAGTCTGCCATATACTATTTGAGAAAGAAATTCACCGACTGCGAGACTCGGTACACTATGCTCGAGAAAACTTGCTGCGCTCTGGCTTGGGCAGCCAAACGTCTTCGCCAGTACATGGTTCATCACACCACTTGGTTAATCTCTGAAATGGATCCAATCAAGTATGTATTTGAAAAACCTGCTCTCACGGGAAGGATTGCCCGTTGGTAGATGTTGTTGTCAGAATATGACATAGAGTACCATGCTCAGAAAGCCGTTAAGGGAAGTATTTTAGCCGATTATTTGGCTCATCAACCGATTGACGATCAAGAATTAATCGGGTTTGAATTCCCAGACGAAGATGTCATGTATCTAAAAATGAAAGATTGCGATGAACCGCTACCTAGTGAAGGGCCAGAACCAGGTTCCCAATGGAGACTAATCTTTGACGGAGCTGCCAATCATTACAGAAACGGAATTGGGGCAATCATTATAACACCTCAGGGTACCCGCATTACATTCATTGCCAGACTTACGTTCAAGTGTACCAACAATGAGGCCGAATACGAAGCTTGTATCATGGGTCTCGAAGAAGCGATCGATTTGAGAATAAAAAACTTGGATGTTTATGGCGTCTCAGCCCTGGTTATCAATAAGATCAAAGGAGATTGGAACACATACCAATCCGGATTGATTCCTTACAAAGACTACGCGAGAAGGTTGTTACCATTCTTCAACAGAATCGAGTTTCATAATATCCCTCGTGAAGAGAATCACATGGCTGATGCATTAGCCACTCTCTCTTCCATGATCAGTGTAGGTCAATGGGATGACTTACCTAAGATTGACATAATGCGGCTTAAACAGCCCGCTTACGTCTTCACGATTGAAGCAGTCATAGACGACAAACCTTGGTATCACGATATCAAATGCTTCCTTCAGAAATAAGAGTACCCACCTGGGGAATCCAGGAAAGATAGAAATACCCTCAGAAGGCTAGCAGGTAGTTTCTTCCTGAGCGATGATACACTCTATAAGAGGAACTTTGACATGGTCTTGCTTTGATGTGTTGACAGACCAGAAGCAGACATACTGATAAAAGAAATTCATGAAGGGTCCTTTGGCACTCATGCCAACGGACATACAATGGCGAGAAAAATTCTAAGAGCAGGGTACTATTGGTTGACAATGGAATCTGATTGCTACAAGTACATGAGGTGATGTCACAAGTGTCAGATATACTCTGACAAAATCCATGTACCGCCAACGTATCTCAAAGTTCTCTCCTCCCCATGGCCTTTTTCCATGTGGGGAATTGACATGATTGGCATGATTGAGCCCAAAGGTTCAAACGGACATCGGTTCATCCTGGTAGCCATTGACTATTTCACCAAATGGGTCAAAGCAGCGTCATACGCCAATGTAACTCGACAAGTGGTGGTCCGGTTTATCAAAAACAATCTCATCTGCCGTTATGGTGTTCCGAGCCAGATTATTACTGATAATGGATCTAACTTAAACAACAAGATGATGAAAGAGTTGTGCACAGAGTTCAAGATCGAACACCAGAACTCATCTTCATACCGACCCAAGATGAACAGAAGGGTAGAGGCAGCTAACAAGAACATCAAGAAGATTGTTCAAAAGATGGTCGTAACCTACAAAAATTGGCACGAGATGCTACCCTTTGCTCTTCAAGGTTATCGCACATCTGTCCGCACTTCAACAGGGGCTACCCCTTTCTCTCTAGTATATGGCATGGAAGCAGTACTCCCCATAGAAGTAGAGATCCCATCAATTTGGGTATTGATGGAAGCTAAGCTAACCGAAGCTGAATGGTGTCAAAATCGACACGACGAACTGAATATGATCAAAGAAAAGCGAATAACGCGTTATGCCATGGTCAGTTGTATCAACAGAGAATGAAGAAGGTGTTTGACAAAAAGGTCAGACCTCGCGTCTTCAGGAAAGGAGACCTTGTGCTAAAAAAGATACAACCATTTCTCACCGATTCTCGGGGCAAGTGGACTCTGAATTACGACGGCCCCTATGTGGTCAAGAACGCTTTCTCAGGCGGCGCCTTGAGACTCGCAACCATGGATGGAGAGTGAAATTCTAGTATCAGATGTGTGATGTTAAGGTGCGATGTCACAACAACACACTCTGAACAGTGGACAAAATAATAACAGCAATAAGTTGAACACACAGAATTGTTCACCCAGTTCAGTCTAACTACCTACGTCTGGGGGCTACCAAGCCAGGGATGAAATTCACTACTTGTAGAATTAAATTACAGACTCAACAACCCAGTTGACAATCTCCTAATCTTAATTCCTACTAGTGACTTTCTACCTAAGAAACCACTTAGATATGAGAACACTACTCAATCCCTAAAAACACTTAAGTGTTACAATTCAAGGATCACACACTTTGAATAACACTACTTGATTCTGCTTCACAGCTTTGATCAAGAACAACTCAAAACAACAATATGTCGCTCCCAGAATTTTCATCCAGGTACAAACGCGAAAGTGGCGCGGAAAATAGAGTCGCCAGCCGTGTAAATTTATCCCAAGAGAGGGAAAGGGAACACGGCATAAACCTGAGGAAGAAGGAAAGGAATGGTCATCGCAACCATAACCTGGGTTCGGGAGTCGGTTACGCAAGGGGAAGGTGCTAGCACCCCACGCGTCCATCGTACTCGATGGGATCCATGCTTATTGTCTAATCTAAGGGTGAGTTATACTATCATCTATGGCTGTACTAAGACGAGGAAGGGAAAAACAAAGACAGACTCGGTAGGACGTCGACGTCCTAGGCCTATGTACTCCCTTCGTGCAATGGGAAATTTAGAGTCAACGTAGTTCGGACCAAGTTCTTTTTGTCTTTTTTATGAGCGACGTTAAGTTCGCGTCCGGCAGTTAGGGTCGATGCCTGTTTGCGACTCAGACGGAAGGTAACGTGCCCTTTTTGAAAATAGCCTTTAGTTTGACAATCCCGAAGGACAAAGAGGTTTGAAGTTTGTTTGTATTTTTTAGGACAGAAGTGACTTGAGTTAGTTTATAACTTGCATTGCACCAAAGTCTAGGGCACAGGGGTGAATACTTAATGCATCGTCCCAAGACAGGACGCTCGCTAAGCACTCTAGAAAGATGGGAGGAAACCCCTCATTTCTCATTCCCCAGGCTTAAGGCTTGTGCGCAATACACTTTATACTTATTAAGTGTTTTCAAGAAGTTTGAGATGAGAAGAGAGAAGACACAAGGGGTACTCTAAAGGGAACTAAGAGTCCTAGTGTTATCATGCATGGGTGACCTACGGTTAGTGAGGTTTGATGACAACCTAAACCTAAAGGAAAAAGATGAGAGAAGGAAAGAGTAAGGGTGACCATGGATTCTCATCCATACCCTTAAAGAACTTACCTTAGTCCCTGCATAAAAGGTTAGTATGAAACATACACAGGTGATATCAAAGCAAATGAAAACCAAACAATGGCATATAATAGTGATAACAATCCGAACATGCATTAAGAAGTCAAATAAACAACCCCCAAGACAATGGCACAAGTGCCTTTTCAAACAGATGATCAGACAAGATCAAAGAGGTGCATATAAGAAAATCTCATGCAAAGAGCCATTAAACAAATAGTAAGACAACTTCTAAAATCACCAAATAAAATATAAAGGTTGCTCAACCAGAGACAAACCAAAAACCAAAAACTCCTGCAAAAAATCAAGATGTTAGCCATTTAAACAATTGGGCAAAGCTCAGGTGAGAAGAAGGGTTCAGTGTGCCAAAGGGAAGGACCAAAATGCAATATGAAATAGTTTTAAAAATGAAAGAAAAATATTTTAATGTACCTCAGAATGTTATATAACAAATGCAAAAAGAACGGATTGAAAATATTTTGTGGATGCAGAGAAATAAAATAAATAAATTTAGGTACGCATGATATGAGTAATGCAAAAAGAAAATAATTAATAATTAATTTAGATGATAAAAAATAAAATAAAAATTTGGAAAATTTTATAAAATGATAAAAAGTATGCACGAATTTTCTGGGATTTTTTAAATGCAATTAACTAATTTTAATAAAAATAAAATGAATTAATGTAATAATTAAATAAAATAAAAATAAATAAAAATGCAAGGGGGTGTGAAAAGTAACTAAAATGCGTTGAAAGATACTAAATGGGCTAAGGAGGGGGTACGAATAGAAAAAGGGCCAAGCATCAGTCCATTAGCGAAAAAAAATAAAAATAAAAAAGACTACCATGCACCCAGTCAACTCAGTTGACCCATACCTGCCCTTGGATTGATCACACGCTCCTCCACAAGTCAACACCAAGCCCAAGTACACAAAACCAATGGCCATGATCGCACGGTACACCACACTAAACCTGTACACACGCACACCAAAGCGAACTGAACACCATACACTAGCCATGTGCACGACACATGTGATTTTTAATTTGTTGGCAGCTTTGTGGCCACATGATCCATTAGACGGTCCATGATTAGTCAATATAAAGGAAAGTAAACAAAACAATAAAATGTAATTGGACGCACACAGTAGCTACGGTAGGGTAATAAACACCAGATTACATAAAATAAAAATCAAAAAAATAAAATGTGGCACGATCTGGGTCGTTGGATGGAAAGAATGAAGGGTGAGGATTGTATCTTCCTCCTTGGAACCCTTGGCCGGCCGGAAGCTCCCCAGGTCGCTGGAGCCCTAGCTCTGGCCGCCGCCCACGGTGCCTGCAGTTCAAAAAATGCCCAGAAAACGCAAAGGAGTACATGTTCCTGACCAGAAAATCATGAGGATTCCAAATATGCATTCCAAAATTTCAAATAACCAACACACAACAAAAAACGATGAGAAATATGTTAGGGTATAAAACTTTAAACACACGGTACAAGCAATATACGCATCCATATTCAAAACAAATTATATCAGCATGATCTATAGACATCACACATCAATATGCATACTTAAAAGGAGAGTTTCATGATCATGAAAAAAATGACTAACCTGAAGCTATGCACTCCTAATCCTTGCTTTTACCTGCGAATGATGGTTGGTCTTTACTCTATGGATCACCAGGAAGAGGTTTGTGGAAGAAGTTCTTGAAAAGACCTAATGGATTGAGAGATATGAGTGTGAAAGGCTTTAGGGTTCAAGTTCTTGTTCTCCTCCAAATGCACGTTGTCGCTCCCGGGATTTTCATCCTAGTACAAACGCGAAAGTGGCACCGAACAGAGTCGCCAGCAATGTGTATTTATCCCAAGAGAGGGAAAGGAAACACCGCATAAACCTGAAGGAAAGGATAGAGCATGGTCTTACGACCAAAAGAAATGGGTTCGGGAGTCGGTTACGCGAGAGGAAGGTATTAGCACCCCCTCACGTCCATCGTACCCGATGGGATCCACGCTTGCTTGCTCGATCAAAGGGTGTAAGAAAAGAATACTGAGAAAGAAACTGAAAAAGGAATGGAAAAGGAAAGGAGAGAGAAAGAGAAACAAATGTAGGGAAAATAAAAGAAGTGCTCGCATGGGCCCTACCCCACTGCCTACGTATCTCATCGGGAACATGAGAATCAGAGCGACGTAGTTCCCCTCACTAGGGATGAATTGTTTGTGTTTTTTAGAGAACGGCTTACGTTCTAGCTCAGGTGTTGCAGGCTCACTGGTCCGAGTGCGTTACCGTCTTGCACGGGAACGAGTAGGAGCACGTTCGTACACTAAGAGTGAATGAGGTGAGAAAAGAATTCCCGAAGGAAAGACGTTATTGTTTGTTTTTTTGTCTTTTAGAAAGAAGTGTTTTGTTATTTGTTTGCATATGATAGTGTATCCAAATCTTAGTCATCGGAATGTGTACATTCTCACATTCCAAGATGGAATGGGTAAGAAAGCACACTAAGAGTGAAAAAGACCTCCACACTTAGCTCCAATTGTCAAGGTTCAAACACACTAGCATACTTGTGTTTATTAAGTGTTTTTGTTGATTAAGAAATGAAGAAGTGTTTTTTATTATTTGCACCTTTAACAAGTATTGCATTTAAGTCCCTCATACAAGATCAAATGTTTAACACATTGACCCAAGATGGGCTATATGCTATACATTCTAAGATTATAAGAGAAGACCCCTTATAATCTTTTCTTTATATGAAAGGCCTAAATGCAATAAATGCCTACCTTTATTAGATGTTTTGAGTTTCCTTTAAGAGATGAGAAGAGAGACTCAAGAGAGGAGAAAAGGTAAAACCTATGTGGACTAAGACTCAATCCTAATTGAAGATTAAAGGGAGTGATCCTAATGGTTTGTGAGGTTTCAACCTAAAGTCTAAAGAAAGAAAGAATTAAACAATTCACTTCTAAAGTAGAAGATGAATTGTAATTCAAAAAAGGGAAAGTGATGAGTTATTAAAAGAAAGCACATAAGTGCTTAACAAAACATAAAATGGAATTGTAAAAGAGATGAAAGGAAAGAAATTTGAATGTGGATTCCTTATCCACACTCAATTGAAACTTACCAAAGCCCCTACATGGTTAGTAAACATGTATAAGAAGTATAAGAAGTAAAAGAACATGTAATGCATCATAAAACTCAAAAGAATTAGATGAGAAAACAAATCCTAGAACCACAACCAGAATGGGCATCATATGAACAACAAATGAATATCATCATACAAGTGCAAGTGAATAGGCAACAAACATCATCCATTAGCATTTAAACATATTACAAGAAGAAAGGGTAGATGAAAGATGGAAAGAAATGAAAAGGACATGCATAAATGGAACATATACATCAACAACCAGAATTGAAACTAAATAAAAAAGGTTTATGAACATCTCAAAAGTATCCATGAATCAACCATCAAGACATTCAAGAAGTAATATAAGAAGAAGTGAGATGAAAACTCAAAAGGAAGGTGCAAACAATACATGTTAGGATGCACAAAGTTCAAGTTGAAATGGACATGTGAAGATGACCTATAATGTGCAACAATGACCTATAATATCACTTGAATGACTCATACAACTATGCAAATGCTCATACAAATATGCACAAAAGAGTTCATGCAAACATGCACTAAAGTTATGATGACATGACATGTATTATGCTTCAAATGTAATGCATCAAACAAAAACCAAATGGATTCATGAAAATTATGCCAGCATATTATTGGAATGCCTAGGTCAGAAATGCATCATACATCAAGATAGCATGTAAAAATTCAGAGCAAAATGACTTCAAACAAAACAATTAGGTCAAATTGAAACATCATGCAAAGTGGTGCAAATATAGGCATCAAAACATGTCATAAATTGACTTAAAAAATCAAACAAAAATCATCTAGCATGCTTCAATGTATTGGTGAATCAATGCAAAAATAACCATATCAAAACAGTTTGTAATGAGCAAGAACAAAATTAAACGAATTCATGTATCATGCTTAGAATGCATCTAAATGGAAATTCAAAGAAAATTATGGACCAGGGGTAAAAAGGTCATAAAATCAAGAAATAAAATCATGGAAAATTTCCTAAATGTTTTAAGAATACACATGAATTTTTGTGGAATTTAATAATGCAATTTGGTATTTTTAAAAATTAAAAATCAAACGTGTAGAAAGAAATAAAAATGAAAAATAAATGCAAAATGCAGGGGGTATGAACATAGCAATTGGACAGTGCATATTCATTGGGCTTCAATACATGGGGGTGTAATTATCAATCTGGTTAAGTCCAATTAGCACGCAAAACACCATAACTAGCGTGTTCTTCAGTCAACATAGTCAAAGCAATCCAAGCCATCAGATTAAGTCATAGTCAAACAAAAGTCAAAGTACACGGATCCAACACACGCGCATGAGGTCACACACAAATTACCATGTACTGCATCACACAATGTTTAAGTAAATTCAGAAATGGTGCACATGATTTGCACGTGAATTTTAATGTGCTGTCAACTTTTGGACCACACGATCACACACATCCAACGGCCATGATTTAAACTGCAACCAAAACCCTAACTAAAAACCACCGGCCGGAGAGGGACCTCCGGTCACCTTCTCCAGTCACACGCCACCGTCTGCAACTTCACATGTCCCAGAAATGCCCAACTATTATACCAAAATGAAGCTGAGCTTACGTAGAGCACGAATTCAGTGATAAAACGCACAAAAAGTTCATGAAACGAGAGAATCGAACAGAAACACATTTGCCCTAACATTGGATCTATACCTCTAAGAGGTCTATCAACTAGCCAGAAATGTCACATTGCTTCTAGTAAGCTATTATCAACACCAAACAAGCTATAATCAGTGACTAAAATGCAAAATAATTGGAGAAATAAGAACCTGAAACGTGGAGATTCTTGGATCTTCAGAAAACCAGAGGGGAGAACTTGAACTCTTGAACTTGCTTGAGCAAAATAAATGCTCGTATATGCTTGAGAGTGGAGAAGAAATCAAATCTGAAATGAGATATCTCTTGAGGAATTCACCTTGTTTCAGCTTGTTCTTGAACAATAATGAATACTTGCTAGTGAAGATGATTAGATGAAGAAGGAATCGTGCAATAAGAGAGAACTCAGAGAGAAAGTTCAGAGAGAAAAAGTGAGGATGATTGGTGAAAATCGTGAAAATGAATCCCCCTCTCAAATGTGTGTGAGATTTCTATTTATGTGGCTGGTTAAGAATTAACTCATATGGTTGACAGTTAGAACTCAAGTTAACTGAGCTAGTTAACTGAGTTCTGAGTTAACAGAATGAGTGAGGAGGTTAGTGGCACGAGTTGGTGAGATTAACTATGGTGATGGTGAGCTCATAGCAGCTATGGTGAGGATGAGAGTGAAGCTGAGGTGGTGAGGTTATTGTGACAGAAACTTGCTAAGCAAGTTTGTTCTTTCTATTCCCATGTATGGCACGAGTAAGTGTGTAAAGAGTGCAGGCATGTGTTGGTCTTAATGGGGAAACAAACATACACACTTCTATCATGTACTTGATGCGTGCTTGAACCAAAATTATTCAGAAAATCATCATTGTAACAGTAGGTGTTTGAGGGTGAATTTCTCACTTGTCAATGAATGAAACAACACAATATTGGTGGCATTAGAAAGATGATACATTGAGGAACAATATTGATGTTGAAATTATGTTGAATGGAAGTTTGGAACATGATCAAATGTGGCTTGCAACAGAAGAAACACCAACTGGTGCATGGGCGAGGAAATGAGGTTGGTTGGCAAGGCATGCATAGCATGGGTTTTCAGTTGTATTGACCAATCTTTGAGCTATCATAATTCCTTATCCTTTGATCATATGAAAAAATCATGAACATCAATCTTGAAGATCTCACATAGGGGAACAACTTTGATGTTGCAAGATTTTTCATTTGAAGCCTCTAACTATGAGTAATTGATCCATACATCTTGTCCACCAACTGTTTGAGAAAATGACTGCGCGCAGACCTGGCCAAACTTGGTCATGACATGGTTTTGGGCCTACTTTCCTCCAACTTTGATCCATCATATCTCACTCAATTTTTATCCAATGGAGATGTTCCACATATGGATGTGAAGCTTAAAACAAGATCTTTCATTGAGGCAGAGTGGAATTTTCATTTGGTGCTCCAAATTTGAATGGCCTTGGTTCAAATTCTGATGCAAAATGGCCAAAAACTTGCTATTTTTAGTAACCCTACTTCATCCAAAAATGGCAACTTTCCAAATCTTGATTTTTTCATGATTCCTTTGGAGTTTCTTGATCAAACTTTGTACATTGGTCACATATAACATGAATTTCATGAATTTGGCCTCAAAAATTCAAGAGTTGACTTTTTCCCCTGATTATTTGACTTTGCCCCAATTTCCTGATTTTTTATCTTTCTTCCAATTGAACCACTTCTAAAACCAATTGAGATGTAATTTTCCACATACATACACTTAAGGACATATGGGATACCATGACATCAAGTTTTGTTCAAAAAATCAAAGATTCCCTGATTTAAATGGAAACCCTAATTTTGGCCCCCTCTGGTTAGGAGGTAAAAGTGCAGTCTCCAATTTCAAATTCCTCAGAGTATGTTGTGTATCTTCTTAAAGGATGATGAGATATACCATTTGAGGATGATTTTGGGTCAATGAGCTATCTCTTTTGAGGGTTTTCCTTCAATTTTTGGACTTCTTGCCTAGTGTAGGATGTAGTGCTTCAATCTCCCATTGAATCTCACTTCCTTGAGGTTTTGGAAGATCAATTGAGATAGTATGAGACATGAGAGACCTCTTGGCTTGCCTAGAGCCAACTTGATTGACCTTTTTGTGCTTTGAATGATCTCTTGATTGTCCATCTCCCACCTGACCACATGCCCTGATGGTAAGAAAGATGCTATGCTTCATTTTTCTATGTTAAATGCAATGCAATGCTAATGAGATGGATATGATATGATAAATGATAATGCCATGCTATGATGCCAAAAGGGGAGAGCAAATTTTGGGGTATTACAGCTGCCCCTATTCAAGCGCTGTAGACCTGAATGCCTGAAAGCAATTGCTTTCGGACTTTCAAGGTATATAGTGATTGAATACCAAAAATAACCAAAAATTTGCTCTGGGTGATGAAGAAGAAAAGGGATATAAACCCAATGAGACTGCTGGATTGAATCCTCGATGAAACGTCGGAGAGATCTGTCTTTTGAACAATGCCAGACGACTACTGGCTTGCCACACTGATGGTGGACTTTAATACTGTCTTTTTGAACGACGCCAGACGACTACTGGCTTGCCACACTACTGGTGGACTTTAATAATGTCTTTTATGCAACTCCAGACGACTACTGGCCTGCCACACTACTGGTGGACTTTGATAATGTCTTTTATGCAACTCCAGACGACTACTGGCCTGCCACACTACTGGTGGACTTTGATAATGTCTTTTATGCAACTCCAGACGACTACTGGCCTGCCACACTACTGGTGGACTTTAATAATGTCTTTTATGCAACTCCAGACGACTACTGGCCTGCCACACTACTGGTGGACTTTAATAATGTCTTTTATGCAACTCCAGACGACTACTGGCCTGCCACACTACTGGTGGACTTTGCAGCTTCGTGCCACCCGAAGATGGACTTTTGCCAATCCACTGTTGGACTTTTGCCACCCGAAGACGGACTTTTGCCAATCCACTGTTGGACTTTTAGAATATGCCACCCTCAGATGGACCTTTCGCCAATCCACTATTGGACTTTTGCCACCCGAAGACGGACTTTTGCCAATCCACTGTTGGACTTTTGGCTGCTTTGCCACCCGAAGATGGACTTTTGCCAATCCACTGTTGGACTCTTGCCACCCGAAGACGGACTTTTGCCAATCCACTGTTGGACTCATGCCACCCGGAGATGGACCTTTTGCCAATCCACTGTTGGACTTGTGCCACCCGAAGACGGACTTTTGCCAATCCACTGTTGGACTTTTGCCACCCGAAGACGGACTTTTGCCAATCCACTGTTGGACTTGTGCCACCCGAAGACGGACTTTTGCCAATCCACTGTTGGACTTTTGCCACCCGAAGACGGACTTTTGCCAATCCACTGTTGGACTTTTGCCACCCGAAGACGGACTTTTGCCAATCCACTGTTGGACTTGTGCCACCCGAAGACGGACTTTTGCCAATCCACTGTTGGACTTTTGCCACCCGAAGACGGACTTTTGCCAATCCACTGTTGGACTTTTGCCACCCGAAGACGGACTTTTGCCAATCCACTGTTGGACTTGTGCCACCCGAAGACGGACTTTTGCCAATCCACTGTTGGACTTTTGCCACCCGAAGACGGACTTTTGCCAATCCACTGTTGGACTTTTGGCTGCTTTGCCACCCGAAGATGGACTTTTGCCAATCCACTGTTGGACTCATGCCACCCGGAGATGGACTTTTGCCAATCCACTGTTGGACTCATGCCACCCGGAGATGGACCTTTTGCCAATCCACTGTTGGACTTGTGCCACCCGAAGACGGACTTTTGCCAATCCACTGTTGGACTTTTGCCACCCGAAGACGGACTTTTGCCAATCCACTGTTGGACTTTTGCCACCCGAAGACGGACTTTTGCCAATCCACTGTTGGACTTTTGCCACCCGAAGACGGACTTTTGCCAATCCACTGTTGGACTTGTGCCACCCGAAGACGGACTTTTGCCAATCCACTGTTGGACTTTTGCCACCCGAAGACGGACTTTTGCCAATCCACTGTTGGACTTTTGCCACCCGAAGACGGACTTTTGCCAATCCACTGTTGGACTTGTGCCACCCGAAGACGGACTTTTGCCAATCCACTGTTGGACTTTTGCCACCCGAAGACGGACTTTTGCCAATCCACTGTTGTACTTTTAGAATTTTAAAATCGAATTACTCTCTGCCTCTGCGCCAGACATCTCTGCCGACTCTGCTGAGGAACCACAATCAATGATTTAATCTCGGAGACTCCTAAAAGGATAATATCTCTGCTGGCGAATGGATGAACAATCCGTCTGCTTCGAATTGTCAAGCTTGCCAAAAATAAATTGGACTTTAAGATATGAGGGAATGACGACTCTGCCAGGAATTATTCCATCTGTTTGGGGGAACGAATTCTGGTCACAGCGATTCCGCTGGGGATGAGAATTTTTAAATGACGTCCTGCTGGGGAAATGAGCCATTAAAACTCTGCTTGGGGATTTATTCAACCCAAGCTCCTTTATAGGGATTATCAACCTTCTGACCCGGCTGGGGAAAGGCTGTACCATCCTTGTTGAGGAATAGATTCTGTCGATCTGATAAACCTCTGCGGAGAGAACAACAACTCAGCTGGAAGTTGCTGACAAGATTCGATGCTGACCTCTGTGGGGATACCATGACCAGAGATACGATCTTGCTGGGTATCAGGGCTACTCTGCCAGGGATATGCAAATCCTGGTTAGAACATTCCACTGCAACTTGCTAGAAAGAGTCCTTAGAGATCTGTTGGGGAAACCCAAAGCAAATCCACAGTAGTCTGCTGAAGAATATGACTGTCGAGCTTAGGATAAGTACCACAATGCACCATGTTAGGCGAGCTTTCCTTTAGACAATTCCGTTGGGGATGACGAGTTTATAACAAACTCTGCTGGAGAAAACTGCTTTAAAGCGTCTCGTGTTGGGGAATGCCTTTTGAGAGAATTTTACAGAAGACCAACTGTCCTCAAACTCTACTGGGGATGATCAACACTTCATGCTGGGGAACCAAACAATTTGTCCCCGAAGAGGATGTCATAAGAGGATTTTACAGAAGATTTAGCTTCTTCAAACTCCTGCGACTTCGCTGGGGATAATGACCATCAGTTTCGGTGTCGGCGAGACCACTCTTCTGGGGAACCTGTGACCGTTACCGACATAGAAAAGCTCGTAGCTGTTGGAAGGACTGAATAAGAGAATCGACTTAATAAGATACAACGGTACCCAGTTGAACTTAATTCACTGATATCAAACCGTTATGAACGACCGTCGACCGAGCGATGAACGCCGACCTCCTTTCCCGTGATTGCCCCTGTCTTTTACGTGGGGTAAATGATTACTCGCCTTGTGCTTAAAATCATCTGTACCTGCTACCTGCAACAAAAGAATATGCACACATGCCCCGAGATGGATCTAACTTCTGCAATTAAGAAAATCCAACCCTGAACCACCACTTATTGGGGAGCAAGGTTTGTATGCAATCTCTTGCTGGAGAACATTATTAATGAAGCCTGCTGAAGACGGGGACCACAAATGCCTTGGGTTGGAATGCCCCTTGGTTTCAATCCTTTTGGCTGATTGAATACATATGCGTGACCAACCATTTTTCTTCACTTGCCCTAGACCCACATGATCCACCGGAAGAAATTGTCCCTAGAGGATTTTACAGAAGACTTGACATCCAAAACGCTTCAATGTCCTCAAACTCTTGTAGAGATTCGTCGGATCTCGACGTAACTGCCCCAGACCGCATGGATTACTTAGAAGAAGTCATCGCATGAGGATTTTACAGAAGACTTGGCAAGCTCAATGCTTCAGTGTCTTCAAACTCTTGTAGAGATTCGTTGGATCTCGCCGTAACTTCCCCAGACCGTATGGACTATAGAGGAATTCGCCTTGAAAAGATTCATGAACAATCTCATACCGCCGTGGGATATTCTGTCCCAGTATTCTGAACTCTGGATAGGCTGATTAGTCGTTTGGATGGACTAACTTCTCGTGCTCTTGGTATAGCTTGCCCCAGTATGAACCTTGAAGTGGTTTTGCCCCTGACTACTGATCTTCGAAGGAAAACAAAAAATGCTTGCATTTGTAGGGATTTGAATCTCGCAGTAATTGCCCCAGTTTGGCTGAACTTTGAAGAGATTTCTCGACGTGATCGGCTCAGATGAGCTACACCTTAAAGAGATGGTTCGACGTGATTGCCCCAGATCGACTACGTCTTAGCACAACTTGTTGGGAAAGCCCCTGCCCAACAATGTTTCCTGAGGAAGTACCATTGGATATGGCTGCCCTTCGGGAGTTTCAGGATCCTCAACTCGGCAAGATTAAGCTTCTGGACTGAATTTCCATATGTAAACTTCTTTTGATGTCAAACAAATGTATGCAAGCAGAAAATGTTTTATTCTGAAAATGAAAATTCTAATGCAACACAACATGTTAATCTCGAAGTTTTACTAAAAAGATGTAGCAAACCCTTTTGTGAGCGAATCACGGGTTAGGATACGACATTAATTTTTGAAAGAAATAATGCAATGCACATGCAACACCAACAAAGATCTTTTAGCACAACTGATAGGAGTCAGGAACGCTATCTCTTGATAGTATGCCTTTGAAATAACCCTGTTTCAATTAGGACTTTTGAGGGTTGTAACGGGGCCTGGTTCACGGTTTTGAGAAAAAAGGATTTATGGCTCAAAGTTTATTGGTGCCCACCCACTCTTCGTGATGTTCTCCAGTCCTACGTTCAGCTAATTTGCACAAGCGTTCGCCTCTCAAAAGATTTCGTGATCTTTAAGGAACCCATGCATCTGATGGTTTGACACCCAATGAGGCTATGGAGTAACAGTCACCCCTTTTGTCTTTTGTGCGTAGTCACACGACTTTGTTCTTGCTCGAGGATTTTCTTTTGTAATCCTTTTGGTTTCACATTCTTTTGCTTCTTGATCCCTAATTTTTGCCTGGATTGATTCTTTTGAATCTTTAGATTTTGACGTCCAGCGGGATGCCCTAACTTTTGCCTAAGTTGCTTGTTTTCAAGTTTCAACTTAGCGGGCTTTTTCATTTCTTTTTTTTCTCTTTCTTCTTTTTTTGAACACGTCGTGTGACACTAGCCTGTCTTGACTTTGTTGAAAGGGTTGTGACTACCTCACTCTTTGATTGTTGATGGATAACCATTGTGGTTTCACATCTCTTGACCTCTTGATGGCGGAATAGAAGGTAATGGATCCTCAGATGCACACTCCTTTTGAGGTTTGAACGCTCGGTCAAATTAACTGACGCCTACCCTGCCCCTGGGTTAAATATGAGGGTTTTTTCCGTACGAAAGAAACTCCTACTTCAAGGCTCAAAGGGGTTAACGAGGGTCTATCTCCCTTATATCTCCAGTGTTTGAGGAGTTGAAACAATGCCTGTACATCCTCAACAGGGTTCTTATTCCAAAGCACACCGTTAGAGATTTTTGCATTTTCAGACCATCATTCTCCCTCATAGAGTTTGAGCAAGAAAAATGGTATTGCAGTACACATTAGCATTAAATGAGTAAACACAAATGAAATTCTTCAAGAAAACATATTCATTGCATTAAAATCCTCATACCAAATACAAACAAATTTTAACATGCGAACAATGTCTGAACGAACAAATAAAGACTACATATGAAAATGCAGCAAGGAAAATAAAGATTGTCGTTGTTGAGGAGGCTTGGCTCCGTCTAGACTGACCACTTCTGGTGATGTTCTTGTAACTTTGAGCACTCACCATGGTACAGAAGCTTCACCTTGTGGGGTACCATCTGGGGTGATAACCTTTGAGTCAATCAAATCCTGCACCTTGTGCTGGAACACATTACAGTTATCAAGTGTGTGCCCAAACGTTCCTGAATGGAACTCATAGCTAACACTCATGTCATAGTCCGGAGGAATGGGGTATGGCACGGGCATGGCCCTTCTCAGCTGGATTTGCGAACTTTTGAGCAAACGAGCCAACAACTGACTGTACGGAATAGGAATAGGATCAAATGTCCTCTTGGGCTTCCTTGGTCTGAGTAGCCTCCGCTGCTGATAATCTTGCTGCTGCTGGTTCGGGCGCCCAACCTGGCCCTGCACTTTCCTTTCTGCATTCGGCTGAGGCACAAATAAGGGTTGCTGACACAGGTCTTCTGCAACACAGGGTTGTGGAAGAGATCCCTGACGCGAGGTAGACCCTTTGGAAAAGGAGAGAGTCCTCAGTTCCCTTGCAACAATGGGAGTGACATCACTTGGTTTACCAGCACCAACTGATGCAAACTTGATTGCCCCTGAATCAATTAGCTCCTGGACTTTATGCTTGAACCTGGTACAATTCTCAACATTGTGACCAGGTGCCCCAGAATGGAACTCACATCTAGCCTTAGCATTAGGTCCCAGAGGAATCTTCGTGGGAAACGGTCCCAAACTTACACACTCAACCAGCTTGAGCTCGAGCAAGTAAGAAAGCAATTGCGTGTACGAAATCGGAATGGGATCGAACTTCCTCTTAGGCCCCTCTGACTTAGGATCCTCTTGGAAATCGGGAAGTGACTGCTGATGCGAGAGCTCTGAACCTTTAGCTTTCAGAGGAGGTTCACGAAGCAATCCATGATCTAAAGCATATCCCAAAGATATGGGAGGAGTAGAGACCTCTGTTGTGGAAGCAGGCACATGATCATTTTCCTTTTTTAACACCTTATTCAAGATTTCCATGACCAGGCCCATTTGAATCTTCATCTGGTTGACTTCCTCCCTCAGTAGTTCCTGACCTCGGGACAACGCCTGAATGTCCCCCATAAAATGCCCCAATTGGGCCCTCACCCCAGCCAAATCCTTCTGCATTTGATCCATGATTCTTACTTGATTTCTTCGCGTCGAATATCGGTGAATATGATTCTCAGCTATACTGCCTGAAACCAAATAAAGGTTAGAGACCCCGCAACGAGTACCTGCAAAGCAAGTAACAAAAATGCAAAATGATATGCAATGCCATGCAATGCTATGTTTGTCATTTCCGAGGTGCTTTATACCCTGATTCCAATCCAACCACAGAAATCTGAAGACCAGAAATTGTGATATAAAGAGACGTGTCGTGGTCATGTGCTTGTGTGCGGCTATCTGATAAGAAATAATCCTGAATAAAACTGCTCATACTCATTCAACAAAATATTCAAGTACATTTAAGAAAGGCTCATCCGCAAATGCAATACAAGGAAAAATGGATCCATCAACAAGCCTGATGGTAACCATTAATAACAAAATATAAGGAAAAGAACATCAGTCTGACAATTCCACATCCTTCAGCTTATCACTTGAGTATTTGATCTCCTCAAAAAGTATACGGGTACGCTGGTGATTCGGCTTTTCAATCATCTCTTTGATCAAGACATCCCTTTTCTCAAGAGCTTCAGTTAAAGAACCCATATGCAGCATCAGAGCTTCGTCATCACACACTCCTTTGTGTCTCTTTATGCTGGCTTGCGTCTTGAGTATCTCCCTTTCTATCATGACTTCTTCAAGCTCTTTCTTGGTAATCTTCAACTGGCTTCTAGCTTCTTCTAACTGTTCTTGACTTTTATCGAGACTTTCCCGATACTTTCTCCTCTGCTCATGTGCCTTTTTAAGCTCCTCGTCTTTAGTCTTCGACTGATCCTTTAACTCGGCATTTTCAATTCTGACTTCATCCCAAGCTTGACGAAGTTGAGCTAATGAATCCTTGCTTCGGGCTAAAGCCTGTTTTGTAATCTTGTGAGCCTGACTAGTGTCATCTGCTCTCAAAGTAAGTTTCCGAAAGTACCGAGCTCGGTCATCAAAATCTTCCTCTTTGTCAGCCAAGGTTTTTTCTGCTTTTAAGGCTCTCTTTTCCAACTCTTTGTTGTCAGCTAGAGCTTTCTGAAGGCATCTGCTCATTCCAGAATTCTCTATCTGCAACTCTCTGACCATTTTCTTCCACTTCTCACATTCTTCAATAGCCACCATAGTGGGTTGTTCTGGCTGTACTGCACATAAAAGAGGTCCCCTTGAAAAGGGTAAAAGCAATTCCTTTACTTTCGTCTCAATCCACCTGTCATATTCAGGATAAGATCTACAATCTCCTTTTCCAAAAACTGCTTTTCCAATTTTGTGCTTATCTTTCCAAGCATTCACTACTTCTACCACCTTCGCATCTTTAGTTCCTGTAAAGAATAAAGATTCTTCCACATCTTGCTCTGTAGGAGGATCCCTGGAAGCATACCCAAACTGTCGGATGGCCAAAACTGGATTATAATTGATCCCTCCTTTTCTGCCAATCAAAGGCACATTTGGAAAATTTCCGCATCTTGTGACAAGCTCTATTCTCAATAACCGGTGATCAAACCATACAATGTTATCAGCAGTTAAACTCATCAATCGTTTAGACCATTTCGCCACATCTTTGGTTTCCACAAAGGCACCTGTCTGAGGCAAATGCTTGAAAAACCAATGACTCAGCAGTGGAGTGCAACAACTAACAGATCCTCCCCTCCTTTTCTCATTCTTGTAATGCACGGAATGATAAAAATCTCCTAACAAAGTAGGGACTGGATTTTTAAGAACGAAAACTCTTGTCGCTTGCATATCCACAAAGTCTTGCTGATTGGGAAAGAAAACTAGGCCATATATGCAGAGAGCCAGAATGGAATTGTAAACCGTCCAATTTTTAGCACTTGCAGCCTCCTGAGCCTGTCCAGACAGAAATTCTAAATGAAATCCGCTAACTCCATTTTTACTGCTCACACCACTCTTTATCACTGCCTGATCCATTTGTAAAGCAGCAGCAATTTCTTTTACGCTGGGAGAACTACCAGAGAAGAATGGTATTGCCGACGTGATCGGAATTCCCAAAATAAATGAGAATTCTTCCAGTGTTGGCATCAAAATGTAATCTGAACAAAGAAAACACCTCAACGAAGGCTCGTAGAACTGCAGCAGAGTGTGCAAGGCATCATGTTCATACTTGGTGATTGTACGGACCATCCCAACCAAATTCCCGTAGCTCTTCTGAAACCTATCAAGAATACCCGGACCAGCCATATCTATAACTTTGAGCAATGAATCCAAGACAGGATCTGGAAACTTGTAAGACACATTGTTCTTTCTCTCGGCGACGATCTCTGTTGAACCCATGGATTGGAATCAGAAATGTATTATGCACCTGAAAATGACAAACATAACTGTTATGATATGATAATGCAATGCAAAAGGGCATGTGATCAGGTAATCAAGTGTCGGTGTCTGTATCGAACTGTGTGCACTGTGTCTCTGTACTGAGTCTGGCAATATCTGAGATGAACACTTAAATCACTGTCATAGGATACAATGTCTGAAATCATCATAGAATCACGAGTAAGGTAGGTAGGAGGCTGGGTTTCCTGCAAACCTGTAAACATCCCGCCCATGCTCACATGTGGTTCTTAGAAAATAAGGCTTGTCAGCTTCGGAGGTTTGAGAAGCAATAGCACATTCAGCCCGTAGGATACAATGCTATGCCAATCAAAGAGGTCGTCCACTGACTCCCCTTAGAAAATAAAGGTCATCCTATGCAAGTTCCAAAGTGGGCCCTCGGGTGCGAATGGGTTTGCCACAGAATGTGGTCTGCCATTGTCACCACTAAAGAGGGATATTTCCACTAAGGTCCTCATGATCGGTCACTAGAGTCGACAGCTCTCTAGATCTACATCCTGGAATACGCAAGATGCGTATGCCACGACGTGTCCCAAGATAGCCTCGTCTAGCTGTGAATTTCGTGAACACCCAACGCACTCCAAACGGCACGTAGGTCCCACTACTCTCCACTCTAATTCTAAGTGTATACTCAAGCCTGTGTAATGGGCTTATCTCTCAGAAATCCCGCCCGCCAAACAGAAAACAACACAGTCCAGTATAGCATAATATATCATATGAAATGAAAATGCTAAAATACGGTAAATACAGTAATGTACAGTAAAGCAGTAAATAACCATACAATAAAACAGTAAATACAACACAACAGTAAACACCCAATGAAAGAAAAGCTGACAAGCGCTAGGATTGACTCGCTTAGGGATGGACCAGTAATAGGTCAACCTAGCTGTCCCCAGCAGAGTCGCCAGCTGTCGCTCCCGGGATTTTCATCCTAGTACAAACGCGAAAGTGGCACCGAACAGAGTCGCCAGCAATGTGTATTTATCCCAAGAGAGGGAAAGGAAACACCGCATAAACCTGAAGGAAAGGATAGAGCATGGTCTTACGACCAAAAGAAATGGGTTCGGGAGTCGGTTACGCGAGAGGAAGGTATTAGCACCCCCTCACGTCCATCGTACCCGATGGGATCCACGCTTGCTTGCTCGATCAAAGGGTGTAAGAAAAGAATACTGAGAAAGAAACTGAAAAAGGAATGGAAAAGGAAAGGAGAGAGAAAGAGAAACAAATGTAGGGAAAATAAAAGAAGTGCTCGCATGGGCCCTACCCCACTGCCTACGTATCTCATCAGGAACATGAGAATCAGAGCGACGTAGTTCCCCTCACTAGGGATGAATTGTTTGTGTTTTTTAGAGAACGGCTTACGTTCTAGCTCAGGTGTTGCAGGCTCGCTGGTCCGAGTGCGTTACCGTCTTGCACGGGAACGAGTAGGAGCACGTTCGTACACTAAGAGTGAATGAGGTGAGAAAAGAATTCCCGAAGGAAAGACGTTATTGTTTGTTTTTTTGTCTTTTAGAAAGAAGTGTTTTGTTATTTGTTTGCATATGATAGTGTATCCAAATCTTAGTCATCGGAATGTGTACATTCTCACATTCCAAGATGGAATGGGTAAGAAAGCACACTAAGAGTGAAAAAGACCTCCACACTTAGCTCCAATTGTCAAGGTTCAAACACACTAGCATACTTGTGTTTATTAAGTGTTTTTGTTGATTAAGAAATGAAGAAGTGTTTTTTATTATTTGCACCTTCAACAAGTATTGCATTTAAGTCCCTCATACAAGATCAAATGTTTAACACATTGACCCAAGATGGGCTATATGCTATACATTCTAAGATTATAAGAGAAGACCCCTTATAATCTTTTCTTTATATGAAAGGCCTAAATGCAATAAATGCCTACCTTTATTAGATGTTTTGAGTTTCCTTTAAGAGATGAGAAGAGAGACTCAAGAGAGGAGAAAAGGTAAAACCTATGTGGACTAAGACTCAATCCTAATTGAAGATTAAAGGGAGTGATCCTAATGGTTTGTGAGGTTTCAACCTAAAGTCTAAAGAAAGAAAGAATTAAACAATTCACTTCTAAAGTAGAAGATGAATTGTAATTCAAAAAAGGGAAAGTGATGAGTTATTAAAAGAAAGCACATAAGTGCTTAACAAAACATAAAATGGAATTGTAAAAGAGATGAAAGGAAAGAAATTTGAATGTGGATTCCTTATCCACACTCAATTGAAACTTACCAAAGCCCCTACATGGTTAGTAAACATGTATAAGAAGTATAAGAAGTAAAAGAACATGTAATGCATCATAAAACTCAAAAGAATTAGATGAGAAAACAAATCCTAGAACCACAACCAGAATGGGCATCATATGAACAACAAATGAATATCATCATACAAGTGCAAGTGAATAGGCAACAAACATCATCCATTAGCATTTAAACATATTACAAGAAGAAAGGGTAGATGAAAGATGGAAAGAAATGAAAAGGACATGCATAAATGGAACATATACATCAACAACCAGAATTGAAACTAAATAAAAAAGGTTTATGAACATCTCAAAAGTATCCATGAATCAACCATCAAGACATTCAAGAAGTAATATAAGAAGAAGTGAGATGAAAACTCAAAAGGAAGGTGCAAACAATACATGTTAGGATGCACAAAGTTCAAGTTGAAATGGACATGTGAAGATGACCTATAATGTGCAACAATGACCTATAATATCACTTGAATGACTCATACAACTATGCAAATGCTCATACAAATATGCACAAAAGAGTTCATGCAAACATGCACTAAAGTTATGATGACATGACATGTATTATGCTTCAAATGTAATGCATCAAACAAAAACCAAATGGATTCATGAAAATTATGCCAGCATATTATTGGAATGCCTAGGTCAGAAATGCATCATACATCAAGATAGCATGTAAAAATTCAGAGCAAAATGACTTCAAACAAAACAATTAGGTCAAATTGAAACATCATGCAAAGTGGTGCAAATATAGGCATCAAAACATGTCATAAATTGACTTAAAAAATCAAACAAAAATCATCTAGCATGCTTCAATGTATTGGTGAATCAATGCAAAAAGAACCATATCAAAACAGTTTGTAATGAGCAAGAACAAAATTAAACGAATTCATGTATCATGCTTAGAATGCATCTAAATGGAAATTCAAAGAAAATTATGGACCAGGGGTAAAAAGGTCATAAAATCAAGAAATAAAATCATGGAAAATTTCCTAAATGTTTTAAGAATACACATGAATTTTTGTGGAATTTAATAATGCAATTTGATATTTTTAAAAATTAAAAATCAAACGTGTAGAAAGAAATAAAAATGAAAAATAAATGCAAAATGCAGGGGGTATGAACATAGCAATTGGACAGTGCATATTCATTGGGCTTCAATACATGGGGGTGTAATTATCAATCTGGTTAAGTCCAATTAGCACGCAAAACACCATAACTAGCATGTTCTTCAGTCAACATAGTCAAAGCAATCCAAGCCATCAGATTAAGTCATAGTCAAACAAAAGTCAAAGTACACGGATCCAACACACGCGCATGAGGTCACACACAAATTACCATGTACTGCATCACACAATGTTTAAGTAAATTCAGAAATGGTGCACATGATTTGCACGTGAATTTTAATGTGCTGTCAACTTTTGGACCACACGATCACACACATCCAACGGCCATGATTTAAACTGCAACCAAAACCCTAACTAAAAACCACCGGCCGGAGAGGGACCTCCGGTCACCTTCTCCAGTCACACGCCACCGTCTGCAACTTCACATGTCCCAGAAATGCCCAACTATTATACCAAAATGAAGCTGAGCTTACGTAGAGCACGAATTCAGTGATAAAACGCACAAAAAGTTCATGAAACGAGAGAATCGAACAGAAACACATTTGCCCTAACATTGGATCTATACCTCTAAGAGGTCTATCAACTAGCCAGAAATGTCACATTGCTTCTAGTAAGCTATTATCAACACCAAACAAGCTATAATCAGTGACTAAAATGCAAAATAATTGGAGAAATAAGAACCTGAAACGTGGAGATTCTTGGATCTTCAGAAAACCAGAGGGGAGAACTTGAACTCTTGAACTTGCTTGAGCAAAATAAATGCTCGTATATGCTTGAGAGTGGAGAAGAAATCAAATCTGAAATGAGATATCTCTTGAGGAATTCACCTTGTTTCAGCTTGTTCTTGAACAATAATGAATACTTGCTAGTGAAGATGATTAGATGAAGAAGGAATCGTGCAATAAGAGAGAACTCAGAGAGAAAGTTCAGAGAGAAAAAGTGAGGATGATTGGTGAAAATCGTGAAAATGAATCCCCCTCTCAAATGTGTGTGAGATTTCTATTTATGTGGCTGGTTAAGAATTAACTCATATGGTTGACAGTTAGAACTCAAGTTAACTGAGCTAGTTAACTGAGTTCTGAGTTAACAGAATGAGTGAGGAGGTTAGTGGCACGAGTTGGTGAGATTAACTATGGTGATGGTGAGCTCATAGCAGCTATGGTGAGGATGAGAGTGAAGCTGAGGTGGTGAGGTTATTGTGACAGAAACTTGCTAAGCAAGTTTGTTCTTTCTATTCCCATGTATGGCACGAGTAAGTGTGTAAAGAGTGCAGGCATGTGTTGGTCTTAATGGGGAAACAAACATACACACTTCTATCATGTACTTGATGCGTGCTTGAACCAAAATTATTCAGCAAATCATCATTGTAACAGTAGGTGTTTGAGGGTGAATTTCTCACTTGTCAATGAATGAAACAACACAATATTGGTGGCATTAGAAAGATGATACATTGAGGAACAATATTGATGTTGAAATTATGTTGAATGGAAGTTTGGAACATGATCAAATGTGGCTTGCAACAGAAGAAACACCAACTGGTGCATGGGCGAGGAAATGAGGTTGGTTGGCAAGGCATGCATAGCATGGGTTTTCAGTTGTATTGACCAATCTTTGAGCTATCATAATTCCTTATCCTTTGATCATATGAAAAAATCATGAACATCAATCTTGAAGATCTCACATAGGGGAACAACTTTGATGTTGCAAGATTTTTCATTTGAAGCCTCTAACTATGAGTAATTGATCCATACATCTTGTCCACCAACTGTTTGAGAAAATGACTGCGCGTAGACCTGGCCAAACTTGGTCATGACATGGTTTTGGGCCTACTTTCCTCCAACTTTGATCCATCATATCTCACTCAATTTTTATCCAATGGAGATGTTCCACATATGGATGTGAAGCTTAAAACAAGATCTTTCATTGAGGCAGAGTGGAATTTTCATTTGGTGCTCCAAATTTGAATGGCCTTGGTTCAAATTCTGATGCAAAATGGCCAAAAACTTGCTATTTTTAGTAACCCTACTTCATCCAAAAATGGCAACTTTCCAAATCTTGATTTTTTCATGATTCCTTTGGAGTTTCTTGATCAAACTTTGTACATTGGTCACATATAACATGAATTTCATGAATTTGGCCTCAAAAATTCAAGAGTTGACTTTTTCCCCTGATTATTTGACTTTGCCCCAATTTCCTGATTTTTGATCTTTCTTCCAATTGAACCACTTCTAAAACCAATTGAGATGTAATTTTCCACATACATACACTTAAGGACATATGGGATACCATGACATCAAGTTTTGTTCAAAAAATCAAAGATTCCCTGATTTAAATGGAAACCCTAATTTTGGCCCCCTCTGGTTAGGAGGTAAAAGTGCAGTCTCCAATTTCAAATTCCTCAGAGTATGTTGTGTATCTTCTTAAAGGATGATGAGATATACCATTTGAGGATGATTTTGGGTCAATGAGCTATCTCTTTTGAGGGTTTTCCTTCAATTTTTGGACTTCTTGCCTAGTGTAGGATGTAGTGCTTCAATCTCCCATTGAATCTCACTTCCTTGAGGTTTTGGAAGATCAATTGAGATAGTATGAGACATGAGAGACCTCTTGGCTTGCCTAGAGCCAACTTGATTGACCTTTTTGTGCTTTGAATGATCTCTTGATTGTCCATCTCCCACCTGACCACATGCCCTGATGGTAAGAAAGATGCTATGCTTCATTTTTCTATGTTAAATGCAATGCAATGCTAATGAGATGGATATGATATGATAAATGATAATGCCATGCTATGATGCCAAAAGGGGAGAGCAAATTTTGGGGTATTACACACGTGAATGAAACCTAGCCAGTGCATGAATGGGTTTAAATAGACTAGGGTTTTTCACTGATAATGGTTTGGGCTTGGGTAATTCCATGTCTAGTAAGTTTTGGGCAATTTTGGAAAATCACACAATGTTAGATACACCTCCTTCCATGCATGGATATCCAACTATTTCATGATGGATCACTTGTGTTTGAATTTCTAATTACACCTAAGTTTGATTTGGGCCTTGAAACCATTTGATTCATGAGTTTTTAATGATTTGGCAATTTGGCATAATGGAGAATATGTGAAGAATACACCATGAAACCACTTGATTTAAAAGCCTAAAAATGATCCTTATGAATTTTCCTTTGATGTTAAAAAGTACCTTGAAGCAATGGAATTAATTATAGGTCCATATGTCCCAAAATCCAAAAGTTGTGAAAATGAAACCCTAAAAACCACTTTGCCTTCTTTTGATCATAAGTTGAGTTTCACAAATGATATGGAGACCCACTGGTACTTGTTGGAAAGAGGAGAAAAAGATCTTCAAATTTCATGTTGGGGAAAAATTCATTTTAAGCTTCTTTGATGATGAAAAGTCCAGTTGAATGCAGTGCAGTAACTTGCCCAAAAAGGAAACTTTCAAATTATAGGTCATTTCCACTTTTAGTAACTTTTGTACCAACTCCTGATTCGTGATAAATGACATGAAACTTGACCCTTGAAGACCATATGAGGATGTGAGACCTTGAAAACCTTGGAGAGAACCTCAAAATTCCACAGTTGACTTCTCCTCTCACTGTTGACTTTTACCCAATTCACCTGATTCTCAATCTTCTGATCAATTAAGTCTCTCCTGAACCAAACTGATGGACAACCTCCCACCCCTAGATACTTAGAGACCCAAGGAATACCATGGAATCAAGTCTTGCCCAAAAAATTAGAAATAAACTGACTTCATGGGAAACCCTAGTTTTGGTACCCTCAGTCTAGGAGGAAATAGCACAGTCTCCAAATCCAAATTCCTCTGAATATGATGTGTATCCTCTCCAACAAAGATAAGATATGCCATTTGGTGATGATGAAAACCCAAGGAGCTTGCCTATTGGAGCAATAAACCCAAGAATTTCAAAACCCTAATTCATGCACTGGTTAGGAGAGAGTGATCCACTTGAACTCTCTTGCTTGACCCTTTAAAGGACATCTTCTCCTCTTGAACATGCCTCAGGCACCTTGAGCCCATGCTAAGAACCAATGATATGCACACATGATAATGCAAAAATGCAATGAAACATAAGCCAGTTAGTACTAAAATAAGGAGGGCAAATTTTGGGGTGCAACAGCTGTTCCTATTCAATCAACTTGGTCCTGAGGGTATGATAGCGACGGCTTTCAGACAATCAGGATCCATGGAGATTGAATACCAAAGAACCCAGAAATTTGTAATCCTCCACCGGAGAATTAGCCATAAATACTGTAAGGAAACAAACTCTCCCAGATTATGTCATCTCTGCTGATAAAGAGAACTGACAAAGGAAATATCCAAAAAGGATCGCTAACCCTGCTGATAAAGAGAACTAGCAATACAAAAGCCATCCCTGCTGATAAAGGTAACTAGCGAAAGAATCTTCAAAAGATTGCCATCTCTGCTGATAAAGAGAACTAGCAAAATAAATGCCATCCCTGCTGATAAAGGGAACTGACGAAAGAAATATTCGAAGGATTGCCATCTCTGCTGACAAAGAGAACTAGCAAAATGAATGCCATCCCTGCTGATAAAGGGAAACTGACAAAAGAAAATCTTCAAAAGCTTGTTATCTCTGCTGATAAAGAGAAACTAGCAAAATAAACGTCATCCCTGCTGATAAAGGGAACTGACGAAAGAAATATTCGAAGGATTGCCATCTCTGCTGACAAAGAGAACTAGCAAAATGAATGCCATCCCTGCTGATAAAGAGAACTAGCAATACAAAAGCCATCCCTGCTGATAAAGGGAGCTAGCGAAAGAATCTTCAAAAGATTGCCATCTCTGCTGATAAAGAGAACTAGCAAAATAAATGCCATCCCTGCTGATAAAGGGAACTGACAAAAGAAATATTCAAAGGATTGCCATCTCTGCTGACAAAGAGAACTAGCAAAATGAATACCATCCCTGCTGATAAAGGGAAACTGACAAAAGAAAATCTTCAAAAGCTTGCTATCTCTGCTGATAAAGAGAAACTAGCAAAATAAACGCCATCCCTGCTGATAAAGGGAAATGACGAAAGAAATATTCGAAGGATTGCCATCTCTGTTGACAAAGAGAACTAGCAAAATGAATGCCATCCCTGCTGATAAAGGGAAACTGACAAAAGAAAATCTCCAAAAGATTGCTATCTCTGCTGATAAAGGGAACTAGCAATACAAAAGCCATCCCTGCTGATAAAGGGAACTGACGAAGAAAATATCTGAAAGATTGCTATCTCTGTTGATAAAGAGAAACTAGCAAAATAAATGTCATCCCTGCTGATAAAGGGAAACTGACGAAGAAAGTCTCCAAAAGATTGCTATCTCTACTGATAAAGATAACTAGCAAAATAATTGCCATCCCTGCTGATAAAGGGAAACTGACGAAAGAAGATATCCCGAAGATCGCTATCTCTGCTGATAAAGAGAACTAGCAATACCAATGCCATCCCTGCTGATAAAGGGAACTGACGGAAGAAAATATCCCGAAGATCGCTATCTCTACTGATAAAGAGAACTAGCAATATAAATGCCATCCCTGCTGATAAAGGGAAACTGACGAAAGAAAATCTCCAAAAGATTGCTATCTCTGCTGATAAAGAGAAACTAGCAATATAAATGGTGACTTCACTGGGGATAACGTGAAACAAAACTTCTGGTTTAAACCACCTCTGGCAAACAAAATATGTCAAGCAAGAACGGGATTTCCCAAAAGAGAAAGGCCAGACAAACTTCTAACGGACCCATGATCCACAGATAAGATGACTCCGCTGGGGAAAGGAGAAGTCTAAATAAAAGACTCTGCCCGGGAGCACAAGTATGAGGAACACATCCCTCCAAAGTCTCCTGAGTTATGCCATCTCTGCTGGGAAAGAGAACTGGCAAAGAAAGTACCAAACCTGGCTTATGCTTCGAATGCAAATGTTTGAATAGTGGCGTAATGCTCCATACGAAATGGAAATTCTATGTGCTTGAGGATGCAATGTAAATGCTTATGATATGCAAAAAGGGTCCCTCCAGCAAAATAAATGCCGGGGAGAAAAGATCCATTCAGCTGGGGATGATAAAAATAAATTGCCCTCTGAATCTAGGAACTCTGTTGAGAAGGGTCATACTGATCGACTCTTCGGATCAACAACTTCTGCTGCGGATGAAATCCCAAAAGAACTACCGGGGACCCCACCTGTCTTTTACTGAAGGTAACATCCAAAACCCGGGATTTTTCCTCTGCTGGGGGAGTTGAGAATGAAAGCCAATAACGGAACCGGAAGTCTGTTACTGAAGATGGCTAATATCCAATTGGGCTCAGAACCTGCTGGGGAAAATAGTCCATGATACTAGCCTGCTTGGGGATACCGCTGATCTTAGCCTGCTGACGGGGAGAATGACCTTACTCCCATCTTGCTGGGGATTAGAATATAACGTTGTTGGTGAAAGTACACTTCCTGACTGGATGGGGGAAGTGAGCACCATGATTCTATGGGGAAATAACGTCTGGATCCGGAGAAAATACTTTCCAAGTCTTCTGCTGGGGGAAGTCTGCTCTGCTGAGGAAAGTGTAATCTCAATGCTGGGGAGAGCAACCTGCTGGGGAAGTACAATCCTGTTGCCCTGCAAGTCAAATAACAACAAAATAATATGCCACAACCTGGCTATCCCCGTTAACGCCTAAGTAATTTCTACTGCTTTTCGTTATGCTCCGCAAAGCTCGAAATTTTATATGCAATGTTTATCAAAAATATCGGACGTTTTTTGCAAACAAAACAGTAAAAGTAAAAGTAAAACAAACAATGGAAAGCTCTTTGAGTGAAATGAATATTTTATTGAAGAGTGGTCTGTAAATAGGCATTTACAATAGGAAGCAATTCCTAAAAAGAGGTAATTGCGCAAAAGTAAAAAGAAAATACACATGTCGGCAATGTGGGAACAGATATCCACCATGATTCGACTCGGCTATGACCCATATGACTTGCTTATCCACAAATGTCTTGGCCTTCGAAGAGACTAACTGTACTGATTCCTTTCTTTCAGAACTTCCAGGTATCGAGAGTGTTCACAGATCGAACGCAGACCATAGCCTTTCGCTTATAAATCCCTAACTTTTGCCTGGATCACCCTTTTCGGGTTTTCAATCCACCGGGATACCCATTTTTGCCAAAGTTTCCCTTTCAGGCTTTCAACTTTGCGGGTTTACACATCTCTTTTTACACTTTATCCCTAACTTTTGCCTGAACCTATTCCTTTTTATGGTTCGCCGGGATGCCCCTTTTTTGCCTGGACTTTCTTTTTATGTCCAGCGGGTCTCTTTTATGCGAAGTATTTTTTGACTACGTCTGCGTTCACAGGGGATGTAAAATCTTCGCCATTCATAGTTGAAAGTAGTAAGGCTCCACCAGAGAAAACCTTTCTTACCACAGACGGCCCTTCGTAGTTTGGAGTCTATTTGCCCCTGTGATCTGTCTGAGGAGGAAGGATCCTTTTCAATACCAATTCACCTGTCTGAAAATTCCGAGGACGCACTTTCTGGTCGAAGGCGTGCTTCATCCTACTCTGATACAAACGACCATGTGCGATGGCTGCCAATCTCTTTTCTTCAATAAGGTTTAACTGATCCAACCTGGAATGCATCCATTCAGCTTCATCAAGCTTCACATCTGCCAGAACTCTCAAAGACGGAATCTCGACCTCTAAGGGTAAAACTGCTTCCATACCATATACCAAAGAGAAAGGGGTTGCCCCAGTTGACGTACGCACCGAAGTACGGTAACCGTGTAGGGCGTAAGGTAGCATCTCATGCCAGTCTTTATACGTTACCACCATCTTCTGCACAATCTTCTTGCTATTCTTATTTGCCGCCTCAACAGCGCCATTCATCTTCGGACGATAGGGAGAAGAATTGTGATGCTCGATCTTGAAGCTCTGACATAGTTCCTTCATCATCTTGTTGTTTAAATTTGAGCCATTATCAGTGATGATTCTCTCCGGGACCCCATAACGACAGATGATGTCCTTCTTTATAAACCGGTCTACCACTTGCTTGGTGACGTTGGCGTACGAGGCTGCCTCCACCCACTTTGTGAAATAGTCAATGACAACCAAAATGAAACGATGCCCATTGGAAGCAGTGGGCTCGATCTTTCCAATCATATCTATGCCCCACATTGCAAAAGGCCAAGGAGATGATAACACATTCAAAGGCGTAGGTGGTACATGCATCTTATCTGCGTAAATCTGGCATTTATGGCACTTTCGGGCGTACTTGAAACAATCAGACTCCATAGTCATCCAATAATATCCTGCCCTCAACAACTTTCTAGTCATGGTGTGTCCACTGGAATGAGTACCGAAAGAACCCTCGTGAACTTCCTCCATCAATAAGCCTGCCTCGTGTTCATCAGCACAACGTAGCAAGACCATATCGAAGTTCCTCTTATATAACACATCATCCTTGTTCAGAAAGAAATTTCCTGCCAACCTTCTCAGAGTCTTCTTATCCTTGGTGGAGGCACCCTCTGGATACTCCTGTCTCTTCAGAAAGACCTTGATATCATGATACCATGGTTTGCCATCTGACACATCTTCAATTGCAAACACAAAAGCTGGTATGTCCAGACGCATGATTCTAATCGAAGGTGTTTCATTCCAACGGTTCACCTTATACATGGATGCCAATGTCGCCAACGTATCATCCATCTGATTCTCAGCTCGGGGCACATGATGAAAATCCACCCTGTCAAAGAAAGGTAACAACCTTCTTGCATAGTTGTTATAAGGTACCAAATTTTCCTGACGAGTCTCCCATTCTCCTGTAATCTGATTAACCACCAACGCGGAATCACCATAAACATCGAGGTTCTTAATTCTCAAATCAATTGCCTCCTCTAATCCCATGATGCATGCTTCATACTCCGCCTCGTTGTTGGTACATACGAACGCTAACCGGGCAGTGAAGGGTATATGAGAACCCTTCGGGGTTGTAATGATTGCCCCAATTCCATTACCATATGAGTTGACAGCCCCATCAAAAATCATCTTCCACTGAGATCCAATCTCAGGTCCTTCGTCAGGCAGAGGCTCTTCACAATCCTTCATTTTCAGAAACATAACATGCTCGTCCGGAAACTCAAACTTCATCGGCTGATAATCCTCGACCGGCTATTCAGCAAGATATTCTGAAAGAACACTTCCCTTAATGGCCTTCTGAGAAACATACTGAATATCGTACTCTGTCAAAACCATCTGCCAACGGGCTATCCTTCCAGAAAATGCTTGCTTCTCGAACACATACTTAATCGGATCCATCTTTGAAATCAACAAGTTTGTGTGATTTAACATATACTGCCTTAGGCGCTTGGCTGCTCAAGCGAGCGCAAAACATGTCTTTTCCAGCATAGAGTATCTTGATTCGCAATCAGTGAACTTCTTACTCAAGTAGTAAATGGCGTGCTCTTTCCTACCTGTCTCGTCGTGTTGACCGAGCACATAACCCATTGAATTCTCAAGAACCGTAAGGTACATAATCAACGGTTTCCCAGACACCGGTGGCATAAGGACTAGAGGTTCCTGCAAATACGTCTTTATCCTTTCAAACGCCTCTCGACAATTTTCATTCCACCTGACCTCTTGATCCTTTCTTAGCAACTTGAAAATTGGTTCACATGTGGCTGTCAGATGAGAGATAAACCTGGCAATGTAATTCAACTTCCCCAGGAACCCACGAACCTCTTTCTCTGTCCTCGGCTCAGGCATCTCCTATATGGCTCTTATCTTTGCAGGATCAACCTTGATACCTCTTTCACTAACAATGAATCCCAATAATTTACCAGACCTCACGCCGAAAGTGCACTTGTTCGGATTCAATCTCAATCTGAACTTCCTCAACCTTTCAAACAACTTTTGGAGGTTTACCAAGTGTTCTTCCTCTGTCTGTGACTTCGCAATCATGTCATCAACATAGACTTCAATCTCCTTGTGAATCATATCATGAAAGAGAGTCACCATTGCCCGCTGATAGGTTGCCCCAGCATTCTTCAATCCAAAAGGCATTACCTTGTAACAAAATGTTCCCCACGGTGTTATGAACGTTGTTTTCTCCATGTCCTCTGGGGCCATTTTGATTTGGTTATACCCAGAGAAGCCATCCATGAAGGAAAACACAGAATATTGAGCAGTATTGTCCACTAACACGTCAATGTGGGGGAGCGGGAAATCATCCTTCGGGCTCGCCCTATTCAAATATCGGTAATCAACACACATCCTGACCTTCCCATCCTTCTTGGGTACAGGTACAATATTGGCAACCCACGGAGGATAATTTGTCACAGCAAGAAATCTGGCGTCCAACTGTTTCTGAACCTCTTCCTTGATCTTGACAGCCATATATGGTTTCGTCCTTCTCAATTTCTGCTTGACTAGAGTACAACCCTCTTTAAGCAGCAGCCGGTGTGAAACAATGTCAGTGTCAAGCCCAGGCATGTCTTGGTAAGACCAGGCGAAGATATCCACGTACTCTCGAAGCAACTCAATCAATCTTCCCTTAATAGTGTCTTCCAGGGCAGCCCCAACTTTTACTTCTCGTTTAACATCCTCGGTTCCCAGATTAACAGTCTCAACTTACTCCTGATGAGGTAGAATAACCCTTTCCTCTTGTTTCAGTAGCCTGGCTAATTCTTCTGGTAAGTCACAGTCTTCGTCAGTCTCGTCTTCGGCCTGATAGATGGGATTGTCGAAGTCGTATCGAGCCATAGCTAAGTCATGGGTGGAATCTGAACTAAGGAACCTGCATGATGGATGTTTTATGTTTATTATGTGTGCAACAAACAAGAAAACACATTGCCATTTTGATGTGGGTTAATGCTAAAGGTAAGAACAGAAAGACAGGGATCAAAATATTTGAATGAAAAACATCCTTTATTGATGATAAAAATAGCAAATAAACATCCAAGCCCTACAAATAAATGTCACTACGTCTTGGGCAGAACGTAGGACTCAACATAACAGAAAACAAAAGTGAATTACTCCGGGCGCGTCACTTGGATGACTTTCTCAGAGGACCAGTTGCCTAAGCTTTGACCAGGGGTGCAGGGACGGATCCATTCATCCATGTCACAATCACTATCTCCTTCATCCTCAATAGCATTGACTCTGTCGAAGAAAACGCCAGCACTAGTGAAATGGACTGGACCATAGAACTTGGGAGGCTCTTCAGAACGCCTAGGTGGCTTGTAACCCAGTCCATGAGTATCTTGCTTTCTTTGAACATCAATAACACTGCCCCACTTCTGAGAACCACCAGCTTCAACTATAGCGCGCGCCTCTTTGAAAGAGGACATTGGAACTTCTGGTTGTCTGACAACTTCAGGTTGGGCAACCACCTTAGGCTGACTGACTGCCTTTGGGGGTCCCTCAGGAATCTTCACAGCTTCAAAGGCCTGGCACAAAGTCTCATGTACTTCACCATCTACCTCTACATACTTGAAGGTCGATAGGTGACTCACCATAATATCTTCTTCACCACAAACAGTCACAACGTGGCCATCCGCCATATACTTCAACTTCTGGTGCAGCGTAGAAGTTACTGTCCCAGCACCATGGATCCATGGATGGCCCAACAAACAACTATAGGCAGGCTGAATATCCATTATGTAAAAGGTGGTATTGAAAATCTCAGGACCCACCTTGATCGGCAGAACTAACTCCCCAAAGACTGACCTCTTGGAGCCATCAAAAGCACGTACCACCAAGTCACTTGGTGTACAAATCAACCCACGAGTATCCAACTTCATCAAAGCCTTCTTTGGTAACACATTCAAAGACGACCCAGTATCAACTAACACATGCGACATCAAAGAACCACGACATTCCACTGAAATATGCAGAGCGTTGTTGTGATTCCTCCCAGCCGGAGTCAGATCTAAATCGGTGAAACCCAAACCATTACCAGCATTCACATGAGCCACAACCCCTTCTAACGGATTGACGGATATTTCCTGCGGTACATAAGCCATATTCAGAACCTTCAGCAATGCATTTCGGTGTGCCTCGAAGCACAACAGTAAGGATAGAATGGAAATCTTTGATGGAGTTTGGTGAAGTTGATCGACAATCTTGTAATCACTCTTCCTAATCAACCTCATAAACTCTTCTACATCTTCTGAGAAAGTATCCCCACCTGGCTTTGTCGTAGAATCATTAGCTTCCTCCCTCTGTACGGACTCATCCATCATCTGTTTACCTTTGTCTTGTCTTGAACTGCCAGCTTGATTCTCGGCCGGAATAAAGACTCTACCACTCCTAGTGATAGCCCCTACTTCAACAAGATTCCCAACCCCTGTATTCACAGCTGATGTGTCTTCCAATTCCTGCTTGTTACCATTAACAAACACCTTAGTCCCATAGTTCCACGGGATGGCCTTGGTAGTCTCATACGGGACTGGTCCAGGAACAGTGATAATGATCGGCGCTGGTCTCGCCGACGCTGATATAGTTATTGTCTTGAATGGAATTGTTATCGTGGCAACATCAATCTCTCTGTCAGTAACATTACTCTGCTTGCAACCCCTGTCAAACTGTAATACCCCTTCGTTGATCATTCTCTGAATACCTGCTTTCAATAACTCACAACCGCCTGGCTGCGACACACATCCTACACAACCTTCATCGCAACCGGGAAACACCCCTCCCTTTAACAGTCTTTCCTTCACCACACCCAAGGGAGTTCGGACTTCGTTCACATCTAAAATCAAACTCAAGTCTTCACAGTCTTTAATAATAGCATTGACCTTCGGCGCACCATGATTCGGCATCGGGTTCTGATTCACATTTGGAACGTCATTGGAGAAATTGATGGCTTTGGAATCCACCAAATCTTGAACCTTATGCTTAAAAGCTTTACAATTCTCAGTATGATGTCCGGGTGCCCTAGAATGAAACTCACAGTGGGCGTTGGCGTCATAGCCGGGAGGTGGATTACCAGTAGGTGGAGCCAATGTTCTCGTCTGAATTAACTGCAGTTTTAACAAGTGCTGGAATAATTGAGAGTAGGAGATAGGTGGAGTGTCAAAATGCCTATCCCGCCTATTCTGAGGCTGCGATCGGTAAGGAGCCTGATTTTGTTGTTGAGACACTGCTGGCTGCTGAGGTGCTGCCGGGATGGTTACCGAAGCCACCTGCTGATTGTAGTTCTGACGAGGTCCATCTCTACCACGATATGATGACACAGAGTTTGCATCTCCCTCCTTCTTCTTATAACCACTGGCATAAGGCTTCTTATTTCCTCCAGATGAGGACCCATCACTGCCTGATATTTTTCCCGCCTTAATTCCGCTTTCCACCATCTCCCCCACTAAGATCAAGTCAGCAAACTTTCCAGTCATACATGGTACCAGCTTTTCATAGTAGTGACCCTGCAAGTTGGCCATAAACATAGTTATCATTTCACGCTCTAACATGGGAGGCTGAACCCTTGCTGCCAGTTCACGCCACCTCTGGGCATACTCCTTGAAACTCTCGTTGTTCTTCTGTGACAGATTCTGCAGCTGTGTTCTGTTAGGAGCCATATCAGTGTTATATTGGTAATGTCTGATAAATGCCCCTGCCAGATCTCTCCAACTACGCACATCCTTCCTCTCTAGTTGCATGTACCACTCCAGGGATGCCCCAGATAGGCTATCCTGGAAGCAATGCATCATCAGCTTTTCATTCTTCGCATACGCAGCCATCTTACTTGCATATGCCCTGACGTGGGTCCTCGGACAAGTCATACCATTATACTTCTCGAAAGTGGGAGTCTGAAACTTGTGCGGAATAACAACGCCTAGAACCAGCCCCAAATCCTCCAGATCCATTCCCACAGAATCCTGATTCACAACACCCCTTAGCTGTTGCTCAATCAACCGGATCCTCTGATCATGGTCAATCTGGGGACCAGCATCCCCACCTGGCAAAGAAAATACATCATCCTGAACATCATCATACTGACGGCCATGAACTGCACCTGCACCGTTACCTCCTCCCCCAGCAGTGGGAACCACAATACTTTCTCCTCCTCCCGGAGGGATCACAACACCAGTAACAGGAGTACCTCCGCCCGGAGGGCCACTCTGAACATTATTACCAGTAACACCAGTCTGAATTCCTCCATGAAGGACACCATCTTCATCAATCCTCGCAATCAGCGGCTGAACGAGCGTCCTCAACTGCTCTTGGCCCTGAGCAACACCTTGCATTAATTCCATGAATTGGTTCATGCGAGTGCGCATCTCAATGATTTCATTCTGTACCTGATCCATGAGCCTCTTCTAATTTTGTCTGGTAGGATACCGGTGAATGTGCTGATCTGCAATCCTGAGATTAGAACAAGATAAGAACTCCGGAGATAAACACTTGTCATGCAAAATGATTATGCAAAATGGTTATGAATATGCAAATGCAAATGGACATGCTTGAAAATTCACAGGGCGATCCACCCCTTGATTCCGTTTTAACAACAAGATATAATGGAACTCCTGCTCATATATTAAGAACCGTAGGTAAACCAAATGTCAACAATCACGAATCCGAGGTAACAAGTCTGAATATAAAAATCATAGGTCCCAACCAACAAGCCTGGTGGTGATCCAGATACAATAAAAGAGAACAGAAAACTATGGCATGTCATCAAAGTTTACAAGTGTTAATCCCCCCCATCCATTATACTTTCTGCACCAGTCTTGAATTTCCTCGAACAGCTTTCTGGTGTCGGGATGCTTCGGCCTCTGAATCAGCCCTTGAATGAAAAGGTCTCTCTTGTGTATGATCCCATCCAAGTATCGGCAATGTAACTCCCAAGCGTCTTCTCCAACATCCATGCTAGGTCCCTCGTGTCTAGATCTCTTCACTTCAGCTTGGACCTTCAGTTCCTCTATGGAGGCTATGGCTTCATTAAGTCGACCTTTGACTGCTTGTCTCATGAATACTCCTGACAGAATCTCAGCGTCTTTCTTCTTGAGCTGCGACTTCAGTTGATCAATCTGAGCCAGGTAATCGTCTTCCTTTCTCTTATTCTCAGCCATTGCAGTTTCTCGGTGATCATTGAACCTGTGAATCTTCAACAAAGCCTTGTCTAATTCCTCCTCCTTAGTCTCGAGAACCTTACTGATACCATCCAAAGCTTGTTTCATCCTTTGTCTGGATGCGACCATGTCAGCTAGCTCTTTTTCTGCCTTAGCAAGAAGCTCTGTCTTCAACTTGGCGGTATAAACAACTTCACCCCGCTCATGCTTCCACTGATAAATCTCTCTTTTTAGCTCACTATTTTCTTCCCGCAGCCTTTCTTTTTCAGCCCATAATTTGTTATACTTCTCCAACTCAACTGTGGTAGGAGGCTCGATCATCAAAGGATACAAAGGTGGTTCCACCGGGAAGGGAAGAGCTCCCCTTCTGCTCTCTTCTTAATCCACTCTTTATAAGAAGGGAAAGCCTGGTTATTACATTTCCCGAATGACGTTTTACCCTTCTTGGTCACCTGTTTCCAAGCATTCACAATCCTCCTCATCACCTCTTGATCTTCAATACCATTGAAGAATAAGGGCTCTCTGATATCTCTCTCGTCAGGTGGATCTCTCAAAGGATAACCAAACTGCCTGATGACAAGGGAATGATTATAGTTAATTCCACCTTTCCTCCCTATCAAGGGTACATTAGGGAATTCTCCGCACTTGTAAATAATCTCCATTCCTAGCAAGTCATGATTGATCCAAACAATGTTGTCACCCATCCCCTCTCACGTGTGAGTACTAGGATGTTCAGTATCCCGGGCTCTCAGGTCGAGAAACGATGATACGTTCACCATTTCTGGTTTGGCATCATCATCAATCGAGGAGGCCTCAACTGATTCTCCAAAGCGGAAGGTCCTCATCTTTGGCACTGAGGTTGAGAAACAATAGTACATTCATCCCTCGGGGTACAGTACTATCGTCAATCGAGGAGTGCCTCCACTGATTCTCTTCAAAAAATAGGGGCCATCCTATGCGAGTTCCAAAGTGGGCCCTCGGGTGCGAATGGGTTTGCCACAGGATGTGGTCTGCCACTGTCACCACTAAAGAGGGATGTTTCCACTAAGGTCCTCGATGATCAGTCACCAGAGTCGACAGCTCTCTAGATCAACACCCCAACATGCGCAAGACACACACGTTAGAATGCGTCCCAAGATAGCCTCGTCTGGTTGTGAATTTCGTGAACACACAAACGTACCAAGCGGGCACGTAGGTCCCACTACTTTCCACTCTAGTCCTAGGGTATACTCAAGCCTGGGTATTGGGCTTATCTCTCAGACCGACCCAACCTGCAAAACAAAAATAGCCAGCACAACACAGCAGTATGACAGTAATAAAAATGATATGCAATGCAGAAAAAGCTGTAAAAATAAAACACAACAAATAAAACAAAACAAACACAAAACACCCAAAGAGAACAAAGACAAGCAAGCACTAGGATTGACTCGCTTAGGGATGGACCAGCATAGGTCAACCAGAGTCCCCAGCAGAGTCGCCAGTTGTCGATCCCAGGATTTTCATCCAGGTACAAATGCGAAAGTGGCGCGGAAAACAGAGTCGCTATCTCAAGAGAGGGAAAGGGAACACCGCATAAACCTGAGGAAGAAGGAAAGGAATGGTCATCGCAACCATAACCTGGGTTCGGGATTCAGTTACGCGAGGGGAAGGTGCTAGCACCCCACGCATCCATCGTACTCGAAGGGATCCACGTTTGTTGTCTGATCTAAGGGTGAGTTATACTATCATCTATGGCTGTACTATGACGAGGAAGAGGAAAACAAAGACAGACTCGGTAGGACGTCGGCGTCCTAGGCCTACGTACTCCCTTTGTGCAATGGGAAATTCAGAGTCAACGTAGTTCGGACCAAGTTCTTTTTGTGTTTTTTATGAGCGACGTTAAGTTCGCGTCCGGCAGTTAGGGTCGATGCCTGTTTTCGACTCAGACGGAAGGTAACATGCCCTTTTTGAAAATAGCCTTTAGTTTGACAATCCCGAAGGACAAAAAGGTTTGAAGTTTGTTTGTATTTTTTAGGACAGAAGTGACTTGAGTTAGTTTATGACTTGCATTGCACCAAAGTCTAGGGCACGGGGGCGAATACTTAACGCATCATCCCAAGACAAGACGCTCGCTAAGCACTCTAGAAAGATGAGAGGAAGCCCCTCATTTCTCATTCCCCACGCTTAAGGCTTGTGCGCAATACACTTTATACTTATTAAGTGTTTTCAAGAAGTTTGAGATGAGAAGAGAGAAGACACAAGGGGTACTCTAAAGGGAACTAAGAGTCCTAATGTTATCATGCATGGGTGACCTACGGTTAGTGAGGTTTGATGACAATCTAAACCTAAAGGAAAAAGATGAGAGAAGGAAAGAGTAAGCGTGACCATGGATACTCATCCATACCCTTAAAGAACTTACCTTAGTCCCTGCATAAAAGGTTAGTATGAAATAGACACAGGTGATATCAAAGCAAATGAAAACCAAACAATGGCATATAATAGTGATAACAATCCGAACATGCATTAAGAAGTCAAATAAATAACCCCCAAGACAATGGCACAAGTGCCTTTTTAAACAGATGATCAGACAAGATCAAAGAGGCGCATATAAGAAAATCTCATGCAAAGAGCCATTAAACAAATAGTAAGACAATTTCTAAAATCACCAAATTAAATATAAAGGTTGCTCAACCAGAGACAAACCAAAAACCAAAAACTCCGGCAAAAAATCAAGATGTTAGCCATTTAAACAATTGGGCAAAGCTCAGGTGAGAAGAAGGGTTCAGTGTGCCAAAGGGAAGGACCAAAATGCAATATGAAATAGTTTTAAAAATTAAAGAAAAATATTTTAATGTACCCCAGAATGTTATCTAACAAATACAAAAAGAACGGATTGAAAATATTTTGTGGATGCAGAGAAATAAAATAAATAAATTCAGGTACGCATGATATGAGTAATGCAAAAAGAAAATAATTAAATAATTAATTTAGATGATAAAAAATAAAATAAAAAGAAAAAATAAAAATTTGGAAAATTTTATAAAATGATAAAAAGTATGCATGAATTTTCTGGGATTTTTTGAATGCAATTAACTAATTTTAATAAAAATAAATTTAATTAATGTAATAATTAAATAAAATAAAAAGAAATAAAAATGCAAGGGGGGTGTGAAAAGTAACTACAATGCGTTGAAAGATACTAAATGGGCTAAGGAGGGGGTACGAATAGAAAAAAAGCCAAGCATCAGTCCCTTAGCGAAAAAAAAAATAAAAATAAAAAAGACTACCATGCACCCAGTCAACTCAGTTGACCATACCTGCCCTTGGATTGATCACACGCTCCTCCACAAGTCAACACCAAGTCCAAGTACACAAAACCAATGGCCATGATCGCACGGTACACCACACTAACCCTGTACACACGCACACCAAAGCGAACTGAACAACATACACAAGCCATGTGCACGACACATGTGATTTTTAATTTGTCGGCAGCTTTGTGGCCACATGATCCATCAGACGGTCCATGATTAGTCAATATAAAGGAAAGTAAACAAATAAATAAAACGTAATTGGACGCACACAGTAGCTACGGTAGGGTAATAAACACCAGATTACATAAAATAAAAATCAAAAAAATAAAATGTGGCACGATCTGGGCCGTTGGATGGAAAGAATGAAGGGTGAGGATTGTATCTTCCTCCTTGGAACCCTTGTCCAGCCGGAAGCTCCCCAGGTCGCCCAAGCCCTAGCTCCGGCCGCCGCCCACGGTGCCTGCAGTTCAAAAAATGCCCAGAAAACGCAAAGGAGTACATGTTCTTGACCAGAAAATCACAAGGATTCCAAATATACATTCCAAAATTTCAAATAACCAACACACAACAAAAAACGATGAGAAATATGTTAGGGCATAAAACTTTAAACGCACGGTACAAGCAATATATGCATCCATATTCAAAATAAATTATATCATCATGATCTATAGACATCACACATCAATATGCATACTTAAAAGGAGAGTTTCGTGATCATGAAAAAAATGACTAACCTGAAGCTATGCACTCCTAATCCTTGCTTTTAGCTGCGAATGATGGTTGGTCTTTACTCTATGGATCACCAGGAAGAGGTTTGTGGAAGAAGTTCTTGAAAAGACCTAATGGATTGAGAGATATGAGTGTGAAAGGCTTTAGGGTTCAAGTTCTTGTTCTCCTCCAAATGCACGTGAATGAAACCTAACCAGTGCATGAATGGGTTTAAATAGACTAGGGTTTTTCATTGATAATGGTTTGGGCTTGGGTAATTCCATGTCTAGTAAGTTTTGGGAAATTTTGGAAAATCACACAATGTTAGATACACCTCCTTCCATGCATGGATATCCAACTATTTCATGATGGATCACTTGTGTTTGAATTGCTAATTACACCTAAGTTTGATTTGGGCCTTGAAACCATTTGATTCATGAGTTTTTAATGATTTGGCAATTTGGCATAATGGATAATATGTGAAGAATACACCATGAAACCACTTGATTTAAAAGCCAAAAAATGATCCTTATGAATTGTCCTTTGATGTTAAAAAGTACCTTGAAGCAATGGAATTAATTATAGGTCCATATGTCCCAAAATCCAAAAGTTGTGAAAATGAAACCCTAAAAACCACTTTGCCTTCTTTTGATCATAAGTTGTGTTTCACAAATGATATGGAGATCCACTGGTACTTGTTGGAAAGAGGAGAAAAAGATCTTCAACTTTCATGTTGGGGAAAATTTCATTTGAAGCTTCTTTGATGATGAAAAGTCCAGTTGAATGCAGTGCAGGAACTTTCCCAAAAAGGAAACTTTCAAATTATAGGTCATTTCCATTTTTAGTAACTTTTGTACCAACTCCTGATTCTTGATAAATGACATGAAACTTGACCCTTTAAGACCATATGAGGATTTGAGACCTTGAAAACCTTGGAGAGAACCACAAAATTCCACAGTTGACTTCTCCTCTCACTGTTGACTTTTACCAAATTCACCTGATTCTCAATCTTCTGATCAATTAAGTCCTTCCTGAACCAAACTGATGGATAACCTCCCACCCCTAGATACTTAGAGACCCAAGGAATACCATGGAATCAATTCTTGCCCAAAAAATCATAAATAAACTGACTTCATGGCAAACCCTAGTTTTGGTACCCTTAGTCTAGGAGGAAATAACACAGTCTCCAAATCCAAATTCCTCTGAATATGATGTGTATCCTCTCCAACAAAGATAAGATATGCCATTTGGTGATGATGAAAACCCAAGGAGCTTGCCCATTGGAGCAATAAACCCAAGAATTTCAAAACCCTAATTCATGGATTGGTTAGGAGAGAGTGATCCACTTGAACTCTCTTGCTTGACCCTTTGAAGGACATCTTCTCCTCTTGAACATACCTCAGGCACCTTGACCCCATGCTAAGAACCAATGATATGCACACATGATAATGCAAAAAAGCAATGAAACATAAGCCAGTTAGTACTAAAGTAAGGAGGGCAAATTTTGGGGTGCAACACAATACCAATTCACACTCGAATGGTTTACAAACACGAAGACACAACGACACTCAGTCTTTAGCTCTTTTTCTTCGTTCCTTTTCCTTTAGGATTATTGCGCTTTATATAGCTCTTTGAATTGGACTTGGACCTGCTACAATATCTGACCTGATTTGTTATTTAAAACTAAATCTTTTTAAAACAGATTTTCTCTCCAAAATCTTCTTAAATCTTCAGCGTTTAAATCTCCTACAAATCTGCATCAAATCTCTATGCAACAGAGAATATCTAACCCAAGATATTCGCACCCAATGAGACAACTTGCTCTCCACAATTCCAGCTAAAACGCAAACCCTAACAACGTCACAAACCTGATGTTATTAATTCTGCAGATCTAATGTCACAACATCGCATGTAACATCAGACATCCAACTTAACTCTTAACACAGCCCAGTGTTAAGACTCAATGTTGTGACATCGCCCATATGACATCAAACATTGAACAGCTTCACTACTTAACACAACCCAGTGTTAAGACTCAATGTTGCAACATCACCACCTTGACATCAACATTGAACAGACTTTGTTTTACCAAAATTCTAGCCAATCCAAGAACTAACAATCTCCCCCTTTGGTTAATTTTGGCTAAAACAATCTCTGCACCTTCAGAGACTTCAGCAGCGGAATAAACTTGAATATTTGAAACTCCAAGCAGCAGCATCTTTTAATACATAAAGACTTCTCTTCACACAAAACTCTGCTGCAACACCATCTTCCACAGCTACAATTTTCAACAATCAACAATGGTGCTCCCCCTCAAAATAAGAACCAGCATAACAGCTATTCCGCAGATCAGCAATTACTCCCCCTTAATTTCTGCACTTCTGCATCACCTCACTTTAGCAGCATTTGACATTTGTACTCTTTGATACTCTTGACTCACTTGGCTATTTCTCCCCCTTTTTAGCCACAATTTGACAACCTTCAACCAGAAGCCCTACTAACTACAGTTAGTACGACCCTAGCTCTCATTGTCAGTCTCACAGACAGCAAAAAGACATAACAAATCATAGAACAAAACAGGTGCATATACTTGCACAATATTCAAATTACAAACCAAGCACAACAGTGCAGAATCAAAAACAGCATAACTAAAACTAAATCTACTATCTAAGAAAAATAGTAAAAGCTTTAATCATCTGAGCTGAGATCATCATCATCTTCTTCATCTTCTTTTGAGCTGTCTTTATCAGACTCATCTTTCTTATCAGCAACTTCTTTCTCACTTTCTTTTTCTGTCATCTTCAGATTCAGAAGTAATTTTTCAAGCTTCTTCTTTCTTTCAGTGATTACTCTGATGACTTCATCTAACTCTTTACACGCTTCCTCCTGTTTAGAAATCATATCAGTCTTGACATGAGTATGATGAGTAGATGTTGAGGCAGATGTCTTGACATGATCAGCAACATGTTTTCCTTCAAACAACTTCTGATGAAAAGACAAGTCAGGCTTCCTTCTACAAACACTATCATACTAGTGAAGAATCCTAGGATGCTGAGACAAAATTACCCCACAAATGAGGGATGGAAATGCAATAGGCAATTTCACTGCTCTTGTTGCAGCATGCTTGATAGTCCGATTATAAATGTAAGAGCCATAATCAATTAGTCTCTTTGTTCCAATGGCATAAACTAATTTGCCCAAACCAGCAGAAATAGAGGTCTTGTGGTTTGTAGGAACCCAGTTAACAACACCTATTCTATGAAGAATAACATATTTCACACTTAATAAACTTGCTGATAACTTTCCATTTGAGGGCCAAATTTCTACCTGACCAGCTGTGATTTCTTTGCAGATAACATTATTAGAAACTTCTAATTCTCCATAATCTTCCTCACTTCTTCCTAAGTAGGCATTAATCACCTTCGGAGAGAACCAGACACACTTACCCCTAACAGTAACTCTTCTGAATGTTAGGCTTTTACTGTCATTAATAGACTCAGGGATATTCACTATAAATTCTCTAACCAGTCTATCATAGCAACTAGTCAATCCTGATACAGTCCTCATGAGACCAGCAAACTTAATTAGATCTACAATTTTAGTAGACTCTAAATCATCTGTAACTAGCTCTCTTTCCAGAGCTATCCTTCTCTGGCTCACACAATTCCACATGGATGCACTACTGGAACAGTGAAATGAGATGTCATCAGGAACTTGATCAGCAGTTCTGTTCCTCACAGGGTTGATGTCTTGAACATCAAGCTCTGAATCTGATTCTCCTCTTTTTGCCAGAAATGGCAACTTTGCTCCATGACTTGGGAGAGCCTGCAACTGAAGTCCTTTTCTTATCCTTGACCATATTTTCATTAGGAAGTGACTCCACACCTTTACCTTTCCTATCCTCCCTCCTTCTTGCTAACGCATTACCAATGATATCACTATCAGATGAGTCCTCAACATCTATAACCTCAACCTGATCCTTCCCTTTATAACTGCGACTTTCAACCCTAGGGGAAGATGTTCTGACATCAGGGATGACATCAGTATCTTTAAGATCTTCTTCTTTCCCACCACCTTCAGCATCTTGAACCACAGACAATGTTAGTCTATGAAGATTGGTGTCCTCACTTTGAGAGCCCACCTGTTCAGCAGGCATTTGTCTTAAAGGGACAGAAATCCCTTTCACACCTATTCCCTTCTCAAGAATTTTGGTGGTAATCTGCTCCAAATGCATGTCCACGTCATACTTCTCCTCAACAGCATGAGAGGATGATGACCTAGTTTCAGTTTTATTCAACTTGGTTGAAGGTTTAGAGTTACCTGAATCTGAGAGTGCCATAGGAATGTGTTCTTTGTCAACATATTCTTTCTCCGATGAAACCCTAGTTCGTTCATGCGCAGGTCTTTGAGAATCAGAGTTCTTGGAAGAAGAGGACATCTGCTTTACCATGGTTCCTTTGACACAGACTAGGTTTAGAGAAGATTTTTCTATTCTGTTGAGATTAAGGGAGATGAACAGTTGAGAAGAGAAAGCTTTGATGAATCTTGATATAGAATCAATATGGTAAGGCACCTGATTTTGAGTACCTCTTAATGACCAATCATTGATTTTCTCCCTCCAAATTAAATTACCTTTTAAAAATTCAAAATGATTCACATCAGAGCTCATTAAAACTGATTTACCTTTCAGCATCCTTTCACACCTGATGTCATAGTCTGATGTTATAACATCAACTTGAACATCATCAGTTGAATTAACTTCAAGAGGTATCCACTGATAGCAGTTATCTTTGGATCTGGCACCCTTCATAACAACCTGATTACGCTCATCAGCTACCACACACTCATCTTTGGTGTAGTTAACTTTGTAACCTTCATCACACAGTTGGCTTATGCTTATCAAATTAGCATTCAAACCATTGACAAAAAGAGCATTGTCAAGTTCAGGTCTACCATCACCTTTCACTTTTCCAACTCCTGCAACTACACCTTTTTCACCATTGCCAAAAATAACTTCATGAGAGGGAAAATGACTGAATTCAACTAACAGAGTTTTGAATCCATTCATATGCTTTGAACATCCACTGTCAAAGTACCAAGTATCCTTGTCAAACTGTCCATCTGAAGTGTGGGCTAAAAGACATTTCACCTCCTCCTTAGGAACCCATTGTTTAACAACTTTGGGCCTGACCACCTTTAGTTTTCTTTGAGGAGCAGATTGTGGATATCCATGCAGTTTAAAACAAGAGTACTGCATATGTCCAAACCTTCCACAATAGAAGCATCTGACTCTATCATCTCTGAAGTGGTTATTTCTTCTGCCACTTTGATGATGATACTGTTGGTTCTGCCACCCATAATGATGTCTCCTTCTACCATTGTTGGCATATCTTCTATGGTGCGGTTGTCTTCTCCTGTACTGAGGATGTTGTCTCCTCGGCTGTCTCCTATGGTGATGAGGCTTTCTTCTTCCATAGTAATGAGGCACAACATTTTTGTATTCATATCCATATCCATACCAGTTTCCCTGATGTTGAGACATCTGATGAGACATGTTATGTTTGAACTTGCCAGCTTGCATGCTCTTGTGATATTAGGGAGGCATATACTGACTAGCTCCTTGGGGCTGCATCTTCCTCTGATGATGACCATTCTTCTTCTCAGCATTCTGAGGCTGTGAATGAGCACCCTTCTCAGATGTAGGATCCTGTCTCTTTGTTTGATGTTGAGACATTGGTTGGGATACCTCCTTCTTTGTTCCTGAAGTGCTTGCTTCTGTAGAACCCTTTTCCTCAACCACATATCCTATACCTGATTTATCTCCAGCAGTTTTCTCTTAATGAAGAATCTTATCAAGTGTGTCTGTACCACAGTTCAACATCCTAACAGATTTGGTCATATGATCAAGATGAGCTTTGACCAGTGAGACTTCATTTTCCAAATCAGCTTTGGCAGTCTCAAGCTGAGCAATATGTTTCTTTTGACTCTTGTTTTCTTGACAGATTTCAGCACTCTTCAGACAAAGCTCTTGATACGTAGAAGCTAGCTCCTCAAAAGTTATTTCCCCATCACTAGAATCATCATCAGAAACAACAGTTCCTGTCAAAGCTCTGACATGCTTTGCTGACTCACTTTCACTTTCACTATCAGAGTCAGACCAAGAAACTGTCACGCCCTTCTTCTGCTTCTTCAAGAATGTGGGACACTCTTTCTTGACATGTCCATACCCTTCACATTCAAAGAACTGAACTCCTTTATCTAGGACAGTCTTCTCTTCATCCTTCTCTTTTGACTTGCTGATGTCAGAAGAGATGTTCTTGACATTAGGCCTAGAGTTATTGTTCATCCTCTTAAACACCTTGTTGAACTGCCTTCCCAACATAGCAATGGCCTGAGATAAATCCTCCTGGGATACAGTACTCTTCCCTTTCTATTCTTGAGCATTTGCAGTCAAGACTATACTTTTTGGCTTCTTTTCAGGTTCTTCTTCATTTAACCCAAGCTCAAATGTTTGAAGAGATCCAATGAGCTCATCAATCCTCATCTGGCTGATGTCTTGTGCTTCTTCAATGGCAGTCACCTTCATCTTGTACCTCTTAGGAAGTGACCTAAGAATCTTCCTTACAAGCTTTTCTTCTGACATTTTCTCTCCAAGAGCACTAGATGCATTTGCCAGCTCAAGAATACTCATGTGGAAGTCATGAATAGTCTCGTCTTCCTTCATATTCAGGCTTTCAAACTTGGATGTTAGAAGCTGAAGTCTTGACATCTTAACTCTAGATGTACCTTCATGAGTAGCCTTCAAAATATTCCATGCAACCTTAGCAGCTTCACATGAGTTGATCAACCTGAATATGTTCTTGTCAACTCCATTGAAGATAGCATTTAGGGCTTTTGAATTTCCAAGGGCAAGCTCATCTTCTTCCTTGGTCCATTCTTCTTCAGGCTTCGGCTTTGAGGTGCCCTCTTTATCTTTCCCAGCATCATCTTTTTCAAACACAACAGGAGCTTTCCACTTTTTAATAATGGCCTTCCATGCCCTGCTGTCCAAGGATTTTAAGAAAGTAGTCATCCTTGGCTTCCAATAGTCATAATTGGATCCATCCAAAATAGGGGGTTTGTTGACAAATCCTCCAACCTCTTTGTCCATCTTTACACCAGAAAGTAACTTCCCTAGATCTCACCCAGAGACAGACAGGATGCCTGCTCTGATACCAATTGAAATTCTGGTATCAGATGTGTGATGTTAAGGTGCGATGTCACAACAACACACTCTGAACAGTGGATAAAATAATAACAGCAATAAGTTAAACACACAGAATTGTTTACCTAGTTCGGTCCAACTACCTACGTCTGGGGGCTACCAAGCCAGGGATGAAATTCACTACTTGCTGAATTAAATTACAGACTCAACAACCCAGTTGACAATCTCCTAATCTTAATTCCTACTAGTGACTTTCTACCTAAGAAACCACTTAGATATGAGAACTCTACTCAATCCCTAAAAAGACTTCAGTGTTAAAATTCAAGGATCACACACTTTGAATAACACTACTTGATTCTGCTTCACAGCTTTGATCAAGAACAACTCAAAACAACAATACCAATTCACACTCGAATGGTTTACAAACACGAAAACACAACGACACTCAGTCTTTAGCTCTTTTTCTTCGTTACTTTTCCTTTAGGATTGTTGCGCTTTATATAGCTCTTTGAATTGGACTTGGACCTGCTACAATATCTGACCTGATTTGTTATTTGAAACTGAATCTTTTTAAAACAGATTTTCTCTCCAAAATCTTCTTAAATCTTCAGCCTTTAAATCTCCTACAAATCTGCATCAAATCTCTATGCAACAGAGAATATCTAACCCAAGATATTCGCATCCAATGAGACAACTTGCTCTCCACAATTCCAGCTAAAACGCAAAACCTAACAACATCACAAACCTGATGTTATTAATTCTGCAGATCTAATGTCACAACATCGCATGTAACATCAGACATCCAACTTAACTCTTAACACAACCCAGTGTTAAGACTCAATGTTGTGACATCACCCATATGACATCAAACATTGAACAACTTCACTACTTAACACAGCCCAGTGTTAAGACTCAATGTTGCAACATCGCCACCTTGACATCAACATTGAACAAACTTTGTTTTACCAAAATTCTAGCCAATCCAAGAACTAATAGAGAGGAATTTGCCTACCCCACGAATGTTGATGTAGTCAAGAAATACTTCGCCTAAATAAAAATAATAATAATAAAAAAAAACGTCTCGGTGGATTGAAAACCCGAAAGGGCGGTCCAGGAAAAAATTAGAGACATGATCAAAAATCATCCCGGTGGATTGAAAACATCAAAGTACAATCCAGGAAAAAATTAGGGATAATGGCAAGTAACTACGTTCGACAAAGGGGCAAGTCCCTCAGAAGCAGTTACATCATCCGTCAGGAAAACTCCAGTCAAGGTCATCTTCGACAGAAGCTCAAGATGCCCCGAAGTCAAAATTGCTAGAAAGATTGTGGTCATTATGTTTCAATGTAGCCCTTTTTCCCTTAAATTACCATTTTATAACTTTGTAAATACTCTATGGAATCACGAGTTTGGTTGATTTCCATCCTATCAATAAAATTTGAGCCCTTGTGCTTTTGTTTGCAATTCTTATTTGTTTTAGCTTTACAGAATGACGTCTTAATATGATTAACGATTCTTGAAATAAAACAAAAAATGAATTTACTTGTAAAAATTTTTTGCGTTTAAAATAAAGATGGAAATTTCTTTTGACTGTTGAACATCAAAAGAACCTCGATCGCTTCGCCAAAAGTAATCGAGCTTTAAAGTGCAGAATCAAAGTACTCCTTCTAAGCCAGTGCGCCTGAATGAAGGATCAGCTGTATCAAATGCGACTTTCCCATCTGATACCCCCGGCAGAGTTCTTATCTCCTAGGCCCGACCAACGTAGCTCCCCACGAAGACTACTTCTCCTAAGCAAGGCATAATTGCTATCATGAACCAGTGATACTTTTCATCCCCCACAGTGGCCGAGTATCCAGTCGTGTCATCTACTAGTATGTATGTCACGTCAGTTTTGTCAGCATATACATACATACATCATGCATTATTGATTCACATTCATATTCATATTGCATCACTATCACTCTAGTCGGTCTTATTCCCTAGTGATAAGAGTCCTCTCAATCGAGTCGTCAGTTCTTTCTTCGTCAGGAAATGAATCACCTAGCGATCTCTCCTCCAGTTTATTTCTGGATTGAAGGTGGTTCTTTGACCACTTTGATAACTTGAACCTCTAAAGAGCCAGAGAGCTTCCGAAAAACATCACTCTTCGCCATTGAAGATGATATCTTCGCTTTCCCAGATTAAGGAAAATCCCCAGAGAAAGCCTCTTAATCAGAGATTCGTCAGTACAGCAGTTTTTCTCCGAAAAAAATTCACTGACGAAAAGGTCACCGGCACCTCAAAATTGGATCACATCATATGGCATTTCTCCGAGAAAAGTATGATGCAATATCCCCAAGCAAGAAACAGTCTCTCGAAGAGGCTCGTTTTCCCCAATAGAGTCGACAAATGGCATCTCCGAACAGAGAAGTTTGTACACCTCTACAATTCAGACAGATGAGTTCCCCAACAAGTCTGACATCAAAAGTTTTTTCCATCAAATGGCATTTCCCCAAGAAAATTCGACGAGAAGTTTGAGGGAAACCGCTGCACATAGCGTCCCTCATCAATAAAGTTTATTGATGAAAGAAACTTAGACCAGTCCCTTGGTAGGAAACCAGGATCAAGGGGAAGTTTATTTCAGAAACTGAGACCAGTTCCTTGGTAGTAAACTGAACCCGCTGCCTCAACATGAGAAAGTTGCAGTCAATTTTATAGAGGGAGAGTCTAACAACATCTATCAAATTCATGATGTACTCTTGTTAAGGGCCAACTTGGTCAAGAAGCATTGTAGACAGAGTGGATATGGCCATGTGCCACCTCATAATTATCACCAGTGTGATATCTGCTCTAAGAACAATCAAGGATGTTCTGTGGTGCAATCAGCTCTACAGAAACAATTGGATCTCAGGTGGATCCAAGAGCACCGAGTTTGTAGAGTTAACATGGTTTATACGAATTCCAACATCATTCAGAACCACGATATCTGTGTGATGAATGTCAACCTGGTGGCAATGCACTCAAGGCAAAGCCAGTATCATAATCTACCGCGTCACGATTATAATTACAGTCTGACTTGCTCGGTAAACAAATAGGGATGCTCTTTTGTACAAGAGACCCTCCAGCATTAGATGGATCTTGGATGGATCCAAGACTACCATGATAGGAATCATTATCAAATCAACATTGTTCAAATCTTCGATATTCGCTTGATGAATACCAGCCTGGTGGAGTTACATGCTAAACAGGTCCGACTCGGGTTCCTGGTATCACATGATTATCAGAACTATAAAGCAGGTTGCGAAAACGATTAGGGCTGTGCCCTTGTCCAGGAAACACTTCACCACTTGTTGAACCACCGATGGCTTTCAATCTATATGGAGGAAGACACCTAGCAAATTAGTATCACTAACGGGAATCCTACTAGATATCAAAGTCAGGATGTTCGGTCAATGAAAATAGATCTAGTAAGGTTTTTCTTGATGAATGTTGATTCAAATCACACATTAACATCATTTTAGGGTTAGGAAACCATAATTGATCAAAAAATCAAAAAGTCAAACTTTGACTTTTGGGCAAAGTTGACTTTTTATCAGATGAACTCCAAACTGTGTGATCCTCTATAAAATCAAGTCCTTGACCTAAATCAAACTTGATGGATTGATTTCATAGGTGTTATAGGGTGTATTTAATCATGTCCCAAGGTTTGGGAGCATGTCTTCGTCAAAAGTCAAAGGTACCGTTGACTTTTTCTTCAAAACCCTAATTGTAGTTCAGATGAAATTGAAACTTGTAGATCAAGCTTCTTGGATTAATCCATTGTTGCAAATGGATCAATGTAGTGTATTGGAGACTCTCAAATCATGTCTTGAGGTCTTGGCTCATGATTTGTCCCAAAAGTCAACTTAGGGGTGAATTAGTTCAAGAAACCCTAATTCCTGATTTTTTTAGTGAATGCATCCCCTGAGGCTAAATTGACTTGATGATTGGGTTCATGAGGTCCTATGGAGTATCTTATGTTATGCTTGTGAAGCATTGGCTCATGCCCAGAGGAAAATTTCCACCTGGAGGCCGTGGTCGACCAAAACCCTAATTTGGTGACACTGGCGATCTTGAGGCTTGGTCCAATTGGAAGGTTGCAACTTTGTGCTTGATCCTTGATATGGGAGTCCTCTTGATCCTTTATTGATGTTTGAGAGGTTAGACAAGTTGAAGATCATGTCATTTCTTGATTGATCCTTTGCCTAAAGCTCAGAGAGAGCTTGAAATCCAAATTATTGATTGTAGTGAATGTTCACCCATCTTTGGGGAGACTGATGAGGCATAATGGTTCATCCATATTGTGGTGATGATTTACACAATGATGGGAAATCTTATTGGTCAAAATTTGGGGTATGACATTTGCCCCTATTTAATCTTCTTGGACCAGGAGGTGTGAATGGCGAAGGTATTCGGGCATTCGGGGTGCAAGAGGATTAAATATCGGAATACCCAAAATTTTGATGGTGGTTATGAATGGCAGTTTGCTCATCCATCTTCTTTCGCTAAGCAATGATGCTAAGAAAAGGTAAAACTTCCCCGTTCCTAGTTTCCTACCAGGGAGCTAGTCTCAGTTTCTGATATAAACTTCCCCTCGATCCTGGTTTCCTACCAAGGAACTGGTCTAAGTTTTCTGAAATAAAGTTCCCCTCGATCCTGGTTTCCTACCAAGGAACTGGTCTTAGTTTCTTTTGTCAATAAAATTTCTTGACAAGGTACGCTATTCGTAGCGGTTTTCCTTAAACTTCTCGCCGAATTTTCCTGGGGAGATGCCATTTGATGGGAAAAACTTTTGATGTCAGACTTACTGGGGAACCCATTCGTCTGAGTTGAAGAGGTGCACAAACTTCTCTGTTTGGAGACGCCATTTGTTGACTCCACTGGGGAAAATAAGTCCCTTGAGATACTGTTTCTGGCTTGGGGGATATTACATCATATGTTTCTTTGAGATCTTCTTAGAGAAATGCCATACAATGTATCCCAATTTTGAGGTGCTGATGACTTCATTAACATTGACTCCCTTGGAGAGAAAAATTAATGTGTTGCTGAGAGTCTTTAGTTGCGAGGCTTTCTCTAGGGATTTTCCTTAATTCGGGAAAGCAAAGGTGTTATCTTCAATGATGAAGAGTGACGTTTGGCGAAGGTCTTTTTGTCTTTTAGAGGTTCAAGTTATCAAAGTGGTCGAGGACCAACTTCATCCCAGAAATAAACTGGAGGAGAGAGATTGTTCTGACGCAAAATTTCCTGACGAGGAAAGAACTGACAACTCGATTGAGAGGACTTCTATCACTAGAGGACAAGACTGGCTAGAGTGATAGTGATGCAATATGAATATGAATGTAAATCAATAATGCATGATGTATGTATGTTTATGCTGACAAAACTGACACAACATACACACTAGTGGATGAACACGACGGGATACTCGGCCATTGCGGGGGACGAAGAAGTACCGTTTGGTTCAAAATAGCAATTCTGCCTTGCTTAGGAGAACTAGTCCCTGTGGGGAACACCTTGACCGGGCTTAGGAGATAAGAACTCTGCCGGGAGTGTCAGACGGAATAGTCGCATCCGACACTGTTGATCCTTCATTTAGGCGTACTGGTTTAGAAGGAGTACTTTGATTATGCACTTTGAGGTTCAAACACTTCCGAAGAAGCTATCGATGTTCTTTTAATGTTCAACAGTTAAAAGAAATTGCCATCTTTATTTTAAAAGCAGAAAATTTTACAAGTAAATTCATTTTTGTTTTATTTCAAGAATCCTTAATCATGTTAAAACGTCGTTCTGTAAAGCTAAAACAAATAAGAATTGCAAACAAAAGCACAAGGGCTCAAATTTTATTGATAGGATGGAAATCAACCAAACGCGTGATTCCATAGACTATTTACAAAGTTAGAAAATGGTATTTTAAGGGGAAATGGCTACATTGAAACAGAACGACCATTATGCTTCTACCAACTTTGAATTCTGGGCATCCTGAGCTTCCGTCGAAGATGACCTTGACTGGAATTTTCTGATGGATGGCATGACTGCTACTGGGGATTTGCCCCTGTTGGATGTAGTTACTTGCCATTATCCCTAACTTTTGCCTGGATTGTACTTTGAGATTTCCAATCCATCGGGATGATTTTTTATTATGTCTCTAATTTTCGCCTGGACCGCCCTTTCGGGTTTTCAATCCACCAAGACGTTTTGTTTTTAGTTTAGGCAAAGTATTTCTTGACTAGGTCAACATTCGTGGGGTAGGAAAATTCTTCTCCATCCATGGTTGCAAGTCTCAAGGCGCTGCATGAGAAAGCTTTCTTGACCACATAAGGGCCGTCATAATTCGGAGTCCACTTGCCCCGAGAATCAGTGAGAAATGATTGTATCTTTTTGAGCACGAGGTCTCCTTTTCTGAAAACGCGAGGTCGGAACTTCTTGTCAAACGCCTTCTTCATCCTTTGATGATACAACTGACCATGGCATAGTGCCGTTATTCATTTTTCTTCGATCAGGTTTAATTCATCGTGTCAATTTTGACACCATTCAGCTTCTGTTAGCTTAGCTTCCATCAATACCCGGATTGACGCGATCTCTACTTCTATGGGGAGCACTGCTTCCATGCCATATACTAGAGAGAAAGGGGTTGCCCCTGTTAAAGTACGGACAGATGTACGATAACCGTGAAGAGCAAAGGGTAGCATCTCGTGCCAGTCTTTGTAGTTTACAACCATCTTTTGAACGATCTTCTTAATGTTCTTGTTAGCTGCTTCTACCGCTCCGTTCGTCTTAGGTAGGTAAGGAGATGAGTTATGGTGTTCGATCTTGAACTCAGGACACAACTCTTTCATCATCTTATTATTCAAGTTAGATCCATTATCTGTAATGATCTGGCTTGGAACACCATAACGGAAGATAAGATTGTTTTTGATAAAATGGACCAAGACTTGTCGGGTTACATTGGCGTATGATGCTGCTTCGACCCACTTAGTGAAGTAATCAATGGCTACCAGGATGAACCGATGCCCGTTTGAAGCTTTGGGTTCGATCATGCCAATCATGTCGATTCCCCATATAGAAAAAGGCCATGGAGAAGAAAGAACTTTGAGATACGTTGGCGGTACATGGATTTTGTTTGAGTATATCTGACACTTGTGACACCTCCTCATGTACTTGTAGCAGTCGGATTCCGTTGTCAACCAATAGTACCATGTTCTCAAAATTTTTCTCGCCATCGTGTGTCCATTGGCATGAGTGCCAAAGGATCCTTCGTGAATTTCCTTTATCAGCATGTTTGCTTCTGGTCTGTCTACGTATCCCAGCAAGACCATGTCAAAGTTTCTCTTATAGAGTGTATCATCGCTCAGAAAGAAGCTGCCAGCCAGTCTCCTGAGATTTTTTCTGTCTTTCCTTAGTGCCCCAGGTGGGTACTCTTGTTTCTGAAGGAAGCATTTGATATCGTGATACCAAGGTTTTTCGTTTATGACTGCTTCAATCGTGAAGATGTAAGCGGGCCTTTCTAGGCGCATTATGTTAATCTTAGGTATGTCATTCCAATGACCTACACTAATCATGGAAGAGAGAGTGGCTAATGCATCAGCCATGTGATTCTCGTCACGAGGGATATGATGAAACTCAATTCTGTTAAAGAATGGTAATAAACTTCTTGCATAATCTTAGTAAGGAATCAGTCCTGATTGGTATGTGTTCCAATCTCCTTTGATCTGATTGACAACCAGGGCTGAGTCGCCATATACATCCAAGTTGTTGATCCTTAAGTCGATCGATTCTTCGAGACCCATGATACAAGCTTCGTATTCGGCCTCGTTGTTTGTACACTTGAATGTCAGTCAGGCGATGAAAGAAATGTGGGTACCCTGAGGTGTTATGATGATTGCCCTAATTCCGTTTCCGTAATGATTTACAGCTCCGTCAAAGATTAGTCCTCATTGGAAACCTGGTTCTGGCCCTTCATTGGGTAGTGGTTCATCGCAATCTTTCATTTTTAAATACATGACATCTTCGTCTGGGAAGTTAAATCCAATTGATTCCTCATCGTCAATCGGTTGATGAGCCAAGTGATCAGCTAAAATACTTCCTTTAACGGCTTTCTGAGCGTGGTACTCTATGTCATATTCTGATAACAACATCTGCCAACGAGCAATCCTTCCCGTGAGAGCAGGCTTTTCAAAGACATACTTGATTGGATCCATTTCAGAGATTAACCAAGTAGTGTGATAAATCATGTACTGGCGAAGACGTTTGGCTGCCCAAGCCAGAGCACAACAAGTTTTCTCAAGCATAGTGTATCGAGTCTCGCAGTCGGTAAATTTCTTGCTCAAATAGTAGATGGTAGACTATTTCCGTTTAGTTTCGTCTTGTTGGCGAAGTACACAGCCCATGGAGTTTTCCAAGACTGTTAAGTATATGATCAGTGGCCTTCCTTCCACTGGAGGTGATAGAGTCGGTGGGTTTAACAGGTATTCCTTAATATTGTCGAAGGCGGTTTGGCAATCTTCTGTCCAAACGCAGTCCTGATTCTTTTTGAGTAATTTGAAGACCGACGCACATGTCGCGGTCATGAGGAATATAAATCTGGAAATGTAGTTCAAACGTCCCAGAAATCCCCTGACTTGTTTTTCAGTTTTCGGAGAAGGAATTTCTTGAATAGCCTTGACCTTGTCAGGATCAACCTCAATCCCTTTCTGGCTGACAATGAACCCTAAAAGTTTCCCCGAGCGGACACCGAATGTCCACTTATTGGGATTCAAGCGGAGTTTGTACTTTCTCAGGCCCTCGAATAGCTTTGACGGGTGGGTCACATGCTCCTCTTCTGTCTTAGATTTGGCAATCATATCATCGATATATACCTTGATTTCTTTGTGTATCATGTCATGAAACAGAGTAGTCATGGCCCTTTGATAGGTTGCCTCGGCGTTCTTCAAATCGAACGGCATTACCTTGTAACAAAAAGTACCCCATGTGGTAATGAACGAAGTTTTCTCCATGTCTTTCAGTGCCATTTTTATCTGATTATAGCCAGAGAATCCATCCATGAAGGAGAAGATTTTAAATTTCGATGTACTGTCTACCAGCATGTCAATGTGTGGTAAAGGAAAGTCGTCCGTTGGACTGGCCTTGTTTAGATCTCTGTAATCTACACACATTCTGACATTTCCGTCCTTTTTTGGAACGGGTACTATGTTGGCTAACCATTGAGGATATTCTAATGTGGCGAGGAAACCCGTGTCAATCTGTTTCTGTACTTCCTCTTTGATTTTGATGGACATATCCAGGTGAGTCCGTCTTAACCTTGGTTTTACCGGCGGACATTCTGATCTTAACGGTAGATGATGTTCCACGATGCTAGTATCCAACCCAGGCATGTCCTGATAGGACCAAGCGAATACATCAGGAAACTCTTTGAGAAGCCTTGTCAAACTTTCTTTGACAGTTGGACTAAGCAGTGCCCCAATCTTGACCTCTTTTCTCTCTTCTTCCGAACCCAAGTTGACCATTTCCAACGACTCTTTGTGAGGTTCAATTGACCTTTCCTCTTGTTTGAATAGTCGGGAGATCTCTTCTGGAATTTCATCGTCAACTTCTTCTTCAACCCCAAATACCGGGAATTCAAAGTCGGGAGAAGGCATTGGATCGTATGTTTCAATGGGGTTTAAAACAAGCAATCTGCATGACGTGATGATTGTTTTTAGAAGAGATAGAGAGAATACGAGAGTGTGTGCAGTGTATTTCATGAAAAATGCTTGTTTTTATTATTTGAGTTGTTTTTTAGGATTACCATTTTCTGAAAAGCGAAAAGAGTAAACAACAATAAATGCGAAATTACAGAAAGACGTTATTTTAATTATGATATTGTCGATTCTTGAAACTATGGCCCTATAAAACAAAACTCAGTCGCTTTGGGCGTAGCGAAGAGCAAAATTTACAGAAAGTGAGCCCTATTAAAACATTCGTTTCACATGGGCAGGGTGAAAGGTTAAGATAAAGACGACAATTACTTAGACTTATGAACGACTTTCGGGACATCGACATCAACCCATTGGCGGCAAACTCCTCGGTGAATCACAAAGTCTGGAACCTTCTTTCTTGATTTGTCCTAAAAAATGACGCTGATTTCTGGGGGAGCATGATCGTTGGAATCTGTTTCCCAAGCAGAGTTTTCGTAGACGAACTCTTCTGTTGTATTTTGCATAGTATTTGTGCTCTCAGGTAAATCTCCCCACCCAGTTGGCTGGATGTCTTCGAGCCTGATACGAGAGCTCTTAGGAGTAGTGTATTTGACCAAGTAGTCGAACTTGCTGCTTGGTTGTCCTAAGTGAAGATGGCTGGTTTCTACCTGAGTGAATCGCACACTCAGAGATAACAACAGAGTCGTCACCGAACTTTATTTAGTCCCAAAGGACAGGGAAAATATCGATAAAACCCGAGAGGAAGAGAAACGGGAACGGGGGGTCGGTTATTCGAAAGGAAGGTATTAGCACCTAACGCATCCGTCGTACTCGACGGGAACCATTTCGCTTGCTTCTAGGCTTGGATGGGTTATCTATCTAAAGGCTCCTAGCTAAAAGAAAATGAGAGAGTGAAGAAAGAGAAAAAAAGAAAGAAAGGAAAGAAAGTGCCCGCGGAGGAACAAAGTCCTCGTGCCTACGTACCCTCATAGAGCAATGAGGAAATCAGAGCGTCGTAGTTCATGGAACCAGGGGACAGAGAAGATGGAAGAAAAGGTGAAGGAAAGAAGGGAGGAAGTGTGCTCGCCAAGACATTGCGTCTCGTGCCTACGTATCATACATTTAAAAGAATGCAGAATCAGAGCTTCCATAGTTCGGGGAATCGAACGGAAAACAAAACGAGGAAGAAACAGGGAGACGGAAGAAGTAGTTTCAAAACCAAGAGCAAGAATGAAAGAAAAACTCTATTGGGGAAGACCCCGCAGTAAGAGCGTTTGCACAAGAGACTAGGAAAAGAATGGTGTCGAAACCAAGAACGAAAGAAACTTCGCTGGGGATAACAAAGAGAATTGGTGTCGAAACCAAGAAAGTAAGAGCAAAGGGAATAGAAAGGACTCCGTTGGGGATCCAAATAAAGGGATGGTGTCATAACCAAGAGAAAAAGGGGACTCGGTATATTAACTGGCTGGCAGTGGTTAACTGAGGAAAGAGAGTAAGACCCTGGCGGGGAAAAGACTGGTGTCAACAGACGGACTGTGATAAACCAAGAGAGAGAGTGATGAACTAAGAAAAAGTGTTTGACTCTAAGGGGCATCGGTATATTAACTGATGAACAGTGGTTAACCGAAGAAAGACAGGATTGCAACTCTGTGGGGATAGAAAAGCTTTGGTTTTAGCAGAGAAAACTGCGATTAACTAGAAAAGCGGGTGTAGGACCGAATAAAGATCATAACCCAAAGGACGGGTATAAGATCGAGCAAAGTTCGTGACCTAAAGGGGTTCGGTAAACTGACTGAACAAACAGTACTCAACCGAAGAAAGGGTATTTGAACCAAAGAAAGGTTACTAACCCAAGGGTGCAAGTATTCGAACCAAGAGGAGGTTGCCAATTGCAAGGGATTCGGTTTTAACAAGAGAGCTGTGATTAACCGAGAAAAAGGAGTGATTAACCAAGGGAAGGTGATTAACTCAAAAAGGGCCTTCAGCATTTTAACAGGCGGAATGTGGTTAACTAAAGAAAAGGGTGATTAACTGAAGATAGGTGATTAACCCAAGAGGAAACTCAGTGTTTTAACAGACGGAATGTGGTTAACTGAGAAGGAAGGCAAAAATTGGTGTTTTAACTGACAGTCAGTGATTAATTACAAGGAGTAATGAAACAAATAGAGGTTGCTAGCGCAAGAACAATGATCTTAACCAAGAAGGATGGTGATGGATCTGCAGGAAAATGAGAAGAGCACAAGTGATCAAGGATGAATCCGACTGGGGAAGGAGCAACACTACAGCTTGAGGATAGAGGTGACTATTCTCGAAAGAGATGGCCAAATGCCATTACCCAAGAAATAGTCAGAATGGGGGTAGGACAACCATCCTCATTCCTCCTCTAGGACCCAATGTATAGTGTAAAAATTGAAACGGACAACGCAACAACTCCAATGTTGTACAGTGCTCCTGCAGAGAGAAACAGACAGCATAACGGCGTCAATTTGTACAGTGCTCCAATGCAAGGCATAGCGCGAACTCCAACTCTATGAGGGGATCAATAGAGAAAGCTCTAAAGGAGGCCTAAAGAGAAGAAAAGGGAAGATCGATTAATCGAAACGATGTTTCGATCAATTAATCAAGGGAGAAACATGCTAACAACTTTCCAAAGAGGATGAAAAGTCATTAAAGCAAAAAGGAGTGAATTATTGATTATACAAAATTAAGTTTATCCATGAAGAATAAACTTAATGCAAACTGAAATGGAAGGTGCAAAATAGTGCCAAATGATCATCAAAATGCCACACAAAATCATGTATCATGTGAACAAAGATAGTGCAAGAATCGCTATGTTCATACAATGCTAAGAACATGAAACAAATGAATAATCGAAAATGTGCATCTAAAGCTCATGAATATGCTTCAACCAGAAGTGAAATGACATGTAAAACATCCATAAAATCAAGCATGGCAATCAACAGAAGTTAAAATGAAGAAAGCATGGCAAACACACTTGAAAATGCAAGAAAATGGCATTCTGTACAGTGGTAACCGGTTACAGCATATGTGCCAACCGGTTACATGCTTGAAAATGCGCATTTTTGGAGAAAATTGCACTGTGTAACCGGTTACAACATATCTGCTAACTGGTTACCACTATAGCAGAGGCAAAAATAACAGTAAAAACAGCTTTTCAAAAGTAGTTTTCAGCACATAATCACTTATGTCAAGCACCACATGCTAGGGCATGAATTTGTGCACGAACATTGAACTTGAAAACAACAAATAAGCATTGATAGAATCAATTAACACATCAAGATCATGGATCACATAATGCAAAAATTAATTCACACGCACAATTATCGACTACATCATGAATGATGCGAAAACGATTGAAACAGAAAAATGAAAGAGAACCACTAACCTACAAGGCTGAGATGTGCCATGGTAATTATTGTAAATGATTCTTGGTGCCGAAAATTAAAGAAAACCAGAGGAATCTTCAATTTGGTGACGATACGTGTCGAAATCGAGCAAAATACGATAAAGCTCCAAAATGCGAATTCGAACCGTTGGAAGTTGCCGCAAATACTCAAGATTAATCCAACAACTGAAATAACTCCAGAAATCCAAGTATAATAGCAAGAATGATGAAGGTTGAGCTCAAGAAATAATCACTTTTGATGTAAAAGTGATTATCCTTCAAAGTAGAAATGAGCTTTGGTGAGGTTTTGGTGAAGAAGATGAAGAGGAATGTGTAGAAGTTGTAGAAAAATGCAGAGGAGAATGAGAGAATTGAGAGTGAAGAAAGTGTGAAATTGTGTGAATGATTGTGGAAGAGTTGCAAAATGGTGAAACTTTGTTTATATAGAGTCTAGGTATGGAGTGTGAGAGCTTTGGACTTTGGTTTGGACTTAGCTTTGGGAGGTTTGGAGTTAGGGTTGGAGTTAGTTACACTTGACTCACTGAGTCAAGGCGATTAACTCGGTTAGTTAGGATCAACTCGGTAACAATCCCAATGCAAGCTTCCACATCCAAAGGTTGACATGCTTGTAAATTAAGTAACATGGTGCTCTTAATTTAAAGTGATGCATTGAATAAATGAAAGGGAAATGTCTTGAATGGTCTTGAATTGTCTTGAATGTTCCACATACGGCTAGAATAATGTAGAAACAAAGACCAAAGAGAGTGCATAGATGCTGTCCCAAAAATGCAGCAGAATCTGCAACTTTGTACAGAGTAACCGGTTACAGCATATTTGCTAACCGGTTACTGGCTTGAAAAATGCGTTTCTGGTGAAAGATACACTATGTAACCGGTTACAGCATAACTGCTAACCGGTTACTGTAGCCCAATTTACCCAAACTTGCTTGGAAATGATGTTGAAGTCCCGGTTTCGATTTTCCACCTCTTGTTTTGATGAGTAACCATGGAAACCTTTATTTTTAAGTTGTTTTGACGATGAAATAATCTTGAGAGGATGTGATTAATCGGGCTTGGAAAACCTGAATGTCCTGCTACAAGAAACACACAAAGAAAAGTGTGAATGCGTATGCTGACGATGCGAATGCGCATGCTTATGCAAAAGGCAAAAGAGGGAGGTCAAATTTCGGGTTACGACAGCTGCCCCTATTTAATCCGCTTGGACCTGAATGTACGAATTGCGCCAGCTTTTTGATGATTCGAAGTAAAAGGGGATTAAATAAAAGAGTAGCTCGAAAATTTGGCCTACGGCGACAAAAGAAGAGTTGAAAGGAAGAAAAGATAAGTGCAAAACCGACAGAAAATCTGCTGGGAGATAAGTCAGGCAAAAGGGCGGGAGTATGAACGATGCATATGCTATGTATGCGCTTCTACATGATGCATGATACAATGCAATGCAAAGGCGCAAGATAAGGCACAACGAGGCGGTTAGGCATAAATCGTAGCAAAACGACCTCGACACCCTCGGCCGGGGAGAGGACCCGCAGATGAAGACAATCTCTACTGGAGAAGAAAGTTCCCAATGGATGATGATCCTGCCGGGGAGAGAAACCGAGGTCATCTCAGGTTTATAAATCACCATGGCTATCCCTGTTGGGGATGAAAGAACCAAGTCAATCCTTTCTACCAAGACTGGCTATGCGTGGGGAAAAGAAGTTCCTGAATCATGTTGACTCACCCGAGGAGACACCACTGCTGCTGGTGACAGATAGTTCCTAATCGTAGGAGACGATGCACAACCCTTGCTGGGGAAAAGAGAACAAAGCATCCTTGCTGGGAACAGCTTGGCTACCTGCTGGGGAGAATAATGACTCTGCTGAGGAAACAACAACTTCTTCACTGAATCAAAACATTGCCGGCCAGGCGTTAGGCTTACCAATGGATATTACCGATCACCCTGCAGGAGTTACCAGTAACACATGTAATGCATATTGCTTTCACGGTTGATTTAGCTTTTTATTGTTCTCAACTTTTTTTAGTATTATGTGATCACAAATAATTGTTAATTTTGCAAACAAAATACTAGAATGAAAACAAATTGAGATAACAAAGAATGCATTTTATTGAATGTAAAATTTTTGTACATAAAAGTGTGTACAAGGATGCAAAATCCTTGATGAGGAAATTTGCAATAACATTGAAAAACAAGTGTAAATGGCAAAGGGAAATAATGCATTGCATTGATTACAACATTGGTCACCCTCCACTGTAAGTCTAGGTTCCAACGCCTTGCCCCAGTTGATGATGATTGGACTGCTCTGTTACCGTCTGAGGTCTAGCTGTGACGAAGAGAGGCTCAAGTGTTCATAGTCAATGCTTTTATCCCTAATTTTTGCCTGGACATGTTTTCTCTATTTTTTTTCATCCACCGGGATGCCCATTTTTGCCTAAGTCGCCCTTTCGGGTTTTCAACTTAGCGGGCTATTATTGTTTTTCATTGTCCCTAACTTTTGCATGGACATTTCTTTTTTTCGGTCCATCGGGACGTCCATTTTTTGCCTAGATGGTCCTTGCGGATGTCAATCTAGCGGACTTTTATCCATTATTTCCAGGCATAATATTTTTTGACTGTATCGGAGTTCATGGGCGATGGCAACTCCTCCCCGTCCATTATGGTGAGATTCAGGGCTCCGCCTGAGAAGGCCTTCTTGACAACAAAGGGTCATTCGTAATTGGGAGTCCACTTGCCTCGTGAATCCGAGTGAACAGGTGAATATCTCTTGAGCACGAGTTCGCCTTCACAGAACATTCGAGGAAGAACTTTCTTGTCAAAAGCTCGCTTGAGGCATCTCTGATACAATTGACCATGAGAAACGGCTGCAAGGTGCTTTTCTTCGATGAAATTTAGCTGATCGTATCTGGATTGAACCCATTCGGCTTCATCAAGACCTGCTTCCATGATGACTCTGAGTGAAGGAATTTCGACTTCAATGGGTAGAACTGCCTCCATACCATACACAAGCGAATACGGAGTTGCCCCAGTAGAAGTGCGAACTGAAGTTCTGTAGCCATGCAGTGCAAAAGGAAGCATTTCATGCCAGTCCTTGTAAGTCTTGACCATTTTCTGGACAATCCTCTTAATATTCTTGTTTGCTGCTTCAACGACGCCATTCATCTTGGGCCGATATGGTGAAGAGTTGTGGTGCTCGATCTTAAATTCTTGACACAACTCCTTCATCATGTTGTTATTCAGGTTGCTTGCATTGTCTGTGATAATGTTGCTAGGAATTCCATAACGACAAATTATCTCTTTCTTGATAAATCTGGCAACCACTTGTCGTGTAACGTTCGCATAAGAAGTAGCTTCAACCCACTTGGTGAAGTAGTCGATAGCAACTAGAATGAATCGATGACCGTTGGAAGCCTTCGGCTCGATCATTCCAATCATATCTATACCCCACATTGAAAATGGCCAAGGTGCAGTCAAGACATTCAATGGAGTTGGAGGCACATGGATCTTGTCTCCGTAGATTTGGCACTTGTGACACTTTTTTGGCAAAGTTGTAACAATCTACTCCCATTGTCGTCCAGTGGTACCCAACCCGAAGGATCTTCTTGGCAATAGCAGGACCTTTAGCATGTACACCCTCGCAGCCCTCGTGTATAGACCTTATGATCGTGTTTGCTTCGTGTCTATCCACGCATCTGAGCAACACGAAATCATAATTCCTCTTGTACAGTATACCACCACTTAAGAAGAATTTGGCGTAAAGCTGTCTGAGAGCCTTCTTGTCAGTGATAGTGATACCCTCAGGATATTCCTATTTTTCCATATATCTCTTAATGTCGTAGAACCAAAGCTTGTCATCAGACTCATCCTCGATTGCTAAACAGTGTGCTGGTTCGTTCAAGTGATCAATGCGGATATGAGGAGCTTCATTCTTCCACTTGACCTTGAACATGAATGCTAGAGTGGCAAGAGCATCAGCTAGTTGATTTTCCTCTCTGGGAATATGATGAAAAGTGATCTCATCAAAATAAGGAATCAACTTCGCTATGTGTTGTTGGTACGGAACCAGCTTGGAATCCTGAGTCACAAAATTCCCTCTGACTTGACCGATGACCAAGGCAGAATCTCTATAGACCTCAAGAATCTTGATTCTCATGTCAATAGCCGCTTTAATACCATAGATACATGCTTCGTATTCAGCCATATTGTTGGTGCATGCAAAGCATAATCTAGCAGTGAAGGGAAGGTGGAAACCTGTGGGAGAGATGAGGATATCACCGATTCCACGACCTTTAGAATTGGAGGCACCATCGAACATGAGCGTCCATCGCGCCCCTGGTTCGGGTCCTATATCAGGGCCTGGAGTCTCATAATCTTTGATAAACAGAACATCCTCATCGGGAAAGTCAAACTTCATATGTTGATAGCCCTCTACAGGTTGATAAGCAAGGTAGTCAGACAGGACACTCCCTTTTATTGCCTTCTGGGTAACATGCTGGATATCATACTCAGTTAACAGCATCTGCCACTGAGCAATCCTTCCAGAGACAGCCGGCTTTTCGAATATGTACTTTATCGGATCCATTTTGGATATCAACAAAGTAGTATGGCAAATCATGTATTGTCGTAGGCGTCGAGCAGCCCAGACCAGAGCACAACAAGTTTTTTCCAAGAGTGAGTATCTGGTCTCACAATCAATGAACTTCTTGCTCAGATAGTATATTACATGTTCTTTTCTGCCAGTGTCGTCATGTTGAACCAATACACATCCCATTGATTCATCGAGAACGGTGAGATACATGATTAAAGGCCTACCAGGAACCGGCGGTACTAAGATCGGCGGTTCTTGCAAGTATTATTTTATTTTGTCATATGCTTCCTGACAATCATTATTCCATTCAACCGATTGATTTTTTCTTAGTAATTTGAACATTGGTTCACAGGTAGCCGTCAAATGGGAAATGAACCTTGAAATGTAATTGAGTCTGCCCAGAAAGCCACGGACCTCTTTTTCTGTTTTGGGAGGCGGCATGTTCTGAATTGCTCGAACCTTATCAGGATCAACTTCAATGCCCTTCTGACTTACAATAAAGCCCAATAGTTTACCATATCAAACTCCGAAGGTGTACTTCGCAGGATTCAACCGCAATCTAAACTTCCGGAGTATGTCAAACAGTTTCTTCTGATGAACCAAGTGATCATCTTCAGTGTTGGACTTGGCAATCATATCGTCTTTATGAATTATATCGTGAAAGAGGGTTGTCATGGCATGCTGGTATGTTGCCCCTGCATTCATTAGGCCGAATGGCATGACTTTGTAGCAATATGTACCCCATGGCGTGATGAAAGTAGTCTTCTCCATATCAGCTGGGGACATTTTGATCTGATTATATCCTGAGTAACCGTCCATAAATGAAAAGACAGAGAACTGCACTGTGTTGTCTACCAAGACATCAATGTGAGGCAAAGGAAAATCATCTTTCGGGCTTGCCTTGTTGAGATCTCGATAATCCATACACATTCTGACTTTACCGTCCTTCTTAGGCACCGGGACGATGTTGGCAATCCATTCAGGATACTCGGAAGTGGCTAGGAACCCAGCATCAAGCTGTTTCTTTACCTCTTCTCTGATTTTGAGTGCCATGTCGGGTCTATTCCTTCTGAGTTTTTGCTTGACAGGAGGACATCTGGGCTTGAGTGGCAAGTGATGTTCAACGATGATGGTATCCAACCCAGGCAAATCTTGATAGGACCAGACGAAGATATCAACATACTCTTTCAATAACTTGACCAACTTGGAGTGTACATGCTTTGCGAGGGATGCGCCAACCTTGACTTCTCTTCTGACCTCATCAGTACCAAGATTGACAACTTCTACTGGCTCTATGTGTGGCTGAATCTCTCTACGCTCGTGCTCAAGGAGCCTTGCCAGTTCAACCGGTATTTCACAATCTTCTTTACCATCTTCTTCGGCTTGGTTAATTGGAATTCCAGAATTACAATGGATGTTTGCCCTGTTGTTATCAATGCTTTTATTAATTATGCATGTTTATGGATAGAATGAGATATTTTGAAAAGTGAAAAACAAAAGAAACTTTTGCCATTTATTTGTGAAAAGTAAAATAAAGAAGGAAAATAGAGCATGATTTTGAATGCAAAAAACTTTCATTTATTGATCACATAATATTGCAAAAGCGTGAGGCCCTTTACAAGCTATCCACTCGTCTTGGGCGAGGACGAGGGAACGAGAAAGCAAAATGCATTACATGATATATCGGAAAACCACAGGAATCACGGTAGATGTCCAATTGTTGTGCTTGAAACCCGGCGGACACTTGCGCACAAAGCTTAAAATCTGATTACTAGGACCAGCATCATCATCAGCTGCCACGATGTCACTCTGCTGGAAACCCGCACTATGGAACTTGACAAAGTTGCATTGTTTCTGATCAGAGGAACCAGATTGACGACTAGGATGATACCCTAATCCAAAACGGTTATGCTTCTCAACCACATCAATCACGTGCCCCCAGCCTGGAAAGGCACCTCTATCGATGGTCTCTTTAGCACTCTTAGCAGATGCTAAAGTCAATTGTGGTGATCTACTTTGACTAGTTGAAGCAGAGCTGACATCTTCGAACTCGAGACACTGCAACGGCACCTCAGCTATGCCTTTTTCTGTCTCGACATATCGAAAAGATGATAACTCGCTGACAATCAAATCCTCTTCACCACAGACAATGACAAGCAGATCTTCAAACATGAATTTCAACTTCTGATGCAAAGTGGAGGTAACTGCCCCTGCAGCGTGGATCCACGGACGACCCAGTAGGAAACTGTATGCCAGATTGATATCCATCACTTGGAAGGTAATGGTAAACAAATGTGGTCCAACCTTGATGGGTAAGTCGACTTCTACGATTACTTGCCTTCGAGAACCGTCAAAGGCTCTGACAACTAAGGCACTTGGTCTCATTTCGATTCCTTCCCCTGGTAGTTGACTCAACGTGCCCTTAGGCATCACATTGAGAGAAGAACTGGTATCCGCTAGAACACGAGATAACAGGATGTCTGTGCAGGTTACAAATATGTGCAACGCTTTGTTGTGGGCAGTCCCTTCAGGAGGCAATTCTGATTCATTAAAACCCAAATACCGACTTGCAGTTATATTGGCCACTGCATCATCGAATTCGACGACGGATATGTCATGCATAACATGAGCACTATTCAAAACTTTCAACAAAGCTGATCTGTGCGCAGGCGACCCACGAGGGAGTCTGACCCAACTGATCCACAATTTTAAAGTCACTTTTCTTGATCAGCTTAAGGAACTCTTGATCATTAAGGGTCTCTTTGCTCTTTGAAATATCCTCAGACGGAATAATCGGTACTGGAATGGCAGTAGATGCCCCATGTTGAACAACAGGGGTTGCGAATGCAGGTGTCTCCTTGGGAGAAACAACAATTGGAATTTGCACAGGCTTCGGAGTGACTTTTGGAGCAAACACACGTCCACTACGAGTCATGCCTCCACCAGCTGTAACATTTACGATCTCAGATTCCGCAAACCTTATCTCTTGACCTCCAGAAAAAATAGAAGACCCATACCTCCAAGGTACCTCTTTAGAATTCTGATACGGAAACGACTTTGGTGGGCAAACAACAATGGGTTGTACCTTTTTCTGTTTAGGGGATTCAATAGGAACCTTCCTATAAACAATGGTGAATGGCTCGATGGCAGCAGCTTCCTCGACATGCTTAGATCTGGCAAATTGCACTTTGCCTCGGTTCATCAAAATCTGGACACAACCTTTCAGCCTTCGACACTGGTTGGGATTATCGTCACAAATCTGACACTTACCATGCAATCCTTTCAACAGCCCATGTTCCTTCAATTTCTTGAAAACCATAGCCATCAGAGTCTTTACCTCATCGATATCCATAATCAATTCAGCCCTGGAATTATCCCCAATCATGTTAACCGCAGGTCCACCGTGATTCGGCAACGGATTATTCTGAATGTTAGGTCCTTCCTCAGCGAAAGTCAAAACCTTCTTATCAATGAGTTCCTAAACTTTGGTTTTGAAAACAAAGCAATCTTCTGTTGCATGTCCTATGTATCTAGCATGATAAGCACAAGATGCATTTGGGTTATGCTTCGAGCCAAATGGAGGAATCGCTGGTGCAATCTGTTTGGGGACAATTGCCCCTTGGTGAACCAAATAAGGAAATAATTCTGTGTATGACACCGGAATTCTATCAAAATTCGGACGCTTGCGGTTTCCTTGATTGTTGTTGTTCTGACGGTTTTGATTCTGATAATTTTTGTTGTTCTGTTGATTCTGTTGCTGATTCTGAGCATTCTGAGCTGGTTGTTGCAGATGATATTAATATGGAGATTGTTGATACTGCGCAGCAGCAATGTACAGATATGGATGATATGGCATAGGAGCCAAGGGATCTTGATACTGAGGAGAAACTTGAGTGGTCACAGCGTTGGCTTCGCCATCCTTTTTCTTGAATTGAGTGTTTTGAGATTTTCTAGTGGTCGGCTGCTGGGAAGCAGCTCCAGGAATCTTTCCAGTCTTCAACCCGTTCTCAATCCGTTCACCAATCGTCACAACATCAGCGAAGTTCGATGAAGAACTACCCACCATTTTCTCGTAGTAGGACCCTTGCAATGTACCCATAAAGATGCCAACCAACTCATTATCAGAGAGAGCAGGTCGCACATGAGATTCCATCTCACGCCATCTTTGTGCATACTCCTTGAATGTTTCAGCTGAGCGCTGTGACTGATTCTGCAATTGCTATCTGGTTGGCTCCAGATCAAGGTTATATTTGTATTGTCTCACAAACGCTTCAGACAAATCCCTCCAAGTACGGATTTTGCTGCGCTCCAAGCCCATGTGCCAATCTAATGAAGCACCAGACAAACTATCTTGAAAACAATGAACAAGAAATTCATCATTATCAATATGGGATGCCATCTTCCTGCAGTACACAGTGATGTGACTATGCGGGCAAGTCAAGCCTTTGTACTTTGGCAAATCAGGTATCTTGAATTTCTGCGGCAGCACAACATTTGGAACCAAACACAAATCTTTGGTCTCCATGCCAAAAGCAGAAAACCCTTTAATAGCCCTGATACGGTCCTTCAACAACTTGTAGTCAACAAATCTACTCTGATTAGTGGGCCTAACAAGAATTTGAGGATTTGGCAGCTGAGAAGCGGCATGAGCGTGAACTTGCGGAGTAGAAAACTGAGAAGGATAAACCAAACCAAGATTAACCATCTGACCAACATTCTGACCCATCGGAACACCATACAGATAATTTGGAGGAGGTACCCCAGCAGCTGAGGAAGATGCCCCAGGATAGAATATCCCAGGATAAACATTCTGAACAACAGTTTGAGCAGCCTGAGATGGAACCGGAACATGAATAGAAGGACCCGTATACACATGCTCTTCATCATCAGGAGTTTCAGTATCAACCAATCCGGCTGTTTGATGAGTTTGAGCCTGAAGATTCTCAGGATCATCATTCACCACTGGAGGCGGGACTGGAGTAGGCATGACCCATGGATAGGAGGCAGCATTCCCATTAGGCATGGGTGCAACAAAAGGCTGATATGGCATGAAGGCACTACCATTATTTGCAAGCTGAGGAGTGTAATTCGGAGGCATGCCCCAAGGGAAACCAGCGGGTATCTGGTTCAAACTAGGCTGAATAGCAGGCTAATTCATAGGCTCAACTGGTACTTCAACTCTAGCAGGAGAAGGAACAACAACAGTAGGAGTAGCCGTAACAACAGGAGGAACAGTCACAACATGAGTGACAACAGTTGCATCAGTAGTGGTCGTAACAACAGTGGCAGCAGCAGCAGTATCCCTCTGAGCACGATGGAGCTCCATAATGACATCCATGTTCGTCTGAAACTGATCCATCCGACCTTGGAATTGTGCCAGAGTTTCCTTGTAAGCAGCGTTCTCAGCTTCAAAGTCAGCCATGATTCTGGATTTGTTTGAGTGAGTAAAATACCGATGTTGAGTCATCGTCTTGCTACAAGGAATGCAGACAAGGATGAGCAACAGTTTCGGATGAAGGGACGTGCATATGCGGGCATGAATGAATGCAATTTATGCAAAAATAAAGGTTTAAAATGTTTATGCAAAAATTAATTTGACATTGAAATTCTGGTATAGCAATCTCATATGTCACATAACATATCGAGACATCTGGTCTGTTATCAACAACATATACAAGATATAAACAATAAGAGAAGTTGCTGAAAAGTAAAGTGCACACAAGAATTGTTCACCCAGTTCGGTCTAACAACCTACATCTGGGGGCATACCAAGCCAGGAAGGAAGTTCACTATCAGCAGTATCAATTCATAGACCCTACAATCAACACACCCGTTGATGTTCTACTCACTTAATCACTACCCAATGACCCTTCTACCTAAGTCCACCCTAGATAAGAGACTCCATCTCACTTCCAATCATCGCAATGATGTCTAGCAGTCAACACCTCAGCCACTGCATCAACAGCTTAATTTCCAACAACTCTTCAATCACAGAAAAATAGAAGACACACTTCTATGCCTATACTCAGCCAAGACTCTTGACTGAGAACACCATCTTGGAGTTGCTTAAAAGCTCCCTCCAAGAACACTACATCTCTTACCTACAAGCTTAGAGATAAACATGATGACAATCCCACAAACCGAGTGGTTCATCGACCAACACAGCCCTTATAATTTACATGACGGCTGGCTTAATTTTTCTAGGTTACAATGCTTCTATTTATAACCTATACCCAACTGGAATTGGGCTTCTAATCACAGCATATTAGCTGCTACAAATCTGCAAAAGATTCTCTTACAAAATAGGTCTTCAATCAAATCCTTCCTTATTTATCTCCATAATTAGGAAGTCATTACTCTTCAATATTCTTCTTGATTCTGACTTGAATATTTCAGACCTATAAGTCAGCTCCACATAATATTCCCAGACACATTCCTCACAGGGTTTGGGCATTAGCAAATCTTAGATTTGATTCACAATTAAAAACAGATTTAAACTTTAAATCTTTTTGCCCTAAAAATAGCAACAAAATATACTCCACAAAGTAACAGAAAACGATTGCTTCAGAATAAATCTGCTCCATGAATTTCGCATGTAATCACTCAACAAAAACTCACAAGTTGCAAATAACGTGCAACCAGTAAAACATAACATTCTTAACAGAATGTTCTGTCAACAGATGTTAAGACATCAGTCTTGACATCATGCACACAGTCCTGCAACACTCAGATAAACCACCTGCAGAATGTTAGAAACACATGTTAAGACATCAAGCATGACATCTTGATGCAACACTTTGTTTTACCAAAATTGCTGCCAATTTCAGAACTAACAATCTCCCCCTTTGGCAAATTTTGGCTAAAACAATATCAGCACACATCAGAGATACCGGCAGAGAACACATATCAGAGAACCAGCAGCAGAGACATAACACACCAGACAACCACATCTAACCCATAAAGCCAATACACACATATCATTACTATGCCAACATTACTAAGCCACACTACTCTCCCCCTTTTTAGCCATAATTAGACAAACGCCACTAGGAAACTTACATAACAACCAGAACAACTAAGCAACATTCAGAACAAATCCATAGAGAAGAGAGTACATTAATACAAACTAAGCACAAAAAGTTCCAAAGGCAAACTTTGAATCATCCAACCAACATACTCAGAACAGAACATTGGGGTAAATGTACACTTCTGGTTCAATCCATTGACACACCAAGTCTAAACTGTCAAGTCCACAATGAACTTCACTAGTAACACAATGTCACGACATCTTGTCTGACATAACACCTTCACCAGAGCCACAAAGATTCTTGATAAACAATTGCACTACTTCAACAACAAAAGTTCAACTCCCCCTATCTAAGATACCCAGTGCTCCTTTGCAAGAAGAACACCTTAAATGAATGGAAAACATAAGACTCATCTTCATGTCTTCAAGAGCGCACCCTCTGTTCAACACGCCTGCTGAACGCATTCACTTAATGCTTGATCCTCAAACAACACTAGTACATTTAATTGACAGAAGTTGCTCCTTCAACAAGAAACACCACAAAATCACCAATGATATCCCATGACACCTTTATGATCATATAGTAAGAAAGTACCAGGATCACATCCTTGTACTACAACCAACAAACTCTTGGATTGAGACCAAAATCACCATTGATCTCTTTCATCCAGAAACCATCCATACCCTGTACAAATCCACCTTGAATTTTACAGCCATAGACATTCTTGTTCCTTGAGAAACAATCCAATAGAATTAGGGATGCTTCACACAATCATCCACAAGATCTGAAGCACAAACACACTGCCTTCCACTACACTCTAAGTAAGGTCCTCTTACTTTGAATTAATGACACACACCAAGACAAGTGTGACATCTCCCATCAATAAAGACCCCTACAGAGTTTTTCCAAAAACTGCAGAGAAAAATACATTGTCCCAGACACAAACAAAACAGTCCTTCAGACTCCTCCTCAGAAGCATGTGCGCACATGATTCAAACAATTTGCTTCACATGGTGTCGCTCCCGGGATTTTCATCCAAGTACAAACGCGAAAGTGGCACCGAAACAGAGTCGCCAACAATGTGTATTTATCCCAAGAGAGGGAAAGGAAACACTGCGTAAACCTGAAGGAAAGGAAAGAGCATGGTCTTGCGACCAAGAGAACTAGATTCGGGAGTCGGTTACGCGAAGGGAAGGTATTAGCACCCCCACGCGTCCATCGTACCCGATGGGATCCACGCTCGCTTGTTCAATCAAAGGGTGATAGAAAAATGGAAAAGGAACTGGAAAAGGAATGAAAAGAGAAACAAATGCAGGGAAAATAAAAGAAGTGCTCGAATGGGCCCTACCCCACTGCCTACGTATCTCATCGGGAGCATGAGAATCAGAGCGACGTAGTTCCCCTCACTAGGGATGGCTTGTTTGTGTTTTTTAGTGGAATACGTCAACGTTCACGTCCTAGCAGTTTAGGTGTTGCAGCTCGCTGTAGGGAGACTTGCGCGTTACCTGTTTGCGGTAGAACGGAAATGACGCATCCTTAAGGAATGATTGAATGAGATGAGGAAAGAATTCCTAAAGGAAAGACGTGATTGTTTTTTTTTTATTTTAAGAAGTTTTTTTTCATTTGTTTGCATATGATAGTGTATCTAAATCTTAGTCATTGGAATGTGTACCTTCTCACATTCCAAGATGGGATGAGTAAGAAAGTACACTAAGGATGAAGAAGACCCCCACACTTAGTTCCAATTGTCAAGGTTCAAACACACTAGCATACTTGTGTTTATTAAGTGTTTTTGTTGATTATGAAATAAAGAAGTGTTTTTTATTTGTACCTTCAACAAGTATTGCATTTAAGTCCCTCATACAAGATCAAATGTTTAACACATTGACCCAAGATGGGCTATATGCTACACATTCTAAGATTATAAGAGAAGACCCCTTTTTAATCTTTTCTTTATATGAAAGGCCTAAATGCAATAAATGCCTACCTTTATTACATGTTTTGAATTTTCTTTGAGATGAGAGAGAAGAGACTCAAGAGAGAAGAAAGGTAAAATCTATGTGACCTAAGACTCAATCCTAATTGATTAGTTAAGGGAGTGATCCTAATGGTTTGTGAGGTTGCAAAACCTAAAGTCTAAAGAAGAAATGAATTAAACAATTCACTTCTAAAGTAGAAGATGAATTGTAACTCAAAAGGGAAAGTAATAAGTCAATCAAAGAAAGCACATAAGTGCTTAACAAAATACAAGATCGAATTATAAAAGATGAAAGGAAAGAAGTTTGAATGTGGACTCTTTATCCACACTCAATTCCAACTTACCAAAGCCCCTAAATGGTTAGTAAACAAGGAAATATGCATAAGAAGTAAAAAGTACTTAATACACATCAAAGTTCAAAAGAGAAAGATGAAGAATCAAATCTTAAGATCACAACCAAAATGTGAATCATATGGACAACAAGTGATTATCATCATACAAATTCAAATGAATAAGCAATAATCATCCTCCATAGAATTCAACATGTTTCCATAAGAAAAGAAGATGAAAAATGAAAAGAAAGGGAAGAAACATGCATAAATGGTACATGTAATCTAAGGATCAGAAATGACACTAAATGGAAAATGAATTATAAACATCTCAAAGTATCCATGAATCACCATCAAGACATTCAAGAAGTAATAGAAGGAGAAGTGAAATGGAAGTTCAAAAAAGAAAGTACAAGCAAAACATGTTAAGGATGCACAAAATTCAAGTGGAAATGAACATGCAAAGATGACCTATAATGTGTGTCAATGACCTACAATATCACATGAATAGCTCATACAATATACAAATGATCATACAAATATGCACAAAAGAAATCATGCAAACATGCACCAAAGTTAGAAAGGTATGACATGTCATTATGTTTCAAATGTAATTCATCAAAAAAAAATCAAATGGACTTATGAAAATTATGCAAGCATGGTATTGGATGGTCTAAGTCAGATGTGAATCATACATCAAAATAGCATGTGAAATTTTAAAGCAAAAAGACTTCAAACAATGCAATTAGGTCAAGTTGGAACATCATACATAGTAGTGTAAAGATGAGCATCAAAATAAGTCATAAAATGACCTAAAAAATCAAACAAAAATCATATAACATGTTTCAATGTAATAGAGACTCAATCCAAAAAGAACCAAGTCAAAATAATTTTTAATGAGCAAGAACAAAATTATACAAATTCATGTATCACATGTGGAATGCACATAAATGGAAATTCAAAGAAAATTGTGAGACATGGGCAAAAATGTCATAAAATCATGAAATAAAAATAAAAAAAATTTCCTAAATGTCTTGAAAATGTTCATGAATTTTTCTAGAATTTTATGATGTAGTTTAGTAATTTTAAAAATTAAAAGGAAACGTGCATAAAATGGAGAAAATAAAATAAAATGGCAATAAGGGAGGGGTGCATGCATAGCAATTATTCAGTTCACATTGGTTTGGGCTTTGCTGTGTGAGGTGCGAATATCAATAACCCACGGTCCAAGTCTGTACAATCCATACCAACAACCATGCACACTCAGTCAACAAAAAAGTCAAGCAATCTACACCATTAGATCAGGTCAAGTCAACACCAAAGTCAAAGTACATAAATCCAAAACACACACGTGAAGGACCACACACACTACCATGCAATGTACCACACATTGAATAAGTGAGTTCAGAAACAAAACACGTGAGGTGCATGTTCATTTTAATGTGCTGTCACGTTCTTAACCACACGATGATGAAAAATCAATTGCCACGATTAAAACAAACACAAACCCTGGCTTTTGAATCCACCGGCCGGAGATGACCTCCGGTCATCTTCTCCGGCCAACCTCCGGTGACAAAAATTTTTAGGCAAACATAAATGAACAAAATATACACCATTGGAAAGCTGAAGTGATGATCAGTATGAATCCAGTGATAAAACACACAAAATGTTCATGAAATAAGAGAAACGAGCAGAGGAAGTTTTGCCCAAACTTTTCAACTATGCCTCTAAAGGCCTATCAATTAGCCAGACAAGTTCGTGAGCTTATAAGGAGCTTCAAGAACCTGAAAACCACTTCAAAGCATGTCTATAATGGTGGAAATGCGTACCTGAAGATTTGAGACCTTGGGATGTTCTTCAGAAAACCAGAGACTCTGCTTCCTCTTTGAGCTAATTCTTGGCCAAATAAAGGCTTAGATGAAGTGGTTGATGATGATTCAGTGGAGAGAAATTGGAACCAAACTTCAAAACCAGTTGCAATGTGGTGAAATTGAGAGAGAAAGAAGAGAGAGTTTCTGAGTGAGAATGAGAAAGTGAACAAAGTGAAGCTCGAAAATCAGTTGCAATGGTGAGATTGAGAGAGAAGAAGAGAGAGTTTCTGAGTGAGAATGTGAAAAATGAGTGTTAGAAATGAAATTTGAGAGTGAGATTTTGATTTATAGTGTGCTCTAACCATGGTTAAACTGGGTGAGTCAACTGAGTTGAAGTGGTTTAGGTGAGTCATCCCTAACTAACTGAGTCAAGTTAGTTAGGGAGAGCAATGATATGGTGATGATAACCTATAGTAAGCTAAGGTGGAGTAGAAGAGAAAGTCAAATGGCATGGCTGTGTATCAGAAACTTGCTCAGCAAGTTTGATCTTTCCACTTTCATGCAAGGCACGTGCTATGGCAGTGTATGTGATGTTCATGGTGTGTTCAAATAAGGGAAAGAATTGTTTGATGGATGTCTGAACCAAGTAGTGCATCCAAGCCATCAATGCACCAGTGGAATATAGGGTGATTTGATGATGTTTTTCTCTCTACTCAATGGATGGTTTACTGAGCTTTTGGATTCATTTGAAAGAAGAGATGTAATGCTACAAGTTTGGTATGAAAATTGAGTTGAAATGATGCTTGGAAGAGTTTGAAAAATGACTTATAGCATCCACATTTGGAACTGATACAAGGGCGTGGCAATGAGGCTGGCTGACAAGGCAAGCATGGCATGGAATCTCAGCAAGATTACCCTAACTTGAGACCACTATTTCTACCTCATAGCTTGATCAAATGAAATTTTGTCCAACATGAACATTGAAGAGGGCATTGCAAGGAACAATTTTGATGTTGACAAGTTTTGTATTTGAGGCCTTTAACCATGAGAAAAATAGGTGAACATTTGGCACACCACCTGTTTGTAAAAATGATGGCGCGTGGGCCTAAAAATCCTTGGTCATGACCTGATTTTGGACCTACTTTCCTCCAACTTTGATCAATCATATCTCACTCAATTTTTATCCAATGGAGATGTTCTACACATGGATGTGAAGCTTAAAACAAGATCTTTTGTTGTGGCTGAGTGGAATTTTCCTTTGATGCTCCAATTTTGAATGGCCTTGGTTCAAACTCTGATGCAAAATGGCCCAAAATTACTATTTTTGGAAACCCTATTTCTTCCAAAAATGGCAACTTTTCAAGTCTTGATTTTTCATGATCCCTTTGGAGTTTCTTGATCAAATTTTGCACATTGGTCACATATAACATGAATTTCATGATTTTGGCCTCAAAAAGTCAAGAGTTGACTTTTTCCTCTGATTATTTGACTTAGCCCCAATTTTCCTGATTTTTTATGTTTCTTCCAATTGAACCACTTCTAAAACCAATTGAGAGGCAATTTTCCACACACATACACTTAAGAACATGTGGAATATCATGTCATCAAGTTTTGTCCAAAAAATCAAAGATGCCCTGATTTAATTGGAAACCCTAATTTTGGTACCCACCTCCTAGGAGAAAAATGTGCAGTCTTCAATTTCAAATTCCTCAGAGTATGTTGTGTATCCTATTAAAGGATGATGAGATATGCCACTTGAGGGTGATTTTGAACCAATGAACCATCTCTTTTAAGGGTTTTCCTTCATTTTTTGGATCTCTTGCATAGTGAAAGATGTAGTGCTTCACTCCTATTGAATCTCCACTTCTTGAGGTTTTGAATGATCAATTGAGGTAGTATGAGACATGAAAGACCTCTTGGCTTGCCTTGAGTGAACTTGTTTGACTTTTTGTGCCTTGAATGATTCCTTGATTGTCCACCTTTTACCTGATCACATGCCTTGATGGTAAGAAGGATGTTATGCTTCATTTTTCTATGTTAAAGATGCAATGCAATGCTAATGAGATGGATATGATATGATATATGATAATGCTATGCTAGGATGCCAAAAGGGAGAGCAAATTTTGGGGTATTACACATGGCTAGAACCATACATGTCCTATTAAGAACACACCAAAACACCATCCAGCAGCCTAATGTCATAGCATGTTATCTGACATTATATCCTCATAAGAGGCAACCAATCTCCACAAGATTGATCAGCATGCAAGCTTCATAATATATGCACCTTTGCAGTAAAATCCATAGACAAGTACTCCCCCTGTCATGGATAACCAATGCTCTTGATGGAGATGAACATTTGAGAACCAAATCTTCCCACAATTACTGAGCATATTCACATACTGTACTTTCACTCCTGGAGAACACATCCAATTATCCTGACTGGTTTGATACTGCTCACAACCTCCATAACTTCTCAGCTTACTTGAAAGCTTTACTGAGATCCAATATCTTCAATAGATACTTGCAGTACAGCCAGCCAAAAGTAACTCCCTCGTTGTAGCCACCAGTTTACAAAGCATATCAATATAAGACATAGAACATCCTGAACAGAGCACCTCAGATCTAATTCCTCTGCCAAAAAAACTTTCTAATCAGATCACATCATCTGACACAATTCCTCTGCCATTACATCCACTAGTAGTTGTTGATACTAGTGAAGTCTTCAAAAATAGTAGACAAGCTTTGCCAGAACATACTACTAAACACAAGATCAGAATCTCCACATTCTAATCCACATAGTCAGAAACACCTCTTCTGACAATAATGCTTGAGCAATCATCTTCTAAATATAACCATCAACAAACATGATGTTACAACATCATTTGGGACATCAGCTTCCCATCACCGTTCAAAGGACTCATTGCGCATAGAAGTCCTTCAAGAAGCTCCCAATAAAACACTTCCACAGCAGCTTATTCTAGTTAACATAAACACCTAAACACCATAGAGAGAAATAAGCTTGCACACCCTCTCTGAAGCAAAGAATTCAGACTACAGACTTGCATACTCACATCCGACAAATACTTAGCTCCCGTCAATGTATTTATCATTAGTCAGATGCACACCCTTATCAGAGGACAGACAAATACTCAGCTCCCGTCAAAGTATTTATCATTATTAAGATAAGACTACCTTCTCACACAAGGTAGGATAATTGGTCTGACATTCTTCTTTCACACACATCAGACATCTGCCGAGTCTTCTTCATGACAAACCATCATGACAACCATTCATACCACAAAAGCATTCACACAAAAGCATTCACACCACAATAGCGTTCCAGATTAGATCAGTGTCTTAACCTTTCACTCCATCCTGAGCTAAACAAACTTCCTTGGCTGAGGAAGCAAAGAACTAAAATGATGTTTCAACATCAGTTCCGACATCAATATACATCACATGGATTTTACTATGGCTTTGAAGACAACAACCATAGTAATCCACATACATCTCATGCAAGGGACACAAGAGGATCAACCATCAGTAGCTGATCAACCTTCAAAACCAGATCATACACACATGCAAGAACCTGCATACTCTACATCTCAAGAATCTTCTTCTCAAACTTCTAATGTTCAGACCCCCTGTCTGACTTTGAGATGTTGGATGCCATCCTTCTGCACCTAAAGAGGAGATTCCCTCTAACAGGTTTAAGGATGTTCTTCAATCCTTGCAAAAAATGTTCCATTATGTGAGGACACCACATAACTGAACTCCAGCTTAAGAAGAAACTTCTCATGCAAATACTAGGGAACCATATCCTTTGGTCCAAAAAAAAAAACAAACACCAACTCCTCCTTGCTCCAAACAACCTCCATCCTGTTTATGATAAACACCACCAGACATACTGAGAAAACTAAATTCTCAATACAAAGATGTCAAGACATTATGTCTGACATTTCTTCTAGTTCTTCCAACATCAGATGAAGGGCTCCCCCTTATTAACTGCTAAGAACTCTTGAGGGAATTATTCATTCTCCCCTCCAATAGCTGCACATCCTATGGTTGGTACACACATAAAAGTCCTTTCAAATCCATGGCCATAAACAAGATTGCATATATCTGGCTGCTTTGATCAGAAGGAACTTTCAGATTTCAGAGAAAATATCCTTGACATTTGAGCTTGACCTTCACAAAAACAAATAGCCTTTGTACGCCTACTCACTTGGATCAGAAATACAGTAATCCAATGAGTGACACTATGTTGATCATCTCTTGACTAGCACACTTATCTAAAACATGTTTCTTGAAAGAAACTTCTTAGACACACACCCCAGATGCCTCCTCTTCCAAGCCAGGAGTAGGTTCCAAACAGATGTGATCAATACACATTTGTTTAGCCCCCAAGCATCTGTTATGCCATACCTTTGTCCAACAAGATTCTGCACAATCTGCTGGTTTTATGTTCCAACATCTGGTAGGACATAAGTTCCCTTCTCAAGAATCACACCAAGAGATCCTTTATCAAAGCCCAGAGATTAGCCTTGTAGGGTTGGAAGCAAAAATAAATTGCTTCTAACTTTCTTCAGATCTCTTTTCAACAAGCTCATATAAAAGTTCCTTTATGAGTGGACTTGGGATAAACCTCAAGTATCTTTGACAACTCTAACAAGCTAGTTGAAGATATCCTCAAGTATCACCACACCATGTGATACACCTTCAGAGGGGAACAAAGTGATGCAGCCTTAACACATAAAACCACAAGGAGTTTTCTGACAAATACATATGCAGCGGAACACAAATAAAGAAAACCCCTCTACAACCTTCAGACAAGACTTAATAACTTTTGCACAAACACCACACTCCAGGTGCAATAGGTCAGCATAGGTTGAAAATAAATCACCCCACAAAGCAGCTCACCACCAAAGCTACACGCCTGACAACTTCAAACAGAGCCAATACACACCCTATCATGAATAATCCATCCTCCACTTCAAGGGACCATTCAAACAACATATGAACTGACCAAGTCCATATAACTTCTCAGGAAAACTATTTTCCTTGCACATGAACCAGAAAGTATCTTCCCTAGGATCTCACCCAGAAAAACGAACAGGATGCCTGCTCTGATACCAATTGAAATTCTGGTATAGCAGTCCCAGATGTCACATAACATGTCGAGACATCTGGTCTGTTATTAACAACATATACAAGATATAGACAATAAGAGAAGTTGCTGAAAGGTAAAGTGCACACAAGAATTGTTCACCGAGTTCGGTCTAACAACCTACATCTGGGGGCATACCAAGCCAGGAAGGAAGTTCACTATCAGCAGTATCAATTCATAGACCCTACAATCAACACACCCGTTGATGATCTACTCACTTAATCACTACCCAATGACCCTTCTACCTAAGTCCACCCTAGATAAGAGACTCCATCTCACTTCCAATCATCGCAATGATGTCTAGCAGTCAACACCTCAGCCACTGCATCAACAGCTTGATTTCCAACAACTCTTCAATCATAGAAAAATAGAAGACACACTTCTATGCCTATACTCAGCCAAGACTCTTGACTGAGAACACCATCTTGGAGTTTCTTAAAACCTCCCTCCAAGAACACTACATCTCTTACCTACAGGCTTAGAGATAAACATGATGACCATCCCACAAACCGAGTGGTTCATCGACCAACACAGCCCTTATAATTTACATGACGGCTGGCTTACTTTTTCTAGGTTACAATGCTTCTATTTTTTAACCTATACCCAACTGGACTTGGGCTTCTAATCACAGCATATCAGCTGCTACAAATCTGTAAAAGATTCTCCTACAAAATAGGTCTTCAATCAAATCCTTCATAATTTATCTCCATAATTAGAAAGTCATTACTCTTCAATATTCTTCTTGATTCTGACTTGAATCTTCCAGACCTATAAATCAGCTCGACATAATATTCCCAGACACATTCCTCACAGGGTTTGGGCATTAGCAAATCTTAGATTTGATTCACAATTAAAAACAGATTTATACTTCAAATCTTTTTACCCTAAAAATAGCAACAAAATATACTCCACAAAGTAACAGAAAACGATTGCTTCAGAATAAATCTGCTCCATGAATTTCGCATGCAATCACTCAACAAAAACTCACAAGTTGTAAATAACGCGCAACCAATAAAACATAACATTCTTAACAGAATGTTCTGTCAACAGATGTTAAGACACCAGTCTTGACATCATGCACACAGTCCTGCAACACTCAGATAAACCACCTGCAGAATGGTAGAAACACATGTTAAGACATCAAGCATGACATCTTGATGCAACACTTTGTTTTACCAAAATTGCTGCCAATTTCAGAACTAACAGACATGATGAGATGATATGCAACATCAGAATCAACAAGCCAGCATAGTCTGAATAATAAAATCTGAACATCTGCAAAGGTAGTGTTGGGTCGGTGTGAGATCTGACGCAATGAGAGAACAAAGGTTGGAAGAGTATTGGTTTCCTGCAGAAAAACCCAATATCCCCCTCACAGGTAGTTCCTAGAAAGCGGGATTCCCAGTTTCGCATTCCCGATTTGAGAAGCAATAGTACATTCATCCCTCGGCGTACAATACTATCGCCAAACAAAGAGGTCGTCCACTGATTCCCCCCCAAAAAGGGGTCATCCTATGGCAAGTTCCCAGCTTTGGGTCCTCGGATCAAGGAAGCGTAATGGGTTTGCCATTTCTGGTCTGCCATTATCGCTCCTTGGGAGGAGTACTGCAACTGAGTCCTAGGGAAATGGTTTCCAGAGTCGACAGTTTTCCAGGTTACATTCCATCGTCTGCCCCAAATGCGCAGGATAGAATATTACCAAAGAAAACCTCGTCTGGATGTGGTGTTTTCGTGTATACTAAGTATGGCCAAATGCCACACAAGTCACACTACTTTCCACTCTAATCCTGGATGTATACTCAAGCCTGGGTATTGGGCTTATCTCTCAAGTAGCAACCCAACCCGCCAACAGTAGAAAATAGAAAATATCCAGAGTATGCGGCATATGAATATTCAAAGCAGCAAAGAAATGCAATAAATAAACATAAAGCTAAAGCAAGGAAAAGATAAAGCGAGCAAAGCGCGAAGGATAAACACCCAAACAGACAAGAAAAGAAAACGAAACTAGGCGAGACCCCTCAAGGGATGGACCAACAATAGGTCAATCTGTCCCCAGCAGAGTAGCCAGCTAAAGATGGCTGGTTTCTACCTGAGTGAATCGCACACTCAGAGATAACAACAGAGTCGCCACCGAACTTTATATAGTCCCAAAGGACAGGGAAAATATCAATAAAATCCGAGAGAAAGAGAAACGAGAATGGGGGGTCGGTTATGCGAAAGGAAGGTATTAGAACCTAACGCATCCGTCGTACACAACGAGAACCATTTCGCTTGCTTTTAGGCTTGGATGGGTTATCTATCTAAAGGCTTCTAGCTAAAAGAAAAGGAGAGAGAGAAGAAAGAGAAAAAAAGAAAGAAAGGAAAGAAAGTGCCCGCGGAGGAACAAAGTCCTCGTGCCTACGTACCCTCATAGTGCAATGAGGAAATCAGAGCGTCGTAGTTCATGGAACCAGGGGACAGAGAAGAAGGAAGAAAAGGTGAAGGAAATAAGGGTGGAAGTGGGCTCGCCAAGACATTGCGTCTCGTGCCTATGTATCATACATTCAAAAGAATGCAGAATCAGAGCTTCCGTAGTTTGGGGAACAGAACGGAAAACAAAACAAGGAAGAAACAGGGAGATGAAAGAAGTGGTGTCAAAACTAAGAGCAAGAATGAAAGAAAAACTCTATTGGGGAAGAACCCGCAGTAAGAGCGTTTGCACAAGAGACTAGGAAAAGAATGGTATCGAAACCAAGAACGAAAGAAACTCCGCTGGGGATAACAAAGAGAATTGGTGTCGAAACCAAGAAAGTAAGAGCAAAGGGAATAGAAAGGACTCTGCTGGGGATCCAACTAAAGGGATGGTGTCATAACCAAGAGAAAAAGTGGACTCGATATATTAAATGGCTGGCAGTGGTTAACCGAGGAACGAGAGTAAGACCCTGGCGGGGAAAAGACTGGTGTCAACAGACAGACAGTGTTAAACCAAGAGAGATAATGCTGAACCAAGAGAAGGTGTTTGACTCTGAGGGGCATCGGTATATTAACTGATGAACAGTGGTTAATCGAAGAAAGATAGGATTGCAACTCTGTGGGGATAGAGAAGCATTGGTTTTAGCAGAGAAAACTGCGATTAACCAGAAAAGCGGGTGTAGGACCGAATAAAGATCATAACCCAAAGGACGGGTATAGGATCGAGCAAAGGTCGTGACCCAAAGGGGTTCGGTAAACTGACTGAACAAACAGTACTCAACCGAAGAAAGGGTATTTGATCCAAAGAAAGGTTACTAACCTAAGGGTGCAAGTATTCGAAGCAAGAGGAGGTTGCCAATTGCAAGGGATTCGGTTTTAACCAGAGAGCTGTGATTAAATGAGAAAAAGGAGTGATTAACCAAGGGAAGGTGATTAACTCAAAAAGGGCCTTCAGTATTTTAACAGGCGGACTGTGGTTAACTGAAGCAAAGGGTGACTAACCGAAGATAGGTGATTAACCCAAGAGGAAACTCAGTGTTTTAACAGACGAACTGTGGTTAACTGAGAAGGAAGGCAAAAATTGGTGTTTTAACTGACAGGCGGTGATTAATTACAAGGAGTAATGAAACAAAGAGAGGTTGCTAGCACAAGAACAATGATCTTAACCAAGAAGGATGGTGATGGATCAGCAGGAAAATGAGAAGAGCACAAGTGATCAAGGATGAATCCGACCGGCGAAGGAGCAACACTACAACTTAAGGATAGAGGTGACTATTCTCGAAAGAGATGGCCAAATGCCATTACCCAAGAAATAGTCAGAATGAGGGTAGGACAACCATCCTCATTCCTCCTCTAGCACCCAAAGTATAGTGCGGAAATTGAAACGAACAACGCAACAACTCCAATGTTGTAAAGTGCTCCTGCAGAGAGAAACAGACAACATAACGGTGTCAATTTGTACAGTGCTCTGATGCAAGGCGTAGCGCGAACTCCAACTCTACGAGGGGATCAATAGAGAAAGCTCTAAAGGAGGCATAAAGAGAGGAAAAGGGAAGATTGATTAATCGAAACAAAGTTTCGATCAATTAATCAAGGGAGAAACATGCTAACAACTTTCCAAAGAGGATGAAAAGTCATTAAACCAAAAAGGAGTGAATTATTGATTATACAAAATTAAGTTTATCCATGAAGAATAAACTTAATGCAAACTGAAATGGAAGGTGCAAAACAGTGCCAAATGATCATCAAAATGCCACACAAAATCATGTATCATGTGAACAAAGATAGTGCAAGAATCGCTATGTTCATACAATGCTAAGAACATGAAACAAATGAATAATCGAAAATGTGCATCAAAAGCTCATGAATATGCTCCAACCAGAAGTGAAATGACATGTAAAACATCCATAAAATCAAGCATGACAATCAATGGAAGTTAAAATGAAGAAAGCATGGCAAACACACTTGAAAATGCAAGAAAATGGCATTTTGTATAGTGGTAACCGGTTACAACATATGTGCTAACCGGTTACATGCTTGAAAATGCGTGTTTTTGGAGAAAATTGCACTGTGTAACCGGTTAATGCATATCTGCTAACCGGTTACCACTGTAACAGAGGTAAAAATAACAGTAAAAACAGCTTTTCAAAAGTAGTTTTTAGCACATAATCACTTATGTCAAACACCACATGCTAGGGCATGAATTTGTGCACGGACATTGAACTTGAAAACAGCAAATAAGCAGTGATAGAATCAATTAACACATCAAGATCAGGATCACATAATGCAAAAATTAATTCACACGCACAATTATCGACTACATCGCGAATGATGCGAAAACGATCGAAACAGAAAAATGAAAGAGAACCACCAACCTACAAGGATGAGATGTGCCTTGGTAATTATTGCAAATGATTCTTGGTGCCAAAAATTAAAGAAAACCAGAGGAATCTTCAATTTGGTGATGATACGTGTCGAAATCGAGCAAAATACGATAAAGCTCCAAAATGCGAATTCGAACCGTTGGAAGTTGCAGCAAATACTCAAGATTAATCCAACAACTGAAATAACTCCAGAAATCCAAGTATAATTGCAAGAATGATGAAGGTTGAGCTCAAGAAATAATCACTTTTGATGTAAAAGTAATTTCCTTCAAAGTAGAAATGAGCTTTGCCGAGGTTTTGGTGAAGAAGATGAAGAGGAATGTGTAGAAGTTGCAGAAAAATGCAGAGGAGAATGAGAGAATTGAGAGTGAAGAAAGTGTGAAATTGTGTGAATGATTGTGGAGGAGTTGCAAAATGGTGAAGCTTTGTTTATATATATTTTAGGTATGGAGTGTGAGAGCTTTGGACTTTGGTTTGGACTTAGCTTTGAGAGGTTTGGAGTTAGGGTTGGAGTTAGTTACACTTGACTCACTGAGTCAAGGCGGTTAACTCGGTTAGTTAGGATCAACTCGGTAATAATCCCAATGCAAGCTTCCACATCCAAAGGTTGACATGCTTGTAAATTAAGTAACATGGTGCTCTTAATTTAAAGTGATGCATTGAATAAATAAAAGGGAAATGTCTTGAATGGTCTTGAATTGTCTAGAATGTTCCACATGCTGCTAGAATAATGTAGAAACAAAGACCAAAGAGAGTGCATAGCTGCTGTCCCAAAAATGCAGCAGAATCTGCAACTTTGTACAGAGTAACCGGTTGCAGCATATCTGCTAACCGGTTACTGGCTTGAAAATGCGTTTCTGGTGAAAAATACACTATGTAACCAGTTACAGCATAACTGCTAACCGGTTACTGCAGCCCAATTTACCCAAACTTGCTTGGAAATGATGTTGAAGTCCCGGTTTCGATTTTCCACCTCTTGTTTTGATGAGTAACCATGGAAACCTTTATTTTTTGGTTGTTTTAATGATGAAATAATCTTGAGAGGATGTGATTAATTGGGCTTGGAAAACCTGAATGTCCTGCAATAAGAAACACACAAAGAAAAGTGTGAATGCGTATGCTGACGATGGGAATGCACATGCTTATGCAAAAGGCAAAAGTAGGAGGTCATATTTCGGGTTACGACAGTAAGGTGTCCCATACTTCTCTGGAACTGGAGGAGTCATCTCTCTCGATGACGTTGACCTCGGGAAAAGCATAGTTGATGAATTCTAGTCCTGCAAGCTTTGCAAATTCATCGTCGTGCTGGATATTTTCTGAATGCCCTGAGTGTTGATCCCATGACATAGTGGGGACGTAGGTATTCTTTTCAATGATGCTCAATTGATAAGCATCGTTTGGCTGATTCTCTTTCCCCAAGTCTCTTGGGTATGGCTGCCAGATAGGCAGGTCATCCATTGGGCCATAATAGTCGTGGTCAAAGTTGTTTTTCATCAGAGTGTCTTCCTCTAATGAGTTTGGTGGAGCACGACATCCTTCCGAATCACAATCTCCGTATATCATTCTGACATCTGACCTTGGTATAAATCTCGGACTCTGTGCGGGATAGCAAAATGGCGTAGGCACCTCTTCCTGAGACTTATAACCGTCCTCGTTAAGATAGGACTTCCACTCTTCATCTGTATCAGAGGGATCTCCCTTGTTGATGGTATGCACTTCTTGAGGCACTGGGTGAAGGAAACCTCCACTGTGGAAGAAATCCTGAATGGGATGAAAAATTTCATCGTTAGTAGCAGTCTGGGTACAGGTTGAAGAAAAACCAAGACCCTTCATTGTTTTGTTATCTGTAGGAATGACAAGTTGTCCCCATCCCTTTGCATTGTTACTTTTGATCACTTCGAGAGCATCTCTGTATGAGGAAATAGAGGTTCCTTTCTCTGACTGATTTTCATTGCTCACTGAAAGTGCTTGGAACTGAGTTCCAACAACCTCCTCCAGTTTTACGCAAGTAGACGACGATAAGTTACTTACGATCAAGGCTTGCTCTCCGCAGACTGTGACTAGTTGGTCATTCTTGACGAACTTCAGTTTCTGGTGCAGTGTCGAAGTGACTGCCCCAGCCTAGTGTATCCAAGGTCTTCCTAATAAATAGTTGTACGCTGCCCGGACGTCCATGACCTGGAAAGTGACCTGGAAAGTGTGAGGACCGATAGTTATGGGAAGGTCGACTTCGCCAATAACTGCTTTCCGAGATCCATCAAATGCTTTGACGATGACCTCACTTCCCCTCATTGGGGATCCTTTGAATGATAGTCGTATTAATGTAGACTTCAGTATAACATTCAGAGCCGATCCGGTGTCTACCAGTACGCTGGCTAAAGCATCGTCCTAGCAGTTGACTGTAATGTTGAGCGCCATATTATGATTCTGGCCTTCTTCCAGAAATTCCTCGTTACTAAACCCCAAGTTGTTGCCAGAAGTGATGTTGGAAATGATGCTTTCGAATTGTCTTATTGTTACATCTTGTTCCACAAAGGCTTGCTCTAAGACTTTCTGTAGAGCCTCCCTGTGAGCTTCGGAACTGAGTAATAGAGATAACACATATATTTTTGAAGGAGTTTGCAACAGTTAATCAACAATGTTGTACTCACTCTTTTGGATGAGCTTTAGCATCTCATCGTTGTTTGTTGAAAGGTCGGGACCACTGGAATGACCGACCGGTGGATTGGGAACTTCTGTTTGAAGTTCCTTTTCTTTGCTAGGTTCTCCAACTCCTCGGTTGAAGATTCGACCACTCCGTGTTACTCGACTGATGTCTGCAATATTCACGATGGAGGGTAATGGAGTTTCCTTTCCATTCTCAATTGTTGTTGCATCGTACTTGTAAGGGATCGCCTTATCAGACTTGTACGACACTGGTCCCGGCAGATAGATAACTACAGGAGCCTTTTGGTTTTTTTGACCATTGTAAGTAATTTTAATCAGTTCCTAGTTAAGAACCTTCGATTCGTCAAGTAGAGGGATGATGGTACAAACATCTTTGGTCCTCTCGCGATCAGAGATTACAATGACATCCTTGATTTGATCAGTGAAGTAGTCGGGCATCCAGTTGATGGACCCCGAAACTGGACATGGTTGAATCTCTTTGGGGTTCAACTGACTATGAAGGGCTGCTCGCACAAGGTAACATCCTTGATTATCTTCCTAGCAGACTCTACAACGCTCATAGTTATATGGTGGCTACTAGCCACGTCCACTTTGTATGCAGTGTAACCTCACTAGGTCAGTTTTTACTGACCGAATATCCTGACTTTGATGCCTAGTAGGGTTCCCGTCGATCATACTGACTTGTTGCGTGCCTTCATCTAGATAGATCGAAAGCCACCAATGATTTAACAAGTGTTGCAAAGTTCTTTGAATGAGAGCACATCCCTGGTCACTCTCACGACATCCCCTGCAAGTCAGATAATTATGAGAAGTCAGAAAACCGAGCTGGACTTGTTTAGCATGTAATTCTACCAAGCTGGTATTCAACAAGCGAATATCGAATATCTGAATCATGTTGACCTGATAAGTATTTTTATCACGGTAGTCCTGGATCCATCCAAGATCCATCTGACGCTGGAAGGGCTCTTGTATAAAAGAGCATCCCTGATTGTTTATCGACCAAGTCAGACAAGAATTGTAATCGTACCGCGGTAGATTATGATACTGGCTTTGCCTTGAGTGCATTGCCACTAATTTGACATTCATCGCATGGATTTCATGGTTTTGAATGATGTTGGAATTCGTATAAGTCATGTTAACTCCACGAACTCGATGCTCTTGGATCCACCCGAGATCCAATTGTTCCTGTAGAGCTGATTGCACGACAAAACATCCTTGATTATTTTTAGAGAAGATATCACACTGGTGATAATTATGAGGTGGGACATGACCGTACCCGCTCTATCTGCGATGCATCTTGACCAGATTGGTCCTCAATAAGAGTACATCAAAAATTTGATAGCTGTTGTTAGACTCTCCTTATATCAAATTGACTGCAGCTTTCTCGTGTTGAGGCAACGGGACCGTCTGAACATTCGGATTCGTATCTTTGAAGGATAAGACCCCGCTCCTGACAAGTTTTTTCACATCGGATTTGAACCTGAGACAGTTTTCTATGTTATGCCCTGGTCCTCCTTGATGGTAAGAACAAGTCTGATCTGTTTTGAACCAAAAAGGTAGATTTTTCGGTACTGTAAGAGGAGTCCTGGTTTGGACGTGCCCTTTGACCAGTAGTAACGGAAAAAAATCTGTGTACAACATTGGTATAGGGTCGAACCCTGGTGGTCGCGTTGTACGGTTGTTGTTATACTGAGGACGAGCCTGCTGTAGAGGCTGTTGTGTCCTTTGTTGATATTGTTGTTGATTCGGTTGGCTCTGAGCAACCTGAGGTTGATATGTCGGAACAGGCGCAGGATTGATAGCAGGAGTTACAGCTGCTACTGGTTGGTAACGTCGCATTTGCTTTCCGAGAGAGATATTTCCAATATATTGCTCTTTTTTCTTAGGGAGAGCACTACCGTATCGTTTTGTACTACTTGATGATCCAGCGTCTTTAACTAAACGTCCTTCTCGGACGGCTTCCTCAAGACGAACTCCCATGCCCACCATCTCGGTGAAGTCACTGGGTGCACTGGCGACCATTCGGTCGTAGTAAAATGAGCTCAAGGTTTTCAAGAAGATCTTTGTCATCTCTTTCTCCTCAAGAGGTGGACAAATCTGAGCGGCAATTTCACGCCATCTCTGAGCATACTCCTTAAAGGTTTCCTTATCCTTCTGCGACATGGCTCTGAGTTGATCTTTGTCCGGTGCCATGTCCGGATTATACTTATATTGTTGAACGAAGGCAGTGCCAAGATCTCTGAAAGTAGCCATCTTAGTGCGGTTTAACCCCATGTACCATTTGAGTGCGGCACCGGTTAAACTATCCTGGAAATAATGGATTAGTAGCTGGTGATTCTCTGTCTGAGTTGACATCCTCCGAGCGTACATCACTAAATGACTCTGAGGGAAAGAGTTACCCTTGTACTTTTCAAATTCGGGCACTTTGAACTTATGCAGAACTTTCACATTGGGGACCAAACAAAGGTCTGCGGCGTCCTTTCCAAATAGATCCTGACCGCAGATGGCGTACAGTTCTTTCTGCATCTCCAGGAATTGTTCATGGAATTCCTTCATCTTATCATTTATACTTTCATTTCCACTAGAAGGTATCTCTGGAATATGTCCTTCTGGGACAGCGTGTACCACGGGTGGTGGTATAGTCATTACGGCAGAGACTCTTGGTGCCTCCCGAAGTTTGTAACCTTCAGGAGTTGTTGTCATGCCCCTGGCATCTTCGCTTTCCCGAAGTTTGTAACCTTCAGGCCCAGCGGTTCCTGTTGCAGTTTCCGGATCTTCCATGATCGGCGGAATATATCCTTCTGGGATATAGTTGAGCGGCATGCCCCAGGGACGATCTTTTGGCATTTTATACCTAGGATCATACTTCTCCACTATGGGCGTAGACGTGATCTCTGAGATCACAGTTCTTTGTTGCGGCATCTGAGCTTCTTCTAGAGCTTGCATGTTGTTATGAAGCTTTCTCAGATCTTCTTTCAGAGTGTTGATCTCTTCTCTCAACCCTCTGTTCTCTTCCTTGAGATCATCCATCTTTTACTGTTGATTGGCCCGAGTATTGTACGAATGAGACAGTTTGACTCTAGAATCGAGACACAAACCTGAGATTCGCAAGGAAGAAGAATGCGTTATGGGTGAATGATGAATGATATGCAATGATTATATTAATTAATTTAATCAAAAGAAACTTTGACAATTTGATTGCAAATATCACACAGTGGGGAGACCCCGTTTTTTTGAATTCAAAGATTGCGGAAATGGAAATACAGTAGATTACAAAGTGTTGTAAAAGGAAATATCTAAATTAATGAATCCTGAGTCCTTTCTGAGCAGAGCTCAGGCACTGGTTCCGGTACTTTCCTTTTCTTTGACCGGGGCTCTTGAGCCGTTGTCGGGTTGTCATTCCTTTGCCAAGTGAAAGGAGCGAGCAAATTTCTTTGGTTATCCTGATTTTCTACATCATGTTGCTCTAAAATCTCTACCAGAGCATCTTTATCTTTCAATAGCTCCTGTATTTTCTTACACTCCACATTGAGAATGCGGTACTTGTTCCTCCAAGACATTTTCTCCTGTTGAACTTTGTTGAGAGTCACCTGAAGTTTTTCCATATCAGACATAAAATAAAGGACAAGGTCCCTTAATGAAAGAACTTCCTGACGAGGGTAAGGTATCCTCGGTTTGAGAGCTCTAGTTTGTACCCAGTGGAGATAAGGCTCCACCGAGACACATTCTGGTTTTCCTAGAGACTCTTTTCCTTTCCTATGAACATGTTTCCAAGCATGCACTATTTCTGTCTTTAGTGCCCTGTCATTTTCTCCTTCCTTGAAGAAAAGACCTTCCAGATGAGTATTACGTGGGACATGCCTCATCGGGTATCCGAATTGACGACGAACTAAATTTGGATGATAGTTGATTCCTCCCTTAGTTCCTATAAGGGGTACGTTTGGGAAGTTTCCACAACGGTTAATGATTCTAATCCAGTCATAGATTCGATTGTACCAATCGATGTCAGAGTTGATAAGAGACATGATTCTCTGCGACCAACGTAAAGTATTCTTTTGATCCCAAAAAGTAGCAGACTTGGGAAAGTGGGAAATGAACCATTTGTACAGCAGGGGTACACAGCATGTGATCATTCCTCCGCTATATAAATTCCTTAAGTGTAAAGAATGATAAGCATCTGCAAGCAGGGTTGGTACGGGATTTCTAATCAGAAATATCTTAAAGGCATTGATATCTACAAAGTTATCGATGTTGGGAAACAAAAATAACCCGTAGGTGAGCAAAACAAAGATGCTCTCGAAAGCGGGCACATTCCCTATGCTAGCAAAGTACAAAGCTTTCTTTACCAAGAACTGGGCGGGCAAACCTTGGATTCCACCCTTAATGATCATGTGAGTCCTGACTTCTGACTTGTCCAAATAAATTGCTCTTACAATGGTTTGATCTTTTGGAAATTCTTCCAGTCTAGAAAAGGGAGCTTGATTAGTGATATGTAAATTGGTCAGGTGAAAATACTCCTCCAGTGTTGGTGCTAGCTGATAATCTGAGAATGTGAAACAGTGATAAACCGGATTGTAGAACTGGATGAGTGTGGACAGGATTCCTTCAATTACATGGACCGTTAACAGAGACAGCAGTCCTCCATACTTAGCTCTGAAACCTCAGGGTTGGTGATCATCCTTGCCAAACCTCTTAAATCCTCTAATTTCGGAACCTTGAAGGTGTACTTGTGAGTCTTTCTTCTACGGAAATCCATAACGCAATCTTTCTCTGATATTTGCAAACATTGTCTCAGTTTAATTTGAAAAACAGAGACTAGAAGAGAATTTTTTTTTTGTTTTAATGTTTTTTAAATGAATGTATGAATGTAGCACACAAAAACATAGAAAAAAACATGGGGTCAAAGGGTCGGTGTTATGAAGTCAAGGCTCTACCCATCCCCAAAGGTTTATACTGGTGATTTTTGTACCTGTTCTCAAAATCACTGAACCCTCATCGGATGACGACAGCAAGCGGATCACCAAGCGAGCTGGTTCATCTTAGAGTAATCTCAAATGAGGGTAGTATCGCGTGATAACTATTCCCGATAGCTTCCGCACTACAAAATGGTTTCAGTCTACTAAAATCCTCAACTTCTCAGATAACCCAATGGAACAATCTGCTTTCAACAACCGAAGTCATATAGGCATTGAATCCGCAAAGGGCATCTCCACTAATTTGATGGTCGACCGGGACCTCTTATCTGGGATTCACTCCCCATAAGATTACCCATATAATGTCATCCCCTATCTTAGGTGTATACTCAATCTTTCCACATGCGGAATCACACGCATTCCCATTAGTAGAAAAATAAACACAGATATCAATTAGGAAAAGCAGTATATATATTTGTCCTAATATCCTAGACCTCTAGTCCTATGATCCTACACAAACAATGACTCCCCAGCAGGGTCGCAATTTCTGTGATACTTTGTGAACTTAGGGCTTTCTACCTAAGACTGTGAAAAAGAAATGTCTCATACCGTAAGACTGCAAGAGATAAACACCTCCCACTGTGGTCGCTATTTTTTCTGTAGCGCGATTTTTGTGGTTTCGAATCATTATCGCTTGGGTACTACAGTTCGATTCATTTTTTATCCTGTGAAGCTGATTAAGGAAGGGAAATAGATGTCTCTAATTAACCCTGCTTGCATACTGAGTTTAAACAGCTGACTGTTAATTTACAGATGCTATCAAAAGGGGGTCTGTCTTAGGTTATTTTGCTTAAGAATTTAGTGTCTGGACTATTTGCGAGGTTTTTGGTAAGGTGTTTAGATTTGATGCTTTTGATTGATTGACGGAGGTACTGGATTTTGAGTTTTTGATTAGTATGCTCACTAAGATTTTACAATCTTATGCCTATGTATTCCCGTTCAGGGAAATCAGAGCGATCGTAGTTCCCTCCTATTCTATGGGGGTAAAAGATGTTTTGGTGTCTTGTTCGAAGCCCAAGACAGAGGCTAAAAGGAGTATTTGTATCTTGTTCAAAGCCCAAGATATGAAACTGAAGGGTTTTTTGTGTTTTGTTCAAAGCCCAAGATTGAAGCTAAAAGGTTGGACTGAGAGAGAACTTGTCATCTCTAAAGAGGTATTGTTGATTTTATGTGTGCCTTGATCAAAGCCCAAGGTTGAAGCTAAAAGGTTGATTCTACTAGGGAGTTTTATATCTGTTTTGTACAAAGCCTAAGATTGAGGTAGAAAAGAGATTGACACTGCTTAGGGAGATCATTATACAAATCCTAAGAGGAGGCTATTGATCCAACAAGAGGGTGTTTATTAGTTGTCTCATACGCAACCTGAGATAGAGGCTAAAGGGGTTGACTCAACAAGAGAGTACTAACAAGTGACTGACTCAACAAGAGAGCTCTTTTATATGTGTCTTGTACAAAGCCCAAGACGGAAGCTAAAAGGTTTGACTCAACAAGAGATTCCTTTATACTCAATAAGAAAGTGATTTGCTGTCTCGTTCGAAGCCCGAGATAAAGGCTAAAAGGAAAGTGACCCAACAAGAGAGTCCTTTATACTTAACAAGAGAGTGTTTTTATATGTTTTGTACAAAGCCCAAGACGGAGGCTAAAAGGAAAGTGACTCAACAAGAGAGTCCTTTATACTCAACAAGAGAGTGTTTTTATATGTCTTGTACAAAGCCCAAGACGGAGGCTAAAAGGAAAGTGACTCAACAAGAGAGTCCTTTATACTTTACAAGAGAGTGTTTTTATATGTCTTGTACAAAGCCCAAGACGGAGGCTAAAAGGAAAGTGACTCAACAAGAGAGTCCTTGAAAAGGTTAAATCCACTAGGGGGAATCATTTTACAAATCCCAAGAGGAGGCTAACTTAGCTGAGGAAGGATCATTATACAAAGCCTAAGAGGAGGCTAACTTTCTGTCGGGGATTCTAGAGATCCCGAGGCAGGTCCAAGAAGGGAATCAATCCTTGCAATGGAATGCAAAAGGAATTGATAGATCAGAAACCTTGAGGCTCTAGTTTGAGATAGTGTTATCTTGATGGTAAACCGACCTTGGTTGGGGATTTTTGGGAGAAAGGCGGGGTTTTAGAACTCACAAATTTTAACTCGGCTGGAGATTAATCCAGAATCCAGGGTTTCTCCTATGTTTGAAAGGTGCTTAAGAATGTCTTTGAGACTCAAGGGTATTAGACTGTCCAAGTCTACTGGTAGATTTTTATCTTTTGTATGATGCCCAAGAGGAGGCCGACTTGTTTAAGTGATGAGTATCAACCCTGAAATTGGTCTGAAGGTTTTGGCTCTTTTTAGAAAGACAGCTCTAACGAAGGATGATTAAGTTCTGGCTCTATACCTGTAGGAAATCGCGGGTCCTTGTATTAAGCCCAAGAGAAGGCATGAGAACTTATAAGAAAGCGAAGGGTCCTTGTACAACGCCCAAGAGGAGGAGGGGATGCTTTTAGGAAGCCTGTGGGTCCCCAAACCAAAAGAAGTTCAAGAAATGCAATTCACAGAGAAGAGATCATTCCAGAAAAGTTCGAGAATTTTGAAGAAACCCAAGAGATGCTATAGCTCAAGGAGAAAGTGCTTTGAAAAGATTATTGGGGCTTATAGCTCAAGGAGAAGCCCAAATTTTAACGATGATCGCACCGTTGTTTTTGTACCGTACAGAGGGATTTATACAATATGTGAGGCCTAAAATTGTTTTATTTACAAAGGGGTTGGGTCTTACACTCTATTAGAGCCCCAAAAGTGTTTTTGTACAAGTGATGGGGCTTACAACTCAGGGAGAGGCCTAGGTTTTAATTTTGAATTGGCGATCGCGCCGAGACTTTTGAAAAATGTGTTGGGTCTTATACAATGACTGAGGCCCAAATTATTTTGGTTTTCAAAAGGGGGTTGGGTCTTACACTCTATTAGAGGTCCAAAAGTGTTTTTGTACATTTGAGTATGATTAAAATCAAAGAAACCCTAATTTTCATCTTTTAAAAGTAATTTTTCAAAGGAAATTAATAAAAAATGACAAAAATACCAAATAAGTTTTAATAAACCACTTGTGATTTTTGGTTAAGGTTTGAACAATGAGGTTTTAATCACAAGATGATTTAAAACTCATTTGGTTTTGATTTTCAAGATGAATATTCATTTTAAAATGTTTAAAAAAAATTAAAATGAATTTATTCACAAAAATACAAACGATATTAAATAAATAATATAAATTTATCTTTTGTAGAATAAAATATTTTACTATTTTTGTGATTTTTCAGAAAAAGAACCAATAAAAAATGATAAAAATTGAGTGAGAAATTAATTTTTCAAATCACTAATAAAAATAATATGAAAAAATAAAAAATGAAACAAGTGATAAAAAAGAGGTCTGGGGCGACGGAGATTCAAACCCCAGACCTCTCGCTTGCCAATACTCATAAACATACTAGTGTTTCCGCTAGGGCGCAATGCCAATTCATTATACACATGGCAAATGAAAAACATAAGGCAAACTTGGTTGGAAAACCTGAAGAATGGTGCCATGGCCATCTTCTTCCTCGAGCTCGTGCATGAAGCACCCTATCTCACTCGTCTCTCATCCATTTAACATGATTCAAACACCAAACTCATGCGGTTTTTTACAAGGATCATGATGGAAATATTCAATTTTGTTGAAATAGATTGAATCAGAACATAACAAGTTAAAACCTGAAGAACCCTAAAACTGGCATGAACTCAAGGAAATCCTATATACGAATTGTAAACAACAATTGATTGAGGGGAAACACTCAACATATTATGACAAGCAATTGGCAAAAGTATCATGCGAGGAAATATTCATGAATCATGTTGTGAGAGTTTTGAGGCTTACCTTGATGCAAGTTGAAATGGAACTCTGCACAGATGGTGTTTCAGAAGTGATTTGATGATCCCTACAGCTTCAATGGATGTTGTTGAGTGGATTGAAAGCCTTGGAACACTTTGAAAATCTTTGGATCAAGTTGGAGGAATCCAACTGTAGAATGGATGCATAATGGCTTGGTTCAAGAGTGATTTTGAGCTAGAGGTGTTACAGAGATGATTTAAGTGTTTGAACACCTCATATACATCATATGTGATGTGTTTGAGCAATTGGATTGGATTGTTTAAGGCTGCAACTCAAAACCCGATGGTGGTAGCTCATAAACAAAGATATTTGGCTTTTAAGAGAGAATGAGAGAAAGCAATGATGTAAGTTGCTTTGGGGTGATTTGAATGATCAATTGGAACCTCTATTTATAGGTGATCAACTCTTTTCTTGGAGGAATAGTGAATGGCTGCAAGATCAGATCACCTTCAAATGGATTGGCTTGGCATAAATGCCTCTTGCACTAGGTGTAACAGCTGCCCCAAATAGATTAGCTATGCCTTGACTGATTCCACATTCCTCAGTCATTTTAATTGTTGTTTATTAGGGCCTCTTGACTACAAGTGATCAGAATCTTGAAAGTGCACTATTTGCATTAAATTGCCTTTGAATTCCATGTATTTGTTCCACTATTCATCATGCCAAGGGATGAGCTTTGAAGCATTCTTGGCCTAACTTATCAGGTTGGATCAGATGCATTGTGATCAGGTTGGATACAGGTGGCATAGGGATCACAAGCCTTGACTCAAAAATCGTGTGAAGCAAGAAAACTTGAAAACTGATTTTTCAAAACAGTTGTAGCAGCATGACTTTGGGCATGGATTTCTCTTGGCTCAAGTTGAATCAATTCATGCTAATAAGCTCTTTGAATTCTTAGCAACATTTGCAACAACATTGATGTATACCTTTGGAATTGATTCCACTTCCAACTATGTGAAAAAACCTCACAAGTTTTGGTGTTTCCAACAAAATCTGTCTTGGACAAAATTTAGTCTAAGTGTTGAAAAAGAGGGATTTTCATGTTTTTAGTGATTTTGATCCAATCATAACTTGAAATCTATGAGGAATTGGAGTGAGGTGTAGTTGACACTTTTAAAGTATGCCATGAGAGCTACAAATCCATCTTTGGATTAGCCAAAATGGTTGCTTGGATCTCAAGTTATGATACTTGGAAGTTGGTACCCTAACCACTTTATTTCATAACTTAGAAAAATTCTAAGTTTTTATGGTTACCCCTTTTACAAGTTATCCCACTTTCTTTGGTTTTTCTTGATTAATGTTTATTCAAATCACACATTAACATCATTTTAGGGTTAGGGAACCATAATTGATCAAAAAATCAAAAAGTCAAACTTTGACTTTTGGGCACAGTTGACTTTTTATCAGATGAACTCCAAACTGTGCGATCCTCTATGAAATCAAGTCCTTGACCTAAATCAAACTTGATGGATTAATTTCATAGGTGTTATAGGGTGTATTGAATCATGTCCCAAGGTTTGGGAGCATGTCTTAGTCAAAAGTCAAAGGTACCGTTGACTTTTTCTTCAAAACCTTAATTGTGGTTCAGATGAAATTAAAACTTGTAGATCAAGCTCCTTGGATCAATCCATTGTTGCAAATGGATCAATGTAGTGTATTGGAGACCCTCAGATCATGTCTTGAGGTGTTGGCTCATGATTTGTCCCAAAATTCCTGATTTTTTTAGTGAATACATCCCCTGAGGCTAAATTGACTTGAAGATTGGGTTCATGAGGTCCTATGAAGTATCTTAGGTTATGCTTGTGAAGTATTGGCTCATGCCTAGAGGAAAATTTCCACTTGGAGGCCCTGGTCGACCAAAACCCTAATTTGGTGACACTGGCGATCTTGAGGCTTGATCCACTTGGAAGGTTGCAACTTTGTGCTTGATCCTTGATGTGGGAGTCCTCTTGATCCTTTATGGATGTTTGAGAGGTTAGAAAAGTTGAAAATCATGTCATTTCTTGATTGATCCTTTGCCTAAAGCTTAGAGATGGCTTGAAACCCTAATTATTGATTGTAGTGAATGCTCACCCATCTTTGGGGAGACTGATGAGGCGTGATGGTTCATCCATATTGTGGTGATGATTTACACAATGATGGGAAATCTTAGTGGTCAAAATTTGGGGTATGACAGGTTCTAAAACACAGTCTCTCTTCTCAAAATCCCCAACCAGGGTCAGTTTATCATCATACAACACTATCTCAAATCAGAACCTCAAGGTATCTGATCCATCAACTCTTCTGCATTCCCCTCCGAGAGTTGGTTTCCCCATTTGGGTATGCCTCGGGATCTCAAGGATCCCCAGCATAAGATAGCCTCCACTTAGGCTTTGTATAATGATCCTTTCCTCAGGAAATCTAACCTCCTCTTGGCCTTTGTACAATGATTCTCTCCATCGGAGTTAACCTTTTCAGACTCTCTTGTTGAGTCAATCAATTACTTCCCAGACTCTCTTGTTGAGTCAATCACCTTTTCAGACTCTCTTGTTGAATCAATCACTCTCATAGACTCTCTTGTTGAGTCAATCACCTTTTTGTACTCTCTTGTTGAGTCAACCCTTTTTAGCCTCAATCTCGGGCTTCGTACGTGACAGATAAAAAATACTCTCTTGTTGAGTCAATCCTTTCCAGCCTCCCTTTGGCTTGGTATAAAAATTTCCCCTAGCACAAGTTAGCCTCCTCTTAGGCTTTGTATAATGATTTCTCCAGCTTTTTCAGCCGCAATCCTGGGCTTTGTACAGGACAGATAAAAGCACTATCTTGTTGAGTCAAACCCTTTTCGCCTTAATCTTGGGCTTTATACAAGACAGATAAATACCTCCCCAGGGGAGTTAGCCTCCTCTTAGGCTTCATATAATGATATCCCCAAAGAGTCAGTCTCTTTTTTTTTTCTTCCGTCTTGGGCTTTGTACAAGACACCAACATATCCACTCTATTGCTGAGTCAGTCTCATACAGCTTCCTCTTCAGTTTTGTATAAGGACTTCCACAGTGGAGTCAATAAACCTCTTAACTTCAACCTTGGGCTTTGATCAAGGCACACAAAAATCAACAATCCCTCTTTAGAAATGACAAATTCTCTTTCAGTCAACCTTTTAGCTTCAATCTTGGGCTTTGAACAAGACATAAATACTCTGTTTAGCCTCTGTCTTGGGCTTTGAACAAGACACCAAAACATATTTTTCCTCCCTTAGAATAGGAGGAACTACAATTGCTCTGATTTCCCTGTTTCATTTAAATGGGAATACGTAGGCATAAGATTGCGAAATCTTAGCGAGCATACTAATAAAAAACTCTAGGTCCAATACTTCATACATCAATCAAAACTTAGGTTCAGGACCTTCCCAAAAACATCAACAAAAACTCACTCTCTCTCTCATACTTTCCCAAGAAACTTTCCCAAACCCATTAACGGATAAACACCATCAAGTACAACGCGAAACCTAAAGCTAATATCCTGTGGATAGCCACATATATGATGGGTAACTGACAACTGCCCATTAGTTTTAGATACCTTCCCTTTCCCTTCCAGCTTCATGGGATAAATAAGAAATCAGAAAGTAGCACCCCCTCCTACCATTGCGGTGAGAAAAACCCAGCGATAAGGTGGTCGCGTCACCGACAAAAATCGCTCGCTACATAATGTAGAAACCTTGTGCTTGATCCTTGATGTGGGAGTCCTCTTGACCCTTTATGGATGTTTTGAGAGGTTAGACAAGTTGAAGATCATGTCATTCCTTGATTGATCCTCTGTTTAAGTGCCCTGAGAGGGCTCAAAACCCTGATTCTTGTTTGTGGTGGATGCTTAAACATCTCTGAGGATATTGATGAGGCATGATGGTTCATCCATAATGTGGTAATGATTTGCACACTGATGGGAAATCTTGGTGGTTTAAATTTGGGGTATGACAGATGCCCCTATTTAATCTTCTTGGACCCGAAGGTGTGAATGGCGAAGGTATTCGGGCATTCGGGGTGCAAGAGGATTAAATATCAGAATACCCAAAATTTTGAAGGTGGTTATGAATGGCCGCTTGCCCATCCATCTTCTTTTGCTAAGCAATGATGCTTAGAAAAGGTAAAAACTTCCCCCTCGATCCTGGTCTTCAGCCATGGAACTGGTCTTAGTTTCTTATATAAACTTCCCCTCGACCCGGGTCTTCATCCATGGAACTGGTCTTAGATTCTGATATAAACTTCCCCTCGATCCGGGTCTTCATCCATGTAACTGGTCTCAGTTTCTTTTGTCCATAAACTTCCCCTCGATCCTGGTCTTTAGCCATGGAACTGGTCTCAGTTTCTGAAATAAACTTCCCCTCAATCTTGGTCTTTAGCCACGGAACTGGTCTCAGTTTCTTTTACCAATAAACTTTCTTGACAAGGGACGCTATTTGTAGCGGTTTTCCTCAAACTTCTCGCCGAATTTTCCTAGGGAGATGCCATTTGATGGGAAAAAATTTTAATGTCAGACTTACTGGAGAAACCCATTTGTCTGAGTTGTAGAGGTGTGCAAACTTCTCTGTGGGAGACGCCATTTGCCGACTCTACTGGGGAAAACGAGTCTCTTGAGAGACTGCTTTCTATTTGGGGATATTACATCATACTTTTCTTCGAGATCTTCTCGAAGAAATTCCATGTGATTTGATCCGATTTTGAGGTGTTGATGACTTCATTATCATTGACTCTCTTGGGGAGAAAAAACTCAATGTGTTGCTGAGAGTCTTTGGTCGTGAGGCTTTCTTTGGGGATTTTCCTTAATCCGGGAAAGCGGAGATATTATCTTCAATGGTGAAGAGTGACGTTTGCTGACTGTCTTCTTTCCTTTTAGAGGTTCAAGTTATCAAAGTGGTCAAGGGCCAACTTCATCCCAGAAATATACTGGGGAAAGATTGCTTAGACGATTTGCTTCCTGATGAGGGAAGAACTGACAACTCGATTGACAAGAGGACTTTTACCACAAGGGGATAAGGCCGACTAGAGTGATAGTGATGTAATATGAAGGTGAATGCAAATTAATAATGCATGATGTATGTATGTTTACGCTGACAAAACTGACGTGACTTACAGACTAATAGACGAACACGACTGGATACTCGGCCACTGCAGGGTACGAAGAAGTATCTTCGGTTTAAGATAGCAATTCTGCCTTGCTTAGGAGAGATAGTCCCTGTGGGGAACAACGTTGGTCGGGCTTAGGAGATAATAACTCTGTTGGGGATATCAAATGGGAAAATCACATCTGATACAGTTGATCCTTTGTTCAGGCCTACTGGTTTAGAAAGAGTACTCTGATTCTGCACTTTGAAGTTTGCCCGCCTTTGGAGAAGTAAATGATGTTCTTTCGATGTTCAACAGTCAAAAGAATTGCCATCTTTACTTTAAAAGCAGAAAAATTTGACAAGTAAATTCATTTTTGTTTTATTTCAAGAATCGTCAATCATGTTAAAATGTCGTTCTGTAAAGCTAAAACAAATAAGAATTGCAAACAAAAGCACTAGGGCTCAAATTTTATTGATAGGATGGAGATCAGTCAAACACGGGATTCCATAGAGTATTTACAAAGTTTAGAAAATGGTAATTTAAGGGAAAAGGGCTACATTGAAACATAACGACCGTTATCCTTCTACCAATTTTGAATTCTGGACATCCTGAGCTTCTGTCAAAGATGACCTTGACTGGAGTTTTCCTGAGGGATGGCATGACTGCTACTGGGGGATTTGCCCTTTTGTTGAACGTAGTTACTTGCCATTATCCCTAACTTTTTCCTGGATTGTACTTTGATATTTCCAATCCATCGGGATGATTTTTGATTATGTCTCTAATTTTTGCTTGGACAGCCCTTTCGGGTTTTCAATCCACCGAGACATTTTTGTTTTGTTTTAGGCGAAGTATTTCTTGACTACATCAACGTTTGTGGGGTAGGCAAATTCTCCTCCATCCATAGTTGCGAGTCTCAAAGCGCCACCTGAGAAAGCTTTCTTCACCACATAGGGGCCGTCATAATTCGGAGTCCACTTGCCCCGAGAATCAGTGAGAAATGATTGTATCTTTTTGAGTACGGGGTCTCCTTTTCTGAAGACACGGGGTCAGACCTTTTTGTCAAACGCTTTCTTCATCCTTTACTGATACAACTAACCATGGCATATAACCGTTATTCATTTTTCTTCGATCAGATTTAGTTCTTCGTGTCGACTTTGACACCATTCAGCCTCTGTTAGCTTACCTTCCATCAATACCCAGATTGATGGGATCTCTACTTCTATGGGGAGAACTGCTTCCATGCCATATACTAGAGAGAAAGGGGTTACCCCTGTTGAAGTGCGAACAGATGTGCGATAACCGTCAAGGGCAAAGGGTATCATCTCATGCCAGTCTTTGTAGGTTAAAACCATATTTTGAACTATCTTCTTGATGTTCTTGTTATCCGCTTCTACCGCCCCGATCATCTTAGGTCGGTAGGGAGATGAGTTATGGTGTTCAATTTTCAACTCAGCGCACAACTCTTTCATCATCTTATTATTCAAGTTGGATCCATTATCCGTAATGATCTGGCTCGAAAAACCATAACGGCAGATGCGATTGTTTTTTATAAAACGGACCACCACTTGTCGGGTTACATTGGCGTATGACGCTGCTTCGACCCACTTGGTGAAGTAGTCATTGGCTACTAGGATGAACCGATGTCCGTTCGAAGCTTTAGGTTCAATCATGCCAATCATGTCGATTCCCCATATGGAAAAAGGCCATGGGGAAGAAAGAACTTTGAGATGTGTTGGCCGTACATGGATTTTGTCTGAGTATATATGACACTTGTGACACCTCCTCATGTACTTGTAGCAATCGGATTCCATGGTCAACCAATAGTACCCTGCTCTTAGAATTTTCCTCGTCATTGTGTGCCCGTTGGCATAAGTGCCAACGGAGCTTTCATGAATTTCTTTCATCAGCATGTTTGCATCTGGTATGTCTACGCATCAGAGCAAGACCATGTCAAAGTTTCTCTTATAGAGTGTAACACTGCTCAGGAAGAAGTTTCATGCCAACCTTCTGAGGGTCTTCCTGTCTTTTCTGGATGCCCTAGGTCGGTATTCTTGTTTTTGAAGGAAGCATTTGATATCGTGATACCAAGGTTATTCGTCTATGACTGCTTCAATTGTGAAGATGTAAGCGGGCCTTTTAAGGCGCATTATGTCAATCTTAGGTACGTCGTTCCATTGACCTACACTAATCATGGAGGAGAGAGTGGCTAGTGCATCAGCCATGTGATTCTCTTCACGAGGGATATGGTGAAACTCGATTCTGTTGAAGAATGGTAACAACCTTCTCGCGTAGTCTTTATAAGGAATCAATCCTGATTGGTATATGTTCGAATCTCCTTTGATCTGATTGACAATCAGGGTTGAGTCGCCATATACATCCAAGTTCTTAATCCTTAAGTCGATTGCTTCTTCGAGACCCATGATACAAGCTTCATATTCGGCCTCGTTGTTTGTACACGTGAATGTTAGTCGAGCGGTGAAAGGAATGTGGGTACCCTGATGTGTTATGATGATTGCCCCAATTCCGTTTCCATAATGATTGACAGCTCCGTCAAAGATTAGTCTTCATTGGGTACCTGGTTCTGGCCCTTCACTAGGTAACGGTTCATCGTAATATTTCATTTTCAAGTACATGACATCTTCGTCTAGGAAGTCAAATTCGACTGATTCCTGATCATCAATCGGTTGATGAGCCAAATGATCGGCTAAAACACTTCCTTTGACGACTTTTTGAGCATGGTACTCGATGTCATATTCTGATAACAACATCTTCCAATGGGCTTTCCTTCCCGTGAGAGAAGGTTTTTCAAAGACATACTTGATTGGATCCATTTCAGCGATTAACCGAGTAGTGTGACAAATCATATACTGGTGAAGACGTTTGGCTGCCCAAGCCAGAGCACAACAAGTTTTCTCAAGCATAGTATACTGAGTCTCGCAGTCGGTAAATTTGTTGCTCAGATAGTAGATGGAAGACTCTTTTCTTTTTGTTTCGTCTTGTTGGCCAAGTACACAGCCCATGGAGTCTTCCAAAACTGTTAGGTATATGATTAGTGGTATTCCCTCCACTGGAGGAGATAGAATCGGCGGGTTCAATAGGCACTCTTTGATACTGTCGAAGGCAGTTTGGCAGTCTTCTATCCAAATGCAATCCTGATTCTTTTTGAGTTATTTGAAGATCGGCGCGCATGTCGCAGTCATGAGGAATATAAATCTGGAAATCTAATTCAAACGTCCCAGGAATCCCCTGACTTGTTTTTCAGTTTTTGGAGAAGGAATTTCTCAAATGGCCTTGACCTTGTCAAGATCAACCTCAATTCCTCTCTGGCTGATGATGAACCCTAGAAGTTTCCCTGAACGGACACCGAATGTGCATTTGTTGGGATTCAAGCGGAGTTTGTACTTTCTCAGACGCTCAAATAGCTTTGACAGGTGGGTCACACGCTCCTCTTCTGTTTTAGATTTGGCAATCATATCATCGACATATACTTCTATTTCTTTGTGTATCATGTCATGAAACAGAGTAGTCATCGCCCTTTGATAGGTTGCTCCGCCATTCTTCAAACCGAATGGCATTACCTTGTAACAAAAAGTGCCCCATGGGGTGGTGAATGAAGTTTTCTCCATATCTTTAGGCGCCATTTTTATCTGATTATAGCCCGAGAATCCATCCATGAAGGAGAATACTTTGAACTTTGTTGTACTGTCTACCAGCATGTCAATGTGTGGTAGGGGAAAGTCATCCTTTGAACTGGCTTTGTTCAGATCCCTGTAGTTTACACACATTCTGACATATCCGTCCTTTTTTGGCACTGGTACTATGTTGGCTAGCCATTGAGGATATTCTGATGTGGCGAGGAAACCCGCGTCAATCTGTTTTTGTACTTCCTCTTTGATTTTGATGGCCATGTCTGGATAAGTCCTTCTTAGTCGTTATTTTACCGGCGGACATTCTGATCTTAAAGGTAGATGATGTTCCATGATGCTGGTATCCAACCCTGGCATGTCCTGTTAGGACTAAGCAAATACATCGGGAAACTTTTTGAGAAGCTTTATCAAACCTTCTTTGACAGTCAGACTGAGCAGTGCCCCAATCTTGACTTCTTTTCTCTCTTCTTCTGAACCCAAGTTGACCATTTCCAACAACTCTTTGTGGGGTTCAATGGATCTTTCCTCCTGTCTGAGTAATCGGGAGAGCTCTTCAAGGATTTCTTCGTCATTTTCTTCTTCAGCCTCGAATACCGGAAATTCAAATTTGGGAGAAGGCATTGGGTCGTATGTTTCAATGGGGTTTAAAATAAGCAATCTGCATGACATGATGATTCGTTTTTTAGAAGAGATAGAGAGAATGCAAAAGTGTGTGCAATGTATTTTCTGAGAAATGCTTGTTTTTGTTATTTTGAGTTGTTTTTTAGGATTACCATTTTCTAAAAAAGCGAAAAGAGAAAATCTCAATAAATGCGGAAATTACAGAACGACGCTATTTTATTTATGATTTTGTCGATTCTTGAAACTACAGCCCTATAAAACAAAACTCTGTCGCTTTGGGAAAAACGAAGAGGTACATTTAAAGAAAGTAAGCCCTATCAAAACATCCGTTTCACATGGGCAGGGTGAAAGGTTAAGATAAAGACGACAATTACTTAGACTTATGAACGACTTTCGGGACATTGACAGCAACCCATTGGCAGCGAACTCCTTGGTGAATCACAAAGTCTGGTACCTTCTTTCTTAATTTGTCCTCATAAATGACGCTGATGAAGGTGCGAGAAAGACACAAGAAAGGGGGTTTGAATTGTGTATTTACTCTTTTTGTAACTTTTCGTATCTTGTTAAAGAGATACTCAAGAACCTTCAATGTTCATTGAGAGTTTCTGATCTCTTAACTATGGAGCATGAGAACCATATAGGTTCTGATCATAAGATACGATACTCAGAACTTGCAGTGCGGAAGCTTATCAGAGATAGGCTGCAAGGTTCTGACTTTGCTTAATATGAGGTTCTGATATTCAATGCATAAACATAAATAGAGATACTAAGCAAGAGAGTAAAGGACACACGATATATCCTGGTTCACCAAGCGGGCTAATCCAGTCCACCCTCCTCAGGTGATTTCGCCTTGAACACAAGGACTTAATCCACTATAATCAAATCATGATTACACTTGCACGGGCCACGCCGGTGACTAACAACTAGCACAGCCGCACTGTGACTAATAATCCAATGAACCGTTTAGGGATCCAATAGGATATAACGTTCATTGACCGAGCAGACCCAGTGCTGGGATTTCAAAGCTAGCCGTTCAGGGATTCATCACAATGAATATAACGCTACTGACCATATTTTAGGATTTTCCACAATGACCCTCAGCCATTGTCATCTTAAGTATCTGATCACCACGTGATCTACTCAAGGACCTCAACTCACAGCTGAACCGTTCAGGGATCCCATCAGGATATAACGTTCACTTGAGGAGTCTCAATTCATTTAGTCGAATTGGCAAACTGGAGATTACAGATTGTGCTTCTTAATAAGCAAGTTTCTCCTAAGTTTAAGTACAAAGAACACACACATGTGTTCAAGCAAGTTATGAGCAATCAGCTCCTTGCTTTCCTAAGAAACTACAAAGATGTATTTAGATATTATAATTGTTGACATCTTGTAGATCTTCTTCTTTTTCGTCTTCTGGTTGAGCAAGCTTTGAGCAGCAACTCCTTGCTTCAGATCTTCAATGTAGTCCTGACGAGAAGGTAGGTTGATGACTTGACAGATCTTCAATGTTGTCTTCTTCATCAACAGCTTCTGTTTGATTGTTATTGTTGTATTGATTTGTCTTCTTGAGTTTTAACAACAATTGCCATTTGTGAAATATCGATAGCTTTGAATATGTTAAGTGTTACAACGAAAACTCATCGTTGTTGCTATCTTCACAATGACTTAGTCAATTTTGTAGATGAATATTCAGTTCTAGATTCTACAAGTGATCGACACATCAGAAGCAAAAACTCTTTCCATTAAATAGCCCGTAGAAATATAGCCGTTAGAGAATACTGTTGGCAGTTTGGAAAAGAGACGTTGTGATATAATGAGTTGTACTGACACATCTTCTTTTTGCAGAGGAAGTGTGACGCCCCGGTTTTGTCTTATTTATTTAATTGAGTCGATTTAATTATTTTTGTTTTATATTATTTTATTCTTGACTTTTATTTGACAATATATTATTTTTCATCGTTGTTTATGTTTTATCGCGTTTTGAGAGCGTTTGCGAGATATTTGAGATGAGGGGTAAAATAGTCTTTTAGGGGTTTAGATATTTTATATAAATAGGGATTAGAGAGAAATAGAGAGAAAAGAAAAAGAAGAGAAAGAAAAGAGAAGATAGAAAGGAAGAGGAAAGAAAAGAGGAGAAAGAGGAAAATCGCGGGAACTCCGTTTCGAGCGCGATTAATCGGGTAAGGGTGAGAAGTTTCAATTATATCTATCTTGTGTATGTATATGTGTTGTTTGTTGTAATTGTTTTGGTTGTTTCGCGACTTTTCTTATCGATTGAAATTAGGAGCGATTGATAGAAATCGATGTTTTCACGGATAAAATTCGATATAAACTGCGTAGAACACTTGTTGTTAGGTTTGGATCATGTTTTGGTTGTTATAACATGAATTGGAAGTGTTTGGGGTGGGAGAATGATGAATTTGGACCCAAATGACCTATGTTAGCGCTGCTGGGTTTTACTGGTTTCGCAGGTTCGCACTGCGAATGGCCAGCGAAGGGGAAAGCGAACGTTCGCGTGAGGTTCGCACTGTGAACGTTGTGTTGTTTTTCTTTCTGCCACGGTTCGCTAGGGGATTCTCACTGCGAAGGGGACAACGAAGGTTTGCTGGGAGTTCGCACTGCGAAACTGTAGGCTATTTTCCATTCTGCCATGGTTCGCTGGGGTATTCGCACTGCGAATAAGGGGGCGAAGTACTCGCTAGGAGCTTCGCATTGCGAACATGACAGCTTTTCTAAATTGTTTTCTTTATAACTGTTGGGTCGTATGTCGGTTTGAGGCGCGGTTTGATGCGTTGGAGAGCTAATGGAATGTTCTTCCTTATAATAATGGTTTTGGGAGTAGTGGCCGATTTAATTTAGTCAGGATTGGAATACTGTCGTTTTGTTGGCTTTTACCGTCGTAATTGTATGTGATTGACGTGTTATCATGTGACATGCTTTTAATATGTATCGTATAGCTTGTGTGCTGTTATATGATGCGAATATATATAATGAGTGTTGGTGATGATGGTTTGTGGTCTTATGGAGAAATAAATGTGTTGTTTTGGGTTTGATTTCAATGTATGATAATGATGTTGTTGTGTGGTGAAATACATTGTATGATTGTTGTGGTTTGTGGTTTATGATGCAAATGCATGTGTTTAGATGGTGTGATGATGGTTTGTGGCAGTATGGAAAATAAATGCATTGTTTTGGGCTTGAATTGCAAAGCATGATTATTGTTGATTGAGATGGTTGCATATATGTGAGCATTTGAATGTCATGAGTCATTGTATGCCAAGCATCAGGATATGCATTCTTGTGATGTCGTGTGCCCTAGTAGGTGTGAGCGACGAAACAATTCCAGAGGGAATCCGCTATAACATCGTGCGCCTTATACAAAGAGGACTGAAAGCGATGATTATAGATGATCATGCGCCTTATACAAAGAGGACCGAAAGCGATCGGATCGTGCGCCTTATAGAAATAGGACTGAAAGCGATCCATAAACGTCGTGCGCCTTATACCAAGAGGACCGAAAGCAACGGGGAACATCGTTTGCCCGACGGGGAGTTACACTAAGTAACAAGCGATGGTTCCAATAGTTCCTGAGTGAACTAGTGTTGAGATGATGGATGGATGGTACCGCATATGCATTGCATAGAGTCGTTGTGTCGGTCTCTGTGCATTTGCATAAATCATGAATGGATTGATTATGTGTGAAAAATCATGAATGGATTGATTATGTGTGGAAATCATGAATGGATTGATTATGTGTGGGAATTGTGAATTGATTGAGTATGTGTTGAGATTTATGATTGGATTGGTGAATTGATGTGCATATGTGATAAATGCATTGGTTATGGATGATATGTGTTATGTATAGACATGTGTTATGTGATGTGGTGGTGTGTTTCTATATGTTATGACTTAGTATGCCTTATGTGCAAATATGTGAGTATATTGGATAATTGATATATGCTATGTTGTTGGATTAATAGATATATGTTGCGTATATGTGGCATGTTATATGTACTAGCATGTGATGTTTGTGGTGAGAATAACTATGCATGTGAATTTTTATGTGTTTGCATATTATTATGCAATCTTGGTTTAGTTGTTATTTCTCACCCTTCTGCTGTGGTTTGTTGCTCTATGAGGCAATTGCAGATTTGTGTCTCGGAGGCTTTTGTGAAGATTAGTCCTCCACCTTTTTGTCGGTCTGCTTTGATACGTAACACGGGAGTCGGGGAACGCTTTTGTTATATATGTATACATTGTGGGATCTATTTTGTATTAACTTTGTATGAATATTTATATGTTATAAAACAATTTATTTTGTAAAACAAGTCGGTTATGGATCTTTCCGCTTTATTCCATAAGTGAACTTTAATTTTATATGGAAAAAGTATCCCCTTTGAGGGTATTCCATTTTGTGTTATGTATCAAACTTATGATGAGGGATTATATTTTCTTTCTACTGTTGTGGCATCCTTGTTCCTGTCGGAAAAATAAATTTTTAGTTACTCTGATTTATTTATGTATTATTTATTCGCGATGGGAATTGGGGTGTTACATTGGGGTATCAGAGCAGGTCGGTCCGTCCGGCCAAGATGTTGAGTCAGTTGGTGTGACAGTTGAATACTGTCGATGTTGTTTGTTCCTTAGTACGTGATATGTGTGTGAAACACAGTCGGTGCTTTCTGGTTTTCTAATCCCTTGTCTGTAGGATTTAGATTGAGATAAGTGGGGGAGAAGCTGGTACTTCTCCAAGTTGCTTCAGTTGTGGAGCGTTGGCTCAGTGTGTTGTGAATTGCAAGATTGTAAGTGTTGTTTGGACATTGTTGTTCCCGATTCCGGAGGGAATGCAGAGGTAAGGTTTATGTCGACTAAGGATTTGTGCCTTAGGTAGTTGTGTGCACAAGATGCAAGAAATGCTATTATAGTTTGGTAAAGACGGTTTATACCCCATCATGATTGTCGGCTGTCTATTGACAAATTGAGGAACTGATCACCCTTAATCTCTTGTTGATAGTAGACAGAATTATGTTGGATGGAATAGACGTGCCTTTCCGGCTTGATAGTGTGTGCAATGAATTGTTTGGAATTAAGAAAGTGCTTACAGATCATTTGGTTAAATCGATGAAGATTCTAATACCGGAAGATGAAAGGGATTAGAGGTTTTGGTATGTTGGTTCAGTTGGGAAGTCATTGAGAGAAAACGATTAGGTATCGTTAATGGTTGTTCTCCGAGAGTAGAGTGTGAACTCAAATTGGACGAAGGTGAGGATTTGAGGTATGGATTTGCTAAGTAAGTAGAAGAACTTTTAGGAAGTGAAACTCAGATGTTGTCTTGTTTGTGATGATAGTGTTCTAGAAATTGGTAGAAAGGCCATCGTGATGGGCTGCCAATTGTGCATGATTTTTAGATTTATTTTCGGATGGAATATTGGATGTTAGCATTAGAAGTACCCGGACTGAAAAAGCAGTGAGAAGATTTACTGGAAAAAGGGATTTGTGAGACCAAGTGTGTCGTCTTTGAGAGCTCCAGTAGTGTAGTAACAAAAAGGATGGATGATTGAACGGAATAACACGCATGATGTGTATAATGGTATTGAGACTATGGGAAGCAAGACTTAGAGTTCTGGTGAGGTTTGAAGTCTTTGGAGTTTTAAGGCATTAATGGAAATTATGAGGAACCCTTGTGGTTGGATGCAACATTGCGTTTGAGAGTTCTTTTTGTTGGTTGTTGCTACATGTTGGGATTTATGGAATTTGGACTATCAAGAGAAGAAATTGTGTATGGATTACTAACGGTTGAATAAGGTAACGATTGAGAACAAGTGTCCACCTTCAGGAATAGATGATTGGAATGGTTTGGTTGAGTTTGATTGAAATTACAATTGTTTGGAACGTTTGATAAGGGTGGCGAATTGTGTGAGTTGAGGCTTTGATCGATTTAATGTGACTGATTAGGGTTGTTATCCTCAGAATAGGTTGTTATTTACTCGATTAAGCTTGTATATGAGTAACCAGTTACCCAGTGGAAAGTTTTGCAAAAGCTTTAAGAATTTATGTCTTTTGGAATTTGGTTGGGCATTACAACGTACAGTGATGTTGTTCGGTGTTAGTAATGTGTCTGGAATGTTTGTGGAGTAGATGAATCGTATCTTTCGTGTTTAATTGGATAAGTTCGTAGTGGTTTTGATTGAGGATATGCGGATCTGTTATAAACTCAGAGGAAGAATAGGTACAGTGTTTGAGATTTGAATTACAAGTGTTGAAAAGAGACGAAGTTTTATGCTAAGTTACTCAAGTGAGAATTTGGGTTAAAAAAGGTTAGTTTTCTTGGACATGTTATTTCAGAGGAGAGTATGGTTAATGGATCCATCGGAAGTAGATGCAGTTCTACATTGAGAGGCTCCAAAGTTGGTTAAGGGATTCGAATCTTTTTGGACTTTTAGTTGGTTATTACCGGAGGTGGTGGAAGGCTTTTCCAAGTTAGCGTTTTCGTTACTTCGATTGAATTGCCAAAGGTAGGTCGTTTGTTTGGGATGTTCGTTGTGAGTAAATTTTGGTGAGCTGAAGTGGAAGTTGTATACGGCTCCAATTTTGATTCAGTGTGATCCTAATAAACCGTTTGTGAGGTATTGCGAGGTGTCTTTGATGAGTTTAGTCAGTGTGTTAATGCAAGAGGGTAAAGTCGTGGCTTATGCTTTACGACAATTGAGGATTTATAAAAGGATCTATACAATTTTGGATTTGGAAGGGGTTGCGGTTGTAATGTGTTGGAATATTTGGAAGTATTAGCTTTATGGTTCTAGGTTCGAAGTGTTTAGTAAATCACAAGAATATTGAGTACCTGTTTAGTCGGAAGGAATAGAGTATGAGACAGCAAGGATGGCTAGAATTTGTGATGAGTTATGACTTTAGTTAGAATTATCCTGTTCGAAAAAGCTAAGGTTGTGCCTGATGAGTTAAGCCGAAAGTTTTTATGTAAGTGTGTTTTGATGGTCAGAGAATTAGAATTGTTTGAGCAGTTTAGATACTTGTGTCTGGTGTATGAGATAACACCGTAGAGTGTGAGGTTGGTTATATTAGAAATGAACTATGGTTTTTCTGGTGATTATTAGAGAGAGTCAGAAGTTGGATATGAAATGGATAGATTTGATAGTTTTTGGTCATCAGAGTGCGCAACAAAAGTGTGATGTGGCACAGTTCGTATATGCGTGTGTGACTTGATAGAGTTCAAAGGTTGAACAGTGGAAAACGGTAGAAATGATGATACCATTGGACGTTTCATAATGGAAGTGTTAGGCGAAAGGTTTAAATTTTATTCATGGGTTACTATGTAGATGGAGGTTTTGGTTGTATGTTCGATTGGTGAATCGTAGCATTGTTGTAATATTGTTGTGTGACAAGGAGGTTGGTATTGTGGTTATGTAGAGGTTGTTGGAACGATGTTGGGTCGTGGAACTTTATTCGTGGTGTGCTTTTGTTGGCATGTTAGTTTGTTAGTCGGATGCGAGAGTCGTGTCCGGAGTTGTTCGTCTCAGTATATTTTCGAGGACGAAAATGTCTAAATGGGGGAGAATTGTGACGCCCCGGTTTTGTCTTATTTATTTAATTGAGTCTATTTAATTATTTTGTTTTATATTATTTTATTCTTGACTTTTATTTGACAATATATTATTTTTCATCGTTGTTTATGTTTTATCGCATTTTGAGAGCGTTTGCGAGATATTTGAGCTGAGGGGTAAAATAGTCTTTTAGGGGTTTAGATATTTTATATAAATAGGGATTAGAGAGAAATAGAGAGAAAAGAAAAAGAAGAGAAAGAAAAGAGAAGATAGAAAGGAAGAGGAAAGAAAAGAGGAGAAAGAGGAAAATCGTGGGAACTCCGTTCCGAGCGCGATTAATCGGGTAAGAGTGAGAAGTTTCAATTATATCTTTCTTGTGTATGTATATGTGTTGTTTGTTGTAATTGTTTTGGTTGTTTCGCGACTTTTCTTATCGATTGAAATTAGGAACGATTGATAGAAATTGATGTTTTCACGGATGAAATTTGATATAAACTGCGTAGAATACTTGTTGTTAGGTTTGGATCATGTTTTGGTTGTTATAACATGAATTAGAAGTGTTTGGGGTGGGAGAATGATGAATTTGGACCCAAATGACCTATGTTAGCGCTGCTAGGTTTTTCTGGTTTCGCAGGTGTCATACCCCAAATTTTGACCACTAAGATTTCCCATCATTGTGAAAAGCATCATCACAATATGGAGGAACCATCATACTTCATCAGTCTCTCCAAAGATGGGTGAGCATCTACAATCAAAATCAGGGTTTCAAGCCCTCTCAAAGCCTTAGACAAAGGATCAATCAAGGAATGACATGATCTTCAACTTGTCTAACCTCTCAAACATCCACAATGGATCAAAAGGACTCCCACTTCAAGGATCAAGCACAAGGCTGCTCCCTTCTAGGTGGATCAAGTCTCAAGATCGACAGTGTCACCAAATTAGGGTTTTGGTCGACCAGGGCCTCTAGATGGAAATTTTTCATCTGGGCACAAGCCAATGATCCAAAACATAACCTAATATACTTCATGGAACCTCATAAACCCAACCATCAAGTCAATTTTGCCTCAGGGGATGCATTCATCAAAAATCAAGAATTAGGGTTTCTTGACCTAATTCACCCCTAAGTTGACTTTTGGGAAAAATCATGAGCCAAGACCTCAAGACATGATTTGAGGGTCTCTAATATACTATATTGATCCATTTGGAACAATGGATTAATCCAAGAAGCTTGAGCAACAAGTCTCAATTTCATCTGCACCACAATTAGGGTTTCGTTGGGAAAGGTCAAATGTAACTTTGACTTTTGACCAAGACATGCTCCCATGCCCTAGGACATGAATCAATATACCCTATGACACCCATGGAACATGTCTATCAAGTTTGATTTAGGTCAAGGACATGATTTCCTGAAGAATTGCACAGTTTGGAATTCATCTGATAAAAAGTCAACTGTGCACAAAAGTCAACTTTGACTTTTTGAGATTTTTCACCAAAATGGATTTTTAACCCTAAAATGATGTTAATGTATGATTTGAATCATCATTCATCAAGAAGAATCAAAGAAAGTGAGATAACTTGTAAAAGGGGTAACCATAAAAACTTAGAAAAATTTCTAAGTTATGGAAAAAGTGACACTAATGTGCCAACTTTGGAGGACCATAACTCCTAAACCACAAGGCCATTATTCCCCATTCAAAGCTTGATTTGTAGATCTCATTGCCCTCTACAAAAACTTCATACTGACCTATGTCCAAATTCCTCATGGATTTTGAGTTATGGAGTGATCAAAATCAAGAAAAGTCAAAACCAAACATGTTCAATCAGTTGTTGTATCATGTAAGGGCTTTCCAAAATGGCCAAGAACATTACAAAATTCAACTTGAGCCATGAGATATGACATTGGCAAGTTGCCTTGTTGAAATCTGTCAAGGCAAGGCAGATTTTGCACTTTTGGTCGATTTTCCAAAATCAGCCAAATTCAAATGCTCCTATCCACTTGGACACCTCTAAGGATTGAATCTAAAGGGGACAATCACTGAGCCAAGCTTCCAAAGTCTTTGGAACAAGAAATAGCATGTTGAACCTAGAATTGCAAAAATAGGGACAAGACTCCAATTTTGGATTGGAGCATTCAATGGAAGCATCAAGGTGGCATGGACTGGGCCATTCTCAACTGAATTCAGTCAAGACTTATCCAAGACCAAGGGAACCAGTAGCCTGTGCCCTAACCTCTAGTCAATGGCCAGAGGAGACTTGGATTTTCATTTGCCAACATTGGCCAAACCTACTCAGCAGTTGCCATTCACTATTCCTTGCAAAACAAACTTGCTCAACTATAAATAGAGCTCAATTGTGATCAGTTTAAGTACACCAAAGCCATCAAACAGATGCTTTCCTCAAAATCTCTTCTTTCACTCCAATTTTGCCTTCTAAGGCAAGTCACTATCGGGTTTTGAGTTTGAGAGCTTTTCCAATCAAACCAATCACACACACACCTCATATACATCATATAGAAGTGATCCAAACACTCACATAACATCTGGAACACAGATTTCACAAAATCACCAGCCAATTTCTCAAGTTCTTGACAGTTTTGCAGTTGAGGTACCATCTTCAACTCCAAACCATTTCAATCCATTCCAAGCATCCATACACACTCCATGGCACCTAGGGAAGCTATCCAGATCATTGGAACCTAGCTGTAACACCTCCAACACAAATCACGATCACCAGCTGCAAGTGGTAAGCATGAGCTCTTCTAACTCTATGATCCATGCAATTTTTGCTGCACAATTATTTGGCCATATGTTCATAATCATGCATGGAATGCTTCCCCTCAATTAATTGCATTGTTTGAATCGTGTATCAAAAATCCTAGCCTTCATGCAGAAATTAGGGTTCTTGAGGATTTTTCATGATTTCTTATTATGTGTTTAATTTAAATGAAATTAATTGTCATAGACATGATCGTGAGGTTAAAACGAGTTGATTGGTATGTGGATTGCATGATATAATCAAGTATTCAGTGAGATTGGAGAGAAAATACAAATCTGGGCAAACCCAGAACACGCGCGTGTTCTTGGTGTGTTCTTGGCGCCATTTTTTGAAAATTCAAATATTTGAATTTTGTGATTTTATTTAATTGATTCAAAAATTAATTTCTCTCTGAGTTTTAATGATTTTGAGTTGATTCTTTTTTTAATAATTCACAAAAATGTTAAAATATTTTATTTTCCCAAAAAATCCCAAAAATATTATTTATTTTGTATAATTGATATTTTTGCAAAGAATTAATGTTTTAATTGTTTTTAACATTTAAAATATTTTTTCCACCTTGATTTTGCAACTTTTAATGCTTTCTAATTATTTTGTAGGTCAATACTTAATTTTTGAAGCATTAATCCAAGATCACAATTTGTTTTCCATATGTTAAACAATTTCGATCATTTTAATTGAATTTTTATTCAATTAAATACATTTTAGAAAACAAATTAGGGTTTTTGGATTAATTCAACCCTCATAAATCATTTTCAAAACCTTGGGCCTCTAATAGAGTGTAAGACCCAACCCTTTGTAAATACAACCTACTTTGGGCCTCACTTATTGTATAAGTCCCGTTGTATTTCAAAATGTTCGACGCGATCATCATCCGTTGAAAAACAAACCCTGGGCCTCTCCTTGAGCTATAAGACCCATTCAAAACTTTTGGGCCTCTAATAGAGTGTAAGACCCAATCCTCTTTTAACCAAAACAACTTTGGGCCTCAGATATTGTATAAGCCCCTTTGCGTTATAAGAAAATCTCGGCGCGATCGCCATTTTAAACGAAAATCAATTGGGCCTACCCTCGTGTTATAAGCCCCACTCTTTTTCTTTTGGGCCTCTTGAGAGAGTGTAAGACCCATCCCTTTGTACAACATAACATTTTTGGGCCTCAGTCACTTGTATAAGTCCCTCTGTACAAATTTAAACAGCGCGTTCACGGATAAAACCCTGGGCCTCTCCTTGAGCTGTAAGCCCCAAATCTTTCTTTGTCAAAGCACTTTCTCCTTTGATTTTGAATATACTGTTGTTTTCTATCTTTCTTTGTTGAACAACTAACCAAACAACATGGAAGCTCTACAACCGAGTAAGTGGTTATTGCTTTCATTTACCGCTTTCATATACATATAACTGTATTGTGGGGCTGTTTTGCTGTAAGTCTTCTTTCATAAACTCATATCAACTGTGTAATAATAGTATAGATATTTAGAGTTTCCCCGACAACTACGTCTAGAACTAGGTGACGCCGTTTCATTTATTCGTAGAAATAGACAACTAGATCCCCAATAGGATCACCAGATACAGTCTTCTCTTCGGCTGTCCTCATTAGGAATTGTCAAGAAACTCTACTCCCAGAGATGAATGTATTCTCCGTGAATGGCATCTTTGAGTTTCTTCCAAATTCTCGAACTTTCCTGGCTTGATCTATTCTCTGTGAATAGCCTGTCTAGAATTTCTCGGGGTTTGGGGACCCATGGGCTTCTTAAAAGCATCGGCCTCCTCTTGGGCATCGTACAAGGACCCTCAGGCTTCCTAAAGCATCCCTACCTCCTCTTGGACTTAGTACAAGGACTCGCCGGCTTCTTAGAAGTATTCACAGCCTCCTCTTAGGCTTCGTATAATGATCTCTTCCTCCGGGAATAATAGCCTCCTCTTGGGCATCGTACAAGGACCCGATCGGCTTTTTAAAAGCTTCCAGCCTCCTCTTGGGCTTCGTACAAATTGTCCCGACGACCTCCTAGAGGTATAGGAACAGAACTTAGTTATCTGCATAGAACAATCCTTTCAAAGAGTCTACTACTGTTTCTCAAAGCATAGTACAAAAGATAAAACTCTAGACACGGACAGTCTAATTTCCTTGAGTCTCAAAGACATTCTCAAGTGACCCCTTCGTTAAATAGGAAGAAAATCCGTAGACTCGGACAGTCTCAATACCCTTCGGATTTCCCACTTCCTTAAAGAACAGGAATAACCCGGATCCTTGAATCAAATCCCTGAGTACAGTGTTGCTCATATAAGACCTGATTTTCTCTTTCAAAATCAGTATACTGGACCTGTCACTCAACTGAAACAACTCCTCTTGAGCTTTCTACAATGATTCTCCCCAGCGGAGTCAAACAACGTTTAGCCTCTCTCTCTCTCGGGCTTTGTACGAGACACATAAGAGACTCCTTCGTTGAGTCAATCACCCATTTCGCCTCCATCTCGGGCTTTATATGAGATACAAAAAGGTTCTTATTGAGCCAAACAAACAACAGCCTCCATCGCGGGCTTCATACGAGATACAAAAAAACTCTCTTGTTGAGTCAAATAGCCTTCATCTCGGGCTTTATACGAGATACCAAAAGACTCCATCATCGAGTCAAAACCTTTTAGCCTCTCTCTCGGGCTTTGTACGAGACACATATTAGCCTCCTCTTAGGCTTTGTATAAGAAAACCACTGGTTGATCCAATCAACCTTTTAGCATCAAAGTTGTGCCTCATTCACAGTACAAAAACATCAATAACTCTTTCCCCTTCATCTAATCGCTGTAAGCGGCAAGCCTTTGGATCATCTACATCCACGCCACTGTCCCTCTTTTAGCATGAGAAATTCCTAAGGAAAGATAGCATTGCTCTACACTGAGTTAAAGTCTTCTTCTTCAGGTTAAAATTCCCTTTAAAGGAAATTATGGCATTGCCGGATTCACAAATCCCGGTTAAAGTAATTCTCCTTTATAAACAGTTGTGACATACAGACCCCCTTTAGAGATGACAAATTCTCTCTAAAGTCAAACCCCTTCAGCTTCATATCTTGGGCTTCGAACAAGATACAAATAAACTCTTCAGCTTCATATCTTGGGCTTTGAACAAGATATAAATCACCTTTCGTTTCACGTCTTGGGCTTTGAACAAGACACCAAAAACACCCATTTCCTCCCATAGAATAGGAGGAACTACGAACGCTCTGATTTCCCTGTTTTGGTAAACGGGAATACGTAGGCATAAGATTGAAAGACAAAATCTTAGCGAGCACACTAAACAAAAAACCCAAGATCCCATACTCTCATATATCTATCAAAAACATCAGTCCTAACATCCTAATCCTTGTTCCCCGCCAGAAACCTGTCATTCTGTCAAAATAACACAAGAAAGGCCCCACCACATTGATCGCATCCATAACCTAACAGACCGCTGTTTAAACTCAGTATGCAAGTAAGGTTAATTGGAGATATCTATTTCCCTTCCTTCATCAGCTTTAATAGGATAAAAAATGAATCGACCTGTAGTAAACTGACTCCAGAGAGCGACAACGCTTAAGAACTGCGTCCAAAATCGCTCGCTACAGAAAAATGGCGCCCACCATGGGGCCTACTTCTAAACCTTTTTTCTCTTCACTTGTGTGAAAACCACAGATTGGGGCTTCCGCCGGGGAACCCATTTTCTGTCAGGAACTCAGGATTCATAGCTTTAAAGGTCTAGGATGATCAGGACAAATATATATACTGCTTTTCCTAATTGATATATGTGTTTATTTTTCTGCTAATGGGAATGCGTGTGATGCCGCATGTGGAAAGATTGAGTATACATTTAAGATAAGTGATGGCGACGAGGTCGACCATCAACCTCAGTGGAGGCTGACCAATGCAACCCATTCTCTCACCTAGACAATGGGCCGATTTTGATGTCTGAGAAGCTGAGGAGCCAAACCCTTTTGTGGTGCGGAAACTATCGGGAATAGTTGTTACGTGATACTACCCTCATTTGAGGCTGGTGATCTATTCTCGGTGAATGGCACTTACTCTAAGATTGCTCTACAACTCGCTGGCGATCTGCTTGTTGTTTTACTTTCCTGGGAGGAGCTGATGATAATGAGTACAGGTACAAAAATCACCTTAGTATAAACCTTTGGGGATGGGTAGAGCTTGGACTTCATGACAACGACCCTTTGACCCCATGTTTTTTCTATGTTTTTGTGTGCTGCATTCATGCATTCAATTTAAAAAAATATTAAAACATTCAAAAAATTTCTCTTCTAGTCTCTCTGTCTTTCCAAAATAAACTAAGACTGTGATTGCAAATATCAGAGAAAAGGATTGCGCTAATGGATTTCGGTAGAAGGAGAACCCATAGGTATACCTTCAAGGTTCCAAAGCTAGAGGATTTGAGAAGGTTAGCAGGGATGATCACAAACCAAGAGGCTTTTAGAGCCAAACACGGAGGTTTGCTACCACTGTTAAGAGTCCATGTGATTGAGGGAATCATGGATGCGCTCATTCAGTTTTACGATCCGGTTTATCACTGTTTCACATTCTCGGATTACCAGCTCGCACCAACGTTGGAGGAGTATTCTCATCTGATTGATCTACACATTACAGATCGAGCTCCATTTTCTGGACTGGAAGAAATTCCAAAGAATCAGACCATTGCAAGAGCAATTTATTTGGACGAGTCTGAGGTCAGGACTCACATGACCACTAAGGGTGGCATCCAAGGTTTGCCAGCCCAATTCTTGACAAAGAAGGCCCTGTATTTCACCAGTATCGGGAACATGACTGCTTTTGAGAGCGTCTTTGTTTTGCTCACCTACGGGTTATTTTTGTTTCCCAACATCAATAACTTCGTCGATATCAACTCCATTAAGGTTTTTCTCATTGGAAACCCTGTGCCGAATTTGCTCGCAGATGCGTATCATTCTGTACACTTAGGGAATTTGTACAGCGGATGGGAGATCACATGCTGGGTACCTCTGCTTTATAAATGGTTCATCTCCCACTTGCCCAAGTCTGCTGCTTTTTGGGATTGCAAGAGTGTCTTACGTTGGTCGCAGAAGATCATGTCTCTTACCAACTCTGATATAGATTGGTGTAATAGGATCTATGATGGAATCAGAATCATTGATCGTTGTGGAAACTTCCCCAACGTACCCCTCATAGGAACTAAAGGAGGAATCAACTACCATCCGATATTGGTTCATCGTCAATTTGGATACCCGATGAGACACGTCCCACGGGGTGTTCATCTGGAAGGTCTTTTCTTCAAGGAAGGAGAAAACGACAGAGCACTAAAGATGGAAATATGCACGCTTGGAAACACGTTCATAAGAAAGGACGGGAGTCTCTGGGAAAACTGGACTGTGTCTCGGTGGAGCCTTATCTCCATTGGGTACAAACTAGAGCTCTCAAGCTAAAAATGCCTTATCCGCGCCACGAAATTCTTCCGCCGAAGGAATCTGTCATGTATTTCATGACGGAAACAGAAAAGCTTCAGGTTACTCTCAACAAAGTTCAAAAGGAGAGAAGGTCTTGGAAGAACAAGTACCGCACCCTCGACGTATAGTGCATCAAAATATAGCAATTACTAAAATAGAAGGATGCTCTGATTGAAATTTTGGAGCGACATGCTGTAGAGAATCAAGATGACCAAAGGAATTTGCTCGCTCCTTTCACTTGGCAAAGGAATGACAACCCGACAACGGCCCAAGAGCCTCGGTCAAAGAAGAGGAAAGTACCAGAGTCAGCACCCGATTTCTCTTCAGAGAGGACTCGGGATCCATTAGCTTAGGTTTCTGTTTCTGCACCTTGTAATCTACTGTATTTCCATTTCTGTAATCCTTTGAATTCAATAAAAGGGGGTTTCCCCACTGTTTGATATTTGCAATCTAATTGTCGAAGTTTATTTTGATTAAACCAAAAATCAATTAATATAATCATTGCATTCATCATTCTCACATCGCGTATTCTTTTTCCCTACGAATCTCACGTTTGTCTCTCGATTCTAGAGTCAAACTGTCTCATTCGTACAATACTCGGGCCAATCGTCAGAAAAAGATGAATGATCTTGAGGAAGAAAACAGAGAGTTGAAGGAAGAGATCGATGCTCTGAGAGAGGATATGAGAAAGCTTCGTAACGACATGCAAGCCATGGCAGAAGCTCAGCTACAAAGAACTGTGATCTCAGAGATCACCTCAACGCCCATTGTGGAGAAGTATGATCCTAGGTATCAAATGCCGAAAGATCGTCCTTGGGGCATGCCTGTTAACTATATCCCGGAAGGATATGTTCCGCCGATCACTGAAGATCAGGGAATCTCAACAGAAGCCGCTGGGCCAGAAGGTTACAAACTTCGGGAAAGCGAAGATGCCAGGGGCATACTGAAGACTCCTGAAGGTTACAATCTTCGGCAAACGCCAAGATTCACGGTCATAGTCACGGTACCACCCCCTGTGGTGCACACTGTCCAAATGGTACATGGGTTTAAACCGTGCCACCATCAGCACTTTCAGAGATCTTGGCACTGCCTTCGTCCAACAATACAAATACAATTTGGACATGGCACCCGACAGAGACCAACTCAGATCGATGTCTCAAAAGGACAAGGAAACCTTTAAGGAGTACGCCCAAAGATGGCGCGTAATTGCCGCTCAGATTTGTCCGCCTCTTGAGGAAAAAGATATGACAAAGATCTTCTTAAAGACCTTAAGCTCATTTTACTATGACCGAATGGTTGCCAGTGCACCCAGTGACTTCACCGAAATGGTTGGCATGGGCGTACGTCTTGAGGAAGCCGTCCGAGAAGGACGTTTGGTAAAAGACACTGGATCGAGGAGCGGTACTAAAAAATACGGTAGTGCTCTCCCTAAGAAAAAAGAGCAAGATATTGGGAATATCTCTCTCGGAAAGCAAAGGCTACGTTATCAGCCGGTAGCAGCTGTGACTCCTGCTATCAACCCTGCGCATATTCCTACGTATCAACCTCAGGTTGCGCAAAGCCAACCAGATCAGCAAAGGACACAACAGCCTTTTCAGCAGGCTCGTCCTCCATATAACAACAACCGTACAACACGGCCACCAGGATTTAATCCTATACCCATGTTGTACGCAGAGCTGTTTCCATTACTACTGGCCAAGGGGCACATCCAGACTAAGTCCCCTCTTACAGTACCGGAAAATCTGCCTTTTTGGTTTAAGGTGGATCAAACTTGCCCTTACCACCAAGGAGGACCAGGGAATAACATCGAGACTTGTCTCAATTTCAAATCCGAAGTGCAAAAACTTGTTAGGAGCGGGGTCTTGTCCTTCAAGGATACAAATTCTAACGTTCTCACAAACCCGCTGCCTCAACACGAGAAGGTTGCAGTCAATTTGATAGAAGGAGAGACTAACAATGTCTATCAAATTCACGATGTACTCTTGTTAAAAACTAATCTGGTCAAGATGCATTGTAGACATAGTGGATATGGCCATGTGCCACCTCATAACTATCATCAGTGTGATATCTGCTCTAAAGACAACCAGGGATGTTCTGTGGTGTAATCAGCTCTACAGGAACAAATGGATCTCGGATGGATCCAAGAGCACCGAGTTCGTGGAGTTAACATGGTTTACACGAATTCCAACGTCATTCAAAACCACGACATCCATGCGATGAATGCCAACTTGGTGGCGATGCACTCAAGGCAAAGCCAGTATCATAATCTGCCACGACATGATTACAATTCTTGTCTGACTTGCCCGGTAAACAAACAGGGATGCTCTTTCATACAGGAGGCCCTCCAGCATCAGATGGATCTTGGATGGATCCAAGACTACCATGATAGGAACCCTTATCAGATCAACATGGTTCAGATCTTTGATATTCACATGATGAATACCAACTTAGTAGAGTTACATGTTGAACAGGTCCGACTCGGATTCCTGATATCACATGTCTATCAAGGCTGTAAAGCGGGTTGCGAAAATGATCGAGGTTGTACCCTTGTCCAGGAGGCACTTCAACACTTGTTAAATCACTGGTGGATGCCAATCTATATGGATGAAGATACTCAGCAAATTAGTATCAATAACAGGAATCCTACTCGGCGTCAGAGTCAGGATGTCCGACTTGTGGAAGCTAACCTAGTAAGGTTACATTGTATTCAAAGTGGGCGTGGCCAGGTGCCACCACACAATTATGACCGTTGTAGCGTCTGTTCGGAAAGTAACCAAGGGTGTTACCTTGTGAGAGCAGCTCTTCAGGGTCAGGTGGATCGTGGAGAAATTCGTCCATATCCGGGTTCTGGACCCATCAACTGGACGCCGAACTACCTTGCCGATCAAGTTGAGGATGTTGTCACAATCTCTGGTCATCATAGGACCAGGGATTTTTTTGCCATTATCCCTCTACTTGACGAATCGAAAGTTCCCAACCGGGAACGGATCGAGATTACTTATGATGGTCAGAAAAATCAGAAGGTTCCCATAGTCATCTATCTACCAGGACCAACACCGTATGAATCAACTAAGGCTATCCCTTACAAATACCGTGCAACAACAATTGAGAATGGAAAGGAAATTCCATTACCCTCCGTTGTGAATATCGCAGACATCAGTCGAGTAACACGGAGTGGTAGAATCTTCAACCGAGGGGTTGGGGAACCTAACAAAGAAAAGGAACTTTGGACAGAAGCTCCTGATCTACCAGTCGGTCAGTCCAGTAATCCCGACCTTTCGAAAAATGATGATGAGATGCTGAAGCTCATTCAAAGGAGTGAGTATAACATTGTTGATCAGCTGTTACAAACTCCTTCAAAGATCTCTGTGCTGTCACTTTTACTCAGTTCAGAAGCGCACAGGGAGGCTCTACAGAAAGTCTTAGAGCAAGCCTTTGTGGAATAGGATGTAACAATTAGACAGTTCGATAGCATTGTCTCTAACATCGCTTCCTGCAATAATCTGGGATTTAGTGATGAGAAATTACCCGAAGAGGGTCGCCGTCATAACATGGCGCTCAATATCACAGTTAACTGCCAAGACGATGCTTTAACCAGCGTACTGGTAGACACAGGGTCAGCCCTGAATGTTATGCCAAAGTCCACTTTGATGCAATTATCGTTTAAAGGCCCTCCGATGAGAACCAGTGAGGTCGCCGTCAAAGCGTTCGAAGGATCCAGAAAAACGGTTATCGGTGAAGTTGATCTTCCCATAACTATTGATCCTCACACTTTCCAAGTTACTTTCCAGGTCATGGACATCCGGGAAACATACAGTTGTTTATTAGGAAGACCTTGGATACACCAGGCTGGAGCGGTTACTTCAACCCTCCACCAAAAGCTAAAGTTCGTCAAGAACGATCAACTTGTCACGGTTTGTGGGGAACAAGCCTTGCTTGTGAGTAACTTGTCATCATCTACTGGTATAGAACCTGAGGAGGTTATTGGAACTCAGTTCCAAGCACTGTCGGTAAGCAAGAACAATCAGTTCAAATAAGGAACTTCCATTTCTTCGTACAACGATGCTATCAAAGCGGTCGAGAGTACCAATACAACCGGATGGGGACAGCTTGTCATTCCTACTGGCAATACAGCAAAAAAGGGTGTTGGTTTTTTTGCAACTTGTACCCAGATAGCTGCCAACGAAGAAAGTCTTCATCCCCTTCAAAACTTCTTCCACATTGGAGGTTTCCTTCACCCAGTGTCTCAAGCAGTACATGCTATCAATGAGGAAGATCCCTCTGACACAGATGAAGAATGGAAGTCCTACCTTAACAAGGACGGTTATATGTCTCAGGAAGAGGTGCTTATACCATTTTGCTATCCCGCACAGAGTCCGAGATTTATACAAAGGTCAGATGTCGAAATGATATACGGAGATTGTGATCCGGAAGGATGTCGTGCTCCGCCAAATTCATTAGAGGAGGACACGCTGATGAAAGACAACTTTGACTACAACTACTATGGCCCGATGGATGGCCTGCCAATGTGGCAGCCTTACCCAGGAAACTTGGGGCAAGAGAGTCAGCCGAACAATGAAAACAGCTGAGTATCGTTGAACAGAATACCTGTGTCCCCACCATGTCATGGGATCAACACTCAGGTCATCCAGAAACTACTCAACATGATGATGAATTTGCAACGTTTGCAGGACTAGAATTCATTAATTATGCCTTTCCTGAGGTCAACATCATTGAGAGGGATGACCCTTCCAGTTCCAAAGAAGTTGGGGACACCTTGGGACAACCGAGTGGAAAATACGACTTTATGGTCAAGTACACCGCTCCCAAAAGCTCTCGTATCAGGTTCGAAGACATCCAGCCTACTGGATGGGGAGATATAGCTGAGAGCACAAATGCTATGCAAAATGCAACTGAGGAATTCTCCTACGACAACTCTTCCTGGGAGACAGATTCCAACGATCCTGCTCCACCAGAAATCAGCGTTTTTTCTGAAGACAAATCAAGGAAGGTACCAGACTTTGTGATTCACCGAGGAGTTTGCCGCCAATGGGTTGCTGTCAATGTTCCGAAGGTCGTTCACCAGTCAAAGTAATTGCCATCTTTTAACCTTTCACCCTGCCCAGGTGAAACGGATGTTTTGATAGGGCTCACTTTCTGTAAATTTCCCTCTTCACTTTGCCCGAAGTGACGGAGTTTTGTTTTATAGGGCTGTAGTTTCAAGGATCGACTTGTTCATTAATAAAATAACGTCGTTCTGTAATTTCCGCATTAATTACTGTTTTCTCTTTTCGTTATTTCAGAAAATGGTAATCCTAAAAAACAATTAAAAATAAAAACAAGCAGTAAAAAAAAATAAACACTGCACACACTTGCATTTTCTCTATCTCTTCTAAACACGAATCATCATGTCATGCAGATTGCTTGTTTTAAACCCAGTTGAAACATACGATCCGGTGCCTTCTCCCAACTTTGAGTTCCCGATATTCGAGGCTGAAGAAGAAAATGACAACGAAATTCCAGAAGAGATCTCCCGATTACTCAGACAAGAGGAAAGGTCCATTGAACCTCACAAAGAACTGTTGGAAACGGTAAACTTGGGTTCGGAAAAAGAGAAAAAAGAAATCAGGATTGGGGCACTGCTCAGTCCAACTGCCAAAGAGAGTTTGATAAAGCTTCTCAAAGAATTCCCCGATGTATTCGCTTGGTCCTATCAGGATATGCCAGGGTTGGATACCAGCATCGTGGAACATCATTTACCGTTGAGGTCGGAATGTCCGCCAGTAAAGCAAAGGTTGAGACGGACTCACCCAGACATGGCCATCAAAATCAAAGAGGAAGTACAGAAACAGATTGACGCAGGTTTCCTTGCTACATCTGAATATCCTCAATGGTTAGCCAACATTGTACCTGTTCCCAAAAAGGACGGAAAGGTCAGAATGTGTGTCGACTACAGGGATCTGAACAAGGCTAGTCCAAAAGACGACTTTCCTTTACCACACATTGACATGCTGGTGGACAGTACAACAAAGTTCAAAGTTTTCTCCTTCATGGATGGGTTTTCGGGCTATAATCAGATCAAAATGGCGCCGAAAGACATGGAGAAAACATCATTCATTACCCCCTGGGGTACCTTTTGTTACAAGGTAATGCCGTTTGGTTTGAAGAACGCCTGGGCGACCTATCAAAGGGCCATGACTACTCTGTTTCATGACATGATACACAAAGAAATCGAGGTATATGTCGATGATATGATTGCAAAATCAAAAACAGAGAGTGAGCACGTTGAACATCTGTCAAAATTGTTCGAACGTCTAAGAAAATTCAAGCTCCGCTTGAATCCTAACAAGTGCACCTTCGGTGTCCGTTCAGGGAAATTGCTAGGGTTCATCGTCAGCCAGAAAGTAATCGAGGTTGATCCTGAGAAGGTCAAGGCCATTCAAGAAATGCCTTCTCCGAAAACTGAAAAAAAAGTCAGAGGATTCCTGGGACATTTGAACTGCATCTCCAGATTCATATTCCTCATGACCGCGACATGTGCGCCGATCTTCAAGTTACTTAAAAAGAACCAGGATTGCGTTTGGTCAGAAGATTGCCAAACCGCCTTCGACAGTATTAAGGAATATCTATTGAATCCTCTGATTCTATCACCTCCAGTGGAAGGAAGACCACTGATCATTTACCTCACAGTCCTAGAGCACTCAATTGGATGTGTACTTGGCCAACAAGACGAAACCAAAAGGAAAGAGTCTGCCATCTACTATCTAAGCAAGAAATTCACCGACTGCGAAACTCGGTACACGATGCTTGAGAAAACTTGTTGTGCTTTGGCTTGGGCAGCCAAACGACTTCGCCAATACATGATTCATCATACTACTTGGTTGGTCTCCGAAATGGATCCAATCAAGTACGTTTTTGAAAAACCTGCTTTTACGGGAAGGATTGCCCGTTGGCAGATGCTATTATCAGAATATGACATAGAGTACCACACTTAGAAAGCCGTTAAAGGAAGTATTTTAGCCGATCATTTGGCTCATCAACCGATTGACGATCAGGAATCAGTCGGGTTTGACTTCCCAGACGAAGACGTCATGTATCTAAAGATGAAAGACTGCAATGAACCGCTACCCAGTGAAGGGCCAGAACCAGGTTCCCAATGGGGACTTATCTTTGACAGAGCAGTCAATCATTACGGAAACGGAATTGAGGAAATCATTGTTACCCCTCAGGGTACCCATATTCCTTTCACCGCGCGACTTACGTTCAAGTGTATGAACAACAAGGCTGAATACAAATCATGTATCATGGGTCTCGAAGAAGCGATTGATTTAAGGATCAAAAACTTGGACGTATACGGCAACTCAGCCCTGGTTATCAATCAGATAAAAGGAGATTGGAACACATACAAATCAGGATTGATTCCTTACAAAGACTATGCAAGAAGGTTGCTACCTTTCTTCAACAGAGTTGAGTTTCATCATATCCCTCGTGATGAGAATCACATGGCTGATGCATTAGCCACTATCTCTTCCATGATTAGTGTAGGTCAATGGAACGACCTAACTAAGATCGACATAATGCGCCTTGAACGGCCCGCTTACATCTTCACGATTGAAGCAGTCCTAGACGATAAACCTTGGTATCACGATATCAAATGCTTCCTTCAGAAACAAGAGTACCCACTTGGGGCATCCAGGAAGGATAGAAAAACCCTCAGAAGATTGGCTGGAAACTTCTTCCTGAGCGGTGACACTCTCTATAAGAGGAATTTTGACATGGTCTTGCTCAGATGCGTAGACAGACCAGAAGCCGAAATGCTTATGAAATAAATCCATGAAGGATCCTTTGGCACTCATGCCAACGGACACACAATGGCGAGGAAAATTCTCAGAGCAGGATACTATTGGTTGACAATGGAATCCGACTGCTACAAGTACATGAGGAGGTGTCACAAGTGTCAGATATACTCCGACAAAATTCATGTACCGCCATCACATCTCAAAGTTCTCTATTCCCCATGGCCATTCTCGATATGGGGAATCGACATGATTGGCATGATTGAGCCCAAGGCTTCAAACGGACATCGGTTCATCCTAGTAGCCATTGACTACTTCACCAAGTGGGTCGAAGCAGCGTCATTCGCCAATGTAACCCGACAAGTGGTGGTCCGCTTTATCAAAAACAATATCATCTGCCGTTATGGTGTTCCAAGCGAGATCATTACTGATAATGGATCTAACTTGAACAACAAGATGATGAAAGAGTTGTGTGCAGAGTTCAAGATCGAACACCATAACTCATCTCCCTACCGACCCAAGATGAATGGAACGGTAGAAGCGGCTAACAAGAACATCAAGAGGATCGTTCAAAAGATGGTTATAACCTATAAAGATTGGCACGAGATGCTACCCTTTCCTCTTCACGATTATCGAACATCAGTCCGCACTTCAACAGGAGCAACCCCTTTCTCTCTAGTGTATAGCATGGAAGCAGTGCTCCCCATAGAAGTAGAGATCCTGTCAATTCGAGTATTGATGGAAGCTAAGCTCACCGAAGCTGAATGGTGTCAAAGTCGACACGACGAACTGAATCTGATCGAAGAGAAACGAATCACGGCACTATGCCATGGTCAATTGTATCAACAGAGAATGAAGAAAGCCTTTGACAAAAAGGTCCGACCTCGTGTCTTCAGGAAAGGAGACCTTGTGCTCAAGAAGATACAATCTTTTCACACTGATTCTCGGGGCAAGTGGACTCCGAATTATGATGGCCCCTATGTGGTCACGAAAGCTTTCTCAGGCGGCTCCTTGAGACTCGCAACCATGGACGGAGAGGAATTTGCCTACCCCACGAATGTTGATGTAGTCAAGAAATACTTCGCCTAAACTAAAAAAAAAACGTCTCGGTGGATTGAAAACCCGAAAGGGCGGTCCAGGAAAAAGTTAGAGACATAAAAAAAATCATCCCGATGGATTGGAAACATCATAGTACAATCCAGGCAAAAATTAGGGATAATGGCAAGTAACTATGTTCAACGGAGGCAAGTCCCTCAGCAGCAGCAATTACATCATTTGTCAGAAAACTCCAGTCAAGGTCATCTTCGACAGAAGCTCAGGATGCCCCGAATTCAAAGTTGGTAGAAGGATAGCGGTCGTTATGTTTCAACATAGCACTTTCCCCTGTAAATTGCCATTTTCTAACTTTGTATATGCTCAATGGAGTTATGCGTTTTGCTGATTTCCATCCTATCAATAAAATTTGAGCCCTTGTGCTTTTGTTTGCAATTCTTATTTATTTTAGCTTTATAGAACGACATTTTAATATGATCAACGATTCTTGAAATAAAACAAAATGAAGTTACTTGTTAAAACTTTTTCAGCTTTTTAATAAAGACGGCAATTTCTTTTGACTGTTGAACATCAAAGGAACATCGGTCGCTTCTCCAGAAGTAATCGAACCTCAAAGTGCAGAATCAACGTACTCCTTCTAACCCAGTACGCCTGAATGAAGGGATCAACTGTGTCAGAGACCTTGTTTCGTCTGACACGCCTCGGCCGAGTTCTCAACTCCTAAGCCCGACCAGCATGGGCCCCCAATAGGGACCGTTTCTCCTAAGAAGGGTAGAATTGTTATCTTGAACCAGTGATATGTCTACATGCCCCACTGTGGCCGAGTATCCAGTCATGTTCATCTTTTAGTTTGTGTGTCGCGTCAGTTTTGTCAGCATATACATACATACATCATTCATTATTGATTTGCATTCACATTTCATATTGCATCACTATCGCTCTAGTTGGTCTTGTCCCCTAGTGATAGAAGTTCTCCCAATCGAGTTGTCAGTACTTGCCTCGTCAGGAAACGCTGCGTTTGAACAACCTCGCCCCCAGTTTATTTCTGGAAGGAAGTTGGCCCTTGACCACTTTGATAACTTGAACCTCTGAAACATTAGAGGAATCTTCAGTCAGCATCACTCTTCGCCATTGAAGATGATATCCTTGCTTTCCCGGATTAAGGAAAATCCACAGAGAAAGCCTCGTAATCAGAGATTCGGCAGCATGCCAGTTTCGCTCCAAAAAGACCGCTGATGAAAAGGTCATCGGCACCTCAAAATTGGACCCCATCATATGGCATTTCTCCGGGAAGATCCCGAGAAAAGTATGATGTAAGATCCCAAGCGACAGCAGTCCCTCAAGAGACCTGCTTTCCCCCAGTAGAAACAAATGGCGTCTCCAACAGAGAAGTTTGTGCAACTCTACAACTCAGACGAGTGGGTTCCCCAGCAAGTCTGGCATCAAAACTTTTTCCGTCAAATGGCATCTCCCCAGGAAAATTCGGCGAGAAGTTTGAGGAAAATCGCTACGAATAGCGTCCCTTGTCAAGAAAGTTTATTGACAAAAGAAAGTAAGACCAATTCCTTGGTAGGAAACCAGGATCGAGGGGAAGTTTACATCAGAAACTTAGACCAGTTCCTTGGTAGAAAACCAGGATCGAGGGGAAGTTAACAAAAGAGATTAAGACTAGTTCCTTGGTAGAAAACCAGGATCGAGGGGAAGTTTACATCAGAAACTTAGACCTGTTCCTCGGTAGAAAACCAGGATCGAGGGGAAGTTAACAAGGGAAACTAAGACCAGTTCCTTGGTAGGAAACCAGGATCGATGGGAGGTTTATCCCAAAAGGAAACTGAGACCAGCTCCTTGGCTGAAGACCAGGATCGAGGGGAAGTTTACCTTTTCTAAGCATCATCGCTTAGCTAAAGAAGATGAATGCATAAGATACCATTCATAACCACCATCAAAATTTCGGGTATTCCGATATTTAATCCTCTTGCACCCCGAATGCCCGAATACCTTCGTCATTCACACCTTCGGGTCCAAGAAGATTAAATAGGGGCATCTGTCATACCCTAAATTTTGACCACTAAGATTTCCCATCATTGTGAAAAGCATCATCACAATATGGAGGAACCATCATACTTCATCAGTCTCCCCAAAGATGGGTGAGCATCTACAATCAAAATCAGGGTTTCAAGCCCTCTCAGAGCCTTAGACAAAGGATCAATCAAGGAATGACATGATCTTCAACTTGTATAACCTCTCAAACATCCACAATGGATCAAAAGGACTCCCACTTCAAGGATCAAGCACAAGGCTGCTCCCTTTTAGGTGGATCAAGTCTCAAGATCGACAGTGTCACCAAATTAGGGTTTTGGTCGACCAGGGCCTCCAGATGGAAATTTTTCATCTGGGCACAAGCCAATGATCCAAAACATAACCTAATATACTTCATGGAACCTCATAAACCCAACCATCAAGTCAATTTTGCCTCAGGGGATGCATTCATCAAAAATCAGGAATTAGGGTTTCTTGACCTAATTCACCCCAAAGTTGACTTTTGGGACAAATCATGAGCCAAGACCTCAAGACATGATTTGAGGGTCTCTAATATACTATATTGATCCATTTGGAACAATGGATTAATCCAAGAAGCTTGAGCAACAAGTCTAAATTTCATCTGCACCACAATTAGGGTTTCATGGGAAAAGTCAACTGTAACTTTGACTTTTGACCAGGACATGCTCCCAAGCCCTAGGACATGAATCAATATACCCTATGACACCCATGGAACATGTCTATCAAGTTTGATTTAGGTCAAGGACATGATTTCCTGAAGAATTGCATAGTTCGGAATTCATCTAATAAAAAGTCAACTGTGCACAAAAGTCAACTTTGACTTTTTGAGATTTTTCACCAAAATGGATTTTTAACACTAAAATGATGTTAATGTATGATTTGAATCATCATTCATCAAGAAAAGTCAAAGAAAGTGGGATAACTTGTAAAAGGGGTAACCATAAAAACATAGAAAAATTTCTAAGTTATGGAAAAAGTGACACTAATGTGCCAACTTTGGAGGACCATAACTCCTAAACCACAAGGCCACTGTTCCCCATTCAAAGCTTGATTTGTAGATCTCATTGTCCTCTACAAAAGCTTCATACTGACCTATGTCCAAATTCCTCATGGATTTTGAGTTATGGAGTGATCAAAATCATATTTTACCCTACTTTTTGCCAAATGTAGGGGGATTTTTCACTTGGATTCAAAAGAGATCGAAACCAAACATGTTCAAACAGTTGTTGTATCATGTAAGGGCTTTCCAAAATGGCCAAGAACATTACCAAATTCAACTTGAGCCATGAGATATGACATTGGCAAGTTGCCTTGTTGAAATCTGTCAAGGCAAGGCAGATTTTGCACTTTTGGACGATTTGCCAAAATCAGCCAAATTCAAATGCTCCTATCCACTTGGACACCTCTGAGGATTGAATCTAAAGGGGACAATAACTGAGCCAAGCCTCCAAAGTCTTTGGAACAAGAAATAACATGTTGAACCTAGAATTACCAAAATAGGGACAAGACTCCAATTTTGGATTGGAGCATTCAATGGAAGCATCAAGGTGGCATGGACTGAGCCATTCTCAACTGAATTCAGTCAAGACTTATCCAAGACCAAGGGAACCAGCAGCCTGTGCCCTAACCTCTAGTCAATGGCTAGAGGAGACTTGGATTTTCATTTGCCAACATTGGCCAAACCTACTTAGCAGTTGCCATTCACTATTCCTTGCAAAACAAACTTGCTCTACTATAAATAGAGCTCAATTGTAACCAGTTTAAGAACACCAAAGCCATCAAACAGATGCTTTCCTCAAAATCTCTTATTTCACTCCAATTTTTCCTTCTAAGGCAAGTCACTATTGGGTTTTGAGTTTGATAGCTTTTCCAATCAAACCAATCACACACACACATCTCATATACATCATATAGAAGTGATCCAAACACTCACATAACATCTGGAACACAGATTTCACAAAATCACCAGCCAATTTCTCAAGTTCTTGACAGTTTTGCAGTTGAGGTACCATCTTCAACTCCAAACCATTTCAATCCATTCCAAGCATCCATACACACTCCATGGCACCTAGGGAAGCTATCCAGATCATTGGAACCTAGTTGTAACACCTCCAACATAAATCACGATCACCAGCTACAAGTGGTAAGCATGAGCTCTTCTAACTCTATGATCCATGAAATTTTTGCTGCACAATTATTTGGCCATATGTTCATAATCATGCATGGAATGTTTCCCCTCAATTAATTGCATTGTTTGAATCGTGTATCAAAAATCCTAGCCTTCATGCAGAAATTAGGGTTCTTGAGGATTTTTCATGATTTCTTGTTATGTGTTTAATTTAAATGAAATTAATTGTCATAGACATGATCGTGAGGTTAAAACGAGTTGATTAGTATGTGGATTGCATGATATAATCAAGTATTCAGTGAGATTGGAGAGAAAATGAAAATCTGGGCAAACCCAGAACACGCGCGTGTTCTTGGTGTGTTCTTGGCGCCATTTTTTGAAAATTCAAATATTTGAATTTTGTGATTTTATTTAATTGATTCAACAATTAATTTCTCTCTGAGTTTTAATGATTTTGAGTTGATTCTTTTTTTATTAATTCACAAAAATGTTAAAATATTTTATTTTCCCAAAAAATCCCAAAAATATTATTTATTTTGTATAATTGATATTTTTGCAAAGAAATAATGTTTTAATTGTTTTTAACATCTAAAATATTTTTTCCACCTTGATTTTGCAACTTTTAATGCTTTCTAATTATTTTGTAGGTCAATACTTAATTTTTGAAGCATTAATCCAAGATCACAATTTGTTTTCCATATGTTAAACAATTTCGATCATTTTAATTGAATTTTTATTCAATTAAATACATTTTAGAAAACAAATTAGGGTTTTTGGATTAATTCAACCCTCATAAATCATTTTCAAAACCTTGGGCCTCTAATAGAGTGTAAGACCCAACCCTTTGTAAATACAACCTACTTTGGGCCTCACTTATTGTATAAGTCCCGTTGTATTTCAAAACGTTCGATGCGATCATCATTCGTTGAAAAATAAACCCTGGGCCTCTCCTTGAGCTATAAGACCCATTCAAAACTTTTGGGCCTCTAATAGAGTGTAAGACCCAATCCCCTTTTAACCAAAACAACTTTGGGCCTCAGATATTGTATAAGCCCCTTTGCGTTAAAAGAAAATCTCGGTGTGATCGCCATTTTAAACGAAAATCAATTGGGCCTACCCTCGTGTTATAAGCCCCACTCTTTTTCTTTTGGGCCTCTTCAGAGAGTGTAAGACCCATCCCTTTGTACAACATAACATTTTTGGGCCTCAGTCACTTGTATAAGTCCCTCTGTAAAAATTCAAACAGCGCGATCACTGATAAAACCCTGGGCCTCTCCTTGAGCTGTAAGCCCCAAATCTTTCTTTTTCAAAGCACTTTCTCCTTTGATTTTGAATATACTGTTGTTTTCAATCTTTCTTTGTTGAACAACTAACCAAACAGCATGGAAGCTCTACAACCGAGTAAATGGTTATTGCTTTCATTTACCGCTTTCATATACATATAACTGTATTGTGGGGCTGTTTCGCTGTAAGTCTTCTTTCATAAACTCATATCAACTGTGTAATAATAGTATAGATATTTAGAGTTTCCCCGGCAACTATGTCTAGAACTAGGTGACACCGTTTCGTTTATTCGTAGAAATAGACAACTAGATCCCCAATAGGATCACCAGATACAGTCTTCTCTTCGGCTGTCCTCATTAGGAATTGTCAAGAAACTCTACTCCCAGAGATGAATGTATTCTCCGTGAATGACATCTTTGAGTTTCTTCCAAATTCTTGAACTTTCCTGGCTTGATCTATTCTCTGTGAATAGCCTGTCTTGAATTTCTCGAGGTTTGGGGACCCACGGGCTTCTTAAAAGCATCGGCCTCCTCTTGGGCATCGTACAAGGACCCTCAGGCTTCCTAAAAGCATCCCCGCCTCCTCTTTGGCTTAGTATAAGGACCCGCTGGCTTCTTAGAAGTATTCACAGCCTCCTCTTAGGCTTCGTATAATGATCTCTTCCTCTGGGAATGATAGCCTCCTCTTGGGCATCGTACAACGACCCGATCGACTTCTTAAAAGCTTCCAGCCTCCTCTTGGGCTTCGTACAAATTGTCCCGACGACCTCCTAGAGGTATAGGAACAGAACTTAGTTATCTGCATAGAACAATCCTTTCAAAGAGTCTACTACTGTTTCTCAAAGCATAGTACAAAAGATAAAACTCTAGACAAGGACAGTCTAATTTCCTTGAGTCTCGAAGACATTCTCAAGTGACCCCTTTGTTAAATAGGAAGAAAACCCGTAGACTCGGACAGTCTCAATACCCTTCGGATTTCCCACTTCCTTAAAGAATATGAATAACCCGGATCCTTGAATCAAATCCTTGAGTACAGTGTTGCTCATATAAGAACTGATTTTATCTTTAAAAATCAGTATAGTGGACCTGTCACTCAACTGAAATAGTTACAATAGCCTCCTCTCGAGCTTTGTACAATGATTCTCCCCAGCGGAGTCAAACAACGTTTAGCCTCTCTCTCGGGATCTGTACGAGACACATAAGAGACTCCTTCGTTGATTCAATCACCCCTTTCGCCTCTATCTCGGGCTTTATACGAGATACAAAAAGGTTCTTATTGAGCCAAACAAACAGCAACCTCCATCGCGGGCTTCGTACGAGATACAAAAAAACTCTCTTGTTGAGTCAAATAGCCTTCATCTCGGGCTTTATACGAGATACCAAAAGACTCCATCGTCGAGTCAAAACCTTTTAGCCTCTCTCTCGGGCTTTGTACGAGACACATATTAGTCTCCTCTTAGGCTTTGTATAAGAAAACCACTGGTTGATCCAATCAACCTTTTAGCATCAAAGTTGTGCCTCGTTCACAGTATACAAACATCAACAACTCTTTCCCCTTCATCTAATCACTGTAAGCGGCAAGCCTCTGGATCATCTACATCCACGCCACTGCCCCTCTTTTAGCATGAGAAATTCCTAAGGAAAGATAACATTGCTCTACACTGAGTTAAAGTCTTCTCCTTCAGGTTAAAATCCCCTTTAAAGGAAATTATGGCATTACCGGATTCGTAAATCCCGGTTAAAGTAATTCTCCTTTATAAATAGTTGTGACATATAGACCCCCTTTAGAGATGACAAATTCTCTCTAAAGTCAAACCCCTCCAGCTTCATATCTTGGGCTTCGAACAAAATACAAATAAACTCTTCAGCTTCATATCTTGGGCTTTGGACAAGATTCAAATCACCTTTCGCTTCACGTCTTGGGCTTTGAACAAGACACCAAAAACACCCATTTCCTCGCATAGAATAGGAGGAACTACGAACGCTCTGATTTCCCTGTTTCGGTAAACGGGAATACGTAGGCATAAGATTGAAAGACAAAATCTTAGCGAACACACTAAACAAAAAACCCAAAATCCCATACTCTCATATATCTATCAAAAACATCAGTCCTAACATCCTAATCCTTGTTCCCCGCCAGAAACCTGTCATTCTGTCAAAATAACACAAGAAAGGCCCCACCACATTGATCGCATCCGTAACCTAATAAGCCGCTGTTTAAACTCAGTATGCAAGCAGGGTTAATTGGAGACATCTATTTCCCTTCCTTCATCAGCTTTAATAGGATAAAAAATGAATCGACTTGTAGTAAACTGACTCCAGAGAGCGACAACGCTTAAGAACCGCGTCCAAAATCGCTCGCTACAGCAGGTTTGCATTGCGAATGGCCAGCGAAGGGGAAAGCGAACGTTCGCGTGAGGTTCGCACTGCGAACGTTTTGTTGTTTTTCTTTCTGCCACGGTTCGGTGGGGGATTCGCACTGCGAAGGGGACAGCGAAGGTTCGCTGGGAGTTCGCACTGCGAAACTGTAGGCTATTTTCCTTCCTGCCATGGTTCGCTGGGGTATTCGCATTGCGAAAGAGGGGGCGAAGGACTTGCTAGGAGCTTCGCATTGCGAACATGACAGCTTTTCTAAATTGTTTTCTTTATAACTGTTGGGTCGTAAGTCGATTTGAGGCGCGGTTTGATGCGTTGGAGAGCTAATGGAATGTTCTTCCTTATAATAATGGTTTTGGGAGTAGTGGCCGATTTAATTGAGTCGATTGGAATAGTGTCGTTTTGTCAGCTTTTACCGTCGTAATTATATGTGATTGACGTGTTATCATGTGACATGCTTTTAATATGTATCGTATAGCTTGTGTACTGTTATATGATGTGAATATATATAATGAGTGTTGGTGATGATGGTTTATGGTCTTATGGAGAAATAAATGTGTTGTTTTGGGTTTGATTTCAATGTATGATAATGATGTTGTTGTGTGGTGAAATACATTGTATGATTGTTGTGGTTTGTGGTTTATGATGCAAATGCATGTGTTTAGATGGTGTGATGATGGTTTATGGCAGTATGGCAAATAAATGCATTGTTTTGGGCTTGAATTGCAAAGCATGATTATTGTTGATTGAGATGGTTGCATATATGTGTGCATTTGAATGTCATGAGTCATTGTATGCCAAGCATCATGATATGCATTCTTGTGATGTCGTGTGCCCTAGTGGGTGTGAGCGACGAAACGAATCTAGAGGGAATCCGCTATAACATCGTGCACCTTATACAAAGAGGACTGAAAGCGATGATTATAGACGATCGTGCGCCTTATACAAAGAGGACCGAAAGTGATCGGATCGTGCGCCTTATAAAAAGAGGACTGAAAGCGATCCATAAACGTCGTGCGCCTTATACCAAGATGACCGAAAGCGATGGGGAACATCGTTTTCCCAATGGGGAGTTACACTAAGTAACAAGCGATGATTCCAATAGTTCCTGAGTGAACTAGTGTTGAGATGATGGATGGATGGTACCGCATATGCATTGCATAGAGTCGTTGTGTCGGTCTCTGTGCATTTGCATAAATCATGAATGGATTGATTATGTGTGGAAAATCATGAATGGATTGATTATGTGTGGAAATCATGAATGGATTGATTATGTGTGGGAATTGTGAATTGATGAATTGGTGAATTGATGTGCATATGTGATAAATGCATTGGTTATGGATGATATGTGTTATGTATAGACATGTGTTATGTGATGTGGTGGTGTGTTTCTATATGTTATGACTTAGTATGCCTTATGTGCAAATATGTGAGTATATTGGATAATTGATATATGCTATGTTGTTGGATTAATAGATATATGTTTTGTATATGTGGCATGTTATATGTACTAGCATGTGATGTTTGTGGTGAGAATAATTATGCATGTGAATTTTTATGTGTTTGCATATTATTATGGAATCTTGGTTTAGTTGTTATTTCTCACCCTTCTGTTGTGGCTTGTTGCTCTATGAGGCAATTGCTGATTTGTGTCTCGGAGGCTTTTGTGAAGATTAGTCCTCCACCTTTTTGTCGGTCTGCTCTGATACGTAACACGGGAGTTGGGGAACGCTTTTCTTATATATGTATACATTGTGGGATCTATTTTGTATTAACTTTGTATGAATATTTATATGTTATAAAACAATTTATTTTGTAAAACAAGTCGGTTATGGATCTTTCCGCTTTATTCCATAAGTGAACTTTAATTTTATATGGAAAAAGTTTCCCCTTTGAGGGTATTCTATTTTGTGTTATGTATCAATCTTATGAGCTGGGATTGTATTTTCTTTCTACAGTTGTGGCATCCTTGTTCCTGTCGAAAAAATAAATTTTTAGTTACTCTGATTTATTTATGTATTATTTATTCGCGATGGGAATTGGGGTGTTACAGGAAGAAGTGACCAGACATCTTTTCTTGGGCAGTGTGTACATTTAACTCACAACGGTAATATTTAGACTTCAAAAATTCAGTGGCTTCTGATGATAATTTGATGAAGCATGAGTAGAGTCTTCTTAGCAGAATATCAGATGCTTCAAGTCTTCCGTCGATTGAAGAAGTCCATTAGGAATCAGTCTTCAGAACTTCAGCACTTGGTCTTTAAGAACGTTATTCTTTTCTGCTTCAAGTCTTCTGAATCTTCAGAGCCTATCTTCAGAGTCTTCAGAACTTCTTATTTGAAACCTTGATCTTCAGAACTCATAAGTCTTCAGATTCTTTCTGCACTTGGTCTTCAGCGCCTTCAGCCATCAGAACTTCAAGTCATAGGAGTCTTCCGCACTTTGGTTCTTTTTAGAGTGTACTTCTTCAGAAGCTTCACTATCTTCAGAATCTCAATCACTTTCAGAGAGCATCCACAAGAGCATTGCAACAGTAATCTTGGCATCCTTGAATCTGGCTGATCATGACTAGATAAAGAAGCGTTCTTGCTTCTCGCGACTTTAGTCACACATAGTAACTTCACATTTGTATATATTCAATCATAGTACATATAGCTGGTGTATGTTGGTTCTGATATCTTTAGTTCTTATGATCTGCACACAACACACGTTAGACCATAAAATGTTTCTTTCACAAATACTTATTGTTATCATCAAAACAGAGATTGACTTGTAGAGACAATTCTTGCTCTCACAATCTCCCCCTTTTTGATGATGACAAAACCAAGTATTTTGATTGAACATTTTATACAAGGTAATCACCAAAACAAACAAATTCAGAGTTTGGAACAGCAGCTCCCCCTAAATGAGTTATCCTCAAAGCTTTATCTGAGATCATCTAGGATTTTATGTAATCCAAAGATATACAGAATAACAACTTGAGTTGTCAGAACAGGAATAGAAAAGAGTTACTTCTCCATCATGTCTTGAGGAAAATGAAGAGGCTTTAGCATCTGGACTAGTTCATCAGAACTTCCATCTCCAGATCTTCAGAGCTCAGTTCCTTTGTAGTCGTATCAGAGCTTGTAATCTTCATAGACTTCTGAAGCATTTCTACCTTTCAGCAGATTCATTTAAGCACAAGCATATCAGTTCTCATCTGATAACATAGCCTTGCTATCTATCAGAGACATACATTGTCTTTTAAGAAACTCCCGCTGAGTTTCAGACTTTATGAAGATTATAGGATTTATCATTTGAATCTTCTGGGTAGTCTCCCCCTAATTTCTATAAGTCAGATATTGGGATCTTTCAGAACGTAGTTCAGGGATATTAAGTTTTAATCACCAATAAAGATCATGACTTTTCAGAGTTTAACTTTTGAACACAGGTCTTCATCTCAGAACCTTGTTATTGTCACAACTCAGTGGTTCATCAAAGCTTATTTTTGATCAGATACCCATTGAAGGTTAATATTTGTGATCAATCAATGCTTGATTCTAAATCTGGTACTCATGATTTGATTATGGTCTGATATCACGTGACGTGCTGAGTCTTATACCAGAGTATGTTGAGTCTGATACCAAGTGAAGAATTTCTTCTCATACCACTTGAGAGGTATTTCCTTAATGTGCTGAATTGATACCAGTGAAGGTATTTAATAATAATTCACAGCTTTGCTCTGATTGATGAGTCTGATACTAGTCTTTGTGTACTGAGTCTGATTACCAATTATTGATTTAGTATGATACCCAATCATTTTCATTTCAATTGGTTCTTGGTAAACATCAGAACGGTTTCTTTCTTGGATCTTCAATCCGGATCTTAAGACAGTTCTTGACTTCTGATTTGCACAGATCTTTTGAGTGAGCATCTTGAGATGTAGACTTTGTCTTGACTGCTTTCAGAGTTTTCTTACTTCTTTTCTGAGCTAGATAAGGATTACGATAAATCTGATTCTTCCAGCTTAACCTGTTTCTTAGAATGCCTAGTGAACTTGTTTAGAGTTCCTCAGATAACATCAAACAACAAACGTTAGTAGCAACACATTTTATAAGAGTACTTTGTTTGAGTTCTACATTCTTTCAGATTTCCTTCTTTCAATCAAAATCATCATTATATTTCTCCCCCTTTTTGACATCATCAAAAAGTGTCAGGGCATATGAGCAATTAAGCATATAATCTCTTATATATAATTTCCTTTATTTCTCCTATTTGAGTATATTGAATATTTGACGTGATAAGGAGCATAGGGACATAGAGTCATTTAAGCATTTAGAAGCACACTGACTTATTTTAGTGAAACACATCTATAATCAGTATGTATTTAATTGAAGGATAATAGATGGAAGCCAATTGTGAAGGACATGAACCGGTGTTTAGGTACCTTAGAGGCAATTAGGTTTGTTTTAGTAATTTTTTTTTTCATTATGGCAAGATTAATCTGAAGGACAATTATAAACAACCAGAATTCATTAAAAAGATTAACTACATTTAAACATAGATTAAATTAAAGAGTAAAAAATAGATTGCATTAGGGAAAGATTTAAGCAAAATCACATAGATAAATTATAGATTGTATTACTAACGGACTTTATCAAAACATACAAATCTAGACTAGACGACACTGATTCTTATAGGTTGGACTGAGAGGAGCTTGGGGAGGATGAGGAAAGCTTTTCAGAGTTATCTGAGCTTGAGGGAAGTGAGGTTTCTTCTGTTTGAGTCATTGCAAGCTTCTTGTGTTTTACTATTTCTTTTGAGATCCATTCATGGAACTTGTTCCAGACATTTCTTACTTCCATAGGGTTTACACAAGAACTATAAGCATCGACAAGGGTTTGAATCCTTGAGACTGCATTGTCTTTGAACGATGCAAGAACGCTATTCGTGGTTCTTAATCTCTTGGACGAATGTTCTTCCTTAATAACCACTTTTCTTCCTACCTTCCAGTCTGAGAGTTCTTGAAGAATATCAGTGACATTTTTCATGTTAATCCAAACACTGATATCTTCGTCCTTGATTTTTCTCAGATAGTTTCCGAATTCTGCCTCAATGAATGTAGCAAATTTTGGAAAGCCTATAACTGGAACTCTGGGGGTTATAGTCAGTTCTCTAAAACGTGAATTATCTAAACTTGCGTCTTCCTTCAAAAGGTTCTTAAAACTAAGAATCTTTCCAGCGCTTTTAAGCAGCTTCCAAGATTCTCCTTCATTAATTAGAATGTCGTCAACTAATCCTGATTCAACTAAAATGTCTGAGATAAGTCTTCCATAGGGAATGAAACCACATTCATGGTCAGAGCAGGTTCTGGAGCTTCTGATTGCATCCTTGAGAAGCTTGAAGAGGATTGAGGGAATGTGCATCTTAATTCCTTTTAGTAAAAGGAATAGAATGCATTTTTGAGTATCGTTCAGCTGTTTTGAAGAAAGATGATGGAAAACATTCTCTTGCAGAATTTTGAACCAGACTTGAAATTAGTTTTTCAGGTCTGAGAAGGTTTGGTTTTCTGGTAAGGCTTTATCTTTGAAGATAGAGGACATCACCTTAGCCTCATTCTCTTCATTGAGTAAGTTTCTGGAGATTCTGAATCCGTCATTTTCATTCAGCAAGAGATCTGCGATACTCTTTTCAGAGATGAAGATTTTTCTTCCGAAAACGAAAGAGACAATGAGATTTTTGGATGTAGTTGCATGAATCCAGAAGTCTTTGATTAGATGATCATAGGTTGGTCCTTCCAACCTTTTGAAGTAGTTTTTCCAATCTTGGGTTTCCAATGAAGGAGTAATGTCGCATCCATTTGATTTTAGATTGTTGAAGTTAATTATAGTTTCTGACAGAACTTTGAGATTGTTAACTGGGATTTGTGTGGTTGTGGGAATTGAAGCATTTTGTGAGACAAAAGCTATTTTCAGAGAGTGATAAGGAGAATTGAGAGTGATTAGGCTGAAGATTCAGGTAAATAGGAGTTGTGTTGCTGTCTTAGGATTTGATGTTTTTATAGGTGAAGGAATGAGGTAAATTCTTTGGAAAATTTGAAATCGCAACGGTTGATTTTCCTAGACGCACTAAGCAACGTGGGAAGGTAAGTTTAATGATTAATTTCTTTAATCAAGAATCGTGACACAATCTTAATGAATGGTAATGGAATCGTTACTTAATCATGGCCTATGGGAATTTATGGTCTCTAGACACTCCTAAGCCTTTTCGTGTGAATTTTAAGCATCACTCATCGTTTTATTATTAATTAGATAATCGTGATCATAAGAACCATTCAATCAACAACACATAGAACATACTTAAGAAATATGAATATCAAGATTTTACATAAGTTTAGTCAAGTAAATCTTTTAATAAAAAATGACTAACTTCCTATCTTAAACTAAGAACGTCATAGGTTGACAAAATTCAGGAAGGATCTTCTCAGTCATTCCATTTCTTCTGCAATGGCTAACAACTCCTTGAAGATCAAGAATGTGGGAGATAACCCTGCAGTAGGGAACTTGATAAACTGTGTCTTCCCTAGACATAAGGATTTCTTCCTTCAGATGATTATACATAGTTTGGGGCAGGTTTATTTTGACTCTACAAACTAGGAAGACAATAAATAATCTTTCTTTGTCAGAAAGCCATCCTCCTCCTCTTTCTCTTGGTCTTAGATTAGTCACCATTAGCTTGTACTAGTCTTTGGCTACAGGATTGAGGGTACAAGGTAGAATGGGATGACCCTTAGTCTCAAAGATCACATGCAAATGTTTGTCAAGATAAACATTGTTAATGTTATCCTCCACAGTCAGACCATCCGCAATACAACCAATTGCTTTTGCAATGATGATAGGGTTGATCATGACAGGACAGCCAGTGACCACAGATAAAATGACATTCTTGCCAAAATCATATTCTAGGGATCAAGCATTTTCCCATAACTCAGTTACGAGTGCAGGGAAGATAGGTCCATCAAGCATGGAGAAATAGTTTTCCCAGTTCTGAAATTTAATTCCAGAGAAAGCACTTAGTTTGTGGAGAAGAGGTAGATGGTTCACGTTTAGAGTGTATTCCTTTAAGAGTTCAAGGTCAGTAGTTTCTCCTCTGATATTGTGTGAAGACATTTTGAGCAGGACAGTTAAGGAAGAAGGTTCTAAGCTTCTGGATAGAGATTCTTTTTAGAAGGGGAGTAGTGTTCTGAGGAGAACTAAGGAGTGATAGCTACTTATTAAGCTTGGAACACGCGTGATCATCATTTCCTAGGAACGCTATGAATAATGGTGACGATCAGCTGAAAGGACGCATGATAGACTTAAAACGTCGTATACCTATGGGTAGGGTTATAGCAGCTAACACTACGCAATTATAAATATTTAATTTCTTCGAAAATTGTCTAATTATAAATGCTAGAATATCTAAATTACTCTTAGAAGAATACTAGTGAACAGTTAGTGATTAAAATAATCAGGAATAAAAGCAACCATACCTTAGGAATACATAACCTTTTTTAAGAGAGCATTTCTTTCTGACTCTGCCTATTTCCGAGTAAGCTGTAGATGTTTCTTGGGTTCTTCCAGATACGCTTGTCTTCTAACGTCGAAAGACAAAGAATATTTACTTGGAAAGTGATTCTGGTTGAATTACAACTTTCTCTCTTTTCCTGTTCAACCTTGTCCGTCAGTTCTCTAATAACCGAGATTAGGACTTAACAAGATCATAGTAATCGCTCCATCTGAACTTAGCCAATTACACGCAATCCTTTTGGTAAGGCGATGTAACGAATGTTCTGAACGAAAATTTAACACTTATATGCGTAGAAGCAGTACTCAGTGAATAGTAAGTTACATTTGATGACCCCATTCATAAGCAACAAATTACATCTGTTTTTGATTGCTTCTCACTTCTCATTTCCTTGATCCATAGAACCTGTTTAGTTCCGATACAGTTCTTAAGATATGGATCTGAATCTTAAATGACAAACTTTGAGAATTGGTTGAGTTCTCCTTTCATAGCCTGAATTCAGTTTGCGTTTGTGAGAGTTTCTTGTCTTTGAAAGATGATTGATTTCACAAGATTAGTGAGAACCTTTGAGAGGTTATTCAAGGAGGAATTGATATATCAACATCTGACTTTGTTCCTCAAGGTTGTTTTAGAACCTGTTCATAACCAAAACATCATCACGCCCCATGTGTACATCACTAGACATGGTTTGTATGAACCTTCTTGTTCTCACAATGCTGATCAACTTATTTAGGGTTGTTTACACATATCTATGAGTTAACTGATTTCTTCAAAAGAACATCATTAACGTCATCTTTTAAAACATTAGTTAGAGAACCTAGATGTCTGGATTGATAGCTTCTAATTTCATAGCTCAAGTGGTTCTGAGAACACTTGATTTTGTAAAAATCAGATTATCGACATTTTGTTCTACAAGGATAATCTCAAGTTGTAGAAGCTTGGTTACTGAACCAGTTAGTCGCTTAAGAGTTTGTTCAGAATCAAGTATTTACTGAATTTTGGGATTCAGTTCTTCATTGAATCTTTGATCATTTCAGATTCTGACATTGAATCATTTCTAATAGTTTGAATTTTTCAGAATTTGATTTTAACAGATTCCTTTCTGAAATTCAAAGTCTTAGAACAACAATCTTTTCTTCTTTACATGAAGAGGTTCTGAATGAGTTTCAAACGAGAAAGTCAAGGGTGGACCTAATTTGTTTCTTGAAAACATCTCAGAAACTCATAAAGAATTAATCTTCAGCAAACAAGATTTCTTGCTTTCTGATGATTCATCTTTTAATCATATACGTGGTTTTATCCATACGTATTTTCTAGGTTGAGCATTCAACAGATACAGTTTCTTATCTGATGAATTTATCTTATCAGCTAATTCTTCAATGTTTAATGAGACTTCATCTAGAGTCAGTGAGTTGCTCAAGAAGTAATCAGATTGATTACAATTTTGTACACAGTCAACTGCTGAACTGTTACAGAAATTGTAAGTGGATTTCAATCTCACCAAGACTACTTCTACACACCACATCTGGATCTTTTTCTAACACTGTTAAGTGTTTGATGTAAATCAATAACAGAACCGGGGCTCTGATACCAATTGAAGGTGCGAGAAAGACACAAGAAAGGGGGTTTGAATTGTGTATTTACTCTTTTTGTAACTTTTCGCATCTTGTTAAAGAGATACTCAAGAACCTTCAATGTTCGTTGAGAGATTCTGATCTCTTAACTATGGAGCATGAGAACCATATAGGTTCTGATCATAAGATACGATACTCAGAACTTGCAGTGCGGAAGCTTATCAGAGATAGGCTGCAAGGTTCTGACTTTACTTAATATGAGGTTCTGATATTCAATGTATAAACATAAATAGAGATACTAAGCAAGAGAGTAAAGGACACACGATATATCCTAGTTCACCACGCGGGCTAATCCAGTCCACCCTCCTCAGGTGATTTCGCCTTGAACTCAAGGACTTAATTCACAATAATCAAATCATGATTACACTTGCATGGGCCACCCCGGTGACTAACAACTTGCACAGCCGCACTGTGACTAACAATCCAATGAACCGTTCAGGGATCCAACAGGATATAACGTTCATTGACCAAGAAGACCCACTGCTTGGATTTCACAGCTAGCCGTTCAGGGATTCATCACAATGAATATAACGCTACTGACCATATTCCAGGATTTTCCACAATGACCCTTAGCCATTGTCATCTCAAGTATCTGATCACCACGTGATCTACTCAAGGGCCTCAACTCACAACTTTGCCGTTCAGGGATCCCTTCAGGATATAACGTTCACTTGAGGAGTCTCAATTCATTTAGTCGAATTGGCAAACTGGAGATTACAGATTGTGCTTCTTAATAAGCAAGTTTCTTCTAAGTTTAAGTACAAAGAACACACACATGTGTTCAAGCAAGTTATGAGCAATCAGCTCCTTGCTTTCCTAAGAAACTACAAAGATGTATTTAGATATTACAATTGTTGACATCTTGTAGATCTTCTTCTTCTTCGTCTTCTAGTTGAGCAAGCTTTGAGCAGCAACTCCTTTCTTCAGATCTTCAATGTAGTCCTGATGAGAAGGTAGGTTGATGACTTGACAGATCTTCAATGTTGTCTTCTTCATCAATAACTTCTGTTTGAATGTTGTTGTTGTATTGATTTGTCTTATTGAGTTTTAACAACAATCGCCATTAGTGAAATATCGATAGCTTTAAATATGTTAAGTGTTACAACGAGAACTCATCGTTGTTGCTATCTTCACAATGACTTGGTCAATTTTATAGATGAACATTCAGTTCTAGATTCTACAAGTGATCGACACATCAAAAGCAAAAACTCTTTCCATTAAATAGCCCGTAGAAATATAGCCTTTAGAGAATACTGTTGGCTGTTTGGAAAAGAGATGTTGTGATATAATGAGTTGTACTGACACATTTTCTTTTTGCAGAGGAAGAAGTGATCAGACATATTTTCTTGGGCAGTGTGTACATTTAACTCACAACGGTAATATTAAGACTTCAAAACTTCAGTGGCTTCTGATGTTAATTTGATGAAGCATGAGTAGAGTCTTCTTAGCAGAATATCAGATGCTTCAAGTCTTTCGTCGATTGAAGAAGTCCATTAGGAATCAGTCTTCAGAACTTCAGCACTTGGTCTTTAAGAACGTTATTCTATTCTGCTTCAAGTCTTCCGAATCTTCAGAGCCTGTCTTCAAAGTCTTCAGAACTTCTTATTTGAAACCTTGATCTTCAGAACTCATAAGTCTTCAGATTCTTTCTGCACTTGGTCTTCAGCGCCTTCAGCCATCAGAACTTCAAGTCATAGGAGTCTTCCGCACTTGGGTTCTTTTTAGAGTGTATTTCTTCAAAAACTTCTCTATCTTCAGAATCTCAATCACTTTCAGAGAGCATCCACAAGAGCATTGCAACAACAATCTTGGCATTCTTGGCTCTGGCTGATCATGACTAGATAAAGAAGCGTTCTTGCTTCTCGCGACTTTAGTCACACATAGTAACTTTGCATTTGTATATATTCAATCATAGTACATCTAGCTGGTGTATGTTGGTTCTGATATCTTTAGTTCTTATGATCTGCACACAACACACGTTAGACCATAAAATGGTTCTTTAACAAATACTTATTGTTATCATCAAAACACATATTGACTTGTAGAGACAATTCTTGCTCTCACAGCTGATTTTCGAAGGAGCGGGATCGTTGGAATCTGTCTCCTAGACAGGGTTGTCGTAGGAGGATTCTTTAGTTGTATCTTGCATAGTATTTGCACTCTCAGGTTGATTTTCCCATCCAGTTGGCTGGAAGTCTTCGAACCTGATACGAGAGCTTTCAGGAGCGGCGTACTTGACCATGAAGTCGTACTTGCCACTCGGTTGTCCTAAGGTGTCCCACACTTCTTTGGAATTGGAGGAGTCATCTCTTTCGATGACGTTGACCTCGGGAAAGGCATAGTTAAGGAATTCTAGTCCTGCAATATTTGCAAATTCATCATCGTACTGGATATCTTCTGAATGCCCTGAGTAATGATCCCATGATTCGGTGGGGACGCAGGTATTCTTTTCAATGATGCTCAGCTGATATGCATCGTTGGGCTGACTCTTTTGCCCCAAGTCTCCCGGGTACGGCTGCCAGATAGGCAGGCTATCCATTGGGCCATAATAGTCATGGTCAAAGTTGTCTTTCATCAGAGTGTTCTCCTCTAATGAGTTTGGTGGAGCACGACATCCTTCGGGATCACAATCTCCGTATATCATTTTGACGTCTGATCTTGGTATATATCTCGGACTCTGTGCGGGATAGCAAAATGGCGTAGGCACCTCTCCTTGAGACATATAATCGTCCTCGTTAAGATAGGACTTCCACTCTTTATCTGTATCGGAGGAATCACCCTCGTTAATGGTATGTACTTCTTGAGAAAATGGGTGAAGGAAACCTCCATTGCGGAAGAAGTCCTGAATGGGATGAAAACTTTCATCGTTATAGCAGTCTGGGTACAGGTTAAAGAAAAACCAAGACCTTTCTTTGTTTTGTTATCCGTAGGAATGACAAGCTATCCACATCCTTTTGCATTGTTATTCTTGATCACTTTGAGAGCATCTTTGTACGAGGAAATCGATGTTCCTTTTTCTGATTGGTTGTCATTGCTCACTGAAAGTGCTTGGAACTAGGTTCCTACAACCTCCTCGGGTTCTACATAAGTGGATGATGATAAGTTGCTCACGATCAAGGCTTGCTCTACATAGACTGTGACTAGTTGGTCGTTCTTGACAAACTTTAACTTTTGGTGAAGTGTCGAAGTGATAGCCCCATCCTCATGTATCCAAGGTCTTCCTAACAAACAGCTGTATGTTGTCAGAATGTCCATGACCTAGAAAGCGACTTGGAAAGTGTGAGGACCGATAGTTATGGGAAGGTCGACTTCGCTGATAACTGTTTTTCGGGATCCGTCAAATGCTTTGACGATGACCTCACTTCCTCTAATCGAAGATCCTTTAAAGGATAGTCGCATTAAAGTGGATTTCGGCATAACATTTAGAGTTGATCCGATGTCTACCAGTACGCTGGGTAAAGTATCGTCCTAGAAGTTGACTGTAATATTTAGTGCCATGTTGTGATTTTGGCCCTCTTTCGGCAGTTCCTCATCACTGAATCCTAAGTTGTTGCAGAAAGTGATGTTGGAGACGATATTATCAAATTGTCTTATTGTTACATCTTGTTCCACAAAGGCCTGCTCTAAGACTTTATGTAGAGCCTCTCTGTGAGCTTCGGAACTGAGTAAAAGAGATATCACAAAGATTCTTGAAGGAGTTTGCAATAGTTGATCAACAATGTTGTACTCACTTTTCTGGATGAGCTTCAGCATCTCATCATTGTTCTTTGAAAGGTCGGGATCACTGGATTGCCCGACTGGTTGATTAGGAACTTCTATTTGAGGTTCCTTTTCTCTAGTAGGTTCTCCAACTCCTCGGTTGAAGATTCGACCACTCCGGGTTACTCGACTGATGTCTGCAATATTCACAACGAAGGGTAATGGAATTTCCTTTCCATTCTCAAGTGTTGTTGCATTGTATTTATAAGGGATTGCCTTATTTGATTTGTACGGTACTGGTCCCAGCAGATAGATAACTACAGGAGCCTTTTGATTTTTCTGACCATCGTAGCCAGCCTCAATTGGTTCGAGGTTGAGAATCTTTCCATTATCAAGAGAAACTCTTGATTCATAGAGTAGAGGGATTATGGCGCACACATCTTTGGCCACTTCTCGCTTTGGGATCAAGACAACTTCTTTGCCTTGATTGGGAAAGTAGTCTGACATTATGTTAATTAAACCAGAGCTTGAACATGGTTGAATCTCTTTATGGTCCAACTGGCCTTGAATGACTGCTCATACGAGGTAGCATCCTTGGTTATCCTCTGAGCAAACTATACAGCGCTTATTGTTATATGGTGGGACCCGACCACGTCCGCTTTGTATGCAGTGTAACATCACTAGATCTGTTTCCATTGATCAAACATCTTAACTTTGATACCTAGTAGGGTTCCCATCAGTCATACTGATTTGTTATGTGTCTCCATCTAGATAGATCAGAAGCCACCACTGGTTCAACAAGTGTTGCAGCGTTCTTTGAACGAGAGCACATCCTTGGTCACTCTCACAACATACTCTGCAGTTCTGATACTCATGTGAAGTCAGAAAACCGAGCTGAACTTGCTTAGCGTGTAACTCCACCAAGCTGGTATTCATCAAGCGAATATCAAAGATTTAAATCATATTCACTTGATAATGACTTCTATCGCGGTAATCCTGAATCCATCTAAGATCCATCTGACGCTGGAGGGCCTCTTGTACAAAAGAGCATCCCTGATTGTTTACCGAGCAGACCATATAGGAATTGTAATCGTTCCGTGGCAGATTATGATGTTGGCTTTTTCCTTGAGTGCATTGCCACCAAGTTAACATTCCTCGCATGGATGTCGTGGTTTTGAATGATGTTGGAATTTGTATAAGTCATGTTGACCTTGCGAATTCGGTGATCTTGGATCCATCTGAGATCCATCTATTCCTGTAGAGCTGATTGCACCACAAAACATCCTTGATTGTCTTTAGAGCAGGTTTCACACCGGTGATAGTTATGAGATGGTATATGACCGTAGCCACTCTGTCTGCAATGCATCTTGACCATGTTAGTTCCCAATAAGAGTACATTATGAATTTGATAGTTGTGCTTAGACTCTTCCTCTATCAAATTTACCGCAGCTTTCTCGTGTTGAGGGAACGGGTTTGTCTGAACATTTGGATTTGTATCCTTGAAGGATAAGACCCCGTTCCTGACAAGCTTCTGCACATCAGATTTGAAGCTGAGACAGTTTTCTATGTTATGCCATGGTCCTCCTTGATGGTAAGGGCAAGTCTGATCCGTTTTAAACCAAAAAGGCGGATTCTCCGGTATCGCAAGAGGAGCCCTGGTTTAGACGTGCCCCTTGACCAGTAGTAGTGGAAACAATTCTGCGTACATCATTGGTATAGGGTCGAACCCTGGTGGTCGTGTTGTACAGTTGTTATTGTACAGAGGACGAGCCTGCTGAAGAGGTTGTTGTGTCCTTTGTTGATATTGTTGTTGATTCGGTTGGCTTTAAGCAACTTGAGGTTGATACGTTGGAACAGGCGCAGGGTTGATAGCAGGAACTACAGCTGCTACTGGTTGGTACCTTCGCCTTTGCTTTCCAAGAGAGATATTACCAATATCTTGCTCTTTTTTCTTTGGGAAAGCACTACCGTATCTTTTGGTACTGCTTGATGGTCCAGCATCTTTGACTAGACGTCTTTCTCGGACTACTTCTTCAAGATGAACTCACACGCTTACCATCTCAGTAAAGTCGTTGGGCGTACTGGCGACCATTCAGTCGTAGTAGAAGGAACTCAAGGTTTTCAAGAAGATTTTTGTCATCTCTTTTTCCTCAAGAGGTGGACAAATCTGGGCTACAATTTCTCGCCATCTCTGAGCATATTCCTTAAAAGTTTCTTTGTCCTTCTACGACATGGCTCTATGTTGATCTATGTCCGGTGCCATGTCCAGATTATACTTATACTGCTGAACGAAGCCAGTGCCAAGATCTTTGAAAGTGGCGATCTTAGTGCAGTTTAAACCCATGTACCATTTGAATGCGGCATCGGTTAAACTATCTTGGAAGTAGTTGATCAGTAGCTGTTAATTCTCTGTCTGAGTTGACATCTTTTGAGCGTACATCACCAAATGACTTTGAGGGCAAGAGTTGCCCTTGTATTTCTCAAATTTGGGCACCTTGAATTTGTGCGGAATTTTCACATTGGGAACCAAACAAAGGTCTGCGGTGTCTTTTCCGAATAGATCCTGATCGTGAATGCCATGCAGCTCCTTATACATCTCCAGGAACTGTTCCTGGAACTCATTCAATATGTCGTACATACCTTTATTTCCACCAGAAGGTATTGGTGGAATCTGTCCTTCCGGGATAATGTGTACCATGGGTGGCAGTATAGTCATTACGGCAGTGACTCTTGGTGCTTCACTATCCCGAAGTTTGTAACCTTCAGGAGTTGCTGTTATGCCCCTAGCATCTTCGCTTTCCTGAAGTTTGTAACCTTCAGGCTTAATGGTTCCTGCTGTAGTTTTCGGATCTTCCGTGATCGGCGGAATATATCCTTCTGGGATATAGTTGAGTGGCATGCCCCAGGGACGATCTTTAGGCATGTTGTACCGAGGATCATACTTTTCCACTATGGGCATAGATGTGATCTCTGAGATCACAGTCCTTTGCTGTTGTTTCTGAGCTGTTGCCAGAGATTGCATGTCATTATGAAGTTTTCTCAAATCCTCTTTCAGAGTGTCGATTTCTTCTCTCAACTCTCTGTTATCCTCCTCGAGATCATCCATTTTCTTTTGTCGATTGGCCTGAGTATTGTACGAATGAGACAGTTTGACTCTAGAACCGAGGTACAAACGTGAGATTCGAGGGAAGGAGAATGCGTTATGTGAGAATGATGAATGATATGCAATGATTATATTAAAAAAAAATTTAATCAAAAGAAACTTCAACAATTGGATTGCGAATATCATACAGTGGGGAAACCCCGTTTTATTGAATTCAAAGATTGCGGAATGGAAATACAGTAATTTGCAAAGTGTTGTAAAAGGAAATGTCTAAGCTTATGGACCCTGAGTCCTCTCTGAGGAGGGCTCAAGTGCTAGTTCTGGTATTTTCCTTTTCTTTGAACGGGGCTCTTGAGCCATTGTCGGGTTGTCATCCTTTTGCCAAGTGAAAGGAGCGAGCAAATTCCTTCGGTCTTCTTGATTCTCTACAGCATGTTGTTGTAAAATCTTGATCAGAGCATCTTTTTCTTTTAACAGTTGTTGCATTTTGTTACACTCCACATTGAGAATACGGTACTTGTTCTTCCAAGATTTCTTTTCCCGTTGAACTTTGTTGAGAGTGACCTGAAGTTTTTCCGTATCAGACATAAAATAAAGGACATATTCCTTTAATGGAAAATCTTCTTGATGAGGGCAAGGCATCCTCAGCTTGAGAGCTCTAGTTTATACCCAGTGGAGATAAGGTTCCACAGAGACACAGTCTGGTTTTCCTATATACTCTCTTCCTTTCCTGTGAACATGTTTCCAGGGATGCACTATTTCTGTCTTTAGTGCCCTGTTATTTTCTCCTTCCTTGAAGAAAAGACCTTCCAGATGAACATTACGCGGGATACGTCTCATCGGGTATCCGAATTGACGGTGAACTAAAATTGGATGATAGTTGATTCCCCTTTAGTTCCTATGAGGGGTACATTGGGGAAATTTCCACAATGGTCAATGATTCTTATCCCGTCATAGATCCGATTGTACCAATCTATGTCAGAGTTGGTAAGAGAGATGATTCTTTGTGACCAACGTAAAGTACTCTATGATCCCAAAAAGCAGCAGACTTGGGTAAGTGGGAAGTGAACCATTTGTATAGCAGGGGTACACAGCATGTGATCATTCCTCCACTGTACAAATTCCTTAAGTGTACAGAATGATAAGCATCTGCGAGCAAGGTCGGTACAAGATTTCCAATTAGAAATATCTTAATGGCATGGATATCAATGAAGTTATCAATGTTGGGGAACAGAAATAACCCGTAGGTAAGCAAAACAAAGACGCTCTCGAAAGCAATCACGTTCCTTATACTAGCAAAGTACACAGCTTTCTTTACTAAAAACTGAGCTGGTAAACCTTGGATTCCACCCTTAATGGTCATGTGAGTCCTGACTTCTGACTCAACCAAATAGATTGCTCTTGTAATGGTTTGATCCTTTGGAATTTCTTCCAGTCCAGAAAAGGGAGCTTGGTCAGTGATGGGTAAATCAGTCAGGTGAGACTACTCCTCCAGTGTTGGTGCTAGTTGATAATCTGGGAATATGAAACAATGATAGACCAGATCGCAGAACTGAATCAGTGTGGCCAAGATTCATTCAATTACATGGACCCTTAACAGAGACAGCAGTCCTCCGTACTTACCTTTGAAAGCATCAGGGTTAGTGATCATCCTTGGCAACCCTCTTAAATCCTCTAGTTTTGGAACCTTGAAGGTATACTTGTGAGTCTTCCTTCTACCGAAATCCATAACACAATCTTTCTCTCTGATATTTGCAATCATTGTTTTAGTTTAATTTGAAAAAGAGACTAGAAAAAACATAGAAAACAAAAACATAGAAAAAACATGGGGTCAAAGGTTCAGTGTCATGAAGTCATGGCTCTACCTATCCTCAAAGGTTATACTATGGTGATTTTTTGTACCTGTCCTCAAAATCATTGACCCCTCTTGGGATAACAACAACATACTGGTTCACCCGAGCGAGCTGCAGTATCTTAGAGTGATCTCAAATGATGGTAGTATCGCGTGACAACTATTTCCGATAGCTTCCGCACTACAAAATAGTAACATGGTCTCCGCCTACTAAATCCTCATTTTCATGGATACCACAATCAAAAAATCTGCTTTCAACAACCAAAGTCGTTTAGTCATTGAATCCGCAAAGGGTATCTCCACTGATTCGATGGTCTACCAGAGTCTCTTAATTGGGAGTCACTCCCTGTAAGATTACCCATCTAATGCCATCACTTATCTTAGGTGTCACTCAAACTTTCCAAATGCGGCATCACCCAAAGTCCCATTAGCAGAAAGATAAACACGGATATCAAGTAGGAAAAGCGATATATATATATATATATATATATATATATATATATATATATATATATATATATATATATATATATATATATAAATTCCTAAAACTAACATCCTAGACCTTTTAAGAGCCATAATCCTAGTCCTATACAGACAATGACTCCCCAGTAGATTCGCCATTTTACTATTGGAAAATGGGGACGATGCCCCAAGGATCATTCTAAGGACTCCCTAGCAGAGTCGCCATTTTACTGTTGGAAAATAGGGACGATGCCCCAAAGATCATTCTAAGGACTCCCCAGTAGAGTCGCCATTTTACTTTTGGAAAATGGGGACGATGCCCTAAGAATCATTCAAAGGACTCCCCATAAGAGTCGCTATTTTACTGTAGCGAGCGATTTTTGTCGGTGACGCGACCACCTTATTGCTGGTTTTTGGGTTTCTCCCCACAATGAGGAGGGGGTGCTACTTTCTGATTTCTTATTTATCTCATGAAGCTGGAAGGGAAAGGGAAGGTATCTAAAACTAACCTTGCACGCGAAAGTTTAACTAAACAAATGCTTAAAGAGATTTGGGGGTCCGGGATCAGGTTATACAATGGGGAGTTGTTAATTATCCATCCTATATATGGTTATCCACAGGTTGTTAGCTTCAGGTTTTGCTTTATACTTGATGGTGTTTATCCGTTAATGGGTTGGGAAAGTTTCTTGGGAAAGTATGAGAGAGAGAGTGTGTTGATGTTGATGTTCGGTTTTTTCCGATGTTTTTGGTAAGGTACTGGACCTAAGTTTGATTGATGTGTGAAGGTGCTAGACCTAGAGTGTTTGATTAGGTATGCTTGCTAAGATTTCGCAATCTTATGCCTACGTATTCCCGTTTAAACGAAACAGGGAAATTAGAGAAATCATAGTTCCTCCTATTCTAAGGGAGGAAAAATATATTTGGTGCCTTGTTCAAAGCCCAAGATTGAAGTTAAAAGGGTTTATTTGTGTCTTGTTCAAAGCCCATGATTTAAGCTAAAAGGTTTAACTGAGAGAGAATTTGCCATCTCTAAAGGGGAGACATCTGGTCTGTTTATCATAATTGTTGGGTGACCGTTTCTAAAGGATGATTACTTTAACTAGGATATGTGAATCCAGCAATGCCATAATTTCCTTTAGAGGGGTGGTATCCAGAAGGAGAAAACTTTAACTCAGTGTAGAGCAATGCCATTTTCCTTAGGAATTTCTCACGCTAAGAGAAGGACAGTTGTGTGGATGTAAATAATCCAGAGGCTTGCCGCTTACAGAAATTAGATGAAAGAGAGGATTTACCAGGACAAAAGATGGACAACAGCTTGGATATTTGAATCAGCAAGTGTGCCACTTACAGCAATTATCTGGGATTAGGGTTTGTTTGATTTTTCTGTTTTGACATGGGATAAACAGAGAAATGACTTCCTACATAGAGATATTGATTTTCTCTCAGAGGATGTTGATTTTTGTGTGCCTTGATCAAAGCCCAAGGAGGAAGCTAAGAGGTTGATTGACTCCACTAGGGAAGTCCTTATACAAAGCCTAAGAGGAGGCTGAAAGAAGGCTGACTCAATAAGGGAGTGTTTATCTGTCTTATACAAAGCCCAAGATTGAGGCTAAAAAGAGACTGACTCTTTGGGGATATCATTATGCAAAGCCTAAGAGGAGGCTAAAAGTTTTACTTTTCGGGGGAAATTGTTCTATCTGTCTTGTACAAAGCCCAAGATTGAGGCTAAAAAAAGGTTTTGACTCCGCCGGGGAGGTTTGTATGTGTTTTGTAGAAGATTGAGGCTGAAATGGAAAATTTAACTGACTCGGGTGAGGATATTTTAGGTGTCTTGTACAAAGCCCAAGACGGAGGCTAAAAGGATTTGACTCTGCTGGAGAGTTTTATCTGTCATGTACAAAGCCCAAGATGGGAGGCTGGGAGGAATTGTCTCCGCTGGAGTAGATATTTGTCCCCAAGCTTAAGAGAAGGTTATGAAAATTTGTGCCTTGTACAAAGCCCAAGATTAAGGCTAAAAGGGTTTAACTCAACAAGAGAGTGCTTTTATTTGTCCTGTACAAAGCCTAGGATTGTGGCTGAACAAGCTGGAGAAATCATTATACACAGCTTGAGAGGAGACTAACTCCTACTAGAGGAAATCATTATACAAAGCCTACGAGGAGGCTGACAAAGATGGACTCAACAAGAGAGTGTTCTTATTTATCTCGTACAAAGCTCGAGATTGAGGCTAAAAGGGTTGACTCAACAAGAGAGTGTTAAAAGGTGATTGAATCAACATGAGAGTCTGAAAAGTGGTTGACTCAACAACAGAGTCTGAAAAGTGATTGACTCAACAAGAGAGTCTGAAAAGGTTAGCTCTGCTGGGGAGTATCATTTGTACACAACCCAAGAGGAGGCTAAATGTGCTGAGGAAATATCCTTATACAAATCCTAAAAGGAGACTAAATTATGCTGGGGATTATTAAGATCCCAAGGCAGGTCCAAATGGGGAATCAACTCTTGCTGAGTGTCATACCCCAAATTTTGACCACTAAGATTTCCCATCATTGTGCAAATCATCATCACAATATGGATGAACCATCATACTTCATCAATCTCCCCAAAGATGGGTGAGCATTCACTACTATCAAACTTAGGGTTTCAAGCCCTCTCAGAGCTCTTAGACAAAGGATCAATCAAGGAATAACATGATCTTAAACTTGTCTAACCTCTCAAACACCTACAAAGAATCAAGAGGACTCCCACAGCAAGAATCAAACACAAGGTTGCAGCATTCTAAGTGGATCAAGCCTCAAGTTCACCAGTGTCACCAAATTAGGGTTTGGTCGACCAGGGCCTCCAGATGGAAATTTTCCTTTGGAAAGGAGCCATTGCTTCAAAACACAACTTGAATTACTCCATGAGACTTCGTGGACCCAATCATCAAGTCAATTTAGCCCTAGGGGAAGCATTCATCAAAAATCAAGAATTAGGGTTTCTTGACCTAACTCACCCCTAAGTTGACTTTTGGGACAAAATAGGAGCCAAGACCTCAAGACATGATTTGAGGGTCTCCAATACACTACATTGATCCATTTGAAACAATGGATTGATCCAGGAAGCTTGATTCCCAAGTTTCAAGTTCATTAGAACCACAGTTAGGGTTTCGCGGAAAAAGTCAACTGTACCTTTGACTGTTGATCAGGACATGCTCCCAAACCCTAGGACATGATTCAATACACCCTATATGTAGCGTGGTTTTTGTGGTTTCGAATCACTATCGCTTTGGTACTACAGTTCGATTCATTTTTTATCCTACTGAAGATGATGAAGGAATGGAAATAGATGTCTCAAACTAACCCTGCTTGTAAACTGAGGTTAAACACTCAAAACTGTTGGTTTACAGATGCGGCTTTAGTTCGTGGGTCTCTCTCTGCTTATTTTGTTCAGAACCAAATACCGGGATTGTTCATGGGGAATTTGTTGGGATCCTGCGCCAGATTGGATGGAGGTAGGGGACTTTAGGTTTTTTCTTTGATTAGTGTGCTCGCTAAGATTCTTTTTCAATCTTATGCCTACGTATTCCCGGGATAGGGAAATCAGAGCGATCGTAGTTCCTCCTATTCTATGGGAGGAAATGTTGTTTTGGTGTCTTGTTCAAAGCCCAAGACATGAAGCTAAAGGTGGTTTATATCTTGTTCAAAGCCCAAGATGTGAAGCTGAAGGGTCTATTTGTATCTTGTTCGAAGCCCAAGATGTGAAGCTAAAAGGGTGTTGACTTTAGAGAGAATTGTCATCTCTAAAGGGGAATATTTGGCCTGTTTGGCACGACTGTCGGGTGACTGATTATAAAGGAGAATTACTTTAACTGGGATATGTGAATCCAGCAATGCCATAATTTTCTTTATAGGGGATTTTCAACCTGAAGGAGAAGACTTTAACTCAGTTTAGAGCAATGTCATCTTTCCTTAGTAATTTCTTATGCTAAAAGAGGGAGAGTGGCGTGGATGTAAATAATCCAGAGGCTTGCCGCTTACAGAAATTAGACGAGGGAAAAGGAGTTGTTGATGTTTGTATGCTGTGACCAAAGTATGATTTGATGCTAAAAGGTTGATTGAATCAAACGGGGTTTCTTTATACAAAGCCTAAGAGGAGGCTATTGACCCAACAAGAGGATGCTTTTGTGTCTCGTACGAAGCTCGAGATAGAGGCTAAAAGGGTTGACTCAACAAGAGAGTGTTTTTATATGTGTCTTGTACGAAGCCTAAGACGGAGGCTAAAAGGGTTTGACTCAACAAGAGAGTCTTTTATACTCACCAAGAGAGTGATTTGTATCTCGTACGAAGCCCGAGATAGAAGCTAAAGGTGATCGACTCAACAAGAGAGTCTTTTTATACTCAACAAGAGAGTGATTTTGTATCTCGTACGATGCCTAAGATGGAGGCTGAAAATGTTTGACTCAACAAGAGAGTCTTTTATACTCAACAAGAGAGTGTTTTTGTGTCTCGTATGAAGCCCGAGATGGAGGCTGAAAAGGTTTGACTCAACAAGAGAGTCTTTTATACTCAACAAGAGAGTGATTTTGTATCTCGTACGAAGCCCGAGATGGAGGCTGAAAAGGTTTACTCTGCTGGGGAGAATCATTGTATAAAGCCCAAGAGGAGGCTAGGGTTACTCTTTCAGTTGAGTGACGGGTCCAGTATGTTGGTTAAAAGAGAAAATCAGTTCTTATATGGGTACTGTTGTACTCATGGATTTGATCTGGGGACCGGGATTATTTCCTGTTCTTTAAGGAAACGGGGAATCCGAAGGGTATTGAGACTGCCCAAGTCTACGGGTGTTTTTTCCTAATTTTGAAAGGAACTTGAGAATGTCTTCGAGACTCAAGGAGGTTAGACTGTCCAAGTCTAGAATTTTTTCTTTTGTACTATGCTTAAGAGAGATCCAGAGACAGTATGTTCGCCGTAGAAAGATCTAGACTCTTTGAAAGACTGTTCTGTTAAGATGACTAATTTATGTTCCTATGCCTTTAAGAGGTCGTCGGGACAATTTGTACGAAGCCCAAGAGGAGGCTAGAAAAACTTTTAAGAATCCGAAGGGATAATTTGTACGAAGCCCAAGAGGAGGCTATCTTCCCGGAGGAAGAATCATTATACGAAGCCTAAGAGGAGGCTGTGAAAACTTCTAAGAAGCCGACAGGTCCTTGTACAACTCCCAAGAGGAGGCGGGGATGCTTTTAGGAAGCCTGTGGGTCTGCAAATCCCGAGAAGTTCAAGACATGCCATTCACTAAGAATAGATCAAGCCAGGAAAGTTCGAGAATTTGGAAGAAACTCAAGAAATGCCATTCACGGAGAAAATATCATATCTGGGGAGTCAGAGTTTCTTTGACAATTTCTAAGGGTGACAGTCTGAGAAAGGGTTCACCGAGAATGCTGCCTTTCACGTCTCCATATTGTTTAATCCCAAGAGGAGGGAAGACTGTATCTGGTAATCCTATGGGGATCTAGTTTTGTTTGTATTTAAGAGTGACCAACAGGCTTTACCTAGTGCTAGACGTAGTTGCTGGGGAAAACTCTAAAATAACTATACTAGTATTACACAATTGATATTTGCAAGTATATAAATGTTTGTGAAAGAATACTTACAGTGAGCAGCCCCACAATACAGTTATATATATGACAGCGGTAGAGAAAGCAGGTAAACACTTACTCGGTTGTAGAGCTTCCATGCTGTTTTAATAGTTTGTTCAACAAAGAAAGCTTTGATAACAATATTATATACAAAATCAAAGGAGAAAGTGCTTTGAAAGAATTGTTGGGGCTTACAGCTCAAGGAGAGGCCCAAGATTTTATCAGTGATTGCACTGTTGTTTGTACAGGGACTTATACAAGTGACTGAGGCCCAAAAAGGTTTTCTGTACAAAGGGATGGGTCTTAAACTCTCTTAAGAGGCCCAAAATGATTGAAAGTGAACAAAGATGGGTCTTATAGCTCAAGGAGAAGCCCAATGGTTAATTTTGAAAAGGGCGACGATCGCGCCGAGGTTTTGAAAACACCGTGGGTCTTATACAATGACTGAGGCCCAAAAGTTTTTGGTTTCAAAAGGGGATTGGGTCTTACACTCTATTAAAGGCCTAAAATGGTTTTGAATGGGTCTTATAGCTCGAGGAAAGGCCCAGATGGTTTGTTTAAAATGGGCGATGATCTTGTCGAACTTTTGAAATACAACGACACTTATACAACATTTGAGGCCCAAAATAGGTTTGTATTTACAAAGGATTAGGTCTTACACTCTATTAGAGGCCCAAAATGTTTTTAAAAGGTTTGATAAGGGTTGAATTAACCAAAACCCTAATTTGTTTCCAAAATGTATTTTAATTGAATAAAAAATTCAATTAAAATGATCAAAATTGTTTAACATGTGGAAAACAAATTGTGATCATGGATTAATGTTTCAAAAATCAAGTTTTGACCTACAAAATGATTAGAAATCATTAAAATTTACAAAATCAAGAAGGAAAAAATATTTTAAATGTCAAAAAGAATTAAAATATTAATTCTTGGCAAAAATATCAATTATATGAAATAAATAATATTTTTGGGTAAAATAAAATATTTTAACATTTTTGTCAATTATTAAAAAAAGAATCAACTCAAAATCATTAAAACTCAGAGAGAAATTAATTTTTGAATCAATTAAATAAAATCACAAAATTCAAATATTCAAATATTTGAAAAAGGGCGCCAAGAACATGGCAAGAACACGCGCCCTTCCTCTATTTCTGCAGATTTACGTTTACTATCCAATCTCACTGAATACTTGATTATATAATGCAATCTACATATCAATCTACTCGTTTCAACCTCACGATCATGTCTATGGTCTTTAATTTCATTTATTTTAAGCATGGAATAAGAAATCAAAGAGAAACCTCAAGAACCCTAAATTCTGCATGAAGGTTCAGAAATTCCATACACGATTCATACAAAGAAATTGATTGAGGGTAAACACTCTATGCATGATTATGGACATATGGCCAAATTATTGTGCAGCAAAAAATGCATGGATCATAGAGTTAGAAGAGCTCATGCTCACCTCTTGCAGCTGGTCATCGTGTTTTGGATTAGAGGTGTTACAGCTAGGTTCCAATGATCTAGATAGCTTCCCTAGGTGCCATGGAGTGTGTCTGGATGCTTGGAATGGATTGAAATGATCTGGAGCTTGAGATGGTACCCCAACTGCAAATTTGTCAAAGGCTTGAGCAATTGGCTAGTGATTTTGTGATTTTGGTGTTCCAGATGTTATGTGAGTGTTTGGATCACTTCTATATGATGTTTATGAGGTGTGAGTGTGTGATTGGTTTGGTTGGAATTGCTCTCAAGATCAAAACTCGATAGTGACTTGCTTTGGAAGGCAAATTTGGAAGTGAGAAGGTGATTTTGAGGAAAGCATATGATTGATGGCTTTGGTGTACTCAAACTAAGCACAAATAAGCTCTATTTATAGTAGAGCAAGTTTGTTTTGGGATCAATAGTGAATGACAACTACAGCAGAGGTTTGGACAATGTTGATCAATGGGAATCCAAGTCTCCTCTAGCCATTGACTAGAGGTTAGGGCACAAAGTTGTGGTTCCCTAGTTGTTGGATCATTCTCGACTAAATTCAGTTGCAACTGTGTCAGTCCATGCCACCTTGGTGCATCCATTAAATGCTCCAATCCAAAATTGGAGTCTTGTCCCTCTTTTAGGGATTTATAGGTTTGGCATGCTACTTCTTGTTCCAAAGACTTTGGAGGCTTGGATCAGTGTTTGTTCCCTTTAGATTTGATCCTCAGATGTGTCCAAAATGATGACAAGGCTAGGAATTATCTTATTTTTCCAAATCGAACAAAAGTGCAAAATTCTGCCTAGCCTTGGCAGTTTTCAGCAAGGCATATTGCCATTGTCATATCTCATGGCTCAAGTGGAATTTGATGGAGTTCTTGGCTATTTTGGATAGCCCTCATATGATACAATAACTGTTTGATCATAATTGGTTTTGACACTTTTTGGATCCAAGTAAAAAATGCCCCTACAATTGGAAAAAAGTGAAGGCAGATTGTGATTTAGTGAAAATTTCACTAAGTGTTGGAAAAAAAGTGACATTTTCACTTTTTGTGATTTTGATCATTCCATAACTCAAAATCCATGATGAATTGGAATGAGGTGTAGTTGAAGCTTTTGTAGAGGGTAATGAGAGCTATAAATCTAGCTTTGGACGGGAAAAAATGGCCTTGTGGTTTAGGAGTTATGATCCTCCAAAGTTGGTACCCTAGCCACTTTGTTCCATAACTTAGAAAATTTCTAAGTTTTTTATGGTTACCCCTTTTACAAGTTATCCAACTTTTCTTGATTTTTCTTATGAATGATGATTCCAATCACACATTAACACCATTTTAGGGCCAAAGAACCATAATTGTGAAAAATTTCAAAAAGTCAAAGTTTGACTATTGTGCACAGTTGACTTTTTGTCAAATGAATTCCAAACTGTGCAATCCTCTATGAAATCAAGTCCTTGACCTAAATAAAACTTGATGGATTGATTTAATAGGTGTTATAGGGTTTATTGAATCATGTCTTAGGGTTTGGGAGCATGTCCTGGTCAAAAGTCAAAGATACAGTTGACTTTTTCCACGAAACCCTAACTGTGGTTCTGATGAAATTGAAACTTGTTGCTCAAGCTTCTTGGATCAATACATTGTTGCAAATGGATCAATGTGATGTATTTGAGACCCTTAAATCCCCTCTTGAGGTCTTGGCTCATGTTTTGTCCCAAAAGTAAACTTAGGGGTGAATTAGGTCAAGAAACCTTAATTCCATATTTTTTTGTTGAATGCATCCCCTAAGGCTAAATTGACTTGATGATTGGGTTCATGAGATCCCTTGGAGCATCATAGGTTATGCTTTGAAGCATTGGCTCATGCTTAGAGGAAAATTTCCATCTGGAGGCCCTGGTCGACCAAACCCTAATTTGGTGACACTGGTGATCTTAAGGCTTGATCCATCTAGCAGGGAGAAGCCTTGTGCTTAATCCTTGAAGTGGGAGTCCTCTTGATCCTTTGTGGATGTTTGAGAGGCTAGACAAGTTGAAGATCATGTCATTTCTTGTTGATCCTTTGTCTAAGAGTTCTGAGAAGGCTTGAAACCCTAAGTCTGATTATAGTGGATGCTCACCCATCTTTGGGGAGACTAATGGTTCATCCATATGGTGATGATGATTTGCACAATGATGGGAAATCTTAGTGGTCAAAATTTGGGGTATGACAGATGCCCCTATTTAATCTTCTTGGACCCGAAGGTGTGAATGGCGAAGGTATTCGGACATTCGGGGTGCAAGAGGATTAAATATCGGAATACCCGAAATTTTGATGGTGGTTATGAATGGCAGTTCGCGCATCCTTCCTCTTTTACTAAGCAATGATGCTTAGAAAAGTTAAACTTCCCCTCGATCCTGGTTTCCTACCAAGGAATTGGTCTCAGTTTCTGATTTAAACTTCCCCTCGATCCTGGTTTCCCACCAAGGAACTGGTCTCAATATCTGGAATAAACCTCCCCTCGATCCTGGTTTCCTACCAAGGATATGGTCTCAATTTCTGATGTAAACTTCCCCTCGATCCTGGTTTCCCACCAAGGAACTGGTCTAAGTTTCTTTTGTCAATAAACTTCATTGACAAGGGACGCTATGTGTAGCGGTTTTCCTCAAACTTTTCGCCGAATTTTCCTGGGGAAATGCCATTTGATGGAAAAAGTGGTGGGGAAAACGAGTCTCTTGAGAGACTGCTTTTCCTTGGGGTTACCACATCATACTTTTCTCGGGATCTTCTTGGAGAAATGCCATATGATGTGATCCAATTTTGAGGTTCCGATGACCTTTTCGTCAGTGAATTTTTCGGAGAAAAACTGCTGTACTGCCGAATCTCTGATTAAGAGGCTTTCTCTTGGGATTTTCCTTAATCCGGGAAAGCGAAGATATCATCTTCAATAGCGAAGAGTGGTGTTTTTCGGAAGCTCTCTGGCTCTTCAGAGGTTCAAGTTATCAAAGTCGTCAAAGAACCACCTTCAATCCAGAAATAAACTAGAGGAGAGATCGCTTAGATGATTCATTTCCTGACGAGGAAAGAACTGACGACTCGATTGAGAGGACTATTATCACTAGGGAACAAGACCGACTAAAGTGATAGTGATGTAATATGAATATGAATGTAAATCAATAATGCATGATGTATGTATGTATATGCTGACAAAACTGACGCGACATACAGACTAGTAGATAAACACGGCTGGATACTCGGCCACAGTGGGGGATAAAAAGTATCACTGGTTCATGATAGCAATTCTGCCTTGCTTAGGAGAGATAGTCCCTGTCAGGAGCTATGTTAGTCGGGCTTAGGAGATAAGAACTCTGCCGGGGGTGTCAGATGAAACAATGGTCTCTGACATAGCTGATCCTTCATTCAGGTGCACTGGTTTAGAAGGAGTACTTTGATTCGGTACTTTGAAGCTTAACCTCCTTTGGGAGAAGCGATCGATGTTCTTTCGATGTTCAACAGTCAAAAGAAATTGCCATCTTTATTTTAAGCAGAAAAATTTTACAAGTAAATTCATTTTTGTTTTATTTCAAGAACCGTTGTTCATGCTAAAATGTCGTTCCGTAAAGCTAAAACAAATGAGAATTGCAAACAAAAGCACAAGAGCTCAAATTTTATTGATAGGATGGAAATCAACCAAGCGCGTGATTCCATAGAGTATTTACAAAGTTAGAAAATGGTAATTTAAGGGAAAAGGGCTACATTGAAACATAATGACCACTATCCTTCTACCAACTTTGAATTTTGGACATCCTGAGCTTCTATCGAAGATGACCTTGACTGGCGTTTTCCTGACCGATGGCATTACTGCTGCTGAGGGATTTGCCCCTTTGTTGAACATAGTTACTTGCCATTATCCCTAATTTTTGTCTGGATTGTACTGTGATGTTTCCAATACACCGGGATGATTTTTGATCATGTCTCTAATTTTTGCCTGGACCGCCCTTTCGAGTTTTCAATCCACCGAGACGTTTTTTTTATTTTATTTAGGCGAAGTATTTCTTGACTACGTCAACATTTGTGGGGTAGGAAAATTCCTCTCCATCCATGATTGCGAGTCTCAAGGCACCGCTTGAGAAGGCTTTCTTGACCACATATGGGCCGTCATAATTCGGAGTCCATTTGCCCTGAGAATCAGTGAAAAATGATTGTATCTTCTTGAGCATGAGGTCTCCTTTCCTGAAGACGTGAGGTCGGACCTTTTTGTCAAACGCCTTCTTCATTCTTTGTTGATACAACTGACCATGGCATAGTGCCGTGATTCGCTTCTCTTCGATCAGATTTAGTTCATCATGTCGACTTTGACACCATTCAGCTTCTGTAAGCTTAGCTTCCATTAATACCCGAATTGATGGGATCTCTACTTCGATGGGGAGCACTGCTTCCATGCCATATACTATAGAGAAAGGGGTTACCCCTGTTGAAGTGCGGACAGATGTGCGATAACCTCGAAGAGCAAAGGGCAGCATTTTGTGCCAGTCTTTGTAGGTTACAACCATCTTTTGAACGATCTTCTTGATGGGTTATAGAGTCAACTTGGGTCAATATAGAGATGAGTTATAGTGTTCGATCTTGAACTCTGTGCACAACTCTTTCATCATCTTGTTGTTCAAGTTAGATCCATTATCCGTAATGATCTGGCTTGGAACACCATAACGGCAGATGATATTGTTTTTGATAAATCGGACTACCACTTGTCGGGTTACATTAGCGTATGACGCTGCTTCGACCCACTTGGTGAAGTAATCAATGGCTACCAGGATGAACCGATGTTTGTTTGAAGCTTTGGGCTCAATCACGCCAATCATGTCGATTCCCCATATGGAAAAAGGCCATGGGGAAGAAAGAGCTTTGAGATGTTTAGGCGGTACATGGATTTTGTCTGAGTATATCTGACACTTGTGACATCTCCTCATGTACTTATAGCAATCAGATTCCATTGTCAACCAATAGTACCCCGCTCTTAGAATTTTTCTAGCCATTGTATGTTCGTTGGCATGAGTGCTAAAGGACCCTTCGTGAATTTCTTTTATCAGCATGTCTGCTTCTGGTCTGTCGATGCATCGGAGCAAGACCATGTCAAAGTTCCTCTTATAGAGTGTATCACCGCTCAGGAAGAAACTGCCTGCCAGCCTTCTGAGGGTTTTTCTGTCTTTCCTTAGTGCCCCAGGTGGGTACTCTTATTTCTAAAGGAAGCATTTGATATCGTGATACCAAGGTTTGTCATCTATGACTGCTTCAATCGTGAAGATGTAAGCGGGCCATTCAAGGCGCATTATGTCAATCTTAGGTAAGTCATTCCAATGACCTACACTAATCATGGAAGAGAGAGTGACTAATGAATCAGCCATGTGATTCTCCTCACAAGGGATATGATGAAACTCGATTCTGTTGAAAAAGGGTAACAACCTTATCGCGTAATCTTTGTAAGGAATCAATCCGGATTGGTATGTGTTTCAATCTCCTTTGATCTAATTGACGACCAAAGCTGAGTCGTCATATACATCCAAGTTCTTGATCCTCAAATCAATCGCTTCCTCGAGACCCATGATACAAGCTTCGTATTCGGCCTCATTGTTTGTGCACTTGAACGTAAGTATAGCGGTGAAAGGAATGTGGGTACCCTGGGGTGTTATGATAATTTCCCCAATTCCGTTTTCGTAATGATTGACAGCTCCGTCAAAGATAAGTCCTCACTAGGAATCTGGTTCTGGCCGTTCACTGGGTAGCGGTTCATCACAGTTTTTCATTTTTAGATACATGACATCTTCGTCTGGGAAGTAAAATCCGACTGATTCCTGATCGTCAATCTGTTGATGATCCAAATGATCGACTAAAATACTTCCCTTAACGGCTTTTTGAGCGTGGTACTCTATGTCATATTCTGATAACAGCATCTGCAAACAGGAAATCCTTCCCGTGAGAGCAGGCTTTTCAAAGACATACTTGATTGGATCCATTTCTGAGATTAACCAAGTAGTGTGACGAATCATGTACTGGCAAAGACGTTTGGCTGCCCAAGCCAAAGCGCAGTAAGTTTTCTCAAGCATAGTGTACCGAGTCTCACAGTCGGTGAACTTCTTGCTCAAATAGTATATGGCAGACTCTTTCCTTTTTGTTTCATCTTGTTGGCCAAGTATACAACCCATGGAGTCCTCTAGGACTACGAGGTAGATGATCAGTGGTTTTCCTTCCACTGGAGGTGATAGAATCGGCTGGTTCGATAGGTATTCCTTGATAGTGTCGAAGGCGGTTTGGCGATCTTCTGTCTTAACGCAGTCCTGATTCTTTTTGAGTAATTTGAAAATTGGCGCACATGTCACGGTCATGAGGAATATGAATCTGGAGATGTAGTTCAAACGTCCCAGGAATCCCCTGACTTGTTTTTCAGTTTTCGGAGAAGGCATTTCTTGAATGGGTTTGACCTTGTCGAGATCAACCTCAATTTCTTTCTAGCTGACGATGAACCCTAAGAGTTTCCCTGAACGGACACCGAAGATGCACTTGTTGGGATTCAAGCGGAGTTTGTACTTTCTCAACCGCTCGAATAGTTTTGATAGGTGTGTCACATGCTCCTCCTCTGTTTTAGATTTTGCAATCATATCATCGACATACACTTCGATTTCTTTGTGTATCATGTTATGAAACAGAGTAGTCATGGCCCTCTGATAAGTTGCCCCGGCGTTCTTCAAACCGAACAGAATTACCTTGTAATAGAAGGTACCCCAGGGGGTAATTAACGAAGTTTTCTCCATGTCTTTCGGCGCCATTTTGATCTGGTTATAGCCCGAGAATCCATCCATGAAGGAGAAAACTTTGAATTTTGTTGTACTATCTACCAGCATGTCAATGTGTGGTAAGGGAAAGTCATCCTTTGGACTAGCCTTGTTTAGATCTCTGTAATCCACACACATTCTGACCTTTCCGTCCTTTTTCGGAACTGGTACGATGTTGGCAAACCATTGAGGATATTCTGACGTAGCGAGGAAACCCGCGTCAATCTGTTTCTATACCTCCTCTTTGATTTTGACAGCCATGTCTGGATGAGTCCGTCTCAACCTTTGTTTTACCAGCGGACATTCTGATCTTAACGGTAGATGATGTTCCACGATGCTGGTATCCAACCCTGGGATGTCCTGATAAGACCAAGCAAACACATCGAGAAATTCTCTGAGAAGCTTTGTCAAACTCTCTTTGACAGTTGGACTAAAAAGTGCCCTAATCTTGACTTCTTTTCTCTCTTTTTCTGAACCCATGTTGATCGTTTCCAACGGCTCTTTGTGAGGTTCAATGGACCTTTCCTCTTGTCGGAGTAATTAGGAGATCTCTTCTGGAATTTCGTTGTCAACTTCTTCTTCAGCCCCAAATATCGGGAACTCAAAGTTGGGAGAAGGCATCGGATCGTATGTTTCAATGGGGTCTAAAACAAGAAATTTGCATCACGTGATGATTTGTGTTTAGAAGAGATAGAGAGAATGCAAAAGTGTGCAGTGTATTTTTTTTGAAAAACTGCTTGTTTATTCTGAATTGTTTTTTTAGGATTACCATTTTCTAAAAAAAGCAAAAAGAGAAAACAACAATTAATGCGAAAATTACAGAACGACGTTATTTTATTTATGAACAAGTCAATTCTTGAAACTACAGCCCTATAAAGCAAAACTCTGTCGCTTTGGACGAAGCGAAGAGGGAAATTTACAGAAAGTGAGCCCTATCAAAATATCTGTTTCACCTGGGCAGGGTGAAAGGTTAAAGACAGCAATTACTTTGACTTATGAACAATTTTCGGAACATCGACAGCAACCCATTGGCGGCGAACTCCTCGGTGAATCACAAAGTCATGTACCTTCCTTCTTTTGTCTTCAGAAATAACGTTGATTTCTGGTGGAGCTGGATCATTGGAATCTGTCTCCCAGGTAGAGTTGTCGTAGGAGGATTCCTCAGTTGTATTTTGCGTAGTCTTTGTACTCTCTGTTGTATCTCCCCATCCAGTTGGCTGGATGTCTTCGAACCTGATACGAGAGCTTTCAGGAGCGGTGTACTTGACCTTGAAGTCAAATTTTCCACTCGGCTGTCCCAGGGTATCCCACACTTCTTTGGAATTGGAGGAGTCATCCCTCTCGATGACGTTGACCTCGGGAAAAGCATAGTTGATGAATTCTAGTCCTACAAACGTTGCGAATTCATCGTCGTTCTGGGTATTTTTAGGATAACCTGGGTGTTGATCCCATGACATGGTGGGGACGCAAGTATTCTTTTCAAGATGCTCAGCTGATTTTCATTGTTCGGCTGACTCTCTTGCCCCAAGTTTCCTGGGTACGGCTGCCAGATAGGCAGGCCATCCATTGGGCCATAATAGTCGTGGTCAAAGTTATCCTTCATTAGAGTGTTCTCCTCTAATGAGTTTGGTGAAGCACGACATCCTTCCGGATCACAATCTCCATATATCATTTTGATATCTAACCTCGGTGTAAATATCGGGCTCTGTGCAGGAAAGCAAAAGGGAGTATGTGTTTCGCCCTGAGACGTATAACCGTCCCCGTTGAGATAGGACTTCCATTCTTCCTCTGATACAGAGGAATCATCTTTATTGATGGTGTGCATGTCTTGAGTCACTGGTTGAAGGAAGCCTCCACTGTGGAAGAAGTTCTGAATGGGATGAAGACTTTCATCGTTAGCAGCTGTCTGGGTGCAGGTTGCAGAAAAACCAAGACCTTTCTTTGTTTTGTTATCAGTAGGAATGACAAGCTTCCCCCACCCTGTTGTATTGGTATTCTCAACCGCTTTGATAGCATCTTTGTATGAGGAAATCGAGGTTCCTATCTCTGATTGATTCTCATTGCTCATTGAAAGTGCTTCGAACTGAGTCCCAACAACCTCCTTGGGTTCTACACAAGTATATGATGATAAGTTGCTTATGAGCAAGGCCTGTTCTCCACAAACCGTGATAAGTTGGCCGTTCTGGACGAACTTTAACTTTTTGTGGAGGGTCGAAGTGACCGCCCCAGCCTGATGTATCCAAGGTCTTCCTAATAAAAAACTTTATGTTTCCCGGATGTCCATGACCTGGAAAATGACTTTGAAAGTGTGAGGACCAATAGTTATGGGAAGGTCGACTTCGCCGATAACCGTTTTTCTGGATCCGTCAAATTCTTTGACGACGACCTCGTTGGTTCTCATCGGAGGTCCTTTGAATAATAATTGCATCAAAGTGGACTTCAGCATAACATTCAGCGTTGACCCTATGTCTACCAGTACGTTGGCTAAAGCATCGTCCCGGCAGTTGACTGTAATGTTGAGCGCCATGTTATGATGGCGACCTTTTTAAGGTAATTCCTCATCACTAAATCCCAAGTTATTGCAGGAAGTGATGTTAGAGACAATGCTATCGAAATGTCGTATTGACACATCCTGTTCCACAAAGGTTTGCTCTAAGGCTTTTTGTAGAGCCTCTCTGTGGGCTTCGGAATTGAGTAAAAGTGATAGCACAGAGTTCTTCGAAGGAGTTTGTAACAGCTGATCAACAATGTTGTATTCACTCCTTTGGATGAGCTTTAGCATCTCATCATCATTTTTTGAAAGTTCGGGATTACTGGATTGACCGACTGGTGGATTGGGAACTTCTATCCGAGGTTCCTTTTCTTTGCTGGGTTCTCCAACTCCTCTGTTGAAGATTCTACCACTCCGTGTTACTCGACTGATGTCTGCAATATTCACGAAGGAGGGTAACGGAATATCCTTTCCATTCTCAATTGTTGTTGCACCGTATTTGTAAGGGATAGCCTTAGCTGATTCATACGGTAGCGGTCCCAGTAGATAGATGACTATGGGAGCCTTCTGATTTTTCTGACCATCGTAAGTAATTTCGATCCATTCCTGGTTGAGAACTCTTGATTCGTCAAGTAGAGGGATGATGGCACAAACATTCCCTAGCCCTCTGATGATCAGAGATTATGACGACGTCCTCGATTTGATCAGTAAAATAGTTGACTGATCCAAAACTTGACCATGGTTGAATTTCTTTGCGGTCCAACTGACTTTGAAGGGCTGCTCGCACGAGGTAGCATCCTTGATTATCCACTGAGCAAACTCCACACCGCTCATAGTTATGTAGTGGCACCTGGCCACGTCCGCTTTGAATACAGTGTAACCTTACTAGATCTGTTTCCATCGACCGAACATCCTGACTTTGATATCTAGTAGGATTCCCGTTAGTGATACTAATTTGCTAGGTGTCTTCATGCATATAGATTGGAAGCCACCAGTGGTTCAACAAGTGCTGAAGTGTTTCCTGGACAAGGGCACAGCCCTGATCGTCTTCTCAACCCGCTTTACAGCTCTGATAATCATGTGATACCAGGAACCCGAGCCGGACCTGTTTAGCATGTAACTCCACCAGGCTGGTTTTCATCAAGCGAATATCGAAGATTTGAATCATGTTGATTTGATAATGATTCCTATCATGGTAGTCTTGAATCCATTCAAGATCCATCTGACACTGGAGGGCCTCTTGTACAAAAGAGCATCCTTGTTTGTTTACCGAGCAAGTCAGACAGGAATTGTACTCATGCCGCGGCAGATTATGATACTGGCTTTGGCTTGAGTGCATTGCCACCAAGTTGACATTCATCGTACGAATGTCTTGGTTTTGAATGATGTTGGAATTCGTATAAACCATGTTAACTCCACGAACTCGGTGCTATTGGATCCATCCAAGATCCATTTGTTCCTGTAGAGCTTATTGTACCACAGAATATCCTTGATTGCTTTTAGAGCAGATATCACACTGTTGATAATTATGAGGTGGCACATGGCCATATCCACTTTGTCTACAATGCATCTTGACCAAGTTGGCCCTCAATAAGAGTACATCGTGAATTTGATAGGTGTTGTTAGACTCTCCCTCTATCAAATTGATTGTAGCCTTCTCGTGTTGAGGCAGCGGGTTCGTGAGAACATTCGGATTCGTATCTTTGAAAGATAAGACCCCGCTCCTAGCAAGATTTTATACGTCAGATTTGAAACTGAGACAGTTTTCTATGTTATGCCCCGGTCCTCCTTGATGGTAAGGGCAAGTCTGGTCCGCCTTAAACCAAAAAGGCAGATTTTCCGGTACTGTATGAGGAGACCTGGTTTGGACGTGCCCCTTGGCCAGTAGTAACGGAAATAGTTCTACGTACGATACGGGTATAGGATCAAATCCTGGTGGTCGCGTTGTATGGTTGTTGTTGTATTGAGGACGAGTCTGCTGAAGAGGCTGTTGTGTCCTTTGCTGAAATTGTTGCGACTGCGGTTGGCTTTGAGCAACCTGAGGTTAATACGTAGAAACAGGTGCGGGGTTGATAGCAGGAGTTACAGCTGCTACTGGTTGGTACCGTCGCCTTTGCTTTCCGAGAGAGAATTCCAAATATCTTGCTCCTTTTTCTTAGGGAGAGCACTACCGTATTTTTTAGTACCGCTTGTCGACCCAGTGTCTTTGACTAGACGTCCTTCTCGAACGGCTTCCTCGAGACGCACTCCCATACCGACCATTTTGGTGAAGTCGCTGGGCGCACTGGCAACGATTCTGTCGTAGTAAAATGAGCTTAAGGTATTTAAGAAAATCTTTGTCATCTCTTTTTCCTCAAGAGGTGGACAAATTTGAGCGGCAATTTCACGCCATCTCTGAGCGTATTCCTTAAAGGTTTCCTTGTCCTTTTGCGGCATCGATCTGAGTTGATCTCTGTCGGGTGCCATGTCCAAATTTTATTTATATTGTTGGACGAAGGAAGTGCCAAGATCTCTGAAAGTGCTAATCGTAGTGCGGTTTAAACCCATGTACCATTTAAATGCGGCACCAGTTAAACTATCCTGAAAGTAGTGAATCAGTAGATCCTGGTTCTCTGTCTGAGCTGACATTCGCCGAGCGTACACACCAAATGGCTTTGAGGGCAACAGTTACCCTTGTACTTTTCAAAATCGGGTACTTGGAACTTGTGCGGGACTTTCACATTGGGGACCAAGCAAAGGTCCGCAGTGTCTTTTCCAAATAAATCCTGACCGCGAAGGGCCTGCAGTTCTTTCTGCATTTCCCGGAACTGCATCTGGAATTCATCCATTCTATCGAACATACTTTCCTTTCTACCAGAAGGTATCTGTGGAATCTGCCCTTTCGGGACAGTGTGCACCACAGGGGGTGGTACCGTTACTACGACAATGAATCTTGGCGTTTCCCGAAGTTTGTAACCTTCAGGAGTCCTCATTATACCTCCGGCATCCTCGCTTTCCTGAAATTTGTAACCTTCAGGCCCAGTGGCTTCTGCTATGACTCCCTGATCTTCAGTGATCGGCGGAACATATCCTTCTGGGATATAGTTAACAGGCATGCCCCAGGGACGATCTTTCGGCATTTGATACCTAGGATCATACTTCTCTACTATGGGCATTGAGGTGATCTCTGAGATCACAGTTCTTTGTAGCTGAGCTTCTGCCATGGCTTGCATGTCGTTACGAAGCTTTCTCATATCCTCTCTCAGAGTGTCGATTCCTTCTTTCAACTCTCTGTTCTCTTCCTCGAGATCATCCATCTTTTTCTGAAGATTGGCCCAAGTATTGTACGAATGAGACAGTTTGACTCTAGAACCGAGACACAAACGTGAGATTCGTAGGTAAGAAGAATACGTGACGTGAGAATATTGAATGCAATGATTATATTAATTGTTTTTTTGGTTTAATAAAAATAAACTTCGACAATTAGATTGCAAATATCAAACAGTGGGGACACCCCCGTTTTATTGAATTCAAAGGATTGCGGAAATGGAAATACAGTAAATTACAAGGTGCGGAAACAAAAACCTAAGCTAATGGGTCCAGAGTCCTCTCTGAGGAGAACTCGGGTGCTGATTCTGGTACTTTCCTTTTCTTGGACCAGGGCTCTTGGGCCGTTGTCGGTTTGTCATTCCTTTGCCAAGTGAAAGGAGCGAGCAAATTCCTTTGGTCATCCTGATTTTCTACAGCATGTTGCTCCAAAATCTCAATTAGAGCATCCTTATCTTTCAGCAGTTGCTGTATTTTGGTACACTCCACATTGAGAATGCGGTACTTGTTCTTCCAAGACCTCCTCTCCTGTTGAACTTTGTTGAGAGTAACCTAAAGTTTTTCCATTTCAGTCATGAAGTACATGACAGATTCCCTTGGCGGAAGAACTCCGTGACGAGGATAAGGCATCTTTAGCTTGAGAGCTTTAGTTTGTACCCAGTGGAGATAAGGCTCCACCGAGACACAGTCTAATTTTCCTAGAGACTCCCGTCCTTTCTTATGAACATGTTTCCAAGCGTGCACTATTTCCATCTTTAGTGCCCTGTCATTTTCTCCTTCCTTGAAGAAAAAGACCTTCCAGATGAGCATTACGCGGGACATGCCTCATCGGGTATCCAAATTGACGACGAACTAAAACTGGATGGTAATTGATTCCTCCCTTAGTTCCTATGAGGGGTATGTTGGGGAAATTTCCACAACGGTCAATGATCTTGATCCCGTCATAAATCCTATTGTACCAATCTATGTTAGAGTTGGTAAGAGACATGATTTTCTGCGACCAACGTAAGGCACTCTTATGATCCCAAAAAGCGGTAGACTTAGGCAAATGGGAGATAAACCATTTATATAGCAGGGGTACACAGCACGTGTTCATTTCTCCGCTGTATAAATTCCTTAAATGTACCGAATGATACGCATCTACGAGTAAGGTTGGAACGGGTTTCCGATCAGGAAAATCTTAATGGCGTTGATATCTACAAAGTTATCGATGTAGGGAAACAAAAATAACCCGTAGGTGAGAAAAACGAAGATGCTCTCGAAAGCGGCCACATTCCCTATACTAGCAAATTATCGGGCTTTCTTTGTCAAGAACTAGGATGGCAAGCCCTGGATTTCGCCCTTAGTGGTCATGTGAGTCCTGACTTCTGACTCGTCCAAATAGATTGCTCTTGCAATGGTTTGATCCTTTGGAATTTCTTCCAATTCAGAAAAGGGAGCTTGATCAGTAATATGTAAATCAGTCAGGTGAGAGTATTCCTCAAGTGTTGGTGCTAGCTGATAATCTGGGAATGTGAAACAGTGATAGACCGGATCGTAGAACTGGATTAGTGTGGACAGGATTCCTTCTATTACATGAACCCTTAACAAGGACAGCAATCCTCCATACTTGGCTCTGAAAGCCTTGTGGTTGGTGATCATTCTCGCCATACCTCTTAAATCCTCTAGTTTTGGAACCTTGAAGGTGTACTTATGAGTTTTTCTTCTACCGAAATCCATTAGCGTAATCTCCTTTCTCTGATATTTGCAATCATTGTCTTAGTTTAATTTGAAAAGGAGAGACTAGAAGAGAAGGTTTTTTTTTTGTTTTAATGTTTTTTAAATGAATGTATGAATGCAGCACACAAAAACATAGAAAAACCATGGGGTCAAAGGGTCGGTGTCATGAAGTCAAGGCTCTACCCATCCCAAAGGTTTATACTAGTGATTTTTGTACCTGTCTCTCAAAATCATTGATTCTTGTCGAGATAACATCAGCGGGCCGGGAACCGTGCTAGGTGATGGATTTCGAAGAATCTTAGAAGAGGGTAGTATCGCGTGACAACTATTTCTGATAGCTTCCGCACTAATGAAAGAGGTTTTTCCTAGGTGTATACTCAATCTTTCCACATGCGGCATCACACGCATTCCCATTAGCATAAAAATAAACACAGATATCAATTAGGAAAAGCAGTATATATATTTATCCTAATGTCCTAGACTTTTTAAGAGCTATGAATCCTATGATCCTAACAGAAAATGGATCCCAGCGGAGTCGCCATTCTGTGGTACCTTCCCAATTTAAACGTTTTGACCTAAGATCCTAGTGAGGGCCGATCCTAATAATAATGGCATTCCCTGATGGAACCGTCATTCGGTGATACCTTGTGAACCCAAGGACTCGTCCTAAGAGAAGGTTTCAACCAGAGAGATAAGAGAGACAAGATTCATTTGTTTGGCCCCACAGTGGGCACCATTTTTCCTGTAAAATTGTCTAAACTTAAGGTTTCCTCCTAAGAGACGGGAGAAGAATAAGTCAGCTCCCACTATGGTCGCCATTTTTCTGTAGCGCGGTTTTTGTGGTTTCGAATCACTATCGCTTTGGTACTACAGTTCGATTCATATTTTATCCTATTGAAGCTGATGAAGGAAGGGAAATATATGTCTCCAACTAACCCTGCTTGCAAACTGAGGTTAAACAGTCAAAACTATTGGTTTACAGATGCGGCTTTAGTTCGTGGGTCTCTCTCTGCTTATTTTGTTCAGAACGAAATACCGAGATTGTTCATGGGGAATTTGTTGGGATCCTGCGCCAGATTGGATGGAGGTAGGGGACTTTAGGTTTTTTCTTTGATTAGTGTGCTCGCTAAGATTCTTTTTCAATCTTATGCCTACGTATTCCCGGGATAGGGAAATCAGAGCGATCGTAGTTCCTCCTATTCTATGGGAGGAAATGGTGTTTTGGTGTCTTATTCAAAGCCCAAGACATGAAGCTAAAGGTGGTTTATATCTTGTTCAAAGCCCAAGATGTGAAGCTGAAGGGTCTATTTGTATCTTGTTTGAAGCCCAAGATGTGTAGCTAAAAGGGTGTTGACTTTAGAGAAAATTTGTCATCTCTAAAGGGGAATATTTGGCCTGTTTGGCACGACTGTTGGGTGACTGATTATAAAGGAGAATTACTTTAACTGGGATATGCGAATCCAACAATGCCATAATTTTCTTTATAGGGGATTTTCAACTTGAAGGAGAAGACTTTAACTCAGTTTAGAGCAATGCCATCTTTCCTTAGGAATTTCTTATGCTAAAAGAGGGACAGTGGCGTGGATGTAAATAATCCAGAGGCTTGCCGCTTACAGTAATTAGATGAGGGAAAAGGAGTTGTTGATGTTTGTATGCTGTGAACAAAGCATGATTTGATGCTAAAAGGTTGATTGAATCAAACGGGGTTTCTTTATACAAACCCTAAGAGGAGGCTATTGACCCAACAAGAGGATGCTTTTGTGTCTTGTACGAAACCCGAGATAGAGGCTAAAAGGGTTGACTCAACATGAGAATGTTTTTATATGTGTCTTGTACGAAGCCCAAGACGGAGGCTAAAAGGGTTTGACTCAACAAGAGAGTCTTTTATACTCACCAAGAGAGTGATTTGTATCTCGTACGAAGCACGAGATAGAAGCTAAAGGTGATTGACTAAACAAGAGAGTCTTTTTATACTAAACAAGAGAGTGATTTTGTATCTCGTACGAAGCCCGAGATGGAGGCTGAAAATGTTTGACTCAACAAGAGAGTCTTTTATACTCAACAAGAGAGTGTTTTTGTGTCTCATACGAAGCCCGAGACGGAGGCTGAAAAGTTTTGACTCAACAAGAGAGTCTTTTATACTCAACAAGAGAGTGATTTTGTATCTCGTACGAAGGCCGAGATGGAGGCTGAAAAGGTTTACTCTGCTGGGGAAAATCATTGTACAACGCCCAAGAGCAGGCTAGGGTTACTGTTTCAGTTGAGTGACAGGTCCAGTATGTTGGTTAAAAGAGAAAATCAGTTCTTATATGGGTACTGTTGTACTCATGGATTTGATCTGGGGACCGGGATTATTTCATGTTCTTTAAGGAAACGGGGAATCCGAAGGGAATTGTGACTGCCCAAGTCTACGGGTGTTTTTTCCTAATTTTGAAAGGAACTTGGGAATGTCTTCGAGACTCAAGGAGGTTAGACTGTCCAAGTCTAGAGTTTTATCTTTTGTACTATGCTTAAGAGAGATCCAGATACAGTATGTTCGCCATAGGAAGATCTAGACTCTTTGAAAGACTGTTCTATTAAGATGACTAATTTATGTTCCTATGCCTTTAAGAGGTCGTCGAGACAATTTGTACGAAGCCCAAGAGGAGGCTAGAAAAACTTTTAAGAAGCCGAAGGGACAATTTGTACGAAGCCCAAGAGGAGGATATCTTCCCGGAGGAAGAATCATTATACGAAGCCTAAGAGGAGGCTGTGAAAACTTCTAAGAAGCCGACGGGTCCTTGTACAACGCCCAAGAGGAGGCGGGGATGCTTTTAGGAAGCCTGTGGGTCCCCAAATCCCGAGAAGTTCAAGACATGTCATTCACTAAGAATAGATCAAGCCAGGAAAGTTCGAGAATTTGGAAGAAACTCAAGAGATGCTATTCACGGAGAAAAGATCATCTCTGGGGAGTCAGAGTTTCTTTGAAAATTTCTAAGGGTGACAGTCTGAGAAAGGGTTCACCTAGAATGCTGCCTTTCACGTCTCCATATTATTTAACCCCAAGAGGAGGGAAGACTGTATCTAGTAATCCTATGGGGATCTAGTTTTGTTTGTATTTAAGAGTGACCAACAGGCTTTACCTAGTGCTAGACGTAGTTGCCGGGGAAAACTCCAAAATAACTATACTAGTATTACACAGTTGATATTTGCAAGTATATAAAAGTTTGTGAAAGAAGACTTATAGTGAGAAGCCCCACAATACAGTTATATATATGAAAGCGGTAGAGAAAGCAGGTAAACACTTACTCGGCTGTAGAGTTTCCATGTTGTTTTATTAGTTTGTTCAACAAAGAAAGCTTTGATAACAATATTATATACAAAATAAAATGAGAAATTGCTTTGAAAGAATTGTTGGGGCGTATAGCTCAAGGAGAGGCCCAAGGTTTTATTAGTGATTGCACTGTTGTTTGTACAGGGACTTATACAAGTGACTGAGGCCCAAAAAGGTTTTCTGTACAAAGGGATGGGTTTTACACTCTCTCAAGAGGCCCAAAATGATTGAAAGTGAACAAAGATGGGTCTTATAGCTCAAGGAGAAGCCCAATGGTTAATTTTGAAAAGGGCGCCGATTGCGCCGAGGTTTTTATAACACCGTGGGTCTTATACAATGACTGAGGCCCAAAAGTTTTTGGTTTCAAAAGGGGATTGGGTCTTACACTCTATTAGAGGCCCAAAATGGTTTTGAATGGGTCTTATAGCTCGAGGAGAGGCCCAGACAGTTTGTTTTAAATGGGCGATGATCGCGCCGAACTTTTGAATTACAACGGGACTTATACAACATTTGAGGCCCAAAATAGGTTTGTATTTACAAAGGATTAGGTGTTACACTCTATTAGAGGCCTAAAATGTTTTTAAAAGGTTTGATGAGGGTTGAATTAATCAAAACCCTAATTTGTCTCCAAAATGTATTTTAATTGAATAAAAAATTCCATTAAAATGATCAAAATTGTTTAACATGTGGAAAACAAATTGTGATCTTAGATTAATGTTTCAAAAATCAAGTTTTGACCAACAAAATGATTATAAATCATTAAAACTTTCAAAATCAAGAAGGAAAAAATATTTTAAATGTCAAAAACAATTAAAATATTAATTCTTGGCAAAAATATCAATTATATGAAATAAATAATATTTTTGGGATTTTTTGGTAAAATAAAACATTTTAACATTTTTGTGAATTATTAAAAAAAGAATCAACTCAAAATCATTAAAACTCACAGAGAAATAAATTTTTGAATCAATTAAACAAAATCACAAAATTCAAATATTCAAATATTTGAAAAAGGGCGCCAAGAACATGGCAAGAACACGCGCCCTTCCTCTGTTTCTGCAGATTTGCGTTTTCTATCCAATCTCACTGAATACTTGATTATATCATGCAATCTACATATCAATCTACTCGTTTCAACCTCACGATCATGTCTATGGTCTTTAATTTCATTTATTTTAAGCATGAAATAAGAAATCAAAGAGAAACCTCAAGAACCCTAAATTATGCATGAAGGTTCAGAAATTCCATACACGGTTCATACAAAGAAATTGATTGAGGGTAAACACTCTATGCATGATTATGGACATATGGCCAAATTATTGTGCAGCAAAAAATGCATGGATCATAGAGTTAGAAGAGCTCATGCTCACCTCTTGCAGGTGGTGATCGTGTTTTGGGTTAGAGATGTTACAACTAGGTTCCAATTATTTGGATAGCTTCCCTATGTGCCACGGAGTGTGTCTGGATGCTTGGAATGGATAGAAATAATCTGAAACTTGAGATGGTACCCCAACTGCAAATCTGTCAAAGGCTTGAGCAATTGGCTAGTGATTTTGTGATTTTGGTGTTCCAGATGTTATGTGAGTGTTTGGATCACTTTTATATAATGTTTATGAGGTGTGTGTGTGTGTGTGTGATTGGTTTGGTTGGAATTCCTCTCAAACTGAAAACCCTATACTGACTTGCTTTGGAAGGCAAATTTGGAAGTGAGAAGGTGATTTTGAGGAAAACATCTATTTGATGGCTTTGGTGTACTCAAACTGAGTACAAATGAGCTCTATTTATAGTAGAGCAAGTTTTTTTTGGGATCAATAGTGAATGGCAACTGCAGCAGAGGTTTGGCCAATGTTGATCAATGGGAATCCAAGTCTCCTCTAGCCATTGACTAGAGGTTAGGGCACAGAGCTGTGGTTCCCTAGTTGCTGGATCATTCTTAACTGAATTCAGTTGCAACTGTGTCAGTCCATGCCACCTTGGTGCATCCATTAAATGCTCCGATCCAAAATTAGAGTCTTGTCCCTCTTTTAGGGATTTCTAGGTTTGGCATTCTGCTTCTTGTTCCAAATACTTTGGAGGCTTGGATCAGTGTTTGTTCCCTTTAGATTTGATCCTCAGATGTGTCCAAAATGATGACTAGGCTTGGAATTATCTAATTTTTCCAAATCGAGCAAAAGTGCATAATTCTGCCTAACCTTGGTAGTTTTCAGCAAGGCATATTGCCATTGTCATATCTCATGGCCCACGTGGAATTTGATGGAGTTCTTGGCCATTTTGTAAATCCCTCATATGATACATCAACTTTTTTATCATAATTGGTTTTGATACGTTTTGGATCCAAGTGAAAAATGCCCCTACATTTGGAAAAAAGTGAAGGAAAATTCTGACTTAGTGAAAATTTCACTAAGTGTTGGAAAAAAGTGACATTTTCACTTTTTGTGATTTTGATCATTCCATAACTCAAAATCCATTATGAATTGGAATGAGGTGTATTTGAAGCTTTTGTAGAGGGTAATGAGGGCTACAAATCCAGCTTTGGATGGGGAAAAATGGCCTTGTGGTTTAGGAGTTATGATCCTCCAAAGTTGGTACCCTATGGTTACCCCTTTTACAAGTTATCCAAATTTTATTGTTTTTTCTTGATGAATGATGATTCCGATCACACATTAACACCATTTTAGGGTCAAAGAACCATAATTGTGAAAAATCTCAAAAAGTCAAAGTTTGACTTTTGTCACAGTTGACTTTTTGTCAGATGAATTCCAAACTGTGTGATCCTCTATGAAATCAAGTCCTTGACCTAAATCAAACTTGATGGATTGATTTCATAGGTGTTATAGGATGTATTGAATCATGTCTTAGGGTTTGGGAGCATGTCCTGGTCAAATGTCAAAGATACAGTTGACTTTTTCCGCGAAACCCTAACTGTGGTTCTGATGAAATTGAAACTTGTTGCTCAAGCTTCTTGGATCAATCCATTGTTGCAAATGGATCAATGTGATGTATTTGAGACCCTCAAATCCCCTCTTGAGGTCTTGGCTCATGTTTTGTCCCATAAGTCAACTTAGGGGTGAGTTAGGTCAAGATACCCTAATTCTTGATTTTTTTGATGAATGCATCCCCTGAGGCTAAATTGACTTGATGATTGGGTTCATGAGATCCCTTAGAGCATCATAGGTTATGCTTTGAAGCATTGGCTCATGCCTAGAGGAAAATTTCCATCTGGAGGCCCTGGTCAACCAAACCTTAATTTGGCGACACTGGTGATCTTAAGGCTTGATCCATCTAGCAGGGAGAAGCCTTATGCTTAATCCTTGAAGTGGGAGTCCTCTTGATCCTTTGTGGATGTTTGAGAGGCTAGACAAGTTGAAGATCATGTCATTTCTTGATTGATCCTTTGTCTAAGAGTTCTGAGAGGGCTTGAAACCCTAAGCTTGATTGTAGTGGATGCTCACCCATCTTTGGGGAGACTAATGGTTCATCCATATGGTGATGATGATTTGCACAATGATGGGAAATCTTAGTGGTCAAAATTTGGGGTATGACACTATAACACCTATGAAATCAATCCATCAAGTTTTATTTAGGTCAAGGACTTGATTTCATAGAGGATCGCATAGTTTGGAATTCATCTGATAAAAAGTCAACTGTGCACAAAAGACAAAGTTTGACTTTTTGAGATTTTTCTTAATTATGGTTCTTTAACCCTAAAATGATGTTAATATAGGATTTGAATCAACATTCATCAAGAAAAACCAAAGAAAGTGGGATAACTTGTAAAAGGGGTAACTATAAAGACTTAGAATTTTTTCTAAGTTATGAAATAAAGTGGCTAGGATACCAACTTCCAAGGATCATAACTTGAGATCAAGCAACTGTTTGGGCTGATCTAAAGATGGATTTGTAGCTCACATGGCATACTTTAAAAGTGTCAACTACACCTCATTCCAATTCCTCATGGATTTCAAGTTATGGAATGGCCAAAATCACAAAAAGTGAAAATGTCACTTTTTTCCAACACTTAGTGAAATTTTCACTAAGTCAGAATCTGCCTTCACTTTTTTCCAAATGTAGGGGCATTTTTCACTTGGATCCAAAAAGCATCAAAACCAACTATGATCATACATATGTTGTATCATATGAGAGCTTTCCAAAATGGCCAAGAACTCCATGAAATTCCACTTGAGCCATGAGATATGACCATGCCAATATGCCTTGCTACAAACTGTCATGGCTAGGCAGATTTGTGCATTTTGCTAGATTTGAGCAATTTGTGCAAATGACAAACAACTCTATCCATCTGAACACCTCAGTGAGGGTTCACAGAGGGACAAACACTAATCCATAAGCCTCCCAAGTCTTTGGAACCAAAAGTAGCCAAACCTAGAAATCTCTAAAGAGGGGACAAGACTGCAATTTTGTTTTGGAGCATTCAATGGATGCACCAAGGTGGCATGGACTGAGCCATTTCCAACTTAATTCAGTCAAGACATATCCAAGACCAAGGGAACCAGCAGCCTGTGCCCTAACCTCTAGTCAATGGCTAGAGGAGACTTGGATTCTCAATGCTCAACATTGGCCAAACCTCTGCAGCAGTTGCCATTCACTATTGCTTACAAAACAAACTTACTCTACTATAAATAGAGCTCATGTGTGATCAGTTTGAGTACGCCAAAGCCATCAAACAGTTGCTTTCCTCAAAATCTCCTTCTCACTTCCAAATTTGCCTTCCAAAGCAAGTCACCATCGAGTTTTGAGTTTGAGAGCAACTCCAACCAAACCAATCACACACACACCTCATAAACATCATATAGAAGTGATCCATACACTTAAATAACATCTGGAACACTGATTTCTCATAATCACCAGCCAACTGCTCAAGGTTTTAACCAAGTTGCAGTTGGGACACCATCTTCAGTTCCAGCTTGCTTCAAACCATTCCAAGCACTCAGGCACATCACTTGGCACCTAGGGAAGCTATCCACATCATTGGAACCTAGCTGTAACACCTCTAACACAAAACACGATCACCAGCTGCAAGAGGTAAGCATGAGCTCTTCTAACTCTATGATCCAGGCATTTTTTGCTGCACAATAATTTAGCCATATGTTCATAATCATGCATAGAGTGTTTTCCCTCAATCAATTGCTTTGTTTGAATCGTGTATGGAATTTCTGAGCCTTCATGCAAATTATAGGGTTCTTGAGGTTTCTCTTTGATTTCTTACTCCATGCTAAAAATAAATGAAATTAAAGACCACAGACATGATCGTGAGGTGAAAACGAGTAGATTGATATGTGGATTGTGTGATTTCATCAAGTATTCAGTGAGATTGATGAGAAAACGCAAATCTGGGCAAAACAGAGCACGCGGGCAAGGCCAAGATGTTCTTGGCGCCCTTTTTCAAATATTTGAATATTTGAATTTTTGTGATTTTATTTAATTGATTCAAAAATTAATTTCTCTCTGAGTTTTAATGATTTTGAGATGATTCTTTTTTTAATAATTAACAAAAATGTTAAAATATTTTATTTTATCAAAAAATCCCAAAAATATTATTTATTTCGTATATTTGATATTTTTGCAAAGAATTAATGTTTTATTTGTTTTTAAAATTTGAAATATTTTCTCTCCCTTGATTTTCCAAACTTAATTGATTTCCAATCATTTTGTGAATATAAATATGATTTTTTGAAACTTTTATCCAAGATCACAATTTGTTTTCACATATGCTTAACAATTTTGATCATTTTAATTGAATTTTTATTCAATTAAAATATATTTTGAAAACAAATTAGGGCTTTGATTAATTCAACCCTCATCAAACTTTTTCAAACATCTTTGGGCCTCTAATAGAGTGTAAGACCCAACCCCTTTGAAAACCAAAACCTTTTTGGGTCTCAGTCATTGTATAAGACCCGCTGCGTTTTAAAATCTCGGCGCGATCGCCATTTCAAAACGAAAATCATCTGGGCCTACCCTCGTGTTATAAGCCTCATCCCTTTTCTTAAAACACTTTTGGGCCTCTAATAGAGTGTAAGACCCAACCCTTGTTGTACAAAAACCTTTTTGGGCCTCAATGCATTGTATAAGTCCCACAGTGTTTTCTAAAACCACGACGCGATCGTCGTTTTCAAAACATTTCATCTGGGCCTACCCTCGTGTTATAATCCCCATTTCTTTTCTTTAAGTTTCCTTGGCGCTCTTGGTAGAGTGTAAGACCCAATCCTTTGTAAATACAAACCTTTTTTGGGCCTCAGATGTTGTATAAGTCGCGTTGTATTTTAAAAATCACGGCGCGATCGTCGCCTTTTAAAACAAAATCATATGGGCCTCTCCTTGAGCTATAAGACCCATTCCTTTTCTTAAAATAAACAATTTTGGGCCTCTAATAGAGTGTAAGACCCAATCCCTTTTTGTACATAAACAAACTTGGGCCTCACCTATTGTATAAGTCCCTCAGTACAGTTTTTAAAACAACGGTGCAATCATCAAGCCTCTCCTTGAGCTATAAGCCCCAATATCTTTTCAAAGCACTTTCTCCTTTAATTTTGAATATAATATTGTTATCAAAGTTTTCTTTGTTGAACAACTAACCAAACAACATGGAAGCTTTACAACCGAGTAAGTGTTTACCCGCTGAAACATACGATCCAATGCCTTCCCCCAACTTTGAATTCCCGTTATTTGGGGTTGAAAAAGAAGTTGACAACGAAATTCCAGAGGAGATATCCCGACTACTCAAACAGGAGGAAAGGTCCATTGAATCTCACAAAGAGCCGTTGGAAACGGTAAACTTAGGTTCGAAAAAAGAGAGAAGAGAAATAAAGATTGGGGCACTGCTCAGTCTGACTGTCAAAGAATGTTTGACAAAGGTTCTCAAAGAATTCCCCGATGTATTCGCTTGGTCCTATCAGGATATGCCAGGGTTGGATACCAGCATCGTGGAACATCATCTACCGTTAAGGTCAGAATGTCCGCCAATAAAATAAAGGTTGAGACGAAATCATCCGGACATGGCCATCAAAATCAAAGAGGAGGTACAGAAACAGATTGACGCGGGTTTCCTCGCCACGTCAGAATATCCTTAATGGTTAGCCAACATCGTACCAGTTCCAAAAAAAGACGGAAAGGTCAGAATGTGTGTAGACTACAGGGATCTGAACAAAGCTAGTCCAAAGGATGACTTTCCTTTACCGCACATTGACATGCTGGTAGATAGTACAGCAAAGTTTAAAGTTTTCTCCTTCATGAATGGATTCTCGGGCTATAATCAAATCAAAATGGTGCCGAAAGACATGGAGAAAACTTCGTTCATTACCCCATGGGGTAACTTTTGTTACAAGGTAATTTCGTTCGGTTTGAAGAACGCCGGGGCAACCTATCAAAGGGCCATGACTACTCTTTTTCATGACATGATACGCAAGGAAATCGAGGTATATGTCGATGACATGATTGCCAAATCTAAGACAGAAGAGGAGCATGTGACCCACTTATCGAAGCTATTCGAGCGGTTGAGAAAGTAAAACTCTGCTTGAATCCCAACAAGTGCACTTTCGGTGTCTGTTCAGGGAAACTCTTAGGGTTCATCGTCAGCTAGAAAGGAATTGAGGTTGATCCTGACTAGGTCAAGGCCATTCAAGAAATGCCTTCTCCGAAAAGTGAAAAATAAGTCAGAGGATTCCTGGGACGATTGAACTACATTTCCAGATTCATATTCCTTATGACCGCGACATGCGCGCCGATTTTCAAATTACTCAAAAAGAACCAGGATTGCGTTTGGACAGAAGATTGCCAAACTGCCTTCGACAGTATTAAAGAATACCTGTTGAATCCACCAATTCTATCACCTCCAGTGGAAGGAAGACCACTGATCATATATTTAACAGTCTTGGAGGACTCCATGGGCTGTGTACTTGGCCAACAAGACAAAACAAAATGGAAAGAGTCTGTCATCTACTATTTGAGCAAGAAATTTACCGACTGTGAGACTCGGTACACTATGCTTGAGAAAACTTGTTGTGCTTTGGCTTGGGCAGCCAAACGTCTTCGCCAGTATATGATAAGTCACACTACTTGGTTGGTCTCCGAAATGGATCCAATCAAGTATGTATTTGAAAAACCTACTCTCACGGGAAGAATCGCCCATTGGCAGATGTTGTTATCAGAATATGACATCGAATACCACGCTCAAAAAGCCATTAAAGGAAGTATTTTAGTCGATCATTTGGCTCATCAACCGATTGACAATCAGGAATCAATCGGGTTTAACTTCCCAGAAGAATATGTCATGTATTTAAAAGTGAAAGATTGCAATGAACGACTACCTAGTGAAGGGCCAGAACCAGGTTCCCAATGGGGACTAATCTTTGACGGAGCTATCAATCATTACGGAAATGAAATTGGGGCAATCATCATAACACCTCAGGGTGCCCATATTCCTTTCACCGCCCGACTAACATTCAAGTGTACAAACAACGAGGCCGAATACAAAGCTTGTATCATGGGTCTCGAAGAAGCGATCGATTTAAGGATCAAAAACTTGGATGTATATGGCGACTCATCTCTGGTCGTCAATTAGATCAAAGGAGATTGGAACACATACCAATCAGGACTGATTCCTTACAAAGATTATGCAAGAAGGTTGTTACCCTTCTTCAACAGAATCATGTTTCATCACATCCCTCGTGATGAGAAACACATGGTTGATGCCTTAGTCACTCTCTCTTCCATGATTAGTGTAGGTCAATGGACCGACCTACCTAAGATCGACATAATACACCTTGAACGGCCCACTTACATCTACGCGATTGAAGTAATTATAGACGACAAACCTTGGTATCACGATATCAAATGCTTCCTTCAGAAACAAGAGTACCCACCTGGGGCACTAAGGAAAGATAAGAGAACCCTCAGAGGGCTGGCTGCCAGCTTCTTCCTGAGCAGTGACACACTCTATAAGAGAAATTTTGACACGGTCTTGCTCTGATGCATAGACAGACCAGAGGCAGACATGCTTATGAAAGAAATTCATGAAGGATCCTTTGGCACTCATGCCAACGGACACACAATGGCGAGAAAAATTCTGAGAGCAGGGTACTACTGGTTGACCATGGAATCCGATTGCTACAAGTACATGAGGAGGTGTCATAAGTGTCAGATATATTTTGACAAAATCCATGTACCGACAACACATCTCAAAGTTCTCTCATCCCCATGGCCTTTTTCCATATGGGGAATCGATATGATTGGCATGATTGAACCCAAGGCTTCGAACGGACATCGGTTCATTCTAGTAGCCATTGATTACTTCACCAAGTGGGTCGAAGCAGCGTCATACGCCAATGTAACCCGACAAGTGCTGGTCTGATTTATCAAAAACAATATCATTTGTCCTTATGGTGTTCCAAGCCAGATCATTACCGATAATGGATCTAACTTGAACAATAAGTTGATGAAAGATTTGTGTGCTGAGTTCAAGATCGAACACCATAACTCATCTCCCTACCGACCCAAGATGAACGGAGCGGTAGAAGCGGCTAACTAGAACATCAAGAAAATTTTTCAGAAGATGGTTGTAACCTACAAAGACTGGCACGAGATATTACCCTTTGCTCTTCACGGTTATTGCACATCTGTCCGCACTTCAATAGGGGCAACCCATTTCTCTCTTATATATGGTATGGAAGCAGTGCTCCCCATAGAAGTAGAGATCCCATCAATCCGGGTATTGATGGAAGCTAAGCTTACAGAAACTGAATGGTGTCAAAGTCGATACGACGAATTAAACCTGATCGAAGAGAAGTGAATCACGGCACTATGCCATGGTCAATTGTATCAACAAAGAATGAAAAAGGCGTTCGACAAAAAGGTCCGACCTCGCGTTTTCAGAAAAGGAGACCTTGTGCTCAAGAGAATACAATCCTTTCTCACTGATTCTCGGGGCAAATGGACTCCGAATTATGACGGCCCATATGTGGTCAAGAAAGCTTTCTCAGGTGGTGCCTTGAAACTTGCAACCATGGATGGAGAAGAATTTGCCTACCCTACCAATGTTAATGTAGACAAGAAATAATTCGCCTAAACTATAAAAAAAAACGTCTCGGTGGATTGAAAACCCGAAAGGGCGTCCAGGAAAAAATTAGAGACATAATCAAAAATCATCCCGGTGGATTGGAAATCTCAAAGTACAATCCAAGAAAAATTTAGGGATAATGGCAAGTAACTACGTCCAACAAAGGGGCAAACCCCTAAGCAGCAGTTACACCATCCATCGAAAGAAAACTCCAGTCAAGGTCATCTTCGACAGAAGCTCAGGATGCCTAGAATTCAAAGTTGGTAGAAGGAATACGGTCGTTATGTTTCAATGTAGACTTTTTCCCTTAAATTACCATTTTCTAACTTTGTAAATAATCTATGGAATCACGCGTTTGGCTGATTTTCATCCTATCAATAAAATTCTAGCCCTTGTACTTTTGTTTGCAATTCTTATTTGTTTTAGCATTACCGAACGACGTTTTTTAACATGATTAACGATTCTTGAAATAAAACAAACAAAAACGAATTTACTTGTCAAACTTTTTTTCTTTTAAAATAAAGATGGCAGTTTTTTTGACTGTTGAACATCGAAAGAACATCGGTTGCGTCTCCAAAGGTGTTTGAACCTCGAAGTGCAGAATCAAAGTACTCCTTCTAAACCAGTACGCCTGAACGAAGGATCAACTGTATCAGATGTGATTTTCCCATCTGATATCCTCGACAGAGTCCTTATCTCCTAATCCCGACCAACGGTGTTCCCCGCAGGGACTATCTCTCCTAAGCAAGGCTGATTTGCTATCGTGAACCAGTGATACTTTTCATCCCCCGCAGTGGCCAAGTATCCAGCCGTGTTCATCTACTAGTTTGTATGTCGCGTCAGTTTTGTCAGCATAAACATACATACATCACGCATTATTGATTTACATTTATATTTATATTTCATCGCTATCGCTTTAGTCGGTCTTGTCCCCTAGCGATCGAAGTCCTCTCAATCGAGTTGTCAGTTCTTTCCTCGTCAGGAAATGTTGTGTCTGAACAATCTCTCTCCTCCAGTTTATTGTTGGGATGAAGTTGGTCCTCGACCACTTTGATAACTTGAACCTCTGAAAGACCAGAAAATGTTCGACAAATGTCACTCTTCGCCATTGAAGATGACACCTCCGCTTTCCCGGATTAAGGAAAATCCCTAGAGAAAGCTTCACAACTAAAGACTTTCAGCAACACATTGATTTTACTCTCCAGAGAGTCAATGTTAATGAAGTCATCAGCACCTCAAAATTGGGATGCATTGTATGGCATTTCTCCGAGAAGATCTCGTAGAAAAGTATGATGTAATATCCCCAAGCGGAAACAGTCTCTCAAGAGGCTCGTTTTCTCCAGTAGAGTCAACAAACGTCATCTCCAATAGAGAAGTTTGTACACCTCTACAACTTAGACGAATGGGTTCCCCAGCAAGTCTGACATCGGAACTTTTTCCATCAAATGGCATCTCCCCAGTAAAATTCGGCGAGAAGTTTGAGTAAAACCGCTACGAATAGCGTTCCTTGTCAAGAAAGTTTATTGACAAAAGAAAGTGAGACCAGTTCCTTGGTAGGAAACTAGGATCGAGGGGAAGTTTATTTTGGAAACTGAGACCAATTCCTTGGTAGGAAACCAGGATCAAGGGGAAGTTTACATCATAAACTGAGACCAGTTCCTTGGTAGGAAACCAGGATCGAGGGGAAGTTTATTTCAGAAACTTAGACCAGTTCCTTGGTAGGAAACCAGGATCGAGGGGAAGTTTATTTCAGAAACTGAGACCAGTTCCTTGGTAGGAAACCAGGATCGAGGGGAAGTTTAATTCAGAAACTTAGACCAGTTCCTTGGTAGGAAACCAGGATCGAGGGGAAGTTTATTTCGGAAACTAAGACCAGCTCCTTGGTAGGAAACCAGGATCGAGGGGAAGTTTATTTCGGAAACTGAGACCAGTTCCTTGGTAGGAACCCAGGACCGAGGGGAATTTCTACCTTTTCTAAGCATCATTTCTTAGCAAAAGAAGATGTACTGGAAAACGGCCATTCATAACCACCATCAAAATTTCGGGTATTCAGATATTTAATCCTCTTGTACCCCGAATGCCCGAATACCTTCACCATTCACACCTTCGGGTCCAAGAAGATTAAATAGGGGCATCTGTCATACCCCAAATTTTGACCAATAAGATTTCCCATCATTGTGCAAATCATCATCACAATATGGATGAACCATCATACTTCATCAATCTCCCCAAAGATGGGTGAGCATTCACTACTATCAAACTTAGGGTTTTAAACCCTCTTAGAGCTCTAAGACAAAGGATCAATCAAGGAATGACATGATCTTCAACTTGTCTAACCTCTCAAACACCTACAAAGGATCAAGATGAAGAAACGAAAAAACACAAGAAGGGGGTTGAATTGGGGTTTTTAAAAATTAAAGCAAAAAGGGACACGTTGGTTATCCTGGTTCGTTTGAACTCAAACTACTCCAGTCCACCCGCCAAGGTGATTTCGCCTCTCTCTCTTGAGGACTTAATCCACTAATCAATTAAGATTACACAGACATAGGGACAACCGTCACTGTCTTCTTGAGTTTTAACCACAACTTGGTTTTCTCAAGGAATTTCAACTAAAAAATTATGCTTCTAACAAGCTTTATCACAACCGTGAGTTTTTACAATATTTTTATCAAATAATGATAACAGATGAGAAACTTGATGAATTGTGAAAAGTATGCGCGCAAGTGTTATCTGGTCATCTGCAGGTGCTCCCTTTAAATAGATGAAAATAATTGATCTGTTGGACACGTGAGAGTTATTTTTGGAGATTGACAATAATGCCTTTGAATGCTCTTTCCAAAATTACAGATTTTGTCTGTTTCAATCCGTTGCTTTGTGATACTCATAAATGTGGAGGATAGCGTATCAGAGTCCACGTTGATTTGATGCATTATCAGAGTTTCTGGCTTGGTGCAGCTTTGGTGCTGAAGCGTGAGACATCCTTCATCAGAACTTAGCTAGTTTAGATCTTGTGATTCTTCCATATCAGAGCTTCGCTTGATTAGAACTTCGCTTTGCTTAGATCTTGTGAGCTTCGCTTGATTAGAACTTCGCTCAGATTGGATCTTCTGATACTTCTATATCAGAACTTCTTTACATTAGAACTTCCCTACATATCACAAAAAATGAATTAAGGAGCATCAAGTTCTAAATAATATAGTGTTTGTTATCATCAAAACTATTAGGAATGTAGAATCAATTCTTGTTCTAACAATCTCCCCCTTTTTTATGATGACAAAAACTTATATTTTGATGATTAATTAATAGAGTATGGAGTAGAGAATACTCCCCCTGAGTTGAATATTTCCTTGAAAATGTTGTGATTTAAGACTTCCAAGAAGTTCTGATTGCCATTTTCCTGCTTTCTTAACAAAAATATGGAAGCAGAGGTTAAAATGTTCGAGACATAGTCATGGTGCACTGTTATATTTCAAAATATTCTACGTTCTCCCCCTTTGTCATTAATCAAAAAGCGAAAAGATACATGAGAACATAATCAAAAAGAGCAAGATAAAACACAAAGCAAGCAAGGAAAAAAATCTAAGGTTGAGGAGCAGGTGGCAGTCTTGTGAACAATGCTTCCAGAAGGCCTTTGATCTGATTAGCGGATTCTTCTTGTTTGCCAAGCATCCCTTTAATTTATGCGTTAGTTTCATCCTGTTTGTCCAACCTTTTTCTTACTGCTTCATTCTCTTTCTTTAACTCATCCAGAGTTTTCAGCACTAGAGTAGATGAGGTTGACTCTTCAGAAGGTACCAAATCCTCAGAGCTTTTAGCAGAAACTTTCTTTGGAGAGACTTCAGGTGATTTTTCCTCGACTTCAGTGATGACCAGAGTTTGATGCTGAGAGCATTCTTCCTGAGGTTCTGAAACCATAGGATCTTTCCAGCCTAGAGGAAGAATAGGTTTCTTTTCCCAGAATCTTAGAACTTGCTCATTGAAGATCTTCATATGGTCACAGAAGTTCTGTTGGGCTATGTCATAGCTTAGTTCCTTCATTTTCTGAGATTCAGAATTAAACCACTTTCTGAATTTGGTCCAAAGATAGTCAGAGGCAGCTGGATTCAGATTCTCCAAGCAACCCTGCTTCAGAAAGTTAATCCATTCCTGCATTTTTACCTCGAAAGCCAATAAAGAGTTACCAACATCTGATTTGGATACGAATGGTTTTGGTTTGGGAATGGCTAATTTGTGAGAGGTTGAGGTAAGCTCGTCTAGAGCTTCTAGGTCAATTATAGTTCTGAGGGGATCATCTGATAGATGTGTTGGAGGAGAGTCAGAAATAAGAATAGGAGAGGTAGGTGATGAAAATTCTGAGGAGATTTGAGGGGGACTGGTGAAATTTGGTGATGGTTGAACGAAGTTGAGAGGACAGTTGATACCAGGTATAGAGGTGTCAGGGTTTTGAGTTTGATGTTCTGGTTGGGAAGATGTGAAGAGAGGTTCATGAACAATGTCAGACAGAACTTGTACAAGTTCTGGTTGTGGTTCAATAAAATCAGAAGGAGTGGGGTCAATGTCAATGTCAAAATCATCAAGAGTTTGTGGTGATGGTGGTGGATTTTCAGAAGGTTTAGGAGAAGATGGGGTTTCAGATGTTGATACCATTATGGATTCGACGATAGAAATGAAAGTGGAGTTACCTTTCTTCTTAGCAGCTTTAGCAACTTTTGGAGTTTTCTGAGGAGTTCCTTCAGAGGCTTTCCTTTTTCTTGAAGTTTTGGGGGCAACTTCTAGAGGTGCTTGCCTGAGCTGTTGCAGAGAAACTTCTGGAAAGGTTCCATCAGCTTTACATGCATCCAAATATCTGAGGATAATTTCTGGATGAGTATCTGATGAGAGAAGAGGAAAATCTTTCAGAGGAATTTTCCTGGTGGTGATGACTTCCTTAGAGATTAGGGTTGGATCCTTCTTGATGGTCTCAATGATTTTCATCTTCTTGAGGTTCTTTGCATTGAGGGGTCTTCCAGCAATAGTTTCTAGATCAGAGATTTCCTGAGCTTCAGTAAGGTGTTCAATCAGCTTATTCTCTGTAAGAATATCTGATATGAGTCTACCTAGAGGAATCCAATCTCTCTTGGTTCTTTCGTCTTCTCTTGTTTCCTTCACACTGTTCTTCAGATGATTAAATAGACAGTGAGGAAGATTCGCTTTGGTAAAGGTGGAGATGAGGTACAGAAGATACTGTTGATCGTTGTTGATGTAGTCAGACGAGCTTGAAGGTTTCCTGTGATAGATACACCCAAGAATGATTCTGGCCCAAATTCTGTGACGATCCTTTAGGTCTTTGATTTTGTTGGAGTGTTGTCCGGTGGTGAAGATTTCCTTTGAGATAGTATTTAGATCAGTGCCCTTTTCCATCTCACTGCATCTAATTCCTGATCCATCATGATCAATCAGCTTACCAATAAGATCTTCGGTGATAATAACCTTCTTTCCCATAACATACGAAGTTACTTGATGTTCTGAGACCGATGCAAAAATCCAGAATTCCTTAACGAGTTGGGGAAAACTGGACCCATTAAGCGATTAAAGTATTTGCTCCATCCTTGAAACTCAACCTCAGGAGTAAGGTCATACCCATTGTCTTTCATGCTTTCAAAATCAATAATGAGTTCACAGAGAACTTCAAGAGATGCAAAGGGGGTGAGGAGAGTTCTTGAGGGCTCAACGTACCTTTCTTCAATGACTTGGTCAGCTGATTCTTGAGACATTGCTTGTTGAGAGCTTTGTTGAGAGCAGGAGGCCATTGTTCACAGACTTAGGGTTTTGGGAACACACAAAACACAGAGAAACAAGAAATGTAGGCAGCAAAACAAGAAATGCAAATAATACGGAGAAGGCGATAGAGAGCTAAGTGAGTGATAGTGAACGTGTGAGGGTGTTAGAAGTGACATTTATATAAGAGTGACCAAGAATTAAATAGCAATTAAAAATAATAAACATAATGATTAATAGCCGTAATGATTTCTGACAAGGGAGATAGCGTGAGAAATTTTGGGAACAGTTACCGATGTGACTTGGCGCCTCGATATGTCAACACAGACGTTTCAGTTTTCTAGAGTTTGACACGCGTTCATCATCAGAGAAAATCTGGAGCCTAGGTTGACAAGTGTTTGCTAGAGTGAACTTAATGATCTATCCTTGAAATGAAAAGTTCAGATCTTCTGAATAGATTCTAAGGCAATCTTTCTTCTCACTTCTAAAGAGATATTGGTCAGATGTTCACAAAAAAATTCTGAGAGTTAAAAATATAGAAATTGCATTTTCATTCTGGACATAATTCCATACAGAGATTTTTCAGAATGAAATTAAATCTGTCTTCAGCAAGGGGTTTGGTGAAAACATCAGCCCATTGATGATCTGTGTCTATAAATTTTAAACAAAGAATTCCCTTCTGAGTATAGTCCCTAATGAAGTGATGTTTAATTTCTATATGTTTAGCCCTAGAATGCAAAATAGGATTTTTAGAAAGACAAATGGCAGAAGTATTGTCACAGAGGATAGGGATGTTACTCTCGTAAATGTGAAAGTCCTCAAGCTGATTCTTCATCCAGAGCATCTGAGTACTGCATCCAGCTGCAGCTATGTATTCAGCTTCAGCCGTTGATAGTGCAATGGTGGATTGTCTTTTGCTGGACCAAGAGATTAAATTGTCTCCCAGAAACTGGTAGCTTCCAGAGGTACTTTTTCTTTCTATTCTGTCTCCAGCAAAGTCAGCGTCACAGTATCCTACCAATTTGTATTCTCTGGACTTTCTATAGCAAAAACCAAGATTAGTAGTACCTTTCAGATATCTGAAAATTCTCTTAACTGCTGTTAAGTGAGATTCTCTAGGATCTGATTGGAATCTAGCACAAAGACAAACGCTATAGAGAATATCAGGTCTTGAAGCAGTTAAATAGAGGAGAGAACCGATCATACCTCTGTAGAGCTTCTGTTCTACTTTCTTACTTACCTCATCCTTTTCCAGAATACATGTGGGATGCATAGGAGTTTTGGAAGGCTTACTTTCTGACATTTCAAATTTCTTCAGAAGATCTCTGACATATTTGCTTTGATGGATGTAAGTTCCTTCTGGAGTTTGATTGATTTGAATTCCCAAGAAGAACTTGAGTTCTCCCATTAAGCTCATTTCAAATTCTGCCTGCATAGTCTTAGCAAATTCCTTGCCCAAGGAGCTTTTAGTGGATCCAAAAATTATATCATCTACGTATATTTGACAGATCAGAATGTGATTTTTAAATGACTTAGAGAATAAAGTTGTGTCCACCTTCCCTCTGGTAAAATCATTTTCTAAGAGAAAGTTACTTAGTCTCTCATACCAAGCTCTGGGAGCTTATTTTAGACCATATAATGATTTCTTAAGTTTATAAACATATTCTGGATGTTTTGTGTTTTCAAAACCAGGGGGTTGATGCACATAAACTTCTTCATCAATGTAACCATTTAAAAACGTACCTTTGACATCCATCTGATAAAGAGTGATGTCATTATTTACAGCGTATGAAATTAAAAGTCTGATAGACTCTATCCTTGCGACTGGAGCAAAGGTTTCTGTATAGTCTATCCCTTCTTGCTGACTAAAACCTTGTGCAACCAGTCGTGCTTTGTTTCTGACCACTTCTCCTTGTTCATTCAGTTTGTTTCTGAAGACCCATTTGGTTCCAATGATGTTGAATCCTTTGGGTTTGGGGACCAGATCCCATACGTCATTTCTGGTGAACTGATTTAATTCTTCCTGCATTGCAAGTATCCAATCGTTGTCTGAGAGTGCTTCGTCAATAGTAGTGGGTTCGACCAGAGAGACTAATCCCACTAGAGATTCTTCAGTCTTTTTGAATGAGGATCTTGTTCTAATTAGGTCATCCTTCTTTCCCAGAATTTTTCTTCGTGATGTATTAGAGAGCTTCTGGATTGTCTTTTCTGGATGGGTTCTTCAGAATTAGAGTTTCCTTCTGTTGTGTTCGCCTGTTTTTCTGATGATCTGGTTTCAGTGCATGTTATTTGAACTTCTATTTCTGTAAGAGATTCATCATGCTTTGGCTTTTGAAGGCCAAGCTTATCATCAAATCTGACACAAATGGATTCTACCACACTTCGTGTTTCTGTGTTATATACTCTGTATCCTTTTGAACGTTCAGAGTATCCTAACATAAAACATTTTTGTGCCTTAGAATCAAACTTGTTCAGAGGATCATTAGTGTTTAAGATAAAACATGTACATCCAAAAGGATGAAAGTAAGAAATGTTGGGCTTTCTGTTCTTCCACAATTCATATGGAGTCTTTTCCAGAATAGGTCTTATAGAGATTCTATTCTGAATGTAACACGCTGTATTTACTGCTTCTGCCCAAAAGTGTTTAGCCATGTTAGTTTTATTGATCATGGTTCTGGCCATTTCTTGTAGACTTCTATTCTTGCGCTCTACAACTCTATTTTGTTGTGGAGTTCTAGGACAAGAGAAATCATGAGAAATGCCATTTTCATTAAAAAATGTTTCTAGATTTTTGTTTTCAAATTCCCCACCATGATCACTTCTGACTTTTACAATTCTAAACTCTTTTTCATTCTGAATTTGGTTACAGAAAGTAGAGAATACAGAGAGTGACTCGTTCTTGTGTTTTAAGAACTTTACCCATGTCCATCTGCTATAGTCATCTATGATCACTAATCCATACTTCTTGCCACCGATGGATGCAGTTTTCACTGGTTCAAACAGATCTATATGAAGAAGTTCTAATGGTCTGGAGGTAGAAACAACATTTTTTGGTTTAAAAGAGGGTTTGGAAAACTTGCCTTTTTGACATGCTTCACACAAAACATCTGAGTTGAACTTCAGATTAGGAAGTCCTCTGACCAGATTGAGTTTGTTAATCTGAGATATTCTTCTCATACTAACATGCCCCAATCTTCTGTGCCAGACCCATTGCTCGTCGTCAGCAGACAAAAGACATTTTACATTCTGACTTTTTAGTTCAGAAAGTTTTATTTTGTAAATGTTGTTCTTTCTCTTTCCATTAAAGAGGATTGTTCCATCTTTCTGACTAACTGCCTTGCAGGACTTTTGATTGAAGATTATATCATAACTGTTATCACTTAATTGACTTATGGATAACAAGTTATGCATTAATCCTTCTACTAATAAAACATTAGATATAGAGGGTAGAGCACTGTTACCTATGGTTCCCGAGCCAATGATTTTACCTTTCTGATTGCCTCCGAAACCTACATACCCTCCAGCTTTAAGTTCCAGACTTTGGAACATATGCTTTCTTCCCGTTATGTGTCGCGAGCATCCAGAGTCCAGGTACCATGATTGGTGTTTCAATCTTGTTGTTAAAGACATCTGCAACATATAGGATTTTATCCTTAGGTACCCACATTTCTTTGGGTCCTTGTTTGTTAGTGTTCACAGAATTCTGATTGAGTTTAGGTTTCTCAATAGAATTTGAAGAGTATGATTCACTGGTATATTTTATGTCATGTTTGTGTCCATATGTGAAGTGAGAGTTTAAAGGAGCATATTTTATGATCATATCATCAACTGGTTTAGGTTTATATGAAGCTTCTCCTTTAGGATTGACATATCCTATGCCTTTTCTCCCATTTCTACTAACTCCATAGATCATTGAAGCCATTTTACTTCTGTCTATGTTTTTAGCTAGAAATTTTTGAAAGCTATAGTCGTAATTTTTCAAGACGTTATCAGAACTAGTGGAAACTACTGATTCAGAGTGTTTCTGAGATTTTTGAGATTCAAAAGAGTTGAGTTTTGAAATGGTTTCTTTTAACTCAGAATTTTCTGCTTTCAGCTTTTTGTTCTCGTCAGACTCAGATACCAGATCATGTTTCAGATTCTTGTATTTGAGCTGAAGTTTCTGATAGTTTTCAAGAATTTCTAACAGACTTTCTTCTACTTGAGATCTAGAAAATTTAGAGAATACCTCTTTAGTTTCTGAGTCAGAGTCTGATTCTGATGAGTTTGAATCATCTGATATGTTGGCCATTAGGGCAATGTTGGCGTGTTCATTTTCTGATTCGGATTCTGCTTCAGAAGATTCCAAGTCATCCCAGGTAGCCATAAGACTTTTCTTTCTTTCCTTGTTAAACTTCTTATTTGGCTTTTCTTTCTGCAGCTTAGGACAATCACTTTTTTAATGTCCAGGTTCCTTGCATTCGTAACACACCACTTCTTTGTTCTTTGACTTTTTGTGTCCAGAAAATGGTTCAGAATGACTGCTTGATCTTCGAGAGTTTCTGAATTTTCTTTGCCTATTTTTCCATAGTTGTTGGATTCTTCTGGAAAGGAGTGATAGCTCATCTTCTTCTGAGGAGCCGCCAGAGCTTTCTTCTTCTGCCTGAAAAGCCTTAGTTTCATATTTATATTTAGATTTAAGAGCAACAGACTTACTTTTCTTCTGAGGTTCATCTTCTTCTAGTTCTATTTCGTGACTTCTTAGAGAGCTGATCAGTTCTTCAAGAGATATTTCGTTGAGGTTCTTGGAGAGCTTTAGTGCTGTGACCATGGGTCTCCATACTTTAGGTAACCTTCTGATGATCTTCTTGACATGATCTGATGTAGAGTACCCTTTATTCAGAACTTTCAGTCCAGCAACCAGAATTTGAAACCTTGAGAACATTTTCTCAATTGTTTCATCATCTTCCATTTTGAAGGCTTCATACTTCTAGATGAGTGACAGAGCTTTAGTCTCTTTTACTTGAGTGTTTCCTTCATGCGTTATTCTCAGCGAATCAAATATGTGTTTGGCTGATTCTCTGTTAGTGATCTTCTCATATTCTGTGTGGGAGATTGCACTAAGGAGAATCGTTCTGGCCTTGTGATGATTTCTGAAATCTTTCTTCTGTTGATCCGTCATATTTTTCCTTTCAATCTTCTGACCATCTTTTCCAACAGGGTGAGTGTAACCATCAGTTACCATATCCCAGAGATCGCCGTCATGAGCCAGAAAGAAACATTCGATTAGGTTTTTCCAGTAATCAAAGTTTTCACCGTCAAACACTGGTGGTTTGCCACTGATTTTGTCATTGTAGTTCTGAATGGGTTCCGCCATAGTGTTTTTCGTGAAGGATCTTATATCTGACACGGTTAAGTGTTAGCACCCAGAACCAGGCGCACTGATGCCAATTGAAGAAACGAAAAAACACAAGAAGGGGGTTGAATTGGGGTTTTTAAAAATTAAAGCAAAAAGGGACACGTTGGTTATCCTGGTTCGTTTGAACTCAAACTACTCCAGTCCACCCGCCAAGGTGATTTCGCCTCTCTCTCTTGAGGACTTAATCCACTAATCAATTAAGATTACACAGACACAGGGACAACCGTCACTGTCTTCTTGAGTTTTAACCACAACTTGGTTTTCTCAAGGAATTTCAACTAAAAAATTATGCTTCTAACAAGCTTTATCACAACCGTGAGTTTTTACAATATTTTTATCAAATAATGATAACAGATGAGAAACTTGATGAATTGTGAAAAGTATGCGCGCAAGTGTTATCTGGTCATCTCCCTTTAAATAGATGAAAATAATTGATCCGTTGGACACGTGAGAGTTATTTTTGGAGATTGACAATAATGCCTTTGAATGCTCTTTCCAAAATTACAGATTTTGTCTGTTTCAATCCGTTGCTTTGTGATACCCATAAATGTGGAGGATAGCGTATCAGAGTCCACGTTGATTTGATGCATTATCAGAGTTTCTGGCTTGGTGCAGCTTTGGTGCTCAAGCGTGAGACATCCTTCATCAGAACTTAGCTAGTTTAGATCTTGTGATTCTTCCATATCAGAGCTTCACTTGATTAGAACTTCGCTTTGCTTAGATCTTGTGAGCTTCGCTTGATTAGAACTTTGCTCAGATTGGATCTTCTGATACTTCTATATCAGAACTTCTTTACATTAGAACTACCCTACATATCACAAAAAATGAATTAAGGAGCATCAAGTTCTAAATAATATAGTGCTTGTTATCATCAAAACTATTAGGAATGTAGAATCAATTCTTGTTCTAACACAAGAGGACTCCCACAGCAAGAATCAAGCACAAGGTTGCAGCATTCTAATTGGATCAAGCCTCAAGATCGCCAGTGTCACCAAATTAGGGTTTGGTCGACCAGGGCCTCCAGATGGAAATTTTCCTTTGTACAGGAGCCATTTCTTCAAAACATAACTTGAATTACTCCATGAGACTTCATGGACCTAATCATCAAGTCAATTTAGCCTCAAGGGAAGCATTCATCAAAAATCAGGAATTAGGGTTTCTTGACCTAATTCACCCCGAATGTTGACTTTTGGGACAAAACAGGAGCCAAGACCTCAAGACATGATTTGAGGGTCTCCAATACACTAAATTGATCCATTTACGACAATGGATTGATCAAGGATGCTTGATTCCCAAGTTTCAAGTTCATCAGAACCACGGTTAGGGTTTCGCGGAAAAAGTCAACTGTACTTTTGACTGTTGACCAGGACATGCTCCCAAACCCTAGGACATGATTCAATACACCCTATAACACCTATGAAATAAATCCATCAAGTTTGATTTAGGTCAAGGACTTGATTTCATAGAGGATCGCACAGTTTGGATTTCATCTGATAAAAAGTCAACTGTGCACAAAAGTCAAAGTTTGACTTTTTGAGATTTTTCATAATTATGGTTCTTTAACCCTAAAATGATGTTAATGTGTGATTTGAATCAACATTCTTCAAGAAAAACCAAAGAAAGTGGGATAACTTGTAAAAGGGGTAACCATAAAAACTTAGAATTTTTTCTAAGTTATGAAATAAAGTGGTTAGGGTACCAACTTCCAAGGATCATAACTTGAGATCCAAGCAACCATTTGGGCTGATCCAAAGATGGATTTGTAGCTCTCATGGCATACTTTAAAAGTGTCAACTACACCTCATTCCAATTCCTCATGGATTTCAAGTTATGGAATGTCCAAAATCACAAAAAGTGAAAATGTCACTTTTTTCCAACACTTAGTGAAATTTTCACGAAGTTAGAATCTGCCTTCACTTTTTTCCAAATGTAGGGGCATTTTTCACTTGGATCCAAAAAGTATCAAAATAAACTATGATCACACATATGTTGTATCATATGAGAGCTTTTCAAAATGGCCAAGAACTCCATGAAATTCCACTTGAGCCATGAGATATGACCATGCCAATATGCCTTGCTGCAAACTGTCACGGCTAGGCAGATTTGTGCATTTTGCTCGATTTGAGCAATTTGTGTAAATAACAAATAACTCTATCCATCTGAACACCTCAGTGAAAGACCAAGGAGGGACAAACACTGATCCATAAGCCTTCCAAGTCTTTGGAACCAAAAGCAGCATGACAAACCTAGAAATCCCTAAAGAGGGGACAAGACTCCAATTATGTTTTGAAGCATTCAATGGATGCACCAAGGTGGCATGGACTGAGTCATTTCCAACTAAATTCAGTCAAGACATATCCAAGACCAAGGGAACCAGCAGCCTGTGCCCTAACCTCTAGTCAATGGCTAGAGGAGACTTGGATTCTCATTGCTCAACCTTGGCCAAACCTCTGCAGCAGTTGCCATTCACTATTGCTTGCAAAACAAACTTGCTCTACTATAAATAGAGCTCATTTGTGATCAGTTTGAGTACACCAAAGCCACCAAATAGATGCTTTCCTCAAAATCTCCTTCTCACTTCCAAATTTGCCTTCCAAAGCAAGTCACCATCGGGTTTTGAGTTTGAGAGCAATTCCAACCAAACCAATCACACACACACCTCATAAACATCATATAGAAGTGATCCAAACACTTTAACAACATCTAGAACACTGATTTCTCAAAATCACCAGCCAATTGCTCAAGGTTTTAACGAAGTTGTAGTTGGGACACCATCTTCAGTTCCAGCTTGTTTCAAACCATTCCAAGCACTCAGGAACATCACTTGGCACCTAGGGAAGTTATCCACATCATTGGAACCTAGTTGTAATACCTCTAACACAAAACACGATCACCAGCTGCAAGAGGTAAGCATAAGCTCTTCTAACTCTATGATCCAGGCATTTTTTGCTGCACAATAATTTGGCCATATGTTCATAATCATGCATTGAGTGTTTTCCCTCAATCAATTGCTTTGTTTGAATCGTGTATGGAATTTCTGAGCCTTCATGTAAATTTTAGGGTTCTTGAGGTTTCTCTTTGATTTCTTACAACATGCTAAAAATAAATGAAATTAAAGACCATAGACATGATCGTGAGGTGAAAACGAGTAGATTGATATGTGGATTGTGTGATTTCATCAAGTATTAAGTGATATTGATGAGAAAACGCAAATATGAGAAAAACAGAGCACGCGGGTGTAATACCCCAAAATTTTCCCTCTCATCTTTCATATCATTTAGCATGTGCTTTCATTTCATTGCATTGCATTCAAGTCATAGAAAAATAAAACATTTCATCATTGGTTCATCATAGGGCATGTGATCAGTTGATTTCAGAGTATTGATCATCCAGAGCAAGAGAGCTAGAGCCAAGGGTCTCTTAATAAGCCTCAAGGGTCTCTTACATCATATGTCTTCTCATTTGATCCCACAAGTCATTGGAAGATGGGAACTCATCAAGAAGTTGGACAGTTCATCATCTCCTACACAAAAGCAATCAAAATTAGGGTTTATGATTCAAGCAGTCTCCTGATGAAATTTTGGTTTAAACTTGATCTTAATGTTTTCTACATGATGTCAATTATCTCAGGATGGAAGATTGCCCATTTGTTCATTTCAGAAGAGGTTTAATTGGTCAGTTGCTTGAGAATTAAGAAATTTGGGGGAAAAGTCAACTGCGCAAAGGAAAAGTCAACCCCTAACTTTTTAAGGTCAAATTCATAAAATTCAAGTCACATATGTTCATTCATGAAGATTTGATCAAGAAATGATGGAGGAATCATCAAAAATCAAGAAATTTCAAAACTGTCCAAAATAGATACTTTAGGGTTTCTAAAAATGGCAAGTTTGGACCATTTTGCACCACACTTCAAGGCATTCTTTCTTCAAGATAAAAGCTTCAAACTTCAGGACCAAGTTGAGCCAATTAAAGATCACATTCCAAGCTTCAAATCCATACCAAGAACTTTTCCATTGGATCAAAATTGAGGGAGTTATGATCAATCAAAATAGAGCAAAATCAAGGCAAATTCCAAGTCATGGCAAGGCAAGTTCAGGCCTCCAGGCCATAATTTCATCAAACACCTGGTGTGCCCAATGTCAAGCTAGTTTTTTCTATCAAGGAAGCTTCAAATGAAAAACTTTCCAACATGAAAGTTTTTCAATTCCATGTTCTCTACAACTTTCATGTTGTGCGTTTTTCATTTGAACATGTTATAAGGGTCATATGAGGGTTCAAAGAGGGATGCTCACAACTGAAAATATGCTCAAGAATGCTTGCCTCATGGGCACATTCTCTTGCCCACCAAAGTGAGTTTTATGCCTTGATATTCTAAGTTATTTTCCTTCACTTTCCAAGCCTCCATTCAATCTAATTTCAACACCAAACATGTTATATTACATTTCCTCTTTCCATAGGCATCAAAAACTCACAATTTCATCCATCATACATAGAGAATTTCATCTACAAACTTCCACATTTCCATTGTTTTGTGCTGCCAAGAATGAGATGTTTTGTATTGTTGTTGTTTGGTTTACATCAGTTCACACGCATACCTTCAAACACCAACCATCCTTTGCCTCATTTAGACACACGCTATCTTACAAGTCATGCACACATACATGTCCATACACCAAAGAAGAAATGAACAAACTTGTTTTGCAAGTCTTGCTGCAAGATCAGAACCATCACCACCTTTCATTCCTCAGCCTCACCATAAGTGACAAAAGCTTCTCCACACTCTAACCAAGCCTCTCCACTCGTGCCATTATCAACCTCACTCAGTTAGTTAACTCACAACTCAGTTAACTAACTCAGTTTAACCTGAGTTCTAACCATCAACCACATGAGTTAACCACTAACCATAGATATAAAAGCTTCATCTAATAGATTTTGAAGGGGACTCTCTCATTTTTGCACTCTCACACTTGATTCATCTCAATTCTCTCTCTGAATTCTCTTTCTCTTTGCCACGAGTTCTTCAACTTTCTCCTTCAATCTTCACCATTCATCAATCTCAAGGCATTGGTGCATTGAAACATAACACTGATTTTCATTATCTTCAAGTTCATCTCACTGATTTCCATAGGAATCAGAGCTCCGTAGCATTTATTTTACTCAGCTCAAGCTCAAGAACTCAAGAAGGAACCTCTGGTATTCTTACAACTATAATCTCATCAAGAACAGGTTTGGTTTCTTCAACTGTTTTCTCTGCATTCCTCTTGATTTTAGCATAGTGTTATTGTTATTGATGCTCAATAGGAGCTCTGGTACTTCCGGCTCGTTGATAGGCATGTTAGATGCATAGTTACAGAATCAAGGGAAAAATTTCTTGGTTTCGAATCTGTTTGTGTGTGCTTTATTTGTAGAATTTGAGACTGGATCTGTGACCTACTTGACTTCCTCTTTCAATTGATGTACTTGTTGTGAATTTCTGGAAGCATGTGATACTTACAGGTGGCCGGAGATGGCCGGAGAAGATGATCGGAGGTCCTTCTCCGGCCGGTGAGAAGTTCAGTTAGGGTTTTAGGATTTTTAAAACGTGGCCGTTAGATCTTAGGCAATGAACGGTTAGGATGCTGCCAGCAAATAAATGAGAGTGTCCATATCACGTGCCATTTTATTTGACTCTGAATGCTTGCATGTGTGTGTGTGTGTGTATGGGCGTTACCATGTGCATGTCTTGTGATGCGTTGGATTGTTGTACTTCTCTTGATTGTTGTTGACGGATTGATCATGTGGCTCTGATTGAGTCAAATGTTTGACTGAATTCCACCTTAACTGCATATACTTCAGCGCTTGGTTTGGACCTGGACTTAATTGCTTTTCACACACCTCTATTTGAACCCAAACACATTTTTCAACGTGAAAATTGCTATGTCTGCACCTCCTCTCCTATTTTCTTTTATTTTTAAATTTCTTTTTCATACTGTTTCCATTTCCTTTTAATAAAAATACCAAAATGCATCTAAAAATTCTACAAAAATTCATGAACCATGTTTAGACATTAAAATAATTTTTTATGATTTTTAATTCTGATTTTGTGAATATTTGATCATATTTTGTGGATTTTCTTTTATTTCTTTTTTTTCAAAGTGTTTCTTCCTTGATACCTCAACTTTAGATAATTGTTTTGCATAGCTCCAAAACTATTTTTCATCCAATCTTTTTGTCATGTTTAGGTAACATATTAAGGCATCTAAAAACATTTTTCTCATATTTTTAAAATCATTTTTGTATAGCATTTGAACCATATCTTTGTGCATTATTCATTTGTTGACCTAATGTGACTTTGATGACTTGTTTGAACTAGTTTCTTCTTGAATATTTGCATGAGCTTTTGACATGTGTTTAGATTCTGACTTAGGTACTTTGTGAATTAATTCCATATTTTTTCCAAGTTCATTTCTATTTTTTCTTTGTTTGATTGTTATAAGTCATAATTGTATGCTTCTCTTGAACTTTCCAACCTTGATTGATTAAGAGGCACTTGTGTCATTGCATTAGGACTTGTGTGATCATTTTATAGGTCATTTCATAAACATTATAGGTCATCCATGTTAGATTATAGGTCATTTATCATTTTATTTTGGTTCATAAATGTTTGTTGCTTATGTGAACTACTTTGACCTAGTTTAAATGCATCTTCTTTAACATGTCTTAACATGTTTTGTGTGCATCTTTGTGACATCATTCTTGAATTCTAATATGATCAAGCATATCATATATTACTGACTTGCATCCATTCTTATTCATGTTCATGTTTTATCCTTCATTTATAACTTGCATTACAAGTATGTCAAATCTTTTGAACTAGAACATGTTGGAACATCTTTTCATCTTGTCTTTATCTTCTTAGATCCTTGCACTCAAGCCTTGTATGATCATTCATCCATATTCATATGCATTATAATGTGCCATTCACCTCTGGTCTTTGACATTTCTTCAAGCATTTATTCATGTTTGTATGCCATACACATTCATACTTCATCTTTAATTCATAACTTCAATTTGTGTTCTTTTCTTCTTAATATCTAATGTGATTGGTGTATGAACCAAACTTGTTCATTTTTGCATTCTCATGTCATCTTATAACATGCATGCTACTGATCCATGTTCATTTGCATTCATAATTGCATTTTCCTCTCCTTTGTGACTTGTTTTGTAAGTAAACAACATTGTGCATTATTGGGTGACATTGTTCTACTTCTTCCCACTTCTTCTTCTTGAGTTTTATTCTCATATTATGGATGATAATTCATGGATACTTAATGATATTTATGAATTGGTTTCCTACTGGTTGTGGTGTTTCATATTGCATCGTTGCATGCTTACATCTCTTAAATGTTCATGGTGCATCTTTAGTGCATATCATTGCATTCCTTTGATGTTTGGTAGATTGTTTAGACATAGATTGACTTTGTAAGCCTTTGTAACCATTGGTGGATGTAAATAGGGTTTTCTACTGCCCTAGGCTAGTACCAAACTTTAGTGATCTATTCTTTTTAGGTCTAGCTCTTTAGAAACTTCCTAGAGTTTCCTTTAGAACACTAGGATTTATTTGCTTACATCCTTCACTTGTACTTCAATATTTGAATTGTTTTGGTACTAACCATTTTGTGTAGGGACTAATGGTAAGTTGAGTGTGTGGATATGCTTCCACACACACCTTTTTCCCTCATCTTTTAATGCTTTCTCTTTTGTGTTTGTGCAAAGCATTTCAATGCTTTCTTTATTCAACTTCTTTCTTCTCCCTCTTGGTTTGAAACTCATCTTCTATCTTAGAAGCGAGCCATGTTACCTCTTGTTCTTCTTCTCTCTTCTTTTAGATGTAGGTTTCTAAACCACACTAAACCATTAGGAACATCCAAGCATGATAACATTAGGGTGAGTCTTAGTCCCCTTTAGTCTTTACCTTTGTTTCTTTTGAGTCTCTCCTTTCTCATCTCAAAACAACTTCAAAACACCTAATAAAGGTTGAAACATCTTCATGTGTCATGAGCCTTATTCCATGGGGGGCTTGCATACATTCCATCTTGGAATGTGTTGTAGGTTTTCTAGCATTATGTACAAATCTTTAACTTGAAGAGATTTCACAAACAAAATAAAAAAACACTTCTTCATTTAAAAACAACAAAAACATTTAATAAAGGGAATAGGCTAGTGTACTTAAGCCTTTGACTTTGGAAGTAAGTTTGAGGATCTTCCTCATACTTAGTGTACTTCATCATCATTTCATTTTGGAATGATGCATGAGATGCACATTCCATTGAAAAAGACATAGGTACACTTACCTATGCGAAACACTTCAAATAAAAAACTTCTAAAACACTTCAACCAAACAAAAACGTCTTTCCTTCGGGAATTCTCTTCTCATCTCATTCACTCTCAACGTACGAACGTGCTTCTCCTTGTTCTCTTGCGATACGGTAACGCACTCGATTCAGCGAGCCTGTAACACCTGAGCTAGAACATTAGTCGTTCCCTGAAAAACAAAAAAAACAGTTTTCCATTAGCTGAGGGGAACTACGTCGCTCTGATTCTCATGTTCCCGATGAGATACGTAGGCAGTGGGGTAGGGCCCATTCGAGCACTTCTTTTATTTTCCCTACATTTGTTTCTCGTTCTCTTTCCATTCCTTTTCCAGTATCTTTTCTATCACCCTTTGAGCAGTACTTCAAGCGTGGATCTCGTTGAGTACGACGGACGTGAAAGGGTGCGATAACCTTTCCTTCACGTAACTGATTCCCTTACCCGTTCTCTTTGGTTCGCGAGACCTCGTTCTTTCCTTTCTCTCGGGTTTATGCAGCATTACCCTTCCCTTTCTTTGGGATAAAAATGTTTGGCTGGCGACTCTCTTTCTTTCTTCCGCGCCACTTTCGCATTTGTACCTGGATGAAAATCTCGGGAGCGACAGCTGGCGACTCTGTTGGGGACAGTTGACCTCTTGCTGGTCCCTCCCCGATGCAAGTCTCTCCTAGCGCTTGCTTGTTTTTTCTTTTTGGGTGTTTGCTTTGTGTTTGCTTTAGTTTAGCTTTACTGCTTTTATTTACAGCTTTATCGCTTTACTTTACTTCCTTTATTGCATTTTATTTATATCATGCATCATATATTCTGGACTGTCTGGTTTCCTTTGGCGGGATGGGATTGTTACTGTGAGATGAGCCCATTACCCAGGCTCGAGTTTACTTTAGGACTTAGAGTGGACAGTCACAGGGCTCTCATGGTATTTAGCCACGGGAGTAGTTGTGAGTTCCACAGCCAGAGTGCGACTTTCTTAGGATTGTCTTGGTTTGAGGGTCTTCCTCATTCAGGGTATGACTTTGAGAGTTATGTGCATCTGGTGACCGATCATTGAGGACCTTAGTGGAAACATCCCTCTTTAGTGGTGACAGTGGCAGACCATATTCTGTGGCAAACCCATTCGCACCCGAGGGCCCACTTTGGAACCTGCATAGGATGGCCTTTATTTTGTGGTGAATCAGATGACGATCTCTTTTTTTGGCGATAGCATTGTATCCTACGGGCTGAATGTGCTATTGCTTCTTATTCCGGGATTCGAATCTGAGGATCCTATCTTTTAGAACCTACATGTCAGATGGGGGTTGTTTACAGGTTTGCAGGTAACCTTGACCTTCTACCCACCCTATGTATGTTTCTCCTATGATCAGTGATAATGGTAGTTTGTTCTGGTATTCTGAATTTAGTTTTATACCGGCACTCGGTCTGGTATGCCTGATATGATTCTATTCAGACACTTGGATCATGGTTCTACACTGATAGGGCAGATGCATGTAAAGTATGACCATCAACCTACAGGGGTTCTTCTGGTTTTCTGGTTTTCTTGTTGGACCTTTGATCCTGCATACTTGACCGACTATTGTTCAGCTAGATCGGTTCAGCACTGTTTTATTCAGGATACTTATGGAAACTCTGATCACATGTCTGTACATATGTAACATCATAGCATTTCAGCACATATGTTCTGTTATTTCCAAGGATCTTATATCTGAATTTTGCTATTGAGTTGTTTCCCCCTTTCTTGTGGATCATTCTGTACAAAATTTGAATCAAAGCAAATAGATTCCCTGGAAATAACCGAACATGGCATTTGCATACATTCATGCATTCATGCGTTCATAACAGGTACCCGAATCTGAGGGTGTGGATTATTATTCTGACTGGGTATTCTTTGCAGAAACGGCCAACATGACTTCTTCCAACTACTCGATTCACCACAATCAAGGTTCAGATATGGAACAACTCCGAGCGGAGGTGACTGAGATAAAGGCCCAACTGGGGTATTTTATGGTGGACATTCAGGTGTTGTCCCGAGCTCAGGAATTGCTGAGAGAAGAAGTCAACCGGATAAAGACTTAGATGGGTCGGGTTATGGAAATAAAGGAAAACAATCAGGTGTCTGCTTCCGCAGCAGAGGTTTTCACTCCTCCTATCTCTTTGGGATCTCCTCTAGACCATGGTTTGCCTCGTGAATCCTCTCCACCATCAGAGCTTTTTCATCACCAACTACTTCTTGAGGGTCTTAAGCCAGAGAAGACTGAGAAGAAGTCCAATCTGATCCCGATGCCATACGCTCAGTTGCTTCAGTACTTGCTCAAGTTTCAAATAATTGAATTGATTACTGCAGGACCTCCATACGCCAAGTTTCGTATGGGTTCCAATGTCCATGATAGGTGTGAATTCCATTCAGGGGTACCTGGTCATAATGTTGAAAATTGTAAGATGCTCAAGTATAAGGTCCAAGAGCTTATTGATTCAGGGACAATCGAGTTTGCACCCATCAGCACTGTCAAGCAAAGAGATGTTCCTCCAACTGCTGCTAAAGAGGTGGATATTCCTCCCTCCTTTCAGGGACCTTCCTCAATCCAGAAGCCTTGTGTTCCGAAACTACCGTATCAGCAAATCATAGCTGGGACCCTCCCGGTTGCATCCCTTCATCATCAACAGAAGCAAGAAAGGGTTTTTGATCCTCTACCGATGTGTCATACCGAATTACTTCAGCAACTGCTTCAGTTAAGATTGATTGAGCTCCGGAAGTTGACTCCTCCTGCAAAGCTTCCAAAAGGATGGGATGCCAAGGCTTATTGCGATTTTCACTCAGGGGCACCAGGCCATGATATTGAGGGGTGTAGAGCATTCCAGCACCAAGTACAAGACTTAATTGACTCCAAAGCAATCGAGTTTGGACCAGCTGGCTTGAAGGTATCAGGTGATCATACGCCAGTAACTGCAAAGGAAGTGAGTATTCCTTCCCCTTCTCTAGGGTCTACCTCAGGTCACGGGTGTATTTCTCAGCTTCAGGTTTCAAAGTCATCACGTCAGTAACCTTTGTTTGATCCTCGGCCAAATTTAGAAAGAAAAGTGCAGGGGCAGACTAGGCACCATAATCAACATTGGCAACAAAACCGTCAGCAACAGAGGCAACGGGGTCTTAAGAGGTCTGAGAGAGTGTCTGCTCCAGTTCCTATTTCTCAAAGCCAGCTTCTTGCTCGCCTTCTCCAAGGCTCTTTGATTTAGCTGGGTAAGGTAGTACCAGTGCCGTTTCCTTTTCCTCTGGATTATGACATGAATGCCAGGTGTGAGTTTCACTCGGGAACGTTTGGACATACAATTGACAATTGTAGAATGTTCAAACGTAAGGTGCAAGACTTGATTGACTCAAAGATTATCACACAAGATGGGTGGCCCATAAATTGAACTTTCTTCATCAGATTAAGCACCCAGTTTACAAAGACATCTTCAGAATCAATAAGTCCAGACAGAGTCAAGCCTCCTCAACAAGGACAATCATTTAGCTTCTTTACTGCATTCTCATGTGTAGCTTTTTATGTTTGTCAAAACATTTGTATGCATGCATGAAATTTGTTTTTCTTTTTATGTTAATCCTAATAAAGCGTGCATATTTTTCCTGAAGTAATCCATTCGTATTCACTCATAAGTTTGTATATGTGCATTACAATACCAACTGTCGTGCTTAAACTCTTGAAGGAGGATGATGAGTTGAAACGCAAAAATCTCTAATTGTGTACTTTTGGATAAAACCCTGTTGACGATGTGTAAAGGCATTATTTCAAATCCCAAACACTGAAGATATAAGGAGATAGACCCTCGCCCAAATAGGATCCCTAAAGAAGGAGTTTCTTTTAGTAAAAAACCCTAACATCTAACCCCGGGGCAGGGTAGGCGTTAGTTAGTTTAACCCAGCATTCAAACCTCAAAAGGAGTGTGCATCTTAGGATCCATTACTTTTCACTCTACTGCATCAAGAGGTCCAAAGAGCGGAAACCACAATGGTTATCCCTCATCAACTGAGAAGTGAAACAGTCACAACCCTTCCAAAGAAATCAAGATAGCCGATGTCACACGACGTGTCCAAAAAAAAAAATGAAAAAGCCCGCTAAGTTGAAACTTGAAAACAAGCAACTTAGGCAAAAGTTAGGGCATCCCGCTGGACTCCGAAATCAAAGATTCAAAAGAATCTGTCCAGGAAAAAGTTAGGGATAAGCAAATGAATGTGAAAATGAAATGTGAACAGGATTACCCAAGAAAGATCCTTAAGCGAAATAATAAAGTCGTGTGACACAGACACAAAGACGAAAAGGGATGATTGTTACTCCAATAAACCGATTGGTGCTTAAACTGTTAAAAGTCGATGGTTCCTCAACCATCACAAAGGTTTCTTTTGAGAGGTGAATGCTAGTGTCGAACTAACTGAGAATAGGACTGGAGGACATCACGAAGAGTGGGTGGGCACTAATAAATTTTGAACTTTCCCTTGTTTCAATAACCGTGAACCAGGCCCCATTACAAAATCAGAAGTCCTCAATTGAAACAGGGTTAGTTCGAAAGCATACTACCAAGAGATAGCGTTCCTGACTCCTGTGAGTTGTGCTAAAAGATCTTTGTTGGTGTTGCGTGTGCATTGCATTCTTTCATTCAAAAATTAATGTCGTATCCTAACCCGTGATCCGCTCACAAAGGGTTTGCGACATCTTTTCAGTAAAACTTCAAGATTAACATGTGTGTTGCATTAGAATTTTCATTCTAAGAATAAAACATTTTCTGCTTGCATACATTTGTTTGACATCAAAATAAGTTTACATATGAAAATTCAGTCCAGAAGCTTAATCTTGCCGAGTTGAGAATCCTGAAACTCCCGAAGGACAGCCACATCCAGTGGTACTTCCTCAGGAAACTTTGTTGAGCAGGAGCTTTCCCAACAAGTTGTGTTAAGACGTAGCCGATCTGGGGTAATCACGTCGAATCTTCTCTTTAAGGTGTAGTCAACCTGAGCCAATCATGTCGAGCAATCTCTTCAGAGTTCAGCCAAACTGGGGCAATCACTTCGAGATTCAAATCTCTCCAAAGGCATGTATTCTGGGTCTTCCTTCGAAGATCAGTAGTCAGGGGCAAAACCACTTCAAGGTTCACAGTGGAGCAGGTCATCCCAAGAGCACGAGAAGTTAGTCCATCCAGACGACTTATCGGCCTATCCAGGGTTCAAAGTATTGGGGCAAAATATCTCACGGTGATATGAGAGTGTTCATGAATCTTCTCGAGGCGAATTCCTCTATAGCCATACAGCCTAAGGCAGTTACTTCAAGATTTAACGAATCTCTCCAAGAGTTTGAAGACATTGAGGCATTTTGGACGTCAAGTCTTCTGTAAAATCCTCTTGAGATAATTTCTTTTGGGGGACCGTGTTGGTCTGGGGCAAGTGGAAAACTGTAAAAATCTGTTGTTCACGCATATGCAGTCAATCAGCCAAAAGGTTTGAAACAAAGGGGCATCCCAACCCTCGAATTTGTGGTCCCTTGTCTTCAGTAGACTTCGTTAATCATGCTCCCAGCAAGAGATGTATCAAAACCTTTCTCTCCAATAAGTGGTGGTTCAGAGTTAGATTTTCCCAGTTGCAGAAGTCATATCCGGCACAGGGCATACGTGCATATCCTTTTACTTACAGGTAACAGGTACAAGTTATTTCGAAGGAGAGAGCCATTTTCTTCCAGGCAAGTGATCACTTACCCTTAAGTCAGAATACCGGGGCAACCATATTCAGGAAAGGGTTCCCATGTCACCCTTTTGTTGCCACTTTTATTGATTGAGTCCACCGTGTGATCGGCGGTTAATTACAGCAAGATGAGATCAACGAGGCAAAGCCAATGAGGGATCGTTGGATCTTATTAAGTCGATTCTCCTATTCAGAACTTCCAACAAGTACAAGCTTTTCTGTGTCGATAATGGTTGCAAATTCACCAGTAGAGTTACTTCGCAGACCTCCCAGGTAATGTTCAAGACTCAGTGAGTGTCCAGGAGTTTGAAGATGCCAAATCTTCTATAAAATCCTCTTGGGACGATTTCTTCAGATCAGCCTTGCAATTTGGGGCAAAAATCGAGTTTGTGACCCTCCCAAGCATGGGGCATCTTGAAATCCCTCCGACAAGATGTGTTCTAGATCTATTATCTCCAGTAGAGTGACCTCTTAATTGTTGTATTCTTAGCTCAAGTCTCGGCATTTACTTAAGAGTTTGAAGATGCTCGGTCTTCTATAAAATCCTTTTAAGAGGCATCCCCAGCATGAGACGCATTGAAGCGGTTTTCCCCAGCAGAGTTAGTGGTAAACTCATTATCCCTAGTGGAGTCGTCAAGCGGAAGGTTTGCCTAGTGTGGGACATTGTGGCACTTATCCTAAGCTCGACAGTTTTGTTCCTCAACAGATTACCGTGGATTTCCTTTGTGTTTTCCCAGCAGATCTCTAGGGACTCTTTCCTAGCATGTCGCAACAGAACGTCTTTTAACCAGGATTTGTGTATCCCTGATGGAGTAGCTCCGACCCCCAGCAAGATCGTATTTCTGGCAGTTGTATCCCCACAGAGTTCAACATTGAATCTTGTCAGTAATACTCCCCAGCTGAATTGTTTTTCTCCCCGTAAAGGTTTAGCAGATCAATAGAATCTCTTCCCCCATCAGAGTGTTAGTACATTCTTTCCCCAGCATAGTCGGAAAGCTGTCATTCCTCCAGCGGAGTTGCTATGATCAGAATTCATACCCAGGCAGATGAAGTAATTCCTGGCAGAGTCATCACTTCCCCATATCTTAAAGTCCAATTTACTTTTGGCAAACGTGGAAATTTGGAGTAGACAGATTATTCAGACATTCTCCAGCAGAGATATTATCCTTTCAGGAGCTTATAAGGTCAAATCATTGATCATTGTTCCTCAGCAGAGTCAACAGGGATGTCTGATATGCATGTAGAGCGTAATCCAGTGTTGAATTTTTGCAAAAGTCCAACCGCAGATTGGAAAAAGTCCATCTTAGGGTGGCAAAGCAAGGTAAAGTCCAACCGCATATTGGCAAAAGTCCATCTTAGGGTGGCAAATCAGCAAAGTCCAACCGCAGATTGGCAAAAGTCCGTCTTAGGGTGGCAAATCAGTAAAGTCCAACCGTAGATTGGCAAAAGTCCATCTTAGGGTGGCAAATCAGCAAAGTCCAATCGCAGATTGGCAAAAGTCCATCTTAGGGTGGCAAATCAGCAAAGTCCAACCGCAGATTGGCAAAAGTCCATCTTAGGGTGGCAAATCAGGGTAAAGTCCAACCACAGATTGGCGAAAGTCCACCCGCAGTGTGGCAAGTAAGTAGTCGTCTAACTCCATTTAAAAGACAGTTTCAAGACCAACCGCAGATTGGCGAAAGTTCACCCGTAGCGTGGCAAGCCAGTAGTCATCTGGCGTCGTTCCAAAAGACATTGTTAAAGTCCACCCGCAGTGTGGCAAGCCAGTAGTCGTCTGGCGTCGTGCAAAAGACATTTTCAAAAGTCCACCTGCAGTGTGGCGAGCAAGTAGTCGTCTGGCGTCGTTCAAAAGACATCGCTCCAGTGCTATTCTTCCCATCAGAGTTTTATCCAAGCAGAGTTCATTTGGTTGGGTTTATATCCCTTTTCTTCTTCTCCACAGAGTGCAAATTTTCTGGTTATTTTCGGTATTCAATCCCTCCACACCTTGAAAGTCCGAAAGCAATCGCTATCATCCATTCAAGTCTATAGTGATTGAATAGGGGCAGCTGTAATACCCCAAAATTTGCACTCTCATCTTTCATATCATTTAGCATGTACTTTCATTTCATTGCATTGCATTCAAGTCATAGAAAAATAAAATATTTCATCATTGGTTCATCATAGGGTATGTGATCAGTTGATTTCAGAATATTGATCATCCAGAGCAAGAGAGATAGAGCCAAGGGTCTCTTAACAAGCCTCAAGGGTCTCTTACATCATATGTCTTCTCATTTGATCCCACAAGTCATTGGAAGATGGGAACTCATCAAGAAGTTGGACAGTTCATCATCTCCTACACAAAAGCAGTCAAAATTAGGGTTTATGATTCAAGCAGTATCCTGATGAAATTTTGGTTCAAACTTGATCTTAATGTTTTCTACATGATGTCAATTATCTAAGGATGGAAGATTTCCCATTGGTTCATTTCAGAAGAGGTTCAATTGGTCGGTTGCTTGAGAATTAAGAAATTTAGGGGAAAAGTCAACTGCGCAAAGGAAAAGTCAACCCCTGACTTTTTAAGGTCAAATTCATGAAATTCAAGTCACATATGTTCATTGATGAAGATTTGATCAAGAAATGATGGAGGAATCATCAAAAATCAAGAAATTTCAAAACTGCCCAAAATAGAAACTTTAGGGTTTCTAAAAATGGCAAGTTTGGACCATTTTGCACCACACTTCAAGGCATTCTTTCTTCAAGATAAAACCTTCAAACTTCAGGCCCAAGTTGATCCAATTAAAGATCACATTCCAAGCTTCAAATCCATACCAAGAACTTTTCCATTGGATCAAAATTGAGGGAGTTATGATCAATCAAAATAGAGCAAAATCAAGGCAAATTCCAAGTCATGGCAAGGCAAGTTCAGGCCTCCAGGTCATAATTTCATCAAACACCTGGTGTGCCAAATGTCAAGCTAGTTTTCTCTATCAAGGAAGCTTCAAATGAAAAACTTTCCAACATGAAAGATGTTCAATTCCATGTTCTCTACAATTTTCATGTTTTGAGTTTTTTCATTTGAACAAGTTATAAGGTTCATATGAGGGTTCAAAGAGGGATGCTCACAACTAAAAATATGCTCAAGAATGCTTGCCTCATGGGCGCATTCTCTTGCCCACCAAAGTCAGTTTTATGCCTTGATATTCTAAGCTATTTTCCTTCACTTTCCAAGCCTCCATTCAATCTAATTTCAACACCAAACGTGTTCTATTACATTTCCTCTTTCCATAGCCATCAAAAACTCACAATTTCATCCATCATACATAGAGAATTTAATCTACAAACTTCCACATTTCCATTATTTTGTGCTGCCAAGAATGAGATGTTTTGCATTGTTGTTGTTTGGTTTACTTCAGTTCACACGCATACCTTCAAACACCAACCATCCTTTGCCTCATTTAGACACACACTATCTTACAAGTCATGCACACATACATGTCCATACACCAAAGAAGAAATGAACAAACTTGTTTTGCAAGTCTTGCTGCAAGATCAGAACCATCACCACCTTTCATTCCTCAGCCTCACCATAAGTGACAAAAGCTTCTCCACACCCTAACCAAGCCTCTCCACTCGTGCCATTAACAACCTCACTCAGTTAGTTAACTCACAACTCAGTTTACTAACTCAGTTTAACCTGAGTTCTAACCATCAACCATATGAGTTAACCACAAACCAGAGATATAAAAGCTTCATCTAAGATGATTTTGAAGGGGACTCTCTCATTTTTACACTCTCACACTTGATTCATCTCAATTATCTCTCTGAATTCTCGTTCTCTTTGCCACGAGTTCTTCAACTTTCTCCTTCAATCTTCATCATTCATCAATCTCAAGGCATTGGTGCATTGAAACATAGGACTGATTTTCATTATCATCAAGTTCATCTCACTGATTTCCATAGGAATCAGAGCTCCATAGCATTTATTTTGCTCAGCTCAAGCTCAAGAACTCAAGAAGGAACCTCTGGTATTCTTACAACTATAATCTCATCAAGAACAGGTTTGGTTTCTTCAACTATTTTCTCCGCATTCCTCTTGATTTTAGCATAGTGTTGTTGTTATTGATGCTGAATAGGAGCTCTGGAACTTTTGGCTAGTTGATAGGCATGTTAGATGCATAGTTGCAGAATCTAGGGCAAAATTTATTGGTTTCGAATCTGTTTGTGTGTGCTTTGTTTGTAGAATTTGAGACTGGATTTGTGACCTACTTGACTTCCTCTTTCGATTGATGTACATGTTGTGAATTTCTGGAAGCATGTGATACTTGTAGGTGGCCGGAGATGGCCGGAGAAGATGACTGGAGGTCCTTCTCCGGCTGGTGAGAAGTTCAGTTAGGGTTTTAGGATTTTTAAAACGTGGTCGTTAGATCTTAGGCAATGAACGGTTAAGATGCTGCCAGCGAATAAATGAGAGAGTGTCCATATCACGTGCCATTTTATTTGACTCTGAATGCTTGCATGTGTGTGTGTGTATGGGTGTTACCATGTGCATGTCTTGTGATGCGTTGGATTGTTGTACTTCTCTTGATTGTTGTTGACGGATTGATCATGTGGCTCTGATTGAGTCAAATGTTTGACTGAATTCCACCTTAACTGCATATACTTCAGCGCTTGTTTTGGACCTGGACTTAATTGCTTTTCACTCACCTCTGTTTGAGCCCAAACACATTTTTCAACGTGAAAATTGCTATGTATGCACCTCCTCTCCTATTTTCTATTATTTTTAAATTTCTTTTTTATACTGTTTCCATTTCCTTTTATTAAAAATACCAAAATGCATCTAAAAATTCTACAAAAATTCATGAAGCAAGTTAAGACATTAAAATAATTTTGTATGATTTTTAATTCTGATTTTGTGAATATTTGATCATATTTTGTGGATTTTCTTTTATTTCTTTTTTTTCAAAGTGTTTCTTCCTTGATACCACACCTTTAGATAATTGTTTTGCATAGCTCCAAAACTATTTTTCATTCAATCTTTTTGTCATGTTTATGTAACATCTTAAGGCATCTAAAAACATTCTTCTCATATTTATAAAATCATTTTTGCATAGCATTTGAACCATATCTTTGTGCATTATTCATTTGTTGACCTAATGTGACTTTGATGACTTGTTTGAACTAGTTTCTTCTTGAATCTTTGCATGATATTTTGACATGTGTTTATCTTCTGACTTAGGTACTTTGTGAATTAATTCCATATTTTTTCCAAGTTCATTTCTATTTTTTCTTTGTTTGATTGTTATAAGTCATAATTGTATGCTTCTCTTGAACTTTCCAACCTTGATTGATTAGGAGGCACTTGTGCCATTGCATTTGGACTTGTGTGATCATTTTATAGGTCATTTCATAAAAATTATAGGTCATCCATGTTAGATTATAGGTTATTTGTCCTTTTATTTTGGTTCATAAATGTTTGTTACTTATGTGAACTACTTTGACCTAGTTTGAATGCATCTTCTTTAACATGTCTTAACATGTTTTGTGTGCATCTTTGTGACATCATTCTTGCATTATAATATGATAAAGAATATCATATATTACTGACTTGCATCCATTCTTATTCATGTTCATGTTTCATCCTTCATTCATAGCTTGCATTACAAGTATGTCAAATCTTTTGAACTAGAACATGTTGGAACATCTTTTCATCTTGTCTTTATCTTCTTAGATCCTTGCACTCAAGCCTTGTATGATCATTCATCCATATTCATATGCATTATAATGTGCCATTCACCTCTGGTCTTTGACATTTCTTCAAGCATTTATTCATGTTTGTATGCCATACACATTCATACTTCATCTTTAATTCATAACTTCAATTTGTGTTCTTTTCTTCTTAATATCTAATGTGATTGGTGTATGAACCAAACTTGTTCATTTGTGCATTCTCATGTCATCTTATAACATGCATGCTACTAATCCATGTTCATTTGCATTCATAATTGCAATTCCCTCTCCTTTGTGACTTGTTTTGTAAGTAAACAACATTGTGCATTATTGGGTGACATTGTTCTACTTCTTCCCACTTCTTCTTCTTGAGTTTTATTCTCATATTATGGATGATAATTCATGGATACTTAATGACATTTATGAAGTGGTTTCGTACTGGTTGTGGTGTTTCATATTGCATCATTTCATGCTTACATCTCTTAAATGTTCATGGTGCATCTTTAGTGCATATCATTACATTCCTTTGATGTTTGGTAGATTGTTTAGACATAGATTGACTTTGAAATATCATAACATTTGAAATATTTTTTCTCCCTTGATTTTCCAAACTTAATTGATTTCCAATCATTTTGTGAATATAAACATGATTTTTTGAAACATTAATTCAAGATCACAATTTGTTTTCACATATGCTTAACAATTTTGATCATTTTAATTAAATTTTTATTCAATTAAAATATATTTTGAAAACAGATTAGGGTTTTGATTAATTCAACCCTCATCAAACTTTTTCAAACATCTTTGGGCCTCTAATAGAGTATAAGACCAAATCCCTTTGAAATCCAAAACCTTTTTGGGCCTCAGTCATTGTATAAGACCCACTGCGTTTTAAAATCTCGGCGCGATCGCCATTTCAAAACGAAAATCATCTGGGCCTACCCTCGTGTTATAAGCCTCATCCCTTTTCTTAAAACATTTTTGGGCCTCTAATAGAGTGTAAGACCCAACCCTTGTTGTACAAAAACCTTTTTGGGCCTCAATGCATTGTATAAGTCCCACAGTGTTTTCTAAAACCACGGTGCGATCGTCGTTTTCAAAACATTTCATCTGGGCCTACCCTCATGTTATAAGCCCCATTTCTTTTCTTTAAGTTTCCTTGGGCCTCTTGGAAGAGTGTAAGACCCAATCCTTTGTAAATACAAACCTTTTTTGGGCCTCAGATGTTGTGTAAGTCCCGTTGTATTTTCAAAATCATGGCGCGATCGTCGCCTTTTAAAACAAAATCATCTGGCCTCTATTTGAGCTATAAGACCCATTCCTTTTCTTAAAATAAACACTTTTGGGCCTCTAATATAGTGTAAGACCCAATCCCTTTTTGTACATAAACAAATTTAGGCCTCACCTATTGTATAAGTCCCTCTGTACAGTTTTCAAAACAACGGTGCAATCATCGGGCCACTCCTTGAGCTGTAAGCCCCAACATCTTTTCAAAGCAATTTCTCCTTTGATTTTGAATATAATATTGTTATCAAAGTTTTCTTTATTGAACAACTAACCAAACAGCATGGAAACTCTACAACCGAGTAAGTGTTTACCCTCTTTCTTTACCCGCTTTCATATATATAACTGTATTGTGGGGCTGCTCACTGTAAGTCTTCTTTCACATCCTTTTATATACTTGTCAAATATTAAACTGTGTAATACTAGTATAGTTATTTTAGAGTTTTCCCCGGCAACTACGTCTAGCACTAGGTAAAGCTTGTTGGTCACTCTTAAATACAGTCAAAACTAGATCCCCCATAGGATTACCAGATACAGTCTTCCCTTCTCTTGGGGTTAAACAATATGGAACAAAGAGAAAGGCAGCATTCTCGGTGAACCCTTTCTCAGACTATCACTCTTAGAAATTGTCAAAAAAACTCTACTCCCCAGAGTTGATCTATTCTCCATGAATAGCGTCTCTTGAGTTTCTTCCCAATTCAAGAACTTTCCTGGCTTGATCTATTCTCTATGAATAGCATGTCTTGAACTTCTCTTGGTTTGGGGACCCATAGGCTTCCTAAAAGCATCCCCGCATCCTCTTGGGCATTGTACAAGGACCCTTCGGCTTCTTAGAATTTCTCATGCCTTCTCTTGGGCTTAATACAAGGTCCCGAACGACCTCTTAAAGGTATAAGATAGAACTTAGTCATCCTTTGCTAGAGCAGTCTTTCCAGTGTCAAACCTCCATCCATCCCTTAACACTCGTGCCTCTTCTTGGGCATAGTACAAAAGATAAAACTCTAGACTTGGACAGTCTAAAGCCCATGAGTCTCAAAGACATTCTCAAGTTCCCTTCAAATATAGGCAAAAACCCGGTCTCTCTCATGAGAGTTCCCCAACCATGATCAATTTATCATCATGATAACACTATCTCAAATCAGAACCTCAACGCATCTGATCTTTTTAGACCTGTTGTTGGATCACGATCATCCTCAACAAAAGAATAGCCTCCTCTTGGGCTTTGTACAATGATTCTCCCCAGCCGAGTTAACCTTTTCAAACTCTCTTGTTAAGTCAGTCCCCTTTTTAGCCTCCTCTTAGGCTTTGTATAATGATATCCCCAAAGAGTCAGTCTCTTTTAGCCTCAATCTTGGGCTTTGTACAAGAGAGATAAACACTCTCTTATTGAGTATAAAAGACTCTATTGTTGAGTAAAACCTTTTATCCTCCATCTCAGGCTTCGTACGAGATACTAAAACACTCTCTTGTTGAGTATAAAAGACTCTCTTGTTGAGTCAATCTCCTTTTAGTCTCTATCTCGGGCTTCATACGAGATACCAAAACACTCTCTTGTTGAGTATAAAAGGCTCTCTTGTTGAGTCAACCCTTTTAGCCTCTATCTCGGGCTTCATACGAGATACCAAAACACTCTCTTGTTGGGTATAAAAGGCTCTCTTGTTGAGTCAACCCTTTTAGCCTCTATCTCGGGCTTCATACGAGACAAATAAAAGACACCCTCTTGTTGGGTCAATAGCCTCCTCTTAGGCTTTGTATAGAGAAATCCCCGGTTGAGTCAATCAACCTTTTAGAATCAATTTGTGCCTTGCTCACAACAGACAAACATCAACAACTCCTCTTTAGAGATGACAAACTCTCTCTCTCATATCCTTTTAGCTTCACATCTTGGGCTTTGAACAAGATACAAACCACCTTTAGCTTCACGTCTTGGGCTTTGAACAAGACACCAAAACAACCTTTTTCCTCCCTTAGAATAGGAGGAACTACGATCGCTCTGATTTCCCTGTTTCGTCAAACGGGAATACGTGGGCATAAGATTGAAAAATCTTAGCGAGCACACTAATCAAAAACCCAAAATCCAGTATCTCCACCAAATCCACCCAAAAGCATCAAATCTAAACACATTACCAAAAGCCTCACAAATAGTCCAGACACTGTGTTCCCAACAAAATAACCTAAGAGAGACCCACAATCTTAAGCGCATCTGTAAACCAATAGTCACCTGTTTAAACTCAGTATGCAAGCAGGGTTAACTAGAGACATCTATTTCCCTTCCTTAATCAGCTTCAACAGGATAAAAAATGAATCGAATTGTAGTACCCCAAAGCGATAGTGCTTCGTAACCACGCAAAAATTTCGCGCTACACTGAGGATTACAGAAGAGTTGAGGTATCATATTCCTTGAGGCTCTGATTTGGGATAGTGTTATACTGATGATAAACTGACCCTGGTTGGGGTTTTTAGGAGAGAGACTGGGTTTTAGACTCTACTGGAGATTGATCCAGAAGAACCGGGGTTTCTCCTATGTTTTGTAGGGAACTTGAGAATGTCTTTGAGACTCAAGATAAGATTAGACTGTCCAAGTCTAGTGGTGTGGAAGAGTTTATCTTTGTATGATGCCCAAGAGGAGGCAAGTGTTTTTAAGGGATGAGAATCAACCCTAAGTTAGTTTGAGATTTGACATTGGAAAGACTGCTTTAGCAAAGGATGACTAAGTTTTATCTTATACCTTTAAGAGGTCTTCAGGGTCCTTGTGTTAAGCCCAAGAGAAGGCATGAGAACTTCTAGGAAGCCGGAGGGTCCTTGTACAAAGCCCAAGAGGAGGCAGGGATGCTTTTAAGAAGCCCATGGGTCTCAAACCAAGAAAAGTTCAAGAAATGCTATTCACCGAGAATAGATCATTTTGTGAAATTTCTGAGGTTTGAAGAAATTCAAGAGATGCTATTCACCGAGAATATATCAACTCTAGGGAATAGAACTTCTTTGATAATTTCTAGGGTGACAGTCTGAGAAAAGGTTCATAGGGAATACTGCCTTTCTCTTTGTTCCATATTGTTTAAGCCCAAGAGAAGCCAAGACTTTATCTGGAAATCCTATGGGGATCTAGTTTTGACTGTATTTAAGAGTGACCAAACTGGCTTTACCTAGTTCTAGACCTAGTTGCTGGGGAAAACTCTAAAAGTTATACTAGTATATATACAGTTGATATATGACAAGTATTTAAAAGGATACGAAAAAAGGACTCACAGTGCGCAGCTTCCCACAATACAGTTTATATATTAAAGCATGTAAATGAAAGCAGATCAAAACTTACAGGCGAGCAAGCTTCCATGTTGTATTGTTAGTTGTTCAAAGAAATTAAAGAAAGTTTTGGAAATAACCGTATATTTGAATCTAAATCAAAAGGGAAGTTGTTTTCAAAAAGATTGTTGGGGCTTATACTCAAGGAGAGGCCCAAGATTTAACAGTAATCGCACCGTTGTTTCGAAGGTTGTTCTGGGACTTAAACAATGACTGAGGCCCAAAATGGTTTTGGTTAAAAGAGGATTGGGTCTTACACTCTATTAGAGGCCCAAAAGATTTATTTGTGTACAAGAGGTGGGGCTTACAACTCAAGGAGAGACCCATTGATTTCTGTTTGAAAATGGCGATCGCGCCGAGATTTTTTATCGTATCGGGACTTATACAATATATGTGGCCCAAAAAAGGTTTATGTACAACAAGGGTTAGGTCTTACAATCTATTAGAGGCCCAAAAGTGTTTTAAAAGGTTTGATGAAGATCAAGAACCAAAGAAACCCTAATTTCATTTTCTTTTAAAAGTAATCCTTTTAATAAAATGACAAAAATACCAAATAAGTCTAAATAAACTACTTGTGATTTTTTATTAAGGTTTTAAAAATGAGGTTTTAATCACAAGATGATTTGGGACTCATTTGATTTTGATTTCCAAGATGAATATTCATTTTTGAAATGTTTAAAAACAATAAAAATGAATTTATTTACAAAAATATCAACTATATTAAATAAATAATATAAATTTTATTTTTTTGTGGAATAAAATATGTTAACATTTTTGTGATTTTTTGCAAAAAGAACCAATAAAAAATAATTAAAATTGAGAGAGAAATTAATTTTCCAAATCATTTAAAATAATATGACAAATATTAAAAAAATAGAACAAGTGGTAAACAAAAGGGTCTGGGGCGAGGGGGATTCGGACCCCAGACTTTCTAGCCAAACATATGAGCGCGCAACCACTTGGGTGGTGATACATCCGTGTATCAAAACCACCCCATAAATATATAAGGGGTGCCTTGTTTTAGGCCTGGCCAAGGCAAGGCAAGGCAAGTTCTTGGGCCAAAAATGTAAAGGATGTAACTTTCTCATTTCTCAATGGATTGGGACAAAATTTAGGTCTATCCTGCCTAGAATTTCACAAGGAATCCAATGATGGCCTTGGTTTTTTCAGATGAGGTCCCTATTCTAAAACCCGATAGTGGTTTTGAAATAGGCCTATATTTGCATTTTCTATGCTACCTCATGGTACAGGCCATAATTGCATGATGAATTAATTCAAACACAACATGTGCAACATGTATGAGATGTTTATGAGCAGTGGACTTCAAAGCAATGCATAATTCAACGAGTTCAAGTTGTGATGCTTACCTCTTTAGGAGCTTTTTGTGCTATCTGTCAAGTTTCTTGTGCTAGAAGTAATTTGATGCTTTAGACACTCTCAATTGATCCCTTGGAAGCTTTTAGAATGATCACCACCAGCTGGAATCCTCGGGAACAAGTTTTGGCACTTTCTTGCAAAAGGGGCAAAAGTGACCAATATGGCAACTCTCTCAAATGGTGTTCCAGATGTGGGGAACCATTTGGGACAGTTCAAGGATGATATTTGGAGTGTGTTTAAGGTTTTATCTTGTTTTGAAAGTGAATGAATCAAGACATGGCTTGAAAAATGCAAAAAAAGTCCAATTTTGAGGTTTTGGAAGTGGACTTTGTGATTTTGGTGTTACATGTCACATGTTAGTGTTTGGACAACTTAGATACAACATATTAGATGTGTTTGGATCATGAGCTATGATGGAATTTCTCTCTAACTCAAAAACTCAGAAATACCTTGCAAACGAAGGCATTTTGGCCTAAAGAGAGGGATTTTGAGGAAAGCATCAGTTTGGGTGCTTTGGTGTACTCAAACTGAGCACAAATGAGCTCTATTTATAGTAGAGCAAGTTTGTTTTGCAAGAAATAGTGAATGGCAACTGCAACAGGCCTTTGGCTAATGTTATGCAAAAGTAATCTCAAGTCTCCTCTAGCCATTGACTTGAGATTAGGGCACAGGCTTTGTAGCTTTGGTTCAGAGATAAGTTTGGATTGAATTCAGTTGGAATAGGCTCAGTTCATGCCACCTTGGTGCATCCATTAAAGGCTTGGAGACAAAATTGAAGTCTTGGCACTTTTTAGCCTTTTTAGGTTTGGCATGGCTATTGTAGATTCTTGGACTTTGGAGGCTTGGGGATCAGATCATTCCCTTCTTGTTTTATCCACTGATGTGTCCAAATGGATGACAAGGCTTGTATTTATCAAATTTGGACAAATCAAGCAAAATGCACAAATTCTGCCTTGTAAAACCAGTTCATGATGCCATGTTTCAAGGGTTGTATCTCCTTGCTCAAATGGAATTTGGAAATGATCTGGTACTTGTTGGAAAGCCCTCATGGCATACATCAACTTTGATGTCCACCCCTAGACTTAGTTTGACTTGGATCAAGGTGAAAAATGACCCTACATTTTGGAAAAAGTAAGGCAGATTCTGACTTAGTGAAAATTTCACTAAGTGTTGGAAAAATGTCATTTTCATGTTTTTAGCCATTTTGATCACTCCATAACTTAAAATCCATAAGGAATTGGAGTTTGATGTAGTTGAAGCTTTTGTACAGTGTAGCAAGACCTACAAATCCAGCTTTGGATCACCCAAAATGGTTATTTGGATCTCAAGTTATGGTCCTTGGAAGTTGGTACCCTAGCCACTTTGTTCCATAACTTAGAAAAATTCTAAGTTTTTTATGGTTACCCCTTTTACAAGTTAACTCACTTTCTTTGATTTTTATTGATGAATGATGATTCAAATCACATATTAACACTGTTTTAGGATTGAGGAACCAAAATTGTGAAAAATTCCAAAAAATCAAACTTGATTTTGTGCACAGTTGACTTTTTATCGGATGAAATCCAAACTACGTTATCCTTTGTGAAATCAAGTACTTGACCTAAATCAAACCTAATGGATATATTCCATAGGTGTTATAGGGTATATTGAATCATGTCTCAAGGTTTGGGAGCATGTCTTAGTCAAAAGTCAAAGGAACAGTTGACTTTTTCCTCGAAACCCTAATTGTGGTCCTGATGAAATTGAAACTTGTGGATCAAGCTTCTTGGATCAATCCATTATTGAAAATGGATCAATGTAGTGTATTGGAGACCCTAAAATCATGTCTTGAGGTCCTGTCTCATTTTTTGTCCCAGAAGTCAACTTAGGGGTGAATCAGGTCAAGAAACCCTAATTCCTGATTTTTGGGTAAATGCATCCCCTGAGGTTAAATTGACTTGATGATTGGGTCCATGAGGTCCCTTGGAGTATATTGGGTTGTGCTTTGAAGCATTGGCTCATACCCAGAGGAAAATCTTCATCTGGAGGCCTTGGTCGACCAAAACCCTAACTTGGTGACACTGGCGATCTTGAGGCTTGATCCACTTGGAATGTAGCAACCTTGTGCTTGATCCTTGATGTGGGAGTCCTCTTGATCCTTTATGGATGTTTTGATAGGTTAGACAAGTTGAAGATCATGTCATTCCTTGATTGATCCTCTGTCTAAGTGCCCTGAGAGGGCTCAAAACCCTGATTCTTGTTTGTGGTGGATGCTCAAACATCTCTGAGGATATTGATGAGCCATGATGGTTCATCCATATTGTGGTAATGATTTGTACACTTATGGAAAATATTGGTGGTCAAAATTTGGGGTATGACAACCACCTAAGACTAAAACAAATGCTAAAGCTATGCAGTACCCCTCCCATGATTATGCACAAACTCTGATGATGAGATGTTCCAACATCTTGTTGAACATCAACAATCTTGACTTTCAAGGATAATCAATTAAATACTTGTGGATTCCACAAATATCAATTGATCTTAAAACCTTGTCTAATAACCCTTTTTCACTGTTGTAGCTGAGCTTCACTAGATCATGTCCTGAACACTTATAAAGTATTCAATCTTTTTGCAAGTATCTTCTTCAAAGGACAATATTGAGATACCAAGGCTGCCACCCTTGAATCAAGTAACTAAGACTTTCTTTGAACAAATTTTATTTACCTCAACAATTCTTCAATCAGATTGGATTCACTCTTAGGGTCAATAGAGATGAATCCTTCCTTGTTGTTTTTGGATGGTGAAAATAAATCACCTTCACTTTCTTCAGATTGTGTTTCAAAGAAACACCTTCTAGTCATAAGAGTAACTAGAAGACTCCAGATACACGACATAGATGCCTTTATGAGTGGACTTAAGAGAATTCTCAAGTATCTTTGACAACCTAGCCGGCAAATAATATATCAAAATCCTAGAGCAAGAACCTGATAAACTTAAATTCAACTCCTCTCCTCTTTAACTGACTTCAACTGCACCAAGAAACCAAGCTTCCAAGTACCAAGACAACATACCAGATATCTAACCACAACTCCTTTCACTCCATCGCTCCCGGCTTTGGAATAAAAGAATGCAGATATCTTCAAATATAGAGGCCGGCGATTGAGACCTTCCACCAACTGTCTTTAGTAAAAACTCCAGAATGCCATAATTCTAGAGCTCTTCCATCAGAAACACATGCAGCGGAACCACCAAGGAACAGATCCTGCTTGACCTAGTAAGATGTCAGAACATCTTATAAGACACACCAACAACATAACTAGCCACTTCTCCTGTAGTTGTTGTAGAATCTCCTCAACAACATCAACAACCTCCGGGCTGCTCCCTTCGATCCAGAACATCCATCTCATCCATTAATACCCTTGAGTATGTCTGAGTTGATTAATCTAATCTTCAAAACTCCTCGTTTAAACGCCAAAAAGTATCTCCCAAAGATCTCATCCAGAACCATACAGGATGTCTGCTCTGATACCAATTGAAATTCTGGCCTATGTAGATAGCACATGTCCTAACACATGTTAAGACATTGTGCTACATAATCATTTAAACTCAGAGGCGCAACAGCAGACTGATAACTTGAATATCAGAACTGTACAATCACAGATGTCACGACATCTGATCCAACAAGTCAGTCAAGAACAATAACAAAACTGTAAATTGCATAATATTAAATAAGACAGTGTGTGTTAACCCAGTTCGGTACAAATCACCTACATCTGGAGGATACCAATCCAGGACGAAGACTTCAATATCTGTAGAACTATTACAAAGCTAAACTCCCCCATTTACAACTTTATACCTAACATCTACCCAATGAAAATATTTACCAAGGCTAAACTTAAACGTTTACAACCCTGATATGGGATACCCCACTCACATCCTAATCATAACCTGTGATATCTTTGTCTTCTACTAATACAGAACCTGTCGCGGTTTCTTGACCTCTAAGTTATCTTGGACTTGCTTCAAAGCTTCGTCCAAGAATAATACAACAACCATTACCTACAGGATTCTGGTTGTGTCCCTGTACCTATGCCTTCCACTCTGCATCCCATATTACAGAGTGGAGACTTACAACTCCTAAGAGAGCCAATGACTCTCAGACCCTAACCCCTTATTCAACACATGAGAATTAGGTTACAAAGTTATAAGTGATACAAAAGTACAGTATATTTTAAACCTAGGTATAAGTCTCCTTATATAGTCTTCTGTTGGGCTTTCTATCTTGATCCAGTGATTCCTTGATCAGTTCCTTAATTCTTGCAACAGATTAAAACCTGCTAACTTAGTAAGTTAGTCAGGATGTCGAGTCACCATGCTGGGACATCTTCTTCGACATATTTTTCTTCTGCATATTCTTCAATTATATCATCAAAATGTTTTAGCAAAATTTATTCAAATAACAAGTGCTTTCAATCTCCCCCTTTTGACAAATTTTGGCTAAAACATTTTCTTCTGCTTTCTGCAATCAGCAAGACTCCTACATCAAGACTCATATTGAGAATTGATTGGAGCTAAGGTCTGAGAGAGTCCCCCCATAACATATTCCCCCTCCTTTCAAGGGAGGTCTTGAGAACCAGAAGACTCCTCCAGAAAAGAGATTGCAGTTGTAGACTTCGTAACACTGAGAGCAAAAATTGCGTAGCTCAGATCACAACGAGGCCGAATACGAAGCATGTATCATGGGTCTCGAAGAAGCAATTGACTTAAGGTTTAAGAACTTGGATGTGTATGGAGACTCAGCCCTGGTTATCAATTAGATCAAAGGAGAGTGGAATACGTACCAATCCGGATTAATTCCTTACAAAGATTACGCGAGAAGGTTGTTACCATTCTTCAACAAAATCGAGTTTCACCATATCCCTCATGAAGAAAATCACATGGCTGGCGCATTAGCCACTCTCTCTTCCATGATTAGTGTAGATCAATGTAACGACGTACCTAAGATTGACGTAATGCACCTTGAAAGGCCCGCCTACATCTTCACAATTGAAGCAGTCATCGATGACAAACCTTGGTACCACGATATCAAGTGCTTCCTTAAAAAACAAGAGTACCTACTTGGGGCATCCAGGAATGACTGGAAGACTCTCAGAAGATTGGCAGGCAACTTCTTTCTGAACGGTGATACGCTCTATAAAAGAAACTTTGACATGGTTTTGCTCAGATGCGTAGACAGACAAGAGGCAAACATGTTGATGAAAGAGATTCATGAAGGATCCTTTGGCACTCATGCCAACGGACACACAATGACAAGAAAACTTCTGAGAGCAGGATACTACTAGATGACATTGGAATATGATTTTTACAAGTACATGAGAAGGTGTCATAAGTGTCAGATATACGCAGACAAAACCCATGTACCACCAATGCATCTCAAAGTTCTTTCTTTCCCATAGCCTTTTTCCATATGGGGAATCGACATGATTGTCATGATTAAACCCAAGGCTTCAAATGGACATTGGTTCATCCTGGTAGCCATTGACTACTTCACCAAATGGGTCGAGGCAGCGTCGTACGCTAATGTAACCCGACAAGTGGTAGTCCGATTCATCAAAAACAATCTCATCTGCCGTTATGGTGTTTCAAGCCAGATCATTACGGATAATGGATCTTACTTGAATAATAAGATGATGAAAGAGTTGTGCGCTGAGTTCAAGATTGAACACCATAACTCATCTCCCTACCGGCCTAAGATGAATGGAGCGGTAGAAGCGGCTAACAAGAATATCAAGAAGGTCATTCAAAAGATGGTTGTAACCTACAAAGACTGGCACGATATGCTACCCTTTGCTATTCACGGTTATTACACATCTGTCCGCACTTCAACAGGGGCGACTCCTTTCTCTCTAGCATATGGCATGGAAGCAGTGCTCCCCATAGAAGTAGAGATCCCATCAATCATAGTATTGATGGAAGCTAAGCTAACATAAGCAGAGTGGTGTCAAAGTTGACACAATGAACTAAATCTGATCGAAGAAAAGCGAATAACGGCTCTATGCCATGGTCAGTTGTATCAACAAAGAATGAAGAATGCGTTCGACACAAAGGTCTGACCCCATATCTTTCAAAAAGGAGACCTCGTGCTCAAAAAAATACAATTATTTCTCACTGATTCTCTGAGCAAATAGACTCCGAACTATGACGGCCCTTATGTGGTCAAGAAAGCCTTCTCAGGCGGCGCCTTGAGACTCGCAACCATGGATGGAGAGGAACTTTCCTATCCCACGAATGTTGATGTAGTCAAGAAATACTTCGCCTAAATAAAAAAAAACGTCTCGTGGATTGAAAACCCGAAAGGGCGGTCCAGGCAAAAATTAGAGACTCAAGCAAAAATCATCCCGGTGGATTGGAAATCTCAAAGTACAATTCAGGAAAAAGTTAGGGATTAATGGCAAGAAACTACGTCTGATTAGGTTAAATCCTCAGCAGCAATGTCGTCCATCAGGAAAACTCCAGTCAAGGTCATCTTTGACAGGAGCTCAGGATGTCCAGAATTCAAAGTTGGTAGAAGGATAGCGGTCGTTATGTCTCAATGTAGCCCTTTTCCATTAAATTACCATTATCTAACTTTGTAAATACTCTATGGGATCACGCACTTGGCTGATTTCCATCCTATCAATAAACTTTGAGCCCTAGTGCTTTTGTTTGTAATTATTATTTGTTTTAGCTTTATAGAATGGAATTTTTAACATGATCAACGATTCTTGAAATAAAATAAAAATGAATTTACTTGTCAAAATTTTTCTGCTTTTAAAATAAAGATGCAATTCTGAAATTCTGGCCTATGCAGACAGCAGATGTCCTAACACATGTCAAGGCATTGTGCTACATAATTATTTAAACTCAGAGGCGCAACATCAGACTGATACCTTGAATATCAGAACTGCACAATCACAGATGTCACGACATCTAATCCAACATGTCAGTCAAGAACAATAACAAAATTGTAAATTGCAGAATGTTAAATAAGACAGTATGTGTTAACCTAGTTCGGTGCAAATCACCTACATCTGGGGGATACCAATCCAGGACGAAGACTTCACTATCTGTAGAACTGTTACAAAGCTAAACTCCCCCATTTACAACTTTATACCTAACATCTACCTGATGAAAATCTTTACCAAGGCTAAACTCAAACGTTTACAACCCTGATATGGGATACCCCACTCACATCCTAATCATAACCTGTGATATCTCTGTCTTCTACCAATACAGAACTTGTCGCGGTTTCTTGACCTCCAAGTTATCTTGGACTTTCTTCAAAGCTTCGTCCAAGAACAATACAACAACCATTACCTACAGGCTTTTAGTTGTGTCCCTGTACCTATGCCTTCCACTCTGCATCCCATATTACAGAGTGGAGACTTACAACTCCTAAGAGAGCCAACGACTCTCAGACCCTAACCCCTTATTCAACACAAGAGAATTAGGTTACAAAGTTACAAGTGATACAAAAGTACAGTATATTTTAACCCTAGGTCTAAGTCTCCTTATATAGTCTTCTGTTGGGCTTTCTATCTTGATCCTGTGATTCCTTGATCAGTTCCTTAATTCTTGCAACAGATTAAAACCTGTTAACTTAGTAAGTCGGTCAGGATGTCGAGTCACCATGCTGGGACATCTTCTTCGACATCATTTTCTTCTGCAGATTCTTCAATTATATCATCAGAATGTTTTAGCAAAATTTAGTCAAACAACAAGTGCTTTCAAATTCTTTTGATTGTTGAACATCGAAAGAACATCGACTGCTTCTCCAAAGGTGATTGAACCTCAAAGTGCAGAATCAAAGTACTGCTTTTAAACCAGTACACCTGAATGAAGGATCAACTGTATCAGATGTGATTTTCCCATCTAATATCCCCGGCAGAGTTCGTACCTCTTAAGACCCATTAAACAATTCTTTCTCCCCACGGGGACTACCTCTCCTAAGCAAGGCAGGATTGCTATTTTGGACCAGTGATACTTTTCATCCCCCACCGTGGCCGAGTATCCAGTCTGTTCATCTATTAGTCTGTATGTCGCGTCTATTTTGTCAACATAAACATACATACATCATGCATTATTGATTCATACTCATATTCATATTGCATCACTATCACTCCGGTCAGTCTTATCCCCAAGTGATAAAAGTCCTCTTATCAATCGAGTTGTCAGTTCTTTCCTCGTCAAGAAATGTTGCGTCTGAACAATCTTGCTCCCCAGTTTATTTCTGGATTGGAGACGGTCCTCGACCACTTTGATAACTTGAACCTTTGAGAAACAACAAGACAATCGACAAACATCACTCTCTACTATCGAAGATGATGTTCTCGCTTTCCCGGATTAAGGAAAATCCCCAGGGAAAGCCTCGCAACTAAAGACTCTCAACAACACATTCGTTTTTCTCTCCAGAAAGTCAATATTAATGAAGTTATCAACACCTAAAAATTGGATTACATCACATGACATTTCTCCGAAAAGATCTCAAAGAAAAGTATGATGTAATACCCCCAAGCAGAAAACACTCTCTCAAGAGACTCGTTTTCCCAAGTAGAGTCAACAAATGGCATCTCCAACAGAGAAGTTTGCACACCTCTACAGGTCAGACCAATGGGTTTTCCCCAGCGGATCTGACATCAAATTTCCCATCAAATGGCATCTCCCCGGGAAAATTCGGCGAGAAGTTTGGTAAAAATCGCTATGGATAGCATCCCTTGTCAAGAAAAGGAATTCAACAGGAAGAAACTGAGACCAGTTCCTTGGTGGAAGACCAGGATCGAGGGGAAGTTTATTTCAGAAACTGAGACCAGTTCCTTGGTGGAATACCAGGATTGAGGGGAAGTTTATTTCAGAAACTGAGACCAGTTCCTTGGTTGAAGACCAGGATTGAGGGGAAGTTTATTAACAGAAGAAACTGAGACCAGTTCCTTGGCTGAAGACCAAGATCAAGGGGAAGTTTATTTAAGATAACTTATACCAGTTCCTTGGCTAAAAACCAAGATCGAGGGGAAGTTTTACCCTTTTCTAAGCATCATTGCTTAGCAACGGAAGATGGACGAGCAAATTGCTATTCATAACCACAGTCAAAATTTCAGGTATTCTGATATTTAATGCTCTTGCACCCTGAATGTCTGAATACCTTTGCCATTCACACCTTCGGGTCCAGGAAGATTAAATAGGGGCATCTGTCATACCCCAAATTTTGACCACCAAGATTTCCCATCATTGTGTAAGACATCATCACAATATGGATGTACCTTCATGCCTCATCAATCTCCTCAAAGATAGTTGAGCATTCACCACAATCAAGAATTAGGTTTCAAGTCCTCTTATAGCACTTAGACTAAGGATCAATCAAGAAATGACATGATATTCAACTTGTCTAACCTCTCAAACACCTATAAAGGATCAAGAGGAATCCCACATCAAGAATCAAACACAAAGTTCCAACATTCCAAGTGGATCAAGCCTCAAGATCGCTAGTGTCACCAAATAAGGGGTTTGGTCGACTGAGGCCTCCATATGGAATCTTTCCTCTGGGCATGAGCCAATGCTTCAAAGCACAACCCAAGATACTCTAAGGGAGCTCATAAACCCAATCATCAAGTCATTTTAACCTCAGGGGATGCATTTACCAAAAATCAGGAATTAGGGTTTCTTGACCTAATTCACCCCTAAGTTGACTTTTGGGACAAAACATGAGACAAGACCTCAAGACATGATTTGACGGCCTCCAATACACTACGTTGATCCATTTAAAACAATGGATTGATCTAAGAAGCTTGATTCACAAGTTTCAATTTCATCAGGACCACAATTAGGGTTTCGAGGGAAAAGTCAACTGTATCTTTGACTTTTGACCAAGACATGCTCCCAAACCTTGGGACATGACTCAATACACCCTATAACACCTATGGAACCCATCCATTAGGTTTGATTTAGGTCAAGGACTTGATTTCACAAAGGATCGCATAGTTTGGATTTCATCCGATAAAAAGTCAACCGTGCACAAAATCAAGTTTGAATTTTTGGAATTTTCCATAAAAATGGTTCCCCTAAGTCAAAAATAATGTTAATGTATGGTATTGATAATCATCATTCATTAATAAAAATCAAGAAAAGTGAGGTTTCTTGCAAAAGGGGCAACCTTGAGAAACCAAAATTTTTTTAAGTTATGGAACAAAAGTGATTTCGGTACCACCTTCCAAGGACCATAACTTGAGATCCAAACAACCATTTTGGGTGATCCAAAGCTGGATTTGTAGGTCTTGCTACACTCTACAAAAACTTCAACTACCTCAGACTCCAATTCTTTGTGGATTTTGAGTTAAGGATTGATCAAAATTACAGAAACATGAAAATGACACTTTTTTCAACACTTAGTGAAAATCTGCCTAAGTTACCATCCTTGAACATCAATGTTCATGAGGATTTTTCAATGGGATCCAAATAGTTTCAAAACAAACTATGATCACACATGTTTTGTATCATATGAGGGCTTTCTAAAAAGCACAAGATCCTCCCATAACTCAACCTGAGCAGGGAGATATGAATCCCTCAAAATCACCATTTCCAACTGTCCTAGGCAAGGTAGATTTTGTGCATTTGCTCGATTTGGCAAATTTGGACAACTCCAAGCCTTGTCATCCATTTGGACACATCTGAGGATAAAACAAAAGGAGAATAATCCGATGCCCAAGCCTCCCAAGTCCAAGGATCTACATATAGCCATGCCAAACCTAAAAGAGATAAAAAGTGCCAAGACTCCAATTTTGTTTCAATGCATTCAATGGATGCATCAAGGTGGCATGAATTGAGGCAAGCTTAATTGAATGAGTTAAGCCTTATCTTTGAACCAAAAGACCATAGGCATGTGCTCTAACCTAAAGTCGATGGCTAGAGGAGACTTGAGATTCCATTTGATCCACATTGACCACAGACCTGCTGCAGTTGCCACACACTATTCTTGCAAAACAAACTTGCTCCACTATAAATAGAGCTTATTTGTGCTCAGTTTGAGTACACCAAAGCACCCAAACTGATGCTTTCCTCAAAATCTCCCTTTCACTCCAATTTTTCCTTCTAACTCAAGTCACTATCGGGTTTTGAGTTAGAGAGCAATTCCAACCAAACCAATCACACACACACACATCATAAACAGCATATGTAAGTGATCCATAATACAAAATCACATCTGGAACATCAGGTTCTCAAAATCACCTGCCAATTGCTCAAGTTCTTGACAGAGTTGCAGTTGAGGTGCCATATCAAGTTCCAGCTCATTTCAATCCACTCCAAGCATTCAAACACACTCCATGGCACCTAAGGAAGCTGTCCAGATCATTGGAACCTAGCTGCAACACCTCCATCACCAAACTCGATCACCAGCTGCAAGAGGTAGGCCTGAACCCTTCAAACTCTATGTTTCATGCATCATAAATGAATTTGTGAGTTACCATCTTGTTCCTACATGTATATAGAGTAAAAACCCCCAATCAATTGCCATGAATCAATCGTGTATGGAATTTTATTGTGTTCATCCTGAAATTAGGGTTCTTAAGGTTTTCTGTTGATTTCTTTCTCCATACTTAATATAAATGCAATTAAACTATACGGTTGTGATCCTTGTTCAAAAACGAACAAGATTGGTACTTGAATCATGCAAAACCATTGAGAAATCATGGAGAAAAGTGAGAAAATGCAAATCTGGAAAAACAGAGGGCGCGGGCAAGAACCAGGTGTTCTTGGCGCCATAATTCAAGTTTTTGAATTTTAGTTATTTTGTTTAATTGATTCAAAAATTAATTTCTCTCTGAATATTTATGTTTTTGAATTGATTCTTTTTCTCAAAATTCACTAAAATGTTTAAATATGAATTTTTGTAATTAATTTCATTTTATTTGTTTTTAAACATTTTTTAATGAAATTCCCACTTTGATCTTTCAAAACCAATTGAATTTCAAACTTTCATGTGATTAAACATGATTTTTCAAAATATTTTTCAAAGTGTACAACTTGTTTTTGAATATATTTGGTATTTTATATCTTTTTTTCATTTAATTTCCTTTGAAAAATGACATTTTAATTTAAAATTAGGGTTTCCTCTCGATTTTAAATTTTCAAACACTTTTGGGCCTCTTGATAGAGTGTAAGTCCCACCCCCTTGTAATTAAATAATTTGGGCCTCAGTCATTGTATAAGTCCCGATGCGATTTTAAAAATCTCAGCGCGATCGTCGCCTTTTAAACAAAAATCATCTGGGCCTCTCCTTGAGTTATAAGTCCCATTCCTTTTATTTAAAAAACACCTTGGGCCTCTAATAGAGTGTAAGACCCAATCGTCTTTTGTACATAAATAATTTGGGCCTCAGTCATTGTATAAGTCCCGATACAATTTTTAAAAATAACGGTGCAATCACTGTTATTTTTGGGCCTCCCCTTGAGTTGTAAGCCCCATCTCTTGTACAAAAAATATACTTTTGGGCCTCTAACAGAGTGTAAGACCCAACCTCTTTGTAAATACAATGATTTGGGCCTCATTCATTGTATAAGTCCCAATCAATCTTCAGATCAACGGTACGATTACTGTTTTTCATCTGGGTCTCTCCTTTAGTATAAGCCATAACAACCGTTTCAAAAACAACTTCCCTTTTGATTTAGGTTCAAACTCATAGTTGTTATCAAAACTTTCTTTAATTTCTTGAACAACTAACCATACAACTGTTACAATGGAAGCTTGCTCGCCTGTAAGTTTTATCAGATTTCATTTACTTGCTCACCTGTAAGTCCTTCTTTCATATCCTTTTAAATACTTGTCATATATCAACTGTATATATACTTGTATATCTGCTTAGAGCTTTCCCCGGCAACTAGGTCTAGAACTAGGTAAAGTCAGTTGGTCACTCTTTCAATACAGTCAAAACTAGATCCCTATAGGATTTCCAGATACAGTCTTGCCTTCTCTTGGGCTTAAACAATATGGAACAAAGAGAAAGGCACTATTCCTGGTGAAACTTTTCTCAGACGGTCACTATTAGAAATTGTCAAAAAATTTCATTTCCCCGGAGAGGATTAATTCCCGGTGAAACCTCTCTTGAATTTCTTCAAACCCTAGAACTGTTCATTAAAGAAAAGATTATTCTCGGTGAAACTTTTCTTGAACTCTTCTTAATTTTGGACCCACAGGCATCCTAAAAGCATCCCCGCCTCCTTTTGGGCTTTGTACAAGGACCCTCCGGCTTCTTAGAAGTTCTCATGCCTTCTCTTGGGATTAATACAAGGACCCCGAAGACCTCTTAAAGGTATAAGACAGAACTTAGTCATCCTTTGCTAGAGCAGTCTTTCCAGAGTCAAAACCTCGGACCAATTTAGGGTTGTTTCTCATCCCTTAAAAACACCTGCCTCCTCTTGGGCATCATACAAAGATAAAATCTTCCATACCAGTAGACTTGGACAGTCTAACTCCCTCTTGAGTCTCGAAGACATTCTCAAGTTTCTTACCAGCATAGGAGAAACCCTGGTCATTTTAAATAAATCTCCAGTAGAGTTAAAACCCATGGGTTCTAAAACCCATTCTCTCTCCTAAAAATCTCCAGCCAGGGTCAGCTTATCATCAGTATAACATTATCCCAAATCAGTACCTCAAGGCATCTGATATCTCAACTCTTCTGTAAACCCTCAGCAAGAGTTGATTCTCCATTTAGACCTGCTTCTGGATCTCAATAATCTTTAGCAGAAGCTAGCCTCCTCTCAGGCTTTGTATAATGATCCTCCCTTTCCTCAGCATAGCCAACCTCCTCTTGGGCTTTGTACAATGATTTTCCCTAGCTTAGCTAACCTTTTCAAACTCTCTTGTTGAGTCAATCACCTTTCCACACTCTCTTGTTGAGTCAATGGTACAAAACAAAAACACTATCTTGTTGAGTCAACTCTTTTAGCCTCAATCTTGGGCTTTGTACAAGACACCATATAAATTTCCCTAAGCAGAGTCAATCCTCTTTTCAACCTCAATCTTGGGCTTTGTACAAGACAGATAATACTCTCTCGCAGAGTCAAACTTCCTTTCAGCCTCAATCTTGGGCTTTGTACAAGACACCTAAAATATCCTCAGCCGTGCCAGTAAAGTCTCATTTTAGCCTCAATCTTGGGCTTTGTACAAGGCATATATAAACATTCTCTTGTTGAGTCAGTCTTTTTCCAGCCTCCTCTTAGGCTTTGTATAAGGACTTCCCTAGTGGCGTCAATCAACCTTTTAGCTTCAACCTTGGGCTTTCATCAAGGCACACAAAAATCAACATCCCCTTAGAGGAAATCAAAATCTCTCTATAGGAAGACATTTCTCTGTGTTATCACACATCAAAACTGAAAATCAAAACAAACCCTAATCCCAGATAACTGTTGTAAGTGGCACACTTATTGATTCAAATATCCAAGCTGTCGTCTATCTCTTATCCTGGCAAACTTCCTCTTTCATCTAATTGTTGTAAGTGGCAAGCCTCTGGATTATTTACATCCACGCCACTGTCCTTCTCTTAATATGAAAGATTCCTAAGGAAAAATGGCATTGCTCAACACTGAGTTAAAGTTTTCTCCTTCAGGACAAATCCCCTATAAAGGAAATTATGGCATTGTTGAATTCTCATATCCCAGTTAAAGTAACCCTCCTTTATAAACAGTCACCAAGCAGGTGTGATAAACAGACGAGATGTCTCCCTTTAGAGATGACAAGTTCTCTCTCAATCAAACCTTTTAGCTTCAATCTTGGGCTTTGACCAAGACACAAAACATCTTTTTCCTCCCATAGAATAGGAGGAACTACGATTGCTCTGATTTTCCTGTTTCTTTAAACGGGAATACGTAGGCATAAGATTGCGAAATCTTAGCGAGCATATCAATCAAAAACTCTAGGTCCAGTACCTTCACTCCAATCAAAACTTAGGTCCAGTACCTTACCAAAAACATCGAAAAACCCGAACATCAACAAAAACTCACTCTCTCTCATATTTCCCAAGAAACTTTCCCAACCCATCAACAAATAAACACCATCAAGTACAAAGCAGAACCTAAAACTAACAACCTGTGGATAACCATATATAGGATGGGTAATTAACAACTCCCCATTGTATAACCTGACCCCGGACCCCCCAATCTCTTTAAGCGATTATTTAGTTAAACATTTGCATGCAAGGTTAGTTTTAGATAGCTTCCCTTTCCCTTCCAGCTTCACGAGATAAATAAGAAATCAGAAAGTAGCACCTCACTCCTCCTCTGAGGAGGAAACCATTTGCGATAAGATGGTCGAGTCACCGACAAAAATTGCACGCTACAGTTGGGTCAGAATTTTTAGGAAGACTAAGACAGTGTGTCTTAGTGTTGTTAGTCACTTGCAGTTAGCTTGTGCATTGTATTCCTTAAGGAACCGGGTAGGTCAGAATTCTTAAGAAGTCTAAGACTAGTGTGTCTTAGAGGTTGTTAGTCACCAGCAGTTGGCTAGTGCAATTGTAATCAGTTTGGTTATAGTGGATTAAGTCCTCGTTGAGAGGGGCGAAATCACCTTGGCGGGTGGACTAGACTAGCTTGAGGATTTCTCAAGTGAACTAGTATAAACATACTGCGTTCTTACTTTTCATTTTTTCTTCCTTTATTATCAAGAAGTGAAGTCTTTTTGTAAAAGGGATTATTTTAAACAAATAGTTTTCATTTTTAAAAACCCAATTCAAACCCCCCCTTTCTTGTGTTTTTCACACCTTCAATTGGCATCAGAGCTCCGGTTCTGAGTAGATAAAAAGGTTGAATTTTTGTCAAGCACCTAACAGTGTTCAGTACCGATCTAAAGTGTGAAAAACAATAGCTTCCCCAGCTGGTACTTCTGATAATAATGAAAGAGACTCATATAGTGCAAAACCTCCTATCTTTGATGGCTATAAATTTAACTATTGGAAAGACAGAATCGAAAGTTAATTTCTGGGATTTGATTTAGATCTATGGGATTTGGTAGTTGATGGTTACAAACATCCAGTAGATGCTGAAGGCAAAAGGATTGCCAGAAGCTCATTTACAGAGGCTCAAAAGAAAACCTACAAGAATCATCACAGAGCGAGAATAATTCTGCTAAATGCTATTTCATACACAGAGTATGAAAAGATTACAAATAGAGAGACTGCAAAATCTATCTTTGAATCTCTTCAGATGACTCATGAAGGCAGCGCTCAAGTCAAGGAGACAAAAGCTCTGGCTCTAATCCAGAAGTATGAGGCCTTCAGAATGGAAGATGACGAATCTGTGGAAACTATGTTTTCAAGATTCCAGATGCTTGTTGTAGGACTCAGAGTTCTGGACAAAGTTTATTCTACTATTGATCATGTCAAGAAGATTATCAGGAGTTTGCTTGTAAAATGGAGACCAATGGTAACTGCTTTGAAAATGGCAAAAGATCTGAACAACACAAGTCTTGAGGAACTGATTAGTTCTTTAAGAAGTCATGAGATAGAACTTCAAGAAGATGAACCTCAGAAAAGAGGTAAGTCTGTTGCTCTGAAGTCTAAGTCTGAAAAGACAAAGGCTTACCAAACAGAGGAGAACTCAGAAGAATTGGAAGAAGATTCAGACGAAGATGAACTGTCTCTCATATCAAGAAAGATAAACCAACTGTGGAAACACAAAAAGAGCAAGTTCAGAAGAAGAGGTAGATCTGAATCTACATCTGGTCAGAGGAAAGCTTCTGAAAAAGAAGCTACTTGTTACGAATGCAAGGAGCCTGGACATTATAGGAACGAGTGTCCAAAGCTCAAGAAAGATAGAAAACCTAAGAAGGTTTTCAAAGCCAAAAAGGGTCTTATGGCAACTTGGGACGATTCAGAGTTAGAAGAAGAAGATTCTGAAGAAGAACATGCCAATGTGGCACTTATGGCAAAGACTAGCATGAGTGAAGCCTTATCAGAGGATCAGCTGACAGTTGATGAAGAGTCAGACTCTGATGACGACAAACAGGTACTTTCTTCCTTATCTCATTCTGAACTTGAATTAGGTTTATCAGAACTTATGAAAAGGTATCAACTTCTTCTAAGTAAACACAAAACTCAGAAAAATACTTTTGTGGTTGCCTCTAAGAACTCTACTAAGAGCGAACCAAATACTTATGATTTAAATGAAAAAAAAATTCTTTAGAAAAGTCTAATGCTGCTCTAAAAAGTAAAGTTTCTAAACTAGAAGAAGAAATTATTTCAAACATATCTGTTACCGATGAAGTAATCAGATATGATAGAGCTTTTCAGCACTTTCTTGTTAAAAGCATAGATAGAAGCAAGATGGCTTCAATGATCTATGGAGTTAGCAGAAACGGAAGTAGAGGTCTAGGATATTCAGGACCATCAAAACCAATTGATGAGACTCTGAGTATTAAACTAAAACCTCTGTATGAACATTTTGTGCCTGATGGTACCGAACTGAAATGTTCTAAACTAGAAGGTTATGAGTCTGTTGCACCACAATCACAGACACAGAAGAAAACTTCTAAGTCTAAATATCATGCACAAATTTCACTTGATTATCCTGCTGCACGGAAATCCAAAGGTGTCAGAACCTCTGGAAAGACTAACAAGAAAGGACCCAGAAAATGGGTACCTAAGAGTGACATAATCTATGTTTCCGACATCCTTGATGGCGCCACTGAAATACCAGTCATGGTACCTGGACAGTGGATGCTCGCGACACATGACGGGAGAAAGGCGTATGTTCCAAGATTTGGAACTTAAGTCTGGAGGCGTCGTTGGTTTCGGAGGAAACCAGAAGGGAAAGATCATTGGCTCTAGAACTATTGGTAATGGTAAACTTCCTTCCATCAACAATGTTCTTTTAGTTGAGGTTCTAATGCATAACTTATTGTCAATTAGTCAACTTAGTGATAATGGTTATGACGTTATATTTAATCAAACATCCTGTAAGGCTGTTAGTCAGAAGGATGGGTCTGTTCTGTTCAATGGTAAAAGGAAACAATACTTACAAAATTAAACTATCAGATTTGAAAAATAAGAATGTAAAATGTCTTATGTCCATTAATGAAGAGCAATGGGTCAGGCACAGACGTCTGGGTCATGTTAGCTTGAGAAGAATTTCTCAACTGAACAAGCTAGGACTTGTCAGAGGCTTGCCCAATTTGAAGTATTCTTCAGATGCTCTTTGTGAAGCATGTCAGAAAGGTAAGTTTTCAAAAACTTCCTTTAAAGCAAAAATGAGTGTTTCTACCTCCAAACCATTAGAACTTCTTCACATTGATTTATTTGGACCAGTTAAAACTGATTCAGTCAATGGAAAGAAATATGGACTAGTCATCGTTGATGATTACAGTCGTTAGACATGGGTAAAATTCTTAAGACACAATGATGAGTCACATTCTGTGTTTGCTTCCTTCTGCACCCAAGTGCAAAATGAAAAGAATTGCAAAATTGTCAGAGTCAGAAGTGATCATGGTGGAGAATTTGAAAACAGAGATTTTGAAAAACTTTTTTATTCTTATGGCATATCCCATGATTTCTCTTATCCTAGAACTCCACAACAGAATGGGGTTGTAGAAAGAAAGAATATGACATTGCAAGAAATGGCTCGCACCGTGATCCAAGAAACTGACATGGCTAAGCACTTTTGGGCAGAAGAAATTAACACAGCATGTTATATCCAAAATAGAATCTCAATAAGACCTATTTTGGGTAAGACTCCTTATGAATTGTGGAAGAATATAAAGCCCAACATTTCTTACTTTCATCCTTTTGGATGTATCTATTTTATGTTGAACACTAAAGAGAATCTGGGCAAGTTTGATTCCAAAGCACAAAAGTGTCTGTTGTTAGGATATTCTAAACGCTCAAAAGGCTACAGAGTCTATAACACATAATCACGAATTGTGGAAGAATCAATTCATGTCAGATTCGATGATAAGCTTGACTCTGAAAAGTCAAAGCTAGTTGAAAAGTTTGCAGATTTGAAGATCAGTTTTTCAGAACCTAAGGAAAAGGCAGAAGAACCCAAAGATTCAGAAGCTCCTACTTCTGATATTATTATTGCTCCCTTTTATCCTCCACAACAAAAGAAAAGCAGAGTTGCAACTTCACACCCTAAAGAATTGATTTTGGGAAATAAGGACGCTCCTAATAGAACCCGATCAGCCTTTAAACCTTCTGAAGAAACACTTCTGGGTTTGGTGTCTTTGATCGAGCCAACATCTGTTGATGAAGCTCTTCTGGATAAAGACTGGATTCTGGCGATGGAAGAAGAACTTAACCAGTTTTCAAAGGACGATGTTTGGGATCTTGTTCAGAAGCCTAAAGGTGTCCATGTTATTGGAACTAAATGGGTATTCAGAAACAAGCTCAATGAGAAGGGTGAGGTTGTCAGAAATAAGGCACGACTGGTTGCACAAGGTTATAGTCAACAAGAATGAATAGACTATACATAAACCTTTGCTCCAGTCGCCAGGTTAGAAGCCATACGACTATTAATTTCCTTTTCTGTAAATCAAAACATCATATTATATCAGATGGATGTTAGGAGTGCATTTTTAATGGCTATATTACAGAAGAAGTATATGTCAAACAACCTCCTGGATTTGAAAATTGTGAAAAATTAGATTTTGGTTTTAAACTTAAAAATCTCTCTATTGTCAAAAACAAGCTCCCAGAGCTTGGTATGACAGATTGAGTAGTTTTCTGTTAGAAAATAACTTCACCAGAGGCAAGGCTGACACCACTCTCTTCTGTAAAATGTTCAAAAATGACATACTTATAGTTCAGATTTACGTTGATGACATTATTTTTGGTTCTGCTAATCCATCTCTTTGTGAAGAGTTTTCTAAGCTAATGCACGCAGAATTTGAGATGAGTCTGATGGGTGAATTAAAGGTCTTTTTGGGAATTCAAATTGACCAAAGATCAGAGGCTACTTACATTCATCAAAGTAAGTATACCGAAGAATCTCTGAAGAAATTCCACATGATGGATTGTACACCAGCTAAGACTCAAATGCATCTAACATGTATTCTGGAAAAGGAAGAGGTAAGTGGTAAGGTTTGTCAGAAGCTCTGTCGTGGTATGATAGGCTCTTCTGTACTTAACTGCTTCTAGACCTGATATTCTTTTCAGTGTTCATTTGTATGCTAGATTTCAATCAGATCCTAGAGAATCTCATTTAACTACTGTTAAAAGAATTCTAAGGTATCTGAAAGGAACTATTAACCTTGGCTTGATGTATGAGAAAACATCATAGTACTCTCTTTCTGGTTATTGTGATGCAGATTTCGCAGGAGACAGATTGGAAAGAAAAAGCACCTCTGGAAACTTTCAGTTTCTCGGGTAGAATCTGATCTCATGGTCAAGCAAGAGGCAATCAACAATTGCTTTCTCAACAGCAGAAGCAGAGTACATATCCGCGTCTCTGTGCAGTACTCAGATGTTGTTGATGAAGAACCAGCTAGAAGATTATCAGATACATGAGAGTAACATCCCTATCTTTTGTGATAATACTATTGTTATCTGTTTAAGTAAGAATCCAATCTTACATTCTAGGGCTAAGCACAAAGAAATTGAACATCATTTTATTAGAGACTATGTTCAGAAGGGAATTTTATGTTTAAAATTTATAGATTCAAACCATCAATGGGATGATATTTTTACAAAACCCTTGGCTGAAGATAGATTTTTATTTATTCTGAAGCATCTGAAAATGGACTATTGTCCAGAGTAAGATTTCCTCAGAATCAGATGTGTTTAGTCAGAGTCTGAAGATGTTAGATTTTCATTTAAACTCAGAAACATTTGTTTTGACCTCAGTTATCAGAAGATGCTTTGTCAAAAGAGTCTCTGATCAGAAAGAAACCTTTTGGTTTTTCAGACTTTGAGGATATCAATACGTGTCACTTAATTAAAGGGTGATTAACGCGTGAGCAGTACTTTTCTTGGAATCGTTTAAATCATGATTACGTTCATTTATTAATCCCCATTATTATGTTTAATTTTTCACGTCCACTCAACTTCTCTCCACGTACATATTATATATTCGCTCACGTCACTTCATTCCACACTTCATTCTTAAAAACCCTAAAACCATTTCAGTTCTCTGCAACTCCATTATCTTCTTCAATGGAGGAATCATCTCAAACTATCTCCAAAGCTAAGTTACTTGAATATCAGTGTATTATTCCTGAAAAATGTCATATCTCTCTCAACACGTCTGTTGATGAACTTCAAGTTTTTAGTGAATCCATGGTTTACTTCAAAAATCTCAGGGATAATGGATGTGATCTTACACATAGTCTCGATTCTCAAGGATGGGATGGTTACTTTAAGAGATTGCAAGGATCCTCACTTCCAAACTTGGTCAAAGATTTCTGGATTCATGCAATCACTAGTAGACATGTCATTGTTTCTACTGTGCTTGGAAGACGAATCATCATCACCGAAAATACATTCAGTGACCTAATCTCTCATGATGAAAAGGGACTAAGAATCGTCAATGTTCAACCAAATAAGCAAAGGGAAGCTAAGGTCACAACCGCTATTTTCAAAGAAGGAATTGATCTCGAATCTAAAAAGGATCCACCATCATCGCTCTTGAAAGATACTTTAAGAGTTTGGTTTAAAATCATGTTGGGAACTATGTATCATCGTCCTTCCTCTTATTCATCGGATTATATTAATGAGTCACAGAAGTATGTTTTATACTCTCTGTTGAAAGGAAAGAAAATACATCTCCCTTGCATTTTGTTCAACATTTTAAGAGAGTCAATAATTAACTCAAGAATTGGTTCCACCAAGAAGGGAAATCATATCCCCTACGGCAGACTATTGTCTGATATTTTCATTGAATCAGGCTTAGTTGAAGATTTATTGGTTGCTGGGTTCACTGAAGAACTACACAAATCTTCTGGACGGCCATTTTGGGCAAAGAAATTAAAGAATACGGGGCTTCTTACGAAGATCACTCATCAACCTGCTTTTCCAAACCAATTTGATCTTGACTTTGCTTGTTTTCAAATCTCTGGATTCCCACCTTTTTCAAATGACTATAAACCAGAAGAACTAGCAAACTATTTTGCTAAATATGAAGAGGAGGAATCACTAGATGCATGGATTGATCTAGAAAGTCTACCAGATGCTCTCCCTGAAATTGTTCAGAAAAGGGAGAAAGGCAAGAAAAAGAAAAATGACGCTGAAGGACCGTCAACAAAGAAAATGAAGATAGCATCTACAGATCAAAGTAAGTCCTTTCAATCGTCCTCTGACATTGCATCTGGCTCATCTCTTCCCATCTCATCAACCCAACCATTTCTATCCACTAGTCCACCAATATTCTCTACTGTTGTCACCACCTCTCCAACACCTATGTCTGAAATAATTACAACTTCACCTCAACTTTTATAGTTGACTCCACCAAGATTTGAAACTACCTTATCACAACCAATTTCGACCATTTTTATCTAACCAACACCTGTCTCATCTGTTTCACCTTCTCCAATTATTCAAATCACTAAAGAAATCCTCACTAAACATCCAGAAACAACCATCTCAACTTCACCAACTTTAAAACCTACTCCAGAATCCATAATTAATAATTCTGAAATTTCTCTAGACAATGATATCATCATTATTGATGACTCTGTTGAAGATGATCTAGCACTGCCTGAAAATCAAACCTCTGATCTCCCTCTCAACCTAGATGAAGAAATATCTGTTTTTAAGAACAGTGTGGCTACAAGGTTCAAGGCACTCTCTGATGAATCAAATTCTAGTGAAAACCCCTCTGACTTGGGTGCTTCATGGGATATGTTCAATCAGTGGATGGCTGAAGAATTTCAGAAGTTTCAAGATCGTTGTGTTCAGACAAAGGGTTATTTTATTCAAGAAGCTGAGAAGAGGTTGTAAGAAAAGAAGGAAGCTGAAGCTAAACTAGCTGCAGAAAAGGAACTGGCTGAAAGATTAGCTACAGAAGCTAATAATCAAGTAGAAAAAGCCACAATTGTCAAAACTGTTAACACCTCTGCACCTACTTTCACTTATGAATCAGCCCTTGAGCATTTGGCACGAGCAACTGATGGACTCAAAAAGGATCAACAGACAATAAAGGACGAACAGACAATTTTCAGAGAAAGCTTTTCAGAGCATAAAATTGTCAATAACTCTCTACAGAATATGCTTCGACAAATTCTGAACAAGTTGTCTCCAAACCCTAAATCCTCTAGAACCTAGGAACTTAGGAACTTAGGCTCTTTTCATGATTGCTCTGGACATTAGGATCCTGCCTTATTTTAATCTTGTTTTAATCTTTTTAATATTAATGGATTTTCTTTTTGGTTATGACAAAAAGGGGGAGAAATATAATATGAACGTAATATTTTGATTCATATAATCAAATTCAGAAAAATAAGCTGCTTACATTCTAACCAATAAACTTCTATTTCTGTTAGATTTTCTTTCTTGTTTTCTTTTTTTTCAGGAAATATGAAATCTGAATACTTTTGGCATCCAATGTGGTTGACTCTGAGATATCAAGATTTCAATTGGCACAATTGGCTTCTGGAAACTGAGTAAAGACTCTAAAGATCTCAATATCTGACATATTGCAACCAGGGGGAGTTCACCCAGAAGGTTCGCAAGTCAGGATATTTGATCTTCATCCAGTATGAGACTCAGGGGGAGATTCTCATCGGAAGGATAATTATTCCTTAACCTTCTTACTCTGATTACTTTTTATGTTATGTACAAAATTGTGTCATCAAAATACATAGTTTTGTCATCATCAAAAAGGGGGAGATTGTTAGAACAAGGTTTGGTTCTGCAATAATACCTCTGGTATTTGATGATAACAAACAAGTATGTTTGTATGAAAAATTTTGGTATTCTAATGTTAGTTATCTTTGAGAATTTAACAAACAGGTTTTGCTTCTGATAAATTGCGTGGCTAAGTTATTAGAAGAGAATTGTTCCGCTTCTGCGCTACATATTGTTCTGCTGAACGGTAGCATTTACTTCAGAAGACTCTGAAGTTGCATGACTCTGATACAATGACTTAAGAAAATAAGTTCTGAAGATCTGAAGACAGAAGTTCTGATGAACAAGTCCAGATGCTAAAGACTTATGATTGTGAAAACATTGGGTTCTGAAGACCAAGTGCTGAAGACTCTGAAGATGTAGCTCTGTAGACTTTGAAGACTTGAAGCTCTTAAGACCCAAGTTATGTTTTCCCTTCTTCAAATTCATGCTCTTTGAAGCCTCTGAAGTCTGGAAGTTGAGAAGACTAAGCAACGGTACAACAATACAACAGTACAAGGACACACTGCTCCACTCCAGATAGGACAGACGTAAATGTACTATTTGTCCCCCACGATCCTTCAAGCCGCCATAATTCTGAAATGTCAGAAATATCCTTCAACTGTCATATTATACATGACAATATAAAGGCGTGAAGACTTCAAGAATGGTTAGTGCAATTTTCACTTTTCATACGCTGTATAGTTAATATCATTCTTAAGTCAATATTGTTCTGAAAATCTGTTTACTCATCTGCTTGTGTAGAAGTGCCACTATTGTAAATAAAATCTTTATAACAAACAGTTGTTTGTGTTCCCTAAAGGACCAGTTGGGTCATAATTTTTAGGAAGACTAAGACAGTGTGTCTTAGTGTTGTTAGTCACTTGCAGTTGGATTGTGCATTGTACTCCTTAAGGGACCGGGTAGGTTAGAATTCTTAAGAAGACTAGGACTAGTGTGTCTTAGAGGTTGTTAGTCACCAGCAGTTGGCTAGTGCAATTGTAATTAGTTTGGTTATAGTGGATTAAGTCCTCATTGAGAGAGGTGAAATCACCTTGGCGGGTGGACTAGACTAGCTTGAGGATTTCTCAAATGAACTAGTATAAACATACTGTGTTCTTTCTTTTCAGTTTTTCTTCCTTTATTATCAAGAAGTGAAGTCTGTTTGTAAAGGGGATTATTTTTAACAAATAGTTTTCATTTTGAAAATCCTAATTCAACCCCCCCCCCCCCCCTCTTTTCTTGTGGTTTTCACACCTTCAATGGGGACACTAGTTTCCACCCCGAACCCGGCCCGTTTATTTCATTATGTACATTATTATTTAGTTTTGTTAATTTGAAATATTAAATATGTGGCCAATATTTTGATATTTTGATTCGTATTAATTATTCAAAATATTTGAAATATATGTATGAATTTTTTTGAGATTGTTTTATTTTATTATTTGTAATGTAATTTGATTTTGAAAAAAATAAATATTTCTATTAAAAAAAATTAATTTTACTAAATGGATGGTGGCGGGGCGGGGATACCCGAACCCATTTGGGACGTGTTTGGGTTTTAATTCTCCATCCCCGTTTGGGTTTAGGGCGGGGAATGGGGATTGTTTGGGGATTCAGGTTTGGACTTGGGAGAGGTAAAAAAATTGTCCCCGACCCGCCCTATTGCCATGCCTACCAACACTCAATATCAGTTTCCTTGGATTTTTTTACTTAACTATGAATGGCAAGTAAAGAACAATAAATATTCCAATAATTGAAATTAAATAGAGTCAAATGGAAATCAAGAGTTAAGTTAATGTCAAAAACTATACATGGTGATGTTGGTCGAAGTAGCTGGAAGTCGAATAATGTTGTTAGACTTTGGGGACTTAGTGGAATTTATGAGTGTGTTTGTATGTTATCGCTTGATTGAGTACTATGCTATGTTGGCTAAGGTTGGAGTTCATCATTACAATAAAAACAATGTCGACTTGGGTACTGCATGTGGAAAGTACTACAGAGTGTGTTGTCTCAACATTATCTATCCTAGTGATTTCGACATAGTCAGATCAATTCCTGATGACCAGTAAAAGTAGTTAAGATATTTTAATGGTGTTGAAGGAGAGGGAATTGATTTAACATAGACGGTTACTCGAAGACACGTGGAAACTCATCAGAGGAAACAACTGCATGGGACTGAAACAAGTCGTGATAGGGTTAGTCTGCTGTTCTTAGGTAGTTATTTTAGAGTAGTATATAAAGGGGCTCATGTTCATATTGTAGGGGGTCCCCAATTGTACTCATATTTTTACAAACTCAAAGTATCAGCGTATTTGAGAAATGAGTGAAAAAAATGTACGTATGCGTTCCACAGTTTATAAATTTCAAGCATTTTTTCTGCATTAAGTTAAAATTCTACTTTACATTACGTTTCTTGTCATTTTACTTCGTCCTGCATTTCAATTTTAGTCACTTTCATTTCCAAAACCTTGTATTTCAAGTCTTGTTCAAAGTTACATTGTTACATTCCAATTATTACCCTTAGATTTCGACAGCGAAATGTTGTTTGAAAGTTTAAATACACACAAATATGTTCCGAGATATTTTTGAGTTTAATCTCTTAAGTATTAATAGAAACTTGTTTTGTTTACCAAATTTCCAAGTAAATAATATCCAACTCACATCATTATATCCTTCTTGTATGACAGGAAACCTACCATAATGAAGGCCAAGATTTTTAGTCTTTTAAAGGTAACCAAAATTCCTAGTTATGGCCTTTCAATGCTCACCATTTGGATTGCTATATATCTTTTTCTTAATTTTTAAACTTCCTAAACGATTAATTTAAGGTCTTCCGATCGATTGGTGTAAGGCTCTAATCGATTGACACATTAATTTTAACTCAAGAAATATTCCTCTTTTGTACCACCCTCTAACCTATAAATAGAGGTCTTTTCCTTCATATTTTCACATCTATAATTGTGAGCACACATACACACACACACACACTCTCTCTCTCTCCCCCATATCTCTCCCCTCTCTCTCTCTCTAAAACAGATTTCTCGACTTTCTCTAACTTATATTTAGTCATAGCACTTCCAAGAAAGTCCTTTTGCTTATTGCGAAATTCTTTGTAATTCTAGAAGGGTAGTACTGTAAATTCACCAAGAAACATTTTTTTTACCTTGGTTGAATAATTTATCCACAAGGAATTATTTTATTCGAGTTCGAATTTAATCCATTTAAAATTTTTGGTTTGGAGATTTAGTTACCAAGTCGCTATTTCAATTCGTAAGCTCAGTCTGTTCAAAAGCTTTCATCAGTTCGAGATCATCCCGATATAAAATCTAAACTTGATTTGTGGAGATCTTGCTTAAAACCCCTGTTTGGTTCATAATATCATCCCGGTTAAAATATTTCTTAGGTTTGAGATAAGCCTAGTATAAAATCTATGTGTTACATGGTCATCTTGTTCAAAACCTAGGTTTGGTTCATGAGTTCAACCCTGTTTAAAAGCGCACCTTGATTTGAAATAAGCTTGTGTAAAATATTTGTTTATCTTGGGGACTAACCGCTTCAAGTTGTTATTTGGAAAGAAGACTAACTGCTTCAATCTGTCGTTTGGAAGGAAGACTAACCACTATTCTCTGTTGTTCACTGTTTGGTTGGAAGATAACTAGAAACTTCATTTTCCTTGTATAAAGGGGTTCGAGAGTTCAACCTACAAAAAACTCTTAAGATTTACTAGATACTCTCAAGAAAAAATCATGGGGAGATGATTAGGTCTTTTTCTTTTTGACCGAACCTCTATAATTTTTTTGTGTTATCTCTCTATACCTTAACTCTTTATCTTCTGCATTTTATTTTTTGAACCTTTAATTTCCGCTTCTAATTTCCAAAATATTTTTTAAATACTTTTAAACTCTAAAAAAATTTATAAATGTTTTTCAAACTCATGTTTTTCTGAAACCCACATTTCACCCCCTCTTGTGTGTGGAGTCATATGTCCAACAACGATCTTGTAGGGGATGTGGGAATTTACCCCCTGCGATCTGACTAGATTTGAGTTACGTTGAGAGCATTATTGAATGGTGATGAAGTTTCTTAATGGTCCTTCACCAAGCCCTTTCTATATTCTCTGTGCGGTATATCGTAAGCGCTTTCACCAGCGTTGGAGACTGACAAACCTTCTAGTAGTCCAGTATTTGAGATTCCTTGTAATTCTTCGCCTCTCGAGTGTTATAGTGCACTTCAATCTTCATTTCTTGACTCCATGTTAAATTTATAAATGGAATAGGTGTTTTAACTAGGGATCATCGTTGGTTATGATAATGTTGTAGATATCAGTAGTGCTACAAAAATGTGATGTGGGAGAGTAGAATCAAAATACCTATCACTTCGTATTATAGTGAAGTATCATGTGGTTCGCAGTGATAATTACTTTAATCGTTGGTAATTATGTGCTCAAGATTTCGTTTACCTCATTACAATCTAGGAATCTTGTTGCTATAGGATATTTGCTTATCATTCAGAGGTTCTTCCCGTGTGTAGAAGGTAGTACGGGGGAATAAATATGTCGGAAGTCATTATGGAACATACATGCCTTCGAAGTTTCTATGGTATGAATCGCTCTAACAATAAATAATTGAGGTGATCTAAAATTTAAAGGATAATCGAGGATCATCATGATGATATCAGGAGTAAGTGTCTCCATCTCTCAACGAATTTGGCACGAATCTAAGTTTGGGTCTCGAATGATCCATTTGTGGAATTTTTGTGGGAATTAGGAGTCAATTCCCACAAATGGCACCACTGTTACTTTATGGAACCCTAAATTAGGAGTAAGCTGGTGATGAGGAATCTTGAACTAGTAGTGTTGATCTCCAATACGATGGAGTGGGAGTGGACATGCAAGTTTAGCACTCAAACGCCTAAGTTAGATCAATATTATAGATGAGTGTAAGGGAGAATTAGAGATCAGAAAGTTTACCTTGCATTTCATGTCACATGACTTTCATACCTTAGGTCATTTGGAGTGGGTTGAAATTAATTTAGACCTTAGCTTTTTAGGCCTTGGGCGGACCCAACATAGTTTCAACATAGAAATAAGCATAAATAATCATTGGTCTAACAATCAAAAGCAATCTAGGATTTTGTTGATAATAAATACTTTTAACAACCAGCCTAGTATCAAGGTTTCTTACTCCTCTAACATTCTAATAAATGGCTTTCATTGAGCGATATTTTGTTTATCCGACATGGCTCAAGTGTTAATTTCCATTATAGGTTGAGTAAGTTTATGCATTCCCCTGCCTGTTTTCTTGACCAAAGTAAATTCTTCATGATATGGCTCAGTAGGTTTGTCTTCATCACCCCAAAGGTTATTATTCTTCTCTGAATTCAAACCATCACAGGGATCTCTCACCCAATTCTTATCACTATTTTTGATACCTAAAAATTAAGACCAGGTTGCTCCCTTCTATTATCAGTCATCTCTTTCTCAATTAGCAAAATCTCATTTAAATCATTAATAGTCTCTACTACCATTTCTTCTTTATTCATAGCTTGTTTCTTATAATTGTTCCTTATTATCATTAACCTCATTCTTTGGCTGATTGCTCACAACAAAGTTGTCATTGTCTATATCCTTCTTATGAGTATGATTTTTTGCCGTATTCAAATCCATACAGTTATCATTAACTGTGTCATTTACTGTTACTTTTACATATACATCATTCTCTATGTCTTTCACACTATAATTAACTGATATAACATGTTTAGATTTTTTAGGTGTGTATATTGTAGATTCTTTAACTAGTGTCTTCTTAACATTCTTCCCTTTCAAATTCTAACATTTATTGAAATTCTGGAAGCAGATCTCAGATGTCCTGAGAGATGTCGAGACACTTGATCTCTGCTTTAAACACAATGATAATAAGGAGCAAAATACAAAATCCAGAAAACAAATAAACGCATAGTGATTGTTAACCTAATTCGGTGAACAACAACACCTACATCTAGGGGCTACCAAGTCAAGAATGAAATCCACTAGATAGTATTAATTATAAGCTAAACAACCACCAGTTTACAACTTATCACTTAATCACTACCCGTGCTTAATTTCTACCTAAGAAACTTCCTAGGTATGAGACCCTTCTCAATTCCCTTTCAATCACATCAGTGACAGAAATTACAACTCAATGTAAATAGTCCAACTCTAGTATCAACACGACACAAGAGAGGCTCACAAAATACAAACCCTAAACTCACTAAGCAACAATGTTTTTTCCACGCTTTTCTTAGGTTAAAACCATCATATTTATAACATTAAACAAGACTGGATTTGGGCTTCAAAACGCAGCAATTCTGTTACACAGAATTTGCAACTAATTCTCCTCTAGAATAGTTTCTTCAATCCAAAGTTTTCTAAAGTGTCTCCACACTTAGAAACAACATCATCAAATTATAATCAGAATCTATGATTCCTCAATCTTGGATGCCACCTAGGAAAAACAAACACTCCCAGAATAATCTGAAATCTGGAATTAAAAATAGCATAATTAAAAACTGAAAAGTAACAGGCAAAGATGTCGAATCATCATGATAGGACATCTTGTCCAACATCTTGCTGTCAAGTTAGTTTTACCAAAATTGATGACAACCTCAAAAGCTTAGACTAATCATTTATCAATACTATAACCAACACACATACACATGCATGCACGCATGCACATATGCACGCGCGTGCACGCACACACACACACACACACACACACAAACATACGCACGCACGCACACACACACACACACACACACACACACACACACTCACCCACACACACACACACTCACACACACACATACACAATGATCATAAAAATGAGGAAAGCTCTCGTATTCCAATTTAATAAAGAATGCATAACCATCTGGTTCCACCAAAATATGATCATGGAGAGTATTTGGCATGTTCAAGTCTATCTACATATGTGAAAAATTCTCCAATGTTCTTTTACTTTTAATAACATTAATTGATAAAAGAGTGTTAATATCTGAAGCAACCCAAATACTCTAATGGAAAATAATGTAACCTTAACCACACTTGAGCAAGTGTGATCTTCAAATTTTCAAGCCTAAATTTTAGCGTCTATGCAGACAAATGCATAACTGATGGCTTAAAATTTAATGTCCATACACTCCAAAATTTGTTAAGACCCTCTCTTGATTTGAATGAAAAATCAAAATTTGTCACGTCACAAAGGAATTAAATTCTAATTAGTAATTGAACTTCATAATTTTATGAGTTTGTCTTATAATTTCAATGGTATGCTACATTTACTAGTGATCAATCTCACATGAAAATTTTCATGCAACATTCGAGTCTAGCTTTAAAAGCCTCTTAAGGAATCTTGATTGAGAAATAATTATCTTTGAGACAAGGCTTGGCAAAATTAAAAACCAGTATGTCACACTCGTTTTGAAGAGCTTGTGCAAAGAATTTAATTTGTGCTTGGGGTTGGGATGAGACATAGGAGTCATTTGAGGAATATAAGTCGACCATGGAAGTCTCCATGTCGATGACCTACTTTAAATAAGCACATGTTAATTAGGTTTTCCTTCAAACCCTAGCAGAACATCCACACAAAAACATAGTGTCGTGCGAACACGATATCTCCTTTCTTAGATCTGATTTCGATGATCAAATGTTAAAAATATAACACTGCGTCTAACAAAATTTATGACAAAAAATCAACCTAATCCTACATTTAAAGAATTCAAAATTGCTAATTTCCTAAAACTGGTTAGAAAAAAAAAAACAAAAATTCTTAACTCTAACCCTCAAATTTTTCCTTTTTATGTCTCTCTCCTTGTATTTCATCCTCAATTTCTAATTTTTTTTCTCCAATCCATAAATTTTGTTATGAATGCTTCGTGTTTTATAACTCAATTTAAATGAGCTTTTGTTTAAAAAAAATGTGAATGATAAATTGTAATTATTTTATTTGTAAATTAGAATATTGTAATTAATTTATAATTTCTCATATTTTTTGGTCCTAAAACTGGTTCAACAATATATTTTTAGTGAATAAATTATTAAACTAATCTCAAAATTATTAATCTCATTTTAATTTAATTTAAATGTATAAATTTATAAATAATCTCTAAAGTAGTTTTTGTGTGTGGCAATAGTCCATAAAGTAGATCAAACTAGTCCCATAAAAATTTAAGTGTTAGAAATACTCTTTTTTTCTTTCAATATTCTCTTGACATCCCCTCATCTATTTAATTAAATTCATGAGTTCTACTCTTTAATTATGTGAGGCCCGTTTTCACTGTGTTAGACACAAATGAATTTTAATATAAATATAAATATTAAAAAAATCAAAATACTCCAAATAATTTTTTTTATCATGTGTTAGTCCCTATTATCTATTTAATAAGAACTAAACACAGAACTTTTATATATTTTAGAGTAGCCTGAACATTCAATTTGAAGTTGAACTTAGGACCTGTACAACGACATATCGTATCAACATAAACTAAGCCCATCAAAAAGGGCTTTAACATGGCCTAATGAGCACCCAACACTTAAACTTGACAGTCCACAATTACTGTACTTTTATCATAATTTTTTTTGTTGTGACTTTTTATGTTTTTAGAAAGTGTTGTGTTTTTTAATTTTTGGGATTTTTTTGAATTGTTTCGGATTTTTAGAGAATTTCATAACTTTTTATCGAATTTTTCGGGAATCAATGTGTTTTTATCGGATTTTTGAAAAATTTATAAAGTTTTATTGGATTTTTTAAACAATTTATGATTTTTTATCGGATTTAAAAAAATGCTGTAAAATCATATTTTTTTTATCGGATTGAATTTTCCAAAAATCTGAGTTTTTATTAAATATTCATATATTCTATCGAATTTTTCAAAAATTTAAGTTTTTATCGTATTTTTATAAAAAAATATGAGTTTTTAGCGTATTTAAAAAAAATTAGGGTTAAATATGTTTGTGCTCCTACTAAATATCTCATATTTCATTTTGAGTCTCTTAAAAAATTTCCTTTAAAGAATGGTCATTCTAAAATTTTTCATTCACACTTTTAGTCCCTCCTGCAACTTAGCGACAATTTTTACAACTTAAAGAAAAAATAAACGACGATTTTAGCAACGATTTTTACTTAGCGATTGAATTAACGACGATTTTAACAACAGTTTTAGTAGGAGAAGTCAAAAGTGTAGATGAAAATTTTTAGGAAGATCGTTCTTTGAAAAAAAAATTTTGACTGACTAAAAGTGAAATATGAGGTATTTATGAAAATTAAATCATATTTAATCCAAAAACCTATGAGATTTTATCGAATTTTTAAATTAATCTATAAACTTTTATCGAATTTCTTAAGAAAACTATAAATTTTTATCGAAAATTTCAAATATACAACTAAGTTTTTAGAATATACTATCAAATTTTTTTATTTATACTGAATTTTTTAAATCTATTACCGAATTTTTTCTTACGCTTTTTTTTAATAAATTTTAATTAATATTTTAGATATTATAAAAAATTATTGGAGTGCCAGTTTACGTGTCACCACAAAAAGAAAACCAACAAATTCGATGTGAAAATTTCTCATCTCTCCTCATATGTTTTCAAAAGCCTCAAAATAAAAATGTATTAAATATATTACTCTTCCAATTACATAGCTTCGATGAGATTTGTCTGGATTCTATAATTAGATATATGAATTTTCCTTCTTACTCACTTTTGTTAATTTTTCAAAGTTACAAAATCTCATACTCTAAAACATCATATATTTTAAGTTTTGAAGTCATAAGATAGAGGTAAGTTCTCAATTTTGTTCATTTTTAAATAGTTGGGCCATGTAATAGAATAAGAGACTTATCATAGAGATGATCAACAAGGGATGTGGAGAAGTGTACTAAAGAGGAGGTGTAAATTATGCCTTTCAATATTATAAAAAAAGTCATAATTTATTAATGGATAAATCTACACTTATGCTATAAAATTTGACATACTAGTGGATAGGATGGAAACAAGTTTGTTTGAATTTGATTGAAGTTTTTTAATTGATACGATGGACTGATGGTTTTATTATAAAACAAAAAACTTTTAAAATTGATTTAAATAAAATGGTTAAAAATGAGAAAATGTGTTTGAATAATAAATATGTTTTGGTATCATTTGTCTTTTGATACTTTTAGTTTCTTAACACAAAAAACAATTAACTTTTTATGTAGAATCTAAAGTTTAATGAATAACAATGTTGTAACTCATATGCTACAAATACAGTTTTTAAAAGAATTAATTTTGCTATCTAAAAAATAACGGTGAAATTTGTTACTTTTTACCTTAGTGTATAACTTGGATTATTATATATTATTAGTGATTAAAAGGAGGGAGTGCAACATATACAATACATATTTTTTGTATTTGCATTTTGATAAATTTAGTTCTAAGATAGAATTTTGAAAATGTATATCGCATGTTAGTTAGGTAATTTTCTTTTATATATATATATATATATATATATATATATATATATATATATATATATATATATATATATATATAAACTTGTATCTTAAAGATTGATGGTAAAAAATTAAAAATGGAATGTTAGTGTTAAAAGAGTAAATAAATAAATAAATTATAAATTTTTTACCAAATCAATATGTAATTTTCAAAATAAATTTTCTACATTCAATACAAATATTTTATCTATAGATTTTTTAACATATGCTTTTAGGATACAAGTTAATGTTTTTTTTTTTATTGTTATATCTTGAATGCATATCTAGCTAGCTAATTAAGGTATTTTTAATGTATATACATAATCTAAATTATATAATTTGTAAAAAAAAATTATTTAATATATCTAGATTATGCAATCTAAAAAGACATAATTCTTAAATTTTAGCTCTAGATTGTACAATGTAGACAAACATGACAATTAATATTTTTGTATGGTCTAGAATGAGTCGAAATTTGTAAAATATTGATGTCTTTGGTTCATTATCATTCACTAAGATTAGAATGTCAAAATGAATTTTAACAAGTTGTATTTTACCATAACGATGGCAAACCAAACTTATTTATCATCAATGATCATATGACACTTTGTAATTTAAAGAGGTAAAAAAACTACTTCTCAAGTTTTATAATACTAGAAAGGCTCAATTGAACTTACTTCTTAATCCTTATACTTCCTTCCATCGTTTTTATATGATATTCCCACGTATTTTTATAATGATAAAAATGTTTTTGTCAAAACTTAACAAAGAAAAAAGAGTGAATAAAAAATTCAATACTGCAATTGAAAGATTCGATATGAATTACAAAATTTGGTAATATATTAAAAATTCAGTATGTATTTTTATCGATTTAAAATAAAATGAATTTAATATTTCAAGTTTTTTTAATAAATTTGATATGTTTGTAATTTTCAAAATTTTTTAAAAAATTCAATAGTTCATTTATAATAGGCAAAAAAAAAATCTAAATTAACACTATCAGATTTTTCAAACAATTCGATACAATATCAGATTTTTTTGAAAAATTCAATTAAAACTCATAGATTTTTAATAAAAAAACTGATAGTATATTTGAAAATCCGATACATTTGAAAAATTCGGGTAAAAGTCATGAGATCTCCCAAGAATTCGGTAAAAACTCATAGAACTTTCAAAATCTAATAAAAACTCATGAAATTATCCAAAAGCACACTTTTTTTTAAACGTAAAAAAATCACAAAGGATAATTGTAACACTCCCAATCTATACCCCGAGCAAATAAAGCGATAACAAAAAATCAGAGCATAATTAAAACGTTCATGGCATAGACGGAGGCGTCACATCAATTGAAACAAAATACAACAACCTGCTCATATAGATATGCAACAATTAGGTAGCAACGTAAACAGAGGAACTCAGTTCCTAACACCCACAATTCAGATACAGAATAAAAGCGGAAAATCTGCAACTGAAATCTCATATATATATATCTATATATATATATATATATATATATATATATATATATATATATATATATATATATAACATAAAAGTTTGTCTATCATATACAGAGTCATACAAGTACAATCCAAAAAGAACATATACATATACACATAATCCCAAACGATCTCTCCGATTACCCGGTGCTACATATCAGAGCTGACCGACAAAAGAATGAAGACCTAAGTTTCACAAAAAGACCTTCAGCATCTAATCTGCAATGCCTCATAGAGCATTCAAAACAGCAGAAGGGTGTGAAACACAATTATAATACAATTGCATACAATTATATAACAACACAAAATACACATATAAAACATTCTCACCACAACTTACACCATAATTCAAATGCAAAACAACACAATTCATATCTCATACCTCCATCACAAAGGCATATCAATCATGCACAATACACTTATCACCAACATATATATATATATATATATATATATATATATATATATATATATATATATATATATATATATATATATATATATATCAACTCATCAATTCCATTCACAATTCTACACAAAATCAATTCATTCATGATTTATGCAAATGCACAGAGACCGACACAACGACTCTATACAATGCAATGCGGTACCATTCCATCCATCATTCTCATCATTAATTCACTCAGGAATTATTGGAATCATCGCTTGTTACTTAGTGTAACTCCCCGTCGGGCAAACGATGTTCCCCGTCGCTTTAGGTCATCTTTGTATAAGGCACACGACGTTTATTAATCGCTTTAGGTCCTCTTTGTATAAGGCACACGATCCGATCACTTTAGGTCCTCTTTGTATAAGGCACACGATCGTCTATAATCATTGCTTTAGGTCCTCGTTGTATAAGACACACGATGTTATAGCGGATTCCCTCTGGAACCGTTTCGTCGCTCACACCCACTAGGGCACACGACATCACAAGAATGCATATCATGATGCTTGGTATACAATGACTCATGATAATCAAATGCATACATATATACACCCATGTGAACCATTCCACGTCCATAATCATGCTTATGCAATCAAACACCACACAATGCATTTACTTGCCCTTAGGCCACAAACCATCATCACAACATTTCATCACATGCATTTACATCATACAACAGCACACAAGTCATACGATATATATCAAATGCCCATTGCATGATAACACATCAATTACACGCAATTACAACGGTAAAAGTCGACAAAACGAAACATTTTCAAATTCCTGACATAATTAAATCAGCCAACAATCTCAAACCCATTTTTATAAGAAAGAACATCTCAATAGCTTTCTAACAGTACCAAGAACGCCTCGATCCGAGTTACGGATCAAAAGTTACGGCATCAGACGCAAAATCAAGAACCATTCTACACCCTCTCTGGTCATACGCGTATTGCCTTAGGCCATACGCGTACTGCCTAGCTTGCTCGCCCATTCCATACGCGTAATGCCCAAAGTGCTACGCTTATAGGCAGAGACTGATTTCTCCCCAAAATTCCACTAAAACTACGCGTAATGCCTCACCTGATACGCGTAATGCCTTGCCAAGTACGCGTACCATACACAAATCAGCAGAAGGCCGTGAAAAATGTGTCCCATACGCGTATAGCCCTCATTTCTCCCTTGCCATACGCGTATTGCCCAAACCAATACGCGTAATGCCAAGCCTGATACGCGTATGGGCAGCGAAACCCAGAATTTTCCCTGCAGAATTTCTGCTATGAAAATCAACCAAAATCATCTCCAAATCTCATCTAAACACCAGCAAATTACCAATTGAATGCACAACATCTATCTAACATGTCTCAGCAATTAGGAACATTAAAACATGATTTCAGACACAATTTGAATCAAATTCTAACAATCTCAACATATTAATGGTTTTGGTTCTATATCCAATTTCAACCAAATATCACACAAATACATACATACATAATCATACACAAGTATAGGATAATCGAGTTTCACACCCTTAACCGATTAATCGTGTTTTTCAAAAGTCAGTTGGATCGTTTCCTTACTCTCCAAGTTTTTCCCCTTTTCTTCTTTTCTTTCTCTTTTCCTTCTTCTCTTTTTCTTTCTCTCTATTTTTCTCTCTATTTCTATTTTTATGAAAAACATAATATCTAACCAAGCCAAAAGACCAAAATACCCCTACACTCAAATGTCTCGCAAACGCTCTTAAAACGCGATAAAACATAATCACGATGAATAATAATATATTGCCAAATAAAAGTCAAGAATAAAATAATATAATAATAAAAATAATTAAATCGACTCGATTAAATAAATCTAACAAAAACTGGGGCGTTACAACTCTCCCCCACTTAGAAATTTTCGTCCTCGAAAATATTACCTGAGACGAACAACTCCGGATACGACTCCCGTATCCGACTCTCCAACTCCCAAGTCAAATTGCCCTCGGCAGCGCTTCCCCCCGCTACTTTCACAAGCGCAATATCCTTGCCTCTTAACCGCTTCAACTCGCGATCCAAAATTCTCACTGGTAATGCCTCAACCGTAAGGTTCTCCCTTACCTCAACCTCATCCATCGGAATCACATGCGATGGATCCGGAACATACTTCCGAAGCTGTGAAACATGGAACACATCATCCAAATTCAAAAGACTCGGCAGAAACGCCACCCGATAAGCCCCAACACCCACTCTCGCAGATATCTGGTAAGGACCAATAAACCGAGAAGTAAGCTTCTTCCACTTTAATGCACGACCAACACCCATTACCGATGTAACTCTCAAAAATACATGATCGCCTTCTTGAAACTCAAGACCTTTCCGCCTTCGATCATGATAACTCTTCTGCCTACTCTGAGAAGCCTTCGTTTTCTCACGAATAAGTTTCACCTTTTCCGTAGTTTGTTGAATTAACTTCGGTCCAACCACCAAACTCTCACCAGATTCATGCCAACACAAAGGTGTTCAACATCTTCTTCCATACAACGCTTCAAAAGGTACCATTCCAATACTCAAATGGAAACTGTTGTTATACGTGAATTCCACCAACAAAAGATAACCATCCCAAGCACCACCTTGCTCGAGAACACAAGCTCTCAGCAAATCTTCCAATGACTGAATAGTTCTCTCGGTCTGACCATCCGTCTGAGGATGATAAGCAGAACTCAAACTCAACTTAGAACCTAACGCCTTTTGCAAACTTTCCCAAAATCTGGAAGTAAACCTCGGATCTCGATCTGAAACAATACACAACGGAACACCATGTAGCTTCACAATCACACGGATATAAATCTCAGCCAACCTCTCCAAAGATAAACTGATGTCAATCGGAATGAAATGCGCCGATTTAGTCAGTCTATCCACAACCACCCAAATGGCATTATGTCCCCTATGTGTATTCGACAACCCTGTCACAAAATCCATAAAATGTTGTCCCATTTCCACTCGCGAATATCCAACGGTTGCAATAATCCACTAGGCTTCTGATGTTCTACTTTTGACTTCTGACACGTCAAACACGCATAAACAAACTGAGCCACATCCTTCTTCAATCCAGACCACCAAAAGATCTTCTTCAAATCTTGATACATCTTATTAGCTCCCAGATGTATACTCAAACTACTCCGGTGTCCTTCCTCTAAAATCATCTTTTTCAAGTCCGAATCATCAGGAATACAAATTCTACCACGAAATCTCAAAACACCCATATCATCCACTTTAAAGTCACCATTCACACTTTGATCTCCAACCGTCATCAAATCAACAAATTTCACATCCAACTTCTGTTTCTCGCTAACAGTTAACAGAAACTCATTAGTGACCTTCAACATACCAAACCTCACGCTATCAGATGTCAATTCACACACCAAACTCAAATCTCTAAATGCTTCCAAAAGTTCCCACTCTTTAACCATCAAAGCGGACATATGCAAATACTTCCGGCTTAACGCATCGGCTACCACATTAGCTTTACCAGGATGGTAATTCAAGCCAAAATCGTAGTCCTTCAAAAATTCCAACCATCTCCGTTGCCTCATATTCAGCTCTTTCTGATCAAACAAGTATTTCAAACTCTTATGATCACTAAAGAACTTGAATCTTGCACCGTAGAGATAATGCCTCCAAATTTTCAATACAAACACCACAGCAGCTAATTCCAAATCATGAGTAGGGTAATTCTTCTCATGAACCCGCAATTGCCTCGAAGCATAAGCCACAACCTTACCTTCTTGCATCAACACTCCGCCTAAACCAATCAAAGACGCATCACAATACACCACAAACGGTTCAGTAGGATTCGGTAAGATCAAAATCAGAGCTGTAGTCAATCTTCTCTTCAGCTCACTAAAACTTTCCTCACACTGAATATCCCAAATGAACGCCTTACCTTTATAAGTCAGTTGGGTCAAAGGAAGTGCTAACTTGGAAAAACCTTCAATGAATCTTCGATAATATCCAGCTAAACCCAAAAAGCTTCTAATTTCAGTAACAGATCGAGGAGCCTCCCATTGTAGAACTGCATCTACTTTGGATGTATTCACAACAATACCATTACCTGAATTCACATGCCCAAGAAAACTCACTTCTGACAACCAAAACTCACACTTGGACAACTTGGCAAAAAGTCTATTTTCCTTCAAAATTTGCAATACAATACGCAAATGCTCTGCATGATCCTCCCGGGACTTAGAATAAATCAAGATGTCATCAATAAACACAACAACAAATCGATCCAAATGCTCATGGAAAATACGATTCATATACTCCATAAACACACCCAGCGCATTAGAAACCCCGAACGGCATCACGGAATATTCATAATGTCCGTAGCGTGTCCTAAAAGTTGTCTTCTGAATATCTTCGTCTTTCACTCTAATCTGATGATAACCTGACCTCAAATCAATTTTACTAAACACACACGCACCTACCAACTGGTCCATCAGATCATCAATTCTCGGAAGAGGATACTTATTCTTAATCGTCAGCTTATTCAGCTGGCGATAATCAATACACAATCGCATACTTCCATCTTTCTTTTTCACCAATAAAACTGGAGCACCCCAAGACAAGACACTCGGCCTCACAAACCTCTTTTCTAACAATTTATTCAACTACTTCTTTAACTCAACCAACTCAGATGCCGACATACGATATGGTGCCATTGATACAGGTCTAGTACCAGGAACTAGATCTATAGAAAACTCCACCTCTCTTTCTGGCGGCACATCTGAAATATCCTCTGGAAACACCTCTGGAAAATCACACACCACTGGAAACACATCAATTGCAACTTGACTATCCACAGTCAACGATGCAAACAACCCAAACAACTGAGCTTCATCCGCCAAAAGCTTCTTCAACTCTTTGGTAGATAAGAAACTCGATTCCTCGTCTTCCTCAAGAGAAGGAAATCTTACCAACTTATGATAACAATCAATATGAACCCGATTGAACTGCAACCAATTCATTCCCAGGACCACATCTAAACCCTCCAACGGCAGACACACCAAATCCATCTCAAAATCTTTACCATAAATGGTCAAAGGACAACTTAAACAAACCAAAGAAGTAGTTACCAACCCCATTGCTGGAGTATCAATAACCATCTCTCCACCCATCGATGACAACAAAAGATTCAAACGCTTCGCACACTCAGACGAAATAAACGAATGAGTCGCTCCGATATCAATAATAGCAACTAAAGGCATACTATTAATAAAATAAGTACCTCTGATCAGACGGTCTGCACTAGTAGTCTGAGTCCCTGCCAATGCAAATACTTTCCCTCCAGCTTGAGCTTGCTTTGGTTTCGGACACTTCGTACTAACATGACCAGGTTCACCAAAGTTGAAACACTTCACCACATTCCTCTTACAATCAGCTGCGACATGTCCTAAACCTCCACAATTGGAATACTTCCTTATATCCTTTCTACCGTCAAACTGACGATGTCCAAAGTCACCACACCTAAAACATCTCAGAGGATTATACATACCTCCCCCACTTATCCTTTTATCAAAATTAACCCTTTGCTTACCCCTGTCAGCTGGTGTCACATAAGGACCACCACGAAACGGTTGTTTCCCTTTCCTTTCGTTCACACTCTTATAGTGAGTAGAACGAGCTTTGCTATCCTCCTCATAAATTCTACAACAATCCACCAAATCTGAAAACCTTCTAATCCTTTCATAACCAATTTCCTGCTTGATCTCAGGACGCAACCCGTTCTCAAACTTCACACATTTGGAAAACTCCGCAGTTGCTTCAGCATAATGCGGATAAAATTGAACAAGCTCCACAAACTTAGCTGTGTAATCAATAACAGACATGTTACCTTGTTTCAACTCCAAGAACTCTATTTCCTTCTTTCCTCTAACATCTTCAGGAAAATAATTCCTCAAAAACTCCCTGCTAAACAAAGCCCAAGTGACCTCTTCACCTGTAGCTTCCCACACATGACGCACACTAACCCACTAATCATCAGCCTCCTCCTGCAACATGTGAGTACCCAATCTCACCTTATGTTCCTCAGCACAATCCATCACTCGAAAGATTCTTTCAATCTCCTTAAGCCAAATCTGAGCACCATCAGGATCATGTCTGCCTTTGAAGACAGGTGGTTTGTTCTTCCTGAACTCATTATTCCCACCAGCATTAGGTGCACCCCGCACAGCCTGAGCCATAGCTTGCATAGCAGCAGCAAGAGCAGCGTCATTCCGACCAGCAATATTCTGTTCATATCCAATAACAGCAACTATGGTTAAACAAACAGCTCACCCCAAACACAAAGACCGACATAGACTGGCACGAACTGACACAAACTGACACAAGCTGGCTCTGATACCACTTAATGTAACACCCCCAATCTATACCCCGAGCAAATAAAGCGATAATAAATAATCAGAGCATAATTAAAACGTTCATGGCATAGACGGTGGCGTCACATCAATTGAAACAAAATTCAACAACCTGCTCATATCGATATGCAACAATTAGGTAGCAACGTAAACAGAGGAACTCAGTTCCTAACACCCACAATTCAGATATAGAATAAAAGCAGAAAATCTGCAACTGAAATCTCATATATATATAACATAAAAGTTTGTCTGTCATATACAAAGTCATACAAGTACAATCCAAAAAGAGCATATACATATACACATAATCCCAAACGATCTCCCCGACTACCCGGTGCTACATATCAGAGCCGACCGACAAAATAATGAAGACCTAAGCTTCACAAAAAGACCTCCAGCATCTAATCTGCAATGCCTCAAAGAGTATTCAAAACAGCAGAAGGGTGAAAAACACAATTATAATACAATTGCATACAATTATATAACAACAGAAAATACACATATAAAACATTCTCACCACAACTTACACCATAATTCAAATGCAAAACAAAACAATTCATATCTCATACCTCCATCACAAAGGCATATCAATCATGCACAATACACTTATCACATATATATATATATATATATATATATATATATATATATCAACTCATCAATTCCATTCACAATTCCACACAAAATCAATCCATTCATGATTTATGCAAATGCACAGAGACCGACACAACGACTCTATGCAATGCAATGCGGTACCATTCCATCCATCATTCTCATCATTAATTCACTCAGGAATTATTGGAATCATCGCTTGTTACTTAGTGTAACTCCCCGTCGGGCAAACGATGTTCCCCGTCCCTTTAGGTCCTCTTGGTATAAGGCACACGACGTTTTTGGATCACTTTAGGTCCTCTTTGTATAAGGGACACGATCCGATCGCTTTAGGTCCTCTTTGTATAAGGCACACGATCGTCTATAATCATCGTTTTAGGTCCTCTTTGTATAAGGCACACGATGTTATAGCGGATTCCCTCTAAAACCGTTTCGTCGCTCACACCCACTAGGGTACACGACATTACAAGAATGCATAACATGATGCTTGGCATACAATGACTCATGATAATCAAATGCATACATATATACACCCATGTGAACCATTCCACGTCCATGATCATGCTTATACAATCAAACACCACACAATGCATTTACTTGCCCTTAGGCCACAAACAATCATCACAACATTTCATCACATGCATTTACATCATACAACAGCACACAAGTCATACGATATATATCAAAAGCACATTGCATGATAACACATCAATTACACGCAATTACAACGATAAAAGTCGACAAAACGACACATTTCCAAATTCCGGACATAATTAAATCGGCCAACAATCTCAAACCCATTTTTATAAGAAAGAACATCTCAATAGCTTTCTAACGGTACCAAGAACGCCTCGATCCGAGTTACGGATCAAAAGTTACGGCATCGAACGCAAAATCGGGAACCATTCTACACCCTCTCTGGTCATACGCGTATTACCTTAGGCCATACGCGTACTGCCCAACTTGCTTGCCCATTCCATACGCGTAATGCCCAAAGTGCTATGCGTATGGGCAGAGACTGATTTCTCCCCAAAATTCCACTAAAACTCCATACGCGTAATGCCTCACTTGATACGCGTAATGCCTTGCCAAGTACGCGTACCATTACGCAAATCAGCAGAAGGCCGTGAAAAATGTGTTCCATACGCATATTGCCCTCATTTCCCCCTTGCCATACGCGTATTGCCCAAACCAATACGCGTAATGCCAAGCCTGATACGTGTATGGGTAGGGAAACCCATAATTTTTCCTACAGAATTTCTGCTACGAAAATCAACCAAAATCATCTCCGAATCTCATCTAAACACCAGCAAATTACAATTGAATGCACAACAACATCTATCTAACATGTCTAAACAATTAGGAACATTAAAACATGATTTCAGACACAATTTGATTCAAATTCTAACAATCTCAACATATTAATGGTTTTGGTTCTATATCCAATTTCAACCAAATATCACACAAATACATACATACATAATCATCCACAAGTATAGGATAATCGAGTTTCACACCCTTACCCGATTAATCGTGTTTTCAAAAGTCGGTTGAATCGTTTCCTTACTCTCCAAGTTTTTCCCCTTTTCTTCTTTTCTTTCTCTTTTCCTTCTTCTCTTTTTCTTTCTCTCTATTTTTCTCTCTATTTCTATTTTTATGAAAAACATAATATCTAACCAAGCCAAAAGACCAAAATACCCCTACACTCAAATGTCTCGCAAACGCTCTTAAAACGCGATAAAACATAATCACGATGAATAATAATATATTGCCAAATAAAAGTAAAGAATAAAATAATATAATAATAAAAATAAGTAAATCGACTCGATTAAATAAATCTAACAAAAACTGGGGCGTTACAATAATATGGTAAAAGCACCTCTCGTATAGAAGTGACAATTCAAACTGTATTCACTATATATGAATAGTATTTTTTTCTTTTCCTCTTTTTAAAAAAATAATATTATTTATAATTTTTTTTATTTATAATTTATTTTATAATACAAATATAAGATTATGTCATGAAGCAACTAGCTCTTTGATAACTCCCCCTAAGTGTATGCATATATCATGCATAATCCTCTTCATTATCTCATCTTCTCCCCCTTTGATAACATAAAATAGAAAGAAAACAAACAATCTGTTAGAAGCATCACGTAGATGCACAACTCAAATGTTACAAATACTATAGATATGCAATTTGCAATGAAAAGGTTGTGCGCTCACACAAGGTAAAGAACACATGCTTAATAAACAAAAACACAACACACATATTAATTTTTATTAATTAAAATATAAGCATTGAAACATTACATAATTCAAAGCGACACACATCAAATCGAATGCAAAGACATAAAACAACCAACCAAAGACACACTTAAATATAGAAAAATCTTAAGACACATTAAGAGGACACACACAAACACACTCCTCATCACTCTCTTCCACGACCTCCAGGTCTAGCTCCACGAAAACAGCCTTGACCATCATTTTCAAATTGACGGTCCAAGGAATCACACTTCTCTTGATAAAATTGTGTGAAGTGATGGTGATCTTCATTTTGGGCAGCAATCATGTGATTCACCCTTGCGATGGTAGAGGCGGTATTCGCATCCATCTCCTCCTTCAGGGTGACTAAAATTTTTGAGACAAATAAAGCAAATGCCTCAAAGTTTGCTTCTTGAGTTTTCATATGCTCTTGTATACTTTTGAGTTGTGCCATTTCAGCATTTTGTTTTTGCAGCAGATTTTGAAGAAGCGAGGTGATGTACGAATTGTGGCCAACAACATTGCTATCTTCCTGCACAACAACATTTTCCACATCATGCATTGGCACATCATCTTTAACATGTTGCTCAGCATAGGTGTCAGCAAATGCGGTAGGATCGTCAAAGTTGTATATCTTCCGACTGTCATACCTCACATTTGTCCTACTTGTACATTACTTTCATATGTATTTTCATCCACTAACCATTATTCAAAAATCAAAAAATATGTTGCTTTCATTTTCGCATTGCCTAAGTCCAGGTTTCGTTCAATGGCATCAAGGTCAGTGTATGTATGATTTGAGTGGTGTGTGTCTGAGGTTTCAGTTAGGGTTTCTGTGTCAATTCAGGCTATCTGTGTATGGGTCAGGTTATCAGGTTATGCTAAGTCAAGTGCTTCATGACTGAGGATTATCAATGACTAGTTCATTTTCAATCAGGTTTTTCATGCAGTGAAGTTCATCAAGATTGATTTGTGATTCAAAGTTCTGAGGCTAAGATTGATAGTTTCTCAAGGGTAATCCATTCATTTCCATATCCATTTTTCTAATATTATTTATCTGTATTCGGTATCCATTTTCCGAATCCCATAAATATCTATTTTTAATTAGCTTTTAGTTTTTATCCATTTTCCATTTATCCAATTTAAACCAATGTCCATAAACCATTTTCTTTTCCTTCAACCCATTTCATTTTTCAAAACCAAAACCCAATTAAAGTCCATACTAGTGTCATTGTTACAAAGTCCATTACATTTCCATTAAGCCTATTACATGACAACAAATTACCAAAAATTACCAAGAAACAATAAAAAAATCTCATGAAAGTGAACAACACTTGCCTAGCCACACTTTCCAATTCTCATGCCAATAACCAAAGCTCATGCTACCAAATGAAATCATATACACTAGCCAAATTACATAGTACATCCATATCATTACACAATGCAAAACAACCTCCAAACTATGAATTACACGCTGCACAAAAACCTTCAGCAAGACAAAGTAATTTCCAAATCCTCCGCCTCACGCAAGCTAATTCCACAAGTTGATGCACATCACTCAGCTTCAACCTTTTCAAACACCAAGTTCACGCACTTCCCACATCCTGCGCACAACCTGCATAACGAACCTTTCCACAATATGCCAAAACCACGTCAAAAAATCCTGAAAAACAGCACAACTCACAAAACGTTTGCAAAACGACACTACAACAACAAACTTTGTCGAAATGTCACAATCCAAAACGACTCCAATAAAACGGATACGACACATAATTCAAAACACAGCAGAAGTACAAATTTGCTCTTCAACCTCTGTATAATAGACCTCCAAATCTTCACAAACCTCAAGCTCTTTCCAGCCAAATAAACGCTGCTAAAACCAACCCTCAACCACAAATTCTTCATATCTTCATTCACTACCCAACCTTCAATCGAACCCACAACTCCTTCAAATCTTCAACAACCCACAAACCGTAAATCAACAACAACAACAACAACGAAACACAAACCACTTTCAAAAAGAATCAGAAAGAAAAGAAGAGAGTGAGTAAAATTCAGACCAACCAAACCTCAACAAACCGAAATCGAAAAACCAAAAGAACATGAGCAAAGTGAAATTGCAGGTAGTAATTGTGCCTTTCTGTGTGATTAATATTGGGCAGAGATGTGAAACCATTGAGAAATTAGAACCTAGCATGGCATAACACGTGAGGTTTGAGGCAAATTGTCGTTGCCGCTGTCGCCGCCAAAGGGTGTGCCGACGCAACAACATTTTGATTCACGACGTGATTTAGAAGAGGAAGAAGACTCATGTGGTTTTGTTTGATTTAGGAATATGATGGTTGATTTTATTTTTAAAACCTTTTTTTTGTTGGTTGTGTGGGCATTTCAAGCCCATATGATTTTTTTTATACACACACCCCCCACAAGCTTTTTGCACCTCCCCCATTTCCCCATTTCATTTTATTTTATTGTTTTAATTTCATTTTCTATATTTTTTATTTTCTTCTTTATTTCTTTTGAAATACTTGTTTTATAATGTTTTAAGTTGTTATTGACCTATTATTTTCATTACTTTTCATTTCCTTTTCGACTTTCGATTTTCTTTTGGTCGATGAAGTCTAAATATCATGGATATTGGTTGTTGAGGTTGTTTAACCTTCATGATTTCAAATTTCTAGGAAATGATATTTTGGATCATTTTCTATACTTTGGGATTGTGATAGGTTACCTTCGATTAATCGATAAAAGTTTGGGATTAAGATGAGATCGTTCTCTTTTCTTTTCGTGTGACACGATTCTTTGAGAATAATCCATATATCATTTCTCTATCGTGTTTTAGCACAAACATTGTTATTGACCGGCCTCCCATAGCATGATCTTCCTCATAGATCGTGCTACGATTACTTAACATAGTACTATAGTGGACCCGATTCGAGAAGTGATCACTCAATCAATGACAATTGATAATTAACAACTAATAACTGACTTTAATTTCAGCTCATTATACTCTTGGTTTATCTTCCTGGCATTATACCATTGTCTATATATTATTGCCCATATATCCTAGTTCATATTATATGTCTCATATTATTGTTCATATTATCACTATTCATTATCATATGGTCATCTTGTTATCTTGTTCATCTTATTCAAAAACACAAACACATAATAAAACGATCGAACCCTAAAAAACTTTTAAGTGGTGGACTGTGGTTACAATCCCGAGCATTGGAGTTTGGACCTTATACAGAAACCCTAGCAGAGGAGATTTTGTCTGTATTCTTGTTTATTGCTTAGTTTAGGACACCTTACACACACGACTTCCTCTTGGGCTACCTGACAATGACCCCATTATTTCTCGCACTCCCGTGTACTTTACAGGTACCTTGCTCCCTTTTGGATGTACGCTCTTTACTTGCTCTTCTTTGATTGTGGTTTTGTTTACTAGGAGCATCCTTAGGGACTAGGATATACTAAACCCTTTTCAAACTAATTCTCGATTCGACGTCGAGCCCCTTTTCAAAACACCCTTATAAGTCGATTGCTTGTTAGCATTGCCATCAACCTAATGCACACACTTGCACCTTTCCTTTATGGTTTCGTTACTAGGAGCACCCTTAGGGACTAGGATCGATCCAAACCTTTCACAAACCCTTGATCCAACTTCAAGTGGAATTTTCTTTAAACTTACAAGTCGTGTGCCTTTTTCCTCGCCATCAACCTCGTCGCACGCAAATCCGAACTAACCCTTGATCCAACATCAAGTGGATTTTCTCAATCAAACTTCAAAAACACATAACAACTATCAAAACTCTTTTCATAAAGGTGAATAGGAGGGGTTTGGAGCCTTCAATTCCTCTCTTCGATTGTTTGGGTGCGAGTTGCCTTTCTCGTGTTTGAACAATTATCACCTCTAAATCAAATTACCAACCGTAGTTCCACGAACTACGAACGCTCTGATTCTTCATTCTCGTCCGAATGAAGATATGCAGATACAAGGGCCCTAATCCTTAGCGAGCTACCTTTTTTCTTTTCCACCTTTTCGCCTTTTATTTCGCTATCCAAACCTTTCTCCCGTAGTCTGAACTACAGATGCTTTAACTTTCCCATTTCACGAGGGAATACGTAGGCACAAGGGCCCTAATCCTTGGCGAACACCCTAATAAAAAACCACCCATTTCCCCTTAGCAATCGAGAATGCTTTTGCCTTACCTTTTTGCATCACTCGCTTAGAAGAAAACAAATAATATTAGCTAACATTCATCACAAATAGAACTAAGAGGTTCCCGTTGAGTACAACAGACGTAGAGGGTGCTAGTACCTTCCCTTTGTGTAATCGACTCCCGAACCTAGAATTTGGTTGCGGTGACCATGTTCTTATATCTTAAAGGGTTTCTCAATATTTTTCTATTCCTTCATTGGAATAAATAAAGTTCGGTGGTGACTCTGTTCGAACCATTTTTTCCGCATCACATCGCGAAGGTTGTATTTTTTTGAGGTGCGACAACTGCCGATTCTGCTGGGGGTCTACACTGCTCCATGCAAGAGAGAGTCAAGTCTAACTTAGTATGAATTGTGATGATTGTTAGTTTCGCTTATTTGTTTTCTTCTCGTTTGTTTATTTGTTTACTTACTTATACTTTCTATGTGTTACTATTGCTTATTGTGACACTGTTAGGCTTCTCTGATTATGGGTGCTTTGTGAGATAGGCTCTCTACCCGATTCTAAGGAAAACCCTAAGATTAGGATGGTGGTTGTGTAGTAGAGACTTGCAAGGAGCCTTCCTCGTGAGGATGATACAAAAAACCCGCTTAGAGTGGATTCACTTGGAGATGTTATGGTCCGACGAGCCTTCGTTGAGACGATAATGTTTGCAAGTTGGATCAACGACTCTAAGGACCTTTAACCTGTTTTATCCACGGTGGTTGGTAGTCTTAGCTTACGAGGAGCCTTCTTTGTTGGGTTAATACGAAAGCCCCAATCAGATGAGATCCCTTGAACGTATTATTTCCTGACAATAATATTTTCAACCTCGATCTATGACTCTGATATACCTTTTTAGAACCCTTATGTCGATGGTTGTGTAGTTGACGCCTACGAGGAGCCTTCCTCGTTGGAAAGATACAAAAAACCTCACCCAGAAGAGATCGTTTCAAGGATATTATCGTCTGATGAGCCTTCTTCATAGCCATAATGTATTTGAAAAGGTCCATGACTCTGGGAACCTTTGATCAGATACTTTGGTTATTTACCAGTTACTCTGACCAACCTCAGAATTGATTGAACCTGTGACCCTGGAATCTTTCACCTTGCATTGCATCGGTTATGCATCTTGCATTTGATTCCAAAAAGCACAAACTCACTTCACCTTCCTTCATCTCAAGTAAATCAAGATGATTCCTCGACACCAGTACGCAACTCAAGCCAACACTAGATGAATGATGGATCAGATTCAACAAGTGCAAGTCAATTTTAGAGAGGAGTTGAACTCTATCAAGGGAAAGATTGACCAGATTCTCGAAGCCATAACTATGTCCAGAAAGGAAGAACAACTGCGTGAGGGCGCTGCCGCAAACAACAATGTTCCTGTGAAAGGATCTACCTCAAGGCTTTCAATTCCCATTCCCAATCCTATCATCTATGGAATGCCTCTGAACTTCACTCCTACAGTTGAAGGAGCCACTACTCAACCAATTCCAATATCTGGAGTTACTTTTGGAGCTATCCCGTAAGCCCAACCTACTGTTACTCAGATTCTCATTCCTCATGCTGAAGAAGATCAACAAGATGAATATGAGGTGCAAAGCTATCATACTGCTATTCTGATTGCCAATCCTGCTGCTGCTCATGATTCTGAAGCCATCAAGATGTGTCGTGAATCTAGCTGAAAAACTCCGAGTCATGGAAGGACATAACTCAACTTCCTTGAATTCCTTGGAAATGTGCTTCATGCCAGATGTCGTGATTCCTCCCAAGTTTAAGGTGCTAGAATTCCCAAAATATAAGGGTCTCAGTTGTCCCAACATTCATCTGAAGATGTACTGCCGAAAGATAGCTGCCTATGCTAGAAATGAAAAGCTCATGATTCATTATTTCCAAGACAGCTTGTCTTGAGCAACTCTCGAATGGTACATGCAACTTGAGTATAGAATTGTACGTACATGGGCTGAGTTAGCTGAAGCTTTTGTCAAGCAATACAGATATAACACTGACCTTGCTCCGAATCGTACTCATCTTTAGAGTATGGCTCAAAAGGACGACGAATCCTTTAAGGAGTACGCACAATGCTGGATAAAGTTATCCGCAAGAGTGAATCCACCATTGATTGATCGTGAACTGATTGACATCTTTATGAGCACTTTACAAGGCCAATACTATGAAAAGATGATCAACAATGTGTTTTCTGGATTCTCTGACATGGTAATCGTCAATGAGAGAATTGAAGAGGGTCTGAAGAGTGGAAAGATCCAAGGAGGATCTAGCATCTAGACTGGAATCAAGAAGCTATTTAATGGATACAAGAAAAAAGAGGGCAAAACAAATGCCATCTCTACTCGAAAGGGACAAGCTCAACAAAATGCTCCTGCTCCAATGCCTACTCAAATTCCTTATTTCCAGTATTTGTATGTTGCTGCTACACAATATGCTCAAATGCCTTATCAACAAGCTATTCCAACTCAAATTTATACTCAGATACCTCAACAACAGGCTCCTCAACAATGAGCTCCACCTCAACACCCTCCACAGCAGCGTCAACCTAATCAGCAAAGGATAAGGAGGCCAGAAAGAAGCTTTGATCGTCTAACTGTGTTATACGCTCAGGTATTTTCTCAACTACTAAAGGATGAGGTGATTACCCCGAGGGACCTAGCTCCTCTAACTGTCATTCCCCAAGATTATGATGCTAATGCTCATTGTGAGTATCATAAGGGTGCCCCAGGTCACACGATTGAGTACTGCAGAGCCTTCAAGCACAAAGATCAAGACCTGATTGAGTCAAAGGATCTCATGTTCACTCTGAGGACACCAAATGTCGCGACCAACCCCATGTCGCGGCCAAGCTACTTCAAGCATCAAGTCAAGAAAGGAAGATAATTTTCCCCAAAGAAGGCAATCATCATGGCATCCCATCATTTGCATTCTTATATTTTGATCTTATTTGTCTTAAGTACTATTTGCTTTTAACATTGTCGTTTGTATTTGGTTTTATTAATGAAGTGATTATGCATGTTCTGAATTAGTTATGTCGTATTCACTCATTTTTTCCACTTACTGCAAAACACATACATATACTTCTCCATTTCACTTTCTTTATCACATTGTTGCTTTAGCAAATATTGGAGGGAGGATGACGAAAACGAAATACCCATAATTGCAAATTGTATGCTTTCGGATAAAATCCTGCTGATGACGTACATGCATTGATTCAATCCCTAAACACTGAAGAGACAAGGAGTTAATCCCTAGTTAACCACTTCGAGCCCAGAAGTAGGAGTTTCCTTCGGACCTTTAAACCCTTACATTTAACTTGGGGCAGGGTAGTGTTTAGTTAACCTGATTACACATTCAAATCACCAAGAAAAATCCAAAAGACATGATGGTTGTTCTTCAAAGACCAACGACTTGGCAGTCACAATCATCCAACAAAATCAAATATATATATATATATATATATATATATATATATATATATATAATCGAAAGCCTCCTAAGTCGAACACTTCAAAAGGAGACTTAGGTAAAAATCAAGGCAAGCCCGATGGACCTGAAAAGCAAAATCAGTCCATGCAAAATTTTGGGAGCAAAAGAAAAAGAAAAAGATGTCCTCAAACCCTCAGCAACAAATTTCAGTGACCACCATGTCAAAATCAAAGGGTCACTGACATCCATCAAAAACAAAATAAGGTGACTACCATCATCATCTTCACAATTACACCGTCAACCCTTTTGGAAGACAAATGTGTGTAGAATTAACTGAACGTAGAACTGGAGATCATCACAAAGAAAGGGTGGGTACAAACCAAATTTTGAGCCTAATATCCTTTGTTTCAAAAACCGTGAACCAGGCCACGTTACAACCCTCAAAAGACCTAATTGAGGCATGGTTTATTCTGAAAGTATACTATTGCAAGGTTGCGTAAACTGACTCCCCACAGATTTTCTAATCTCCAATGTTGGTGTCATTCTTCTTGCTATATCTTTCACACATTAGCTAAATCAGCACAACGTCTGGACGAATGGTGCATTCATCTCACACTATTACATCATTCCAATAAAAGAATTTTTCAAAACTTGCCTGAGCATTGCATTAAGATTACCATTTGTAAATGAGCAATTTTAACTGCGAATCAGTGTTTGACATCAAAGAAACTCCAACAAGGGGCAATCAAAGAGGAACTTGAACTTCCAATAGTGCTGACTCAAATCAAGACTACCTCCAAACCCACAATCTGGGGCAAATCCTTCAAAAGTTCAATCAGGGGCAAGCCATCTCAGAGCACATCAAAGCTCATCATCCAAAGATTAGACCACTTCAGAACTGGTTAATCAGAGGCAAACCATTGCCATGTTCTGACGTTGGGGCAAATCAAATCATGGTAATTCTTAATAGCTTCCAATCAAGGAGTATTTTTTCCAAAACCCTTCAGATTGGGGAAAAACCAGTTGTAGAGGACAGATCCCTGTACTTTAAAATTGGACAGGCAGATCTTGCTAGACATTAGCAATCAATGAGTTCAGAGCAAAAACATGATCCTCATGAGTTGATCACGTCATTTTCAGGTCATCTTGATCCTCAAGCATAAAAGTTGTGGTTTTTGCAGGAGAAAACACGTGACTTATCATCAAGTGATCAAACTTAGGGCATTGAGAACATCACCGTCTACTTCGATCATGGCATCTCCAAAGATCTGATGTCGAGGAAATCAAAACCATCCCACCACCCAAAGTCCAACCCGCATTGGCAACTACCAAAAGTCCACTATGCTGGTACCTTTACAAAACATATCCAATCATATGTCTACATTCAAGCATACATCATACACATTACACTCATCATAAGCATCATATGCATCATCTGCATACAAGCATCATTATGCTTCCCCAACACTTGTATTTCAGTGCGTCAGCATTTGCATTGCATTTCCATCTGATATGGAATATCATTACAAAATCAAACATGCATACATGCATAAGTCAAGATCCAGGATCAATCATGAGATTCCAAGATGATCTTCAGCCCAGCCAGGGGCATCATTTTCAAGTCTGTGGGCGTTCCTCATGGAGTTGTTTCAACCTTTTGTTGAGGAAGTTTTGATCTCCAAGCGAGTCAGTGGGCGTTCCCTATTGAGTTGTTTCCTCAACCTTTTGTTGATGAAGTTGTTATCCCCAGCCCAGCTAGTAGCATTCCTCAGAGTCAGTAGGCGTTCCCCATTGAATTGATTCTCTTCAACCTTTTGTTGATGAAGTTGCTATTCTCAGACAAGTCAATGGTTTTTCTCTGAATAGATTTTTACCTTCCTCTTGGGTGTTCCCTAGTGAGTTGGTTCCTTTCAACCTTTTGTTGATAAGGATAGTGTTCCTCAATGACGCCTTTGCTCCAACCTTTTGTTGATGTCTCCAAACAAGTCTTATTCATCATACATCCAACAAACTTGACCTTTTGTCAATAATATTACTATCACCCTTTTGGTGGTAGCCATTCCTGTTGATTCAACCTGCCATCATCCTTTTGGTGTTGGTGGTTCTCAAATTTGGGAAGTTTATATCTTCCTTTTGGTGGTAGCAATTTGTGTTGTTTGATCTTACCATCACCCTTTTGGTGCCGGCGATCACTAAATCTTGGGCCTGTGTATCACCCTTTTAGTGAATAACAACCTCTGATATCGTTATGTACTTACTATTATGCTTTTGGTAATAGTAAGTTTCGACCTAACTTTCATCCTTTTGGTGAAGGGTCATTGAGTCGTGTATTCCCTTTCATCCTTTTAGTGATAGATCCATCATCCTTTTGGTTTCGGAATTGTGTGTGTTCTCTATCATCCTTTTGGTGATAGATCAGTTATCCTTTTGGTGTCGGAAGTCAGAGTTGTGTATTCTCTATCATCCTTTTGGTGATAGATATGTCATCTTTTTGGTGTCGGAGTCGTGTGTGTTTTCTATCATCCTTTTGGTGATAGACATGTCATCCTTTTGGTGTCAGAAATTCGTGTATCTTTGGTTTGTGTATCATCCTTTTGGTGAATGACAACCTCTGATATCGTTATGTGCTTACTGTTATCCTTTTAGTAATAGTGAGTTTTGACCTCACTTTCATCCTTTTGGTGAAGGGTATTTGGGTTGCATGCGTGTACTATCATCCTTTTGGTGATAGATCCATCATTCTTTTGGTGTCGAAAATCTCTGCGTGTATCCTTTATCATCCTTTTAGCGATAGGTATGTCATCATTTTAGTGTCATAAATCTTAGTGTGTGTTTACTATCATCCTTTTGGTGATAGGTCTGTCATCATTTCGGTGTCGAATACTTCTGTGCTTATATTCTCTATCATCCTTTTGGTGATAGATCGGTCATCCTTTTGGTGTCAAAAATCTCTGCGTGTGTTCTCTATCATCCTTTTGGTGATAGATTTGTCATCCTTTTGGTGTCAGAATCCTATGCATGTGTGTTCTCTATCATCCTTTTGGTGATAAACCCGTCATCCTTTTGGTGTTGGAGTCGTGTGTGTTTTCTATCATCCTTTTGGTGATATATCCATCATCCTTTCGGTGCTGGTAATCCTTGGATCTTTGGTTTGTGTATCATCCTTTTGGTGAATGACAACTTCTGATGTCACCGTGTGCTTACTATTATCCTTTTGGTAATAGAAAGTTTTAACTTTACTTTCATCCTTTTGGTGAAGTGTCTCTTTGTGTGTGCGTACTATTATCCTTGTCGTAATAGCAAGCCTTGTAGACCTCACTTTCATCCTTTTGATGAAGGGTCATTGGGTTGCGTATGTTTCCTCTATCATCCTTTTAGTGATAGATCCGTCATCCTTTTGGTGTCAGAGTCGTGTGTTCTCTATCATCCTTTTGGTGATAGATCCGTCATCCTTTTGGTGTCGAAGTCGTGTGTTCTCTATCATCCTTTTGGTGATACATCCATCATCCTTTTGGTGTCAGAAATTCGTGGATCTTTGGTTTATGTATCATCCTTTTGGTGAATGACAACTTCTAATACCATTGTGTACTTACTATTATCCTTTTGATAATAGCAAGTATTGTTGACCTCACTTTCATCCTTTTGGTGAAGGGTCATTGTGTGTACTTACTGTTATCCTTTTGATAATAGCAAGTCCAGTCGTGTTAGTTCACTATCATCTTTTTGGTGATACGTCTGTCATCCTTTTGGTGTCAGAACTTTCTTTTATCATTCTTTTGGTGATAAAGACATTTGCAAGTCATTCAGTGTCCAATCGAGGGTCGACATTGATATGCTATTCAACTTCCCAAGCATTTTTCTTTCTTTTCAAACAAATTCAGAGTCTTTTTCATATTTTATTGACTTCTACCTTAAAATAATAAACACCGCGACAGTTCATTTTACTAGGTTTAAGTCAATTAGATAGGGGCGTCTGTCATACCTCAAATTTGTCCTACATGTACATTACTTTCATCTGTATTTTCATCCACTAACCATTATTCAAAAATCCAAAAATATGTTGCTTTCATTTTCTCATTTCTTAAGTCCAGGTTTCGTTCAAGGGCATCAAGGTCAGGGTATGCATGATTTGAGTGGTGTGTGTCTGAGGTTTTAGTTAGGGTTTCTGTGTTAATTCAGGCTATCTGTGTATGGGTCAGGTTATCAGGTTATGCTAAGTCAAGTGCTTCATGACTGAGGATTATCAATGACTAGTTCATTTTCAATCAGGGTTTTCATGCAGTAAAGTTCATCAAGATTGATTTGTGATTCAAAGTTTTGAGGCTAAGATTTATAGTTTCTCAAGGGCAATCCATTCATTTCCATATCCATTTTTCTAATATCATTTATCCATATTCGGTATCCATTTTCCAAATCCCATAAATATCCTTTTTTAATTATCTTTTAGTTTTTATCCATTTTTCATTTATCCAATTTAAACCAATGTCCATAAACCATTTTCTTTTCCTTCAGCCCATTTCATTGTTCAAAACCAAAACCCAATTAAAGTCCAAACAAGTGTCATTGTTACAAAGTCCATTACATTTCCATTAAGCTCATTACATGACAACAAATTACTAAGAAGCAATAAAAAAAAGCTCATGAAAGTGGGCAACACTTGCCTAGCCACACTTTCCAATTCTCATGCCAATAACCAAAGCTCACGCTACCAAATGAAACCATACAGGCTAGCCAAATTTCATAGTACATCACGTATCATTACACAATGAAAAACAACCTCCAAACCATGAATTACACGGTGCACAAAAACCTTCAGCAAGACAAAGCAATTTCCAAATCCTCAGCCTCACGTAAGCCAATTCCACAAGTTGACGTACATCACTCAGCTTCAACCTTTCCAAGCAGCAAGTTCACGCACTTCCCACATCCTACGCACAACCTGCATAACAAGCCTTTTCACAATATGCCAAAACCACGTCACAAAATCCTGAAAAACAACACAACTTCTAAAACATTTGCAAAACGACACCGCAACAACAAACTTTGTCACAACGTCACAATCCAAAATGACTCCAACAAAACAGATACGACACACAATTCAAAACGCAACAGCAGTACGAATTTTCTCTTCAACCTCTATATAATAGACCTCAAAATCTTCACAAACCTCAAGCTCTTCTCAGCCAAATAAACGCTTCTAAAACCAACCCTTAACCACAAATTCTTTATATCTTCATTCACTACCTAACCTTCAATCGAACCCACAACTCCTTCAAATCTTCAACAACCCATAAACTGTAAATCAACAACAACAACAACAACAACGAAACACAAACCACTTTCAAAAAGAATAAAAAATAAAAGAAGAGACTGAGTAAGATTCAGACCAACCAAACCTCAACAAACCGAAATCGAAAAACCAAAAGAACACGAGCAAAGTGAAATTGCAGGTAGTAATTATGCCTTTCTATGATTACTATTAGGCAGAGATGTGAAACCGTTGAGAAATTCGAACCTAACATGACATAACACGTGAGGTTTGAGGCATGCCGCCGCTGCCGCCGCCACAGGGTTTGGCGGCGCGACAACATTTTGATTCACGATGCGATTTAGAAGAGGAAGGAGACTTGTGTGTTTTTGTTTGCTTTAGGAATATGATGGTTGATTTTATTTTAAAAACCTTTTTTTTGTGAGTGGGCATTTCAAGCCCATATGATTTTTTTTACTATACACACACCCCCACAAGCCTTCTGCGCCTCCCCTTTCCATATTTCATTTTATTTTATTTTATTTTTATTTTTTTATTTAATTTACTATCTTTTTGATGTTCTTCTTTATTTCTTTTAAAATACTTGTTTTATAATGTTTTAATTTGTTATTGACCTATTATTTTCATTACTTTTCATTTCCTTTTCGACTTTCGATTTTCTTTTGGTCGATGAAGTCTAAATATCATGCACATTGGTTGTTGAGGTTGTTTAACCTTCATGATTTCAAATCTGTAGGGAATGATCTTTTGGATCATTTTCTATACTTTAGGATTGTGATAGGTTACCTTCGATTAATCATTGAAAATTTGTGATTAAGACGAGATCGTTCTATTTTCTTTTCATGTGACACGATTCTTTGAGAATAATCTGCATATCATTTATCTATCGTGTTTTAGCACAAACATTGTTATTGACCGGCCTCCCATAGCATGATCTTTCTCATAGACCATTCTATGATTGCTTAACATAGAGCTACAGTGGACCCGGTTCGAAAAGTGATCACTCGATCAATGAAAATTGACAATTAACAACTAACAACTGAGTTTAATTTCCACTTATTATACTCTTGATTTATCTTCCTGACATTGTACCATTGTCTATATATCATTGCCCATATATCCTTGTTCATATTATATTGCTCATATTATTGTTTATATTATCATTGTTCATTATCATATTGTCATCTTGTTATCTTGTCCGTCTTATTCAAAAACACAAAAACATGATAAAATGATCGAAACCCTAAAAAATTTTCAAGCGGTGGACTGTGGTTACTATTCCAAGCATTGGAGTTTGGACCTTGTACAAAAACCCTAGCATAGGAGATTTTGCCTGTACTTTTATTTATTGCTTAGCTTAGGACACCTTGCATACACATGGCTTCCTCTTGGGCTACCTGACAATTACCCCATTTATTTCTCACACTCCCTTGTACTTTACTTGTACTCCGCTCCCTTTTTGATGTACGCTCTTTACTTGCTCTTCTTTTATTGTGGTTTTGTTTACTAGGAGCACCCTTAGGGACTAGAATAGACTAAACCATTTTCAAACTAATTCTCGACTCGACGTCGAACCCCTTTTCAAAACACCCTTGTAAGTCGATTACTTGTTAGCATCGCCATCAACCTAATGCACACACTTGCACCTTTTCTTTGTGGTTTCGTTACTAGGAACACCCTTAGGGACTAGGATCAATCCAAACCTTTCGCAAACCCTTGATCCAACCTCAAGTGGCATTTTCTTCAAACTTACAAGTCGAGTACCTTTTGCCTCGCCATCAACCTCTTCACACGCAAATTCGAACAAAATCTTGATTCAACATCAAGTGAATTTTCTCAATCAAACTTCAAAAACACATAACAATTATTAAAACTCTTTTTATAAAGGTGAATAGGAGGGGTTTGGAGCCTTCGATTCCTCTCTTCGATTGTTTGGGTGCGATTTGCCTTTCTCGTGTTCGAACAATTATCACCTCTAAATCAAATCACTAACACATAGTTCCACGAACTACGAATGCTCTGATTCTTCATTCTCGTCCGAATAAAGATACATAGGCACAAGCGCCCCAATCCTTGGCGAGCTACCTTTTTTATTTTCCACCTTTTCGCCTTTTCTGTAGCTATCTAAACCTTTCTCCTGTAGTCCGAACTATGGATGCTCTGACTTTCCCATTGCACGAGGGAATACGTAGGCACAAGGGCCTTAATCCTTGGCGAACACCCTAATGAAAAACCACCCATTTCCCCTTAGCAATCGAGAATCCTTTTACCTTACATTTTCGCATCACTCGCTTATAAGAAAACAAATAATACTAGCTATTATTCATCACAAATCGAACTAAGAGGTTCTCGTTGAGTACAACGAACATAGAGGGTGCTAGTACCTTCCCTTTGCATAATCGACTCCGAACCTAGAATTTGGTTGTGATGACCATGTTCTTATCTCTTAAAGGTTTTCTCGATATTTTCCTATTCCTTCATTGGAATGAATAAAGTTCGATGGCGATTTTGTTCGAACCATTTTTTCCGCGTCCCATCGCGAAGGTCGTATTTTTTTGAGGTGCGACACCGACTATACTTTCCCAGCTTCAGATAGTATGATTGATGCTCTTCATCCTAAAAGTATCTCATATTGGTCAGAGTCCATTGAGAAAACTCTAGAATTGGACCAGGTGAGATGAGTGGTAGATTTGGCATGCCAATGACAAAGAAAATCAGAATTTTTAAGATCAGAGATGGATAACAGAAGGATATCCCCTTGTATCCATCCTTGATGATGAACATTCTAGAGACGAAGTAGTGTGGCTAATTGATGTAAATCTTGTGCATCAGAATGTACATGAGATGAACCTATACATTGTCCACTCTATTGTATCCGCCTTTCTTAGGACGTAGAATATGAGAAACAAGCCACAAAAGGATTCTCAAAGTCATTTTGAATTGACTGACTGCTATAGCCTCATTACAATCTTCTGCCCTTGGGGCTTTGAGCATTTCATTGAGATGAACGTTCCACTTGAAGTATTTATGAGCATGAGTGTCTGTTACCAAAGGATCAGCTTTATCCTATACATCAGGATCGCTTATGGTAATGTCAAACAGTTGCTTCCAAATGTTATCATTTACTTCATAGATCTTATTCCCAACAGTGAATTTGAAAGAAGATCCATTCTGCTCATGCAATCCAGAATAAAATACACGAACCGGATCCTCGTTGTAGTCTTGTGACAACTACAGAAAGTAATTGATTTGCTGATGTTCTACGAGTTGAGCCATAACAGGGATTGCTAAACTCCCAACAATAAAAGCTTTCCATACATGTTGTTTCATGACAAGGCGGTGCATAAATTTTTCTTCAAATTCTGCAACACAGTTGTCAAAAATAAGAGATAGCACCGTGTCTAGAATGGGTGATTTTGATGATGTGTTAACCTTCTCACTCTTGCTTCTCGCAGTTTTGGGAGCCATTTGGATTGATAAAAGTTTATGACAGAATAGAAATGTTTGAAACAAGATGAAAACATATGCCAATTTATAGGAAATGAGAGAAACTGGAGGAATTTAGAAGATTCATTGTTACAAGAATGTGAAAAGTTGAATGATTTAATGTCATGAAATGAATGGCATTAGTGATGAATTAAGAACATTAAGATGAGTTATATTGGTTGACTGGAATCTGAATAGAAAAGGACTCATATTCATGAACCAACCATGAATGTAGGAATGTCAAAATCTTGGTCAAATGAGCCATAATTTGTCCACTCATTGTCACAGACCGACCTATACGATAGCATGTGTCGACCTATACTGTTAGTCCCTAAAAAACACAACTTTAATTCGCATAGGCCAACCTATAAGAGGTCAGATCGACCTATACTGAACTAGGTAAAATAGGAATTTTAATTCCATATGACATATGTCGACCTATAGACTTCTTATTTGAAGAGTTTGAATCAAATGAACTTCTAGACACCATCAATGAATCAAATTAGACTCATACATGCTACATTGATTGGAGACCCATGCATATGATAAGGTTTGATGATCTGTTGGCTTTAATCATGTAACATATAATCATGCAAGTATGACTTGGTCCAAGATACAAATGAATCATAATGACATTTATATATGGCTACTATAAACATGTAGAATGCAACATACAACAGTCATATTTGATATTTTTAGAAGTCGACGCATATCACAAGTATCACACATAGTTCATAACATATCCTTATGAAATAAACAGGTAAAAGAAACACTTACATACATAAAAAGAAATAGGGTTGAAACGATATTACCTCACCGTACACATGACGGAGGATGCACAAGCATTCAACAAAGAAATTTCAAATAAAAGTTGAAGTGAATGCAACACGTGCCACGAAACACAAATAAGAACGAAACGTTCTTACCACTTTCCTTCTTTTACAAGTATTTGAAAGTGAGATTAGCAATGTGTTCAAGAAGTACACTTGATGATTGTTTAATGTTCTTTCAACTTGAGAGATGATTTTCCACTACATCTGGACTTTTCATCTTGCTCAATTATGATGTTTATCTTGCTTCTTCTTCTCATGTTTTATCAATTTAGGTTGATCACTCCTAGTTTGATGTTCTTGAGCAAGTTTAGTCAAAGATATCCTACACAATTGAACATAATACCTTTCCAACACTTCTCAGATATCTTATTAGTAATCATTCACATACTTTTACCACTTAAAAACACAAAGAGTTAACTTGGTTGGTAATAAAATCTGCCTAATTAGTCACATAGATCAAAATGATAAGGACATGTTACCGTGTTGTGCCTTGATGCTCTACGAACAAGATCACATACTCTTTCCGTAGAGTCAAGACATTTTTCTTGCATGATTAAGAACTTGTGCTAGGTACCCAATATTCATTGGGTCCTTGGGGATTAGTAAAACCTTGATTACATTTAGGGATCCATTTAAAGACATCGTTAGAAACATGAAGTTTCCTAACTTTGCACTTTGCAATAGTGTGTCCCTTTTTGCAGCAGTTGTGACAATACAAATTTAGAGAAGATAACCTTTTGCTACTTGTTCATTTTTAACGTAACTATACCTCCGATACATATTGTGAGCTGGTAAGTCATACTTGGAAGTATCTATATCAAAAGTAACCTTGGATTGCAAAGCCTTATCAAGTTTAGCTTTAAGAGTCTTTGACTCCTTTTGCCAAATGTGACATGTTTCACAATCAAAATTCCACAAAGATCTAGGATCCTCGTCTTGTCCTTCTAGAATATTTGACATAGATTTCTTTAGTGCTTCCACATGTCTTTCATTTTCAACAAACTTATATTCCAAACGAGATATGATTCTCTTGTTTGAAGTTAATCTCTTGAAAGCATCTATAGTTTGTCTTTGTAGATTCTCAAAGGATTCTTGAAGTTGAGAAAAAGCTGAATCATGAGAAGCTTGAAGTTTAGAGTGACTTAGAACCTTTTTCTTTCCTTTGTTTGCTATATAGCAAAACTTGGCCGATTCTTTACTTGAAGTATAGCTATCATCACTTGATGAATCACTTTCACTTTCCCAAGTGGCATAGGTTCTTCTACCTTTTCTAGACGTTTTGTGACGACCATTTTCATTCTTGATTTTTGTAAACTCTGGCTTAAAGTGATCGGGTTTACCACAGTTGTAACACGTACTTCGTGACTTTCGCTTTTTGTTTTCATCTTCTTCTTTTGAGGAACTTGATAAGCTTCTTGATTTGTCACGGTACTTGTTGGGATATTTGTCGCCATGTTTCAACATGTATCTATTGACTCGCTTTATAAACAATCTCATATCTTCTTCTTCGGATTCGTTGTCATCTTTAAGTTCACTATCCTTTTGCTCATCTTGAGAAGGCCTTGAGCTAGAAGTCTTTAGAGAAATGGACTTCTTCCCTTCTTCTTTGTCTTTCCCTTTCTCACTCTATGATCGCTTTTCGTATTCCTTCTCATATTTTACCAAGCAAGTAAGCTCTTGCTCATGCTCTTCCAACTTACCAGACAAAGTCGTAAGATCACGCGACTTAAGATCGTTTGCTTCTTTAATAGCGGTGACCTTTGGTTGCCATTCCCTACTTAAACACCTCAAAACCTTATTAGTTGCAAGTTCATTGGAAACGGGATTACCTAGTGCATTTAATCGATTTATAAGATGAGTGAATCGTTTTTGCATATCCGCAATGGTTTCACCATGCTTACTATGGAACAACTCAAACTCTTAATTCAATGTGTTAATCCTAGCTTGTTTGACATCATTAGTACCCTCATGGGCAATCTTTAATGCGTCCCACATAGCTTTGGCGGTTTCACAATGAGAAACGCGATAAAACTCATCAACTCCCAAGGCAGAAGTGAGGATGTTTTTCGCTTTCCAATCATGTGACCATAATTTCTTATCATTATCATCCCATTGTGCTTCTGGTTTAGGTAGTGTGACACCATTATCATTGGTCATAATTATTTAATTTGGACCATTTTGAATAGCATCCCAAATACCTTTGTCAACAGAGTTGACATGAATATGCATAAGTGCTTTCCGATAGCCATAATTTTCACCGGTGAAAATTGGTGCTCTATTGTATGCACCCTTAGGTTTGGTAGCCATTCTTCTAAGAAATGTATCTCAAGCACGGAGTTAACCAGAGCTCTTGATGCCACTTGTTAGATGATAGGCTTTGATCTAAAGGGGGTGAATAAATCACAAATTTTATAACAAAAAACTTTTGGCAAAAAACTTTTTTCAAAATATGGTGCAGCGGAAAAAAGACCCGGATCGAATCGTCTAACCGAATCTACTATCGAAAAGAATTATACTTATCGCAAACCAAATGGAGTGATAATGAACGTAAATGTTCAACAAAGATCAAGCTACGAAACAATTAAATGCAATGTTAATCGTAACTCGTGTATCCAATGAACCAAAACGCAAACAAAATACACACAAACAATTTATTAAACACTTGATGTGCGATCGATAACAATTGGAAATATAGTTTGTTTTGTTGACGTTAAAACCTATCACAATCAAAGTGATTGTGATTATATCAACAACAACACCTTTAAAAGATAGTAGAAAAGAATTTCCAATCGATTTGATCAAACAACGACGAAATCGATAAATTGCGTAATCAACAATAAAAGAAATAAAGAGATGAAGAGAGAGAGAGAGAGAGAGAGAGAGAGAGAGAGAGAGAGAGAGAGAGAGAGAGAGAGAGAGAGAGAGAGAGACCAAGATTTTTTTAGGCAGTTCCCTAATCGGCCTCGCTATGGGTACGTCTGCCCTTAATTCAAAATCAAATTGAGATAATGTTATTAACCTTTTCTATGCAAAAATGTTTATATAAGAGATGAAGAATGTAAACCCCAAAAACCCTATTGTTTTGTATTGATTCTTCCACCTCCAAACCCTTGATCAAAGCTTGATCAAGTGATCAACAAGGCGGCTACATTCCTCCAATTATCCCAAGCACACAACTTATTAAAACCCGAGATTCCCAAACATAATTCACCGTCTCGCGCTACTCCCTTGCAAGGAAACCACCTTGTACCAAGACTTTCACTTGATCGAATATGCATTGGCATGATCTCATCCAAAACCTTCAAATCAACCCGATCTTGAAGGAAAACCCCGCCTTGGTTTTCTTATTTAAAACACACAAAGCCCCCAACCCAATATTCTCGGTTACACTAAACCTAATTGGACGTTATCAACCCTAATCTAGATGGTCACCCAATCGAAAAATGATTATGTGTGTATGCATAGAAGAAGGGATGAAGATGATGGGCAACTTTGTATTCTGGTTTCCTTTAGGTTTTATTCACTAGGAAAACCTTGCCTAGAAGAAGATGCATGTATGAGTATATATAGGTATGTCAAGAAAATGGGCAAAATGATGCAAGAAGAAGAGATGCAAAAAGAATTTTTCAAGTTTTAACTTGCATAGGTCGGCATATGAAGGTGTTCAGGCCGGCCTATGAGGCGAAATGAAATGTAGTATGTTGGAAGAATCTACAGGCTTCATTCTTAGAGCGTAGGAGCCGGCCTGAAACATGGATGTGCCAACCTATACTAAAGCTGAGGCTTCCATAGGTCGGCTTGATTACGTATATGTCGACCTATATTGTTGTTTTGACACACAAACTTGATTTTTGATGTATATGACATGCCTAAGACCTATCAAACATGTTCAAAGACTCTTATGCATCCTAAAGCTAAGGGGACAAATGAGCATCTAAATGTAGGTTGACACCGTCCAATATACAAGAGCACTATGATAAACTACCTTATTCCTTGTTTGACATCCTTCAAAACCCGGTTGAATTTGTAGTTAACAATACTCAGCACTCACACTTTTCACATTTGGAAGCTAAAGTTTTGGAAATCGAAAAGGATATGGAATATCTTAAGCAATCTATGGTAGATATTAGAAAAATTAAATATGAGGATGAAGAACCTTCGTTGTTTAGTTGTGAAACTTGTCACACTTGGCAAAAGGAGGTAAATACTCTTAAAGCTAAGTTGGACAAGGCATTACAACCAAATGTCACTTTTGCTATTGATACTACCAAGTGCAAGATGCCTTCTCTTAACCTTATAGAAGGTATATCTTTGTTGAAAAGGATCAAATCAGGAAAGGTAACTGTTCTCATCATTAATTTGTCATTTTTGTTGCAAGAAGGGCCACATCATTGTAAAATGCAAGTTTATGAAGTTTCTAGTACCTAAAGGCATTTTTCAATGGTTGCCTAAATTCAACCAAGGTTTCAGTCACCCCCAAGGACCCAATGAAGATTGGGTACCTAGAACTTCTTGTTGATTTTGCAGGATAAATGCCTTGGCTCTATGAAGAGAGTACGGGATCTCGTTTATAGTTGCTCAAGACATAATACGAGTGACATCTCCTTATTCCTTTGACTTTGTGGCAAGGAAGATGAAGTGTGTTACCAAAGGTGTCAACATCTAGTGTTCCTTAATTGGTAAAAGTGTGTAAACTACTTGTAATGCTTCCATCTAGCAAATGTAAAAAAGTATTTCATTTCATGCAAAAGGCTTATCTCCAAGAGACATACCCAAGAACATTGAAAAAAAGGATTGATCAACCTAAGACGATGAAGCTTGAGGAGGAATAAGATAGCTATCAAGAAAGAGACAAGATTGAAAGTACAACCAAAAAAGATGATTATCAAATCAATTATTTTTCTTTCATGGATTCATTTTAAATTACGCTTTTAGATACTTTGTTAAAGTGAAGGGTGGTAATATTTTAGTTGATATTGGTTTATGGCATGTTTTGCATTTATTCTAACTTTTGTTCGAGAGTTCCTTGTGGAATGCATGTGTATCCTCCGTGTAGCGCTATTTTTGTGGTCTTGAAGCACGATCACTTGGGTACTACAGTTCGATTCATTTTTTATCCTATTGAGCTGATTAAGGAAGGGAAATAGATGTCTCCAATTAACCCTGCTTGCATACTGAGTTTGAACAGCAGTCTGTTAGGTTACAGATGCTATGTGGGAGTGGGGCCCAATTTTCGGCTATTTTGCTAAAAACAAGGTGTCTGGATTATTTGTGAGGTTTTTTGTAATGTGTTTAGATTTGATGCTTTTGGGTTGATTTGGTGGAGATACTGGATTTTGGGTTTTTGATTAGTGTGCTCGCTAAGATTTTTTCAATCTTATGCCTACGTATTCCCGTTTAACGAAATAGGGAAATCAGAGCGATTGTAGTTCCTCCTATTCTATGGGATGAAAAAGGTTGTTTTGGTGTCTTGTTCAAAGCCCAAGACGTGAAGCTAAAGGTGATTTGTATCTTGTTCAAAGCCCAAGATGTGAAGCTAAAGGGTTTATGGATGAGAGAGAATTTTTCATCTCTAAAGGGGGATATTTGGTCTGTTTATCACAAATGTTGGGTGACTGATTATAAAGGAGAATTACTTTAACTGGCATATGTGAATCCAGCAATGCAATAATTTCCTTTATAGGATATTTTTAACCTGAAGGAGAAGACTTTAACTCAGTCTAGAGCAATGCTATCTTTCCTTAGGAATTTCTTATGCTAAAAGAGGGACAGTGGCGTGGATGTAAATAATCCAGAGGCTTGCCGCTTACAGCAATTAGATGAAGGGGGAAAGAAGTTATTGATGTTTGTATACTGTGAGCAAGGCACAGATTGATGCTAAAAGGTTGATTGACTCAACCGAGATTTCCTTATACAAAGCCTAAGAGGAGGTTATTGACCCAACAAGAGGGTGTTTTTTATCTGTCTCGTACGAAGCCCGAGATAGAGGTTAAAAGGGTTGACTCAACAAGAGAGTCCTAACGAGTAACTGACTCAACAAGAGAGTGCTTTTATATGTGTCTTGTACGAAGCCCAAGACGGAGGCTAAAAAGGTTTGACTCAACAAGAGAGTCTTTTATACTCAACAAGAGAGTGTTTTTGTATCTCGTACGAAGCTTGAGATAGAGGCTAAAAAAGGTTTACTCAACAAGAGAGTCTTTTATACTCAACAAGAGAGTGATTTAGTATCTCGTACGAAGCCCGAGATGGAGGCTAAAAAAGGTGTGACTCAACAAGAGAGTCTTTTATACTCAACAAGAGAGTGTTTTAGTTTCTCGTACGAAGCCCGAGATGGAGGCTAACAGGATTGACTCAACAAGAGAGTCTTTTATACTCAACACGAGAGTGTTTTTGTATCTCGTACGAAGCCCGAGATGGAGGCTAAAGAAGGTTGACTCAACAAGAGAGTCTTTTATACTCAACAAGAGAGTGATTTAGTATCTCATACGAAGCCCGATATGGAGGCTAAAAGGTTTGACTCAACAAGAGAGTCTTTTATACTCAACAAGAGAGTGTGGGGAAAATCATTGTACAAAGCCCAAGAGGGGCTAGCTGTTCGCGACTGTTTCAGTTTAGTGACAGGTCCAGCATGTTGGATAAAAGAGAAAATTAATTCTTATAAAGGGAACGATTAAAGCTAAGGCTGTGCTTTGGTACTGACCAGAGGATCAGGGTTATTTCCTGTTCTTTAAGGAAATGAGAAATCCAAAGGGTATTGAGACTGTTCAGGTCTACTGGTGTTTTTGAGAAATCGATTCTCAGATAGGTGAATGATCTTTATATGATGCCCAAGAGAAGGCTGGTATGTTAAGGGATGAAGGTTAACCCTTTAACTAGTCTGACGCTTGACTCAGAAAGACAGCTCTAGCAAATTGATGACTAGGTTATGTTCCTATACGTGTAGAGGTCTCTGGGTCCTTGTACTAAGCCCAAGAGAAGGCATGAGAAATTCTAAGAAGCCGAAGGGTCCTTGTACAACGCCCAAGAGGAGGCGGGGATGCTTTTAGGAAGCCTGTGGGTCCCCAAACCAAGAGAAGTTCAAGACATGTTATTCACCGAGAATAGATCAAGCCAGGAAAGTTCTTGAATTTGGAAGAAACTCAAGAGATGCTATTCACGTAGAATAGATCAACTCTGGGGAGTAGAGTTTCTTTGACAATGTCTAAGGGCAGTCTGAGAAAGGGTTTACCGAGAATGCTGCCTTTCACGTTTCCATATTATTTAACCCCAAGAGGAGGGAAGACTGTATCTGGTAATCCTATGGGGGGTCTAGTTTTGTTTGTATTTAAGAGTGACCAACAGGCTTTACCTAGTTCTAGACGTAGTTGCTGGGGAAAACTCTAAATAACTATTCTAGTATTACACAGTTGATATTTGACAAGTATATAAAAGGATGTGAAAGAAGACTTACAGTGAGCAGCCTCACAATACAGTTATATATATATATATATGAAAGCAGATAAAGAAAGCAGGTAAACACTTACTCGGTTGTAGAGCTTCCATGTTGTTTTGTTAGTTGTTCAACAAAGAAAGCTTTGATAACAATATTATATTCAAAATCAAAGGAGAAAGTGCTTTAAACAGATTGTTAGGGCTTACAGCTCAAGGAGAGGCCCAAGGTTTTATTAGTGATTGCACTGTTGTTTTGAAATTGTACAGGGACTTATACAAGTGACTGAGGCCCAAAAAAGGTTTTCTGTACATAGGGATGGGTCTTACACTCTATTAGAGGCCCAAAGGTTTATTTTTATACAAGTGGTGGGGCTTACAGCTCAAGGAGAGGCCCAAGGTCTTTGTTAAAAGAGGCGACGATCGCGCCGAACTTTTTGATGGTGTCGGGACTTATACAATACACTGAGACCCAAAAAGTTTTGGTTTTCACAAAGGGTTTGGTCTTACACTTTACTAGAGGCCCAAAGATTTTGAAAAGAAAAGAAATGGGGCTTACAACACGAGGGGAGGCCCAGATGATTTGTTTTTGAACTGGCGATTGCGCCGAGATTTTTCTTTTAACGCAGAGGGACTTATACAATGTCTGAGGCCCAAGATTGTTTAGGTTAAAAGGGGATTAGGTCTTACACTCTATTAGAGGCCCAAAGATTTTGAAAAAAAGATTTGTGAGGGTGAAAAACAAAGAAACTCTAATTTGTTTTCCTTTAAAAGTAAATGTTTAAAGAAAATCAATAAAGTGATAAAAAGATTCCTAATAAGTTTGAATAAACCACTTGTGATTTTTGTTTAAGGTTTGAAAAATGAGGTTTTAATCACAAGATGAATTAAAACTCATTTGGTTTTGATTTTCAAGATAAATATTCACTTTTAAATGTTTAAAAACAATTAAAAATGAATTTATTCACAAAAATACCTATTATATTAAATAAGTAATATAAATTTGATTTTTTTGTGGAATAAAATATTTCAACATTTTTGTGATTTTTTGCAAAAAGAACCAATAAAAAATAATTAAAATTGAGGGAGTTATTAATTTTTCAAATCATTAAAAATAATAAGAAAAATAATAAAAATATGAAAAAGTGGTAAAAAGAGGATCTGGGGCGAGGGGGATTCGAACCCCAGACCTCTTGTGTATAGGGTGCGCGCCTTACCACTGGGGTGGTGATACATCTGTTGATTGAAACACAACCACAAATATACAAGGCTTGCCTTGTTTTTGGCCTGGCCCAAGGCAAGGCAAGGCAAGATTTTGGTTAGAAACGTGAAGGCCATAACTTTCTCATTTCTCCATGGATTGGGACAAAATTTAGGTATATCCTACCTAGAATTTCACAAGGAAGCCAATGGTGGTCGTGTTTTTTTTTCAGATCATGCTCCGATTGAAAAACCCGATAGTGGTTTTGAAATAGGCCATGATTTGCATTTTCTGTGCTACCTCTTGGTACAGGTGTGAATTACATGATAAATTGGTGCAAACACAACACATATAACATATATAAGATGTGCATGATCAGTGGACATCAAAGGAAAGCATGATTCAAAGAATTCAAGTTGTGATGCTTACTTCTTTTTGGAGCTTTTGTGCAATCTGCCAAGTACCTTGTTCCAGAAATGATTTGATGCTTTGGACAACCTCAAATGATCCCTAAGAAGCTTTTAGGATGGTTGGAATCAACTAGAAACCTCAGGAATGAAAATTGGCTCTTTCTTGCAAAAGGGGCAAAAGTGGCCAAAATAGCAACTCTCTCAAATGATGTTCCAGATGTGTGGAACCACTTGGGACAGTTCAAGGATGATATTTGGAGTGTGTTTGAGGTTTTATCTAGTTTGGAAAGTGACTGAATCAAGACATGGCTTGAAAAATGCACAAAAGTCTAATTTTGAGGTTTTGAGATGTGACTTTGTGATTTTGGTGTTACAGGTCACTTGTAAGTGTTTGGACCAACTCTATATGATGTTTATGAGGTGTGTGTGTGTGTGATTGGTTTGGTTGGAATTGCTCTCAAACTCAAAACCCGATAGTGACTTGCTTTGGAAGGCAAATTTGGAAGTGAGAAGGTGATTTTGAGGAAAGCATCTGTTTGATGGCTTTGGTTTACTCAAACTGATCATAAATGAGCTCTATTTAGAGTAGAGCAAGTTTGTTTTGGGAGCAATAGTGATTGACAACTGCAGCAGAGGTTTGGCCAATGTTGATCAATGAGAATCCAAGTCTCCTCTAGCCTTTGACTAGAGGTTAGGGCACAGGCTGCTGGTTCCCTAGTTGTTGGATATGTCTTGACTGAATTCAGTTGGAAAGGGATCAGTCCATGCCACCTTGGTGCATCCATTAAATGCTCCAAAACAAAATTGGAGTCTCGTCCCTCTTTTAGGCATTTCTAGGTTTGGCATGCTACTTTTGGTTCCAAAGACTTGGGAGGCTTATGGATCAGTGTTTGTCCCTCCTTGGTCTTCCCCTAAGGTGTTCAGATGGATAAATGTGTTTGTCATTTGCACAAATTTGGTAAATCGAGAAAAATGCACAAATCTGCCTTGCTTTGACAGTTTTCAGCAAGGCATGTTGCCATTGTCATATCTCATGGCTCAAGTGGATTTTGATGGAGTTCTTGGCCATTTTGGAAAGCCCTCATATGATACAACAACTGTTTAATCATAATTGGTTTTGATACCTTTTGGATCTAAGTGAAAAATGCCCCTACATTTGGAAAAAAGTGACGACAGCTTCTAACTTAGTGAAATTTTCACCAAGTGTTGGAAAAAAGTGACATTTTCACTTTTTGTGATTTTGATCATTCCATAACTTAAAATCCTTGAGGAATTGGAATGAGTTGTGTTTGAAGCTTTTGTAGAGGGTCATGAGAGCTACAAATCCAGCTTTGAATGGGGAAAAATGGCCTTGTGGTTTAGGAGATATGATCCTCCAAAGTTGGTACCCTAGCCACTTTGTTCCATAACTTAGAAAATTTTCTAAGTTTTTATGGTTACCCCTTTTACAAGTTATCCCACTTTTCTTGATGAATGATGATTCCAATCACACATTGACATTAGTTTAGGGTTAAATAACCATAATTGTGAAAAATCTCAAAAAGTCAAAGTTGACTTTTGTGCACAGTTGACTTTTTGTCAAATGAATTCTTAGTTGTGCGATCCTCTATGAAATCAAGTCCTTGACCTAAATCAAACTTGATGGATTGATTTCATAGGTGTTATAGGGTGTATTGAATCATGTCCCCAGGTTTGGGAGCATGCCTGAGTCAACAGTCAAAGGCACAGTTGACTTTTCCCGCGAAACCCTAATTGTGGCTCTGATGAAATTGAAACTTGTTGCTCAAGTTTCTTAGACCAATCCAGTGTTGCAAATGGATCAATGTGGTGTATTAGAGACCCTCAAATCCTCCCTTTAGGTCTTGGCTCATGATTTGTCCCAAAAGTCAACTTAGGGGTGAATTAGGTCAAGAAACCCTAATTCCTAATTTTTTTATGAATGCATCCCCTGAGGAAAAATTGACTTGATGATTGGGTTCATGATGTTCCATGGAGTATATTAGGTTATGCTTTGAAGCACTGGCTCATGCCCAGAGGAAAATTTCCATCTGGAGGCCCTGGTCGACCAAAACCCTAATTTGGTGACACTGTCGATTTTGAGGCTTGATCCACTCAGAATGCTGCAACCTTGTGCTTAATCCTTGCTGTGGGAGTCCTCTTGATCCATTTTGGATGTTTGAGAGGTTAGACAAGTTGAAGATTATGTCATTTCTTGATTGATCTTTTGTCCAAGGGCTGTGAGAGGGCTTGAAACCCTAATTATTGTTTGTAGTGAATGCTCACCCATCTTTGGGGAGACTGATGAGGCATGGTGGTTTACCCATATTGTGATGATGATTTTCCCAATGATGGGAAATCTTGGTGGTCAAAATTTGGGGTATGACAGATGCCCCTATTTAATCTTCTTAGACCCGAAGGTGTGAATGGCGAAGGTATTCAGGCATTCGGGGTGCAAGAGGATTAAATATCGGAATACCCAAAATTTTGACGGTGGTTATGAATGGCAGTCTGCCAGTCCATCTTCTTTTGCTAAGCCATGATGCTTAGAAAAGGTAAAAACTTCCCCTCGATCCTGGTTTCCTACCAAGGAACTGGTCTCAGTTTCTGATACAAACTTCCCCTCGATCCTGGTTTCCTACCAAGGAACTGGTCTTAGTTTCTGAAATAAACTTCCCCTCGATCCTGGTTTCCTACCAAGGAACTGGTCTAAGTTTCTGATATAAACTTCCCCTCGATCCTGGTTTCTTACCAGGGAACTGGTCTCGATTTCTTTTGTCAATAAACTTTCTTGACAAGGGATGCTATTCGTAGCGGTTTTCCTCAAACTTCTCGCCGAATTTTCTGGGGGAGATGCTATTTGTCGACTCTATCGGGGAAAACGAGTCTATGGGGTCTGAGTTGTAGAGGTGTACAAACTTCTCTGTTGGAGACGCCATTTGTCGACTCTATCGGGGAAAACGAGTCTCTTGAGAGACTGCTTTTGCTTGGGTATTACATTATACTTTTCTCGGGATCTTCTCGGAGAAATGCCATATGATGTGATCTAATTTTGAGGTGCTGATGACCTTTTCATCAGCGGATCTTTCGGAGAAAAACTGTTGTATTGCCAAATCTCTGATTAAGAGGCTTTCTCTGGGGATTTTCCTTAATCCGGAAAAGCAAAAATATCATCTTCGATGGCGAAGAGTGACATTTGTTGAAGGTTCTCTGGTTTTTCAGAGGTTCAAGTTATCAAATTGGTCGAGGACCAACTTCATCCCAGAAATAAACTGGAGGAGAGAGATTGTTCAGACGCAACATTTCCTGATGAGGAAAGAACTAACAACTCGATTGAGAAGACTTCTATCACTAGGGGATAAGACCGACTAGAGAGATAGTGATGCAATATGATCATGAATGTAAATCAACAATGCATGATGTATGTATGTATATGCTGACAAAACTGACGCGATATACAAACTAATAGATGAACACGATTGGATACTCGGCCACTGCTGGGACGAAGAAGTACCGCTGGTTCAAGATAGCAATTCTGCCTTGCTTAGCAGAGATAGTCCCTGCGGGGAACAACCGTTGATCTGGCTTAAGAGGTAAGAACTCTGCCAGGGGGTGTCAGATGAAACATGGTCTCTGACACAATTGATCCTTCGTTCAGGTGTACTGGTTTAGAAGAAATACTTTGATTCTGCACTTTGAAGCTCGCTTACTTCTGGAGAAGCGATCGATGTTCTTTCAATGTTCAACAGTCAAAAGAAATTGCCATCTTTGTTAAAAAAGCAGAAAAAGTTTGACCAGTAAATTCATTTTTGTTTTATTTCAAGAATCATTAATCATATTAAAACGTCGTTCTGTAAAGCTAAAATAAATAAAAATTGCAAACAAAAGCACAAGGGCTCAAATTTTATTGATAGGATGGAAATTAACCAAACGCGTGATCCCATAGAGTATTTACAAAGTTAGAAAATGGTAATTTAAGGGAAAAGGGATACATTGAAACATAACGACCACTATCCTTCTACCAACTTTGAATTCGGGACATCCTGAGCTTCTGTCGAAGATGACCTTGACGGGAGTTTTCCTGACGGATGGCATGACTGCTGCTTAGGGACTTGCCCCTGTTGAACATAGTTACTTGCCATTATCCCTAACTTTTGCCTGGATTGTATTTTGAGATTTCCAATCCATCGGGATGATTTTTGATCATGTCTCTAATTTTTGCCTGGACCGCCCTTTCGGGTTTTCAATCCACCGAGACTTTTTTTTAGGCGAAGTATTTCTTGACTACATCAACATTTGTGGGGTAGGTAAATTCCTCTCCGTCCATGGTTGCAAGTTTCAAGGCACCGCCTGAGAAAGCTTTCTTGACCACATAGGGGCCATCATAATTCGGAGTCCATTTACCCCGAGAATCAGTGAGAAATGATTGTATCTTTTTGACCACAAGGTCTCATTTCCTGAAGACGCGAGGTCGGACCTTTTTGTCGAACGCCTTCTTCATTCTTTGTTGATACAACTGACCATGGCATAGAGCTATGATTCTCTTTTCTACGATCAGATTCAGTTCGTCATGTCTGCTTTGACACCATTCAGCTTCTGTTAGCTTAGCTTCCATCAATACCCAGATTGATGGGATCTCTACTTCTATGGGGAGCACTGCTTCCATGCCATATACTAGAGAGAAAGGGGTTGCCCCTGTTAAAGTGCGGACATATGTGCGATAACCGTGAAGAGCAAAAGGGTAGCATCTCGTGCCAATCCTTATAGGTTACAACCATCTTCTGAATAATTTTCTTGATGTTCTTATTAGCCGTTTCTACCGCTCCATTCATCTTGGGTCGGTAGGGAGATGAGTTATGGTGTTCGATTTTGAATTCAGCACACAACTCTTTCATCATCTTATTGTTCAAGTTGGATCCATTATCAGTAATGATCTGGCTTGGAACACCATAACGGCAGATGAGATTGTTTTTGACAAAGAGGGCTACCACTTGTCGAGTTACATTAGCGTATGATGCTGCTTCGACCCACTTGGTGAAATAGTCAATGGCGACCAGAATAAACCGATGTCCGTTCGAAGCCTTGGGTTCGATCATGCCAATCATGTCGATTCCCCATATAGAAAAAGGCCATGGAGAAGAGAGAACTTTGAGATGCATTGGCGGTACAAGGATTTTGTCGGAGTATATCTGACACTTGTGACACCTCCTCATGTACTTGTAGCAGTCGAATTCCATTGTCAACCAATAGTACCCTGCTCTTAGAATTTTTCTCGCCATTGTGTGTCCGTTGGCATGAGTGCCAAAGGATTCTTCGTGAATTTCTTTTATCAGCATGTCTGCTTCTGGTCTGTCTACGCATCGGAGCAAAACCATGTCGAAATTTCTCTTATAGAGTGTATCACCGCTCAGGAAGAAACTGCCAGCCAGCCTTCTGAGAGTTTTCCTGTCTTTTCTTAGTGCCCCAGGTGGGTACTCTTGTTTCTGAAGGAAGCATTCGATATCTTGATACCAAGGTTTGTCGTCTATGACTGCTTCGATCGCGAAGATGTAAGCGGGCCGTTATAGGCGCATTATGTCAATCTTAGGTACGTCGTTCCATTGACCTACACTAATCATGGAAGAGAGAGTGGCTAATGCATCAGCCATATGATTCTCTTCACGAGGGATATGATGAAACTCGATTCTGTTGAAGAAGGGTAATAACCTTCTTGCATAATCTTTGTAACGAATCAGTCCTGATTGGTATGTGTTCCAATCTCCTTTGATTTGATTGACGACCAGAGCTGAGTCGCCATATACATCCAAGTTCTTAATCCTTAAGTCAATCGCTTCCTTGAGACCCATAATACAAGCTTCGTATTTGGCCTCGTTGTTTGTGCACTTGAATGTAAGTTTGGAAGTGAAAGGAATGTGGGTACCCTGAGGTGTTATGATGACTGCCCCAATTCCGTTTCCGTAATGATTGACAGTTCCGTCAAAGATAAGTCCCCATTGGGAACCTGGTTCTGGCCCTTCACTGGGCAGCGGTTCATCGTAGTCTTTCATTTTTAGATACATGACATCTTCGTCTGGGAAGTCAAACCCGATTGATTCCTGATCGTCAATCATTTGATGAGCCAAATGATCAGCTAAAATACTCCCTTTAACGGCTTTTTGAGCATGGTACTCTATGTCATATTCTGATAACAACATCTGCCAATGGGCGATTCTTCCCGTGAGAGCAGATTTTTCAAATACGTACTTGATTGGATCCATTTCAGAGATTAACCAAGTAGTGTGACGAATCATGTACTGGCGAAGACGTTTGACTGCCCAAGCCAGAGCGCAACAAGTTTTCTCAAGCATAGTATACCGAGTTTCACAGTCAGTGAATTTTTTGCTTAGATAGTAGATGGCAGACTCTTTCCTTTTCGTTTCGTCTTGTTGGCCAAGTACACAGCCCATGGAGTCTTCCAAGACTGTTAAGTAAGTGATCAGTGGTCTTCCTTCCACTGGAGGTGACAGAATCAGTGGATTCAATAGATATTCTTTGATACTGTCGAAAGCGGTCTGGCAATCTTCTGTCCAAATGCAGTCCTGGTTCTTTTTAAGTAATTTGAAAATTGGCGCGCATGTCGCATTCATGAGGAATATGAATCTGGAGATGTAGTTCAAACGTCCCAGGAATCCTCTGACTTGTTTTTCAGTTTTCGGAGAAGGCATTTCTTGAATGGCCTTGACTTTGTCAGGATCAACCTCAATTCCTTTCTGGCCGACGATGAACCCTAGCAGTTTCCCTGAACAAACACCAAATGTGCACTTGTTGGGATTCAAGCGGAGTTTGTACTTCCCCAACCGCTCGAATAGTTTTGACAGGTGGGTCACATGCTCCTCTTCTGTTTTAGATTTGGCAATCATATCATCGACATATACCTCGATTTCCTTGTGTATCATGTCATGAAAGAGAGTAGTCATGGCCCTTTGATAGGTTGCCCCGACGTTCTTCAAACCGAACGACATTACCTTGTAACAAAAGGTACCCCATGGGGTAATGAACGAAGTTTTCTCCATGTCTTTCGGCGCCATTTTGATTTGATTATAGCCCGAGAATCCATCTATGAAGGAGAAAACTTTGAACTTTGTTGTACTGTCTACCAGCATGTCAATATGTGGTAAAGGAAAGTCGTCCTTTGGACTAGCCTTGTTTTGATCTCTGTAATCGACACACATTCTGACCTTTCCGTCCTTTTTCAGAACGGGTACGATATTGGCTAACCATTGAGGATATTCCGACGTGGCGAGGAAACCCGCGTCAATCTGTTTCTATACCTCCTCCTTGATTTTAATGGCCATGTCTGGATGAGTTCGTCTCAACCTCTGCTTTCCTGGTGGACATTCTGACCTCATCGGTAGATGGTGTTCCACGATGGTGGTATCCAACCCTGGCATATCCTGATAGGACCAAGCGAATACATCGGGAAACTCTTTAAGAAGCTTTGTCAAACTCTCTTTGGTAGTTGGACTGAGCAGTGCCCCAATCCAGACTTCTTTTCTTTCTTTTTTTGAACCTAGGTTGACTGTTTCCAACGACTCTTTGTGAGGTTTAATGGTCGTTTCCTCTTGCCTGAGTAGTCGGGAGATCTCTGCTGGAATTTTGTCGTCAACTTCTTCTTCAGCCGCAAATACCGGGAACTCAAAGTTGGGAGAAGGCATCGGATCATATGTTTTAACGGGGTTTAAAACAAGCAATCTGCATGACGTGATGATTTGTGTTTAGAAGAGATAGAGAGAATGTAAGAGTGTGTGCAGTGTTTTTCTGAAAACTGCTTGTTTTTATTATTGGATTGTTTTTTAGGATTACCATTTTCTGAAAAAATGAAAAAAGAAAACAATAATTAATGCGGAAATTACATAACGACGTTATTTTATTCTTGAACAAGTCGATTCTTGAAACTACAGCCCTATAAAACAAAACTCTGTCGCTTTGGGCAAGGCGAAGAGGGATAATTACAGAAAGTAAGCCCTATCAAAACAACCGTTTCACCGGGGCAAGGTGAAAGGTTAAAGACGACAATTACTTTGACTTATGAACAATCTTCGGAACATCGACAACAACCCATTGGCGGAGAACTCCTCGGTGAATCACAAAGTCTGGTACCTTCCTTGATTTGTCTTCAGAAATAACGTTGACTTCTAGCGGAGCAGAATCATTGGAACCTATCTCCCAGGAAGAGTTGTCGTAGGAGGATTCCTCGTTTGTATTTTGCATAATATTCGTGCTCTCAGGTAAATCTCCCCATCCAGTTGGCTGGATGTCTTCGAGCCTGATACGAGAGCTCTCAGGAGCAGTGTACTTGACCATATAGTCTTATTTTCCACTTGGTTGTCCTAAGGTGTCCCACATCTCTTTGGAACTGGAGGAGTCATCTCTTTCGATGATGTTGACATCGGGAAAGGTATAGTTGACGAATTCTAGTCCGGAAAGCTTTGCCAATTCATCGTCGTACTGGATATTTTTAGAATGCCCTGAGTAATGATCCCATGACATGGTGGGGACGCAGGTATTCTATTCAATGATGCTCAGCTAATTTTCATTGTTCGGCTGATTTTCTTGCCCCAAGTCTCATGGGTATGGCTGCCAGATTGGCAGGCCATCCATTGGGCCATAACAGTCGTGGTCAAAGTTGTCATTCATCAGAGTGTCTTCCTCTAACGAGTTCGGTGGAGTACGGCATCCTTCCGGATCACAACCTCTGTATATCATTCTGACATCTGACCTGGGTATAAATCTCAGACTCTGTGCGGGATAGCAAAATGGCGTAGGCACTTCTTGTTGAGACATATAACCGTCCTCGTTAAGATAGGACTTCCACTCTTCATCCGTACAGAGGGAGTCTCCCTCGTTGATGGTATGCATTTCCTGATGCACTAGGTGAAGGAACCCTCCACTGTGGAAGAAATCCTGAATGGGATGGAGAATTTCATCACTGGTAGCAGTCTGGGTACAGGTTGCAGAGAAACCAAGACCCTTCTTTGTTTTATTATCAGTAGGAATGACAAGCTGCCCCCATCCTTTCGCATTGTTACTTTCAATTGCCTCGAGAGCATCTTTGTATGAGAAAATAGAGGTTCCTTTCTCTGATTGATTCTCATTGCTCACCGAAAGTGCTTGGAACTGAGTTCCAACAACCTCCTCGGGTTCTATACAAGTAGATAATGACAGGTTACTCACGATCAAGGCTTTTTCTCCACAGACCATGACAAGTTGATTGTTCGTGACGAACTTCAGCTTTTGGTTCAGCGTCGAAGTGACTGCCCCAGCCTGGTGTATCCAAGGTCTTCCTAATAAACAGTTGTATGCTGCCCGGACATCCATGACCTGGAAAGTGATTAGGAAAGTGTGAGGACCGATAGTTATGGGAAGGTCGACTTCGCCGTTAACTGCTTTCCGAGATCCGTCAAAGGCTTTGACGATAACCTCACTGCCCCTCATTGGGGATCCTTTGAATGATAGTCGCATTAAAGTGGACTTCGACATAACGTTGCTGGCCGATTCCATGTCTACCAGTACGCTGGCTAAAGCATCGTCCTGGCAGTTAATTGTAATATTGAGCGCCATGTTGTGGCGTTTGCCCTCCTTTGGCAAATCCTCATCACTGAATCCTAAGTTGTTGCAGGAAGTGATGTTAGAGATGATGCCATCAAACTGCCGTATTGACACACCCTGTTCCACAAAGGCCTGCTTTAAGACTTTCTGTAGAGCCTCTTTGTGGGCTTCGGAACTGAGTAAAAGTGATAGTACAGAGATCTTTGAAGGAGTTCGTAACAGTTGATCAACAATGTTGTATTCACTCCTTTGGATGAGCTTTAGCATCTCATCGTTGTTTTTCGAAAGTTCGGAATTACTAGATTGACCGACTGGTGGATCAGGAGCTTCTGTCTGAAGTTCCTTTTCTTTGTTAGATTCTCCAACTCCTCGGTTGAAGATTCGACCGCTCCGTGTTACTCGACTGATGTCTGCAATATTCACGATGGAGGGTAATGGAATTTCCTTTCCATTATCAATTATTGTTGCACCATATTTGTAAGGGATCGCCTTAGCTGATTCATATGGTAATGGTCCCGGCAAATAAATAACTACAGGAGCCTTCTAATTTTTCTGACTGTCGTAGGTAACTTCAATCAGTTCCTGGCTAGGAACCTTTGATTCGTCCAGTAGAGGGATGATGGTACAAACATCCTTGTTTTGTTGATGATCAGAGATTATGACAACTTTCTGATTTGATCAGCGGAGTAGTCCGGCATCTAGTTGATTGGCTCGGAACTCGGACACGGGTGAATCTCTTTACAATCCAACTGTCCTTGAAGAGCTGCCCGCACAAGGTAGCATCCTTGGTTATTCTCCGTGCAGACTCTACAGCGTTCATAGTTGTATGCTGGCACCTAGCCACGCCCGCTTTGAATGTAGTGCAACCTTACTAGGTCAGTTTCCATAGATCGGACATCCTGACTTTGACGTCTGGTAGGGTTTCCATTAAGCACACTGATTTGTTGCGTGTCTTCATCCAGATAGATCGGAAGCCACCAGTGGTTTAACAAGTGTTGTAAAGGTCTTTGAACGAGAGCGCATCCTTGGTTACTCTCACTGCATACTTTATAGTTCAGATAATCGTGAGAAGTGAGAAAACCAAGTTGGACTTGCTTGGCGTGTAACTCCACCAAGTTGGTATTCATCAGACGAATATCAAAGATTTGAATCATGTTGATCTAATAAGGATTTATATCATGGTAGTCCTGGATCCACCTAAGATCCATATGACGCTGGAGGGCCTCTTGTATAAAAGAGCATCCCTGTTTGTTTACCGAGCAAGTCAGATAGGAATTGTAATCATGCCGCGGCAGATTATGGTACTGACTTTGCCTTGAGTGCATCGCCACCAAGTTGATATTCATTGCACGGATGTCGTGGTTCTGAATGATGTTGGAATTCGTATAGGTCATGTTGACTCCACGAACTCGGTGCTCTTGGATCCATCCGAGATCTAATTGTTCCTGTAGAGCCGATTGCACCACATAACATCCCTGATTATCTTTAGACCAAATATCACACTGGTGATAATTATGAGGTGGCACATGGCCATATCCACTCTGTCTACAATGCATCTTGACCAAGTTGGCCCTTAATAAGAGTACATCATGAATTTGATAGTTGTTGTTAGACTCTCCCTCTATCAAATTGACTGCAGCTTTCTCGTGTTTAGGCAACGGGTTCGTGAAAACATTCGGATTCGTATCTTTGAAAGATAATACCCCGTTCCTAACAAGCTTTTGTACGTCGGATTTGAAACTGGGACAGTTTTCTATGTTATGCCCCGGTCCTCCTTGATGGTAAGGACAAGTCTGATCCGTTTTGAACCAAAAAGGCAGATTTTCCGGTACCGTAAGAGGAGACTTGGTTTGGACGTGCCCCTTGGCCAGTAGTAATGGAAACAGTTCTGCGTACAACATTGGTATAAGGTCAAACCCTGGAGGTCGTGTAGTATGGTTGTTGTTGTTTTACTGAGGATGAGTTTGCTGAAGAGACTGTTGTATCCTTTGCTGAAGTTGTTGTTGATTAGGTTGGCTCTGCGCAACCTGAGGTTGATACATAAGAATAGGCGCGGGGGTGGATAGCAGGAGTTACAGCTGCTATTGGTTGATATCGCCGCCTTTGCTTTCCGAGAGAGATATTCCCAATATCCTGCTCTTTTTTCTTAGGGAGAGCACTACCGTATCATTTTGTACTGCTTGATGATCCAGCGTCTTTAACCAGACGTCCTTCTCGGACGGCTTCCTCAAGACGAACTCCCATGCCCACCATCTCGGTGAAATCACTGGGCGCACTGGCGATCATTCTGTCGTAGTAAAATGAGCTCAAGGTCTTTAAGAAGATCTTTGTCATCTCTTTTTCCTCAAGAGGTGGACAAATCTGGGCGGCGATTTCACGCCATCTCTGAGCGTATTCTTTAAAGGTTTCCTTGTCCTTTTGTGATATCGATCTGAGCTGATCTCTGTCCGGTGCCATGTCCAGATTGTATTTATATTGTTGAACGAAGGCAGCGCCAAGATCTCTGAACGTGTCGATCGTAGCGCGGTTTAAGCCCATGTACCATTTGAGTGCGGCACCGGTTAAACTATCCTAAAAGTAATGAATTAGTAGCTCCTGGTTCTTTGTCTGAGCTGACATTCGTCGAGCGTACATCACCAAATGGCTCTGAGGGCAAGAGTTACCCTTGTACTTTTCAAAGCCGGGTACCCGGAACTTGTGTGGAACTTTCACATTGGGGACCAAGCAGAGGTCTGCGGCGTCCTTTCCAAATAAATCCTGACCGCGAAGGGCTTGCAACTCTTTCTGCATTTCCAGGAACTGTTCCTGGAACTCATTCATTTTGTCGAACATGCTGTCATTTCCACCAGAAGGTATCTGTGGAATCTGTCCTTCCGGGACAGTGTGTACCACGGGTAGTGGTATATTCATTATGGCCGAGACTCTCGGGGTCTCCCGAAGTTTATAACCTTCAGGAGTTGCTGTCATGCCCCTGGCATCTTCGCTTTCCCGAAGTTTTTAACCTTCAGGCCCAGCGGCTCCTGCTGCGGTTCCCTGATCCTCATTGATCGGCGGAACATATCCTTCCGGGATATAGTTGATAGGCATACCCCAGGGATGATCTTTCGGCATTTTATACCTAGGATCATACTTCTCCACTATGAAGGTTGATGTGATCTCTAAGATCACAGTACTTTGTTGTTGCATTTGAGCTTCTGCTAGAGCTTGCATGTCGTTATGAAGCTTTCTCATATCCTCTTTCAGAGTGTTAATCTCTTCCCTCAACTCTCTGCTCTCTTCCTCGAGATCATCCATCTTTTTCAGACGATTGGCCCGAGTATTGTACGAATGAGACAGTTTGACTCTATAATCGAGACGCAAACGTGGGATTCGTAGGTAAGAAAAACGCATTTATGCGAGAATGATGAATGATATGCAATGATTATATTTTATTTTTGTTTATTCAAAGTAAACTTCGACAATTAGATTGCAAATATCAAATAGTGGGGAAACCCCATTTTATTGAATTCAAAGGATTGCGGAAATGGAAATACAGTAATTTACATAGTGCTGAAAAAGGAAATCTAAACTAATGGATCCTGAGTCCTCTCTGAGGAGAGCTCAGGTGCTAGTTCTGGTATTTTCCTTTTCTTTGACCGGGGCTCTTGGGCCGTTGTTGGGTTGTCATTCATTTGCCAAGTGAAAGGAGCGAGCAAATTCCTTTGGTCATCCTGATTTTCCATAACATGTTGCTCTAAAATCTCAATCAGAGCATCTTTCTCTCTTAATAGCTGCTGTATTTTCTTACACTCCACATTGAGAATACGGTACTTGTTCCTCCAAGACCTCTTCTCCTGCTGAACTTTGCTGAGAGTAACCTGAAGTTTTTCTATCTTAGACATAAAATAAAGGGCAGAGTCCCTTAACGAAAGAACTTCCTGACGAGGGTAAGGCATCCTTAGCTTGAGAGCTCTAGTTTGTACCCAGTGGAGATAAGGCTCCATCGAGACACGATCTGGTTTTCCTAGAGAGTCTCTTCCTTTCCTATGAACGTGTTTCCAAGCATGTACTATTTCTGTCTTTAGTGCCCTGTCATTTTCTTCTTCCTTGAAGAAAAGACCTTCCAGATGAGCATTGCGCGGGACATGCCTCATTAGGTATCCAAATTGACGACGAACTAACACCGGATGATAGTTGATTCCCCCCTTAGTTCCTATAAGGGGTACATTTGGGAAATTTCCACAATGGGCAATGATCCTGATCCCGTCGTAGATTCTATGCGACCAACATAAAGTATTCTTTTGATCCCAAAATGCAGCAGACTTGGGTAAATGGGAAGTGAACCATTTGTAAAGCAAGGGTACACAACACGTGATCATCCCACTGTATAAATTCCTTAAATGTACCAAATGATACACATCTGCGAGTAAGGTTGGTACAGGGTTTTCGATCAGGGAAATATTAATGGCGTTGATATCTACAAAGTTATCGATGTTGGGAAACAAAAATGACCCGTAGGTGAGCAAAACAAAGATGCCCTCGAAAGCGGCCATGTTCCCTATACTAGCAAAGTACAGGGCTTTTTTTTATCAAGAATTGGGATGGCAAACCTTGGATGCTACCCTTAGTGGTCATGTGAGTCATGACTTCTGACTCGTCCAAATAAATTGCTCTTACAATGGTCTGGTCCTTTGGAATTTCTTCTAGTCCAGGAAAGGGAGCTTGATCAGTGATATGCAAATCAGTCAAGTGAGAATACTCCTCCAGCATTGGTGCTAGCTGATAATCCGGGAATGTGAAACAATGATAGACCGGATCGTAGAACTGGATTAGTGTGGACAGGATTCCTTCGATTACATGGACCCTTAATAGAGACAGGAGTCCCCCATACTTGGCTCTGAAAGCCTCGTGGTTGGGGATCATTCTCGTCAAACCTCTCAAATCCTCTAACTTTGGAACCTTGAAGGTGTACTTATGAGTTTTCCTTCTACCGAAATCCATTAACATAATCTCTGTATCTGACATTTACAATCATTGTCTTTGTTTAATTTGAAAAAGAGAGGCTAGAAGAGAAGATTTTTCTTTGTTTTGTTTTTTAAATGAATGTATGAATGCAGCACACAAAAACATAGAAAAAACATGGGGTCAAAGGGTCGGTGTCATGAAGTCAAGGCTCTACCCCCCCTAGGTTTATACTGGTGATTTTTTGTACCTGTCCGCAAAATCATTGACCCCTCTTGGGATGACAACAGCAAGCGGATTGCCAGCGATATGATGCATCCTAGAGTGATCTCAGATGAGGGTAGTATCGCGTGACAACTATTTCCGATAGCTTTCGCACTACAAAATGGTTGCAGCCTACTAAAAACCTCAGCTTCTCAGATAACCCAGTCGACCACACTACTTTCAACAACCGAAGTCGTATAGGCAATGTATCTGCAAAGGGAGTCTCCACTGAGTTTGATGGTCGATCAGGGACTCTTAACTGGGATTCACTCCCCGCAAGATTACCCGCATTACCATCACCTATCTTAGGTGTATACTCAATCTTTCCACATGCGGCATCACACGCATTCCCATTAGCAAAAAAATAAACACAGATATCAATTAGGAAAAGCAATATATATATATATTTGATTTAATCATCCTAGACCTCTAGTCTTATGATCCTATACAGACAATGACTCCCCAGCAGAGTCGCCATTTCTGTGATACTTTGTGAACTCAGGGCTTCACCGAAGATTGTAAGAAAAAGAATCGGGCCCCACGGTGGGTGCCATTTTTTTCTATAGCGCAATTTTTGTGGTCTTGAAGCACGATCGCTTGGGTACTACAGTTCGATTCCTTTTTTATCCTATTGAGCTGATTAAGGAAGGGAAATAGATGTCTCCAATTAACCCTGCTTGCATAGTGAGTTTGAACAGCGGTCTGTTAGGTTACAGATGCTATGTGGGAGTGGGGCCCAATCTTCGGTTATTTTGCTAAAAACACGGTGTCTGGATTATTTGTGAGGTTTTTTGTAATGTGTTTAGATTTGATGCTTTTGGGTTGATTTGGTGGAGATACTGGATTTTGGGTTTTTGATTAGTGTGCTCGCTAAGATTTTTTCAATCTTATGCCTACGTATTCTCGTTTAACGAAACAGGGAAATCAGAGCGATCGTAGTTCCTAGTATTCTATGGGAGGAAAAAGGTTGTTTTGGTGTCTTGTTCAAAGCCCAAGACGTGAAGCTAAAGGTGATTTGTATCTTGTTCAAAGCCCAAGATGTGAAGCTAAAGGGTTTATGGATGAGAGAGTATTTGTCATCTCTAAAGGGGGATATTTGGTATGTTTATCACAACCGTTGGGTGACTGATTATAAAGGATAATTACTTTAACTAGGATATGTGAATCCAGCAATGCCATAATTTCCTTTATAGGGGATTTTTAACCTGAAGGAGAAGACTTTAACTCAGTCTAGAGCAATGTTATCTTTCCTTAGGAATTTCTCATGCTAAAAGAGGGACAGTGGCGTGGATGTAAATAATCCAGAGGCTTGCCGCTTACAGCAATTAGATGAAGGGGGAAATGAGTTGTTGATGTTTGTATACTGTGAGCAAGGAACAGATTGATGCTAAAAGGTTGATTGACTCAACCGAGATTTCCTTATACAAAGCCTAAGAGGAGGCTATTGACCCAACAAGAGGGTGTTTTTTATCTGTCTCGTACGAAGCCCGAGATAGACGCTAAAAGGGTTGACTCAACAAGAGAGTGCTAACGAGTAACTGACTCAACAAGAGAGTGCTTTTATATGTGTCTTGTACGAAGCGCAAGACGGAGGCTAAAAAGGTTTGACTCAACAAGAGATTCTTTAATACTCAACAAGAGAGTGTTTTTGTATCTCGTACGAAGCCCGATATAAAGGCTAAAAAAGGTTGACTCAATAAGAGAGTCTTTTATACTCAACAAGAGAGTGATTTAGTATCCCGTACGAAGCCCGAGATGGAGGCTAAAAAAGGTGTGACTCAACAAGAGAGTCTTTTAGTATCTCGTACGAAGCCCGAGATGGAGGCTAAAAGGATTGACTCAACAAGAGAGTCTTTTATACTCAACAAGAGAGTGTTTTTGTATCTCGTACGAAGCCCGAGATGGAGGCTAAAGAAGGTTGACTCAACAAGAGAGTCTTTTATACTCAACAAGAGGGTGATTTAGTATCTCATACGAAGCCCGAGATGGAGGCTAAAAGGTTTGACTCAACAAGAGAGTCTTTTATACTCAACAAGAGAGTGTGAGGAAAATCATTGTACAAAGCCCAAGAGGAGGCTAGCTGTTGGCGACTGTTTCAGTTTAGTGACAGGTCCAGCATGTTGGATAAAAGAGAAAATCAGTTCTTATAAAGGGAACGATTAAAGGTAAGGCTGTGCTTTGGTACTGATCAGAGGATCGGTGTTATTTCCTGTTCTTTAAGGAAATGGGAAATCCAAAGGGTATTGAGACTGTTCAGGTCTACTGGTGTTTTTGAGAAATCGATTCTCAGATAGGTGAATGATCTTTGTATGATGCCCAAGAGAAGGCTGGTATGTTAAGGGATGAAGGTCAACCCTTTAACTGGTCTGACGCTTGACTCAGAAAGATAGATCTAGCAAATTAATGACTAGGTTCTGTTCCTATACCTGTAGAGGTCTCTGGGTCCTTGTACTAAGCCCAATAGAAGGGATGAGAACTTATAAGAAGTCGAAGGGTCCTTGTACAACGTCCAAGAGGTGGCGGGGATGCTTTTAGGAAGCCTATGGGTCCCCAAACCAAGAGAAGTTCAAGACATGCTATTCACCGAGAATAGATCAAGCCAGGAAAGTTCTTGAATTTGGAAGAAACTCAAGAGATGCTATTCACGGAGAATAGATCAACTCTAGGGAGTAGAGTTTCTTTGACAATGTCTAAGGGTGACACTCTGAGAAAGTGTTCACCGAGAATGCTGCCTTTCATGTTTCCATATTGTTTAACCCCAAGAGGAGGGAAGACTATATCTGGTAATCCTATGGGGGATCTAGTTTTGTTTGTATTTAAGAGTGACCAACAGGCTTTATCTAGTTCTAGACGTAGTTACCGGGAAAAACTCTAAATAATTATACTAGTATTACACAGTTGATATTTGACAAGTATATAAAAGGATGTGAAAGAAGACTTACAGTGAGCAGCCCCACAATACAGTTATATATATATGAAAGCGGGTAAACACTTACTCGGTTGTAGAGCTTCCATGCTGTTTTGTTAGTTGTTCAACAAAGAAAGCTTTGATAACTATATTATATTCAAAATCAAAGGAGAATGTACTTTAAATAGATTGTTGGGGCTTACAACTCAAGGAGAGGCCCAAGGTTTTATCAGTGATTACACTGTTGTTTTGAAACTGTACAGGGACTTATACAAGTGACTGAGGCCCTAAAATGGTTTTCTGTACAAAGGGATGAGTCTTACACTCTATTAGAGGCCCAAAGGTTTGTTTTTATACAATTGGTGGGGCTTACAGCTCAAGGAGAGGCCGAAGGTCTTTATTAAAAAAGGCGACGATCGCGCCGAACTTTTTGATGGTGTCAGGACTTATACAATACACTGAGGCCCAAAAAGTTTTTGTTTTCACAAAGGGTTGGGTCTTACACTCTACTAGAGGCCAAAGATTTTGAAAAGAAAAGAAATGGGGCTTACAACACGAGGGGAGGCCCAGATGATTTGTTTTTGAACTGGCGATTGCGCCGAGATTTTTCTTTTAACGCAGAGGGACTTATACAATGTCTGAGGCCCAAGATTGTTTGTGTTAAAAGGGGATAGAGTCTTACACTCTATTAGAGGCCCAAAGATTTTGAAAAAAAGATTTGTGAGAGTGAAAAACAAAGAAACCCTAATTTGTTTTCCTTTAAAAGTAAATATTTAAAGAAAATCAATAAAGTGATAAAAAATTCCAAATAAGTTTGAATAAACCACTTGTGATTTTTGCTTAAGGTTTGAAAAATGAGGTTTTAATCACAAGATGAATTAAAACTCATTTGGTTTTGATTTTCAAGATAAATATTCACTTTTAAATGTTTAAAAACAATTAAAAATGAATTTATTCACAAAAATACCTATTATATTAAATAAGTAATATAAATTTGATTTTTTTGTGGGATAAAATATTTCAACATTTTTTTTGATTTTTTACAAAAAGAACCAATAAAAAATAATTAAAATTGAGGGAGTTATTAATTTTTCAAATCATTAAAAATAATAAGAAAAATAATAAAAATATGAAAAAGTGGTAAAAAGAGGATCTGGGGCGAGGGGGATTCGAACCCCAGACCTCTTGTGTACAGGGTGCGCGCCTTACCACTGGGGTGGTGATACATTCGTTGATTGAAACACAACCACAAATATACAAGGCTTGCCTTGTTTTTGGCTTGGCCCAAGGCAAGGCAAGGCAAGATTTTGGTTAGAAACGTGAAGGCCATAAATTTCTCATTTCTCCATGGATTGGGACAAAATTTAGGTCTATCCTGCCTAGAATTTCACAAGGAATCCAATGGTGGTGGTGTTTTTTTTCAGATCATGCTCCTATTGAAAAACCCGATAGTGGTTTTGAAATAGGCCATGATTTGCATTTTCTGTGCTACCTCTTGGTACAGGTGTGAATTACATGATAAATTGGTGCAAACACAACACATATAACATGTATAAGATGTGCATGATTAGTGGACATCAAAGGAAAGCATGATTCAAAGAATTCAAGTTGTGATGCTTACCTCTTTTTGGAGCTTTTGTGAAATTTGCCAAGTACCTTGTTCCAGAAATGATTTGATGCTTTGGACAACCTCAAATGATCCCTTAGAAGCTTTTAGGATGGTTGGAATCTGCTGGAAACCTCAGGAATGGAAATTGGCCCTTTCTTGCAAAAGGGGCAAAAGTGGCCAAATTAGCAACTCTCTCAAATGATGTTCCAGATGTGTGGAACCACTTGGGACAGTTCAAGGATGATATTTGGAGTGTGTTTGAGGTTTTATCTGGTTTGGAAAGTGACTGAATCAAGACATGGCTTGAAAAATGCACAAAAGTCCAATTTTGAGGTTTTGAGAGGTGACTTTGTGATTTTGGTGTTACAGGTCACTTGTAAGTGTTTGGATCACCTCTATATGATGTTTATGAGGTGTGTGTGTGTGTGTGTGTGATTGGTTTGGTAAAACCTGATAGTGACTTGCTTTTGAAGGCAAATTTGGAAGTGAGAAGGTGATTTTGAGGAAAACATCTGTTTGATGGCTTTGGTGTACTCAAACTGATCACAAATGAGCTCTATTTATAGTAGAGCAAGTTTTTTTTGGAGCAATAGTGATTGGCAACTGCAACAGAGGTTTGGCCAATGTTGATCAATGAGAATCCAAGTCTCCTCTAGGCATTGACTAGAGGTTAGGGCACAGGCTGCTAGTTCCCTAGTTGTTGGATAAGTCTTGACTGAATTCAGTTGGAAAGGGCTTAGTCCATGCCACCTTGGTGCATCCATTAAATGCTCCAAAACAAAATTGGAGTCTTGTCCCTCTTTTAGGCATTTCTAGGTTTGGCCTACTACTTTTGGTTCCAAAGACTTGGGAGGCTTATGGATCAGTGTTTGTCCCTCCTTGGTCTCCCCCTGAGGTGTTCAGATGGATAAGTGTGTTTGTCATTTGCACAAATTTGGCAAATCGAGCAAAATTCACAAATCTGCCTTGCTTTGACAGTTTTCAGCAAGGCATGTTGCCATTGTTATATCTCATGGATCAAGTGGACTTTGATGGAGTTCTTGGCCATTTTGGAAAGCCCTCATATGATACAACAACTGTTTGATCATAATTGATTTTGATACCTTTTGGATCCAAGTGAAAAATGCCCCTACATTTGGAAAAAAGTGAAGGCAGATTCTGACTTAGTGAAAATTTCACTAAGTGTTGGAAAAAAGTGACATTTTCACTTTTTGTGATTTTGATCATTCCATAACTTAAAATCCATGAGGAATTGGAATGAGTTATGTTTGAAGCTTTTGTAGAGGGCCATGAGAGCTACAAATTCAGCTTTGAATGGGGAAAAATGGCCTTGTGGTTTAGGAGATATGATCCTCAAAAGTTGGTACCCAAGCCACTTTGTTCCATAACTTAGAAAAATTTCTAAGTTTTTATGGTTACCCCTTTTACATGTTATCCCACTTTTCTTGATTTTTCTTGATGAATGATGATTCCAATCACACATTAACATCATTTTATGGTTAAAGAACCATAATTGTGAAAAATCTCAAAAAGTCAAAGTTGACTTTTGTGCATAGTTGACTTTTTGTCAGATGAATTCCAAACTGTGCGATCCTCTATGAAATCAAGTCCTTGACCTAAATCAAACTTGATGGATTGATTTCATAGGTGTTATAGGGTGTATTGAATCATGTCCCGAGGTTTGGGAGCATGACTGGATCAACAGTCAAATTCATAGTTGACTTTTCCCACAAAACCCTAATTGTGGCTCTGATGAAATTGAAACTTGTTGCTCAAGCTTCTTAGACCAATCCAGTGTTGCAAATGGATCAATGTGGTGTATTAGAGGCCCCCAAATCCTCCCTTGAGGTCTTGGCTGATGATTTGTCCCAAAAGTCAACTTAGGGGTGACTTAGGTCAAGAAACCCTAATTCCTGATTTTTTTTATAAATGCATCCCCTGAGGCAAAATTGACTTGATGATTGGGTTCATGATGTTCCATGGATTATATTAGGTTATTCTTTGAAGCATTGGCTCATGCCCAAAGGAAAATTTCCATCTGGCGGCCCTGGTCGACCAAAACCCTAATTTGGTGACACTGTCGATTTTGAGGCTTGATCCACTCAGAATGCTGCAACCTTGTGCTTAATCCTTGCTGTGGGAGTCCTCTTGATCAATTGTGGGTGTTTGAGAAGTTAGATAAGTTAAAGATCATGTCATTTCTTGATTGATCTTTTGTCCAAGGGCTCTGAGAGGGCTTGAAACCCTAATTGTTGTTTGTAGTGAATGCTCACCTATCTTTGGGGAGACTGATGAGGCATGGTGGTTTACCCATATTGTGATGATGATTTGCCCAATGATGGGAAATCTTGGTGGTCAAAATTTTGGGTATGACACTCCGTCATTCGTACAGTGAGGTAATATCATTTCAATTTTCGCTTTGCAAGTAAGTTTCCTCTTTTACTTTTTCTTTCTCAAAGGTATGCGACATATTATGTGTATGATACATATTATGAGTTTTCATTTCCAAAAAGTTGAAGTGTAACCATTGTGTGTCTCATTTAGTATGCTTATAATGATCTCATTCATAATATCTTCACATGTGATCTACTCTTTTATTATACCATGCTTACATTTGCAAGTTGGCATGTTATTAGCAAGCAAATCATAAAAAACAATCATGCGCATAAGTCTCTCATCGATTAGTCATGGATAAGTCAAATTGAGTCCTCAAAAGTCATTCCAAATTCACAAGTGTCAACTTTTTCAAGCTTTGGACCTTGTGTATTGGCACGAAATTTGTATAGGTTAGCACGTAAAATCAAATTGTTTGAATTTTTCAAAATTCTTTCAGTATGTGTCGACACATGTGATGGATATGTTGGCACATAAAATAATTTCTTGAATTCTTTGCTTTTCGCTTCAGTATGTGTCGACGCATAACTTTGATAGGTCGGCACATGCGTTCAAAGGGTGGCTCATGACGCGTTGAATGGCTTTTCATTTCATTTTTTCATTTATTTCTCATTCATGAACGTGTCTCTACTTCTTCCAATTCCTCTTGAGTCTTGTAACTCTTCAAAGTGTCATAAATTTCTCCATTATTGCTCTTAGATTCATCCAAAACAACTCATTTATGTCTACATTTTCCAAAATCCCATTAAATCTTATCATTCAATCATCATTATTTATCCTTTATACATACTTCTTTCTTCTCATGTCTCAAACCACACCCAATCCTTCGAACTCTAAATTTCCACTCATTCTCAGTGTTTACTATCATTTTTGTGTGCGAACTCTGTTTGAAAACTCTCAATGGTATCTATGTCTGCAAAAAGCAAGGGTGACTCCAAAGGCAAGGGTAAGGATGCCACGTCCTCTGATGTGCCAGAAACTGTGTTTTATTTGTTCCCTCTAACTGTGTTATGGAATTTGAAGAGAGACACCAACATCGGCTTGTTGTAAAGCAATACATTTGGAAGTACATTGTGGTTGGTTGTATGGATATTCCTGAGGTTACTAGTCATGTTACACACCAACAAACTGATTATTTCTTCTAGCTTACGCGGGACTATAATGAAGACCCTATTTGAGTCTTCTACTCTGGGTTATATGATCAGCAAGGTTTGTGTTTCAAGTTTACCATTGGTAACATTGTTTATGAGATCACTAATGATATTTGGAAATCCTTATTGGGTATTTCTGTTGTTGATATTGATGAGGATGATGAAGTTGACCCATTGGTGACGGATAACAACATTCATATGCTATTTGACTGGAATGTTCATGTAAATAAGATGCTTAAGGCTCCCACGTCAGATGACTGCTATAATTCTTTATCTGTCATTCAATTGAAGATGATACATAGAATCTTGTTCTGGCTAGTTTCTTATGTCTTGCGCCCAAAGAATAGCAGGCTCTCAAGAATAGAAAATGCTGAAGTGCATCTTATCTACATACTTTTAAACAAAATCAGGATTAATTGGGCAAACTATTTTGTTTCAAGGATGTTTTCCATCAAGGAATGCAACAGAGGAACCTCATTTTGTTACACCTCCATGATTTCTAAAAATATAAATTATTTTGACATTGGTGTGCCAAATCTGCTATTCAAAACCCCTGGTCAGGTTCATGAGTTCTCCCAACGCACCTTAACTAACATGGGTTACTTTTGGGATGAATAGGGTCAGGTGTATTACTTTTGTATGGGCAAGCATGGTAATAAAATTTACAGTTTTGACGACCCTTTTGAATTTGCTTACAAAGTTGTTGAGCCACATGTGATTAGTAATCAAACTGCCGGAGCTTCTTATGGTATCTCTCAAGATGATGAACTTATGCAAGATGGTGATCATGAGGATGATCAAGTAGGTGATAAGAAAGGAGACCAATCATACATTATAACTATGATTCAAATTATGCAGTTCAATCAAGATGAGCGCTATGAAGATGAGTGTCAGAGGCACGATACTCTTGAAGCTGCTCAAGTTGAACAATTTCATCTCATACAAGAGCGTGTGGCATCACAAGACACCAACTTGGATGCTTTGGCCTCATATGCGAATGAGAGGGTGGTCTCTCTAAGGAGTGAAATAGATGCTAATCATGTTGCTACAATTACAAGAATTAACCACATGATTGCTGCTCAGAATGAAAATCACCACCACTATGCTCAATTCTATCAAGAGATGTGTGACTTTTTGGATCGTCAATTTGGGAATGATGGACAAGGCTGGTTCCATGGAGTAAGGCCTAAAGGTCATGAAGGATGCTAAAGTGTTGAGTCTTTGACTCGTTAATGTCAAATTTCTTAAGAAATTTTTATCCATTTTATAGTCCACGTCTTCATGCATTTTATGTTTTTCTTTGGATTTTTTTGTGTTTTGTTTATGTCTTGGCAATGTTGCAGCTATTTTTAATATAAGACAATGGTTTGCTATGTGTGTTGTTATTTACATGGTTTGCACCTATTGTTTATTATGTAATGTTGTTATTTTGTCTCTTATTTATGTTATGTTTCTTACTTTTGTGTATTTTCATGTATTTTATGTATAAGTGTGTGGACTACCTTTACTTTGCTATTGCCTCTATTTTGGTATATTGTATATGTGCTCTGTTGTATCTATGTGATACTGCTAATGTCCTTGCTTTGTCTCTTTTTATTATGTCAAAAGGGGAGAAGTATTTTCAACTATGACACACACATTCAAGGGGATCTTTCATGAACACGAAACATATCGTCTCAAGTTTTGTCATCATCAAAAAAGGGAAGTATGTGAGTGCAACTTTATATTTGGATGTGTTTTGTATTATGTCAAAACTAGGAATCATTAGCGTTTATGTACATTGGACGGTATCATCCGATTCTAGTTGTGCATTGTGCATTTTAGCATTAGGAAGCGTGCCAACATGTTTGGAAATGGTTTAGAAAAGATTCATGCATCAAAAAAAATGATTTTTTATGCATCAAAAATTTATTTTTGTGTGAAAAACACTCTACAGGTTGACACATACGATTATAGGTCGACCTATAGAAGAATTTGTTTACTACAGGTCGACACATATGATGCATTGGTCGGCACATGTGATGCAGTATTAAAGCCTGTAGCTTCTATTTCATGTGTAGCCTATACATGTCGGCACATAACATGTATAGGTCGACACATGACTTGTATAAGTCGGCCTATAGATCAACAATCTTGAAAATTTTCATTTATTTCTATTCATTTTGCATTCCTTTTGCTTCTCACTTGCTCACACACGTGCTCGCACACACACGCACACACATATTATATATATATATATATGTGTGTGTGTGTATATATATATATATATATATATATATATATATACACCTACTACATGCATCATTTTTTCCAATAATTTTGTAAAAATCATAAACGAAATCTGGAACATACTAAAAGTCTTCATTACCTTCAACCTGGTTTTATGCATACACACAAGCAAAGTACACATAATCATTCATTGTTTGGGTGTTTAGAATCAAGTTGATAAGGTCCAATTTAGCTTTTAGTATTGTAAGTTAGGTTGAGATCTTAGGGGGTTTCAAATAAGCAATCCCAGGTGGGATTTTTCTTCAAGATCATAGTGTGAATTTGAAGGTTTTGGACAAGATTACTCAAGTTTGGATTTGTTAGAGTGAAGGCTTTGAAAAGTTGCGGTTCTTGCAAAGGAGTAGCGTGAGACGGTGGATCATCTTGGTAAATCCTGGGTTACAATAGGTTTCAATTCAGATTCGATCGAGTGAAGGCTTTAAAGGATTGTGGTTCTGGCAAAGTAGTAGCATGAGACGGTAAATCAAATTAGCATTTTTCAGTGACTTGATCATGCTTAGATCAATGGAAGAGAAATTACTAGGATCAACATCAAGCTTCAGGTTTGTTGGGTTACATTGCTACATGATCTTAATGAATTGATGGTAGATGTACCCATAGCGAGGTTGATTGGGGAACTTCCTAAACAAATCATTGTAAAAAGACTATTGCAAAGTAAGGTTAATTACATGATCTTACATTTCGTTTGCAAATTGTCGTGTTTATCATTGGTGTGATTAATTTGTTTGGTGATATCTTTTGAAAGATCATTTGAAAAGTGTTTTGTTGAATTGATCACAATCATTTGGATTATGGTTAGATTTGAAGATCAACAAAACTATACAAAATCTCAAACATAATTGATTGTATACAAGGTGTCCGCTAATTTGTTTCTTTGTATATTTTATTTCATTTATCATTGGAAATAAAATTGCTTTTTAAAGTAGTTTTCTAGTGATTGTGTACAAGGTATCCGCTATTGGTTTTCACATACGTATATTAGAGCTTTTCGATAGTAGTTTGGTTTAGACGAATTGATCCAAGTTACTTTCACTAGCCAACATTTTGAAAACTGTTTTCATCTATCAAATTTTTTTGGGATCTATTCACCTTCCCCCGTCTAAATAAGTTTCCTTCGTCTAACACTAATTTCTGCGTACATTTGAAAATTGATTCTACCGGTCTGTCTGTAGATCCAAAAATTTATTCTGGTTGATATTTTAAGCGTTACGCGGGACGAAATGCATGCTATGGTGAGTAAATGATGCAGATGTATAATGAATACATCGATTTACTGATCGAGAAATTGTTAATAGACAATCCGATTCAAAGGAATCACTCTTGGACCATTTGCTTCTGATTCTCATTCACACTCAAAACCCTACAAAGATTCAGATGACAACAGTACTCTTGATTGTCTCCCTTTGGACCTCAGAAACATCATGTAATGGATGATGAAATGCAACGGACTTCGGAAACATGAGAAATCAAGTCTTTTGACTTCTTAATCAACAGATGACTAAATGAATGTTACCAAGACCAAATAAAATTCCATAACTACTGACGTTTCATCTAAAACCTGATGAATGCTTTTGACTTGATGGAATGTATAATAAAAATTAAATGATTATGCTATGTTGATGCAAGTGAAAAAAAAACTCAGGGTAAATTTAGGGTATGACAATAGGGTATCTATTTATTTTATCCTTAGTAAAATGTGATTAATCTTCAAAGGACCTCCAAAAACTTAAGACAGCTCTGTTATTGTTAAAATGATTGGTCAATCATGGGATTGCCTCAACCATGAAGAAAGAATGGTAATTAGATGGGTCATTTCATTTTAATGTTGTTTTTTTTATCTTTATAATAATTGGTTTTTATATGGAAACTGTTATTAAAGTTGAGTTGATAATTTTGATTTTAGTTAGAGTATATGCAATGATTATAATATATTAATCCAGCATAAACCAATTTAATATATTTCGTTCTATTTTTTCTTATTAACTACTAAAAATTCAATTTATTTACTATCTTATTGTGTGTAGGTTGTTGATCTATTTTTCGATCTTAAAGTTTCAATAAAGTTTACATAAATGAATAGTTTACTATGTGGAATTGATAATGTTATTCAAATTTATGTAAATTTGATTGTTGACGATTTGGTGGAGGAGATACTTACATCATACATGTTTTTGTTTCCTGATACTTTTAATTGCACATAATTTAATTTAAAAATGAATAAGGGACTCACTTTTCACAAAAAATTGAGTATTATTTCTACCAGAGGATTACTTAAATCTTACTCATTTATATCTTTGTTAAATCACAACGAATTCAAATCACCATCTTACCAATTATAATTACTTTTTATATTTTAGTCTATATAAATGTGAATATTATAAGATTGGTGTAGAATAATCATAGCAAAGTAATTTTTAATTAAATTTTAAGCATTATCACTAAAAACTAATTTTTGGACAATTGAATTGAACATTCTCAATTAACATAATTGCATTATTTCATTTTTAAGATTGATGTAGAAGAGTCATAAATATAAAGTTGATGAAAAACAAGAATTTTTTACCCAAATACCCTTATTTTTCAACAAAATTTCCAAAATACCCTAGTTTTCAAAAAAATTCCCAAACTACCCCAGTTAGGGTTTGGGATTACACAAGGGCGCAAGTCCTATTGGCGACCCTTCTTTAAGGCTACAAGGTTGTCGCCAATTGAATTGGAGACAGCTCATCAAGTCGTCAATTCAATTGGCGACATGGTACAAGGCACACAAGGGAGTCGCCAATTCATCTGGAGATTCCCTAGAAACCGAATTTTTTTTCTATAAATAGAGGTGCTCAGCTCAGTTACTTCCACATCTCATCTCACATCTTTGTTCTACTGATAAAATATATCGTCGTCGATGGGGAAAAGTCGTCTTTTCGCGAGAAAAGCCTCCGATCGACATGCTATTTTGGAACATACAAAGTTTCAATCAACTTAAGAGGGAGCTGAATCGGTGGTTGGAGGGAGACATTGGTGAAGGGTAAAAAATTTGAAGTATCGAGGGACTTGATCGGCTTCGTGGATGGGTTCATGTGAAGACTGACAAAGATGCGAGCACTACTACAAAAAACCCATTTAACAACGGTTGGGAATGACATATAATGACGCGGGCGAAGGCATTGTTATGTAGATTGTCGTTGTAAGTTCGCTGTTTCTACAAAGGTCTGGAAACCGTTATTGAAAGGCAGGACGCGCGCCATATATCACAACGGTTATGATAATAAACCGTTGTGATACATACACTTAGGTACTGGGTTCGAAACCCATCAGCAGCAAATTATATAAAACATAAATTACATATGATCTTGGTTACAATAGATAACCGTTGTTATAAGTATCCTGAGTTTATTATATTAAATGTAGATTGCTTGTTTTCCAAACACCTCACTAAAGAAATATACATGGAATCAATTTGATGAAGAAGTCTATAATCTGCAGATTAAACTGTTCTTGAAAACCAACTTAAACAAACCAATGTTTTCTGATTGCATTTGTCTCATCGTGCATTTCACGCTGTTTTACATATATATTATGGTTTATTGATCTGACTCTTTCGATATATCGCTATTTTTGATTATAGTTAAATTTCCATAATAACAAGACATTTGATAATCTGCCTCATCATCATCACTTATCATCATAATTTTTATAATCAGAAGTTTTACGATTATAAGTGTTGATGGAGAGGCAGATTAAATAATAATTTGTTGTTAATGAAATTTAACTATAATGGAAGATGGCGATGCATCTAAGGAGCCAAATTATTATACCATAATATATATATATATATATATATATATATATATATATATATATATATATATATATATATATATATATATATATATATTAAACATCGTGAGATGAACGATGAGAGGGATGCAATTCAAAAACATTGATTCATATAAGTTGGTTTTCAAATACAACTTAATTTGCATATTATAAGTATCTATGTCAAATTAAATGAATGTATTTTAAGTGAGAGTTAGTGAAACAAACAATCTACATAGAATATAATAAACTCAAACAACATTCTATACCAGATCTAGATATTGTAAACTCATATAATACGCTTGCTACCACCAGCATCATCACCCTGTATCACCCCCTTAACCTGTAAGGAAACACAGCAAACTTCAAAAATGAGCATCCTTAGTTGAAAATAAACCCTAAAACTATAATCTAGTGAAGAGTAAAGAGAGGAACAGGAATAACGCACATTTTAATGAAACTAATCGCGGAACAGGAATCAATTATGATGTTCAACTAGTTTGGGAAGCAATGAAAAAGAAATACAAGGAGGAGGAAGCTTACACAAAAGCTTCATACTTCTTATATTTCTTTTCATTGTTTTTAAAACTAGATGAAGTTTGCTTACACTGTTGTTTCTTCATTTACTAACATCTTGTTCGTGAAGCTATGAAGAAAAAGTATAAAGTGGATGAAGTTTCCATCATAGCTTCATGCTTCTTATACTTTTTTTCCATAGCTACACAAACATTATGAAGTTTCCAAATTATGCTCTTTGTTAAGGTAGTGAAAACGAATCTGAAAAAATGAGAACAATCAACACAAACAACATGCAACAAACGAGATAATGGGAAATACCTAACAATAGATGGAAGAAGAAGAATACCTTAATGTATGAAGCACAAGATTCACGGCTAATGGTGAAAACAAAGAGAAAAAATGGGTTCTAGGGTTTCACTTTGAAGGCAACGACGCTACTGTCAATAAGTGAAAGTCATTTTGCTTATATATGGGTAAACTATTTCACAATAGTTAACAATACCAACCGTATAGATATGTATTTATTTATTATAAATATATCACTACGGTTAACCAGAAGAACCGTAGTGATAACCCTTTTATCTGTGAATTTTAAAATAAATAAAAACCGTATATATAGGTATTTATTTATTATATCAACTATATCAACTATTACATTTCATAACAACGTAAACATTAAACATAAAGGAGACAAGAAAACATAACATCTTGAGATTTTCAGAAAATATATCTGATTTCAGTTTGTTCTTCAAATTCTTGTTCTTTTTCTTTAAATCCTCATACATAACCATCAAATAGCTCACAGCTTCCAACTCTGACTTCATAATGCTCTCATCTTCATTTCCATCTCTTTCTCCCACGTCTTCATCCTATATGAACAAATTACACGTTTCATCGCTCCTCCAAAATGGACATCTCCAAAAAAGTCTTCCTTTATTTTGTCCCTTCTTGCATTGGTACGAAATCATACGACCATCACAACCACAAAAATTTCCAGATCGAGATTTTCAGCGGAAGAAGACATAGAAACACCTTTGGATGATTTTGTCTTCAAATGCGACATTGCAACACCTTAAAGTACAACACTTTCTTGTTATTGTTGTCTTTTTCCCGACAATGGTGACGGCATTAGTGGTAGGGTTGTTTCGTCTTGTTTTTTTTCTTCAGTGGATAAATTGATATATACTTGGTGTTTAAAATACATAAAAAGAAGCATCAGTTTGTAACAACGGTTTTAAGAAATAACCGTAGTGATATCCTTACTATTTTTTAGTTAAATATAAATACAACTTAAAAAGGGCGCATTTACGTCAAAGGAATAAACTATTTGAGGGCGATGAGGTTCGAACCCGTGAAAGCTTGATTGTATCACCACGGTGTTCACAACAACTGTTATTATACCCTTGAAATTTCTAATTAAAACAATGTGCGCGCATCCAGTATGCACTATAACAACAGTGCATAGGATGTCGTTGTAAACCTGGTGTTGTTGTTTGGGCGTTTTGTAGTAGTGGAGGGAAGTCATGTTTGGACCGAATGAAATTAGGTTGATTGTTATAATCAGTTAGGAATGTATTATGTTGTTTGTGTTTTTTGTTGTTAACATTGTTGTTTGTTGTTAGTGTTGTTTGTGTTAGTGTTGTTTGCTGTTAAAATTCTTGTAACAAATACCCATCACTATATGAAAATATTTGGTTACAACAAATGAAAAGATATGATGCAGATGTTCCTTCAACATTGCGACAATTTTTTTTGTTGTGTCTGGGCTGATGATAGAAACTGCATAGTCTTATCATTTTATCAACGGTATCCATTTCAGTTCTTATACGCTTGTTGTTTCGGCGCCCATTTTTCTTTCTTCTCATTTGATCGTTGTGCCAAGTTATGTCACCTTGGTATGGAGGACAATAATCCTCCATTGGTAGCACTGCGAAGCCTTCGTTGTATACATTCATAACATTAATCACCTTGTAAACATCAGATAGGTAGCCATAAGCATCCTGAAAAGCATGTGTGTGTAATACCCCAAAATTTGCTCTCCCCTTTTGGCATCATAGCATGGCATTATCATTTAGCATATCATATCCATCTCATTAACATTACATTGCATTTAACATAGAAAAATGAAGCATGGCATCCTTCTTACCATCAGGGCATATGATCAGGTGGAAGGTGGACAATCAAAGGATCATTCAAAGCACAAAAAGGTCAATTAAGTTGCCTCAAGGCAAGCCAAGAGGTCTTTCCTGTCTCATACCATCTCAATTGATCATCCACAACCTCAAGGATAAGAGATACAATGGGAGATTGAAGCATTACATCCTACACTATGCAAGAAGTCCAAAAATTGAAGGAAAACCCTCAAAAGAGATAGCTCATTGATTCAAAATCATTCCCAAGTGGCATTTCTCATCATCCTTTAAGAGGATACACAACATACTCTGAGGAATTTGAAATTGAAGACTGCATTTTTTCCTCCTAACCAGAGGGGGTCAAGATTAGGGTTTCCAATTAAATCAGGGTATCTCTGATTTTTTGGACAAAACTTGTTGTCATGGTATTCCATATGTCCCTAAGTGTATGTATGTGGAAAATTGCATCTCAATTGGTTTTAGAAGTGGTTCAATTGGAAGAAAGATCAAGAATCAGAGAAATTGGGGCCAAGTCAAATAATCAGAGGAAAAAGTCAACTCTTGACTTTTTGAGGCCAAATTCATGAAATTCATGTTACATATGTCCAATGTACAAAATTTGGTCAAGAAACTCCAAAGGAATCATGAAAAAATCAAGATGTGGAAAGTTGCCATTTTTGGATGAAGTAGGGTTACTAAAAATAGCAAGTTTTGGCCATTTTGCATCAGAATTTGAACCAAGGCCATTTAAATTTGGAGCACCAAATGAAAAATCCACTCTGCCTCAATGAAAGATCTTGCTTTGAGCTTCAAATCCATGGGTAGAACATCTCCATTGGATAAAAATTGAGTGAGATATGATTGATCAAAGTTTGAGCAAAGTAGGTCCAAAACTAGGTCATGACCAAGATTTTCAGGGCACGCGCGCAGTCATTTTCTCAAACACTTGGTGGGCCAAATGTATTGATCAATTACTCATGATTAGAGGCTTCAAATGGAAAATCTTTCAACATCAAAATTGTTCCTCTATGTGAGATATTCAAAGTTGGTGTTTATCAATTTTTCATCTGATCAAAGGTCAAGAAGTTATGTTGAGTCCAATGTGCTTTGATCACGCTGAAAACCTAGGGGCCATGTTACCTTGTCAACCAACCTTGGCCACGCCCTCATACCAGTTCCAAACCTATGTGTTATAGGTCATTTTTTCAACCTCTTCCAAGCATCATTTCATTTCATTTTTCGTACCAAACATGTAGCATTACATCTCCTCTTTCCAATGACTCCTAAAACACACCAATTCATTCATTGAGTAGAGAGAAAAACTTCCTCAAACCACCTCATGTTGATACTGATGCATTGACAGACTGGTGCACGATTTTGGTTCACACACACCCCAAACACTTCATCACATCAGCTTTCCACATTAAACCAAACACACATGACTTACACATTGCACATTTGCCTTGGCATACATGAGAATGGAAAGAAACAAACTTGCTGAGCAAGTTTCTGCTACAACCAGCCGTGCCTTCATTTTCTTTTCACCTCCACCATAGCATATCATGAGTTGCCATCACCATATCATTGCTCTCCCTAACTAACTTGACTCAGTTAGTTAGGGATGACTCACCCAAACCACCATGACTCAGCTGACTCACTCAGTTAACTATGGTTAGCTCACACTATAAATAAAAACTTCACTCTCAAATTTCATTCCTAACTTCATTTTCTCACATTCAACTCAGAAATTCTCTCGATTCTCTCTCAATTCCTCCACATTGCAACTGATTTTCAAACTCCATTTCATTCATCTTCCTCATCTTCATCTCAGAATATCTCTGATTCTATCTCCATTTTCATCACATTGCAACTGTTTTGAAGCTTGGATATCAACTCTCCTCCACTGAAGCATCATTCATTCTCTGCATCTAAGCCTTTATTTGGCCAAAAGAAACTCAAAGAAGAAGCAACATCTCTGGTTTTTCTGAAGAACACATCAAGATCATAAATCTTCAGGTACGAATTTCTTCCCTTATAGACCTAATGTGAAGATGTTATCAGGTTCTTGATGCTTCATATAAGCTCAAGAACTTGTCTGGCTAGTTGATAGGCCTTTAGAGGCATAGTTGAAATGTTAGGGCAAATATTCATATGCTAGATTCTCCCATTTCATGAACTTTTTGTATGTTTTGTCACTGGATTCATGCTCTACATTACTTCCTCTTCATTTTGGTATACGTTTTGTGGATTTCTGGAGAAATCAAGGTTGCAGACGGTGGTGAGTGACCGGAGAAGGTGACCGGAGGTCCCTCTCCGGCCGGTGGCTTCATGTTAGGGTTTTATGACCAGTTTGAATGTGATCCGTTGGATGAGCGTGATCTAATGGCTACCATGCTGCCAACACATAAAAATTCATGTGCATGTCACGTGATTCTTCTGATTTCATTTTTAAACATTGTGTGGCATGGTACATGGTAGCTATGGTGAACATTCATGCACATGCGTGAGATTAGGTTACTTTGACTTTGGTTTGACTTGGACTTGATCTGATGGTTGGGAGTGAGTCAAGATTGTTGACTGAGGGTTCATGTTTGTTAGTATGCTCTGCGCGCTTAGTGGACTTAGCCAGAATGCTATTCGCACCTCCCTGTTTTAAGGCCCAATTGATTTTGAACTGAATAGTTACTAGGCATGCACCCCCATTCACATTTACATTCCATTTTATTTTTTCCATTTTGCTACACGTTTCATAATTAATTTTTAAAAATATCAAATGGTATCATAAAATTCCACAAAAATTCATGTGTATTCTTAAAACATTTAGGAAATTTTCTATGATTTTATTTTCTGATTTTATGACCATTTTGCCCCTGTTCCATTATTTTTTTTGAATTTCCATTTGTATGCATACTTAATGTGACATATGATTTTGTGCATTTTTGTTCTTGATCATAAAAAATGATTTTGATGCCTTTCTTTTTGCATTGTGGTCACAATATGTTGAGGTATGTTTGAGATTTATGAGATGATTTTTAAGTCTTTTTTGGATGACTTTTGATGTGTTGCTTTGAGCATGAATGCATGAAACTTCCATGAGACTTTGACCTAATTGTTGAGTGACTTTGGTTCTGATTCATTGCTTGTGGACTTGATATGTTAATGGCATGTGTTTAAGGTGTTTGATTGGTGAAAGTCATAATTTTTGAAGCATGTTTGCTATTTGTTTGAAGCATGAAGTTTAACTTGTTCATTTTGTGAATGCATGCCTCATGTTTGGTTTGCTTGATCATGAAGGCACTTGTGCCATGAGTTGTGGTTTTGTTTGAGGATGTATAGCATGTTAATTGACTTCTGATTGTGACATTTGGGTTTCATCTTTGCATGTTTGATGTTTATCTTGCACCTTAAGTCACTTGTTTCACAAGTATGAACCACATTCACATCACTTCCCCTTTTCTTCTTTGCTTCTTGTTGGGTGAGATTTTGTTTGCATGATTTGGTATGCTCATTTAGGATAACATTAGGTTGTGTAAATATGAGTTACATTCTGACTTGGAAGCATGTATAGCATTTAATCTCATTTTACTTTGTTTGTCAACTTGTTTGACTTTGATTTGTTCATTATATTTTCTTACTTTACTTATAAGTGATTGTGCTAACCATGTAGGGGCTTTGGTAAGTTTCAATTGAGTGTGGATAAGGAATCCACATTCAACTTCTATCCTTTCTCTTTTACAATTCCATTTTGTGTTTTGTTAAGCACTTATGTGCTTTCTTTTAATAACTCATCATTTTCCCTTTGTGAATTACAATTCATCTTCTACTTTAGAAGTGAATTGTTTAATTCTTTCCTTCTTTAGACTTTAGGTTGAAACCTCACAAACCTTTAGGATCACTCTCTTTAATCTTCAATTAGGATTGAGTCTTAGTCCATATAGGTTTTACCTTTTCTCCTCCCTTGAGTCTCTTTTCTCATCTCAAAGAAAATTCAAAATATCTAATAAAGGTAGGCATTTGTTGCATTTAGGCCTTTCATATAAAGAAAAGGTTATAAGGGGTCTTCTCTTATAATCTTAGAATGTATAGCATATAGCCCATCTTGGGTCAATGTGTTAAACATTTGATCTTGTATGAGGGACTTAAATGCAATACTTGTTGAAGGTACAAATAAAAAACACTTCTTCATTTCTTAATCAACAAAACACTTAATAAACACAAGTATGTTAGTGTGTTTGAGCCTTGACAATTGGAACTAAGTGTGGGGGTCTTCTTCACTCTTAGTGTGCATTCTTACCCATTCCGTCTTGGGATGTGAGAATGTACACATTCCAATGACTAAGATTCAGATACACTATCATATGCAAACAAATGAAAAAACTTCTAAAAGGCAAAAACAAACAATAACGTCTTTCCTTCGGGAATTCTTTTCTCATCTCATTCATTCTCAACGCACGAACGCGCTTCTACTCGTTCTCTTGCAAGATGGTAACGCACTCGGACCAGCGAGCCTGCAACACCTGAGCTAGAACGTAAGCCGTTCTCTAAAAAACACAATCCATCCCCAGTGAGGGGAACTACGTCGCTCTGATTCTCATGTTCCCGATGAGATACGTAGGCAGTGGGGTAGGGCCCATGCGAGCACTTCTTTTATTTTCCCTACATTTGTTCTCTTTCTTTCTTTCAGTTCCTTTTTCCAGTATCTTTTTTATCACCCTTTGATTGAAGCAAGCAAGCGTTGATCCCATCGGATACGATGGACGCGTGGGGGTGCTAATACCTTCCTCTCGCGTAACCGACTCCCTTACCCTTTCTCTTGGTCGTAAGACCATGCTTTTCCTTTCCCTCAGGTTTACGCGGTGTTTCCTTTCCCTCTCTTGGGATAAATACACATTGCTGGCGACTCTGTTCGGTGCCACTTTCGCGTTTGTACTAGGATGAAAATCCCGGGAGCGACAGCTGGCGACTCTGCTGGGGACAGGTTGACCTATTGCTGGTCCATCCTAAGCGAGTCAATCCTAGCACTTGTTTACTTTTCTTTCATTGGGTGTTTACTGTTGTGCTTTATTTTGCGGTTTATTTACTTTACTGTATTCACTGCATTTTAGCATTACATATCATATATTATATTGTGTTGCACTGTTTTGTCTGTTTGGCGGGATGGGATTTCTGAGAGATAAGCCCATTACACAGGCTTGAGTATACACTTAGAATTAGAGTGGAGAGTAGTGGGACCTACGTGCCGTTTGGAGTGCGTTGGGTGTTCACGAAATTCACAGCTAGATGAGGCTATCTTGGGACACGTCGTGGCATACGCATCTTGCGTATTCCAGGATGTAGATCTAGAGAGCTGTCGACTCTAGTGACCGATCATGAGGACCTTAGTGGAAATATCCCTCTTTAGTGGTGACAATGGCAGACCACATTCTGTGGCAAACCCATTCGCACCCGAGGGCCCACTTTGGAACTTGCATAGGATGACCTTTATTTTCTAAGGGGAGTCAGTGGACGACCTCTTTGATTGGCATAGCATTGTATCCTACGGGCTGAATGTGCTATTGCTTCTCAAACCTCCGAAGCTGACAAGCCTTATTTTCTAAGAACCACATGTGAGTATGGGCGGGATGTTTACAGGTTTGCAGGAAACCCAGCCTCCTACCTACCTTACTTGTGATTCTATGATGATTTCAGACATTGTATCCTATGACAGTGATTTAAGTGTTCATCTCAGATATTGCCAGATTCAGTACAGAGACACAGTGCACACAGTTCAATACAGACACCGACACTTGATTACCTGATCACATGCCCTTTTGCATTGCATTATCATATCATAACAGTTATGTTTGTCATTTTCAGGTGCATAATACATTTCTGATTCCAATCCATGGGTTCAACAGAGATCGTCGCCGAGAGAAAGAACAATGTGTCTTACAAGTTTCCAGATCCTGTCTTGGATTCATTGCTCAAAGTTATAGATATGGCTGGTCCGGGTATTCTTGATAGGTTTCAGAAGAGCTACGGGAATTTGGTTGGGATGGTCCGTACAATCACCAAGTATGAACATGATGCTTTGCACACTCTGCTGCAGTTCTACGAGCCTTCGTTGAGGTGTTTTCTTTTTCCAGATTACATTTTGATGCCAACGCTGGAAGAATTCTCATTTATTTTGGGAATTCCGATCACGTCGGCAATACCATTCTTCTCTGGTAGTTCTCCCAGCGTAAAAGAAATTGCTGCTGCTTTACAAATGGATCAGGCATTGATAAAGAGCGGTGTGAGCAGTAAAAATGGAGTTAGCGGATTTCATTTAGAATTTCTGTCTGGACGGGCCCAGGAGGCTGCAAGTGCTAAAAATTGGACGGTTTACAATTCCATTCTGGCTCTCTGCATATATGGCCTAGTTTTCTTTCCCAATCAGCAAGACTTTGTGGATATGCAAGCAACGAGAGTTTTCGTTCTTAAAAATCCAGTCCCTACTTTGTTAGGAGATTTTTATCATTCTGTGCACTATAAGAATGAGAAAAGGAGGGGAGGATCTGTTAGTTGTTGCACTCCACTGCTGAGTCATTGGTTTTTCAAACATTTGCCTCAGACAGGTGCCTTTGTGGAAACCAAAGATGTGGCGAAATGGTCTAAACGATTGATGAGTTTAACTGCTGATAACATTGTATGGTTTGATCACCGGTTGTTGAGAATAGAGCTTGTCACAAGATGCGGAAATTTTCCAAATGTGCCTTTGATTGGCAGAAAAGGAGGGATCAATTATAATCCAGTTTTGGCCATCCGACAGTTTGGGTATGCTTCCAGGGATCCTCCTACAGAGCAAGATGTGGAAGAATCTTTATTCTTTACAGGAACTAAAGATGCGAAGGTGGTAGAAGTAGTGAATGCTTGGAAAGATAAGCACAAAATTGGAAAAGCAGTTTTTGGAAAAGGAGATTGTAGATCTTATCCTGAATATGACAGGTGGATTGAGACGAAAGTAAAGGAATTGCTTTTACCCTTTTCAAGGGGACCTCTTTTATGTTCAGCACAGCCAGAACAACCCACTATGGTGGCTATTGAAGAATGTGAGAAGTGGAAGAAAATGGTCAGAGAGTTGCAGATAGAGAATTCTGGAATGAGCAGATGCCTTCAGAAAGCTCTAGCTGACAACAAAGAGTTGGAAAAGAGAGCCTTGAAAGCGGAAAAAACCTTGGCTGACAAAGAGGAAGATTTTGATGACAGAGCTCGGTACTTTCGGAAACTTACTTTGGGAGCAGATGACACTAGTCAGGCTCACAAGATTACAAAACAGGCTTTAGCCCGAAGCAAGGATTCATTAGCTCAACTTCGTCAAGCTTGGGATGAAGTCAGAATTGAAAATGCCGAGTTAAAGGATCAGTCGAAGACTAAAGACGAGGAGCTTAAAAAGGCACATGAGCAGAGGAGAAAGTATCGGGAAAGCCTCGGTAAGAGTCAAGAACAGTTAGAAGAAGCTAGAAGCCAGTTGAAGAATACCAAGAAAGAGCTTGAAGACGTCATGATAGAAAGGGAGATACTCAAGACGCAAGCCGGCATAAAGAGACACAAAGGAGTGTGTGATGACGAAGCTCTGATGCTGCATATGGGTTCTTTAAATGAAGCTCTTGAGAAAAGGGATGTCTTGATCAAAGAAATGATTGAAAAGCCGAATCACCAGCGTACCCGTATACTTTTTGAGGAAATCAAGTATTCAAGTGATAAGCTGAAGGGTGTGGAATTGTCAGATTGATGTGCTTTTCCCTGTATTTTGTTGTTAATGGATACCATCAGGCTTGTTGATGGATCCATTTCTTCCTTGTATTGCATTTGCGGTTGAACCTTTCTTAAATGTACTTGAATATTTTATTGAATGAGTATGAGCAGTTTTATTCAGAATTATTCTTTATCAGATAGCTGCGCACAAGCACATGACCACGACACGTCTCTTTATATCACAATTTCTGGTCTTCAGATTTCTGTGGTTGGATTGGAATCAGGGTATAAAGCACCTAGGAAATGACAAACATAGCATTGCATGGCATTGCATATCATTTTGCATTTTGTTACTTGCTTTTCAGGTACTCGTTGCGGGGTCTCTAACCTTTATTTGGTTTCAGGCAGTATAGCGGAGAGTCATATTCACCGATATTCGACGCGAAGGAATCAAGTAAGAATCATGGATCAAGTGCAAAGTGATTTGGCGGAAATGAGGGCGCGTATGGACCAGTTCATGACCCTCATGACTGGCATGGCGCAAAATCAGGAGAGACTGAGGCTTCTGGTAGAGCGTCCCGACAACGGGCCCGAAGGTGATCATCATGACAATTCACAGGGACATGGCGTTCCTCCTCCCGGTGGCAACCCTCCTCCTGGTGGTAACAATCGGGGTAATGGAAATGGTAGGCATGCTGGTGTTACTCTTGAAGATACTCTGGAAGACCAATTTACTCTGCTGGATGCTGATGTGGGTAATCAAGGTGATCGAAGGTATGATGAGTTAGCAGAAAAGATCAGGGCCATGGAATGCAAAAACTCTATGGGTATTGATGTTACTAGCTTGGGGCTGGTCCCAGGAGTCAGAATTCCCCCTAAATTCAAACCGCCCACTTTTGATAAGTATCACGGCAATGCGTGTCCCCAAACGCATCTTCAAGCTTACTTTGGGAAGATTTCAGCCCATACGGATGACGAGAAGCTATGGATGCACTATTTTCAGGACAGTCTGGCTGGGGCATCCTTGACCTGGTACATGAAGTTGAATAGAGCTGCTGTGAAGAATTGGAAAGATCTGGCAGAAGCGTTCCTGAAGCAATACCAGTATAATATTGACATGGCGCCCAACCGCACTCAATTGCAGGGGTTGTCACAAAATGCCAAGGAGAGTTTCAAAGAATATGCACAGAGGTGGAGGGAAATGGCTGCCCAGGTTCAACCTCCCTTGTCAGACAGAGAAATGGCAGATATGTTCATGGGCACATTGCAAGGGGCCTATCTGGATAGATTAGCTGCTTGTCCGTCGACTGGATTTGCTGATATTGTGATTGCGGGAGAAAGAATTGAAAGTCTGTTAAAGCTTGGAAAGATCCAGGATGTGAGTGGGGCTGGCTCTTCGGGGACGAAGAAACCGTTTGCTAGTAACCAGAAAAGAAGAGAAGGAGATACAAATGCTGTGTTTAGAGGACGAGGCAGAGGGCGTTCTCGAGCTTATTATCAGGTAGATGCTGTGACAATCCCCACACCGTCCGTTCAGAAACAACAACCCCAACAACAAGTTCAACAGCCACAACCCTTTTTCCAGCAAAGGTCTAGACAGAGGGATCGTAAGATGGATCCTCTCCCTATGACTTATGCCGCGCTGTTGCCCCGGCTACTCGAGTTAAAGTTGGTAGAACTCCGTACTATGAAAGCTCCGGTTGCTGGAAACCTGCCACCTAACTTCGATGCTAATGCTCGTTGTGAGTTCCACTCAGGTGCTCAGGGGCACTCCATTGAAAAATGTTGGGCTTTCCATCATAAAGTACAAGATTTGATTGATGCTAAAGCCATCAATTTCTCTCCCGCTCCGAATATTACTCAGCATCCCATGCCTGATCATAGTGCAGCAAATGTGTACGCTATTGAAGATGGGAGGAGATTGAATCTGGTGACAGATATCCATCAAGTGAAAACTTCTTTGTTGGTGGTAAAAGATCGTTTATTGAAGGGACAGGTGTTCCCGGGCTGTAATCAAGATTGCTCTGAGTGCATGAATCAGGAGAACGGCTGTGATAAGTTGAAGATGGGTTTACAGAATCTGATCGATGAAGGATGTCTACAGTTCGACAGAGTCGTGAAAGACACTGATGAGATATCAACCGTGACCATCTATTACACTCCCGCTGAGATTCAAATGCCGGTCAATGCAGTTCCCGTGGCGAGTGTTGCGCCAGAAAGGCCCAGTCCTGTCACTATCACGGTGCCAGGACCAATTCCGTTCACGTCTACGAAGGCTATCCCATGGCACTATGGGGCAGATGTATATTACGAAGGTAAAAAACAGGAAGTTGAGTCGTCAGTCAGCCCAAATATTGATAATGTAGGGGGTGTAGGGGGCTTTACAAGGAGTGGAAGGTTGTTCGCTCCCCAAACCTTGAGAAGTGATAAAGAGGCAGAAGCTGCAGCAAAGGCTAAGGGTAAACAGGTGGTTGAAAGTGCGCCTACACCTGAAGCAGAGACAAAGATTACTTTTGATAAGGAAATGGAAGAATTTATGAAGATAATCAAGAAAAGCGATTATAAGATTGTGGACCAACTGAATCAGACCCCTTCAAAGATTTCAATCCTGTCACTATTGATGTGCTCTGATGCGCACCGGCAGGCGTTGTTGAAAGTGTTGAAGAGTGCGTACGTGCCGCAAGAAATTACTGTTAATCAGCTCGAGGGCGTAATCTCCAATGTTAATGTTAGCCATGGCTTGGGCTTTACAAGTAGAGATTTGACTGTTGAAGGAAGAAACCATAATAAGGCTTTGCATATCACGATGGAGTGTAAGGGCGCAGTGTTATCTCATGTACTGGTAGACACTGGTTCATCACTCAATGTCTTGCCCAAGAAGGCATTAATGAAGCTGGAAGTTGACGGTTTGATATTAAGGCCTAGTGAATTGGTGGTCAGAGCATTCGATGGGACCCGACGATCTGTGTTTGGTGAGGTGGAATTGCCCGTACAAATTGGACCACAGGTATTCAAATCCACGTTCCATGTAATGGACATACAACCTGCATATAGCTGCCTATTGGGACGCCCTTGGATTCACGGAGCCGGGGCTGTTACTTCCACTCTACATCAAAAGCTGAAGTATGAGTTTGAAGGGCAGGTTGTGACAGTGTGTGGGGAAGAAGACATCTTTGTGAGTCACTTGTCCACGTTCAAGTACATTGAAATGGATGGGGAAATTCATGAGATGCTGTGCCAATCATTTGAAGCAGTCAATATTGACGATGCACCTGAGTCTTCTTCTGTACCAGTTGGGGCTGGTACCTCCATTTCATCTTACAAACAAGCTGTCGAGGTCGTCGGGGCAGGCAACGCCCAAGGTTGGGGCAGGTTGATAGAGACCCCAATGAAGGAAGACAAATTTGGTATTGGTTATCATCCCTCTACAACTTCAGATGCGGGGAGCAGGGGACCCATTACTTTCAATAGTGGGGGAATTATCTACATGGACCAGTCTTGTGCAGCCACGGAGGATAGTGTTGACAGTAATTGTGACCTGGACAACTGGGTACGCCCTCATGCTTCGGGACAACAAGTGCAGAACTGGTTCGTTGAAGAAGTCATCCGGGTTACTCTTCAGACAGAGTAATTTTTCTTTGTTTTTTCTAACCATAATGCATGACAAAATCTTGCGCTCTGCCCAAGGCGTATAGATTCATTTGTAGGGCCACCATGGTTGCATTTGCAATGTTTAATCATTAATAAAGGACGTTTTGCAATCAAATTTTGTTCTCTGTCTTTCAGTTTTTATTTTTGCACAAAAAAATAATAAAATGGCAATGTTTCATTTTCTTTTGTTTTGCTTAAAAATAAATTCTAAAATAAGGCATGAACCCGTTCATGCAGACTTGATCCTCCGGATACCACTGATAACGATTTTGATATGGCCATGTATGACTTTGACAATCCGATTTATCAAGCCGAAGAAGGGGATGGGAAAGATTGTGAACTTTCTGAAGAACTGGCCAGATTGTTGAAACAAGAGGAAAGGGTCATCCAGCCTCATCAGGAGACTGTAGAAATCATCAATATTGGTACTAAGGACGCCAAGAAAGAGATCAGGATTGGTGCCAGCTTGCAAGCAGATGTGAAGCAAACTTTGATGGAAATGTTGCGCGAGTATGTTGACATCTTCGCCTGGTCGTATCAAGACATGCCGGGGTTGGATACAGATATTGTTGTGCACAGGCTGCCATTGAGAGAAGAATGTCCGCCAGTCAAGCAGAAACTTCGTCGGACTCACCCCGACATGGCTTTAAAGATTAAGGAGGAAGTCCAGAAGCAGTGGGACGCTGGTTTTCTTGCTGTGACAAAGTATCCGCCATGGGTAGCCAACATCGTGCCAGTACCGAAGAAAGATGGAAAAGTGAGAATGTGTGTGGATTATCGAGATCTTAATAAAGCTAGCCCGAAAGATGATTTTCCACTACCTCATATTGATGTGCTGGTCGATAATACAGCTCAATTTTCAGTGTTCTCATTTATGGACGGGTTCTCCGGGTACAACCAGATCAAGATGGCACCTGAAGACATGGAGAAGACCACGTTCATTACTCCGTGGGGTACATATTGTTATAAAGTAATGCCTTTTGGGTTGAAAAACGCAGGGGCAACGTACCAGCGGGCGATGGTGACATTGTTTCATGACTTGATTCATAAGGAGATCGAATGTTATGTAGATGATATGATTGCCAAGTCGAGAACCGAAGAGGAACATCTGGTTAACCTGAAAAAGCTGTTTGAAAGGTTGAGAAAGTTCCGTCTGAGATTAAATCCTAACAAGTGCACGTTTGGGGTGCGTTCTGGAAAGTTACTGGGTTTCATTGTGAGCGAAAGAGGAATCGAGGTTGATCCTGCCAAGGTGAAAGCAATACAAGAAATGCCTGAACCGAGAACAGAAAAAGAGGTTCGTGGTTTCTTGGGTAGATTGAACTACATTGCAAGGTTCATATCTCACCTAACAGCCACGTGTGAGCCAATATTTAAATTGTTAAGGAAAGACCAAACGGTCAGGTGGAATGACGATTGCCAATTGGCATTCGATAAGATAAAAGAATACTTGCGGGAACCTCCGATTCTAATGCCTCCAGTTGAAGGGAGACCGCTGATAATGTATCTGACAGTGCTTGAAGGTTCCATGGGTTGTGTTCTCGGTCAACATGACGAGACAGGTAGGAAGGAGCATGCTATTTACTACCTGAGCAAAAAGTTCAATGATTGTGAGTCCCGATATTCAATGCTTGAAAAGACATGCTGTGCACTGGCATGGGCCGCTAAGCGATTGAGGCAATATATGGTTAGGCACACAACCTTGTTGATTTCAAAAATGGATCCTATCAAGTACATTTTCGAGAAACCAGCATTGACAGGCAGAGTTGCACGGTGGCAAATGGTCTTGATAGAGTATGACATTCAGTACACTTCACAAAAGGCCATCAAAGGAAGTATCTTGTCCGATTATCTTGCGCAACAGCCAATGGATGATTACCAACCCATGAAGTTTGACTTCCCTGATGAGGACATCATGTTTCTCAAAGCTAAAGACTGTGAGGAACCACTCCCGGAGGAGGGGCCAGACCCTGAATCCAAATGGAGTCTGATGTTTGATGGGGCTGTCAATATGAATGGGTGCGGAGTTGGAGCAGTTCTTATCACGCCGGAAGGTGTTCATATGCCGTTCACTGCCCGAATAACTTTCGGATGCACCAACAATGAAGCAGAGTACGAAGCTTGTATAATGGGGATCGAGGAGGCGATTAATCTACGGATTAAAACCCTTGATATATTCGGTGATTCAGCTTTGGTAATCAATCAAGTGAAAGGGAGTTGGTACACGCACCAAGCAAATCTAGTGCCGTATAGAGATTATACGAGGAGATTGCTGACATTTTTCACAACAGTGAAACTGTACCACATTCCTCGAGATGAGAATAGGTTCGCTGATGCCTTGGCCACTCTGTCTTCCATGATCAAAGTGCAAGGATGGAACCATGTACCTAAGATTGAGGTATCCCGCCTTGACAGACCAGCATTTGTGTTTGCGGTCGATGCAACGTCTGATGACAAGCCATGGTTTCATGATATTAAGTGTTTCTTGAAAAGTCAAGAGTACCCGTCAGGGGCATCGTCCAAAGACAGGAAGACGTTGAGAAGGTTAGCTGGTAGTTTCTTCTTGAACAAAGATGGCGTGCTGTATAAAAGAAATTTTGACACGGTCCTGCTTAGATGTGTGGATAGACATGAAGCAGACTTGTTGATGATTGAAGTGCACGAAGGCTCTTTCGGTACTCACGCCGGAGGGCATGCAATGGCTAAAAAGTTGTTAAGATCGGGGTATTATTGGTTGACTATGGAGTCAGATTGTTGTAAATATGCCCGCAAATGCCATAAATGCCAGATCTATGCAGACAGGGTGCATGTGCCTCCAAATCCGTTGAGTATCATGTCGTCGCCTTGGCCGTTTGCCATGTGGGGCATTGATATGATCGGAAAGATTGAGCCTACAGCTTCCAATGGTCATCGTTTCATCTTGGTGGCAATTGATTACTTCACCAAATGGGTTGAAGCCGCATCCTATGCCAATGTTACAAAACAAGTGGTCGCTCGTTTCTTAAAACGGGATATCATTTGCCGATATGGAATTCCCGAAAGAATCATTACTGATAATGGTTCTAATTTGAACAATAAGATGATGGCTGAGTTATGCCGGGACTTCAAAATCGAACATCACAATTCTTCTCCGTACCGCCCAAAGATGAATGGCGCGGTCGAAGCGGCCAACAAAAATATCAAGAAGATTGTGCAGAAAATGGTTGTCACGTACAAAGATTGGCATGAGATGTTACCATTTGCTTTGCATGGGTATCGAACGTCGGTACGCACGTCCACTGGGGCAACCCCATTCTCACTTGTATATGGTATGGAGGCAGTGCTACCGGTTGAAGTAGAGATTCCGTCCCTCAGAGTCATGATGGATGTTAAGCTAGATGAAGCTGAATGGGTACGAGCCAGATTTGATCAGTTGAGCCTTATTGAGGAAAAGCGATTGGCGGCTGTATGTCATGGGCAACTATATCAGCGCAGAATGAAACAGGCATTTGACCAAAAGGTGCGTCCTCGGGTTTATAAAGTCGGAGATGTGGTACTCAAAAGGATCCTTCCTCCCAATACAGATCACAGGGGCAAATGGACTCCTAATTATGAAGGTCCATTCGTGGTTAAAAAGGTCTTTTCGGGCGGAGCTTTATTGCTTACAACCATGGATGGCGAAGACTTTTCATCCCCTGTCAACTCGGACGTAGTCAAAAAATACTTCGCATGAATAGACCCGCTGGATAATAAAAATAAAAAAATCCAGGCAAAAAAGGGCATCCCGGCGAACCAAAAACAGAATAAGGTTCGGGCAAAAATTAGGGATATAATTGAAAAAAATTTTGTACACCCGGTAAGTTGAAAACCCGAAAGGGCAACTTAGGCAAAAAAGGGTATCCTGGTGGATCGAAAACCTGAAAGGGCGGTCCACACAAAAGAGGGATTTAAGCGAATGACTACGGTTTGAGTTATCTGTACCCTATCACCGTTTGAACAACTGACGTTCTGAAGGATAGGAATCGGTCTGATCATTCCTCAGAAGGCAAGGTCGGGGAGTTTTGAAGACATACTGGTCATAACAGAATGGAAACTCAGTGGAATTCCGTTTTCACATTGCCATTAGGATAGTTTCTTTTCTCAATTTTTCAGCAATCACCTCTTTCCAGGGATTGCTTCCAAATGTAATTGCCTATTCTGGGCTCTCAGTCAATAAATTGAATTTCAGTAAAAAGCTTTCTATTTTTGTTTTATTGCTTTGTTTGCAAAAACGTCCTAATTGTTGATAAAACATTGCATTTGAAAACATGACAGCCTTACAATAACATGCGCAGAAAAAACATTTGAAATTACTTCGAATGTTGAATACTCCCGGATGGTGGATTCTAGCCACGCAATATTCGGGGCATGTGGGCATATTCTTTTGTTGCAGGTAGCAGGTGCAGATGATTTTAAGCACAAGACTAGCAATAAATCACTCTACGCAAAAGACTGGGGCAATTATGGGTAAGGAGATCGGCGTTCATCGGGTCGATCTCAGCGAATTAAGTTCAACTGGGTACCGTTGTATCTTATTAAGTCGATTCTCTCATTCAGTACTTCCAACAACTACAAGCTTTTCTGTGTCGATAACGGTCACAGGTTCCCCAAAAGGGTGGTCTCATCGACACTGAAACTGATGGTCATTATCCCCAGCGAAGTCACAAGAGTTTGAAGAGGCTAGATCTTCTGTAAAATCCTCTTATGACATCCCCTTCGGGGACGAATTGTTGTTTTGTCCAAGCACGGGGCATGTTTGGTTCCCCAGCATGAAGTGTTGATCATCCCCAGTAGAGTTTGAGGACAGTTGGTCTTCTGTAAAATCCTCTCAAAAGGCATTCCCCAGCACGAGACGTTTTAAAGCAGTTTCCTCCAACAGAGTTTGTTATAAACTCGCCATCCCCAACGGAATTGTCTAAGGGAAGGCTCGCCTAACATGGGGCATTGTAGTACTTATCCTAAGCTCGATAGTCACATTCTTCAGCAGACTACTGTGGATTTGCTTTGGGTTTCCCCAACAGATCTCTAATGACTCTTCGTAGCAAGTTGCAGGGGAATGTTCTAACCAGGATTTGCATATCCCTGGCAGAGTAGCCCTGATATCCAGCAAGATCGTATCTCTGGTCATGGTATCCCCACAAATGTCAGCATCGAATCTTGTCAGCAATACTCCCCAGCTGAGTTGTAGTTCTCCCCGCAGAGGTTTATAAGATCGGCAGAATCTATTCCTCAACAAGGATGGCACAGTCTTTCCCCAGCCGGGTCAGAAGGTTGATAATCCCTATAAAGGATTTTGGGTTGAATAAATCCCCAAGCAGAGTTTTAATGGCTCATTTCCCCAGCAGGACGTCATTCAAAAATTCTCATCCCCAGCGGAGTTGCTGTGACTAGAATCCAGCCCCAAACAGATGGAATAATTCCTGGCAGAGTCATCATTCCCTCATATCTTAAAGTCCAATTTATTGTTGGCAAGCTTGACAATTCGAAGCAGACGGATTGTTCATCCATTCGCCAGCAGAGATATTATCCTCTCAGGAACCTCTAAAGTCAAGTCATTGATCATTGTTCCTCAGCAGAATCAGCAGAGATGTCTGACACGGATGCAGAGAGTAATACAATTTTGCAAATTCTTAAAGTCCAACAGTGGATTGGCGAAAGGTCCATCTAAGGGTGGCAAATTCTTAAAGGCCAACAGTGGATTGGCAAAAGTCCGTCTTCGGGTGGAAAAAGTCCAACAGTGGATTGGCAAAAGTCCATCTTCGGGTGGCAAAGCAGCTAAAAGTCCAACAGTGGATTGGCGAAAGGTCCATCTAAGGGTGGCAAATTCTTAAAGTCCAACAGTGGATTGGCAAAAGTCCGTCTTCGGGTGGCAAAAGCCCAACAGTGGATTGGCGAAAGGTCCATCTAAGGGTGGCAAATTCTTAAAGGCCAACAGTGGATTGGCAAAAGTCCGTCTTCGGGTGGCAAAAGTCCAACAGTGGATTGGCAAAAGTCCATCTTCGGGTGGCACGAAGCTGCAAAGTCCACCAGTAGTGTGGCAAGCCAGTAGTCGTCTGGCGTCGTTCAAAAAGACATTAGCAAAGTCCACCAGTAGCGTGGCAGGCCAGTAGTCGTCTGGAGTTGCATAAAAGACATTATTAAAGTCCACCAGTAGTGTGGCAGGCCAGTAGTCGTCTGGAGTTGCATAAAAGACATTATTAAAGTCCACCAGTAGTGTGGCAAGCCAGTAGTCGTCTGGCGTCGTTCAAAAAGACATTATTAAAGACCACCAGTAGTGTGGCAGGCCAGTAGTCGTCTGGAGTTGCATAAAAGACATTATTAAAGTCCACCAGCAGCGTGGCAAGCCAGTAGTCGTCTGGCATCGTTCAAAAGACAGTTTTCTCCGACAATGTTTCATTGAAGATTCAAGCCAGCAATGTCGTGGAAGTTTCTTCCTCATCATCCAGAGCAAATTTTTGGTTATATTTGGTATTCAATCACTATATACCTTGAAAGTCCGAAAGCAATTGCTTTCAGGCATTCAGGTCTACAGCGCTTGAATAGGGGCAGCTGTAATACCCCAAAATTTGCTCTCCCCTTTTGGCATCATAGCATGGCATTATCATTTAGCATATCATATCCATCTCATTAACATTACATTGCATTTAACATAGAAAAATGAAGCATGGCATCCTTCTTACCATCAGGGCATATGATCAGGTGGAAGGTGGACAATCAAAGGATCATTCAAAGCACAAAAAGGTCAATTAAGTTGCCTCAAGGCAAGCCAAGAGGTCTTTCCTGTCTCATACCATCTCAATTGATCATCCACAACCTCAAGGATAAGAGATACAATGGGAGATTGAAGCATTACATCCTACACTATGCAAGAAGTCCAAAAATTGAAGGAAAACCCTCAAAAGAGATAGCTCATTGATTCAAAATCATTCCCAAGTGGCATTTCTCATCATCCTTTAAGAGGATACACAACATACTCTGAGGAATTTGAAATTGAAGACTGCATTTTTTCCTCCTAACCAGAGGGGGTCAAGATTAGGGTTTCCAATTAAATCAGGGTATCTCTGATTTTTTGGACAAAACTTGTTGTCATGGTATTCCATATGTCCCTAAGTGTATGTATGTGGAAAATTGCATCTCAATTGGTTTTAGAAGTGGTTCAATTGGAAGAAAGATCAAGAATCAGAGAAATTGGGGCCAAGTCAAATAATCAGAGGAAAAAGTCAACTCTTGACTTTTTGAGGCCAAATTCATGAAATTCATGTTACATATGTCCAATGTACAAAATTTGGTCAAGAAACTCCAAAGGAATCATGAAAAAATCAAGATGTGGAAAGTTGCCATTTTTGGATGAAGTAGGGTTACTAAAAATAGCAAGTTTTGGCCATTTTGCATCAGAATTTGAACCAAGGCCATTTAAATTTGGAGCACCAAATGAAAAATCCACTCTGCCTCAATGAAAGATCTTGCTTTGAGCTTCAAATCCATGGGTAGAACATCTCCATTGGATAAAAATTGAGTGAGATATGATTGATCAAAGTTTGAGCAAAGTAGGTCCAAAACTAGGTCATGACCAAGATTTTCAGGGCACGCGCGCAGTCATTTTCTCAAACACTTGGTGGGCCAAATGTATTGATCAATTACTCATGATTAGAGGCTTCAAATGGAAAATCTTTCAACATCAAAATTGTTCCTCTATGTGAGATATTCAAAGTTGGTGTTTATCAATTTTTCATCTGATCAAAGGTCAAGAAGTTATGTTGAGTCCAATGTGCTTTGATCACGCTGAAAACCTAGGGGCCATGTTACCTTGTCAACCAACCTTGGCCACGCCCTCATACCAGTTCCAAACCTATGTGTTATAGGTCATTTTTTCAACCTCTTCCAAGCATCATTTCATTTCATTTTTCGTACCAAACATGTAGCATTACATCTCCTCTTTCCAATGACTCCTAAAACACACCAATTCATTCATTGAGTAGAGAGAAAAACTTCCTCAAACCACCTCATGTTGATACTGATGCATTGACAGACTGGTGCACGATTTTGGTTCACACACACCCCAAACACTTCATCACATCAGCTTTCCACATTAAACCAAACACACATGACTTACACATTGCACATTTGCCTTGGCATACATGAGAATGGAAAGAAACAAACTTGCTGAGCAAGTTTCTGCTACAACCAGCCGTGCCTTCATTTTCTTTTCACCTCCACCATAGCATATCATGAGTTGCCATCACCATATCATTGCTCTCCCTAACTAACTTGACTCAGTTAGTTAGGGATGACTCACCCAAACCACCATGACTCAGCTGACTCACTCAGTTAACTATGGTTAGCTCACACTATAAATAAAAACTTCACTCTCAAATTTCATTCCTAACTTCATTTTCTCACATTCAACTCAGAAATTCTCTCGATTCTCTCTCAATTCCTCCACATTGCAACTGATTTTCAAACTCCATTTCATTCATCTTCCTCATCTTCATCTCAGAATATCTCTGATTCTATCTCCATTTTCATCACATTGCAACTGTTTTGAAGCTTGGATATCAACTCTCCTCCACTGAAGCATCATTCATTCTCTGCATCTAAGCCTTTATTTGGCCAAAAGAAACTCAAAGAAGAAGCAACATCTCTGGTTTTTCTGAAGAACACATCAAGATCATAAATCTTCAGGTACGAATTTCTTCCCTTATAGACCTAATGTGAAGATGTTATCAGGTTCTTGATGCTTCATATAAGCTCAAGAACTTGTCTGGCTAGTTGATAGGCCTTTAGAGGCATAGTTGAAATGTTAGGGCAAATATTCATATGCTAGATTCTCCCATTTCATGAACTTTTTGTATGTTTTGTCACTGGATTCATGCTCTACATTACTTCCTCTTCATTTTGGTATACGTTTTGTGGATTTCTGGAGAAATCAAGGTTGCAGACGGTGGTGAGTGACCGGAGAAGGTGACCGGAGGTCCCTCTCCGGCCGGTGGCTTCATGTTAGGGTTTTATGACCAGTTTGAATGTGATCCGTTGGATGAGCGTGATCTAATGGCTACCATGCTGCCAACACATAAAAATTCATGTGCATGTCACGTGATTCTTCTGATTTCATTTTTAAACATTGTGTGGCATGGTACATGGTAGCTATGGTGAACATTCATGCACATGCGTGAGATTAGGTTACTTTGACTTTGGTTTGACTTGGACTTGATCTGATGGTTGGGAGTGAGTCAAGATTGTTGACTGAGGGTTCATGTTTGTTAGTATGCTCTGCGCGCTTAGTGGACTTAGCCAGAATGCTATTCGCACCTCCCTGTTTTAAGGCCCAATTGATTTTGAACTGAATAGTTACTAGGCATGCACCCCCATTCACATTTACATTCCATTTTATTTTTTCCATTTTGCTACACGTTTCATAATTAATTTTTAAAAATATCAAATGGTATCATAAAATTCTACAAAAATTCATGTGTATTCTTAAAACATTTAGGAAATTTTCTATGATTTTATTTTCTGATTTTATGACCATTTTGCCCCTGTTCCATTATTTTTTTTGAATTTCCATTTGTATGCATACTTAATGTGACATATGATTTTGTGCATTTTTGTTCTTGATCATAAAAAATGATTTTGATGCCTTTCTTTTTGCATTGTGGTCACAATATGTTGAGGTATGTTTGAGATTTATGAGATGATTTTTAAGTCTTTTTTGGATGACTTTTGATGTGTTGCTTTGAGCATGAATGCATGAAACTTCCATGAGACTTTGACCTAATTGTTGAGTGACTTTGGTTCTGATTCATTGCTTGTGGACTTGATATGTTAATGGCATGTGTTTAAGGTGTTTGATTGGTGAAAGTCATAATTTTTGAAGCATGTTTGCTATTTGTTTGAAGCATGAAGTTTAACTTGTTCATTTTGTGAATGCATGCCTCATGTTTGGTTTGCTTGATCATGAAGGCACTTGTGCCATGAGTTGTGGTTTTGTTTGAGGATGTATAGCATGTTAATTGACTTCTGATTGTGACATTTGGGTTTCATCTTTGCATGTTTGATGTTTATCTTGCACCTTAAGTCACTTGTTTCACAAGTATGAACCACATTCACATCACTTCCCCTTTTCTTCTTTGCTTCTTGTTGGGTGAGATTTTGTTTGCATGATTTGGTATGCTCATTTAGGATAACATTAGGTTGTGTAAATATGAGTTACATTCTGACTTGGAAGCATGTATAGCATTTAATCTCATTTTACTTTGTTTGTCAACTTGTTTGACTTTGATTTGTTCATTATATTTTCTTACTTTACTTATAAGTGATTGTGCTAACCATGTAGGGGCTTTGGTAAGTTTCAATTGAGTGTGGATAAGGAATCCACATTCAACTTCTATCCTTTCTCTTTTACAATTCCATTTTGTGTTTTGTTAAGCACTTATGTGCTTTCTTTTAATAACTCATCATTTTCCCTTTGTGAATTACAATTCATCTTCTACTTTAGAAGTGAATTGTTTAATTCTTTCCTTCTTTAGACTTTAGGTTGAAACCTCACAAACCTTTAGGATCACTCTCTTTAATCTTCAATTAGGATTGAGTCTTAGTCCATATAGGTTTTACCTTTTCTCCTCCCTTGAGTCTCTTTTCTCATCTCAAAGAAAATTCAAAATATCTAATAAAGGTAGGCATTTGTTGCATTTAGGCCTTTCATATAAAGAAAAGGTTATAAGGGGTCTTCTCTTATAATCTTAGAATGTATAGCATATAGCCCATCTTGGGTCAATGTGTTAAACATTTGATCTTGTATGAGGGACTTAAATGCAATACTTGTTGAAGGTACAAATAAAAAACACTTCTTCATTTCTTAATCAACAAAACACTTAATAAACACAAGTATGTTAGTGTGTTTGAGCCTTGACAATTGGAACTAAGTGTGGGGGTCTTCTTCACTCTTAGTGTGCATTCTTACCCATTCCGTCTTGGGATGTGAGAATGTACACATTCCAATGACTAAGATTCAGATACACTATCATATGCAAACAAATGAAAAAACTTCTAAAAGGCAAAAACAAACAATAACGTCTTTCCTTCGGGAATTCTTTTCTCATCTCATTCATTCTCAACGCACGAACGCGCTTCTACTCGTTCTCTTGCAAGATGGTAACGCACTCGGACCAGCGAGCCTGCAACACCTGAGCTAGAACGTAAGCCGTTCTCTAAAAAACACAATCCATCCCCAGTGAGGGGAACTACGTCGCTCTGATTCTCATGTTCCCGATGAGATACGTAGGCAGTGGGGTAGGGCCCATGCGAGCACTTCTTTTATTTTCCCTACATTTGTTCTCTTTCTTTCTTTCAGTTCCTTTTTCCAGTATCTTTTTTATCACCCTTTGATTGAAGCAAGCAAGCGTGGATCCCATCGGATACGATGGACGCGTGGGGGTGCTAATACCTTCCTCTCGCGTAACCGACTCCCTTACCCTTTCTCTTGGTCGTAAGACCATGCTTTTCCTTTCCCTCAGGTTTACGCGGTGTTTCCTTTCCCTCTCTTGGGATAAATACACATTGCTGGCGACTCTGTTCGGTGCCACTTTCGCGTTTGTACTAGGATGAAAATCCCGGGAGCGACAGTGTGTATGCTGCAATGGCATGTGAGCAAGGTACACTGAGGGCCTGGAACTTGCCACACCAACATCTGTTTAGTGTGACATCATACGATAAATCGGGCCTCCCCTCATTATGGTCCATTGTTTCTTGTACACTGAATGTTTGTCTATGTCGGTCATAATACAAACAACACAAACAACATAATACATTCCTAACTAATTACAACAATCAAACTAATTTCATTCGGTCCAAACATGACTTCCCTCGCATCTTTGTCAATCTTCACATGAACCCATCCACGTAGCCGATCAAGTATCTCGATACTTTAGATATTTCCCCCTTCACCAATGTCTCCCTCCAACCACCGATTCAGCTCCCTCTTAAGTTGATTGAAACTTTGTATATTCCAAAATAGCATGTCGATCGGAGGCTTTTCTCGCGAAAAGACGACTTTTCCCCATCGACGATGATACATTTTATCAGTAAAACAAATATGTGATATGAGATGTGGAAGTAACTGAGCTGAACACCTCTATTTATAGAAAAAATTCAGTTTCTAGGGAGTCTCCAGATGAATTGGCGACTACTTTGTGTGCCTTGAACTGTGTCGCCAATTGAATTGGCGACTTGATGAGCTGTCTCCAATTTAATTGGCGACAACCTTGTAGCCTTAAAGAAGGGTTGCCAATAGGACTGGTACCCTTGTGTAATTCCAAACCCTAACTGGGGTAGTTTGGGAATTGTTTGCTTGGAAAATTTGCAAACAATCGCTGATCTCCTAATTTATGAAAAATTAGTTTGCTTACAGGACCGATCAAACAAATCCTAGGACAATGTGCTTTAACAATCTTGACAATTTGTGTTAAAAAAAACCTTTTGTTTATTGAATTCATCATTGTTTTCATCAACTAGTACTTTTCGACTAAAATAAAGACTTTGGTTCTTGAAAGAAATGGCGAAATGTAAGTAAATTACAAGAATAAAAGTGCAGGAATGAAAAGGAATTGTAAATGAATAACTTAACATTTCATTAAAATGCAAGGAATAAAAACTGGTGTTTTTCAAACGTACATTTTTTCAGTAACTACTCTTTTCTCTCACGCGGTTACTTTGAGTATTTCTTGAGTGACTTGTGCAAATTTTGAACACACACGGAAATCTAATCACTATGACTCCCTATTTATATACAATCGAAATAACTGTCACCAACATCTATTTCTCCTAATGGTGACAAATGGCAATCTGCATGCATTTGTCAAGTAGATATATTCCACGCGTCCTTTTTCAAAACAGAACTCCCTCCTAAATTCGAATTTCAAAACGTCCGTCGAAAGTAGCCTCATAACCAATCCGTCGAAACATTTCTAATACTTAGAAAAATCTCCAAATCTGCTTCTCCAATTAATATTGATCTTCGACTGGCCTTCTTCAAACACAATCTCCTGTCGAAATATTTTGGTAATTCTTCAAAACCCACTTTAATAAAATCTAGGCGTCGAAATTAGCAGCTTACAAATTACCCCCTAGAAAATGCATTTTCTACAAAGGGAGAAAAGAATTTTTTGCCTATAAAATTCGACGCCTTCAATAATTTGACATATGACTGTTCATATGACTAGACATTTGTAACGCCAGAGTCATCATTACACTTTTCCTCAAACTTCTTGTCAGCCCACGTTTTAAGATTTTTCATCATCACTACCCTAGCCCCTAGCGGATCATGGGTCAAAAAATTAACTGCTACTGTCTGAAGCATCAACTCGTAACTGCCACGTGTCCCACAATTGTTTCCACTATCTTTCTATTAAATGGAAAGGTTTTTTTAATTCCAACCGCTTCAGTCCCTTTTCCTCCTATAAATAAGTTGGAAAAATTCATTTCTTACTTTTCACTCTCCTTTTCTTTAAGCAAGAACTTTCTTCAACTCCATCTTCTTCATTTCTCTGCATTTTCTTTTGCAATCAACCATGGCATCTTCTGCCGCTCCCTAAATCACAAGTAAAGATTCTAAAAAATCCAAAAACTTACCACCTGTCCACAAGATCCTTAGGCCAAAGGTGGTGGGGAACCAACAGTATGTACCAGAGCCTCCAAATGAAGAGGACCTTTAATTTCTGGTAAATCTCACGCAATACTAGGACCTTTACCTGATTTATCCTTAGATCCCGTAAAAGTGAGAGAATTTTTACCACCGCTACAAACCCATAGCTAACGGGGTTAGGCCTAGAACTGTTAAGGAGAAAATCATAGACGAAAAATCCAAGGTAGACGACCAAGGATCTCCTTCTGAGGAAGTCATAAATTTAGTGTACATGGATAACTTTAGAATCTTTAGGTCTTGTCCTTTGTCGAAAGACCCCTCTGATTATCTAGCTTGGCTGAAGAAAATAGAGAAGGTCAAAGATAATGTTTGGAAAACTATGGGCATTTTCGACCTCATCCAGTTGTCGAAAGTAAGACCAGGATATTGCCCCTCCATGCTTCTAGCTTCCCTTTACTTTTGGGACAGTACTTATAACAATTTTCACCTTCCTTGTGGAATGATCACCCCCACTCTTTTCGACGTAGCTGCCATAACTGGCCTTAGCCCACTAGGAGTAGATTATGATCCTACCCTACTGTCAGATGACTCTATAGGATTCGACACAAATAAGGCCACCTTCACATCCTATATTGCCAATTATCATGACAAAGAAACTAAAGAAGTTTCTGATCAAGAGCATGTAGCATTCCTAGCCCTCTGGCTGTCGAGATGTGTTTTCTGCTCTAGATCCCTTCAAGTGGAGAAACATTATATAACCATAGCAAATCAGCTTCATGCTGGACATCAACTGTGCCTCAGTGAGATGATCTTAGCAAATCTATATGAATCTCTTGGCAAAGGGGTTACTTTTCTGAAGAACATCAAGGACAAAGGGAGTCTACTGTTGTCAGGACCATTTTGGCTCTTACAACTATGGCTCAATGCCACCTTTGAAGCTTCCTTACCCAACAAACAAACTATGGACGAAACTGCTCTGAAGGACAGAAGAGTCTAAGGAACCAGACTGGCGCAGTTAACACCCAAAGATGAAGGTCTGAGCCTTTAACATACTTTTACTAGTTATGTTATGATGTTTTATAAACGTCATAACTTCACTCCCAATATGGCTCCTTTCGCTAATAGAAAAATTGGACCAGAGTGGCTCACCAGGAAACTTCCATTAGAGTCGAAAGCTCTAGAAGATGAATTCCTTAATGTTTGTGAATCTTTTCTCACCCCTAGACTTTTAGTTTCCAGACTCGCTCCCTCAAAGTTGAAGGTCTCCCTTGTTAACTACCAACCCAATCTGGTCTCTCAACAATTTGGGTTAATACAAATAAAACCAAAACCCCTCTTCTCAAGGAAAGGTTCTTTGATTCACTACAACATAACCCACACCGAAGATGAGTGTTCTGGGTTGCTGGCGAAGTATTCAAACCTGGTCAAAATTCAACCAGTGCCCTTTAAACTCAGCTTCCTCTGTACTCAAGAGTTTGATGAATGGTGGAGGGCTTATTATGACTCTCAATTCTTCGATGTGCCTTCTTTCACCATTCAACTGACCAGAGCTTTCGCCCTTGTGCAGAATAAAACGAAGAAAGGTAATTCAAGACACATCAAAGAAATCCAAGCATTCCAAAAATACTTTGAAACTGCCTACAGGCCCAACGAACTTAGTCGAACCATAATCGAAGCAGCTATTACTTTGAAACAAAAATTTACCAAAATTTTGGATGAGTTAAAACTACCTTCATACGTTCGACCAGAACAACGTTATGAGATAGCTTTTAACCTCTATCCACCAAAATTTCCTCCTCTACCATCTGCTGAATTTGGTGTGGCTTTTAGTCCTCCATTTCTAGATTGGTTCACTTGTGGGGATTCCATGAAACTTCTTCGCCAGGAATATCAAAAACGTGCTAAGCGAGTGGTTCCGACTAAGTATACCTTGGACAATTTCAAAGGCAACCTTCATATTGGCATAGAACACGTTCGCGTGGAAACTCCTATATATGAAGGTGTGGAATGGGAAGATACTCGACACCACTTCTTTTCATTTGCACATATATGTATCTTTCGCCTTGTATTTAACATTTTTCCTTTTTTCTTAGCCACAAAAATTCCTGCCAAGAATCCAGCTGCCGTCGAAACGTCAACTGCAGAGGACGCGGACGCCCCAAAAAATATTACCCAGATACCTTTGGCGAAGGTATGATTTTGTGTTGTTTTTTAATCAATGTTTCTTTATTGTTATTTTCTGAAATACTAATGAAAACTTTTGTTATTTTTCAGGGCAGTCAAAGACCTCCTTCAACGCCAAAGAAAAGAAAAGAAAAAGAACCTAAAGCTCCTGGCATTGAATCTGGTGACGAATCCCCAAATCAAGTCAAACCTTCAAGAAAAAAGAAGAGGCCAACAAAGCCTCAACAACAAAAAACCTCTGCTTCCAGGATATTGGAGATAACTCCTCCCAAAACTCCTGTCGAGCAAGTGACCACAGGTCCAGCAGAAAGTGAGAGTTCTAGTCTTAAGACTGAAATTCCCCAGGTAGGTTTTCTCTTCATATTCGACAGTAAAAAGCATTTTTTCTCATGATAAATTTGTTGACTTCTTCATCTTCCAGGTCCTTGTCGACACCCATGGGCATCCTATGGTTCAAGCCCTTCCAAAACCCAACAGCAATCCCACGTACAAGCCCACAAGCGCCTCAAAGCCCTCCCCCAAAGATTCGACTAAAGAATCAGCCACCGAAGTGAATCAGTCCACCTCCGTTTCTAAAAAACTTCAGGACTTAATTAAAGAAGAGACTGGTCCTGAGGATGATAACTTAGTTGATGGTGGTGGAGACACTGTAATGCCTACGGCAACGCTGACAACAGCAAGTGATTCTGAAGATAATTCCCCCATCAACTTAAAGGCTGCTGACAAAGATAAAGATGGGGAGTTTGAAACGGATGATGAAGAGGGAGAAAAGAGTGAAGGCGAAAAGGAGACCACTCCAAAGATTGTTGCTGATGAAGAGAAAGAAAGCGACAAGAAAAATCCTGCTGATCATCCCAGAGCTGGTTCAACCAACATCACTTCGACCAGGCTTTCTCATGAAGAACTTGAGAATCTGAAGGTGCAAAGACCACTAGAATATTTGAAGGCCATGCTCAGCACCCGTTATAACTTTGCTGACACCATCACCAGTAGTTCGACTACTTCAGGGACCATTTCTGGCGTAAAATCCATGGACGAAGTGATGGCCCAAATTCGGCAGAAAATCCTCAATATTGATTTGTTTAAACTTCTAGAGAAGGATTCATCTGCCCACTTTGACCTGAAAAAACTCTTGAAACAAATCAACGTCCTGGAGGCTCCCCCTGAAGTCACTGATGTTGTCATGGACTTAACTACTCCTATTGACCTTGTAGCGGCAGATTTTAACTGTCTTAGAGACTATTCGAAAAAGCTTGAGAACAAGTTTGAAATGCAACTTGCTGAATGGGATGCTGCTACAAGTTCTACCAACAAGGTAACTTAACTGGAAAAGGCCTCTGAACAAAATCGAAAAGAGATTACCGGGTGCAACGAAAACATCCTCAAATGGGAGAAACAGATTGCTGCTCTTCAAAATAAGATTTCTCAGGCTAAGAAACGCAAAGAAGAACTCCAACAAGTCAATCAAGATGAAATAGCCAAAGAGATTGAAGTTGGAGTGCATCATGTTGAACGGGCTCAGAAGTTAGGCAAGGAGATTGAAGAGATTTCGACCAACAAGGCCCTCTGCGAGCGTCGACTCCAAATTCAACGATCCAAGTTTGACAAGTTGAAGCAATCTTTCCCTATTTGATTTTGTAATGTTGCTTGGTCCTTTGAGGCCTATTTCTTTTTTAATGACACTTAAGCCATTTGTTTGGCAAATTTTTACCAATTTAGTTATTTCTTTTATAAGATTATTCGATTTCTATTTTGACCTCCTGCAATATGGGTTTATATTTTTTCAAATACTTCCCATTTATTTTCAGTATTCTCTTATCTTTATCTAATTCTTCGACCTCATACGCGCCAATCGAAAAGGCTTTACCTTTTACTCTTTTATTGTAGGATTTCTCCACCCTTTCCTTTTGCCTTTTCAATAAATCTGACGCGTTTAATCTCTCTTCGTCTAAATCAACTAGTTCATCTATCATCATATTCCAATATGCCTCTGATGGAATTTCATGATGTCTTTGAACTCTTGTTGACTGCAAGTATATCTCGACAGGTAAGACCGCATCATGGCCATACGTTAGTCGAAAGGGTGTAGCATTTGTAGCTTACTTAGGAGAGGTTCGACAAGCCCATAGAATTTGGTCCAAAGTTTTGTGCCAATTCTTTGGCTTTCTTCCCATGTGCTTCTTTATTAAACCAATTATCACCTTGTTGGATGCTTCGACCTGACCGTTGGCTTGAGCATAGTAAGGTGTTGATGTGAGAAGTTTGAACCCCATTTCCTTCGCGAATGCTTGCATCTTTTTACCCATGAAAACAGATCCTTGATTCGTCGTTATCGTCTCTGGGATGCCAAATCTGTAAATAATGTGTTTTCGAATGAATTTGATTACTGCTTCTTGATCCACATTCACTAAGGTTATGGCTTCGATCCATTTTGCAAAATAATCGATCCCAACCAAAATAAACTTCTGGCTTTTTGAAGAGGTCGGACTAATTTCTCCAATCAAATCCAAAGCCCAACCTCTAAAGGGCCAAGGCTTTATTATAGAATGTAACTCACTTGCAGGAACATGTGGTATCCATGCGTGTATCTGGCACTCTTGGCATCCTTTTGCGAATTCGACGCAATCTTTTAACATAGTTGGCCAATACATTCCTTGTCGGAATAATAACCACTTCATCTTATGGCCTGCTTGAGGCTCACCACATGCCCCGCTGTGTACATTCGACAAAACTATGTATGCCTCAGATACGCCTAAACACTTAAGTAATATCCCTTCTGGAGTTTTCTTAAATAGTCCATTCCCCAAAATCACGTAACTCAAAGCTCGATACCTGATTCTTCGTTCGACTGATCCTGTTGGATTTTGTAGGTATTCTATTATGGGCCTCCTCCAATCTCCAGTCAATGAATCATCTATGTTAAAGATTTCAAAATTTTCTTCGTCAGCGTATCCAAGCTTTATCGCCTCCAAATTTGATGGGGATAATCTAGCTGACACAACTCTTCCGCTAACTTCGATGGCTTTCTGCAACTTTTCCTTCGACACTTTGTATCCATAAGCTATCTGCGCTAAATCATTTGCTTCCTAATTTTCTATTCGAGGGATACGTTGAATCGTAACCATATCGAATCTCTTTAAGAGTCGATTAGCTATTACAAAGTACATGATTAAATTCTCTTTAACACACTTGTACTCCTTTGTTATCTGCTTTATGACTAACTCAGAGTCGCCCATTATTTCGACCTGATTTGCCCCCAATTCCAACAAAATTTCAAGTCCTGCTATCAAAGCCTCATATTCTACCTCATTGTTTGAGCATAGGCCTTCGACTTTGTACTTAAATTTTGTTGGAATTTTGTTAGGAGAAATAATTAGCACTCCTATTCCAGTTCCATTTTTATGACTAGAACCGTCGAAGTACAACTTCCATGGTTCTATTTCTATGTAGCCCAAAGACTTTTCATTTATGGTGTGATCGACTATGAAATCCGCCACCACTTGTCCTTTGACAGCCTTTAAGGGTAGATATGTCAAAGAATACTCAGTTAATGCTAATGCACACTTTCCAATTCGACTGTGCAAGATTGGTTTAGATAACATATATTTTATAACATCAAAATGAGAAGAAACGTAAACCTCAACTGGCTTTATATAGTGCTTCAATTTCATACATGAGAAACACAAACATAAACACAACTTTTCAATCACACTATATCTAGTTTCCGCATCGTTCAAGACCCTACTGAGGTAGTAAATGGATCTTTCAACGCCATTCTCGTCCTCTTGAGCCAACATGCTCCCTAATGTCTTGTCCGACGCGGATATGTACAACCTCATACTCCTATGTCTGCAAGGTGACATTAAAATTAGAGGATGCGTCAGGTATTCCTTGATCTTGTCGAAGGCATCCTGCTACTTTTGCCCCCATTCGAAGTCTTCCTTCTTCAGTCAAAGTAGAGGGGAAAAGGCTTGCATCTTCCCACTGAGGTTGGAGATGAGCCTTCTGAGAAAGTTGATCTTGCCAAGTAGAGACTGCAATTCCTTCTTTGTAGATGGCGTTTTTGCCTCAATTATTGCCTTGGCCTTGTTTTGGTTAATTTTGATCCCTTTCTTGTGGACCACAAAGCCTAGGAAGTCCCCCGCCTGCACACAAAACGCACATTTGAGAGGATTCATCTTCAGACCAAACTTCCTCATTCGTTCAAAGGACTGTCGAAGGTGGTCTATAAGACTTTTTCCTGAAACAGACTTAATAACAATATCGTTAAAATAAATCTGCATAAAATCTTCAATGAAATTGTGAAGGATCAAATTCATTGCTCGCTGGTACGTTGCCCCAACATTCTTTAAACCAAAAGACATTACCACCTATTCGTAGGTGCCTAAGACTCCAGGGCATCGAAACGCCATTTTTGGAACATCTTCCTCAAGAATAAAAATTTGGTTATAACCAGAGTACCCATCAAGCATACTGAGGTACTCATGGCCTGCGGCAGAATTGACGAGCATTTCTGCCACTGGCATAGGATATTCATCCTTTGGGGTAGCATAATTCAAATCTCGAAAATCAATACATACATTTAATTTGCCATTTTTCTTTATTACAGGAACTATGTTAGCGATCCATTCGACATACCTGGTTGGACGGATGAACTTGCATCTGAGGAATCTTTTGATTTCTTCTTTAATCTTCGCGAGAATTTCTGGGGCGAATCTCCTTGGAGTTTGCTTAACAGGTTTCCTCCCAGGTTTTATTGGCAACCTTAATTCGACCAGACTCCTATCCAGCCTGGGCATTTCTTCGTAGTCCCATGCGAAACAATCCTTGAATTCCTTCAGCAACTGGACTATTTCGACCTTGAGTTGAGGGCTCACTTTCGCACTGATATAGGTTGGTCTTTTCTCTGCCCCTGATCCCAAGTCGATTTCTTCGAGGGGATCCTATGCCATCATCTTGATGTTTGCTGCTAATGGATCCTTTTCAAAGCCCAATGGCTCATCGTCATAAATTACATCGAGCCTCTGGTTTTGCAAATCTCCTAGATCTTTATCTGGTGGATCCATATTAGAATCCTTTTCAAGACCTTGTTGATCTGCTTCGATTTGGTTGGCTTCGACAACAATATACTTTACTTCGGCCTCTAAGGCAGCTTTGAGTTTATTCTCAGCTATATAAGCCGCGATCTTTTCAAGAACTAGTGACTCACTCATTGTCACTGAATTCGTTGTCCCAGCTAGTTGGCCGAATGTGTGAAGTTCCAAAAGTGTAGTCTTCTTCGCCAACTACCTCTCTATCCCACTGAAACCCGTGGGTGGGATGAAGGTATAATGAGTAGAAAGAATTGTCCGTTGGCGTCATGTCGAAGGTGGCTGGGCTACAAGGAGCTATGTGAGCTAGATTCCTATCGAAGCTTCGCCTATCCACCTGGTTTACTTCAGCCAGAAAATAACTCTGGTCAGCCTCTATATTTTCGACAATCCCGTCTGCGCGCCAAATTGTTATTCGTTGATGCATTGACGAAGGGACGACACCAATGTCGTGTATCCACTCCCTACCTAAGAGAAGGTTATAGTTTGTTTTTGAACCAATCACCATAAACATTGTCGGCCTTGTGATGGTTCCGACAGTTAGATTTACCTGTATCACACCCATAGTGGTTCCTACTTTCCCCTCATAATTCGACAACACCATGTTATGAGGTTTGGTGTCGGAATCATCATTTCCAATTTTCTTAAGCATATAATGCGGCATCAAGTTGACAGCCGCTCCTCCATTGATCAAAATTTTATTCACCCCTATGTTACCCACTTTTCCTTTTATAAATAGGGGTTTCAAGTGGTTCCTCATTGAGTCATCTGGCCTTTCGAAAAATGCGTTATGTTCTTCAACGCATCCATTGTTCATGATATAGTAGCAAATGGCCATGTGTCTGGCCGTTTCGACCTCCAAAGCTTCCTCTTCCTCTTCGACTTCCATTATTTGATCATACTCCCTAGGGAGCACTGAAATGACGTTACATGTTATGTCGAACGATGCCTCTGACTCTGAGTTAAAATCGTTTGTCATTTCATCATCCTTAGTTACTTCCTCCTTTGACGCTGCTTGTACTGGAGCAATAGGTGGCTTCTCAACCTCCACTTCTTCCATTTGAGTCGAAGTTTGAACATTGCTGCTGGTTTCTGGCTTGTCTTTTCCTGCAGCCTTCTTTCGCCGTTGGTACCTCCTCCATTGTGACTTCGTCATAGGATTCTTGCCCTTATAATTCTCAGAAGGGTAAGTCACCTTTTTCAATTTTTGGAATTCCATCCTGTATGATATGGAAGATCCTTGCTGCACTTCGAAATCCTTCCATTTCCCTTGAGCTTTGGCTTGTCGGATTGGATTCACCCACCTGTCATCTGGAGCTTTATTTGTAGGTTTAAACGTGTTTGGGTATCTTCCCCCTAATTTCTCCCTACTTTGGTCCTCTCTTCTGGGGTCGAATCTTTCTCCAGAAGGTCTCCAATTTCCCCTTCTTTTTGCTCTCTCCACTCCCTCTAAGTTTTGTGCAGCCTTTTTGTCGAAGACGACACTGCAACAAAGGCAAAGCATTACCTCAGATCTTTTCCTCTGGCATCTATGTATGAAATCTGCCAGATTCTCTTCCTCCTTGGGATACGCTATTTTATGGTACTCTTCATGTCGACGTTCTTCGTCGACTTGTATTTTCATGTTCTGAGCCACTTCGACCATGTTTACATTGGCAGGTGTCTCCGTGTCCATGCTTAATTTATTCAACTTCAAACTGAGGCCTTCATTGACCTCATGTTACTTTTTCATTCGATTGAAGTCCTCAGAGATCTTCTTCGATAGCACCTTTGGGAGTGGACTCCTGGTAACCTATGGGATGATGAATCTGACAGCTTTGCCTTTTGGATCCTCCATGGTCCTTTGGAGAATACCAACAGCAGCCTGTTTATAAGAACCCTCAGTAGTTCCTTTATTAATTTAGGCGAAACCATCAGTGGTCTCATTGTTGACTTGGATGAAACCGTCAGTAGTTTCGTATTTGATTTAGACGAAACCATCAGTAGTTTCGTTGTTGGTTTGGACGAAACCGTCAGTAGTTTCGTTGTTGATTTGGACGAAACCGTCAGTAGTTTCGTTGTTGACGCCCTCAATAGCCTCATCAATATAGTTCTCAATGATCTTTGCGTCAAGGTCTTCAGTAACCCTAACCATCACAGCCTGGTTCACGAAGTCAGTTGTAACTTCGACCATGTCACCTTTATTGGCGGGATCCTCAGCAATCTCCACCATATTCATGTCGTTGTCGAAGCCATCAGTAGCCTCAATCATGTTTACATTGTCGTCGAAGCCTTCAGTAACCTCTACCATCTTCACTATGGATGGCTCAGCATAGTGTGCCTCCACCACTTGTAAAGAGTTAGAATCCACCTTCGCCTAGGATTTTGACTTATCGCTGAATTTGAGTCTTCCATCTCTGATTGCATTCTGCACGAGATCCCTGAAAAGGAAACATTGAGATGTTTTATGACCCAAAAAATTATGGTACTTGCAAAAACCTCTCTTTTTCTGTTGTTCTAAAGGAGGCGCTTTAGTACCAGGAGGCACTATCATTTGGCCATCCTTGACTAATAAATCAAATATTTCGTCACACTTTGTGACGTCGAATGTATAAGTTCTTTTGGGGAATTTATCATTCTTTTCGGATTCGACTGGGTATTTTCCATTCGACGGAGTTAAGAGTTTACACGCATATGGTGGCCCCTGTTTTAGTTCGGCTAAATCAACCTCTTGTTCGTCGAAATTTGATGATCCATCTTCGTCATCATCCTCACTAACTCCGACGTATGCTACCCTTTCTTTCTTATTTTTATTAGCCCTTGCTTTTTCAACTTTTAGTCTTTCGACCTGTCTAACCCTATCGGCCAATTGGGCCATGTCTCTCAAGTACTGGGTATCTAATTTCTTTCTGATTGAATAGTCAAGGCCACTAGCGGCCATTTCGACTAACTCATGTTCAGGCACTTGTGTGAAACACCTTGCCTTGAGCAACCTAAACCTATTCAAATAATCGTCAATTGGCTCTGAGAATTTTCTCTTGACGCTAGCCAATTCTTTCAGACTTATCTTCGTTTGTCCCATGTAGAATTGTTCATGGAATAATCTCTCCAACTGGGTCCAGGTATGTATCGAATTCGCAGGCAATGTGGTAAACTAAGTAAAAGCATTCTTCGTTAGGGAACTAGGGAAATATTTTATTCTCAAATTCTCATTGTGCGCTATTTTGCCTGCTTCAATTAAGTATCGTGCCACATGTTCGACTGTCGATTCACTGGTATCCCCTGAAAATTTTGTGAACTTGGGAACTTTCCATCTATGGGGCAATTCTTGCTGCAAAATATATTCTGACAAAGGGGAGGTATAATTGGGCCTTTGTAATCCCACATTCATACCATTTCGCGCCATAATTCTTTCGACCATGGCAGCCAAATTATTCTCTGCCGGCATATCATTACAACGCATTTGTTGTATAATATTGTCAGCATTTTGGTTTCGATTTACTAGTAACACTCTTGGTTCTTGTTGAACAGGGATTTCGACCCCAGGTGGTTCGACTGCCCCTCCTTGGTTCAAAACTTCTGCCTGAGGGATGTATGGTTGCCTTTGGTTTATGGTAGGTTCTTCTTCGACGGCTACCCTTGGGTTCTAAACTACATGTTCCCTTGGGGGAGGTTGGGGGACACCAAAGAAATCAGCAATGCGCGACATCTGTGCTACCAATTATTAATTTATTTGCGTCGTGTTTTAGATCAATGGGTTAAATATAACCCCCATCTGTTGGGCTAACATCTGGACCATATCATGGTTACTCTCATCCATTTGTTGCCTAATCACTTGTGCAGAATTATTGGTAATGTTCAGCTTATAAGTTTGATATCCCATTCCTAAAGGCTGGCTAATTCTACCCATATGGTTCACACCAGAACCAGACCCTTGCAAAGGCGAAGTTATGTTCATTGTTGGATCCGTAAATGCTGATGGCGCATTTTGTAAACTTGCCATTACTGAAGTTGGCATTCCATATGGTTGTTCTAGATTTAGAGGCATCGAAAAACCAGATATAAAGGGTCTGTACATACTCCCTGAAGGGGGAGGAGTCATTTGAGGCATTTTGGGTCCCATAGTTGAAAAACTAGGCGCACTCTGGGGAATTGAATGTGCAGGTGTCGAACCCGCTGTTGATGGCATAGCCTCTGATACTGATATTGAGGCCGTATTGCCCCCAGTCGAAGGATTAGGGGGTGGTACTTCATTATTCATAGGATTCTGATTGTTAGGCAGATTTGGATTCGCCATTCTGCGTGCTCGTCTCCTTCTGGGTCTTTCTTCATTATTTATGGCTATCTTACCACTTCTTAGTCTTATGCAACAAAAACGAAGAAAATTTCGTACGAGTAAAGTGTAAAATAAAGGTTTTCAAATGTTAATAGCACAAGGTCCCACTGGGCGTGCCAATCTGTTTGCTTGGAAAATTTGCAAACAACCGCTGATCTCCTAATTTATGAAAAATTAGTTTGCTTACATGACCGATCAAACAAATCCTAGGACAATGTGCTTTAACAATCTTGACAATTTGTGTTAAAAAACCTTTTGTTTATTGAATTCATCATTGTTGTCATCAACTAGTATTTTTCGACTAAAATAAAGACTTTGGTTCTTGAAAGAAATGGCGAAATGTAAGTAAATTACAAGAATAAAAGTGCAGGAATGAAAAGGAATTGTAAATGAATAACTTAACATTTCATTAAAATGCAAGGAATGAAAACTGGTGTTTTTCAAACGTACATTTTCTCAGTAACTACTCTTTTCTCTCACGCGGTTACTTTGAGTATTTCTTGAGTGACTTGTGCAAATTTTGAACACACACGGAAATCTAATCACTATGACTCCCTATTTATATACAATCGAAATAACTGTCACTGTAGCGAGCGATTTTGGACGCGGTTCTTAAGCGCTGGTCGCTCTCTGCGGTTGAGCTTTAACTACAGGTCGATTCATTTTTTATCCTATTGTGAGCTGAATAAGGAAGGGAAATAGATGTCTCTAATTAACCCTGCTTTGCATACTGAATTTAAACAGCGGTCTGTTAGGTTACGATTGCTATCAATATGGGGGGCCTTTGTACTGGTTATTTGTATTTTCGCCAATACTGTTTTCTTTCTTTTCATTTTGACAGAAGGTTTCTGGCGGGGAACAAGGATTAGGATGTTAGGACTGATGCTTTTTGATGTGAGAGTATGGGATTTAGTTTTTTTTGTTGATTGTGCTCACTAAGATCTTTTCTTTCGATCTTATGCCTACGTATTCCCGTTTACCGAAACAGGGAAATCAGAGCGTTCGTAGTTCCTCCTATTCTATGGGAGGAAATGGGTGTTTTTGGTGTCTTGTTCAAAGCCCAAGACGTGAAGCGAAAGGGGATTTATATCTTGTTCAAAGCCCAAGATGTGAAGCTGAAGGGTTTATTTTTATCTTGTTCAAAGCCCAAGATGTGAAGCTAAAAGGTCTCAACTTTAGAGAGAATTTGTCATCTCTAAAGAAGGGTTTGTCTGTCACAACTGTTGGGTGACTGGTTATAAAGGAGAATTACTTTAACCGGGATACGCGGATCCGGCAATGCCATAATTTCCTTTATAGGGGATTTTAACCTGGAGGATAAGACTTTAACTCAGTGTAGAGCAATGCTATCTTTCCTTAGGAATTTCTCATGCTAAAAGAGGGACAGTGGCATGGATAGACATGATCCAGAGGCTTGCCGCTTACAGCAATTAGATGAAGGGGAAGGAGTGGTTGATGTTTGTGTACTGTGAACGAGGCACAGCTTTGATGCTAAAAGGTTGATTGGATCAACCAGTGGTTTTCTTATACAAAGCCTAAGAGGAGGCTAATATGTGTCTCGTACAAAGCCCGAGAGAGAGGCTAAAAGGGGTTGATCCTACAAGAGGATCTTTTATACTCAACAAGAGAATGTTTTTGTATCTCATGCAAAGCCCGAGATGGAGGCGAAAAGGTTTTGACCAGACGATGGAGTCTTTTGGTGTCTCGTATAAAGCCCAAGATGAAGGCTATTTGACTCAACAAGAGAGTTTTTTGTATCTTGTACGAAGCCCGAGATGGAGGCTGTTGTCTGTTTGGCTCAATAAGAACCTTTTTGTATCTCGTATAAAGCCCGAGATGGAGGCAATAAGTTTGACTCAACAAGAGAGTCTTTGTATCTCGTACGAAGCCCGAGATGGAGGCGAAAGGGGTGATTGACTCAACGAGGGAGTCTCTTTTGTGTCTCGTATAAAGCCCGAGAGAGAGGCTAAACGCTGTTTGACTCCGCTGGGGAGGATCATTGTACAAAGCCCAAAAGGAGGCTATTGTAACTATTTCAGTTAAGTGACAGGTCCAGTATACTGATTTTGAAGAGAAAATCAGTTCTTATATGAGCAACACTGTACTCAGGGATTTGATTCGAGGATCAGGAATATTTCCTTTTCTTTGAGGAAACGGGAAATCCAAAGGGTATTGAGACTGTCCGAGTCTACGGGTTTTCTTCCTATTTAACGAAGGGGTCACTTGAGAATGTCTTTGAGACTCAAGGAGATTAGACCATCCAAGTCTAGAGTATCATCTTTCGTACTATGCTTTGAGAAACAGTAGTAGACTCTTTGAAAGGACTGTTCTATGCAGATGACTAAGTTCTGTTCCTATACCTCTAGGAGGTCGTCGGGACAATTTGTACGAAGCCCAAGAGGAGGCTGAAAACTTTTAAGAAGCCGACGGGTCCTTGTACTAAGCCCAAGAGGAGGCTATCATTCCCGGAGGAAGAGATCATTATACGAAGCCTAAGAGGAGGTTGTGAATACTCCTAAGAAGCCGTAGGGTCCTTGTACTAAGCCCAAGAGGAGGCGGGGTTGCTTTTAGGAAGCCTGTGGGTCCTTGTACGATGCCCAAGAGGAGGCTGATGCTTTTAAGAAGCCGATGGGTCCCCAAACCCCGATAAATTCAAGGCAAGCTATTCACAAGGAATAGATCAAGTCAGGAAAGTTCGAGAATTTGGAAGAAACTCAAGAGATGCCATTCACGGAGAAAAGATCATCTCTGGGGAGTAGAGTTTCTTGACAAGTGCTTTTAAGAAGCCTGTGGGTCCCCAAACCCCGAGAAATTCAAGGCAATGCTATTCACCGAGAATAGATCAAAGTCAGGAAAGTTCGAGAATTTGGAAGAAACTCAAGAGATGCAATTCACGGAGAAGAGATCATCTCTGGGGAATAGAGTTTCTTGACAACTTCTATGAGTGACAGTCTATGAAAGGGTTCACAGAGAATGCTGCCTTTCATATCTCCATATTGTTTAACCCCAAGAGGAAGGAAGACTGTGTCTGGTAATCCTATGGGGATCTAGTTTTGAATATTTCTAAGAGTGATTGAAATGACTTTACCTAGTGCTAGACGTAGTTGCCGGGGAAACTCTAAATATCTATACTATTATTACACAGTTGATATGAGTTTATGAAAGAAGACTTACAGCGAAACAGCCCCACAATATAGTTATATATATATATGAGTTTATGAAAGGAGACTTACAGTGAAACAGCCCCACAATACAGTTATATACATATGAAAGCGGTAAATGAAAGCGGGTAAACACTTACTCGGTTGTAGAGCTTCCATGCTGTTTGGTTAGTTGTTCAACAAAGAAAGATTGAAAACAACAGTATATTCAAAATCAAAGGAGAAAGTGCTTTGAAAAAGAAAGATTTGGGGCTTACAGCTCAAGGAGAGGCCCAGGGTTTTATCAGTGAGCGCACTGTTTGAATTTGTACAGAGGGACTTATACAAGTGACTGAGGCCCAAAAAGGTTTTCTGTACAAAGGGATGTGTCTTACACTCTCTCAAGAGGCCCAAAAGGTTTTAAAGAAAAAGAGTGGGGCTTATAACATGAGGGTAGGCCCAATTGATTTTTCTGTTTAAAATGGCGATCGCGCCGAGGTTTTCTTTTAACGCAGAGGGACTTATACAATAAGTGAGGCCCAAAATTGTTTTGGTTAAAAGGGGATTGGGTCTTACACTCTAATAGAGGCCCAAAAAGTTTTTAATGGGTCTTATAGCTCAAGGAGAGGCCCAGTTGTTATTTTTTAAACATGCGACGATCGCGCCGTTTGTTTTTGACGGTATCGGGACTTATACAATACACTGAGGCCCAAAAATGATTTGGTCAAAAAAAAAGGATAGGGTCTTACACTCTATTAGAGGCCCAAAAAGTTTTGAATGGGTCTTATAGCTCAAAGAGAGGCCCAGGTTTGTTTTTCAACGAATGATGATCGCGTCGAACTTTTTGAAATACAACGGGACTTATACAATAAGTGAGGCCCAAAGTGGGTTGTATTTACAAAGGGTTGGGTCTTACACTCTATTAGAGGTCCAAGAGTTTTGAAAAAGTTTGATGAGGGTTGAATTAATCAAAAACCCTAATTTCATTTTTTAAAGGGCATTTTTCAAAGAAAAATCAAGTAAAAAATGATAAAAATATCAAATAAAATCATTAATCATGTTATAAATAATGATTAAGGTTTATGAAAAAGTATTTTATCCACATGAATAATTAAAATAATTTTGGTTTTAAAAATCAAGAAAAAGAAATCATTTTAAAAGAATTTAAAACAATATTTTTGAATATATTAAAAATATATCAAATAATAATATTTTTTGTGATTTTTTGGTGGATTAAAATATTATGGAGTATGAATAAAAAGTGTGTAAAACAGATTTGGAAAATGATAATTTTTGCTATGTGAAAGAATTGGTTGAGTTTTGAAGATAAACTAAGAAAAAGAGGAAAGATGTCACAACATCTCATTCGACATCTTTCATGAGTTTTCAACATCTTTTTTATCAAACTTCCAACACCCATAACTTTCTCAAATCTCAATGGTTTGAGACAAAATTTATATGCATCTGGCCCAGAATTTCACAAAGAATCCAATGGTGGTGGTAGTTTTTTCAGATCACACTCCCTTCTCAAAACCCGATAGTGGTTTTGAAAAGGACCTATAATTGCATTTTCTGTGCTACACTTTGATACAGGCATGGATTACATGGTGAATTAGCCCAAACGCAACATATACAACATGTATGAGATGTGTATGATCAGTGGACTTTAAAGCAATGCATGATTTCAAGGATTCCAAGTTGTGATGCTTACCTCTTTTTGAGTTTTTTTGGAGTTTTTGTGCAATCTATCAAGCCTCTTGTTCCAGAAATGATTTGATGCTTTAGACACACTCAAATGATCCCTTAGAAGCTTTTAGGATGATTGGAATCAACTGGTACCTGCAAAAACACAAACTGTCCCTTTCTTGCAAAAGGGGTTAAAAGTGACCAAAATACCAACTCTCTCAAATGGTATTCCAGATGTTGGAAACCATTTGGGACAGTTCAAGGATGATATTTGGAGTATGCTTGAGGTTTTATCTGGTTTGGAAAGTGACTGAATCAAGACATGGCTTGAAAAATGCAAAAAAGTGCCATTTTGAGGTTTTGAGAAGTGACTTTGTGATTTTGTGATTACAGGTCACTTGTGATAGTTTGCACAGCTTACATATGATATATATGAGGTGTGTGTGTGATTAGTTTGAGTGGAATTGCTCTCTAATTCAAAAAATCAGAATTACTTGCTTTGGAAGGCAAATTTGAGGTGAAAGAAGAGATTTTGAGGAAAGCATCTGTTTGATGGCTTTGGTGTACTCAAACTGAACACTAATGAGCTCTATTTATAGTAGAGCAAGTTTGTTTTCGCAGCAACAGTGAATGGCAACTGCAGCAGAGGTTTGGCCAATGTTGTCCAATGAAAATCCAAGTCTCCTCTAGCCATTGACTAGAGGTTAGAGCACAGAGCTTTAGTTCCCTACTTGTTGGAGGAATCTTGACTGAATTCAGTTGCAAATGTGTCAGTCCATGCCACCTCTAAGCATCTATTAAATGCTCCAATCCAAAATTGGAGTCTTGCCCCTCTTTTAGGGATTTTTAGGAATAGCATGCTACTTCTTGTTCCAAGGACTTTGGAGGCTTGGCTCAGTGATTGTCCCCTTTAGATTTGATCCTCAGAGGTGTCCAAAGTGATGACAAGGCTTGGAAATTCGTGTGGCACAAGAAGTGTGCAAATCTGTCCTGAAACATGTCTTAAAAATCAGCTGCAGCAAGCCCTGTTGTAAAATTCATAACTCCCTGCTCGAGTATGCTACATGGACGTTCTAGGACTTTCTGGAAAGCTTAGATGACGTACTTCAACTTTGATGTTTGACTTTGGTCTTGGTTCAGCTTGCAAAGTCATCAAAAATGGTCTTGAACTTGTGTAGTCAAATCTGTCCTAAAAGCTGTCATGAAAATTCTGCTTTATCAATGCTTTTTGCGAAAATCATATCTCCCAGCTCGAATATGCTACAAGGACGTTCTAGGACTTTCTGGAAACCTGAGATGACGTACTTCAACTTTCATGTTTGACTCCAGACCTGGTTCAACTTGGATCATGGAGAAAAATGTCCTTGAAGTTGGGGCATTCTTGCTGAAAAAATATTAATGATATCCTATGCAATGTCAGAACATTGGACATTAAGAATTCCCAACTTTGATCACTTATATCTTTCAATCCTTATGATATTTTGAGTTGATTCCCTCTACAATGTTGAAGTATCAAATACCCTCTTTAAAAGTAGCTCTTACTCAAAATCAATGGATGTTTGGATCAATAGTTACAACCTTGAAAAGTTGTGCACTTGAACATGATTTTAACTTAGAAAAAATTTCTAAGTTTCTTTCAATTTGATCAATTTTGCAATTTTGCGTGATTTCTTGATTTAAATTTGATCAAATTAAATCATCCATCATATTTTCTTGAGTAATTGCTTGTGAAGGTCAAAGTTGACCAAAAGTCAAACTTTGACATTTTGCGTCAGTTGACTTTGTATTAGATGAACTTGAGGCTTGATCCACTTGAAATGTTGCACTCTTGTGCTTGATTCTTGAGGTGGGAGTCCTCTTGATCCTTTATGGATGTTTAATAGGTTAGACAAGTTGAAGATCATGTCATTCCTTGATCGATCCTTTGTCTAAGGCTCTGAGAGGGCTTGAAACCCTAAACTTGATTATAGTGAATGCTCAACAATTCCTTGAGGAGATTGATGAGGCATAAAGGTACATCCATATTGTGATGATGATTTGCACAATGATGGTAAATCTTAGTGGTCAAAATTTGGGGTATGACAAATGCCCCTATTTAATCTTCTTGGACCCGAAGGTGTGAATGACGAAGGTATTCGGGCATTCGGGGTGCAAGAGGATTAAATATCGGAATATCCGAAATTTTGATGATGGTTACGAATGGTAGCTTACGCATTCATCTTCTTTAGCTAAGCGATGATACTTAGAAAAGGTAAATTTCCCCTCGATCCTGGTCTTCAGCCAAGGAGTTGGTCTCAGTTTTCTTTTGAAATAAACCTCCCCTCGATCCTGGTTTCCTACCAAGGAACTGGTCTTAGTTGAAATAAACCTCCCCTCGATCCTGGTATCCCACCAAGGATCTGGTCTCGGTTTCTGATATAAACTTCCCCTCGATCCTGGTTTCCTACCAAGGACCTGGTCTTAGTTGCTGAAATAAACTTCCCCTCGATCCTGGTTTCTTACCAAGGAATTGGTCTCAGTTTCTTTTGTAAATAAACTTCATTGACAAGGGACGCTATTCGTAGCGGTTTTCCTCAAACTTCTCGCCGAATTTTCCTGGGGAGATGCCATTTGACGAAAAAAATTTGATGTCAGAGTTGCTAGGGAACCCAGTCGTTTGAGTTGTAGAGTTGCACAAACTTCTCTGTTGGAGACACCATTTGTCGACTCTATCTGGGGAAAGCGAGTCTCTTGAGAGGCTGCTTCTGCGTGGGATCTTACATCATACTTTTCTCGGGATCTTCCTGGAGAAATACCATATGATGGGGTCCAATTTTGGGGTGCCGATGACTTTTTCATCAGCGGTCTTTTCGGAGCGAAACTGGCATGCTGCCGAATCTCTAATTACGAGGCTTTCTCTGTGGATTTTCCTTAATTCGGGAAAGCAAGGATATCATCTTCAATGGCGAAGAGTGATGCTGACTGAAAGTTCCTCTGGTTTTTCATAGGTTCAAGTTATCAAAGTGGTCAAGGGCCAACTTCCTTCCAAAAATAAACTGGAGGCGAGGTTGTTCAAACGCAGCGTTTCCTGACGAGGCAAGAACTGACAACTCGATTGAGAGAACTTTTATCACTAGGGGACAAGACCGACTAGAGTGATAGTGATGCAATATGAAATGTAAATGCAAATCAATAATGCATGATGTATGTATGTATATGCTGACAAAACTGACGCGACACAGAAACTAAAAGATGAACATGACTGGATAGGCAACCATCACGGGGGCGAAAAAGTATCGCTGGTTCAAGATAGCAATTCCACCTTGCTTAGGAGAGATAGTCCCTGTTGGGAGCTATGTTGGCCGGGCTTAGGAGATAAGAACTCGGCCGAGGGTATCAGATGGGAAGGCTGCATCTCATACAGTTGATCCTTCGTTCAGGCATACTGGCCTAGAAGGAGTACTTTGATTCTGCACTTTGAAGTTCGCTTACTTCTGGAGAAGCGGTTGATGTTCCTTTGATGTTCAACAGTCAAAAGAAATTGCCGACTTTATTAAAAAGCAGAAAAAGTTTTAACAAGTAAATTCATTTTTGTTTTATTTCAAGAATCGTTAATCATGTTAAAATGTCGTTCTGTAAAGGTAAAACAAATAAGAATTACAAACAAAAGCACAAGGGCTCAAATTTTATTGATAAGATGGAGATCAACCAAACGCGTGATTCCAAAGAGTATATACAAAGTTTGAAAATGGTAATTTATAGGGAAAAGGGCTACGTTGAAACATAACGACCACTATCCTTCTACCAACTTTGAATTCGGGGCATCCTGAGCTTCTGTCGAAGATGACCTTGACTGGAGTTTTCTGACGGATGATGTAACTGCTGCTGCTGAGGGACTTGCCCCTGTTGAACATAGTTACTTGCCATTATCCCTAATTTTTGCCTGGATTGTACTATGATGTTTCCAATCCCCCGGGATGATTTTTTTTATTTATTTTTTCTCTAACTTTTGCCTGGACCACCCTTTCGGGTTTTCAATCCACCGGGACGTTTTTTTTTTAGTTTAGGCGAAGTATTTCTTGACTACATCAACATTTGTGGGGTAGGAAAATTCCTCTCCATCCATGGTTGTGAGTCTCAAGGCACCGCCTGAGAAAGCTTTCGTGACCACATAGGGGCCATCATAATTCGGAATCCATTTGCCCCGGGAATCAGTGAGAAATGATTGTATCTTATTGAGTAGTTTGAACATTGGCGTGCATGTCGCGGTCATAAGGAATATAAATCTGGAGATGTAGTTCAAACGTCCCAGGAATCCCCTGACTTATTTTTCAGTTTTCGGAGAAGGCATTTCTTGAATGGCCTTGACCTTGTCAGGATCAACCTCAATTCCTTTCTGGCTGACGATGAACCCTAAGAGTTTCCCCGAACGGACACCGAAGGTGCACTTGTTGGGATTCAAGCGGAGTTTGTACTTTCACAAACGCTCGAATAGTTTTGACAGGTGGGTCACATGCTCTTCTTCTGTTCTAGATTTAGCAATCATATCATCGACATATACCTCGATTTCTTTGTGTATCATGTCATGAAACAGAGTAGTCATGGCCCTTTGATAGGTTGCCCCGGTGTTCTTCAAACCAAACGGCATTACCTTGTAACAAAAGGTACCCCATGGGGTAATGAACGAAGTTTTCTCCATGTCTTTCGGCGCCATTTTGATCTGGTTATAGCCCGAGAATCCATCCATGAAGGAGAAAATTTTGAACTTTGTTGTGCTGTCTACCAGCATGTCAATGTGTGGTAAAGGAAAGTCGTCCTTTGGACTTACCTTGTTTAGATCCCTGTAATCAACACACATTCTGACCTTTCCGTCCTTTTTGGGAATGGGTACGATGTTGGCTAACCATTGAGGATATTCAGATGTAGCGAGGAAACCTGCGTCAATCTGTTTCTGTATCTCCTCTTTGATTTTGATGGCCATGTCCGGGTGAGTGCGTCTCAACGTTTGCTTTACGGGCGGACATTCCGATCTTAACGGTAAATGATATTCCACGATGCTGGTATCCAACCCTGGCATGTCCTGATAGGACCAAGCGAATACATCGAGGAATTCTTTGAGAAGCTTTATCAAACTCTCTTTGGCAGTTGGACTGAGCAGTGCCCCAATCCTGATTTCTTTTCTCTCTTGCTCTGAACCCAAGTTTATCGTTTCCAACGGTTCTTTGTGAGGTTCAATGGACCTTTCCTCTTGTCTGAGTAGTCGGGAGATCTCTTCTGGAATTTCGTTGTCATTTTCTTCTTCAGCCTCGAATACCGGGAACTCAAAGTTGGGAGAAGGCATCGGATCGTATGTTTCAACGGGGTTTAAAACAAGCAATCTGCATGACATGATGATTCGTGTTTAGAAGATATAGAGAAAATGCAAGTGTGTGCAGTGTTTTATTTTACTGCTTGTTTTTATTTTTAATTGTTTTTTAGGATTACCATTTTCTGAAAAAACAAAAAGAGAAAGCAGCAATTAATGCGGAAATTACAGAACGACGTTATTTTATTAATGAACAAGTCGATCCTTGAAACTACAGCCCTATAAAACAAAACTCTGTCGCTTTGGGTGAAGCGAAGGGGGATAATTTACAGAAAGCGAGCCCTATCAAAACATCCGTTTCACCTGGGCAGGGTGAAAGGTTAAAGATGGCAATTACTTTGATTGATGAACGATCTTCAGAACATCGACGGCAACCCTTGGCGGTGAACTCCTCGGTGAATCACAAAGTCTGGCACCTTCCTTGATTTGTCTTCAAAAATGACGCTGATTTCTAGTGGAGTAGGATCATTGGAATCTGTCTCCCAGGCAGAGTTGTCGTAGGAGAATTCCTCAGTTGTATTTTGCATAGCATTTGTGCTCTCAGCTGTATCTCCCCATCCAGTTGGCTGGATATCTTTGAGCCTAATACGAGAGCTTTCGGGAGCGGTGTACTTGACCATATAGTCGAATTTTCCATTCGGTTGTCCCAAGGTGTCCCAAACTTCTTTGGAACTGGAGGAGTCATCTTTCTCGATAACGTTGACCTCAGGAAAAGCATAGTTGATGAATTCAAGTCCTACAAACGTTGCAAATTCATCGTCATGTTGAGTAGTTTTCGAATGACCTGAGTGTTGATCCCATGACATGGTGGGGACACAGGTATTCTGTTCAATGATGCTTAGCTGAGTTTCATTACTCGGCTGACTTTCTTGCCCCAAGTTTCCTGGATAAGGTTGCCACATTGGCAGACCATCCATTGGGCCATAGTAGTTGTAGTCAAAATTGTCTTTCATCGGAGTGTCTTCCTCTAATGAATTTGGTGGAGCACGACATCCTTCCGGATCACAATCCCCGTATATCATTTTGATGTCTGACCTGGGTATAAATCTCAGACTCTCTGCAGGAAAGCAAAAAGGAGTTTGCGTTTCATCCTGAGACATATAACCGTCCTCGTTAAGGTAGGACTTCCATTCTTCATCCATGTCAGAGGGATCTTCCTCATTGATAGCATGTACTGCTTGAGACACTGGGTGAAGGAAACCTCGACTGTGGTGGAAGTTTTGAAGGGGATGAAGACTTTCATCGTTGGCAGCTGTCGGGGTACAGGTTGCAGAAAAACCGAGACCCTTCTTTGTTTTATTGTCAATAGGAATGACAAGCTGTCCCCATCCGGTCGTATCGGTACTCTCGACCGCTTTGATAGCATCTTTGTATGAGGAAATCGAGGTTCCTCCTTGGAACTGATTGTCTTTGCTCACCGATAGTGCTTGGAACTGCGTTCCAATAACCTCCTCGGGTTCTACACAAGTAGATGATGATAAGTTGCTTACAAGCAAGGCTTGTTCTCCACAGACTGTGACAAGTTGATCGTTCTGAACAAACTTTAGCTTTTGGTGGAGGGTTGAAGTAACCGCTCCAGCCTGGTGTATCCAAGGTCTTCCTAATAAATAACTGTATGTTGCCCGGATGTCCATGACCTGGAAAGTGACTTGGAAAGTGTGAGGACCGATAATTATGGGAAGATCAACTTCGCCGATAACTGTTTTTCTGGATCCGTCGAATGCTTTGATGACGACCTCGCTGATTCTCATCGGGGGGCCCTTGAATGATAATTGCATCAAGGTGGACTTCGGCATAACATTCAGGGCTGACCCTGTGTCTACCAGTACGCTGGCTAAAGCATCGTCCTGGCAGTTAACTGTGATATTGAGCGCCATGTTATGACGGCGACCCTCTTCAGGTAACTCCTCATCACTAAATCCTAAATTGTTGCAAGAAGTGATGTTAGAGACAATACTATCGAACTGTCTGATTGTTACATCCTGTTCCACAAAGGCTTGCTCCAAGACTTTCTGTAGAGCCTCCCTGTGGGCTTCTGAACTGAGTAACAGTGATAATACCGAGATCTTTGAAGGAGTCTGTAACAGTTGATCGACAATGTTGTATTCACTCCTTTGGATGAGCTTCAGCATCTCATCATTATTTTTCGAAAGGCCGGGATTACTGGATTGACCGACTGATGGATCAGGAGCTTCTGTCTGAAGTTACTTTTCTTTGTTAAGTTCTCCAACCCCTCGGTTGAAGATTCTACCACTCCGTGTTACTCGACTGATGTCTACAATGTTCACAACGGAGGGTAATGGAATTTCCTTTCCATTTTCAACTGTCGTTGCACCGTATTTGTAAGGGAGAGCCTTAGCTGATTCATACAGTAATGGTCCCGGCAGATAGATGACTATGGGAACCTTCTGATTTTTCTGACCATCGTAAGTAATCTCGATCCGTTCCAGGTTGGGAACTTTAGATTCGTCAAGTAGAGGGATGATGGCAAAAACATCCCTGGTCTGGTGACGACCAGAGATGGTGACAACATCCTCAACTTGATCGGCAAGGTAATTCGGCGTCCAGTTGATGGGTCCAGAACCCGGATATGGACGAATTTCTCCACGATCCACCTGACCCTGAAGAGCCGCTCGCACAAGGTAACACCCTTGGTTACTTTCCGAATAGACGCTACATCGGTCGTAATTATGTGGTGGCACCTGGCCATGCCCACTTTGAATACAATGTAACCTCACTAGGTTAGCTTTCACAGATCGGACATCCTGACTTTGACGACGAGTAGGATTCCTGTTATTGATACTAGTCTGCTGAGTATCTTCATCCATATAGATTGGCATCCACCAGTGATTTAACAAGTGCTGGAGTACTTCCTGGACAAGGGTACAACCTCGACCGTTTTCGCAACCTGCTTTACAGCTTTGATAATCATGTGATATTAAGAATCCGAGTCGGACCTGCTCAGCATGTACCTCTACCAGGTTGGTATTCATCAAGCGAATATCGACGATCTGAACCATGTTGATCTGATAAGGGTTCCTATCATGGTAGTCTTGGATCCATCCAAGATCCATCTGACGCTGGAGGGCCTCCTGTATGAAAGAGCATCCCTGTTTGTTTACCGAGCAAGTCAGACAAGAACTGTAATCGTGTTGTGGCAGATTATGATACTGGCTTTGCCTTGAGTGCATTGCCACCAAGTTATCATTCATTACACGGATATCGTGGTTATGAATGATGTTAGAATTTGTGTAGACCATGTTAACTCCACGAACTCGGTGCTCTTGGATCCATCCGAGATCCATTTGTTCCTGTAGAGCTGCTTGCACTACAGAACATCCTTGATTACTCTTAGAGCAGATATCACACTGATGATAGTTATGAGGTGGCACATGGCCATATCCACTCTGTCTACAATGCATCTTGACCAAATTGGTCCTCAATAAGAGTACATTGTGAATTTGATAGACGTGTTTAGACTCTCTCTCAATCAGATTGACTGCAGCTTTCTCGTGTTGAGGCAGCGGGTTCGTGAGAACATTAGGATTTGTATCCTTGAAGGATAAGACTCCGTTCCTTACAAGTTTTTGCACGTCAGATTTGAAATTTAGATAGTTCTCAATGTTATGCCCTGGACCTCCTTGATGATAAGGGCATGTCTGATCCACCTTAAACCAAAAAGGCAGATTTTTTGGTACTGTAAGAGGAGATTTAGTCTGAATGTGCCCCTTAGCCAGTAGTAACGGAAATAGTTCTGAGTACAACATGGGTATAGGATCAAACCCTGATGGTCGTGTTGTACGGTTGTTGTTATATGGAGGACGAGCCTGTTGAAGAGGCTGTTGTGTCCTTTGCTGATCAGGTTGGCTCTGTGCAACCTGAGGTTGATACGTAGGAATAGGCGCAGGGCTGATAGCAGGAGTCACAGCTGCTACTGGTTGATACCGACGCCTTTGCTTTCCGAGAGAGATATTCCCAATATCTTGCTCTTTTTTCTTAGGGAGAGCACTACCGTATTTTTTAGTACCGCTCATCGATCCAGTGTCTTTTACCAAACGTCCTTCTCGGATGGCTTCCTCAAGACGTACGCCCATGCCGACCATCTCGGTGAAATCACTGGGCGCACTGGCAACCATTCGGTCATAATAAAATGAGCTTAAGGTCTTTAAGAAGATCTTTGTCATCTCTTTTTCCTCAAGAGGTGGACAAATTTGAGCGGCAATTTCACGCCACCTTTGAGCATACTCCTTAAAGGTTTCCTTGTCCTTTTGCGACATCGATCTGAGTTGATCTCTGTCGGGTGCCATGTCCAAATTGTATTTGTATTGTTGAACGAAGGCAGTACCAAGATCTCTGAATATGCTAAACCTAGCACGGTTTAAACCCGTGTACCATTTGAGTGCGGCACCGGTTAAACTATCCTGGAAGTAGTGAATCAGTAGGTCCTGATTCTCAGTCTGAGCTGACATTCGCCGAGCGTACATCACCAGATGGCTCTGAGGGCAAGAGTTACCCTTGTATTTTTCAAAGTCGGGCACTTGGAATTTGTGAGGGACTTTCACATTGGGGACCAAGCAGAGGTCTGCGGCGTCCTTTCCAAATAAATCCTGACCGTGAATGGCTTGCAGCTCCTTCTACATTTCCAAGAACTGCTCCTGGAATTCATCCATTCGGTCAAACATAGTTTCCTTTTTATCAGTAGGTATCTGTGGAATCTGTCCTTCCGGGACAGTGTGCACCACAGGGGGTGGTACCGTGACTACGGCAGTAAGTCTTGGCGTTTCCCAAAGTCTGTAACCTTCAGGAGTCTTCAGTATGCCCCTGGCATCTTCGCTTTCCCGAAGTTTGTAACCTTCAGGCCCAGTGGCTTCTGTTGTGATTCCCTGATATTTAGTGATCGGTGGAACACATCCTTTCGGGATATAGTTAACAGGCATGCCCCAAGGACGATCTTTCGGTATTTGATACCTAGGATCATATTTCTCCACTATGGGCGTCGAGGTGATCTCTGAGATCACAGTCCTTTGTAGCTGAGCTTCTGCCATGGCTTGCATGTCGTTACGAAGCTTTCTCATATCCTCTCTCAGAGCTTTGATCTCTTCCTTTAACTCTCTGTTTTCTTCCTCAAGATCATCCATCCTTTTCTGACGATTGGCCCGAGTATTATACGAATGAGACAGTTTGACTCTAGAATCGAGACACAAACGTGAGATTCGTAGAGAAGAAGAATGTGTGGTGTGAGAATGATGAATGTAATGATTATATTAATTATTCTTTAGTTTAATCAAAATAAACTCCGACAATTAGATTGCAAATATCAAACAGTGGGGAAATCCCTTTTTATTGAATTCAAAGGATTACAGAAATGGAAATACAGTAGATTACAAGGTGTAGAAACAGAAACCTAAGCTAATGGGTCCCGAGTCCTCTCTGAGGAGAAATCGGGTGCTGATTCTGGTATCTTCCTTTTCTTTGACCGGGGCTCTTGGGCCGTTGTCGGGTTGTCATTCCTTTGCCAGATGAAAGGAGTAAGCAAATTCCTTTGATCATCTTGATTCTCTACAGTATGTTGCTCCAAAATTTCAATCAGAGCATCTTTTTCTTTCAGTAATTGCTGTATTTTGATGAACTCTACATCGAGGGTGCGGTACTTGTTCTTCCAAGACCTTCTCTCCCGTTGAACTTTGTTGAGAGTAACCTGAAGCCTTTCAGTTTCCGTCATGAAGTACATGATAGGTTCCCTCGGCGGAAGAATTCTGTAACGAGGATAAGGCATTTTTAGCTTGAGAGCTCTAGTTTGTACCCAGTGGAGATAAGGCTCCACCGAGACACAGTTTGTTTTTCCTAGAGACTCTCGTCCTTTCTTAAGAACGTGTTTCCAAGCATGCACTATTTCCATCTTTAGTGCTCTGTCGTTTTCTCCTTCCTTGAAGAAAATACCTTCCAAATGAACACCCCGTGGGATGTGTCTCATCGGGTATCCAAATTGACGGCGAACCAATACCAGATGGTAGTTGATTCCTCCTTTAGTTCCTATAAGGGGTACGTTGGGGAAGTTTCCACAACGGTCAATGATCCTGATTCCCTCATAAATCCTATTACACCAATCTATGTCAGAGTTGGTGAGGGACATGATCTTCTGCGACCAACGTAAGGCACTCTTGCAATCCCAAAAAGCAGCAGACTTGGGCAAGTGGGAAATGAACCATTTGTAAAGCAGAGGTACACAGCATGTGATCTCCCCTCCGCTGTACAAATTTACCAAGTGTACAGAATGATACATATCTGCGAGCAAAGTCGGCACAGGATTTCCAATGAGAAAAACCTTAATGGAGTTAATATCGACGAAGTTATTGATGTTGGGAAACAAAAATAACCCGTAGATGAGCAAGACAAAGATGCTTTCAAAAGCAGCCACGTTCCCTATACTGGCAAAATACAGGGCTTTCTTCGTCAAGAACTGGGCTGGTAAACCTTGGATGCCACCCTTAGCGGTCATGTGAGTCCTGACCTCAGACTCGTCCAAATGAATTGCTCTTGCAATGGTCTGATTCTTTGGAATTTCTTCCAGTCCAGAAAATGGAGCTCAATCGGTGATATGTAGATCAATCAGATGAGAATACTCCTTCAGCGTTGGTGCAAGCTGGTAATCCGGGAATGTGAAACAGTGATAAATCGGATCGTAAAACTGAATGAGCGCATCCATGATTCCCTCAATCACACGGACTCTTAACAGAGGTAGCAGACCTCCGTACTTGGCTCTGAAAGCCTCAGGGTTAGTGATCATACTCGCTAACCTTCTCAAATCCTCTAGCTTTGGAACCTTGAAGGTGTACGTATGAGTTCTCCTTCTACCAAAATCCATTAGCGTAATCCTCTTCTCTGATATTTGCAATCACAGTCTTAGTTTAATTTGAAAAACAGAGAGACTAGAAGAGAAGTTTTTTTAATGTTTTAATGTTTTTTAAATGAATGCATGAATGTAGCACACAAAAACATAGAAAAAACATGGGGTCAAAGGGTCGTTGTCATGAAGTCAAGGCTCTACCCATCCCCAAAGGTTTATACTAGGGTGATTTGTGTACCTGTACTCATTATCATCAGCTCCTCCCAGGAAAGCAAAACAACAAGCGGATCGCCAGCGAGTTGTAGAGCAATCTTAGAGTAAATGCCATTCACCGAGAATAGATCACCAGCCTCAAATGAGGGTAGTATCACGTAACAACTATTCCCGATAGTTTCCGCACTACAAAAGGGTTTGGCTCCTCAGCTTCTCAAGCATCACAACCGACCCATTGTCTAGGTGAGAGAATGGTTACATTAGTCACCCTCCACTGAGGTTGATGGTCGACCTCGTCGCCATCACATATCTTAAGTGTATACTCAATCTTTCCACATGCGGCATCACACGCATTCCCATTAGCGGAAAAATAAACACGTATAGCAATTAGGAAAAGCAAGATATATATTTGTCCTAAACATCATAGACCTTTAAAGCCATGAATCCTTAGTTCCTGACAGAAAATGGGTTCCCCGACGAAAGCCCCAATCTGTGGTTTTCACGCAAGTGAAGAGAAAAAAGGTTTGTCCAAGGTTTTCACCTTAAACGTTTAAGAAAGAATTTTAGGCCCCACGGTGAGAGCCATTTTTCTGTTGGCGGCCACCGCCATGAAAATGACTTACCCAAGGTTTAAATTGTAAGAAAGAAAGAACCGGCCCCACGGTGGGCGCCATTTTTCTGTAGCGAGCGATTTTGGACGCGGTTCTTAAGCGCTGGTCGCTCTCTGCGGTTGAGCTTTAACTACAGGTCGATTTATTTTTTATCCTATTGTGAGCTGAATAAGGAAGGGAAATAGATGTCTCCAATTAACCCTGCTTTGCATACTGAATTTAAACAGCGGTCTGTTAGGTTACGAATGCTATCAATGTGGGGGGGGCCTTTGTACTGGTTATTTGTATTTTCGCCAATACTGTTTTCTTTCTTTTCATTTTGACAGAAGGTTTCTGGCGGGGAACAAGGATTAGGATGTTAGGACTGATGCTTTTTGATGTGAGAGTATGGGATTTGGTTTTTTTGTTGATTGTGCTCGCTAAGAACTTTTCTTTCGATCTTATGCCTACGTATTCCCGTTTACCGAAACAGAGAAATCAGAGCGTTCGTAGTTCCTCCTATTCTATGGGAGGAAATGGGTGTTTTTGGTGTCTTGTTCAAAGCCCAAGACGTGAAGCGAAAGGGGATTTATATCTTGTTCAAAGCCCAAGATGTGAAGCTGAAGGGTTTATTTGTATCTTGTTCAAAGCCCAAGATGTGAAGCTAAAAGGTCTCAACTTTAGAGAGAATTTGTCATCTCTAAAGAAGGGTTTGTCTGTCACAACTGTTGGGTGACTGGTTATAAAGGAGAATTACTTTAACCGGGATACGCGGATCCGGCAATGCCATAATTTCCTTTATAGGGGATTTTAACCTGGAGGATAAGACTTTAACTCAGTGTAGAGCAATGCTATCTTTCCTTAGGAATTTCTCATGCTAAAAGAGGGACAGTGGCATGGATAGAGATGATCCAGAGGCTTGCCGCTTACAACAATTAGATGAAGGGGAAGGAGTGGTTGATGTTTGTGTACTGTGAACGAGACACAACTTTGATGCTAAAAGGTTGATTGGATCAACCAGTGGTTTTCTTATACAAAGCCTAAGAGGAGGCTAATATGTGTCTCGTACAAAGCCTGAGAGAGAGGCTAAAAGGGGTTGATCCTACAAGAGGATCTTTTATACTCAACAAGAGAGTGTTTTTGTATCTCGTACAAAGCCCGAGATGGAGGCAAAAAGGTTTTGACCCGACGATGGAGTCTTTTGGTGTCTCATATAAAGTCCGAAATGAAGGCTATTTGACTCAACAAGAGAGTTTTTTGTATCTCGTACGAAGCCCGAGATGGAGGTTGTTGTCTGTTTGGCTCAATAAGAACCTTTTTGTATCTCGTATAAAGCCCGAGATGGAGGCAAAAAGTTTGACTCAACAAGAGAATCTTTGTATCTCGTACGAAGCCTGAGATGGAGGCGAAAAGGGTGATTGACTCAACGAGGGAGTCTCTTTTGTGTCTCGTATAAAGCCCGAGAGAGAGGCTAAATGTTGTTTGACTCCGCTGGGGAGGATCATTGTACAAAGCCCAAGAGGAGGCTATTGTAACTGTTTCAGTTAAGTGACAGGTCCAGTATACTGATTTTGAAGAGAAAATCAGTTCTAATATGAGCAACACTGTACTCAGGGATTTGATTCGAGGATCAGGGATATTTCCTTTTCTTTGAGGAAACGGGAAATCCAAAGGGTATTGAGACTGTCCGAGTCTACGGGTTTTCTTCCTATTTAACGAAGGGGTCACTTGAGAATGTCTTTGAGACTCAAGGAGATTAGACCGTCCAAGTCTAGAGTTTCATCTTTTGTACTATGCTTTGAGAAACAGTAGTAGACTCTTTGAAAGGACTATTCTATGCAGATGACTAAGTTCTGTTCCTATACCTCTAGGAGGTCGTCGGGACAATTTGTACGAAGCCCAAGAGGAGGCTGAAAACTTTTAAGAAGCCGACGGGTCCTTGTACTAAGCCCAAGAGGATGCTATCATTCTCGGAGGAAGAGATCATTATACGAAGCCTAAGAGGAGGCTGTGAATACTCCTAAGAAGCCGTAGGGTCCTTGTACTAAGCCCAAGAGGAGGCGGGGTTGCTTTTAGGAAGCATGTGGGTCCTTGTACGATGCCCAAGAGGAGGCCGATGCTTTTAAGAAGCCGATGGGTTCCCAAACCCCAAGAAATTCAAGGCAAGCTATTCACAAGGAATAGATCAAGTCAGGAAAGTTCGAGAATTTGGAAGAAACTCAAGAGATGCCATTCACGGAGAAAATATCATCTCTGGGGAGTAGAGTTTCTTGACAAGTGCTTTTAAGAAGCCTGTGGGTCCCCAAACCCTGAGAAATTCAAGGCAATACTATTCACCGAGAATAGATCAAAGTCAGGAAAGTTCGAGAATTTGGAAGAAACTCAAGAGATGCAATTCACGGAGAAGAGATCATCTTTGGGGAATAGAGTTTCTTGACAACTTCTATGAGTGACAGTCTATGAAAGGGTTCACAGAGAATGCTGCCTTTCATATCTCCATATTGTTTAACCCCAAGAGGAGGGAAGACTGTGTCTGGTAATCCTATGGGGATCTAGTTTTGACTATTTCTAAGAGTGATTGAAACGACTTTACCTAGTGCTAGACGTAGTTGCCGGGGAAACTCTAAATATCTATACTATTATTACACAGTTGATATGAGTTTATGAAAGAAGACTTACAGCAAAACAGCATCACAATACAGTTATATATATATGAGTTTATGAAAGGAGACTTACAGTGAAACAGCCCCACAATACAGTTATATACATATGAAAGCGGTAAATGAAAGCGGGTAAACACTTACTCGGTTGTAGAGCTTCCATGTTGTTTGGTTAGTTGTTTAACAAAGAAAGATTGAAAACAATAGTATATTCAAAATCAAAGGAGAAAGTGCTTTGAAAAAGAAAGATTTGGGGCTTACAGCTCAAGGAGAGGCCCAGGGTTTTATCAGTGAGCGCACTGTTTGAATTTGTACAGAGGGACTTATACAAGTGACTGAGGCCCAAAAAGGTTTTCTGTACAAAGGGATGGGTCTTACACTCTCTCAAGAGGCCCAAAAGGTTTTAAAGAAAAAGAGTGGGGCTTATAACATGAGGGTAGGCCCAATTGATTTTTCCGTTTAAAATGGCGATCGCACCGAGGTTTTCTTTTAACGCAAAGGGACTTATACAATAAGTGAGGCCCAAAATTGTTTTGGTTAAAAGGGGATTGGGTCTTACACTCTAATAGAGGCCCAAAAAGTTTTTAATGGGTCTTATAGCTCAAGGAGAGGCCCAATTGTTATTTTTTCAACAGGCGACGATCGCACCGTTTGTTTTTTACGGTATCAGGACTTATACAATACACTGAGGCCCAAAAATGATTTGGTCAAAAAAAAGGATTGGGTCTTACACTCTATTAGAGGCCCAAAAAGTTTTGAATGGGTCTTATAGCTCAAAGATAGGCCCAGGTTTGTTTATCAACGGATGATGATCGCGTCGAACTTTTTGAAATACAACGGGACTTATACAATAATTGAGGCCCAAAGTGGGTTATATGTACAAAGGGTTGGGTCTTACACTCTATTAGAGGCCCAAGAGTTTTGAAAAAGTTTGATGAGGGTTGAATTAATCAAAAACCCTAATTTCATTTTTTAAAGGGCATTTTTCAAAGAAAAATCAAGTAAAAAATGATAAAAATATCAAATAAAATCATTAATCATGTTATAAACAACGATTAAGGTTTATGAAAAGGTATTTTATCCACATGAATATTTAAAATCATTTTGGTTTTAAAAATCAAGTAAAAGAAATCATTTTAAAAGCATTTAAAACAATTTAAAACAATATTTTTGAATATATTAAAAATATATCAAATAATAATATTTTTTGTGATTTTTTGGTGGATTAAAATATTATGGAGTATGAATAAAAAGTGTGTAAAACAGATTTGGAAAATGATAATTTTTGCTATGTGAAAGAATTGGTTGAGTTTTGAAGATAAACTAAGAAAAAGAGGAAAGATGTCACAACATCTCATTCGACATCTTTCATGAGTTTTCAACATCTTTTTTATCAAACTTCCAACACCCATAACTTTCTCAAATCTCAATGGTTTGAGACAAAATTTATATGCATCGGGCCCAGAATTTCACAAGGAATCCAATGGTGGTTGTAGTTTTTTCAGATCACACTCCCTTCTCAAAACCCGATAGTGGTTTTGAAAAGGACCTATAATTGCATTTTCTGTGCTACACTTTGATACATGCATGGATTACATGGTGAATTAGCCCAAACGCAACATATACAACATGTATGAGATGTGTATGATCAGTGGACTTCAAAGCAATGCATGATTTCAAGGATTCCAAGTTGTGATGCTTACCTCTTTTTGAGTTTTTTTGGAGTTTTTGTGCAATCTGTCAAGCCTCTTGTTCCAGAAATGATTTGATGCTTTAGACACACTCAAATGATCCCTTAGAAGCTTTTAGGATGATTGGAATCAACTGGTACCTGCAAAAACACAAACTGTCCCTTTCTTGCAAAAGGGGTTAAAAGTGACCAAAATAGCAACTCTCTCAAATGGTGTTCCAGATGTTGGGAACCATTTGGGACAGTTCAAGGATGATATTTGGAGTATGTTTGAGGTTTTATCTGGTTTGGAAAGTGACTGAATCAAGACATGGCTTGAAAAATGCAAAAAAATGCCATTTTGAGGTTTTGAGAAGTGACTTTGAGATTTTGTGTTTACAGGTCACTTGTGATAGTTTGCACAGCTCACATATGATATATATGAGGTGTGTGTGTGATTAGTTTGAGTGGAATTGCTCTCTAACTCAAAAACTCAGAATTACTTGCTTTGGAAGGCAAATTTGAGGTGAAAGAAGAGATTTTGAGGAAAGCATTTGTTTGATGGCTTTGGTGTACTCAAACTGAACACAAATGAGCTCTATTTATAGTAGAGCAAGTTTCTCTTCGCAGCAACAGTGAATGGCAACTGCAACAGAGGTTTGGCCAATGTTGTCCAATGAAAATCCAAGTCTCCTCTAGCCATTGACTAGAGGTTAGAGTACAGAGCTTTGGTTCCCTACTTGTTGGAGGAATCTTGACTGAATTCAGTTGCAAATGTGTCAGTCCATGCCACCTCTAAGCATCTATTAAATGCTCTAATCCAAAATTGGAGTCTTGTCCCTCTTTTAGGGATTTTTAGGAATAGCATGCTACTTCTTGTTCCAAGGACTTTGGAGGCTTGGCTCAGTGATTGTCCCCTTTAGATTTGATCCTCAGAGGTGTCTAAAGTGATGACAAGATTTGGAAATTCGTGTGGCACAAGAAGTGTGCAAATTTGTCCTGAAACATGTCTTAAAAATTAGCTGCAGCAAGCCCTGTTGTAAAATTCATAACTCCCTGCTCGAGTATGCTACATGGACGTTCTAGGACTTTCTGGAAAGCTTAGATGACGTACTTCAACTTTGATGTTTGACTTTGGTCTTGGTTCAACTTGCAAAGTCATTAAAAATGGTCTTGAACTTGTGTAGTCAAATCTGTCCTAAAAGCTGTCATGAAAATTCTGCTTTATCAATGCTTTTTGCGAAAATCATATCTCCCTGCTCGAGTATGCTACAAGGACGTTCTAGGACTTTCTGGAAACCTGAGATGACGTACTTCAACTTTCATGTTTGACTCCAGACCTGGTTCAACTTGGATCATGGAGAAAAACGTCCTTGAAGTTGGGGCATTCTTGCTGAAAAAATATTAATGATGTCCTATGCAATGTCAGAACATTGGACATTAAGAATTCTCAACTTTGATCACTTATATCTTTCAATCCTTATGATATTTTGAGTTGACTCCCTCTACAATGTTGAAGTATCAAATACCCTCTTTAAAAGTAGCTCTTACTCAAAGTCAATGGATGTTTGGATCAATAGTTACAACCTTGAAAAGTTGTGCACTTGAACATGATTTTAACTTAGAAAAAATTTCTAAGTTTCTTTCAATTTGATCAATTTTGCAATTTTGCGTGATTTCTTGATTTAAATTTGATCAAATTAAATCATCCATCATATTTTCTTGAGTAATTGCTTGTGAAGGTCAAAGTTGACCAAAAGTCAAACTTTGACTTTCTGCGTCAGTTGACTTTGTATTAGATGAACTTGAGGCTTGATCCACTTGAAATGTTGCACTCTTGTGCTTGATTCTTGAGGTGGGAGTCCTCTTGATCCTTTATGGATGTTTAAGAGGTTAGACAAGTTGAAGATCATGTCATTCCTTGATTGATCCTTTGTCTAAGGCTCTGAGAGGGCTTGAAACCCTAAGCTTGATTATAGTGAATGCTCAACAATTCCTTGAGGAGATTGATGAGGCATAAAGGTACATCCATATTGTGATGATGATTTGCACAATGATGGTAAATCTTAGTGGTCAAAATTTGGGGTATGACAGTCACCAACAGCTATTTCTCCTAATGGTGACAAATGGCAATCTGCATGCATTTGTCAAGTAGATATATTCCACGCGTCCTTTTTCAAAACGGAACTCCCTCATAAATTCTAATTTCAAAACGTCCGTCAAAAGTAGCCTCATCACCAGTCCGTCGAAACATTTCTAATACTTAGAAAAATCTCCAAATATGCTTCTCCAATTAATATTGATCTTCGACTGGTCTTCTTCAAAAATAATCTCCTGTTGAAATATTTTGGTAATTCTTCAAAACCCACTTTAATAAAATCTAGGCATCGAAATTAGCAGCTTACAGAAATTTTTTTGAAAACTAGTGTATTTTGAGAATTTTGTTGAAAAACAGAGGTATTTGGGTAAAAAATTCGAAGATCAACTGTTATCTAAAACTGATGGAGACTTTAAATGTTAATTATCATTTTTCAATGTTATATTTCTTGATTCAGGTCAACGAATATCATTACTCTTGATTCTCCATTTACCCCCCTCCATTTACTCCATTTCATTTCATATATTTGCAATACATGTTAAAATTAAATCTAATAGTTATAACTAAAAACATTAAAATTAAGAGAATAAAAATAAATAAAAATATGAACGATATATCCTTCCTCTTCACGCTCCCACAACTGCACCAACCGGTTATGACTACCACCACCGTCGTCAGTTAAATCCTCGTTCATTCAACAAAAAAAATTTCAATCAACAAAAAGAAAAAAAAAATTCAATCAACAAAAAGAATCCAATGTATTTAAATTGAGTAAGAATCAAATCGGAATAATCCAATAAAAAACTATAACTCCTGTTTAACCATTTTCCTTCTGCAGGAGAATAAATTTTGAACCAGAAAACAATATACATCTAACAACAAAACTGAAGTAACGGGGAGAAAGCGTTACAATCGTAACAGACATACTTTGAGTGGAGAAAATAAATATCAATTGTGACAATTGTTGTGATCAGTAGCAGTGGCGACTGTAGTAGGTGGTGGTGGTGGAATGAGGGGTGATGGTTGAAATTGGTACTGGTGGCGATGGGGAGTGAAGAGGAAGAAGGATGGAATCGACAATAGAACGATTATGTGAAAATAATAAAAGATGTCTTTATTTATTTTTTAATTATAACCGTTAGATTTAATTTTGACATATGTTGCAAATCTATGAAATGAAATGGAATAAATGGAGCGATGGTAAATGAAGCAAAATCGGACTCTTAAATGGATACAATTTTAAAATTTGCTTTTAAAATTTACTATGTACATCTTAAATCTTTACATTAAAGAAAAATAATTTGAAATAAATTTAATATTCATTTACTTTGCCCAAACCTTTCATATTCTAATAATTTTATCTTAATTAATAAATATGGAAATAAAAAATGTAAAGATGCCATAAAAATTATTATCATTGAAAAATTGATAGTTTTGCATAAAAAATAATATGACATAAAAATTATTATAAATAAAAAGAGTACTTTGTTGAAAGAATATTGATGTGTTCCATAAGATAAAATATGTTTTATCTAAATATTTTTTTTAATTTTTTTTAATTTTTTAAATATAACTGTTCAATAATTTAATGTAATATGAAATTAGGTTTTGATAGTTATTAAAATAGTTATTATTTGAGACCATATTTTTGTAGTATTATTAGAATACAACAAATTTCATAAATTTAATGAGGATTTGTTTTGCTTTAAATTGTTATTATCAAGATTTTTATATGTTTTAATGACTTATGTGGATTTTAATTAACTAATATATGATTTTTATTTATCAATTTAATATTTTTGTTTTTATTTATATTTTTGATGACGTCGATCAATTAAAGAAAATAAATTTTGACCAAATTATAACTTATCATTTTTAAAACATCAAATTAAAATAATTATTTGTATTCACATTTTTCCAATAAATGATTCAATATAATATTTGAAATTTCAAAATTTGATGTTTGCTTGAAGTTTTGATATTTTGCTAATATTTATTTAAAATTTTAATAAATTTTATTTTCTCCTAAAATATAAATTATATGAAACGGTAAAATGACTTAAAGATCAAAATATTGAATAATAATAATAATAAGTTCACTATTAATACGAATATTTTTATAAATAATGTCAAAACAAAATTTATATTTATACACAAAAAAAATTGTTGATTCAAATATTTTTATATATGAAAAATATATGAATTCCCCCTTTTTACTCACGTTTGTTAATTTTTCAAAGTTACAGAAACTCATACTCTAAAACATCATATATTTTAATTTTTGAAGTCATAAGATAGAGGTAAGTTCTAATTTTTTTTGTTTTTTGTTTTTGAATAGTTGTGCCATGTAACAGAGTAAGAGACTTATCATAGAGATGATTAACAAGGGATGAGCAGAAGTGTCCTAAATAGGAGGTGTAAATTATGGCTTTCAATATATAAAAAAAATCATAATTTATTATTGGGTAGATCCACACTTAGGCCATCAGATATTTTGGCGTATGAGTGGGTAGGACGAAAACATGTTTGTTTGGATTTGATTGGAATTTCTCAATTGGTGTGACTGAGGATTGGTGATTTTATTATAGGACAAACAACTCTCAAAAGTAATTTAAGTAAAGTAGTCAAACATGAGAAAGTGTGTCTCAACAAATAAACATGTCTTCATACCATTTGTCTTTAATGCTTTTAGTTTCTTAACACAAAAAACAATTGATTTTTTACATAAAGTTCAAAGTTCAAAGTTTATATATATATATATATATATATATATATATATATATATATATATATATATATATATATATATATATATAGTTTTTAAGAAAATTGATTTTCCTATCTAAAAAAAATAACGGTTGAGCTTGTTATTTTTTACCTTCCTGTATAACTTTGATTATTATATATTATTGATGTTAAAAAAGGATAGTGTGCAACATTTGATACCTTTGATGCATGAGAGCTCGCTCTACTTCTTTTTTTTTTGTAAATGTTTGAAAGATAGATTGTCTTTGCAATCTTTGAGGGCTTTCTGGAGATCACGAATTTCGGCCTCAAAGTCTAACCTAGCCTCTCTTTGCATCTCGGTAGATCTATCTACTGTCTTCTACAACTCATAAATGTAGTGTTAGCTCTGTCTAATATTTGCTTTTTGATGTAAGCTCATAATCGGCCCCATGGAGAGCATCTCTAATCCATTCTTTCTTGCCTTCTTCGATTCTGGCTCTCTTATTGTTATCCTTGATATTTTATCCATCTCTTGGCTTTCAATCCTCAAGTATTTGTTCTCTTTGGTGGTCTGTTTAAGCTTGATATGACACTACGAGTTTTCTACCTCAAGTCTCTGCACTTTAACTTTAAGCTCTTCAACCTCTTCGAGAAAAATTAGAGCATGCTCGGGAACTTGTGGGAAAGCTTGGGAATTAAAGATGAATGGTAATTTAATCATTTGAACTCTTTCCTTCACCCATTAGGTGTAGCGTTATCTGGAAATGACATTTCTCTTCACCAACTCCTGGCTTTTTCTGTTGATCTTCAACCAGGCTTTCTTGACCTTCTTCATACTCGGGTTACTTGCCCCAATTTTGTGTAAAATGAATGGCTCAAGATATTGGCTACTTGGAGGGTCATCCATGGGGTATCTTTGTTGCCTCATGGATAATACAGGGTTATAATTAATGCACCTTTGTGTTCCCATTAAGGGAACATTGGGGAATTTCCCACAACTAAAGATGACATCTTTGGTTTCCTAATCTCTCTTTCACCACTTGACTGCACCAGAGGTAAGAAATGCCAACCTTTGAGGCCACTTGAGATCTTTATAGATAAATGGGCCTTCGTTGGGCATGTGTGCCATGAACCATGCATTTAAGAGCGATGCACAACACAAGATAGTTCCACCTTTTTCTCGTGGTGAGTGTGGAGAGCATAGTAGATGCCAGCTAAAAGAAAGGGCACAAGGTTGCATGAGAGGACAACTTCTATAACTGGGTAATCCACGAAGTTGTGAATGTTTTGGAAATGCACAATCCCATAGATCAAGAGAGCAAAAATGCATTGAATGCCTTCTAATTTTCAGCTTTCTCAAACTCAATGGCTTGACCTTCTAGGAACTTATTTGAAAAACCCTTAAAGGTTACTTTCATGTCCCAATTAGCTATCACATCCTTAATATCAACACCCATGGGTAGAGCTATCGTCTTGGGAGTAATATCTTCATCAAACTTGGGAAATGGATTTTGATCCCTTAAAGTCCGGCCCAAGATTTTCTCGACTTCTTCCAAGGTGTGAGCCAATTGTAAGTCTGAGAATGTAAAGCATCCCAGAGGTGGATCATAATACTGAGCTAAAGTGATAATAGGCCCCGAGTCTCCTTTCTCAGTTACTAGATCCAAGATCTTTCCATAGTGAGCCCTGAAGTCCGCGCTTTAACAGGGTCAATTTAAAGATCAACTTCTTCAAGCTTTCAATATTAGGTTCTTTATACTTGAACAAGAAATTGCTTCTTCTTTCTGGATTCATATTTTTTGAATGTTTGCAAATGCTCAAATTCCTGAAATAAATGTTAGACACTAAGAGCTTTGTTTTTTATGCATATGGTATGTGAATGAATGCAATGCAATGCATATTTGATTTTCTTGGGTACATGGTTTCATAGATCCGAGGTACGGATGAATGTGATTGCTTATTCATATATGTTTATCACCAGGTATGATTTAGGACTTGTAAAGGTCCCTGGAGTCATGAATTTGACAAGAATGATTGCCTCTTACGACAAATTACTTTCTGGGCATCAATTCCTTCAAGGGAATCTATTATGGGTGAGCTTCTTGTATCGACCCCATGAGAAATACATCTCGCAGACCATATTACACAACCATCAAGTTCGAGGTTCTAGATATGGTTCCCAGAGTCATGGATTTGCCAAGAATGATTGCCGCTTACGGAAAAATATTTGCCGGACATCAATTCCTTCATGGGAATCTATTTGGGTGAGGTTCTCGTATCTACCTCCATGAGATATACATCTCACAGAACCATACTACACAACCATCATTCGTAGTAGGCCAAATGGGTTCAATGTTCTACAAAAGGTCATTAGAGTCATAAACCCTAGTGAACACATTGAAGCTTATGGCTAATTACTTGCAGGGCAACAATACTCTCAAAAGGATCTACTCTAAGTGAGGTTTACATGCCGACCCTAACGAGAAATACATCTCGCAGACCCGCACTACGCAACCATCGACCTATCTTATGTTTTTCCTCTAGACTCGGGTATAGAGTCTTTACCATATTGTGTTTGAAGCAATAAGAGTATCTAATCCAATACCAATACCACAATGAAGCTATATAGCAGATACACGATATCAATAATATGAAACATAAGAGATGACAAAAGAAAAAGATATAAGAAAGTAAATAAAAAAGCTAACAAACAACACAAACAAACCAAATTAGGCTTGACTATCTTAAGGGTAACCAGGGTCCCCTACAGAGTCGCCAGCTATCGCATCTAAAAAAATACGACCTCACGAGCGTTCAAGTGCTTGCAGAAATGATTGAACCCAGTCACCACCGAACTTTATTTATTCCAAATAAGGAAATAGAAACTATCAATAAAACCCTTAAAAAAAGAAGATGGTCGTCGCAACCAAATTTGGGTTCGGGAGTCAATTATGCAAGGGGAAGTTATTAGCGCCCCTCACATCCGTTATACTCAACGGAAACCATTTAGGTAAAGTTACGATTGAATGTTATCTTATGTTATTTGTTTTCTTTGAGTGATAAAATATTGAAAAGGAAAATAAAAGGGGTCACAAAAAGGTTTTTATTAGGGTGTTTGACAAGTTTGCAGGTCTTGCTCCTACGTATCCTCAGGTACAATAGGGAATTAAAAGCTATGTAGTTATGCATAGAAAACTACATATTGGTTGGTTTGTTTTATTGAACAAACGTTTAGATCACACTCTAGTATTTTAACGTTGTTTGTGCTCGCAATTGGATGCTTAAAGCGTTTGTTTGTATTCGAAGTAGGACAAATTAAACAATGTTTTTTAAAAAGGTTTTTGGCCGCGCGGGGGAAAGAAAATAAGTTTGATGTGTTGAGATTTTTTTATAGGTTGGAAGTGTAACACCCCAATTCCCATATAGCTGATAAATAATACATAATTAAATCAGAGTGAATAAAAAATTTTTTTGACAGAAATAAGGATGCCACATTTGAGAAAAAGATAATCCAACTGCTTATAACTTTGATACAAACACAAAATGGAATGAATAATAACGGGAAACTTTTTCCAACAAAAGAAAAGTTCACTTATGGAATAAAGCGAAACGATCCATAATAGACTTGTTTTACAAAATAAGTTGGTCCATAACATCAAAACATATATTCACATACATAAACATAAATAACACAAGCATTTCCCCCGACTCCCGTGTTACGTATAAGAGCAGACACCAAAGATCTAAGCAAAATGAAGATCTAATTCTTCCACTTGCCTCCACGCCTCTACAGTGGCTAATCTGCACTATGCCATAAAAGCATATTCCAGCAGAAGGGTGAGAAATAACAACTAAATCAAGATTGTATAATAATATATAATCATATAATCACATATATTATTCAACTCACCCACACACCACATGCTAACACATATAGCATACAAAGATATCATATATTCATATACACCAGTTATGACATATATATATATATATATATATATATATATATATATATATATATATATATATATATATATATATATATATATACACACCAACACATCACATATATTCACATTCACAGACATGACATATATTTCTCACACCAAAACACAACATACATTCATATCCACATATATGACATATAAATAACACCTCAAAAGTTGTTCTTCAAGAACCCACCAATTCCTGCAGGAAACATGGATACATCGTTATACTCCCCACTGGGCTCATGATGATCCTGAACAACCAAACATAATAATGTAATACAACTCAATGACATAATGTAATGCAAGTGGTACCATACAACCTGGTTCATTCAATTGAACCCGATTCATAAAAGAATCCGGATAAATCACATACACTCCCACTGAGCAATGATTTATCTCCATACAACTCCACATTGGAGTCCGAACAAATCACATACACTCCCACTGAGCAATGATTTGTCTCCATAACAACTCCACATTGGAGTCCGGACAATACTAGGCACCCATCATGAATTCCCACCTAGCTGTCTCCACCAGACACATCATGAAATGCACGACACAAATGATGCACAAAACATAAGTATAATAACAACTATACCTCTTCACGATCCCCTTGATCACACGTGAGATACATACTCACCGTAATACACGATAAGATTACCATATCTGTCCAATCAATTCAACATAACACCTACATAACAAGAATTATGCACAAAACACATGTATAACAATCAATTATACATTTACATGATCCTCCTGATCACACGTGAGATACATCCTCACCGTAATACACACTAGTATTACTACAACTATTCAATCAATTCATCATAACACATACAATTAAGCAAAATACCTCACGAGGCCTTAATCAGTCAATTATCTAATTAATCCCTCCAATTACATTTTTAACCATTTTTACTACCATTCCTAAATTCAACAAGTTCTGGCACCTATCCCAACCTCTCAGACCAAAAAGGAACCGCATCGGACGCGAAATCAGGAAAGAAATCGCGAAACGGAAAAATTATCCCCTATCGCTGGTCATACGCGTATTGCCCACACTCATACGCGTATTGCCCAATCTCAAACGCGTATTGCCCAGACCCATACGCATATTGCCCAGAGGGTTACGCGTACCATTACGTGTTTCAACAGAAGGCCGTGTGAAAATGGGTTCCATACGCGTAATGCCCTCGTATCGCCCTTGCCATATGCGTATTGCCTTGGCCCTTACGCGTATGGGCAGCGAAACACCCAGAATTTCCTGCATAATTCTGCTACAGGTTTCACTCAATTTCCCTCCAAATCCCATCTAAACATCACTATAATACAAATTAAATACTTAGCAACCTATATATGTCATGTATCAACAATTAGGCACCTTAAATCATGATTTCCACTCAATTTACCATTTTTATCAAATGTTAGAACTCTAACATTTTCAACCAAAATCAAACCAAACAACCATATACACATACATATACAATCGAAATATAATCGGAACTTCTCACCCTTACCCGATTAATCGCGATTGAAACGGAGATTCCTTCAATTTTCGTCTTTCTCCTCTTCTCTCTTCTTCTTCTCTTCTTTCTTTTTTTTTTTCATTCCTTTTCTTCTTACTAACAAATATATATATATATATATATATATATATATATATATATATATATATATATATATATATATATATATATATATATATATATATATAATCCAATATTATATAATATAATCCGATAGGGTAAAATATCTCCAATTGATATTTGTCATCTCAACCCAATTGATCAATTATTAGAGTCACGTTAAATACTCTCTTGAACTAATAATTATTAATTCGTCTCTTTAATAAAATAATTGATCTCTAGTTGCTCACTCTCTCTATTCCCCTTTGCTCAAATATCTCCCAAATGCTCTCCAAATGCGATAAAACATAAACAGCGATACCAAATATATCAGGAATTAAAAGTTAATAAGAAAATATTATCAATTGCAATTATTTTATCTATCAGAGAAATTATCCAATTAACAGGTAAAACTCATTTAATTTACACAATTCACAAAATTCCCATAAATAAAATAAATAAATATGATTAACCAAATCGGGGCGTTACAACTCTCCCCCATTTAGACATTTTCGTCCTCGTAAATATAACTGAGACGAACAACTCCGGATACGACTCTTGCATCCGACTAACCAACAATCATGCCAACAAAAGGCACACCACTAATAACACAAACCGACAACCCACCTTACTAACAGCAACAACAACAACGACAAGATGCAATGCCCATATAATGCACTTGACAACTAACTCACGACTCAAAAAATACCCAAGTTACGAACACACAGTGGTTCACTCTAGAACCAGAACACCACAAGATCGTTCCCCTCACCATAGGTAACACTCCCCTAATTCCCCACATAGGAATTAGCTACACGCACTCGAATCACCACGATTGAAACGAGGCAACAAAAACCACAAGAACATAAAGTTCCACGACACAACTTTATTACAACACTGCTACGATTCACCAATCGAACATATAACCACAACATCCATCTACCTAGTGGCCCATGAATAATATTTAAACCTTTCACTTAACACTTCCATTCTGAAACGTCCAATGGTCTCATCATCCCTACATGTTTCCAATGTTCAACCTATGAACTCTTACAAGTCACACTCGCATATACGAAATGTGCCACATCACGCTTTCGATGCGCACTCTGATTACTCGCAACAATTCAAATCTATAAATTTCATATCCAACATCTGACTCTCTCTAGTATTCACCAGAAAAATCATAGTTCATTTCTAATATACCCAACTTCACACTCTACTGTGTCATCTCACACACCAGACACAAGTCTCTAAACTGCTCAAATAATTCTAATCCCCTGACCATCAAAACAGACAGGTATAAAAACTTTCGACTTAACTCATCAGGCACAACATTAACTTCACCCATAGGATAATCCCAGCTAAAGTCATAACTCATAAGGAATTCCAACCATCCTCGTTGTCTATTACTCTATAATTTCTGACTAAACAGGAACTCAATATTCGTGTAATTACTAAACACTTCAAACTCAAAACCATAAAAATAATACTTCCAGATTCTCAACACAAAAGTAACCGCAGCCATCTTGAAATCATGAATCCTCAATTGTCGTAAAGCATAAGCCACGACTTTACCATCTTACATTAACACACTGACTAAACTCATCATAGACGCATCCCAATACCTCACAAATGGTTTATTAGGGTCACGCAGAATCAAAACTGGAGCCGTAGACAAATTCTACTTTAGCCCTCTCCAACTTTCCTCACAATAAACACCCAAAGCAAACGACTTACCCTTTGCAAGTCAACTGAAGTAACGAAAATGCTAACTTGGAAAAACCTTCCATAACCTCCGGTAATAACCAATTAAAGTCCAACAAGCTTCTAATCACCTTAACTGACTTCGGAGCCTCTCATTGTAGAACTGCATCTACTTCCGATGGATCCGTAACCATACCATCATCGGAAATAACATATCCAAGAGAAACTAACCTTTTTCAACCAAAATTCTCACTTGAATAATTTGGCATAAAAACTCCTTTCCTTTCAACACTTGCAACTCGATTCTCAAACTCCCTACATACTCTCCTTCTGATTTTATAATAGATCAGAATATCCCCAATGAACACCACTCTGAACTTATCCAATTAAATATGGAAGATACGATTCATATACTCCACAAACATTCCAGACGCATTACTAACACCGAACAACATCATTATACATTGTAATGCCCAACCAAACCAAACCTCATCCAACTTGTCCAGACTCACATACAAGCTTAATCGAGTAAATAACAACTTATTTTGATGATAACAAACATAACCAGTCACATGAAACCGATCCAAGCCCCAACTCACACAAATTCACCAGTCTTATCAAACGTTCCAAACAATTGTAATTCCAATTAAACTCAACCAAACCATTCCAATCATATGTTCTTGAAAGTGGACACTTATTCTCAATCATTACCTTATTCAACTATCAGTAATCCATACACAATTTCATTCTATGGACAATCCAAATTCCATAAATTCCAACATGTAACAACAATCAACCAAAAGGAACTCTCAATCTCAATATTACATCCACCCACAAGGGTTTTCGCAAAATTTCCATTAATGCCCTAAAACTCTAAGAACTCCCAAAACTCATCAAAACTCTAAGTTTTGCTTTCCATAGCCTCAATACCATTATACACATCATGCTTGTTATTCCATCCGGAAACACATCTGGAAATCACACACCACTGGCACCCCTTCACTGTGGCTTTCCTGTCAATTCCAAAACACTATTATCACAAACATCTTAGTCTCATCTTCTAAGAGTTTTCTACTTACTTAGCAGATATAAACCCTAACTATTCACCTTCGTCCAATTTAAGTTCACTCTCAACTCTCTGAGGAGCAACCATCAAAATGCCCGATCGTTCTCCCTCAGAGACATCCCGACTTGACCAACATACCAAAGCTTCTAATCCGCCTCATCTTCTGATATAAGAATCTTCATCGACCCATAAAAATAATCCATAATCATCTTCTTAACTCCCAACAATTCATTGCACACACTATCTAATCCGGAAAGACACGTCTAATCCATCCAACATAATTCCGTCTATTATCAACAAGAGATTAAGGGTGATCAGTTCTTCAATTTGTCAATAGACAGCCGACAATCATGATGGGGCATAGGCCATCTTTACCAGACCATCATATCATTTCTTGCATCTTGTGCACAAAACTACCTAAGGTGCAAATCCTTAGTCGACATAAACCTTACCTCCGCATTCCCTCTGGAATCGAGAACAACACTGTCCAAACAACACTTATAATCTTGCAAACAACAACACACTAAGCTAACTCTCCACAACTGAAGCAACTTGGAGAAGCACCAGCTTCTCCCCCACTTATCTTATTCCTAACTTGCAAATGGAAAACAAAACAAGCACCGACAGTGTTTTCACACACATGTCACCTACTAGGGAACAACACAATTAGACAACCTGGCCGGACGGACCGACCTGCTCTGATACCAATTGTAACACCCCAATTCCCATCTAGTGGATAAATAATACATAATTAATAAGGATGCCACAATTGAGAAAAACATAATCCACCTGCTTCTAACTTTGATACATAACACAAAATGGAATGAATAATAACGGGAAACTTTTTCCAACAAAAGAAAAGTTCACTTATGGAATAAAGCGGAACAATCTATAATTGACTTGTTTTACAAAATAAGTTGGTCCATAACATCAAAATATATATTCACATACATAAACATAAATAACACAAGCGTTTCCCCTGACTCCCATGTTACGTATTAGAGCAGACACCAAAGATCTAAGCAAAATGAAGATCTAGTTCTTCCACTTGCCTCCACGCCTCTACAGCGGCTATTCTGCACTATGCCATAAAAGCATATTCCAGCAGAAGGGTGAGAAATAACAACTAAATCAAGATTGCATAATAATATGTAATCATATAATTCACATATATTATTCAACTCACCCACACACCACATGCTAACACATATAGCATACAAAGATATCATATATTCATATACACCAGTTATGACATATATATATATATATATATATATATATATATATATATATATATAAACACACCAACACATCACATATATTCATATTTACATACATGACATATATGTCTCACACCAAAACACAACATACATTCATATCCACAGATATGACATATAAATAACACCTTAAAAGTGGTTCTTCAAGAACCCACCAATTCCCGCAGGAAACATGGATACATCGCTATACTTCCCACTGGGCTCACGATGATCCTGAACAACCAAACATAATAATGCAATGCAACTCAAAAACATAATGCAATGCAAGTGGTACCACACAACCTGGTTCATTCAATTGAACCCGATTCGTAAAAGAATCCGGATAAATCACATACACTCCCACTGAGCAATGATTTATCTCCATACAACTCCACATTGGAGTCCGGACAAATCACATACACTCCCACTGAGCAATGATTTATCTCCATAATAACTCCACATTGGAGTCCGGACAATACTAGGCACCCATCATGGATTCCCACCTAGCTTTCTCCACCAGACACATCATGAAATGCACGACACAAATGATACACAAAACATAAGTTTGGAAATACAAACGAGTCTCAAAGTTAAGATCCTTGGAAATACTAGAACATGTATGCAAACATGTTATGATGATACGGGTGCAGAGACATGGGATCAAGGCTTCCACAAATTCTGGATAAGTGTTGTGCTACTGTCTGAATAGGTTCACAGGTCTGCTTTGAAGAGAATACCGGAACACTGGAATATCCGAATAATCAGAATACTAGAAGGCCAGCATATCTGCATAATCAGAATACCAGAATGCCAGGGTGATAAGTTTGGACTGATAAGAAAACCAAAATACCGGGTAGGTTGAAGGTTACGGTTACCTGCAAACCTGTAAACACCCGCCCATTCTCACATGTGGGTACTAAAACGAAGGATCCTCAGTTTTGGATTCTCGATTTGAGAAGCAATAGTACATTCATCCCTCGGGGTACAATACTATCGCCAAACAAAGAGGTCGTCCACTGATTCCCCCAAAAACAAGGTCATCCTATAGCAAGTTCTTAGTTTCGGGTCCTCGGATCGAGAAGCGTAATGGGTTTTCCATTTCTGGTCTGCCATTATCGCCCCTCGGGAGGAGTGCCTCAACTGAGTCCTCAGGAAATGGTCACCAGAGTCGACAGCTTTCTAGGTTAATACTCTGGAATGCACAAGACGCGCAAATCAGAGCATCTCCCAAGAAAACCTCGTCTGGTTGTGGATTTCGTGTAAACCATACGTACCAAAATGCTATGTGGGCCACACTACTTTCCACTCTAATCCTATGTGTGTACTCAAGCCTGTGTAATGGGCTTATCTCTCAGATCACCCTGCCCACCAAACAGAAAAATCCAGCACAATCCAGTATATGATATATGGCAACAGTGAAATGAAAAACAAGTAAATGTAATAAAACAGTAAACATACAACAATGCCATAAATAAAGCGAGTAAAGCAAAATAGATAAACACCCTATAATCGAAAACTAACACGCGCTAGGATTGACTCGCTTAGGGGATGGACCAGCAAGAGGTCGATCTGTCCCCAACAGAGTCGCCAGCTGTCGCTCCCGGGATTTTCATCCAAGTACAAACGCGAAAGTGGCGCGGAAACAGAGTCGCCAGCAATGTGTATTTATCCCAAGAGAGGGAAAGGAAACACTGTGTAAACCTGAGGGAAGGGAAAAAGCATGGTCTTGTGACCAAGAGAAACAGGTAAGGGAGTCGGTTACGCGAGGGGAAGGTATTAACACCCCCACGCGTCCATCGTACTCGATGGGATCCACGCTTGTTATTATCGATCAAAGGGTGTAGGGTATCTGAAGCTCAACTGCTACTGGAACGGAATGGGAGAAACGGAAAATGGGGGGAAAAGAAATGAAATGACTCGATAGGACATCCTCGGAGTCCTAGGCCTAGGTATTCCCTCGGGAGCGGGAAAGTCAGAGTCAACGTAGTTCGGACACGAACTATGGGGAGGTTGCTCGCCAAGACATCGTCGTCTTGTGCCTACGTATCCTCAATCTAACCAGAAAGAGGAAATCAGAGCAGTCGTAGTTCGACTTAACCAAATCTGTATTTTTTATGAGCGACGTTAAGTTCGCGTTCGGCAGTTAGGGTCGATGTCTGTTTGCGACGAGACGGAAGTAACGTGCCCTTTTCTGAAAATAGATTGAAGCTTAACAAATCCCGAAGGATAAAATGGTTTGAGTTTGTTTTGTATTTTTTAGACAGAAATGGATTGAGGTTAGTTTGTAACTTGCATTGCACCAAAGTCTACAACATAGGAACGAATACGTCGCATATCGTCCCCAACAAGACGTACACTAAGTACCCTAGAAGAATGAAGGGAGACCCCCCATACCTCACTTCCCATATATAAGGCTCATGCGCAATACACGTTAACCTTTATTAAGTGTTTTAGAAAGGTTATGAGATGAAAAGAGAAGACTCAAAGGTGTAAGAGAAAATGGGAGTTAGATGTTAGTATGCTCGCTGAGATATCGCATCTCGTGCCTACGTATCCTCAATCTGAAAAGAAAGAGGAATCAGAGCATCTGTAGTTCACGCTACTACGGGTGAACAGGAAACAGTCTCGATCGCACTAGGGCGAGAGAAAAGAATGAGACTCACAGAAAGGTCTAAGGGGGAACTGGGTTCTACAAGTTAGCATGCAAAATGCTATCCTAATGTCTCTCCTACCTCCAACTTAATAAAAAATTAAGTGGAGCGAGGAATCCTACGGGATCATGTCATCAGACAAGTAAACACGGGATAAATCAATCACAAAACGAACTAAAAGCAACGGAAGAGTAAATAGTGTCAGTCAACAATAACATCAAACAATCAAAATAAGAAAATGGGGAGCTTTAGCCAAGGGGTCATATCAACCGAGGCCAACAAGCTAGCTGTGAGAAATAGGGGTGTTCATTCAATGGTATCGAGAACCATGGAGAGCAGAGTAAGGAAGGAAGATGTGAATCAGATCACATAAGCATCAGCATTGGTCAATGCGAGCTATAGACAAGGCGTGGGGGTTTGATTGCTAAACCCTCATTCCACTTGACCGACTCGATAACAAGAGTAGGTGATGTTCAAAGCTTTAATCATGTAATGAGAGCTAAGAACGACTCAACTAGAATAACGGGGGTCGATTGCGAACCCTACCTTCCGCCCATCGCCTTCTTGAAGGTGTGACAGGGGATTTGGGAATGGGATGCCTCTTGGAGGTCTTAGGTACAAAAGTAAACAAACACAAGCATGACCTCCTTTGAGGACTTCCAGAATTGCCAGCCAAGTGGCACGGACTCCCAATCCTACTTCTCATGGAATCAAAAGAAAAATACGGAAAGAGAGTAAATCGGTTCAAGAAATTATACCAAACAGATAGTAATCCGTAAATAGCACTGCAACCAGAACAAGAAACCCGGAGAGCATGCTATCGTCAGGCAAACAAAAGCGGGATACGGCCACACAGGCAACCTGCATGAAAACACAAGCCAGACAACCACGCATGCAATACATAATGCGTCTCATAGCATGAGATAAAAGCCATTGCATTGGAAGCGAAGTAGTATCCCACAAATAAAGTGGAATACCGAGCGAATAACCATCGTCAGAATCTTAGCGGAAACCTTACACAATCTCAACAAACATGTTAGAAACCATAAGGAGATGCAACCGAAAGTTGCACCCATGCATCATAACTCAAAATCAAGCACAATGATAAGCATACGAGTAATGAGCATGCATCGGAACACAAAGTCTCAAAACGGGGCAGCACCGCCACAACATCATAAAATGCACACAAAGTCGATCCGGAAAAGAGAGAAACCAATCACAATGATAATGTATGATCAAGTAAGCACAAGTTCACATCAAATACAAGTCAACATGCAAAATTCGCACGAAACGGAGCTTAAAAGCGTCAAATCGGAAAAAACGCGTCAAAAATCACCGACTCGGAATTGAACAAAAATCGCATAGTTGCCCGCAAACGTGCCAACGGACTCAAAAACGAACTCGGTTTGAATTAATTCCGCTCGGAAGTGGGACTTTTAGGCCGATTTTGTCGGCTGGCAGTAGCAAAATAGTAGAAAAAATTTGTCCGAAATCGACTAAAAAGTCCACCAACAGCTCCTGAATCATCAACAAAGTCAAGTTACATTATTCGCATTCGCAAAAACATGTCACGGTTAGAAAGTTATGACCAAAACACATTTTTACGGGAAAGCGACACGATAACGTTCCTACACAACCGAACTTTTATTTCTCAAGCAAACATGCACCAAGCTCAAGCCAACGATCATACACAATTAATGCACATCGATTACGCGACTTTCAAACATGTAGACCAAGCAAAATCATCCATTAAGCATGCGAGTCAATTATTCTCGACACGCGAACCACTAACACACAACAATCAAACAATTTCACAGTTAATCAATTCTTGATGCAAATTGAATATCAACAATTGTGGAATCGGATTAGTCTCGACACGCGGAACACAACAATTCAAATGAAATCATCCAATTCCACGTTTGCTCATAATCAACTTACTTCAAGAATCAATTAATTCAACAACTATTGTTCAAGAACATTCAACAAATCTCCACAATATCAATCTCAAATCAATGATCAAACAATTAATTCACTCAACAATTATCACAATTCTTGAATTCAACTGTTCACCTAAGCATTTTATCAAACACCTAAGCTACAACAATATCAAATTCACTTTAATTCAATCTAAACCTCAACAATTAACAAATAATGAAGTGAAAGATTCAAGAATTATTACCGGAAAGTAGATCGGAGGAGCAATTGATGAAGAATTCATGGAGAGGAGGGAGTTCGCCGGCGCGCGGTGGCTAGCCGGAACTAGGGAGGTCGGCGCGGTGGTCCGGTGGGAGTGGGGGAGGCGATCGCGGTTGATCAGCGGTGGTCGGAGCTCGCGATCGGAGACTTTGCGTTCATGAGTGTTCTTGAAGATTGGTGAAATTGTTGTTGTGTTCTTAAGAAAAAAGTTGAGAGAACTTGATTTGATCTTTGAGAGAGTCAAATCAGAATTTTTGGTGTTTGTGAAAATTGAATGAAGTTGGAGGGAAATGAGAGAGAATTTTGAATATATAGTGTGGTGGAAAAATGAGGTAAAACGGTAAAATTCTAGCTTATCGGCAGCTTAAGTGAAAATAACACCTTGCTCGGTACAAAATTTTGACTCTGAGCCTCTTACGAAATTGTCTGCGTCTGAGTCACGGACGCAACGCAAAAAGAACGGACGCCATACGATCAAAATCGAATGAGTTTGATACGTTTAAGCGGCGAGACGTCACTTTCAAAAGTCGTTTTTTCAGCTTATTTACCGTCCGCTACTCGAAAATGTGACAAGCCCATATCTTTCGGAGCAGAATATTGACTCGGCTTTGTCAGAAAAGTTGTAGATCTACGAGTCAGTGACCTTGTGTCAAAAGATGAGCACGATCGGACATAAAACGAGTGAGATATGAATTTTCCCGTGAAACAACTTTCAACCTTTTTCTTCGGTTCAGCATTTCAGTTTTGCGAAATAAACCAAAACGATGATCTTCGGAGGACCGTTCAAACTCGAGCTTGTCTTTGAACTTTAAGAGGATAAAATTTGTGAACCGGCGCTTCAAGAACGGACACAATCCAATAAAAATTGACCGAGTTATGATTTTTCCAAAATCTGACAGACAGTGAACCGCATCAATAAATTCCACCGGTAATTCACACTTTCGGAGTCCTTCCGCTCGGAATTGTTTCCTACTGAACATTCGGCACGAAGATGGCATTGAAACAGAATTTTAGGCACCGGAATGACATCAATCCGATGAACGAACTGAGAGTTATGAATTTTTTAGTGTCCGAAATACATCGGTTCAACATTATTTTTCACTGTTCTTCTCCTGTATCGACTCAGAGAATTCACGTATTCAGAGATCTTCCTCAAAGAATTAGCTTTTGGCCAAAACACGAAAGTTGGAGAGGATATCAAGACGGAACTTTTGGCATAGGAATCGCTCAAAAATGTTGATCCAATTAGAAGTTGTGAACTTTGAACACCACCAGCATAGTTAACCAGCAAAAACTGAAATTCCAGAAACAATTAATTTCTACCACTTCCCTTGATGAATTGGCTTCCGAGCCAAACATAAAAGTTTCAGAAAATACCGAGACGGTTCTAACTGTCGAACATCAAAGAACCTTGATCCCATAACCAAAGAACCCAATGATATGCATGAACTAGCTAAAATGCAAATGAATGAAGCAAAGTCAGTTAGTGGTAAAAAAAGAAAAGGGCAAATTTTGGGGTGCTACACTTGTAAACCCTATAACTCTAAAATCTTCAATGTGAATGTTTTCTTTCCAATGTAGGTTTGAGCTCTTTATATAGGAAAATAATTATGGTTCTTTTTCTTGTGGATCTGCAGTTAATTTCGTCAAGAATCTTTGCACAATATGTTCGATATTTGATTTGCTCTTTGAATATCTCCGACAAAAAGATATGATTTAGTTTGTTACAAATAAAAATTTAAATCACTTTTAAATCTGATTTAATCTTCACTGTTGTCCAACAAATCATATAATTATATTGTTAAACCAATAACAATAAAACATAACTGAATATTCTCAAAAGATTATGTTAAAACGCAACAATCTAATGCATGTTGCACAAAGCCCAAATATCATACCAACATGCTGGGGGCATCGTGCCCAACATGTGGGCTTTTTGTAGTTTCTTTCAACTTTAGTAAGATAGAAAAATCTTGAACATTTGGAGACTTCTCCAAAGTGATATTTTGCAAAATCCAGCCAATCAAAAGGACCAATCCACTAGGAACAACAAGAAAAGTTATCTCTAATGCTTCTATGGTCCCTTAGTACATATAAAGATTAGATAGTTGAATTGCATGTTCATCTCTTAATCATGATAACTTATATCTATAGAGAAGACAACAATACTCTTTCTAGTCTTACTTACACATCTAAATTTTTTACTTTATTTGATATTATTCATAATAACATATCAAAAGATTTATTGTGTAACAAATTAGGTTCACCGAAATTTAAAATCTCTTTCTCATATATATATATATATATATATATATATATATATATATATAATTTTATTTGTGTTCTGCTACTAACTAAGTGATTAATGAAGAACACATAGCTAATTATATAACCTTAATTAATAGATTTAACAACAAATACATTTTGGCCATCTATAAACATGGCACATGGATATATAGCATTATAGCTATAATTCAAAGTCCTTACTTAAAATTACAAAAACTTGATATTCAAAATACACACCTCAAACTACACTCTAGCTAGCCCACCAAATTAAAACAAACTACACTCTTATAAATATAATAATAATATATATTTCTCCATTATAATTAAAATTAGATAACTATATCTTAATCATTGATTAATTAAGCTTCTGATAATATTAGCCTCTGGACTATCAGCATCAATTGTGACCAATAACTGAGACAATCTTTCACTCAAATCATCAACTTCTCTGTGTAAGTTTCTTATGTAGTTACAAGTCTCTTGTAGGACCTTAGATGCTGATACCTGCAAAATAAAAATAGATTATGAGAGTCACTTTCTTCTATTTCTATATATGCTGTCCTTTGATCACATGTTTATTTAAGAGTTTTATTTTTTTTTCAATATTTAAAATGTAGATATGGCGTACAAAAAAAGTTTCTCTTTGTTATTTTTCATTATTCATCATTGAAAGTAAAGATACATGTAAAGTCGGTGTGATTGGGAACAGTTGGTCCTATATCCTCCTAAGTTTGACCATGACTGGTCTGGTTGACCAAATTGTTAGATACTATTTCTATAAATATTTTATTACATCTTTTAATGTATATAATATAGTTTTCATTTTCTACACCGTGAGTATTTTTCTTTATAATTCACACACATCTTTGAGGCAATTTTATATAAAACTATGAGATTGGACAGTCAAACGCATTGAGGTCTAAAGCATATTTTAAAATGTATAATATTTTAGTAAAATTACTAAACTTGAACTATAAATATAATAATTTATTTATATTTACATAATATAAACAAGTAATGTAAATAATTATTGATATTTGTAAATCAATAATTGAAAAAAAAAACTATAAATATTTTTCTTGCATTTTTCTATGTAGTATTGTTTGCTTAATAGTTATAAAAATATTTGATGTGTTGGTCCATATTCAAACCTAAAATTTTGTATATCTCTATATTTATAATGTGTGACTCTTATTTCTAAATTATTTGATAAATTAAAATTTTATTATATATGAACAACAAATAGTAAGAGTATGTATTATAATATAATGTGTTAAAAATAAATAAATGTGGTTTTGAGAATACCTTGTCTGAACGCCTATGACGAATTTCAGGAACAAGTTGACGCAACTTAGAAACAAGTTCGATGATTTGGTCATCAGAAATTCTTGAAGAAGAAGATTGTTGTCTTGACCTTCTGCTAGACATAATACTATCTATATAATTATTTATAATATAACAAAGAAGATACTCCAAATGAAGGAGAATATGTATAAACAAGAGTTAATTGGTTGGAAATTAAGAAACAGAAGACAAGTTATATAGTGGAGAAAAGGAGTTGAGTTTAAAAAGTATAGGTATGAATATGAAGAAATGGAGAAAGTGATGAGAGAGATATAAAGGGATAGAAAGGGACCATAAATGAAGGAAGAGATAGAGAGAGAGAAAGTGATGTTGGATTTGAACAAAACAATTACATTGGAAAAGCAGTGGCGTAGATTTGTTGCTAATTGAAATGGAGAGATATAAGCCTAAAATATTGGTCTAGTTTCTAAAATATTGTTGCTTATTATCTATGGCTTCTACATACTACTTTAATTATTATTATTATTATACATACAAATTTACGATCGCTATTTATAAATACCAACAATTTATTAATGTTAATAAATAAATAAATAAATATTATTGCAATGGAGTGAACTCTAAATAAGCAGATTAAACCCACTTAACTCAGGTAATATATATTAGTTGAATTATTGCACTAACGCTATATTAACCATTTAAATTTATGAAATAACTTAACTAGGGTTTTTCAACTTTTTATTATAAGTAAAATTTCATTATCGAGAGTATAAGGGATATTCTATCCCAACAATAATATTATCACAATTCAGCAAAGATGTTCAAGGAATTACATGAGAAAGTTCCTTGCACCATTCAAAAAAGCTACATGAATAAGATTTTTTGAGAAGACCAAGCCATAACCAAGAGATGAATTTAATGTTAAACTCAATGTCTTTAGGATGACAACACTCTTCTTTGAAAATCACGTCATTTTGCTTGTTCCAAATGCACCAACATGATATCATCCACAAAACATCTTCACAATGTTTTTCAACCTTCCCTTTAAAGGCTTCCATGACAAGCTTGAAGTCCACAATGCAATTGTTTGATAATGGCTTATTCAAACCTATTCAATCTCAAACAAGCTTCCAAACCAGTTTTGTGACAGAGAAAAGTATCATTAAATGATCTAAAGTTTCCAATTCATCATTGCAAAATGCACATTAGGCCAAAGATATACATCTTGAATAATCAATCTTCTAAGAAGCAAATTTCTTGTGGATAGCCTGTTATGGAATAATCTCAAAAAAAATGCCTTCACCTTTGAAGGTGTGATCATCTTCCATAGCTTCCTCCAAATCGATCTCAAGATGTCTTGGTTATTCTCCTGCACATGTTGAATGGTGAGACTGTTATAACACAATTTGACAGAAAAGATTTGATGAGGTGCAGCATGTCATCGCATTTGATCTAATTTCATAAGGTTTAGATTTACTCCATCCAAGATCAACTTCATAAGTTGAAGTTCTGCAGCATGATTTGGTTCCAAAGAATCTCCAAAATCTTCAAGCCTCCACTGCCATATTCCATCAATCCAAACACCACAATCACTAACCATGGACAACTTGTTGTCAGCATGGCAGTACATGATAGGGAAGGCCTATTCCAAATTAGAATTACCAATCCACATTTCTTTCCAAAAAGGAGTTGAATCACCATTGCCATTTTTGAATTTTGCCATGTGTCTTATACCTGTTTCCTCCTCCAAACCTGAATTCAGTTTTTCTCCTATGTGCATAAGGTTTCTCCACCACAAGGATTGAAGAGAGGGTTTACATTTGTCAACATCTAACCAAAGGATCCTTATGATGCCACCATATCTATGTGAAACTATTCCACTTCAAATGGCTTCTCTCTCAAAATTCATTTAAGTGATTTTTGGGATTTCCAGTAACCTTGATGTTGTCATACATGTTAAGGTCTTAAGACTTAATAAATATCTTGTTTATTCTTTTAAATTGAAAAAAGAATTTGTAATTAATAGTTTGATGGGGTAAGAAGTTTGAGATATGAAGTTAAAGTCCGCAAGGGTTTTTAGGAGACGAGATCAATGCAAGTGGGCTCTTTTAACATATGTGGAATGGGTAGCTGAATCAAGAAAGATAAGGTTAGGAAGTTTATATCTTTTAATTCTTTGAAGTTTGTGGCAATTTAAGAAACTAAATTGTGTGGTTTTTCTACCTCTCTAGTCCATTATCTCTATGATAATGAGTTTTGCGAGTGGAGTTTCATTCTTATTGTAGTGAATAATGGATGCCTATCTCTATTTGGTGTAGTTCTAATGGGTCCTCCCTGTTCTCATTACCTAGTTCAATTTTTCTTGGGGTTTGTCTTGGTTGGGGAGTTCGTCACTTTACTTGTATTATGGTGACTATTTATTCTAGTTGATTTCTAGCGGAGAAGAAGGTTTGGTGATCTGATCTTGTGCATAGGAGATAGATTCATGAGGGTGATTTGTGGTGTGTTATGAGTGACTTTAATTTTGTATGCTCTAGAGAGGAGATAATAAGAGGTTTGGGTGTCCCAAGTGGGGGGAGAGATATTAATAGTTATGGATACCTTAATTCTATTGCTCAGATATACTTGTTGGATCTCCGTCTTTTAGGGAGGAAATTTACTTGGTTCCAATTTAATGGAGAAACAACTAGTAAGTTAGATAGAATTCTAGTTTCTGAGGGTTGATGTGATCAATTGGGTCAGATGAACCAATGGGCTCTCATGAGAGACGTGTCTAATCATTGCCCCATTATTCTTTATTATCTTAATAAGTTGGTGGGGTCTGAAACCTTTCAAATTAAATAATCATTGGCTTAGTAATCCTAGATTAAGTGCAGTAGTTTACTCTAATTGGACTTCCTCTATCTCTTTAGGTTGTAAAGCCTTTGTTCTTAAGGAAAAACTAAAGGCTCTAAAAGGTGATATGAATGTTTGGAATAAAGAGGTGTTTGAGAATTTGGACTTTCGTACAGAGAAGCTTAACGCTGATGTTAGTATCTTGAATCTTAGAGCAGAACAAGGATTACTTTGTCAGGAAGAGAGATCGACGTTGTTTAGAGCTCTTTCTGACTTGTGGGTCTTACTCCAGATTAAGGACTTTTTTTTATTAGAGGTCCCATAGTAGGGGGTTAAAGAAATGGAACACTAATTATGGCTTCTTCCATGCTTATGTTAAAAGTAGGAGAATAAGAGGAATTCCATTTTGGATCTCCAATTTGGAGATGTTTGGGTAGAAGGTGTAAGTGTGGTTTGGTAGGAAGTGTTTAGGTTATTTATTAACTATTTATAGGAACCCTTTTTGGAAAGGCCTCCCTTGGATGGTGTGCCTTTTCAATCTCTCTCTTTTTAGTTGAAACTAATATATTGTCCTCCCCTTTGCTTTAGAGATTGATCTTGTCGTCTCTCTGTGTTATGGGAATAAGTGCTCGGGTCCTGATGGGTTTAATTTTTCCTTTCTTATGAGGTTTTTGTATATTCTAAAGGAGTATGTGGGAATTTTTTCAGCTATTTCATTCTTAGGCTACTCTGCCCTGGAGCTTCTCCTCTTATTTTTGTGACTCTAGTTCCAAAAGGGGAATATCCCTCACGGTTAGGGGATTTCTGACCTATCTCTCTTGTGGATTTGCTTTATAATATTGTTTCCAAAGTTATGGCTTCCATATTGGCAAAGGTGATGTAGACCCTTATCTATCCAAATCAGTCTTCTTTCATTAAAAGGAGTCTGCTGGTTGATAGGGTTGTGGTTGTTAATGAGGTTGTGGACCTTTCTAAGAGATTTAAGAAAGATTGTCTCATCTTTAAGGTTGGTTTTGAAAAGGCTCATGACTCTATGAGCTAGAGTTTTGTGGATTATATGCTCTCCAAATTTGGGTTTGATTAGAAGTGGCGCACTTGAATGCGTGCTTGTGTTTTTTCTAACAAACTGACAATTTTAGTTAATGGGAGTTCAACCTCTAAGATCAGTGTCAAAAGATGGTTGAAGAAAGGCGATCCTTTTTTCTCATTTCCTTTTTCTTCTTATAGAATAAGGTCGTAGTGAGTTATTTTCTAGGGCTTTGGACTTGGATCTCTTTTCCAAATTTATAGTTGGAACCTCTAATTTAGTTATCTCTCATCTTCAATATGTCGACGATACCCTTATTCTGGACGAAGTGTCGATGGAGAACCTTCTGATGATCAAATCTATCCTCCGGGGTTTTTAGTTAGCTGTAGGTCTTTGAGCTAACTTTCCAAGAAATTCCTTATAGGTATTAATGTGAACCCTAATTCTTTGGAGATATCGAGTGATTTTCTCCATTGTAGGTTGGATATTCTTCCCATCAAATATATTGTCCTTCATATTGTTGCAAATCTTTAGTTAGAGTCTTATTTGGAACCTCTTATTAGTCTTATTACTAGGAGCTTGGTTCATTTTTTGGCGACATAGGTATGTTAGCTTGGGGGAGGGTTGTCCTGCTAAATTCGATGCTTAAATATATCTCAATTTTTCATCTTTTTTCTTTCTTGAAAAATACCTTATTAAGGTGTGGAAGAGAATTATTTTTATTCAGTGTAGGTTCCTTTGGCGGGTGTTTTTTTAAGAACTTTAGCAGGTGTTAAAGGTGAAGCCAAAATTCACTGGGTTAGTTGGTGGGATGTTTGCAAACCTCGGAGGTTTGGTGGTTTAGAGGTTCGTGATCTTTGTCTGGTTAATTTATCTTTGCTAGGTAAATTGTGGTGGAGATTGCTCTTCCAAACTACTGGGTTGTGGAGTGATATATTGTGTGCTAGATATGATGTTCTTGTGAGTTATTCCTTGAGATATGGTAGATCTTTAAATCATCATTTAACCTCATCGTGGTGGAATGTGGGCTCCTTTTTAGGGTTTAAGTCTGGTCATTCTTCCGAATGGTTTGCGAATGGGATTACTAGGAGACTAGGTAATTGTATAGATACTTCATTCTAGAAAAATCCTTGAATGGGTCACATTCCTTTAAAAGAGAGATTCAAAATACTTTATTACATTGATCTTAATTAAGGTATGACTGTGGGAAAGCTAATGCTTAAAGGGGTGACTTAAGTTAGAGATTTTAGTGGAGGATATCTTTCTTTGATAGGGAGATAAAGTTAGCGGACCAGTTCTTCCAGTGTTTACAAGGAGTTAACCTTTCACATCGTAGAGATTTTTTGTGGTTGCAGGTAGGGAAGAAAGGTGTCTATTCGTCTACTTCATCCTATAGCTCCCTTATTAAGGATAAACTTCAGCCCTCTTTTCCTCTTGTTTGGAGGGATTGAGCCTTGTCTTCTCTCTGGGAAATTAAGTTGGGATCCTTCCAAAGTGGTTGTATTCTCATGGCAAATACTTTTGGATAAGTTCCAATCTAGAGAGAATCTTACTAAGTGTGGGGTTCGTTAAAGAATATTGGCTTATCTTATAGTTTTTGTGGGGAAGATATAAAGTTATTGTCACTTGTGATATTATTTTGACTGTGTGGTATAAGATTTTTAGGTGGCTAGGTTGGTCTTATGTTATCAATAAGGATATTTTGTCTTTGTTGAGTCATTTAATACTTTAGGTACATCAGGGAAGATTAGAGGAAGACTTTTGAAGGTCATTAATGTTGTGATATGGGTTATAAAAAAATCTTGGAATGACTTGGTATTCTCAAGCAGAGTTGTTAACATGGATGACAAGGAGGATATGAGCATCACTTTGACATGTAAATGATATTTGTGAAAGTTATCAAAATACTCTTTTCATTTCTCTAAATGGTTAGAGAATCCTACCTTCATTATGAAGTAGTAGCTGCTAGAGTGTCGCCACTTTTCCTTTAGGGAGGAGTTTTTTCTGCCTTCTTCTGGACATTTTTACTCTTAGCTTGTGTTCTTTGTTGTTGGGCTCTAGCCGTGTGATTCCTTATGAGTAATGTCTTTGTTCTATTTCAAAAGGTTTGCACTTGGAGTTTTGTTGCTTGAGAGGTTGTGTATCTAGGCTTTCTATTATGTTTTGTTATTTTTTTAACTATATTGATAGTGTTGGGCAGGATTTAGCCATCAGTACAATTTTCACTTTCTCGTATTTGAACTCTCTCTCTCTCTCTCTCTCTCTCTCTCTCAAGTTTTTTATTACTATTTATTTAAGAGATATTGATTAAATTCAAATGAAATAATAAATAAATAAATAAAGATATTATATTAAAGGTGAGAATAATGATATAAACAATAGTAAAATTTATTAATTATTTGGCATGTAAAAAAATCCAAAAAACTTTATAAAAGAAAAAAAGAAAGAAAAGAAAACAAGAGAGTAATATTTATTTTATCATGTTAACAAAGTGTCCTTAATGTACGCTTACATATTTCAAATAAAAAAATATTTACTTTAAAAAAATTAATATTTTACATCCTATTTCATTAAATACACATTTTTTATAATTTAAGAAAAAATTTAATCTCAAAATGTGTCCTAAAAATATTAATTAACACTTTACCAAACTTGCCGGTAATCTAAATCCACATTAAGAAAAATTCTACAAGAAAAAAATATTAGAGAGGAAGAGAGAGAAAGGGGGATTTTTTTTTTAACTAACATACATTTTCAAAAAAAATTCCAAAAAAACCCATTTTTCAAATTAATTACAGAAATGGCTGGGTTTGAAAACCCAATATAAGGGTGGCGTCATATGAAATGGCGTCTCAGGTAGAGGCCACAAGCCATTTCATATGGCGCCTCAGGCCATTTGATATGCCCTAAAAAATGTTTGAGGTCAAGCCATATGAAATGGCGCCTCAGGCCATTTTTATTTTTATTTTTTTTATGTTTGATTTATATTTTTGTAATATACTAAAAATTATATTATTTTATATGTTATGCTGTGCCTATAAATAAGGGCTCTCTCTCACTTGTTTTTGCACAGTAATTGTCATCCAAACCCTAATTGTCTCTCTTCCCTCACCAATATCCCAAACTCTCCCTTACTCAACACGATGTCTTCATCCTCAAATAGCCGGCCCTCGTCGTCATCAGCAACAGAGGAAAAGTGGCCAGAGTTTCCACTGATGAAACGAAATGCCCTAGTTATATATTCAGCTGTCAAGCCTCCGTTGGAGATGCTACTTTGGACACCCAGACGTTAGAGCATTTGCACAGGGAACTTCACCACTGGCTACCAGAAGAATTTCAGGCAGGTGAAAAGATCAGGAAGATAGAGAGGCAGGATGAGAAGTCTGGTCCAGACGGAGTCACCCGGACTTGGAGGAAAGTGGAAAATGATGTTGGTGTCCTCATGATGACGATGTTACAAGAGGAAATTAAGTTGATGGTTGTAATTTCCTAGATAAGCTGCTTTTATGTGTTGTTATTGTTATTGTTATTGTTATTATTATTGTTATTGTTATTTTATGATTTGGTAATAGGTTTCGTTAAGTGATGCTTCGTTTAGGTTTGTTATGTTGTTGTATTGAGTTATGTATGCCATCAATGAAATGAAATTTGTTCTTATTATAAATAGACAAGATTACATAAGTAATTATGCCGCTGTGCTAGGACCTAATACATTTGGACACTTAGTGCGATTGTGGCCTGGCTGGCGGCACAAACTACACAACCTCACCATTTTTTCACCTATATCCATCTTTGTTTGAATCCGGCTACTGATAGGGCGATCCTTTTTATTTCTTCGCATCAAGTCGTTATGCCACACAATTTCTCCTTCGTATATAGGCCAGTAGTCCTCCTTTGCGACTACTTGAAAGCTTTTATGGCACACATTACATAGAGTACTGACTTGGTGAAGAACATGGAGATAGTTGGTTGGATCCAGTCGGACCTTGGAACAGGCTGCTATAACATGGGAGCAAGGCATACGAAATGCCTGAAACTTTCCACAGTCACACCAACTCCTATCTAGTTCCACTCGATAAGATCCCCTAGGCAATCATTCGTTGTGATCAATAGACTCTGCAATACTGAAGTGTCCTGCAAAACGATCGAAGACCGTGACGACGTGTGTGTTAGTCTTTGCAGCCTCGTCCTTCATGAATGCCATGGAATAGTCACTAAACAGCTGCCCAGATTGTATCACTGAAACCCACTTAGTACGTCTGGTATCAAAGAGCACAACGAGCCTAAAATAAGTTGACCTCACAAGAGCGGTTATCGGCAGGTTTCAGATGCCTTTGAATACTGAGTTCATAGACTCAACGAGGTTTGTTGTCATATGGCCCCATCGCCGCCCATTGTCATACGCCCTTGTCCACTTCTCCCGTGGTATGTTATCAATCCAACTCAATACTTCTGGGTTTGTTTGTCTGATCTCGTCCCGGTAGTATTTGAACGTAGGCTCTGTTAATGCATATCCCGCGTTAGTAACCAGCTGTTTTAGGCCCTTGTCTTTGAACGCCCACAAGACATTTTGCCCAATGTATCTAATGCAATACACGTGGCTCGATGGAGGATCCTGCCAGCCGTTATCAGGATTGTTGTAAGCACTATCGATTGAGGGATGCCTATTGGAGATCAGACATACGTCAGGTTGGGGAGCAACATATTGTCGGAGATTTTTTAAGAAAAAACTCCAACCTCCAGCAGTCTCCCCTTCAACTAGAGCGAATGCGATAGGGAAAATGTTGTTGTTGTCATCCTGTGCCACAGCCATTAGTAGCGTGCCCTTATATTTTCCGTACAACCATGTTCCATCAATTTGAATTATAGGTTTACCAAACGTAAATCCTTTGATGCATGGTTCAAACGCCCAGAAGAGTATGTGGAAAATGCCATTTCCACTTACACAATTCCCGTCAGGCGTGTATGCCGGCAACGTCTCTAACAAGACAACAATACCTGGAGCATATTATTTTAGGGCCACAAGGTATCTTGGGAGTTCTTTGTAAGAGTCCTCCCAATTTCCAAAAATCCTTTCAACTGCCTTCGTCCTAGCAATCCACGCCTTCCTGTACGAGGGAGTATAGTTGTATCTTTGCACCATATGAGTTATGATGGTACTGACTTTCACAGAAGGGTTGTCGCTCACGATTGATAGAATTTTGTTGCAGATCATCTGAGAGCCGAGCTTGCGATGATCTTGACTTGGATTGGTTAGTATGCAAGTGTGCTTCGGACCCATTGACCCTATCTTCCAGGAATCGCTTCGCTTCTGGAAAGATGTCGTTAGTCTAAAGGGGCAAGCCTCGTTGCGGCAGTAGATCTTGTATAGAGTCGGATTTGTTCGACCGACTCTATAATCTGCAGCCAAGGTCATATGGTATTGTTTAATTGCTCGAACACAATCTTCTTTTGCACGAAAATTGTCTCCAACTTTTAGTAATCCATTCGTCTGTTTGTATGGGTCGTAAAAAATATCTGTTGATGGTTGATGGTCGCCTAGGCTTAGTGTTGTCATGTGTTGGGGTGGGCGATAAACATGACTGTCTGGCAATTGGTCTGCCTCGTCGCCGTTTATCATTTCGTCAACAACGTCCTCCGCTTCTTCTTCCTCCTCGTCAACTGCATCCACCTCAGCTTGTTCGTTGTCAGAATCGTTGAAAACCTGCGATACCTCAAGTTGTTGAGACAATGGCTGATTTTGTAACATAACATATAACTCAACCTCATTGAAACCGGAATGCTCATGGCTGAGAAACATATTACGCACATCTTCATTATCCCGTATTTTCATCTGAAAAAATTTGCACACATCATGCCCCTCAAAAAAGATAGGGATTTTGTAAATAATTTGCCCAATTGGACCGCACTGTAATTTCTTCTCTAACCGAGCTTTCAAATGATAGAAATTTGTTCTTCTATCAATTAAAAACCTAGTCACTTCTGTATCCCTAAAATTGAAACCACTCATTGGACAATCAAATATCTCACCAAGGATATGTGCAGTTATCAAGTATTGTGGTCTTTGAGCCATATCTGAATTTGTGTTAGGAAGAAATGGGTTACAAACTTTAAAGTTTGGAAGAAAAATAGTTTGCAGATTGTAAATGGTTTGAATGTAAGTAATGATAGGATGTATATTTCATGTGTATTAATAGGCAGAAAAATATTACAAGAAACGTGTCTCTTAGATCTAATTGCTTCAGAAAAGCATTGCCAAAGAGCCATGTGCTGCTCTGCATGCCTACACACTAGCCTTGACATGACCACACAAGACTGCATGCCTACACTAAGCTTGACAAGACCACACAACTCTGCATGGCTACACTATTGACAAGATCACACTCTGCATGACTCAGCAATGCATGCCTACACTCTTTTTTTACTGTTCCTAACCATGCCTCTGCACAAATTTAAAAACAAACATTTAAAAAAAAAAAGGAAAATGGCATGAGGCGCCATTTCATATGGCTTGTCCTCAGGGAATTTTCTTAGGGCAACTGTATGGCCTGAGGCGCCATATGAAATGGCTTGTGGACGCTAACTGAGGCGCCATTTCATATGGCGCCACCCTTAGAACCCTTTCCAAAACCCTGCTAGTTTCGTAAATAGTTTGAAAAATCAGTTTTTTTTAGTATTTTTTTTTAAAAAGTAAGTTAGTTTAAAAAAAAAAATCGAGAAAGGGAGAGAGATAATTTCTTCTTTTATGTATATGTTCCCAATTTGGGGTTGATTTGAAGTGTGATAAGAAGAGTCTGTCATGTTTTTAAGATAACAAAGTGGTCCTTCATGTACATGTCTCTATTAGCAACGCCATGTGATCATTATAGGAAACTGATCCTCTATAATTAAGGATGTTAATTCTATAATTTCCTCTACTAATCACATAATTCCACGTAATTAATTGCACCCTAAAACACCATCAAGTTTCATGATTCATGGCTCCAATGTTTCTTCCTAATGCCTCGAAACTACACATATTGCTCAAGTTTAGTGCCGACAGTGCATGCAACAATTAGTCAACATATTAGTGTCCTTAATTAGCATAATTTTTTTATATTAGAAGGAAGTGACTTAGATCTCAATGAAATTGATGCTTCATTATGACTTTAATGTCCTTAATTAGTATAATATTGTGTTAAATCATCTTCTTAATTTAGATAAGCTAAAGTGATATTGCTTAATTAATTAATTAGGTGTAAGATGAAGAGTTTGATTTAATAGCAAGCAAGTGAATGTGAAAAGGGGAACATTCATGACAATTTTCCGTGCTACTTATTTAATTATTGCACTTCTTTGTTGTTAGGAACACAACTACGTACAATGAAGGCCCAAGTTGTCTTACAAATGGATTTGACTAATAAATTTATAGAAGTTTATATTATAATAAAATAACATTAAAATTATATAGAAGTTTATATTATAATAAAATAACATTAAAATTATATTTATATATATATATATATATATATATATATATATATATATATATATATATATAAAACTTAAATTAAAATTTAATTATAAAGTAAATTGATAATATTATAGACATATATTATAATAAAATATAAATTTAAATATATTTATAAATAGATTTTAAGATCAAACCAAGCATTTAAATATGATATGAAAGACAAAAAAGAAATTATAAAAAGGTATAGATCAAACTCAAGTCTTAAAACTATATCGTCGGACAGACTTATACCTTCTAAAACATGACATAATCTGATTTATTCTCATGCTCATGTACTAAAGAATATCAGATTGAGTGATTTATTCTCATGCCTACATACGAAGGAATATCTGATAGAATTTAATGATTCAATTTAATATTTCTACTACAAGTTTATAGGCCGGGAAAGATTAAATCAAAGGGCCTAAAGTATGTTGATATCACATTTACGATTAATTAAACAAAATTATATGATCAATGATCTCACATTAAGAATTAAGACCTAATTATAATTGTAATTAAGAGGTCATACCAATTACTAATGGCTAATGACTAATTTCGTGAGTCAGATAGTACTACAAATAGATTTTTTTTCAAAAAGATTTAGGTTATGTTTAAATTGATAAAATGCGATGGAATGAAATAAAATAAAATTATATTCTATTATTTATATTAGTAAAAAGATAATGGAATAAAGCGAAATATGCTGAAATACATTTCATCCAACTCTATTAATTATTCTCCTTTTTTTCCAGTTAATTTTGGAGGAAAAACATTTTAAATTTATTCCATCCAAAAACATTCAAATAATAAAATATAATATTCATTTCCCTTTAGTCCGTTCCATTATATTCATTCCATTCTCTACCATTCGTTGTGAAATGTCCAAATATAGTTTTAATGTTATTGCATTCTTAGTGTTGTTGCATTCGTAATATTAAACTCAGATTCAAATTTTTTACTCAAGATATTGAATGAGTTTTTTTTTTTTTTTTTATAAATCTTAGTATCCGGTCTTACAACCGACTAATTTAAGAGAGATCAATTCCACCGTCTACTAGTGAGAACCCTATTTAAAGCCGGAGTAAAACTCCGAATGAATTAACCCATACAAAAGTTGATTGTATATAATAGGATTCAAACCTAAAACTTTGAGATATTGAATGAATGATAGACATTGTTGATGAAGCATGCAGCGGTGGAGCCTCAAATTCTTTTAACCTAAGGATGGCCTATAGATTGACTACTTAAACTAAATTGAGGATATCTAAAGCAAGATATCTTGAATCAAATATTTTCACGTACGATGTTTGTCACATGTAATTATTTCCTTAATGTCATCACATGCCATCTCCATGTCTCACACGACATGCCACGTGTCATATTTAAGGACCCATGCTAGTACCTATATAATGAATGGAAAAGGGGTTTCCCAAATCAAATAGAGATTGAGAACTTCACGTTATTATGAAACAATTCAACGTGCATATAAATTTTAATAGACCCCTCATGAAACATTATGGGGACCTCTAATGTCTCTACTCTTTTGTATGTATTTTAAACAAAACATAACATTTTTGCTAACAACCGGCAATTAGGATTTAGTCTTGTATTAAGCTTACTGACTCTTGATCTTCAAAATGTATACTTAGCCAAATACAATTAACTTCCAATATCTCTCACACTTAATTTTATGTAAGTTTAATCAAATTGGGCCATAGAGATTACAAATGTCTATCAATTAGTATCTAAAATGTAGGCAGTTTGACACATTGGTAAGCTAAAGGACATGGATGGATGGGTGGAAGTTAGAATTTAAAGATAAGGATAATTGTTCATATTTCACATTGATTAGATAAAGTATTGTTTCCAAATTTAAACTACAACTAATTGATCTATAAATAGAGTTTTTCTATTTCAAATTACTCAAAAAGCGATTATTGAACCTATTTTTTCACTTTCTCATCGTTTTCTATAAATCTCGTTTTTTCCACATATATTTTGCCTTGATGCTTCAAGGGTGTTCTTGTGTCTAAGTGATGATCATAATTTCGGGTGAGTGTTTAATTGTAATTTGTCAATAGTGTATTATATCTTGAGCAAAATATCATTTGTAAGAAGTTGTTTTGTTGCGAGGTAAACCTGTAAAAACTCGTGTTTAGTTGGGGATTATTTTAGGAAGTTTTCATTTGGTTCGTGAATATTGTCTAGATGAAAAGCTCTTTTTTGGTTCATGAAGATTAATCATCAAAATCTCCACAATGATTTATAAGCTCAGTCAGGTGTAAGAGCTCTGTTGGTTCGATATTAGCCTAGGTAAAATTGAATCATGGTTCATGAGTTCAGCCTGGTGTAAAAACTATATTGGTTTAAAATTAGCGTGTGTAAAATCTCATCTCGATTTGAGGCCAGCTCGTGTAAAACTCTAGTTCAGTTTAGAGGATATCCAACTTAAAACTCCATCTCAGTTCAGACGATAGCTAGTGTAAAACTCCATCTTAGTTCAAGACCAACCAGTGAAAAATCTCTGTTTGGTTTGAAGGATAGTCACTTTAACCTCTATTCACTGTTTGGTAGGAACTTTGCCTTTAAACTTCATATCCTTGTAAAATCAGGTTCGTGGACATATCCTATTGAAAGCTCTCAAGATTAGTGGATACTCTCAAGAAGAATTGTTGAGGACAAAAGTAGGTCAATTTAGGTTGAACCTGTATAAATCTCTAGTGTTTCTCTTTTTCACTTATCTTATTTTCTTCATTTTCTTTCCATTGGTGTTCTTTTTTCCACTGCTCATTTACTTGTTTTTTGACAAATATTTTCAAACTCTAATTTTTCAAATGGTTTTGTTTTCAACCAAAGTTTTTCAAAAATTTGCAATTCACCCTTCTGCTATCTCTTTTGTATGGAGTCACATGTCCAACAAGTGGCATTATAGCTCAACTCTTGTTTAAAGACTAATCGTCTCAAGAAGAAGATGACTTTAAACATTTCTTCTAACAAGAAGAATTTTCTAAACACACCTACACCATTCAATGTTGATAGGTTTGTCATATGGAAAGCTAAAACTAAAATTTTCATTGAAAGTTTTAATCTTGAATTGTGAGAAGCGATAATCAATAGTATGTTTATCCTTATTCACTATATTAATGGTGAAGTAGTTGATAAACCTGATTTTCTTTGGATCGAAGAAGACAAGAGAATGTTCGAACTTGATTTCAAAGCTAAAAACTATTTGGTTATGTGTTTAAGTGAAAACAATTTCTTTATGTCCTTAATTGAAATTTTGCCAAGGAAATATAAGACAATCTTGAAACTATCTATGGAGTCTCTCTAAGTATCCAACAAGAGAGAGTGAACACATGATGCAAAGGAGTTGAAAAACTAGATGATTGTGAATGTTATCTTCACATATGGTGTTCAACCATTGTAAATATTGGAAGTCGGGTTAGATCTTTTGGAACTAACAAATATCTAAGAATTAAGAAATGAAATCATAAACCTGATCCAATCCTTAAACTAAGAGATGAAAATTTTAGTAATTTTTTAAGAAAAATTTAAGAAGGAAGAATTCATCGAGAAACTCAATAAGTTAATCTAACTATTAAAAGATGAAGGAATGAGTTTAAGAATACTAGAAGAATCTTTAGCAACTTCATCAAAAAATTATTTTGAAGAAGAAGAAGAAGAAAAGTCAATTTTGATAGTTTCATTTGAAAGAACAATCTCGATGAATGGACGATCCTCAGAAGACTCATTGTTTCATAATGGAAAAACTTTATCAGTATATGAAGAAGATGAAGAAGTTTCATCCATCAGAATCTTTTAAAAAAGAAACGAGGAAGAAGTCTCAACAAGCAACGACTTTAGAGAATCAACATCAAGAAAAAAATCTTGAAGAATCTACCTCTAGTAGAATCTTTGAAGATCCTTCATCCGATGAAGAAAGTGAACATGTTTGCTTGAATGTCTCAGATAATGAAGATTATTGTGAGGAAACAACTTTATCGTATAAGGAAATATTTAAATTAAATTCTATGTTAATCGAGGAACATGATAAGATAGAAAAGAGTGACTTAGATTTTAAAGATTATATTGAGTTTTTAGAGAATATAAATGAAAGATTAAGATATGAAATTGCTAATATTAGAAGCCAAACTAATAAATGTGAGACTTTTATTTTGATGAAAAAGGAAGTGAAAGATTTTCATGAAACTCTAAGTAAATTTACCAAGGGGAAAGAAAACCTAGATTTGATTCTATCAAATCAAAGGCCTTCTTTGAATAAAACTACATTAGGGTTTAAATCAAGTATTTCACATATTAAAGGCTTTAATGGGAATAAATTTAATATCCATATCTATAAATGCTATTTTTATAATAAGCTTGTCCATTTAGAGCCATTTTTCTATGACAAACTAATAAGGTCTAAAGGGAATAATTCTAGACCTCTTAGAGCTAATAATACACCAGAAGACAAAAAATATTTGGTTACCAAAGGTGAAAATCTGATTTGTTTTTCAAGAATGCTTTGCAGCTTTAATGGAGCCTTAGTGCATATTAAATAAAGTTGTGTAAAGCAAAATGTATACCTTGGGTATACAGGAGAAAGTATTTCCATATGGATTTTGATTATTTTAATGCTTGTTATCAAAGTGTGCTTGTTGATGGTGTGTTTCAGCGAATATGATCAAAGTGTTCTTGTTGGGGGTGCTTATCAAAATCTGTAGTGATATTATTGATGTTAGCATTGATGGTGATGTTTAGAAATGTTATATGTTAACATTGATAGTAGTTCTTAATAGATGGCCATCGATGATGGTTTTCAACAAGGTGTTTGTTAAAGCATCAATGGTGGTACTCAACTATTGTTAGCATTGTTGTTTATGCTCAAAAGATGTTCGTTGGCATTGATGGTGGTGTTCAATAAGTTTCTTATTAAATCATCGATGGTGGTACTCGATTGGTGTCAACGTTGATGTTTCTGATGTTTTTGGAGTTTAAGGATCATTGGTGATCTTATCACTCCAAATGATGTTTAGATAGTTCTTATATCAAGCAAATTGTGGAAACAGAGTTTTTGCTTAGTGTTCCCTCTTAAGGAAGAGTATTCTCAAGTTATCTTGATATTTGACGTAGTACACTTAATAGAGTTTAAACATACTTAAAAATATGATTAACCTTATAGAAAGTGGTTTATTAAAATTCCTAGTCATTTAATTATTTTTACAAACCTTTCAGTTAAGTTTAGATTGTTTTATAAGTAAAGGGGTGTTAATGGAAAGCAAAGGACCAAAAGTAGTTTGTCTAGAGCCCAATATCAAGGCAATGACCAAAATAGCAAGGAGGCTAAAAAGAGGTTGTCCATATATTTTATAAGGAGAAATGATTATCTTCTCAAAGGAATCTCAACAAGAAAAAGTATATGCCCGAAGTGCCTCTCAATTTAAGAAAGTTTCAAAGATAATTGAGCTTTATTTGATAAATAATCAAGCAGAATAAGACCTTTAAAGCTTACCCATCATTTGATCTTAAAGTTGGATACTGCCATGCGTGTGGAGAAGTATTGTCTTATATCATGCTTATTTACGCCTCACTCTGGACTATGTTCTTGTTCATCTCTTATTAATGAAGTTGTTCATTTTACTTGTGCAATCATGGAATCTATATTGTTGCATGTTTATCATTCTTTTCTCACATCATTTTCTCGCCTTTTTGATGTTGCTAAAAGGGGAGAAGTATACTCTCAAAGGGAGTAAAATATTCTCTTTACTAATGTGAAGGGGAGTTTAATCAGTCTAAACTTTACTTTTTTGTTTTCTCTTTTACCACCTCCCTGAGCAATGTGTTGCCATCATAAAAAAGGGGGATCTATGTGCTTGTAGTTACTATAAAAGTGATAGAAGGTGGTGGAGTTTGTTGATACCAGAAATACTTTCAACTGGCCGGTTATTTGTTTTTGATGATGACAATACACCTAATGTCAAACAATATTAAGTGAAGTCCTTATCTCTTGAAGATAACTTAACCAATACAAAATGCTCAGATGTTATATGAAGATATTGTTAGGTAGATGATCTTGAAGATCAAGTCATCTCTTTGAAGTCAACATTGTGGTCAAATGACATTCAAATGAAGACTTCAGTCTCAAGGTTCGTTGTGGTTTTGCTCTCTCAAATTTCAAGTGATGGTAATCAACTTAAAGATATATCAAGCCTCATCAATCTATAATATTCAAGATTCTCATGTGTTGCTAAATTCAATGATAAGTATGCCAAGACTTGAAGATGCAGAGTTGTGAAAGAGACAAAGTATGAATGCTTGTTTGGTCGTGTTTATCTAATTGATGAATGTCTTGTAAATGCACAAGGTCACTTATGGAAATACTTTGAAAAGTAACACATACACTAACAATCTTTGAGAAGCTTCTCTTGTTTTAGGAAAACCACATGAAATTTTTTTAAGGCCTAACTAACTAAATAGAAGATTGTCAGATCAATTAGATGGTTTTTTACAATTGGAATATCGATTAGACCTATCAATCTAATTTATTATTTTCACTTGGTTGAGTCTAAAATCGATTGGAATGGTCTCTTAATGATTGGTAATGTCTAAATATCACAACCTTCCATTTGTGGATTTAACAATCAATTATTGAGGTGCAACGTCATTACATGTGATTGCAAACATTTTGTAGGTAATTTGTGAAGATAAATGTTCTTTCAAGATAGTTGTATTAGTATTATTATTTGCTAACGTTACTTGAGCAGAAAGTTTAGTCATTAATCATCATAATTGGTATGATCTTTCATTTTCCTTTATCTTCGCATGGTTTCACTTTACTTATTTTATTTGCTTTTAATTGTTTTCATTGCATCGTAATCATTCAACTATTTTTCATTAGCATCAAAATTATTTTTCACATGCGTCTAAATTATTTTTTATATGCATTAAAGTTAATTTTCATCTACATCAAAGAAATGTTTTAGTTGCATTAAAATATTTTTCATTGAATTTACCTTGCATTAAGCGTTTTTTACATTAAACTCTTTTTTGTAGTAGAAGAATTTAGTCATGTTGCATTCGATGAGTCCTCACCCCAAAAGACATGGAAAGGCATTTTTTTATATTTCAGGTTTGATAACGGAGAAGTTGATCAACGACAAAAGTTCCAAAGAAGATCCTCCACCTTCAATAAAGGACGGGGAAATTAAGGAAGATAAAAAGGAAAGTTTACACGAGGATGATAAACAAGAGACCTCGAACCAGCTACCTAGAGATTAGACAATCACAAAAGATCATCTGTTGGATCAAATTGTGAGAGATATCAAATGAAGTAGCTTGCAAATCTGAGGCTATGGGTATAGAAGTATGGTGTATACCTCAAATGTGCTTATTGACAAAGATGAAAGAGTAATGAATTTTGACGTAACTAAATATAGAGGTGTAATTGGATCCTTACTTTATTTAACGACAAGTAGGCCAAATATCATGTTTAATGTGTGCATGTGTGCTAAATATCAAACATCACATAAGGATTCCCACTTTAAGATCATAAAACATATTTTTAGGTATCTTAACGGAACCTCCCATCGTAGTCTTTGGTATCCTAAAGGTAGTGCTTGTAGCTTAGTAGGTTTTTCTGATTCCGATTTTGCGGGGTTCAAGTCAGATAAGAAATGTACTAGTGGCACATGTCACTTATTTGGAAGTTGTTTAGTTTCTTGGCATAGTAAGAAGCAACATAGTGTCGCTTTATCTACCACTGAGGTTAAATATGTAGTCGCTGGTAGTTGTTATGCATAAGTCTTATGGGTAAAGCAATAATTTCTGGACTATGATTTAAAATTTATTGGTGTTTCGATTAAGTGCGATAATACTAGTGCAATAAATTTTACTAAGAATCTGGTACTTCATTCATAGACCAAACACATTGAGATCCGACACCATTTTCTTAAAAGGAATGTTATTTTTTAATATATTAACATTAAAAGTCAATTTTCTGACATTTTTATAAAACCATTGTCATCGGATCCCTTTCACAAGATTTGTAGAGATTTGGGAGTCTTAGAGTATTCATGGCTTAAATAGAATGAGGATTTTGTTTAGTTTCATTTGCTATATTTTTTTTTCACTAACACTAATTTGTAGAAAATCACAGCCTTTGTCGAACTACATTGGTGTGTCTGTATAACTCTTGTATCTGGTTTATATCATTGTATGTGTTTGTTTTAGAGTTGTATGTTGGTTTGCTTATTTCCTCTTTACCTTATTCATTCCTATCTTATGTTTGTGGTTGTTCTTATTTGTATTTAAGTCTTTTTAAATGTGGGTTTCTAATTATTTGCCTTTGAGCATTTATATATTTGTTCATGCATTATTTATGATTGTTAATGCATTCCTTTACATACAAGTTTTGATCACTTAATTATTTTCTGGTGAAAGTTGGTGTTGCATGTTTATTTTCATTTTGTTTCTTATGGCATGTCTATCTTTACGTCAATATGAGATCCTTATTGTTGTATATTCTTCTTAGCTTTTAAGCTCATTTGTTCATTTGGAATTATTTGTTTGTGGTTGTTTATTTGGTTTTAAAAGCCTTTCGATCTATCTCCTTTTGATGTTATCAAAGGGAAAGAAGTTGTAATGAGTTTATAATTTCTTTATGCCTTTTATGTTCTGGTTTGTGTGCAATATTTTAGGGAGAGTATAAGTTTTTTTTTGTGTTTTACTCAAAGACGATTCATTTCCAAGTGAAAGCTTGCCAAGCATAAAAAATGGGAGAATGTAGTTGCATGTCCCTAATACATTTAAGGGGAACACCCCAATACAGTTATTTTGTTAATTGTATTATCGCTTTAATTTTGATTTACTTTCGATTATTTGAGTACCCTTCGTGATTGCACTTCTTTGGATAAAGTTTGGAAATAATTCATATTTAGCATGCATAAACCATTGGTTAGGTTTGAACTCCATTATGATGCTTTTAATCAATTGCACGATTCACTGGAATAAGAGCCATATATGTTATTGATTCAAGTTAGGTGGAAAGAAAAATCTCAAAGTCTTTTGAAAATTTTGAAAAATTGGAATTTTGGGTGTTTGATTCGAATCAAGCACAAATCCTGATTCAAATCATTTTTTATAGAGGCAAATCAGACATTTTCAAAACAATTTGATTAGAATTAAATTTTACACATGATTAGAATCATCAAACTCTGAGTCTCCTCTGCCACAATTAATTCGAATCAAATTTTACACCTGATTTAAATCATACAATTTTTCCACATTTTCTCAGTTGGCTCAACTTGTTTGATTCGAATCAAAGTTAACACATGATTTGAATCATGAGGTCTTTTATTAGAATCACACTTTCCTCTTGATTCAAATCAATTGAAAAATGGGTCAAAACTCTGTTTTTATTTTATCTTTTCACTTGTTCAGTTGATTCAAATCATGAAATGCTCTTGATTTGAATCTAACTAGCTTTTTAACCTTATTTTGTGTTTAATATCAATCACATATAAAACATTTTTTCATCATCTCTCAAGTAATGAATCAAAAAATTTGAAGATCATTTTTGTGTGATTCAATGAGAAAAATCAATACCCTTTTTTTAAAATTTCAAGTTTTTGCAATGAAATTCTTGCATCTTCAATTTCAATTTGATTCAAATCTTGATAAAGTGAGATTTTTAATTGATTGAAGGAGGCACGCTCTTGAAACAAAACATTCTTGAAGATTTGGTTTAGATTTTCAGGTTTTGCAAGATTGAGGTGATTGTCAATGGTGCTGTTGAATTCCATTGAACAGAAGTAGGTTATTCTCTCCTGATTTCCTTAATAATGACTATGGAAGGTTATGGAAGATTCAAGTAGATTTAATCGAGTAAAGATTACGTAGAAGAGTTTGGCATTACGTTTTATATAAGTCAAGATCCAGATAAGAGATTTTATTATTCTCAGCATTATTGCGGATTGGTGATTGTATGAACTCTTGAAAATATTTGTCAAATAAAAAGGAACAATGCATGTTCTAATGGAAAACCATTGAATAGTGCATGTAGGCAAAGCGAGGACGAACATCAAAGAACTATAAATCTCAGTGTCATCTCTCTCTCTCTCACACTCACTCTCTCTCTCTCTCTCTCTCTCTCACTCACTCTTGCATTAATTTTTCATAGTATTTGCATGCTCAGGTATTTCAATTCTAGCGTAGTTTATCGTTTATTCAATTGGTAGAGATTTATTATGTATACGTCGGTTTTTTTAGAATTAGATAGCTTATCGAGCTGAATTTGTGATTAAATTCTAAGAAACATTTGAGGTTAGAATTCAATATATAGAACTGTTGTATAAACACACCTTATGGATTATATAATTGAAACAATTGAATACCATGTGTATCATCATATTCATTTTTGGTGTTTGTGAATCGATTTAGTGTTTACGTGATCAAATTTCGGAAAGTATCATTTTCATATTATTGCATCAAATCTTCCGCGTGCATCTTTTGAAAACTCTCTGATAAAATTTTAAAAGTGGTTATTATTTAACAAGGGTCTATTCACCCCCATCTAGAATGTTTTTATACTTCCATGTTCACACCTAACACACTCTTTGTAAATATCCATGAAGTTCGCACTGAGATGCAAAGGGAAAACACATTTGTCCAATGAATTAAGACACCAAGTGACAATGAAGACAATATTCAAAGATGGTTCTCAAATGTTATAGTTCTTGAAAATAATTTCCAAAATGTTGCATCTAACAAATATATAAAATTCAGGAACTGGTATGAGAAATTTGAATCAGTACTTGACTCCTAAGAAACGAAGTATGTTGATGATTTACAAGATAAATCGAATAAAAAGCAAATCATCATGAAATTTAAAGAATTAATCCAATTACTCAAATAAGAAACTTAAAACTCTTCTAAAGAATCATCATCATAAGAATCATATAAAATATCTTCATCATCTGAATCATCTGAAATATATATTGAAGAATCATTATTAGAAGAATGGTATGAAGAACCATCTTTTGAAGGATCACATGAAATAGTTGTGGCAACATATAAATAATCTTCGTTATCTAAATCATTCAAAGAGCCATCATTTGAAGGATCATTTGAAATATCACCCGAATATTCACATGAAGCGTCTTCTAAAGAATCAATAAAATAATAAGACTATGAGGTAAATTTGTGCTTTAAATATACTTTTGAAGATGACGATAAGGGTAACTGCTTTATCTTTCAAGCAATAGGTTGATTTAAGCTTAGTAAAAAAAATGATGAGCTTGAAAGAAATATCATAGAATTTCAAAATCATGTTAAAGAAGTTGAAAGTGAGATTAATAGGATCAATGATGACATGAATACACTTAGAAGACAAACCTTAAAATCAAATAGATGTGAAACATACAATGTGTTAAAAATGAAATTGAAAGCTTGCAAGAAAATTTGAGTTAATATACTAAAGAGAAATAAAATCTAGATATGATTTTATCAAAACTAAGAGTTTGTATGACAAAGTTGACTTAGGTTATCAAGTTAATAATAACTCTAAATATTATATAAGTATATGCCATGCAAATAAGAAAATAAATCACCCTGTTTATAAATATAATTATTGTCATATGATTAGTTATATTGAACCTTGTTATTTTGTCAAGATACATTATTTAACATGGTATATAGGGTACATCTCTAATGACACAATACATTATTAATCCACATATGCTAAATAGTCTAAAAAGAATTGGATTTCTAAGGTAAAAACCTAATTTGTTTTTGCAAGAATGATTCACACAATCAATAAATCATTGTCATATCAAAATAAGTTGTATAAAACATATATCCAAACCCTTCTTAAAGAAATATGATCTAATGTTCAAAGAATTAGTTGGAAGTAGCTTCTAGGGTAAAAATTTTCTTTAAAGGAACCTCGCCAAGAAGAAAATAAAATTTAAAATTACCTCTCTTATCAAGCGATTCAAAGAGATGCAAGATAACTAAGTCTACCTCCAAATAAAACAAAGGTGGAGATTTTTTCTCATAGGATTAGTTTTTGTTTAAGATAAATCACTTGGTAAAGAATAAACTCAAAAAACTCTAATTATTCTTCTAACAAGTGTTAAATTAACGCATAGTCATTTCATTTATTTTCTACTAATCATGTGCATGAAAATGGAGTCTTTAGCAAAATGGATAAGAAACCTAAAAGATAAAGTGTCAAAATAAAATCTTAAGCCCAAAATCATTTTAGTCCCAAACAAACCAGGGAAGCGGAAAACTCTCAATTTAATCTATTAAACCAACGATTTTAGTCGATTAAAGCATGAAATTATGCAAACGCCTTACATTAACCAATCAGAAATTGATTACATTAATTAGATTAATAAATTATAATCCTTTTAATCGATTAATCAGTTGAAATAAAATAGGTACCTTGTTTCTATTATTTCTCTTTGATTTCTTGTACTATTTTTGTGTTACTATCATCTTCATCAAATGGTACTAAATGAGTTTGCACATTTGAGAGTTCATATGCTCTAGCCTATGTATCATATGATTTTTCTCCCCAATAGCAAGAGAATGAATTTTATCAACACTTTATTGATAAAAAATATAATTCTAACACACTATGTGGATGAAAGTGTTTATGAAAAGTTTGAATTTTTTATGCCTTTGTCCAAGCAGATCTCAAGAATCTCATCTGTAACAAACTAAAAGAGATGTTCCCAAAATTAGTAAAGATGTTATATGATCACCTCGCCTATGAAGAAGGAGTTATCAAGAATGGGGTATGTAAGCTTGAATTTATCTTTCTCTAGAAGAATTTGCTTCCATTTGTGATCTATCATGCACTATTTCTCTCTACAATGCTATAGTTCCCGAATCAGATGATGATTTGATTATCTCTCTATTTTTCAATCATGTATGATTGATCCAACCGCGGGTGACACATTTCCTCTCACTCCAGGATACACGAATCCATATATTCATCTTATCCACTATGAAATAACTCTCATTCTCATCCAAAGGAAGTTCAATCTACGTCAAGTGTCAAAAACTGAGGTGGTAATGACATGTTTACTAGCCAACAAAGTTAAAACAAATTAGTCTAATGGAATAATTATCACATGATTGAACTTCGAAGGAAAGGAGGTGTGCGGTTACTATATGGTGACCTAGTTACGAAAAATCTAATGCATGTTGGATTTAAATACGACAACGAGGTCTAGGTACATATAGGATCCAAAGCAATTATAAAAGGTTCTCAGTATCAACAAGCATCATAATAAGGAGGGCCATCAACCCTAGAGGACTTTGACTATGAAATTCCTCAAACTTTACCAACCGAAGCTCTCCTTAACATTATAAGGAGGGCCATCATAATAAGGAAGCCCTCCTTACCAACAAGCATCAAATCAGAAACAAGCATCATAATAAGGAGGGCCATCAACCCTAGAGGACTTTGACTATGAAATTCCTCAAACTTTACCAACCGAAGCCCTCCTTAACATTATTATCAATAATCATCATGCTCACATCAGGACCATGAACTTAATAGCTGCTCAAGTTGATTATGTGGCTTGCAACCTTGTTAATTCTAGAGTGTCATTGCCTCATGGGATTTTTTATGATTACGGTGATGATGATGATGACAATCAATAGATTTTGTTTGCTTGTTTCGTTTACCTTGGTTTTCCTACTTTGTTCTTGTTTTCCCTTATAAGTCAACTTATATAATATATGAATGATGTTTTGATTAATTTCTTTTTCAATTTAGTTTTCATCTTAAGTTGATAATATTTTTAATTAATGTGTTTTTCTTCATCTGCATTTTTTCTATAATTCCAAAGGGGGAGAAGTATACTCTCAAGAGAGTAGAGAATAATCTCTTTATTTGTGAGAGAAAGTTTAACCACTCAAATATTTCAATCTATCTTGTTATACTTTACCACCTTCCTTAGAGTTGTGTTGTCATTTATTTATGTGATATGCAGGTATAACCATCAATTGGTATTAAAGATGACAACGGGTGACGATTGTTAAGCATATGATAACTCCATAAGTTAAAACAACTTTTGGGTGTTAATTTCTCTCTTCAAGAGTTCTTGGTGACAACTGTTAAAGAGGTGTGGAATGTAACAGTCTAGTAATTTCTAATGATGACATCTGATAAAAAAAAGGAGATATATCAAATCTCATCAGTCAGATGATTCAAGGTCAAATTGAAGTTGAGAAAGTGAGAAAGTATGAAAACTCGTCTGATTATGCGTTTAGGGCCACAAAGTGATTATTTTAATGTAAAAAGGATAAGAGTAATCCTTGAGATATCAAGGTATTCACACATAAAATACTTTTCAAAACCTGTCTTCTTTTTATTAAAATTCTAAAGACCAAACTAAGAAAGTATGGTTGATTAAGAAATGTTTTTAATCAATTGAAAAAGTTAACTTACTGTTTAATCGATTGAGATTTTGGTCAAATTGATTAAAAAAAATAGAAGCACCTTCTAATCGATTAGAAAAAAAAAATTAATCAACTAAAGTATATAGTCAATTTTGAGTTTTTTTTTTCTGAATTAAGGTTATCGTTTTTAAGATTGTTTTAATCGATTAAAATATCTATTTAATTGATTAACTCATTTCTTTAACCCATAAATTATTTACCTTTTAAATCCAAATCCACAAGCACTTTTCTTTTACAAAAGCGATTAACTACCAGTTTTCTTGTTGCAAGTTTCCATACCAAACTACATGCAAAAAAGCACATGACTTTTACATTATTTCCAAGTAAATGTTTCAAACACTATCTTTTTCATCTTTGATGGTCAAAAAGGGACTAACTACCAAACATGACACTGTAGTCTTATCTATGAACCCGACAAGAAGTTGGAAGTTAGAATTCTGTTGGAAGTCATTATGAAAAAGGATCAAAGTCCAAAGTAAATAAGGAAATTATTTAAAATCACTTTATCAACTTTTCCCTCGTCTCCTCCTAGTAATGCATGCGTAGTTCCGTAATTCAGTTTCTTTAGTTTGAAGGCAACAATACAACTTTTTTTGAGTTCAAACATGCAAAGGGTGTTTAATTCTTTAGTTCCACGCTTAAGGGCTTTTGATCATTTCTAAAACCTAATTATAAGATGATTTTGTTCTTTGTTAAAACCTTTAACCAACATATTCAAATCATAATCTATTGTTTTCTTCTATAGATCAAGTGACAATGATCTTAAAAAATTGTCAATTGAATTATATCTTAAAACGATGAAATGTTTACTTTATTATCTTACAATATGCAATATATTTTGATACTCTAACGTAGAAAATTTAAAAATAAAAAAGAATAATTCTATTTGAATAAGCTAATACTATTGGATCGAACGTTGTATCTTGTTGTAACTAAATAAAAAATATCTATTTTTTTGGGTAGGACACTATTGTGATTATAGGATCATTAGCTTCTTAATAAGTTAACGTGTATTCTTACAATTAAAATATTTTTAATTGAACCACCACGTTGTTGATTAATAATTTAATTTTTAGTCATAATTAAGGATAACTATCCGTTATCCATAAAAAGAGGTGTACATATAGACTTAAGAAAAAAAACTCATAAATTAGACTTATTTAAAATTAGTTAAATAAAATGTATAATAACCTTGAGGTACTCACTATTAGAGTGATAGATCCAAATTCTATGATGTATTTTGGATTGTCGTTGATGCAACAATGCTTCGATTCAATGATATGTTTTTTTAAACATTCTAACGTTCGACTTAATGACTTTTGGCAGTGTTAAAATTGTGGTTAGGTTCAATTCATCTTTAAAAAATTGATTAAAATTGTCTTGTAAGGTAAGGATTGTCTCCATTTATAAGCATATGTTCATGTCATACATTGTTTGACGTGAGACTCCTAACGCATTCCTTCACACGCCCATGACTGAACATCTAAAGCGTGAAAATAAATGGTGGGTGCCCGATAATGGAAACCTTATATTAGATGGCCCAACAAGTCTTAAATGAGACTTTGATATCATCACTACTACGAAAGACCCATTTAACAACAGTTGGGAAAGATATATAATGACGCGGACACATGCGTTGTTATGTAGAGTGTTGTTATACATGTGATACTTACAATCACGGTCCTATGACCGTTGTAATAAATTGGAAAGCGCGCGCCATATAACAAAGGTTAAGAGTAATAATCGTTGTGATATTGTTTATGAATAAAAAACAAACGTACCATACCAGAATCAGCAATACACCATTTGTGAACAGATATCAAAACCATTAATTACGAAGGAATATCAAAGGATGAAAAATGAAATTTCAAAAGACAAAGAGATATAATCATTAATTCAATAGCTCGAGGTTGACAGAAACTTATCCAACTTCCAAGAGAAGATGAAGAATCAGAAGAAACAATATAAACGCGTAAGAGCCAAAATATAAAAACAACTTAATCCAAAAGAATCAAAATGAGTTCTACTGCTCAAGCTACCAAAAATGTTGAGAATGAAGTTGTTGCTGTAGAGGGGGATGTAGTTCAAAACCTTCATCAGAATCAACATGTTGGTGTAGACGGGGTTGTCGTTCAAAACCTTCCTCAGATTCAACAAGTTGCTGCTGTAGATGGGGCTGTTGCAGAAAGAATGAGAGCTCTGAGGGTGAGGAGAAGAAGGAGAAGAATGTAGAGAAGGCAGATGGTTGTTGTCGATTCTGATGATGATGATAAGGCTGACTATGGTTGGTCAAACTTCCTCTCATCCAGAGCATTTAGATTTGATGATTAAGTTTATGTAATGAAAAGTTTATGTAATGAAACTTAATTTATCTAATGAAATTTAAATCTTTTTGCTTAACAACTTAAACTATAAGCTACAATATCTATCAACTAATATACTAACAAACAAATAACTAATTGAAAATTCATAAGTTTGCGTTGAACTTACTCGTAAGAAACTGTCTTTTATTAGCTGCATTCTTGTCTTCATAATGTAATTCAAACATCAACAATGTAATTCACAATGCATCTGCAGTTTAAACATCAACAATGTAATTCAAACCCTAATTCAACTATTACATTTCATAACAAAGTAAACATTAAACATAAAGGAGACAAGAAAACATAACATCTTGAGATTTCCAGAAAATCTCTCTGATTTCAGTTTGTTCTTCAAATTCTTGTTCTTTTTCTTTAAATCCTCAAACATAACCTTCAAATAGCCCACAACTTTCAACTTTGACTTCATAATGCTCTCATCTTCATTTCCACCTCTTTCTCCCACGTCTTCATCTCATACGAACAAATTACATGTTTCATCGCTCCTCCAAAATGGACATCTCCAAAAAAGCCTTCCTTTGTTTTGTCCCTTTTTTCATTGGTACGAAACCATATGACCATCACAACCACAGAAATTTCCAAATCGAGATTTTACAGGGGAAGAAGACATAGAAACACCTTTGGACGAGTTTGTCTTCAAATGCGACATTGCAACACCTTAAAGTAGAACAATTTCTTGTTGTTGTTGTCTTCTTCCCGACAATGGTGACAGCGTTGGTGTTAGGGTTGTTTCATCTTGTTTCTTTTTTCAGTGGATAAATGGATATACACTTGGTGTTTAAAATACATACAAAGAAGCTTCAGTTTGTAAAAACGGTTTTAAGAAATAACCGTAGCGATATCCTTATTATTTTTTATTTAAATATAAATAAAAATTAAAAAAGGTGCATTTACGTCAAATGAATAAACTATTTGAGGGCGGTGAGGTTCGAACCCATGAAAGTTTGATTGTATCACCACGCTGTTCACAACAACCGTTATTATACCCTTGAAATTTCTAATTAAAATCATGCGCGCGCATGCACTATTACCATGGTTGGAATTTTAACCTTCATTAAAAGCATTTTAATAAGACTTAAAACAATGCGCGCGCATCTAGTACGCACTATTACAACGGTGTATAGGATGCCGTTGTAAACCTGGCGTTGTTGTTTGGGCGTTTTGTAGTAGTACATGTTAAAAATTGTAGTTAGGCCTAACTCATCCCAACAAAACCGCCTAAAACTGACTTGTAAGGTGATGATTTCGCCTACTTATAAGCACATGTTTAGATCATACGTTGTTCGATGTAGAACTCTTAACATGTAATGAGAGACATTTTAGCTTAGAAAATATGTGTATCTTAATTCGACATTATTATTTTTTTATTTTATAGTTAGGTACTAGGTTTTTGGAAATTTAGAACCTTCTTATGTTAAATAGTTCTCCAATGAGACATGTGTTAGAATATTATTTTATATGTGATATGACGACTCATCTTCAAACATTTTTCTTAATCAGGTGTTTTGCTAGGGCAATTTTATTCATTTTTCTATGGTCTTAGAATTTTCCCTTCTAAGTCATTTGTCTTTGAGTTGTCAAGGATGGTTGAAATCTTAGCTTTGATATAACGATCTTTCACTTCTAGAAATTAAACTAGATTTTCTTCATTATGGATCAACACTCTTATTAGATCATCGTCCTAAGTGAAAATTACTCATTAAAATTATAAGACATAAATTTATTTTAAAATAGTTGTTATATTTCGGAACCAGAAATGTGAAGGGTAGCGGAAGCTGCGATGGAGGAAAGCTTCTGGTACGACGGAGCGGGGGATGTACTTGCAAGGTTAGTGCTTTGACGCTCAAGTCAGTATGTGAATAATGAGAATGTATTCAAATTCTGTTTAAAACTTATTACTTGAAATGACATCATTTCCTATATATTGAGGAGAGGAATAATTGTCTTGCTATATATCAGGCAAGAAAAACGGAAAACCATTTGATCTTCCTTTCAGAAAGGATCTCCTGTAGTCAGGTATACAATATTCCAGTGGTTAGGAGAACATTATAGAAGTCGATTAGTGACAGATCGATACATTTGCACCCGACATGTTCCGCCTCAGGGTGGTCGGATCAACGAAGGAGTGGCTGGATCAAGGGAGAAATATTCGGCCCAGGACAATTGCCTCCAAGACTTACCAGGGATCCTGGGAGACTAGGAAGTCTTTAGTAGCTTTGGTCAGTCATATTGAATATTTTCCCACAATTACTTTTGAAAATTGAAATGTTTGAAGTACTTTATAGAAATGATGAGTTCATTAAATGTTTTCCTTGTCATTAATTTGTTGTCTCCCTTACTTGCAAACACATCACCTTAGGCACATAGGTTAAGAATCGATTATCCTACATAGGGTACTCGAGTGTTTCTCTATTCTCGTGTGGGTTGATTGGAAAAAAAGAGACTTACTATCGAGTTGCTTGATTTGGACCGTTGATTCCCATTTTTTCTTTCCCCATAAGAGTTTTGGGCGTGCTTTCAAATTTCTTTTTATGTCGTTACCACATACTCGTCTATCTTTTTTGTATCACCATGTTATTCTTAGTAAATCCTTGGTCTTTGCTCGACCCACTAGTTTGATGGTGGAGATCTTAGTGGAAGACTATTCTTGGGTTGAGACGAAGTATTTAACCCACCAATCTATTTTCCTTCAAGGGAAAGAAATATCATTTGGTCCTTTAGAAATAGGGGTTTCTTTAGATTGGATATTCCTACTGGTTCTGGACGAAAAAAAAGGATATTTCACCACTTTGAATGGTGTTTTATTCCTTTTTATGCCTACATTTTTTTCAGGATTTTGGTGTTCGTCTTCTCTAACTTCTTTTGAGAAAGAGGTTCTAGATCACCTCCGCGTTTCCCCTTTATAACTCCATCCCTAAACCCGAGGTTTCGTCCGGGTATTCCAATATTGGTATGAGTACCAGAGAAAGATGGGTTTATCTTCTAGAGATCTCTTATTTAATCTTTTTGAAGTATGTGCCACCTCGAAAGGTGCCGTTAGTCATGGCCTTTTTCCCTTCGTCGTGTTTAAAACCGCATCTTCAAGGTTTATGTTGATAGTTTGAAGTTTTTAAAGCTAATTAATTCCTTGCTAAGCATATTTCTCCTCTTGCTTATGATGAGTTTTGCGTTGTTCCCTATATTCCTGATGAGTGAACTAGTTGCAAGGAATAGGGGCGGCGATTCTGGTCTCAGGAATATTTCTCTGAGTGTGCCAAGAGTTACTGGGTGTTTTATGAAGCTCTTAATAAGGTTGACAAAGATATGAAGGTCGTTATGGTTTTGTTTTCTGATGATATGATACCTTGCAATGAAACGGCAAAGGTTGATTCTGTGGAGGGACGGAGAAATGTGTTTGGTAAGTTGTTTATTTCTTTCTTTTGTGGACATACATACTTGTTTAGTTTTTACTTCTTTACTTTCCTTCCTTATTTTCATAAAAATACAAGAAGAATCTGTCCTAGTTAGAGTTTAGGGTTACCTTTATTGCACTGGCCCCTTCTGAGGATTGTCCTAAAAAGAAACGCGTCAGAACCATTGTAGTTGCCCCCAACAAAGATTGGGTAAAGAGGATAAAGCAAATGAAAGTTTAATTTTTGAATTATACCGTTGGGTCAGAAGGTGTTCCTCTTTCTTTACCCTCCCTATTGGATGGCTCTGGCTTTCCAAACTCTATGGGAGTGAACAATCTCATTCCTTCCAGGGATTAAACTTTTGTTGGCCAACTTTCTCCTTCTACTCGACTTGATTTGGTAAAGGAGATAGCCATCTGCATGATGAGGGCAATTCTGCTTCTTAACCAGTTATCTATTGATCTTGAAAAGTTTATACTACCTTCTATCCTGCCCCAAAAGGTGAAATTATTAAAGACTTTATGTGATCTTGCCGGGGAAAAATAAAGAGGGTATTGAGAAAGAACGTCTGTATATGCAGGGTCGTGTAGAGGGTGGGTCAATCCTGTCTGAAGAAAATTGCCTCCATGGTTCCCTAGAAGACTTAGTTGGGAAAATGGAAGTTCTTGAGGATATGCTTAGGAGAATTGAAGAATATGTCTATTAGGGTGAAATTGAGGTGTAAGTTGTGTCCTTTGGCATTTGAGATGTTGCAGAAAATATGGCCAGATAGGAGGAAAGCATAGCGGAAAAAGAAGAAACTCTTCGAGGTCAATGAACTCTGTTAGGTGTCCAATATCAGAAACATCCTGATATGGATCTCTTGAAAAAGGTTGCCTGCTGAAGTGTCCTATATAAATTGGAATCTTTTCCCTTGAGCTTTTTGGCTTCCGTGTTTCCTTCCGACTTCTTTAGTTGTTTTATAATGTATTAAGTCGTAGAGTACCTGCGTGTATAATGTTATATGTGGTTGTTTTGTATTTTTTTATATACCTTGTTGTATTTAGAATTTTGATTCCATGCGTTTTATATGCATTTTATCCTCGTCTAGCGAGATTCAGTCATGCCTCCATATTTGTACTGCGCTCTACATCATAGAGGATCGTACCCGGCCAAAGGTAAATGATCCTTGTCCCTACCGCCGAGATATGAATCACATCTAGGTGGACGTCTCCAGCTATGCATAAATACATGTATTTCTTTGACAGTGGGTATTTGAATGTTGTATTAGGATGTACAACGCATCTCCGATAGCACCCTCAGAGGAATTGGTTGATGTAGTCGGAAGTACAAAGCATCACCAATTGTTCCCTTAGATTCTGAAGGCGTGCTTGGCGCTGAGGTATTTTGATTGCTTTAGTCAGACGTGCAAAGCGTATCCGAAAGCACCCATGGATTGTTGTAGTTTTAATTCCCTAGAGAAGGGAAAACAAAACAAACAGACGAAAAATAATAGAGAGGGATTTTATTTAAGCATCTGCCAGCCTCATATCGTCGAGGTTATACTAATAAAAGCATTAGACTTTATTTTTTAACTATAATACCGTTTGAGTTTGGTTATGTTCCATGTCCTCGATAGCTCCTCTTCTTTTAGGGATTCTAACCGATATGCTCCTCGCCAGGTGCTTTCATTTACCCGATAAGGTCCTTCCCAGTTTGGTTCTAGTTTGCCATCGCAAGCATTTTTGCCTCAGTTGTCGGCCCTTTGTAATACTAGATTTCCCGACTGAAGATCTTTATATCGTTCGTGGTGGTTGTCATACCCTAACTTTTACCCTTAAGATCCCACCTCATTTGCATCTTTACAATGCATCAAGATCACAAACTTGGTTCTCTTTTTACCCTCTCATCCTTGGGTTTGTCTTTGCAGAGATCACCAAGCACCTTTCTTTGTATCTTTTTGTTTATGTTTATATGCTTTATGTTTCACTAATCACTAATCAAAATATCAAAAAAATATGTTTTGCCCCTTTTTTTTCTTTGCAAGGTAGGGTTTTGTATCAAAAGCATCAAGCATGGTTCCTCAACTAGGGTTTTGGTCCCTCAAGTTGAAGTATGGTTAACCATTGATTCTTAAGTACCTCTTCATCAAGGCATGGCCTCTAATCTCAAAGTGATTGATCTCAAGCATCATTCAAATTCATTTTTGATCAGGATATCTCAAGGTTTAGTAACTTGTTACTCAAGAAAAGTCATAGGTTCATGTGTTTATTTCCATGCCTTCATCAACAAGTTACCTAAAGCTTTAGTCAATTTAATTAAAGGACATTCAAGGGCACATTATTTTGAGTTCATATGATCATCCATATACCTTGAAATTCAAGAAAAGTCCAAGGTTAAAAGTTGATACCTAAAGGTTTAACCTAAAAAGTCAACATTGAAAGTCAAAGTTCAAAGGATCACAACTCCTTCAATTTCAACATTTTTGAATGCTTCTTTTTGCATATGAATCTTCTCAACATCCTCTGCAACTTCTCTTTACCTGACAAGAGCCAATTATGCTTGGAGGATCATCAAAAGTTTGAAGACATTATGGGTCATTTGTGGACTTAGTGAAATTTTGACCTAATTTCAAGTGGATTTTCCCCAACTTTCAAGGATCATAACTCTCTCAATTTTCAACATTTGAGGCTGATTATTTTTTCTACATACTCATTTTGATGTCCTATACAATTTTTCTTAAAGAGTCAAAAGTTAATTGTGCTTGGAAGGCCATGAAATTCAATGATACATTATAGGTTATTGGGACTACGGATTTTCAAGTGTGCACCATCAGAATTTTGTGCCAACTTCAACTTGCCATAAATTTTTCCACAAGCATCCAAATGCAACCTTTATTGGCACATTGTAATCTTTGTTATGCTGATAGCAAGTTTAAAAAAGAATGGAATAAAAAAACCTTCTATGCAAGATGCCCCATTGATTGAAACATGACCTCATGGAACTGATTTTTTTTGCACCATGATCAGATTTTGAAGTTCACTAATTCTCAATTACAAGCCAATTTACCACATGATTTCCATCTAAACATGTTTAATCAAGTTCTTTGAAATTATTTGGCACCTAAAATGCATTTTTAAGGTGAGTTATGTGCAAATGCAAGTCACACTTTTTTCACTATGAGGGTGCACACGATTTCAATCAAGCTTTGATCATTTCACCCCTCTCAACATTCCATCATCCTCTCCTATAAATAGAGGTCTCCACTCCCTTCATTTCCAAGCTTTTGAGATCCAAAAACACTCTGTTTAGATCCCATTCGAACTCTAAAATTTCTTGCTTCGGTTTCCTTCTTCGAAGCATTTTCATTCTCTTTTGTAGCTCTATTCAGCATCCCTGAACTTCTCTGAAGCTACTCAAACAAGAAAAAATCTAAATCATGCACTGAAGCTCCCTAACCAAGTTCAGTTTCAGAGCAATTTCATCATATTTCGTTCAGGTAGTCATGGGCCTCAAATTGAACAAACTTTGGTGCTACAATGTAGCTATAAACTTGTTGATGCTAATTGTATCCTTAATTTTGAGAATTTAATCTGTTTGCTATGTGTTTAGTTGAGTTTTTCGTTTTGCTATCGTGTTAAGTTTTTGCAAAATTCTCATAACTCACTTCAAATAAATGAAGTATGAGGACATGGTTGAGTTAGCATCACCGAGAGGATTCAAATAGTATAGGTTTCATGACCTAATGTTGCTATTTGATGAATCTTCAGCGATGGATGGCCGGAAAGGATGACCAGAAGTGATAATTATGGTGATCTAAATGTTTTCAAAGAGAGAGAGCCACGTGAAATGTTTCTATTGGCTGCCTTTTTTTCAAATCTGATGCATTTACTTCACTAATTTCCACCATGAGCGCGCATTTCTGGACCGCTAGATCTTCCAGATCAGATTAATAAAGTGAATCCAATGCTCTTTGTTTTTTCCAGTTTTATTTCTTTTTCTATTTTCGTTTAAAATTATTTTTAACTTCAGAAATTCATATTAATTTCACTTTAAGTCCAAAAAATATGAAAATAATTTCTAAAATTCTCTTTTATTTTTCTTCATGTGATTTATTTTTTTGATATTTAATTTTGATGATTTGCTAGTTTTCATGGATTTTTTCTTGTTTACTTTGTGTTTAATTGGTATAAAAATAGTTTTCTGACTTTAAAAATTCTGAAACTTTTTTATATGCTTCTTGATTTCTTTCCGACCTTCCATAATTTTCTTGGCCATTGATATGGTGTTTTGAAGAATCTTATGGATTTTCTCTTTTATTTTTCTTTTAAAAATCTTTTTAAATATCTTTTTCTTGCATTTTATTTCATTTTATTGCATCTTATATTTGTTTGACCTATGTTGACTTCTGTTGGCCTTGGATCTTGGTTGATTTGATCATAAGTTTCATCAAACTCAATGGATCTTGGGTGTTGATGGGGTGAAAACCCTAATCCACCAAAATGGATGATTGATTTTGATGATAACTTGATTAATGCCTTGATCCAATTTGGTTTGCTTTCCATCTTTCTATTCTTCCTCTTCATCTCTTTTTTCTCTTTTCCTCTTGATTAATTGGATGATGTATAGTCCATCTTGTTCATGAGATTTGGATTGGTGCTTTATGAACTTTCATCATTTAAAATCTACCATTTGATTGATCACTAATCATTGGATGTACTTTGGATCGATGCATAAGTTTGTCCTAAGTGTCATGAAGGATTGATTGATGTAATGGACTAATCTTCTTGCCTTAGTGCTTGATCCCTCTTGGTTTTGACTTGTGCTACAAGTTTTAGGAGTATGATGTTTATCATATCTCTAACATGTATGGTACATAAAGTGTTATTGACTGGCCTCTCATAGTATGATCTTCCTTATAGATTGTGCTACGATTGCTTAACATAGCGATAAATTTGTCCCGAATCGGATTATTAATTCTAATACTTATACTAACCATATAATTGTGCTAACATTTATTTTTATGTCATTTAATTTCTTGCTCCTTTTATACATATATATATATATATATATATATATATATATATATATGTATGTACACACACACACACACACACACACACACACATATATATATATATATATATATATATATATATATATATATATATATATATATGTGTGTGTGTGTGTGTTAGAAGTAATTCATGTTAGTCTGTCGAAGTCGAAGGGTTTTATAGGTTTTGGTCGAAATGTTGTAGAGTCAGTCGAATAGTTATAATGATGTATATTCAGCTGTATTCGACAGAATCGAATACAGCTGATAGGAATTCAGTCGAATTGACTAGGGTTAGTCGAAATGTTAGTTTTGGGCCTGGGCTTTGACAGCCTATATAAAGGGCTTTGTACTTTGTATTTTCACACAACAGCTTCATAATAAAATTTTACAAAGTTTCTCCAAACCCTAATTTCTTCTTCTTCTTCTTCTTCTTTCTCTCAAACATTCATCTTTATTGGAACCAAGTTCCAACAATTGGTATCAGAGCCTGGTTGCGATTCAGAGAGAATCTAAATGGAAAACGAAACAACAACGTCCACACAATTCCCAGCGAATTTACCGGTTTTCAAAGGAGAAAACTACCAACGGTGGGTGGTGCAGATGAGAGTTATCTTCAGATTTCAAGATGTGGTTGAAATCGTGAATGATGGCGTAACGGAATTGGGGGCAAATGCTACTGATGAGCAGAAAGCTGCGTACAAGGATCAAAGGAAGAAAGATGGTAAAGCGTTATTCTTGATTCACCAGTGTGTGGATCCGAATGTGTTTGAGAAAATTATTGAAGAAGAATCTGCAAAAGAAGCGTGGGACAAGTTAAAGAACTTGTATGGAGGTGACGAGAAACTGAAGAGGGTGAAGCTGCAAACCTTGAGAAAGCAATGCGAGATGATTCAAATGAAGGAAGATGAATCAGTCTCGGAATTCTTTTCAAGATTGGTGATGCTGATGAACCAGATGAAGTCTTGTGGAGAAACAATCACAGATTTGCAGAAGATTGAGAAGGTACTAAGATCTCTGACTGCAAATTTTGATTACATTGTAGTGTCAATTGAAGAGTCCAAGAATCTTGCTGAGATGAAGATTGAAGAGCTACAGGCTTCTTTGGAGGCTCATGAGATGAGATTGAAGCAAAGAGATTCAGAAAGAGAAAAGGTATCAGACCAAGCACTACAAGCGAAATTCACCAAGAAATCTGGGAAGGCGAAGCAGGGAAGGAATCTTGCTAGTGATGAGAAATCAAGCAAGAGTTTAAAGAATCATGATGATTCGACAAAGAAAGGCATTGGCAACAAGTATTCTGGGGAGAAAGTTGATATGAAAGACGTGCAGTGTTACAATTGCCAAAGTTTTGGTCATTATGCTCGAGACTGTCGAAAGAAGAAGGAAGCACGAGCAAAACAAAGTGACAAAGTGCAGTATGCACAGGCAGGAGATAGTGATTCTGAAGGTGTGCTACTAATGGAAGACACTCAGTCGAATGATGATGAAACGAATTTGTGGTATCTTGATTCAGGTTGCAGCAACCACACGACTGGTAACAAGAACTGATTCAACAAGCTTGATGAATCAGTTAAGAAGGTGATAAAGTTTGCAGATGGTAGATAGATCACATCAGGTGGAAAAGGAAACATATCTGTAATGAGAAGAGATGGTAGAAAAGCCAGCATTACTGATGTGTTGTATGTGCCTTCTATGACAAGTAACTTGATAAGTATAGGTCAATTACTTTCCAAAGGACATAATATGAAGCTGGAGAATAATCAAATGAAGGTGTATCATGCTGATGGTAGGTTGGTACTGAAAGCACCATTGGCTGATAACAAGACGTTTAAAGTCCAGATTAATATGATTAATCATGAATGTCTTGCGTCAACTACAGAAGAAGAAAAGAATTGGCTATGGCATCATAGATATGGGCATCTAAACTTCAGGAGTTTGGGTATGCTGAATCAGAAGAAGATGGTGTATGGTTTACCTCAAGTGAAGGAACCAAATCATGTGTGTGAGGAATGCTGCAAAGCAAAGCAGGCTAGAAAAGCATTCAAACATGATCTGCCAATTAAGTCAAAAGGAAAGTTGGAGCTTGTTTATTCTGACATATGTGGACCTTTTGAAGTTAGGTCGAATGGTGGCAAGCGTTACTTCTTAACTTTCATTGATGAATTCACCAGATATATATGGATTTATGTGATCGAAAGTAAGAGTAAAGTATTCACAAAGTTCAAGAAGTTTAAGTTGCTTGTCGAAAAGCAAAATGGCTGCAAGCTAAAGAAACTGAGAACTGATGGTGGTGGTGAATACACCTCTCGAGAGTTTGCTAGGTTTTGTGAAGAGGAAGGTATAGAGCATGAGGTTATTGCTCCCTATACACCTCAACATAATGGCATAGCTGAGAGGAAGAATAGAAGTATACTGAAATGACGAGAAGTATGTTGAAGGCTAAAGAGGTGCCAAAGAGATTTTGGGCTGAAGCAGCTTCGACAACAGTATACATTCTGAATAGATGTCCAACGAAGAAGTTAGTCGAGAAGACTCCTTATGAAGCTTGGACAGGTGAGAAGCCAAATGTCAGTCATTTTAGAGTTTTTGGATCAATATGTTTCAGGCATGTTCCTGAGCAATTGAGAACAAAACTAGATGATCGAAGTCAAACCATGGTGCTCATAGGTTATCATTCGACTGGTGCATATAGACTATATTCACCAGAAGATGATAAATTTGTGATCAGTCGAGATGTTCTGGTAAATGAAAATCAAAATTGGGAGTGGAGTCATGGGTCAGTTCGACAGGATACTGGTCGACAGATGGAAGAGACAGTTCCGACGGTGTTTGAAGAAGATCAACAAACTGAGGCCACGACAAGACGAAATGAAGAACCTCCTGAGCAGAATGTTAGAAGATCAACTAGAACAAGAGCTGAGTCGACAAGGTTAGCTGGATGTGAGAGATTTCCAGATAATGCAATCGATGCAGATGGTGACTTAATAGAAGAAGCAATGATGATGGCTGAAGCAGAACCAATAAATTTGGATGAAGCCATGAATGATTCGAATTGGTGTGAAGCCATGAAGGAAGAACTCAGGGCAATCGAGAAGAATAATACCTGGGAACTTATCAAAAGAGCCAGCAAGAAGCCTATTGATGTGAAATGGGTTTACAAGCTGAAACGAAAGCCAAATGGTGAAATTGCCAAGCATAAGGCAAGACTAGTGGCAAGAGGATTTCTACAGAAACCTGGTGTTGATTTCAACGAAGTCTATGCGCCAGTGGCTAGGTTGGAAACGATCAGGATTGTTATTTCGACAGCAGCGTATAGAGGATGAAAGATACATCAGTTGGATGTAAAATCAGCATTTTTGAATGGACCTTTGGAGGAAGAAGTGTATGTCAGTCAACCACCAGGATTTGAGGTTAAAGGGCATGAGTCGAAGGTGTACAGATTGAGGAAAGCTCTCTATGGATTGAAGCAAGCCCCAAGGGCTTGGAACATGAGAATAGATAGTTTCCTAATCGAAGCAGGGTTCACGAAGTGTGTGTCTGAGCATGGAGTTTATGTAAATGATGTCGACAATGATAGTCGAATCATTTTATGCCTGTATGTTGATGATTTACTGATTACAGGTGCAAATGAAGCTGAGATAAGAAAAGTCAAGTCGAAGCTAATGCAAGAGTTCGAAATGTCCGACCTAGGGAATTTGTCATATTTCTTAGGGATGGAATTCAAAGACACAACAGAAGGTGTGTTCCTGCACCAGAAGAAGTATGCTCAAGACATCTTGAAGAGGTTCAAGATGACTGACTGTAAAGCTGCGACAACTCCATTGGAAACAGGAGCAAAGTTGAAAAAGGTAACTGATGATGAGTTTGTAAGTTCGACACTGTACAAACAAATTATTGGATCCTTAAGGTATCTTTGCAATACAAGGCCAGACATTTATCAAAGTGTTGGATTGTTAAGTCGATTTATGGAGAAACCCCAAGAATGTCATCTCACTGCAGTAAAGAGAGTACTGAGATACATTAAGGGTACGATTGATCATGGTGTGCTGATGCCATGTCGAAATAAGTCCAAGTCGAAAGATGCTGAGGTATATGGTTATACTGATTCAGATTTCAGTGGAGATCAAGATGAGAAGAAAAGTACTGCAGGCTATATCTTCATGATTGAAGGAGCTCCAATCTCTTGGAGTTCGAGAAAACAAAGCATTGTGGCTTTGTCATCATGTGAAGATGAGTATATAGCTGCATCGTATGCAGCATGCCAGACAACATGGATAGATATGTTGCTTGAAGAACTCAAGATCAAGGAACCTGGGAAGATGAAATTGTTTGTAGACAACAAGTCAGCTATTGATCTTGCCAATCATCCTATGTGTCATGGTCGAAGTAAACACATAGAGAGAAGGTATCATTTTCTCAGGGATCAAGTGAACAGAGGGAAGCTGGATCTTGAATATTGCAAGACTGAAGTTCAACTAGCTGACATACTTACCAAACCTTTGAAGAAAATCAGATTTGACGAGTTAAAGAAGAGCATTGGGATGAGAAGTGTCGAAAACATGAATTAGGTGGTGTGTTAGAAGTAATCCATGTTAGTCTGTCGAAGTCGAAGGGTTTTATAGGTTTTGGTCGAAATGTTGTAGAGTCAGTCGAATAGTTATAATGATGTATATTCAGCTGTATTCGACAGAATCGAATACAGCTGATAGGAATTCAGTCGAATTGACTAGGGTTGGTCGAAATATTAGTTTTGGGCCTGGGCTTTGACAGCCTATATAAAGGGCTTTGTACTTTGTATTTTCACACAACAGCTTCATAATAAAATGTTACAAAGTTTCTCCAAACCCTAATTTCTTCTTCTTCTTCTTTCTCTCAAACATTCATCTTTCTTGGAACCAAGTTCCAACAATATGTACATACACACACACACACATATATATATATATATATATATATATATATATATATATATATATATATATATATATATATAGGGAAATGCTAACATACACCCAAAATTGGTGGGACCCACACAAAAATACACTACATCTATTTTCTTTCTATTTTATTCTTCATCTTTTTAATGTGAGTCCCACCCAAAATAGGTGGGCCCCACACAAAAATACACTAAGGTGTATGTTGCTAATGCACACCTATATGGGTGTGCATTAGCATAACCCATATATATATATATATATATTGCTATTGTTTATGCTTATGCATTTTTTTCTTTGTCCACTTGCACTTTTCTCTTTTCTTTTTTAAGACATTAATAAAGGATAAACACTAAAATACTTAATGTTCCATTATACTATTTGGTTACTATCCATTGATTAGATGATGGACTTATGGACTTAGAATTAGGTTCTTGATCCCATGCTTTGGAGTTGTGACTTGAGACCTTGGAATTCATCTGGAACCTTGACCTTGAGTGGACTTTTAGAAGACTTTGCTCTATTACTTCATCTTTGGACTGGACTTAAGTTCTTCTTTTTTTGATGATTGGTTATTTCTCTCCAAGGATGGGAGTTTTGGCTTGAATTGTGTCAGAGGCTTGCTCTTGGTTAGATCTTTCCTTCCTTAGATTTTATTTTGTGCTTTAGGATAGTCTCTTCATCTCCCCCACCTTCTTCAATTTTTAAAATCTTCTCCCTTTTTTAAACCTTCTTGTTTTCAAACTTGAACCACTTTCAGAATAAACCTTGACTTTGTCAAGTGATTTTCAAACTCTTTTTATTGAATAAAGTGATAATCAATCTTAAGCATATCAGGACCATTTTTATAAGACATATAAAAAATACTTACCTCATTCAAACCATTTTGTACCCTTTGTGTACTTTTCCTTTTAAACTTTTTCTTAAAGTTTAGACATGAATCATTTTCATAGTTGAGGTGTAATTCTCCTGTCTCCATAGTGATGATTAGTGTTGATTCTTTTCCATTTGAGAGATCTAGTGGCATACTTGTTGATCTCTATCCAAGTTGGAGCCCTTCTCAATAGTGATGCAAAGGTCCACTTTCATACACTTGTGGGTGACTAGTTGAGTGCTCTCCTTAAAATGACAATTTGTCTTGTCCATTTAAAATCAATCAAAACAAATCTCTTTTGTTATTTTTAGCATGAACTGCAAGGTTTTGATCCTCCATTGCACTGTGTGGGTACGTAGGCACGAGACTCGGGAAATCTTGTCAAACACAAAAACCCAAAAAAAATATTTCTTCTCCTATCTCTCCAATCCTTTGTAAACAACACCTTTTTAAGCCAAACATAGATTTTCAAGAGGTTCCTATAGAGTACAATAGATGTTTTGAGTGCTAACACCTTCCCATTGTATAACCAACCCACTTACCCTTGTCTCTGTTTTTGTTAGTTTTGTTTTAAAACTTCTTTTGGTTTTGTTCATTCTTTTCCCCATTCCTTTGGAAAAATAAAAGTGCGGCGTGTCATATCCCAAATTGTGACCATAAGATTTCCCATCATTGTGCAAATCATCACCACAATATGGAGATACCATCATGCCTCATCAATATCCTCAGAGATGTTTGAGCATTCACTACAACAAAAAATTAGGGTTTCAAGCCCTCTCAGAGCCTTAGACAAAGGATCAATCAAGGAATGACATGATCTTCAACTTGTCTAAACTCTCAAACACCTATAAATGATCAAGAGGACTCCCACATCAAGAATCAAGCACAAGGTTGCAACATTCCAAGTGGATCAAGCCTCAAGATCGCCAGTGTCACCAAATTAGGCTTTTTGGTCGACCAAGGCCTACAGATGGAAATTTTACTCTGGGCATGAGCTAATGCTTCAAAGCATGATCCAAGATACTCCAAGGGACCTCATGAACCCAATCATCAAGTCAACTTAACCTCAGGGGATGCATTTACCAATAATCAGGAATTAGGGTTTCTTGACCTAATTCACCCCTAAGTTGACTTTTGGGACAAAACATGAGCCAAGACCTCAAGACATGATTTGAGGGTCTCCAATACACTACATTGATCCATTTGCAACAATGGATTGATCCAAGAAGCTTGATTCACAAGTTTCAATTTCATCAGGACCACAATTAGGGTTTTGAAGAAAAAGGCAACTATGCCTTTGACTTTTGACCAAGACATGTTCTCAAACCTTGGGACATGATTCAATACACTCTATAACACCTATGGAATATATCCATTAGGTTTGATTTAGGCCAAGGACTTGATTTCACAAAGGATCGCACAGTTTGGATTTCATCCGATAAAAAGTCAACTGTGCACAAAATCAAGTTTGACTTTTTGGAATTTTTCACAATTATGGTACCTTGACCCTAAAAAAATGTTAATATGTGATTTGAATCATCATTCATCAAGAAAAATCAAAGAAAGGGAGTTAACTTGTAAAAGGGGTAACCATAAAAGACTTAGAATTTTTCTAAGTTATGGAACAAAGTGGCTAGGGTACCAACTTCCAAGGACCATAACTTGAGATCCAAGCAACCATTTTGGGTGATCCAAAGCTGGATTTGTAGGTCTTGCTACACTCTAAAAAAACTTCAACTACATCTCATTCCAATTCCTCATGGAGTTTTAGTTATGGAGGTTTCAAAATGGCTAAAAACATGAAAATGACATTTTTCCAACACTTAGTGAAATTTTCACTAAGTCAAAATCTGCCTTACTTTTTCCAAAATGTAGGGACATTTTTCACCTTGATCCAAGTCAAACCAGGTCTAGGGGTGAACATCGAAGTTAAAGTATGCCATGAGGGCTTTCCAACAAGTACCAGATCATCTCCAAATTCCATTTGAGCAAGGAGATACAACCCTTGGAACATGGCATCATGAACTGGTTTTTACAAGGCAGAATTTATGCATTTTGCTCGATTTGTCCAAATCTGATAAATCCAAGCCTTGTCATCCATTTGGACACATCTGAGGATAAAACAAGAAGGGAATGATCTAATCCCCAAGCCTCCAAAGTCCAGGAATCTACAAGTAGCCATGCCAAACCTAAAAAGGCTAAAAGATGCCAAGACTCCAATTTTGTTTCCAAGCCTTTTATGAATGCATCAAGGTGGCATGAATTGAGCCTATCCCAACTAAATCCAGTCCAAACTTATCTCTGAACCAAAGCTACAAAGCCTGTGCTCTAATCTCAAGTCAATGGCTAGAGGAGACTTGAGATTCCTTTTGCATAACATTGGCCAAAGGCCTGCTGCAGCCTCCATTCACTATTGATGCCAAAACAAAATTGACACACTATAAATAGAGCTTAATTGTGACCAGTTTGAGTACACCAAATCACCCAAACTGACGCTTTCCTCAAAATCCCTTTCTCTAGGCCAAAATGCCTTCTTTGGCAAGGTATCTCTGAGTTTTTGAGTTAGATAGCAATTCCATCACAACTCATGATCCAAACACCTCTAATATGATGTATCTAAGCTGTACAAACACTAACTTGTGACCTGTAACACCAAAATCTCAAAGTCCACTTCCAAAACCTCAAAATTGGACTTTTTTGCATTTTTCAAACCATGTCTTGATTCAGTCACTTCCAAAACCAAATAAAACCTCAAACACACTTTAAATATCATCCTTGAACTATCCCAAATAGTTCCCCTCATTTAGAACACCATTTGAGAGAGTTGCCCTATTGGTCACTTTTGCCCCTTTTGCAAGAAAGAGCTCAAACTTGTTCCTAAGAATTCCAGCTGGTTCTAACCATTCTAAAAGCTTCTAAGGGATCAATTGAAAGTGTCCAAAGCATCAAATTACTTCTGGCACAAGGAACTTGGCAGATAGCACAAAAATCCTCAAGAGGTAAGTGCATCATCACTTGAACTTTCTAAATCATGAATTCCTTTGAGGACCACTGCTCATAAACATCTCATACATGTTGTATATGTTGTGTTTGAACCAATTCATCATGTAATTCTTGCCTGTAACATGAGGTAGCATAAAAAAATGCAAACATAGGCCTATTTCAAAACCATTATCGGGTTTTAAAATAGGGACCTCATCTGAAAAAACCATGACCACCATTGGATTCCTTGGGAAATTCTAGGCCAGATGCATATAAATTTTGTCCCAATCCATGGAGAAATGAGAAAGTTAGAGGCTTCACGTAAATGGTCCAAAAGCTGGCCTTGCCTTGCCTTGCCCAGGCCTAAAACAAGGCACCCCTTATATATTTATGGGGTGGTTTTGACACACGGATGTATCACCACCCCAGTGGTTGCGCGCTCATGTGTTTGGCTTAGAGGTGTGGCGTAACACCCCCAATCTATACCCCCAACTAATTAAAGCAGTAAAAGAAAATTCAAAATTTCATCAGAGTATATTTAAATTATCATGGCATAGACGGGGGAATCACATTATGTTGAAACAATTCATACAACACCTGCTCATAAAGATATGCAACAGTGGGGTAGCAATCAACAGAGGAACTCAGTTCCTTACACCCACATTTCAGATTTTAGAATAAAAGCAGAAAATCTAAAACTGAATAACATATATATATATATATCATGAAAAGTTTGCCATACATCACGTTATACATGCACAAGCCAAAAGATATATATATACATAATACACAAATATCACAAACGGCCTCCCAAACTACCCGGTGTCACATATCAGAGCCGACCGACAAACGAATGGAGTCTTAAGCTTCACAAAAAGACCTCCAGCAACTCTAATCTGCAATGCCTCATAGGGCATTATAAAATAGCAGAAGGGTGAGAAAAACAATCATAATATAATTGCACACAATTATATATAACACAAAAATACACAAATATACGGTTCTCACCACAACTCACACCATAATTCAAACACAATACAATGCCAGATATAATTCATATTTCCATCACCAAGGTATACCAACCATACACATACCTATATATCATTTATCAATTTTATCCACAATTCCACACATAAACAAACTATAATGATTTATGCAAATGCAAGAGACCGACACAACGACTCTATGCATATGCACATGCGGTACCGACTTCCATTATTTCTCATCACTAGTTCACTCAAGAACTCTGCTGGAATCATCGCTCGTTACATCAATGTAACTCCCCCGTCGGGCATACGATGTTCCCCGTCGCTCACACCCCACACGAGCACACGACGTTTATGGATCGCTCACACCCCACACGGGCACACGACCCGATCGCTCACACCTCATATGGGCACACGATCGTCTATAATCATCGCTCACACCCCACATGGGCACACGACGTCATAGCGAATTCCCTCTGGAATCCAAACCGTCACTCAGGACGTCTCAACAATGCATATCATGATGCTGGGCGTTCAAGGACTCATGACAGTTAATGCACACACATAAATCGTCACAACATCATCTAAACACAAATCGTCACAACATCATCTAAACACATACATTTACATCACACAACAGCACCTTGCATAATGCACATTAATTATGCACAATTATAACGACAAAAGTCTACAAACTGACACTATTCCCGATTTCCGACATAATTAAATCGGCTAACAATTTCCAAATCATCATAATGAGAAAGTACAACTCAATAGCTACACAACGATACCAAGAATGTAAAAATCGGATAAACGGAACCCAAGTTACGAAAGAAAAACGAAAACGATATTTTGAAAAGTCCCATTTTACCAATCTACTGGCCATACGCGTATTGCCCAAATTCCTCGCCATGCCATACATGTATTGGCCAAGGCCATACGCGTATGGGCAGAGACCATTTCCCCCCAAAAATTCCCATTTTAATTTCAATACGCGTAGTGCATCCCATCATACGCGTATTGCCCTGAAGTGCTATGCGTACCATACGCAAATGGGCAGATGGCCGAGAAAATTGAAGATCCATACGCGTATTGGCCCATGCCTCGCCCATGATACGTGTAATGCCAAGGTCCATACGCGTATGAACTTGCCCCATACGCGTTTGACCTGGAAAAACCAGAAAAATTCTGCAGAACTTTGTTCTGCGTTTTCTCAACCAAAATCATCCAATTTTTTTCCACCTACACACCAGAAAATTACCAATACAATGCATATCAACATGTATCTATCATGTATCAACAATAATGAACACTAAAAACATGATTTCCAACATATTTAATCGATTTCTAATCAATTTTACATAATATGGGTTTTACTAAATTTTTCCAATTCAATCCAATAACAACCACAAACACACATACATAATCATATACAAGTATACAATAACTGAGTTTCGCACCCTTACCCGATTAAATCGATTCTAGGAGTTGATTTCTTTGATTTTCCAAGTTTTTCTCACTATTTCTTTTCTTCTTCTCTTTTCTCCTCTTTTTCTTTCTTCTCCTTTTCTTTCTCTCTAATTTTCTCTCTTTCTATTTTCTATTCTTACTATCTTAATGAAAAATATTATGAAATGACCAAAATAACCCCACACTCAAATATCTCGCAAACGTTCCCAAAACCCGATAAAATATCACAACATTGAAAAATAATATATTTTCAGATAAAAGTCGAAAATAAAATAAACTAATAATAAAATAATCCAAACGACTCGATTAAGTAAAACACACAAAAATTGGGGCGTTACAACTCTCCCCCACTTAGAAATTTTCGTCCTCGAAAATATACCTGAGGCGAACAACTCTGGATATGACTCTCGCATCCGACTCTCTAACTCCCAAGTCAAATTTCCCTCAGCAGCGCCTCCCTACGCTACTTTCACGAGTGCAATGTCCTTGCCCCTCAACCGCTTCACCTCGCGATCCAAAATCCTAACTGGTAATGCCACAACCGTAAGGTTCTCCCTTACCTCCACCTCATCCATCGGAATCACATGCGACGGATCCAAAACATACTTCCGAAGCTGTGAAACATGAAACACATCGTGCAAATTCGATAGATTCGGCGGCAACGCCACCCTATAAGCCACATCACCCATTCTCGCGGATATCTGGTAAGGACCAATAAACCGAGAAGTAAGTTTCTTCGATTTCAATGCACGACCAACACCCGTTACCGGCGTAACTCTTAGAAATACATGATCGCCCTCTTGGAACTCAAGATCTTTCCGTCTCCGATCATGATAACTCTTTTGCCTACTCTGAGAAGCCTTCATTTTCTCACGAATAAGCTTCACTTTTTCCGTAGTCTATTGCACCAACTCTGGCCCAACCACCAAGCTCTCACCAGATTCGTGCCAACACAAAGGTGTTCGACACCTTCGTCCATATAGTGCTTCAAACGGTGCCATTCCAATACTAGAATGAAAACTGTTATTATACGTGAACTCAATCAACTCAAGATAACTATCCCACGCACCACCTTGTTCCAAAACACACGCTCTCAACAAATCATCCAAAGACTGAATCGTTCTCTCCGTCTGACCATCCGTCTGCGGATGATAAGCCGAACTCAATCTCAATTTAGAACCCAATGCCTTCTGCAAACTTTCCCAAAATCTCGAGGTAAACCTTGGATCTCGATCCGAAACAATACTCAATGGAACCCCATGCAACTTCACAATCACACTGATGTAAATTTCCGCCAACCTCTCCAAAGAAAAACTGATGTCAATCGGAATAAAATGAGCCGATTTAATCAGCCTATCCACAATCACCCAAATAGCATTATGCCCTTGCTAAGTATTCGGCAACCCCGTTACAAAATCCATGGAAATGCTATCCCACTTCCACTCAGGAATATCCAACGGTTGCAACAAACCACTAGGCCTCAGATGTTCCACCTTCGATTTCTGACAAGTCAAACATGCATAAACAAACTGAGCCACATCTCTTTTTAATCCAGACCACCAGAAAATCTTCTTCAAATCTTGATACATCTTATTCGCTCCCGGATGTATACTCAAATTACTCCGGTGTCCTTCTTCCAAAATCATCTTTTTCAACTCCGCATCATCAGGAATACAAATTCTACCTCGGAATCTCAAAACACCATTAACATCCACTTGAAAATCACTATTCGCATCTTTTTCTCCATCCAACATCAAATCCACAAATTTCACATCCAGCTTTTGCTTTTCACTAACAGTCATCAGAAAATCATTAGTAATCGTTAGCATACCAATCCTCACGCTATCCGACGTCACTTCACATACCAAACTCAAGTCTCTAAACGATTCTAAAAGTTCCCACTCCTTAACCATTAAAGCGGACATATGCAACAATTTCCGGCTCAATGCATCAGCTACCACATTAGCTTTACCAGGATGGTAATTCAAGCCAAAGTCGTAGTCCTTCAAAAATTCCAACCATCTACGTTGCCTCATATTTAGCTCTTTCTGATCAAACAAATATTTTAAACTTTTATGATCACTAAAGACTTCAAACCTTGCACCGTAGAGGTAATGCCTCCAGATCTTCAACACAAAAACCACAGCCGCTAATTCAAGATCATGAGTAGGATAATTCTTCTCATGCACTCTTAATTGCCTTGAAGCATAAACCACCACCTTACCTTCTTGCATCAGAACACCACCTAGACCAATCAAAGAAGCATCATAATAAACCACAAAGGGTTCATTAGGATTCGGCAAAATCAAAATCGGAGCTGTCGTCAATCTTCTCTTCAGCTCATTAAAACTTTCCTCGCACCGAATATCCCAAATGAACACTTGCCTTTTACAAGTCAACTGGGTCAAAGGAAGTGCTAGTTTAGAAAAACCTTCAATAAACCTTCGATAATAACCGGCCAAACCCAAAAAGCTTCGAATTTCAGTAACAGATCTCGGAGCCTCCCATTGTAGAACTGCTTCTACTTTAGATGGATCCACAGAAATACCATTACCTGAAATTACGTGCCCAAGAAAACTCACCTCCGACAACCAGAATTCACACTTAGACAATTTGGCAAAAAGCTTCCTTTCTTTCAAAACCTGCAAAACAATACGCAAATGTTTCGCATCCCGAGACTTAGAATAAATCAAAATGTCATCAATAAACACAACGACAAATCGATCCAAATGCTCGTGAAAAATACGATTCATGTATTCCATAAACACACCTGGCGCATTAGAAACCCCGAACGGCATCACAGAATATTCATAATGACCGTAACGTGTCCTAAAAGTCGTCTTCTGAATATCTTCCTCTTTCACCCTTATTTGATGATACCCTGATCTCAAGTCAATCTTACTGAACACACAAGCACCAACCAACTGATCCATCAGATCATCAATCCTTGGAAGAGGATACTTATTCTTAATCGTCACCTTATTCAACTGGCGATAATCAATACACAACCGCATACTTCCATACTTCTTTTTCACCAATAAAACTGGAGCACCCCAAGGAGAAACACTTGGTCTCACAAACCTCTTCTCTAACAACTCATTCAACTGTTTCTTTAACTCGACCAACTCAGATGCCGACATACGATAAGGTGCCATAGAAACAGGTCTAGTACCAGGAACTAGATCTATAGAAAACTCCACCTCTCTCTCTGGCAGAAAATCTGAAATATCCTTAGGAAACACTTCCGGAAATTCACACACAACAGGAAACACATCAAGTGAAACTTGACTATCCACAGTCAAAGATGCAAATAACTCAAACAACTGAGCTTCATCCGCCAAAAGTCTCTTCAACTCTTTGGTAGATAAGAAACTCGAGTCTTCGTCTTCCTCCAGAGAAGGAAACCTTACCAGCTTATGATAACAATCAATATGAACTCGATTGAATTGCAACCAATTCATTCCCAGAACCACATCTAAACCCTCCAACGGTAAACACACCAAATCCATCTCAAAGTCTTTACCATAAATGGTCAAAGGACAACTTAGACAAACCAAAGAAGTAGTTACTGACCCCATTGTTGGAGTATCAATAACCATTTCACCACCCATCAAAGATAACACAAGATTCAAACGCTTCGCGCACTCAGACGAAATAAACGAATGAGTCGCTCCTGTATCAATAATAGCAACTAAAGGCGTACTATTAATAAAACAAGTACCTCTGATCAGACGATCTGCACTTGAAGTCTGAGTTCCCGCCAAAGCAAATACTTTCCCACCAGACTGAGCCTGCTTCGGTTTCGGACACTTCGTACTAATATGACCAGGTTCATCACAGTTGTAACATTTCACCACATTCTTCCTGGCACAATCAGCTGCAACATGTCCTATACCTCCACAATTAGTACACTTCCTCAAATCTTTCCTGCACTCAAACTGACGATGCCCCAACTCACCACATTTATAACACCTCAGAGGACCAGACATTCCTCCTCCACTTGACCTTTTCTCAAAATTTCTCCTTTGTTTACCCTTATTAGCTTTTGTCACATACGGACCACCACAGAACTGTTGCTTCCCTTTCCTCTTGCTCACACTCTTGTAATGAGTAGAACGAGCCTTACTATCCTCTTCATATATCCTACAACAATCCACCAAATCAGAAAACCTCCGAATCCTTTGATATCCAATTGCCTGCTTTATCTCAGGACGCAAGCCATTCTCAAACTTAACACACTTAGAGAATTCCGCAGTCGCTTCAGCATAATGAGGATAAAACTGCACAAGTTCCACAAACTTAGCAGTATAATCAACAACAGACATATTACCTTGTTTCAGTTCCAAGAACTCAATTTCCTTCTTTCCTCTTACATCCTCAGGAAAATACCTCCTCAGAAACTCCATACTAAACACAGCCCAAGTAATCTCCTCCTCTGCAGCTTCCAACACATGACGAGTACTAACCCACCAATCATCAGCTTCTTCCAATAACATGTGAGTACCCAGTCTCACCTTCTGATCTTCAGCACAATCCATCACTTGGAAAATCCTTTCAATCTCTTTCAGCCATATCTGTACACCATCAGGATCATATCTTCCTTTGAAGACAGGCGGTTTATTCTTCCTGAACTCATCGTTACCTGCAGCATTAGGCGCACCCTGCACAGCACGAGCCATAGCTTGCATAGCAGCAGCCAAGGCAGCATCATTCCTACCAGCCATATTCTATTCATTTCCAATAACAGAAACTATGGTTAAACAAACAACTCACTTCAACGCCCAAAACCGACAAGGACAGACACAAACTGACACAGACTGACATGAACCAGGCTCTGATACCACTTAATGTAACACCCCCAATCTATACCCCCAGCTAATTAAAGCAGTAAAAGAAAATTCAAAATTTCATCAGAGTATATTTAAATTATCATGGCATAGATGGGGGAATCACATTATGTTGAAACAATTCATACAACACCTGCTCATAAAGATATGCAACAGTGGGGTAGCAATCAACAGAGGAACTCAGTTCCTTACACCCACATTTAAGATTTTAGAATAAAAGCGGAAAATCTAAAACTGAATAACATATATATATATATATATATATATATATATATATATATCATGAAAAGTTTGCCATACATCACGTTATACATGCACAAGCCAAAAGATATATATATATATATATATATATATATATATATATATATATATATATATATATATATATATATATATATACATAATACACAAATATCACAAACGGCCTCCCTAACTACCCGGTATCACATATCAGAGCCGAGCGACAAAAGAATGGAGTCCTAAGCTTCACAAAAAGACCTCCAGCAACTCTAATCTGCAATGCCTCATAGAGCATTATAAAACAGAAGAAGGGTGAGAAAAACAATCATAATATAATTGCACACAATTATATATAACACAAAAATACACAAATATACGGTTCTCACCACAACTCACACCATAATTCAAACACAATACAACGCCAGATATAATTCATATTTCCATCACCAAGGTATACCAACCATACACATACCTATATATCATTTATCAATTTTATCCACAATTCCACACATAAACAAACCATAATGATTTATGCAAATGCAAGAGACCGACACAACGACTCTATGCATATGCACATGCGGTACCAACTTCCATTATTTCTCATCACAAGTTCACTCAGGAACTCTGCTGGAATCATCGCTCGTTACATCACTGTAACTCCCCGTCGGGCATACGATGTTCCCCGTCGCTCACACCCCACACGGGCACACGACGTTTATGGATCGCTCACACCCCACACGGGCACACGACCCGATCGCTCACACCCCACATGGGCACACGATCGTCTATAATCATCGCTCACACCCCACATGGGCACACGACGTCATAGCGAATTCCCTCTGGAATCCAAACCGTCACTCAGGACGTCTCAACAATGCATATCATGATGCTTGGCATACAAGGACTTATGACAGTTAATACGCACACATAAAAGCATTCATCTACCTCAACAAAATCACACTTTGCACTTATGCCCAGAACAATGAATTTAATTGCCATACGGCCACAAATCGCCACAACATCATCTAAACACATACATTTACATCACACAATAGCACCTTGCATAATGCACATTAATTGCGCACAATTATAACGACAAAATTCGATAAACCGACACTATTCCCGATTTCCGACATAATTAAATCGGCTAACAATTTCCAAATCATCATAATGAGAAAGTAGAGCTCAATAGCTACACAACGATACCAAGAATGTAAAAATCGGATAAACGGAACCCAAGTTACGAAAGAAAAACGAAAACGATATTTTGAAAAGTCCCATTTTACCATTCTACTGGCCATACGCGTATTGCCCTGAGCCATACGCATATTGCCCAAATTCCTCGCCATGCCATACGCGTATTGCCCAAGGCCATACGCGTATGGGCAGAGACCATTTTCCCCAAAAATTCCCATTTTAATTTTAATACGCGTAGTGCATCCCATCATACGCGTATTGCCCTGAAGTGCTACGCGTACCATACGCAAATGGGCAGATGGCCAAGAAAATTGAAGATCCATACGCGTATTGGCCCATGCCTCGCCCATGTTACGCGTAATGCCAAGGTCCATACGCGTATGAACTTGCCCCATACGCGTATGACCTGGAAAAACCAGAAAAATTCTGCAGAACTTTGTTCTGCGTTTTCTCAACCAAAATCATCCAATTTTTTTTCACCTACACACCAGAAAATTACCAATACAATGCATAGCAACATGTATCTATCATGTATCAACAATAATGAACACTAAAAACATGATTTCCAACACATTTAATCGATTTCTAATCAATTTTACATAATATGGGTTTTACTAAATTTTTCCAATTCAATCCAATAATAACCACAAACACATACATAATCATATACAAGTATACAATAACTGAGTTTCGCACACTTACCGGATTAAATCGATTCTAGGAGTTGATTTCTTTGTTTTTCCAAGTTTTTCTCACTATTTCTCTTCTTCTTCTCTTTTCTCCTCTTTTTCTTTCTTCTCCTTTTCTTTCTCTCTAATTTTCTCTCTTTCTATTTTCTATTCTTACTATCTTAATGAAAAATATTATGAAATGACCAAAATACCCCCACACTCAAATATCTCGCAAACGTTTCCAAAACCCGATAAAATATCACAACATTGAAAATAATATATTTTCAGATAAAAGTCGAAAATAAAATAAAATAATAATAAAATAATCCAAACGACTCGATTAAGTAAAACACATAAAAACTGGGGCGTTACATCTGGGGTTCGAATCCCCCTCGCCCCAGACCCTTTTTTATCACTTTTTTCCATTTTTATATTTTTCATGTTATTTTCTTAAATTATTTGTAAAATTAATTTCTCTCTCAATTTTAATTATTTTTTATTGGTTCTTTTTGCAAAAAATCGCAAAAATATTAAAATATTTTATTCCACAAAAAAATCAAATTTATATTATTTATTTAATATAGTTGATATTTTTGTAAATAAATTCATTTTTTATGGTTTTTAAACATTTCAAAAAGGAATTATAACCTTGGAAATCAAAACCAAATGAGTTTTACTTCACCTTGTGATTAAAACATCATTTTTCCAACCTCAACCAAAAATCACAAGTTGTTTAATTTCCTTAAACAACTAACAATACAGCATGGAAGCTTGCTCACCTGTAAGTTTTTATCGGCTTTCTTTTACATGCTTTAATATATAGAACTGTATTGTGGGAAGCTGTCCCTCTGTAAGTCTTCTTTCATATCCTTTTAAATACTTGTCATATTTCAACTGTATATATACTAGTATAGTTATTTAGAGTTTTCCCCGGCAACTAGGTCTAGAACTAGGTAAAGCCAGTTGGTCACTCTTAAATACAGTTAAAACTAGATCCCAATAGGATTTCCAGACACAGTCTTGCCTTCTCTTGGGCTTAAACAATATGGAACAAAGAGAAAGGCAGTATTCTCGGTGAACCTTTTCTCAGACTGTCACTATTAGAACTTGTCAAAGAAATTCAGTTTCCCCAGAGAGGATTAATTCCCGGTGAAACTTCTCTTGAATTTCTTCAAACCCTAGAATTGTTCACAAAAGGAAAGATTATTCTTGGTGAAACTTTTCTTGAACTCTTCTTAAGTTTGGACCCACAGGCTTCCTAAAAGCATCCCCGCCTCCTTTTGGGCTTTGTACAAGGACCCTTCAGCATCTTAGAAGTTCTCATGCCTTCTCTTGGGCATAATACAAGGACCCTAAAGACCTCTTAAAGGTATAAGACAGAACTTAGTCATCCATCACTGAGCAGTCTTTCCAGTGTCAAACATCAGACTATTTTAGGGTTGATACTCAACCCTCACTCGCCTCCTCTTGGGCATCATACAAAAGATAAAACTCTTCCACACCCATAGACTTGGACAGTCTAAATCTCCTCTTGAGTATCAAAGACATTCTCAAGTTCCCTAGAAACATATTCATTTTAATAAATCTCCAGTAGAGTTAAAACCCATGGGTTCTAAAAAACCCAGTCTTTTTCCTAAAAAAATCCCCAAGCCAGGGTCAGTTTATCATCAGTATAACACTATCCCAAATCAGAACCTCAAGGCATCTGATATCTCAACTCTTTTGTAACCCTTAGCAAGAGTTGATTCCCCATGAGGGCCTGCCTCAGGATCTCAATTATCCTCGGCAAAAAGATAGCCTCCTCTTAGGCTTTGTATAATGACCTTTCCTCAGCACATTCAGCCTCCTCTTGGGCTTTGTACAATGATTCTCCCTAGCGGAGCTAACCTTTTCAGACTCTCTTGTTGAGTCAATCACTTTTCAGACTCTCTTGTTGAGTCAATCACTTTTCAGACTCTCTTGTTGAGTCAATCACCTTTTCATACTCTCTTGTTGAGTCAACCTTTTTTAGCCTCAGTCTTGGGATTTGTACAAGACAGGTAAAACCATTCCCTTGTTAAGACAATCTTTTCCAGCCTCCCCTTAGGCTTGGCATAAAGATTTCCCCTAGCAAAAGTTAGCCTCCTCTTAGGCTTTGTATAATGATTTCTCCAGCTTGTTCAGCCACAATCCTGGGCTTCGTACAGGACAGATGAAAGCACTCTCTTGTTGAGTCAAACCCTTTTAGCCTCAATCTTGGGCTTTGTAAAAGGCATAAATCTTCATAACCTTCTCTTAAGCTTGGGACAAACATATTTCCCAGCAGATTCAATCCCTCCCAGCCTTTTTTTAGGCTTTGAGAAACAATTCCCTAAACAGAGTCAAACTCATTTCAGCCTCAATCTTGGGCTTTGTACAAGACACATAAAAACATCCTCATCCGAGTCAGTTAAATTTCCCATTTCAGCCTCAATCTTGGGCTTTGTACAAGACACATGCAAACCTCCCCGGCGGAGTCAAAATCCCTTTTTAGCCTCAATCTTGGGCTTTGTACAAGACAGATAGGACACTTTCCCTAGAAAAGTCAAGCTTCCAGCCTCCTCTTAGGCTTTGTATAATGACATCCCCAAAGAGCCGAATCTCTTTCAGCCTACTCTTAGGCTTTGTATAAGGACTTCCCTAGTAGAGTCAATCAACCTCTTAGCTTCAACCTTGGGCTTTGATCAAGGCACACAAAAATCAACAATCCCCTCAAAGGAAGTCCACTCCCTCTTTAGAGATGACAAATTCTCTCTCAGTTAAAACCTTTTAGCTTCAATCTTGGGCTTTGAACAAGACACCAAAATATCTTTTTCCTCCCTTAGAATAGGAGGAACTACGATTGCTCTAATTTCCCTGTTTTATTTAAACGGGAATACGTAGGCATAAGATTGCAAAGTCTTAGCGAGCATACCAAACAAAAACTCTAGGTCCAGTACCATCATACCAATCAAAACGTAGGTCCAGTACCTTACCAAAAACATCAGAAAAACCCGAACGTCAACAAAAACTCACTCTCTCCTTCATATTTCCCTAGAAACTTTCCCAACCCATTAACGGATAAACACCATCAAGTACAAAGCGAAACCTAAAGCTAACAAGCCGTGGATAACCACATATAGGATGGGTAATTGACAACTCCTCATTGTATAACCTGACCCCGGACCCCCCAACCTCTTTAAAGCGTTTATTCAGTTAAACAATCGCGTGCAAGGTTAGTTTTAGATAGCTTCCCTTTCCCTTCCAGCTTCACAGGATAAATAAGAAATCAGAAAGTAGCACCCCTCCTCATTGTGGGGAGAAACCCAAAAACCAGTGATAAGGTGGTCGCGTCACCGACAAAAATTGCTCGCTACAGTAAAATGGTGACTCTGTTGGGGAGTCATTGTCTGTATAGGACTAGTATTATAGCTCTTAAGCGGTCTAGGATGTTAGTTTTAGGAATAAATATATATATCGCTTTTCCTACTTGATATCCGTGTTTATTTTTCTGCTAATGGGACTGCTGGTGATGATGTATCTGGAAAGTTTGAGTGATACCTAAGATAAGTGATGGCATTAGACAGGTAATCTTACAGGGAGTGACTCCCGAATAAGCGACCCCGTTAGACCATCGAATCAATGGAGATACCCTTTGCAGATTCAATATCTAAACGACCTCGGTTGTTGAAAGCAGATTGTTCGATTGTGGTATCCGTGAAACTGAGGATTTAGTAGACTGAGACCATGTTACTATTTTGTAGTGCGGAAGCTATCAGAAATAGTTGTCACGCGATACTACCCTCATTTGAGATTGCCCTAAGATACTGCAGCTCGCTCGGGTGAACCAGCCTGCTGTTGTTATCCCAAGAGGGGTCAATGGTCTTGAGGACAGGTACAAAAATTCATAAGTACAATCTTTGGGGATTGGTAGAGCCATGACTTCATGACACCGAACCTTTGACCCCATGTTTTTTCTATGTTTTTGTGTGTTGCATTCATGCATTCATTTCTTTAAAAAACTATAAACAAAGAAAAAATTTTCTCTTCTAGTCTCTCTTTTTCAAATTAAACCAAGACAATGATTGCAAATATAACACCCATATATAAAACTCATACATCAAAGCATAAATATTATATATAGATCCAAGTGTTTGGTACTGAAACACATAAGCTCCTAGTTAACACATTGTATACAAATAAATGCCCTAAAGTACAAAGTACAAAAACCTAAGGCATATTATACACAAGATGTTCAAATGATAAAAACTAAGAACTAGATCAACAATGATCTCAAAATACACTTCGCTACGGAAGCTAGCCATCAACAAACAAAGAAAAGATCACACGACCTTATCCTTACCCTTCTCGGAACCTGAAGCACCTGAAATACATCAACAACGTGGGGTGAGATACATCAAATCTCAGTGAGTTCCCTATCTTATGGATTCTCTCGGATTAAAAAGGTTCTAATAATCCTAACTCAAGTCCGGGGAAAAGGAAAAAGGATCCTTGAGTTCACACTTTATAATTCTCACACTATATGGAAACAGGACATGAGTTCATTAACTCACAACATCACTAATCGATAACCATACCAAGACATCTCATCTTCTCGTCTGCTTCTACGTCTAGAAGGCGACCCGAGTCATAGATACTTGTAGTTACTTGGCATACGAATTGGATTCGGGATCATCGGCCTGTTAACCGTGAACCGTCACTTCTCATGGCCTGTTAACCATCACAAGTCTCTACCCATAGCATAGGCTCCAATCGTACTATACGTAGGGAATCAAACCTACCAAGTAATTGTGTACCCGTTTCAGAGGAGCTCGAGACCCATGAGACTACACTCAAAATATTTCGGTTACGATTACATGATCACATACAACAATACGATTGTATTCGACAATCACAAGACTACATCGTCTTAAGGCCTCTCTTGCCTTTTCACAACCACAAAGGTTAACCACATGTTCCATACTAGTGTTCACTCTCAACTAGGCCAATACTCGGCAAGGATGTATCTTCCAACAACACGTGCCCGAGCATCGCCATCTAGAGTTGTCTACAATTTCTAGTTCCTTACTATATTCTCCTATAGTTCAAGTTTGAGGTTTCCTCACTCTTCCTATATCGTTTTCATATTTGCATGCATACTCACTTACAATCATGATATACAATAATAGGATAGGCAAGACATGTCATAATTGCATAGTAGAATAATATATAACAATTAAAACATAAATAGATCACTTTTGGAACTTTCTCGATTATTTAATCAGTCGGTAAAATTGACATATTTCATCTCCATTGCATAGAATATTTCCTCGGCTTTACATCGATATAAAGAATGATTGAATCCGATAAACGAGTCGAAAGTTATGAATTTTCTCGCTTAAGGAATAAAATCCCAAGTCCCAGGTCGCGCTAAGCGCGCCCCTGTCCGCGCTAAGCGTGATTTCTTCGGTTTGGAGGGGTTGCAGGAATTCAACACCGCGCTGAGCGGGCTCCTGTACGCTAAGCGCGCTCTGCGTAACTCAGAAAAATGCTTCAGCAAAAACAAAAATTCCCCACACATCCAAACCTCTTCTCAACCATCAATTACAACCAACAGAGGTGCTACAACCTAGTTCTAGCAAGGTTTGATCAACAACATTAAAAAAAACATATATTTCTCAAGAAAACAAAATTTCACAAAACCTAACATTTCCAATCAATCCAAAACATCAAAACGAGCATCAATATATGTTTCTACAAGTATATTGATCATTCATTTGAATTTATATCAAATTCCAACCGTTAAAACATCAATTTCCATAAATTCTAACCTAAACTCATATTAACCAAAACTCTAAAAATGAGGTTTCTAACTAGAACCCACCTTGAGATGAGCAAGATGAAGATGATGAGAAGATTGGGTGAAGATTTGATGAATGGATGATGATGATTCTTGAAGTTCTTAAACTTCTCTTCTTTTCCTCTTTTCTCTCCTTTCCTTTCCTTTCTTCTTTCTCTCTCTTTCTTACTAACTTTTTCTTTTGTTTGGAAAGTGGGAGGCAAAGGAAACATATAGTAAACTATCATTAATAAATAATACTACTAAATGCCCAAAAAGTCTCTTTAAGTCCAAATTAGTAAAATACCTCAGAGTCAGATAATATTAATTGGATCTATTCTAAGTTCCACTGTTACTCTAATTATTTTGTCAAATAATTTCTCAGAGTACACTGGGCTCAGTCGATCACAATATAGTATTATCCGGAGTACTAAAATACGGGGTATTACATCCTCCCCCCCTTAAATAGAAATTCGCCCTCGAATTTAAAGATTACCTGAACAGATGAGGGTAAGCATCTTGCATTTCTGATTCAAGTTTCCAAGTTGCATCGCCCGGATGCATTACATCCCACTGCACCTTAACGAGAGAAATGTCCTTGTTCCTTAATACCTTCGTTTCTCTTCCCACAATGCGGCTCGGTTGAGGTTCAAACGTTAAGTCTGCCTCTATTTCAATAGTATCAGGTAGAACTGGCTGAAGAGGATCTGGAACAAACCTCCGAAGTTAAGATACATGAAAAACATCATGCATTTCCGACAGAGAAGGAGGTAAGTCCAACCTGTACACTACTTCGCCAATCCTTTCTAAAATTTGATACGGTTCCACGTATCTCGGACTCAACTTCCGTAACTTAAACGGTCCTCTCAGTCTTAATCTCGAAGTAACTTTCAAAAACACATGGCCACCTTCTTCGAATTCTAAAGGTCTCCTTCGATTTTCCGCATAACTCTTTTGTCGATCTTGTGCTTGCTTAATTTTCTCGCGGATCGTTCGAATATTTTCCGTAGTCTCTTGGATGATTTCGGGTCCTAAGATTCTATCATCCCCAACTTCCGTTCAACACAAAGGTGTCCTACACTTTCTTCCATACAAAGCTTCATAAGGAGCCATTCCGATGCTTGCATGGTAACTATTTTTATAAGAGAACTCAATCAATGGTAGTAGTTCTTTCCAATTACCCTTACTTTCTAGTACACAAGCTCTCAACATATCTTCCATTGTTTGTATTGTTCGTTCAGTTTGACCATCCGTCTGAGGATGATTAGACGTGCTCAAATGCAAATCTGTCTCCATAGCTTGTTGAAAAACTTTCCAAAACCTTGAAGTAAACTTCGGATTTCTATCTGACACAATATTAGAGGGAATACTGTGCAATCTCACAATCTCCGCAATAAACAACCTCGGAAGATAACTTGCTTTGAAAGTAGTCTTCACGGCTAAGAAATGCGTAGATTTCGTTAGTCAATCCACAATCACCCAAATCGAATCATAACCACCTTGCGTACGAGGTAAACCTACTGCAAAATCCATAGAAATACTATCCCATTTCCAAACTGGAATTTCTAATGGTTGCAATAATCCACCCGGTCTCTGATGTTCAATCTTAACTTGTTGGCATACCGCACATTCTGACACGAAGACCGCAACATCTCTTTTCATACCGGACCACCAATAGTCCTTCTTTAAATCTTGATACATCTTTGAAGAACCCGGATGTATAGTAAAAACACCTTTATGCTCTTCTTCCAAAATCTTTCTTTTCAAAGTCGCATCGTTCGGAACGCAAATTCTTTGGTTAAACATAATCATTTCATCGCTAGCGTGCACAAAACCCGATTGACTTAGCATCTATTGCAACTTCTCATCCAATAATTGTCGTTGTTGAATTTCAACTCTTAACGTAGAATTGACATTCAAATTCCCCATAATCACTCCATTAGGAGTCCACACAAATTGAAGATTTAAATCTCTAAACTTTTCCAACAACGAATATTCTAACATCATCAATTCGGACTTTCTCAAAACTTTCCTACTCAAGGCATCGGCCACTTTGTTCGCTTTACCCGGATGGTATTTTATCTCTAGATCATAATCCTTTAAATATTCCATCCACATCCTTTGACGTATATTCAGCTCTTTTTGGTCAAAGAGGTACTTTAAACTCTTGTGGTCACTAAACAGTTCAAAATGTACTCCATATAAATAGTGACGCCACACTTTCAAAGTAAACACCACCGCCGCTAATTCCAAATCGTGGGTTGGATAATTCTTCTCGTGAATTTTCAGTTTTCGAGAAGCATAAGCCACAACGTGACTTTCTTGCATTAAAACGCCTCCTAATCCCATCTTAGACGCATCACAAAATACCTCATACGACTTGGTAGGATCGGGAATAATCAGAACGGGAGCTGTAGTAAGTCTTTCCTTCAAACTCATAAAACTTTGTTCACACGCCGAATCCCACTCAAAGGGGCAGTCCTTCCGAGTAAGCTTAGTCATTGGCAACGCTAATTGCGAAAAGTTTTTGATAAACCTTCTGTAGTAACCTGCTAGACCCAAGAAACTTCCAATTTCCGATACATTCTTCAGTCTCTCCCAATTAATCACAGCTTCAACCTTCGATGGATCCACCGCTACACCACCCTGTGATATGATGTGACCAAGAAAACTAACTTCAGACATCCAGAACTCGCACTTACTTAACTTGGCAAAAAGTTGCTTCTCTTGTAAGATCGATAAGACGATTCTCAAATGTCTTCGTGCTCTTGCGGAGTACGGGAATAGATAAGAATGTCATCAATGAAGATCACAACAAATTGATCCAAGTAAGCTTGAAATAACCGATTCATATAATCCATAAAAATAGCTGGAGCATTAGTCACACCGAAAGGCATCATTAAGAATTCGTAATGACCATAACGGGTTCTAAATGCAGTCTTAGGTACATCGGAACTCTTCACTCGGATTTGGTGATAACCCGACCTTAAATCAATCTTCGAGAACATACAGGCTCCTTTCAATTGATCTAATAGGTCGTTTATCCTTGGCAAGGGATACTTGTTCTTAATGGTGACTTTATTCAGCTGACGATAATCAATACACAATCGCATCCCGCCGTCTTTCTTCTTTACTAACAAAACTGGGGCTCCCCATGGTGATACGCTAGGTCTAACAAAATGCTTAGCCATAAGCTCCTCTAATTGTTCCTTCAGTTCTCTCAACTCCAAAGGTGCCATCCGGTATGGAGAAATGGATATAGGAGCCGTTCCCGGTACCAGGTCAATAGAAAATCCCACTTCCCTCTCCGGAGGAAGAGAAGTGACATCTTCGGGGAAAACTTCAGAAAACTCACAAACTACTGGAATATCCAAAACTTGAAGGTCGCTACTCCCTTCCTTAGTGAGAACCAAAAGAACAGATTTCTCTTCTTCGAACAAGAAATTTATCATTCCAACCGTACCTTCTAGAATAGTTGTTAAGACATCTTTCGGGGTAGCATCAATAGATGGAATGATGATGAGCTTTTCTTCACACCCAATAAACACCGAATTAGCAGAAAGCCAATCCATTCCCAAAACGACATCAACTTTCTTAAGCGGTAGACAAATAAGATCAATCTGAAAAACTCTACCGTCCACAGACAAAACACAGTTTTCACACATCAACGGTGTCTCAACTATTTCATCCATGGCGGAAGTGACCACCATAGGAGGAGACAAAGGAACGGACCGCAACCCAAGTCGCTTCATACATTGCATCGATACAAAAGAGTACGTAGCTCCGCAATCAAATAGAACAAAACAAGGAAATCCGTTAACGAAGCACGTACCAGCAATTAAGGAATTGTCACTCTTCTTCTTCCTTGCATCTAAGGTATAAACCCTTCCTTGTGTCTGAGTCCTATTCTGAGGACAATCTCTTTTCAGATGACATGCCTTCTGACATTGGAAACACTTTATCCCTTCAAACCACACCTTCCAAAATGAGTCTTGCCACAAGTGCGATACACATGAGGTGTACTCGCCCTTGAATCTTGATCTTGTTTCCCTTTGAAGGGTTGTTGTCTAGGCCTGAATTGTTGGTTAGATCTTCCGCGATCCCCTTGATTCCCTCTACTCGCAACGCCTTCAGCTTGGACTTTCTTCAAACTATGCTCGGCCACGTAGCATTGCCTTAAAACTTCAGCATACGTAGTGAACTCTCTCTGAGATACACTATGAGATATTTCAGCTTTTAGTCCAAACAGAAACTGGTCTATTTTCCACCTTTCATCAGGAGCATACATAGCCTGCCTAGAATAAGCAGCCATGTCCTCAAACTTCTCAACATAACTGGACACAGTCATACTACCTTGTCTTAATTGTTGAAATTCAAATTCTTTTTGAGTCCTCAATGAGCTCGGGAAATACTTCTCCATGAAAATATCTTTGAACTGTTCCCAAACCTTAGGGACTTCCTGAATAACCATCAAAGCTGAAGCGCTCTCCCACCATCTCATAGCGGGACCCTTCAGTGAATGAGAAGTGAACAACACCTTGTTCTCTTCGCTGCATTGGACTATCAAGAAAATCCTCTCCATACCAGAAATCCATTCGTGAGCCTTCATGGGATCTAATCCACCATGAAATTCTGGGGGATTCATGCGGATAAAATCTCGGAATTTCCCTCCTTCAGCTTCTGGAGAAACTACCGTAGGGTGCAGACCTCCATTCATTTGCTGCACCATTTGCTGCATGAATAGATTCTGTTGCGGCTGCATCTGTTGCATAAACTGATACAGAGGAGCATTGCCGTCGCCGCCCGGCGGATTCGTCCCTTCAGGAGTGGTACGGGGTCTACCACGAGTATTTCTACGTCCTTCAGCCATGTTCCTAAAGGTCATACAAATAGGATTAAGTTGATCAGGCTCAATGCCATAAATATAACACTTAAGACCAATGGCGACACAATGTATATGAAACGGAAAGAAATACTTATACTATTTCATGGCTAGGTCGAGGATACGACCTGCTCTGATACCAACTATAACACCCATATATAAAACTCATACATCAAAGCATAAATATTATATATAGATCTAAGTGTTTGGTACTGAAACACATAAGCTCCTAGTTAACACATTGTATACAAATAAATGCCCTAAAGTACAAAGTACAAAAACCTAAGGCATATTATACACAAGATGTTCAAATGATAAAAACTAAGAACTAGATCAACAATGATCTCAAAATACACTTCACTACGGAAGCTAGCCATCAACAAACAAGGAAAAGATCACACGACCTTATCCTTACCCTTCTCGGAACCTGAAGCACCTGAAATACATCAACAACGTGGGGTAAGATACATCAAATCTCAGTGAGTTCCCTATCTTATGGATTCTCTCGGATTAACAAGGTTCTAACAATCCTAACTCAAGTCCAGGAATAAGGAAAAGGGTCCCTTGAGTTCACACTTTATAATTCTCACACTATATGGAAACATGACATGAGTTCATTAACTCACAACATCACTAATCGATAACCATACCAAGACATCTCATCTTCCCGTCTGCTTCTACGTCTAGAAGGCGACCCGAGTCATAGATACTTGTAGTTACTTGGCATACGAATTGGATTCGGGATCATCGGACTGTTAACCGTGAACCGTCACTTCTCATGGCCTGTTAACCATCACAAGTCTCTACCCATAGCATAGGCTCCAATCGTACTACACGTAGGGAATCAAACCTACCAAGTAATTGTGTACCCGTTTCAAAGGAGCTCGAGACACATGAAACTACAATCAAAATATTCAGGTTACGATTACATGATCACATACAACAATATGATTGTATTCGACAATCACAAGACTACATCGTCTTAAGGCCTCTCTTGCCTTTTCACAACCACAAAGGTTAACCACATGTTCCATACTAGTGTTCACTCTCAACTAGGCCAATACTCGGCAAGGATGTATCTTCCAACAACATGTGCCCGAGCATCGCCATCTAGAGTTGTCTACAATTTCTAGTTCTTTACTAGATTCTCCTATAGTTCAAGTTTGAGGTTTCCTCACTCTTCCTATATCATTTTCATATTTGCATGCATACTCACTTACAATCATGATATACAATAATAGGATAGGCAAGACATGTCATAATTGTATAGTAGAATAATATATAACAATTAAAACATAAATAAATCACTTTTGGAACTTTCTCAATTATTTAATCGGTCGGTAAAATCGACATATTTCATCTCCATTGCATAGAATATTTCCTCGGCTTTACATCGATATAAAGAATGATCGAATCTGATAAACGAGTAGAAAGTTATGAATTTTCTCGCTTAAGGAATAAAATACCAAGTCCCAGGTCACGCTAAGCGTGCCCCTGTCCGCGCTAAGCGCAATTTCTTTGGTTTGGAGGGGTTGCAGGAATTCAACACCGCGCTGAGCGGGCTCCTGCGCGTTAAGCGCGCTCTGTGAAACTCAGAAAAATGCTTCAGCAAAAACAGAAATTCCCCACACATCCAAACCTCTTCTCAAGCATCAATTACAACCAACAGAGGTGCTACAACCTAGTTCTAGCAAGGTTTGATCAACAACATTAAAAAAAAACATATATTTCTCAAGAACACAAAATTTCACAAAACCTAACATTTCCAATCAAACCAAAACATAAAAACAAGCATCAATATATGTTTCTACAAGTATATTGATCATTCATTTCAATTTATATCAAATTCCAACCGTTAAAACATCGATTTCCATAAATTCTAACCTAAACTCATATTATCCAAAACTCTAAAAATGAGGTTTCTAACTAGAACCCACCTTGAGATGAGCAAGATGAAGATGATAAGAAGATTGGGTGAAGATTTGATGAATGGATGATGATGATTCTTGAAGTTCTTGAACTTCTCTTCTTTTCCTCTTTTCTCTCCTTTCCTTTCCTTTCTTCTTTCTCTCTCTTTCTTACTAACTTTTTCTTTTGTTTGGAAAGTGGGAGGCAAAGGAACCATATAGTAAACTATCATTAATAAATAATACTACTAAATGCCCAGAAAGTCTCTTTAAGTCCAAATTAGTAAAATACCTCAGAGTCAGATAATATTAATTGGATTTATTCTAAGTTCCACCGTTACTCTAATTATTTTGTCAAATAATTTCTCAGAGTACACTGGGCTCAGTCGATCACAATATAGTATTATCCGGAGTACTAAAATATGGGGTATTACAGCAAATGTCAGAAAGAAATATCGCGTTATGGATTTCGGTAGAAGGAGGACTCACAAGTACACCTTCAAGGTTCCAAAACTAGAGGATTTAAGGGGGTTGGCAAGGATGATCACCAACCCTGATGCTTTCAGAGCTAAGTATGGAGGACTGTTGTCTTTGTTAAGGGTCCATGTAATCGAAGGAATCCTGTCTACGCTGATTCAATTTTACGATCCGGTCTATCACTGTTTCACATTCCCGGATTATTAGCTAGCACCAACACTAGAGGAGTACTCTCATCTGACTGATTTACCCATCACTGACCAAGCTCCCTTTTCTGGACTGGAAGAAATTCCAAAGGATCAAATCATTGTAAGAGCTATCTATTTGGATGAGTCAGAAGTCAGGACTCACATGACCATTAAGGGTAGAATCCAAGGTTTACCAGCAAAGTTTTTGGTAAAGAAAGCTCTGTACTTTGCTAGTATAGGGAACGTGACTGCTTTCGAGAGCATCTTTGTGTTGCTCACATACGGGTTATTTCTGTTTCCCAACATTGATGACTTCGTTGATATCAATGCCATTAAGATTTTTCTAATTGGAAACCCTGTACCGACCTTGCTCGCAGATGCTTATCATTCTGTACACTTAAGGAATTTGTACAGCAGAGGAATGATCATATGCTGTGTACCCCTGCTATACAAATGGTTCACTTCCCATTTACCAAAGTCTGCTGCTTTTTGGGATCATAAGAGTACTTTACGTTGGTCACAGAGAATCATGTCTCTTACCAACTCTGACATAGATTGGTACAATCGGATCTATGACTGGATAAGAATCATTGACCGTTGTGGAAACTTCCCTAATGTACCCCTCATAGGAATTAAAGGAGGAATCAACTATCATCCAGTTTTAGTTCGTCGTCAATTCAGATACCTGATGAGGCATATCCCACGTAATGCTCATATGGAAGGTCTTTTCTTCAAGGAAGGAGAAAATGACAGGGCACTGAAGACCAAAATAGTGTATGCCTGGAAACATGTCCATAGGAAAGGAAGAGAGTCTTTAGGAAAACCAGACTGTATCTTTGTGGAACCTTATCACCACTGGGTACAAACTAGAGCTCTCAAGCTGAGGATGTCTTACCCTCGTCAAGAAGTTCTTTCGTTAAAGGAATATGTCCTTTATTTTAATGTCTGATACGGAAAAACTCCAGGTCACTCTCAACAAAGTTCAACAGGAAAAGAAATCTTGGAAGAACCAGTACCGCGTTCTCAACGTAGAGTGTAACAAAATACAACAACTGTTAAAAGAAAAAGACGCCCTGATCGAGATCTTAGAACAACATGCTGTAGAAAACCAAGAAGACCAAAGGAATTTGCTCGCTCCTTTCACTTGGAAAAAGGATGACAACCCGACAATGGCTCAAGAGCCCCGGTCAAAGAAAATGAAAATACCAGCACCAGCACCTGAGCCCTCCTCAGAGAGGACTCAGGATCCATAAGTCTAGACATTTCCTTTTACAGTACTTTGTAAATTACTGTATTTCCATTTCCGCAATCTTTGAATTCAATAAAACGGGGTTTCCCCATTGTATGATATTTGCAATCCAATTGTTGAAGTTTCTTTTGATTAAAACAATTTTTTTTAAATATAATCATTGCATATCATTCATCATTCTCACATAATGCATTCTTATTCCCTACGAATCTCATGTTTGAACTTCAATTCTAGAGTCAAGCTGTCTCATTCGTATAATACTCGGGAAAATCGACAAAAGAAAATGGATGATCTCGAGGAAGAGAACAGAGAGTTGAGAGAAGAAATTGACACTCTGAAAGAAGATTTGAGAAAACTTCACAATGACATGCAATCTCTGGCAGCAGCCCAGATACAATAACAAAGGACTGTAATCTCAGAGATCACATCTACGCCCATAGTGGAAAAGTATGATCCTCGGTACAACATGCCTAAAGATCGCCCCTGGGGCATGCCACTTAACTATATCCCAGAAGGATATATTCCGCCGATCACGGAAGATCCGAAAACTGCAGCAGGAACCGCTGGGCCTGAAGGTTACAAACTTCGGGAAAGAGAAGATACAAGGGGCACGACAGAAACTCCTGAAGGTTACAAACTTTGGGATAAGGAAGCACCAAGAGTCACTGCCGTAATGACTATACCACCACCCGTGGTACACACTGTCCCGGAAGGACAGATTCCACAGATACCTTATGGTGGAAACGAAAGTATGTACGACAGAATGAATGAGTTCCAGGAGCAATTCCTGGAAATGCAGAAGGAACTGCATGCCATTCGCGGTCAGGATCTATTCGGAAAGGACGCCGCAGACCTTTGTTTGGTCCCCAATGTGAAAATTCCGCACAAATTCAAGGTGCCCGAATTTGAGAAATACAAGGGTAACTCTTGCCCTCAAAGTCATTTGGTGATGTACGCTCGAAAGATGTCAACTCAGACCGAGAACCAACATATACTGATCCACTATTTCCAAGATAGTTTAACCGGTGCCGCACTCAAATGGTACATGGATTTAAACCGCACTAAGATAGTCACTTTCAGAGATCTTGGCGCTGCCTTCGTTCAGTAGTATAAGTATAACCTGGATATGGCACCAGACAGAGATCAACTCAGAGCCATGACACAGAAGGATAAGGAAACCTTTAAGGAATATGCTCAGAGATGGCGTGAAATTGCCGCCCAGATTTGTCCACCTCTTGAGGAAAAAGAGATAACAAAGATCTTCTTGAAAACCTTGAGCTCATTTTACTACGACCGAATGGTCGCCAGTGCCTCCAGCGACTTTACTGAAATGGTAAACATGGGAGTTCGTCTTGAGGAAGCAGTCCGAGAAAGACGTCTGGTTAAAGATGCCGGACCATCAAGCAATAGCAAAAGATACGGTAGCGCTTTCCAAAAGAAAAAAGAGCCAGATATTGGTAATATCTCTCTTGGAAAGCAATGGCGACGGTACCAACCAGTAGCAGCTGTAACTCCTGCTATCAACCCTGCGCATGTTCCAACGTATCAACCTCAGGTTGCTCAAAGCCAACCGAATCAACAACAATATCAGCAAAGGACACAACAGCCTCTTCAGCAGGCTCGTCCTCAATACAACAACAATCGTACAACGCGACCACCAGGGTTCGACCCTATACCAATGTTATACGCAGAACTATTTCTGTTACTACTGGTCAAGGGGCATGTCCAAACCACGTCTCCTCTTATAGTACCGAAAAATCCTCCTTTTTTGTTCAAGGCAGATCAGACTTGCCCTTATCATCAAGGAGGACCAGGGTATAACATAGAAAACTGTATCAGCTTCAAGTCCGATGTGCAGAAGCTTGTCAAGAGCGGGGTCTTATCCTTCAAGGATACAAATCCAAACGTTCAGACAAACCCATTGCCTCAACACGAGAACGCTGCGGTAAATTTGATAGAGGAAGAGTCTAAGCACAGCTATAAAATTCATGATGTACTCTTATTGGGAACCAACCTGGTCAAGATACATTTCAAACAGAGCGGATACGGGTATGTACCATCTCAAAACTATCACTAGTGTGATATCTGCTCTAAAGACAATCAAGGATGTTCTGTGGTGCAATCGGCCCTACAGGAATAGATGGATCTCAGATGGATCCAAGATCACCGAATCCGTGAGGTCAACATGACTTATACAAATTCCAACATCATTCAAAACCACGACATCCATGCGACGAATGTCAACTTGGTGACGATGCACTCAAGGCTAAGCCAGCATCATGATCTACCACGACACGATTATGATTCCTGTCTGATCTGCTCGATAAATAATCAGGGATGCTCTTTTATACAAGAGGCCCTCCAGCGTCCGATGGATCTTGGATGGATCTAGGACTACAGGAATAGAAGTCATTATCAAGTTAATATGATTCAAATCTTTGATATTCGCTTGATGAATACCAGCTTGGTGGAATTACACGCTAAGCAAGTCCAGCTCGGTTTTCTGACATCGCACGATTATCAGAACTGTAAGGGATGTCGTGAGAGTGAATAAGGATGTGCACTCGTTCAAAGGACATTGCAACATTTGTTGAACCAGTGGTGGCTTCCGATCTATCTAGATGAAGACAAAAAATAAGTCAGTATGGCTGACGGGAAACTTCCTAGGCATCAAAGTTAGGATGTTCGATCAATGGAAACAGATCTAGTAAGGTTACACTGCATATAAAGCGGACGTGGCCGGGTGCCACCACACAACTATGAGCACTGTAGAGTTTGCTCAGAAAATAACCAAGGAAGCTACCTCGTGCGAGCAGCCCTTCAAACTCAGTTGGACCACAAGGAGGTTCAACCATGGTCAAGCTCTGGTTCAATGTCAGACTATCATCAAGGCAAAGATGTTGTTTTAATACCTAAACAAGAAGTGGCCAAAGATGTATGCGCCATAGTCCCTCTACTCCATGAATCGAGAGTTCCCCTCGATAGTGGAAGAATTCTCAACCTCGAACCAATTGAGGTCGGCTAAGATGGTCAGAAAAATCAGAAGGCTCCTGTAGTTATCTATTTATCGGGACCAATTTCGTACAAATCCGATAAGGTTATCCCTTACAAATACGGTGCAACAATAATTGAGAATGGAAAGGAAACTCCATTACCCTCTGTCGTGAATATTGTAGACATCAGCCGGGTAACACAGAGCGGTCGAATCTTCAACTGAGGAGTTGGAGAACCCACCAAAGAAAAGGAACCTCAAACAGAATTTCCCAATCAACCAGTCGATCAATCCAGTAATCCCGGCCTTTTAAGGAACAATGATGAGATGCTGAAGCTCATCCAGAAGAGTGAGTACAACATTGTTGATCAACTGTTGCAAACTCCTTCAAAAATCTCGGTGTTATTTCTTTTACTCAGTTCCGAAGCCCACAGAGAGGCTCTACAGAAAGTTTTAGAGCAAGCCTTTGTGGAACAAGATGTGACAATAAGACAATTTGATAGCATCATCTCCAACATCACTTCCTGCAACAACTTGGGGTTTAGTGATGAAGAACTGCCGGAAGAGGGCCAGAATCATAACATGGCACTCAATATTACAGTCAACTGCCAGGACGATACTTTATCCAGTGTACTGGTAGATACCGGATCGGCTCTGAATGTTATTCTGAAATCTTCCCTAATGCGACTATCATTTAAAGGATCTCTGATGAGAGGCAATGGGGTCATCGTCAAAGCATTTGACGGATCCCAAAATACAGTTATTAGCGAAGTCGACCTTCCCATAACTATCGGTCCTCACACTTTCCTAGTCACTTTCCAGGTCATGGATATCCGGGCAGCATACAATTGTTTGTTAGGAAGACCTTGGATACACGAGGCTGGGGCTGTCACCTCGACACTTCACCAGAAGCTGAAGTTCGTCAAGAATGACCAACTAGTCATAGTCTGTGGAGAGCTAGCCTTGATCGTGAGCAACTTATCATCGTCCACTTGTGTAGAACCAGAGGAGGTTGTTGGAACCCAGTTCCAAGCAATTTCGGTGAGCAATGACAACCAATCAGAAAAAGGAACATCGATTTCCTCATACAAAGATGCTCTCGAAGCGATCAAAAGTAACAGTGCAAAAGGATGGGGACAACTTGTCATTCCTACTGACAACAAGGCAAAGAAAGGTCTTGGTTTTTCTTCAACTTGTACCCAGACTACTACTAACGATGAAAGTCTTCATCCCATTCAGGACTTCTTCCACAGTGGAGGTTTCCTTCACCTAGTATCTCAAGAAGTACATACCATCAATGAAGGTGACTCCTCCGATACAGATGAAGAGTGGATGTCCTATCTTAACAAAGACGATTATATGTCTCAAGGTGAGGTGCCTACGCCATTTTGCTATCCCGCACAGAGTCCCAGATATATACCGAGGTCAGATGTCTGAATGATATACGGAGATTGTGATCCGGAAGGATGCCTTGCTCCACCAAACTCGTTAGAGGAGGACACTCTGATGAAAGATAACTTTAACCACGATTATTATGGCCCAATGGATGACCTGCCTATCTGGCAGCCGTACCCAGGAGACTTGGGGCAAAAGAGTCAGCTGAACGATGCATATCAGCTGAGCATCATTGAAAAGAATACTAGCATCCCCACAAACTCATGGGATCATTACTCAGGGCATTCAGAAAACATCCAGCACGACGATGAATTTGCAAGGATTGCAGGACAAGAGTTCCTTAACTATGCCTTTCCTGAGGTCAACGTCATCGAAAGGGATGATTCCTCCAGTTCCAAAGAAGTGTGGGACACCTTAGGACAATCGAGTGGAAAGTACGAATTCCTGGTCAAGTACACCGCTCCTGAAAGCTCTCGTATCAGGCTCGAAGACATCCAGCCCACTAGATGGGGAGATCCACCTGAGAGTACAAATGTTATGCAAGATACAACAGTAGAGTTCATCTACGATAACTCTTCCTGGGAGACAGATTCCAATGATCCTGCTCCACCAGAAATCAGCGTCATTTCTGAAGACAAACAAAGAAGGAAGGTACCAGACTTTGTGATTCACTGAGGAGTTCGCTGCCAATGGGTTGCTGTCGATGTTCCAAAAGTCGTTCATAAGTTTAAGTAATTGCCGTCTTTATCTTAACCTTTCACCCTACCCAGGTGAAACAGATGTTTTGATAGTGCTCACTTTCTGTAAATGTATCTCTTCGCTTCGTCCAAAGCGACTGAGTTCTATTTTATAGGGCTGTAGTTTCAAGAATCGACAAGATCATAAATAAAATAACGTCGTTCTGTAATTTCAGCATTTATTGTTGTTTTCGCTTTTCGCTTTTTCAGAAAATGGTAATCCTAAAAACAACTCAAATAATAAAAACAAGCAGTTTTCAGAAAATACACTGCACAAACTCTTACATTTCTCTCTATCTCTTCTAAAAACAATCATCACGTCATGCGGATTACTTGTTTTAAACCCCATTGAAACGTACGATCCAACGCTTTCTCCTAACTTTGAATTCCCGGTATTTGAGGCTGGAGAAGAAAATGACGAGGGAATTCCAGAAGAGATCTCCCGATTACTCAGGAAAGAGGAAAGGTCCATCGAACCTTACAAAGAGCCGTTTGAAACGGTCAAGTTGGGTTCAGAAGAAGAGAGAAAAGAAGTCAAGATTGGGGCACTGCTCAGTCCAACTGTCAAAGAAAGTTTGATAAGGCTTCTCAAAGAATTTCCCTATGTATTCGCTTGGTCTTATCAGGATATGCCAATGTTGGATACCAGCATTGTGGAACATTATATTCCGTTAAGATTAGAATGTCCACCAGTAAAACAAATGCTAAGACGGACTCATCCAGACATGGCCATCAAAATCAAATAGGAAGTACAGAAACAGATTGACGCGAGTTTCCTCGCCATATCAGAATATCCTCAATGGCTAGCCAACATAGTACCAGTTCTGAAAAAGGACAGAAAAGTCAGAATGTGCGTAGACTACAGGGATCTGAACAAAGCCACTCCAAAGGATGACTTTCCCTTACCGCACATAGACATGTTGGTAGACAGTACAACAAAGTTCAAAGTTTTCTCCTTCATGGATGGATTCTCGGGCTATAATCAAATCAAAATGGAACCGGAAGATATGGAGAAAACTTCATTCATCACCCCATGGGACACCTTTTGTTACAAGGTAATACCGTTCGGTTTGAAGAACGCCTGGGCAACCTATCAAAGGGCCATGACTACTCTGTTCCACGACATGATACAGAAAGAAATAGAAGTGTATGTCGATGATATGATTGCCAAGTCTAAGAAAGAAGAGGAGCATGTGACCCACCTGTCAAAACTATTCGAGCGTCTGAGAAAGTACAAACTCCGCTTGAATCCTAACAAGTGCACATTCGGTGTCCGCTCAGGGAAACTGTTAGGTGTAACACCTCAAAATTTTCCCTCTTGCTTTTAGCTTTATCTGACTTATGTTTCATTTCATTTCTTGCATAATCATCTTTTCATATCATTGGTGCTTGGCATGGGATCAAGGTATATGAGAAATCTCAAGTGGATCACATTCCCCTAACCAGTGCAAAATTAGGGTTTTTGGTGAAAAGTCAGTGCAAGTGAATTTTTGAGCCAAAGCTTGATTTCAAGGTTTTCCATATACTCTCAATTGTCCAAGGATGAAGTATTGCCTATTGGTTCATTTCAGAAGATCTTCAATTGATCAGAAAATTCAAAATCAAGAGAATTGGGGAAAAGTCAACTGTGCAGAGGAAAAAGTCAACTCTTGACTTTTTGAGGTAAAATTCATGTTCCTCATCTCAAATATATCCATTGATGAAGATTTGATCAAGAAATAGCAAGAGATTCACGAGAAATCAAAAGATATGAAAAGTTGCCAAAAATAGCAATGTAGGGTTTCCATTTATGGCAATTATTGACAAGCTGAAGGGTCAACTTTAGGGCATTCTTTTTCTATGTTCCAATCTCCAAATGGAAAATTTCAAGAGGCATAATGAAATTTCACATTCTAAGCTTCAAAACCATAACAAGAACTCCTCCATTGGATCAAAATTGAAGAAGTTATGATTGATTAAAGTTGGAGGTTTGTAAGGCATTTTGGGCCAGGCAGGCAAGTCATGGACGGGTTGGCTCGGAGTAATTTGATCAAACACCTTGTGTGCAGGCAGTGTCAATGTTCATGGCCAGTTATCTCTATGATGGAGACTTCAAATGAAAAAATGTTCAACATGAGTTTTGTTTCTCTCAATCTCCTCTATAACTTTGATGTTGGGGAATTTTTCATATGATCAACCATCTGGGAGATATGGTGAGTCAAAGTAGGGGCCTCAACCTGATTCATTCACAAGCATAAGAGCTAGGGATGACCAAGGCAAGTTGGTCAGCCAATTCAGTTAGGACCAAACATGTTCATCATCATTTTTACGCATGTTTCAAGTCTCATTTCCTTTTGCTTCAAACACCAATTTTGTTCTCCTTCATCTCCTCTTTCCAAAGAGCCCAAAATCTTTTCATTTCATCCATGGATTAGGGAGATATTTCTTTTCAAAATCCTTACCATGATTATGTGTTGTCTCTTTCCAATCCAAAAAACATGTTGTATTGTTTGTATATGTTGCTTACTCATTACAGCCATGCCTACATTACCATTTCAAGCCAAACATTCTCTTGTCTTACCATGCACACTCATGCACACTTTTTCCTTATTTGTTCAAACAAAGAAAGAGAAGAAACTTAGTGGACAAGTAGCTGCTGCAAACTCAGTGAAACCATCATTACCTTCCATCATGATCATACCATAAGCTTCATGCTCCCTTTACACATGAACAAACCCGTGCCACAGTTCACTCTCATTCTCCATTTTTCATTTTCATTTTAACTTCACTCACTTCACAACTAACCTAACCACACCTCTAACTATTAACCATGACAGTTAGAAGCTAACCTCACATATAAAAACAAAGCTCTAACTGAATTTCAAGAAGGAATCATTCTTCACTTTTTCACAAATTTTCACACACTCTCTCTCTGAAATTTCTCTCTCTCGAGGCTCTGAGATCCTCATTCTCTTTGCATTCTTCTCCATCATTCTTCATCAAGAATCATCAATGGAGTGAAGGCTTTGAAGCTTACCATTGCACTGTGATTTTCTTCATCTGTATCAATTGAATTTCAAGCATTTCCAAGCTCATTCCATAGCCTTTATTTGGCTAATTTGAAGCTCAAGCAAGCTAGGAACCTCACCTCTGGTTTTCTTTGATCCAAAGCTTCATTCTATACAGGTTTTTCTTCTCACCTTCATTACATTCGTGTTGTGAATTTTAAGCTGATTTTGTTTGTTTTGGAGCTCAATAGGAGCAATGTGAAACTCTGGCTAGTTGATAGGCACCTTAGGTGCTTAGTTGAATTTCTAGGGCAAAACTTCCAGCCTTCGATTTGCTTCACTTGTGTGTTGTTTGTGAAATATAATGGTGGATTCGTGATCTACGTGGAAAGAGGAAGAGAATGATGTATGGCTTGTTTGTTTCTGGTGACATGTGAACCTGAGCATGGTGGCGTCTCACCGGAATCTTCTCCGGCCACCTGAGTTCATAACTCATGTAAACCCTAACCGAGTGCCAGTTTTAATCCTAACCGTGGATGTGTCTTGATCTAACGCTCATCATGCTTCCAGCACATTAATGAGGGAGGCTCTCCCTCACGTGCTCATTTTATGATCACTAATGATTCCACGTGTATGCTACATCATAACATAGCATGTGTATGCATTGTGGTTCGTTTGATTGGCATACCTTTTATGATCATCTCATGTGGACTGGATCTAATGGCTATGATTGAGTCAATGATTTTGACTGAGCCACATCACATGCTCTGTAGCCCCCACGCGCTTTGGGCCTTGTCATTTTTGATATACGCACCCCAGTCCTTTAAGTCCGAACGTTTTGAACTGTCTTTTTACTTGTGTTGCACCCCCTGGCATTTTTCTTTTGTTTTTTATTTCTTTTTCATACTTGTTTGATTTCCTTTTATTAAAAATAATTCTAAAACTTTAAAAATTCTGAAATAATTCATGATGCATCTTAACTCATTCAATTAATTTTTGACATTGTATTTTTCCATTTTTGGATTATTTTACTATTTTCCCATAAATTTTCTTTTATTTTCACTTGTATGAGCACCCCTTCATGGTACTTGCCTCATTCTTGATTTGTTTGACCTAGTTTTGAATTGAATTTGTCCATGAGCATTGATCCATGTCTGCATGATACATTAAGGCATCTCATACCTATTTTTGTAGATTTTTTAGGGCATAGTAGATTGATGATTGAACACTATCTTTAGGCATCATTGTTGTGTGACTTGTATGAGATTGTGAAGCATCTTTGAACATGTTTGGTAATGAATTTTGATCCATCCTTGTGAGACATGTTTGCACATTGTTTGCACTTAAAATGACTTGCATCTTCCAATTTTCTTGAGCTTTTAACACTACTTTTGATTCATTTTAAGTGCATCAATGCATGTGTGTTTATTGGAGGACTTATGCTAGGGTTTTGGTATGCTTTGAACATGTTTCCTTGTGATGATTGTTGAGATGTTTTGACATCATTTGCTAGGCACATTATAGGTCATCCAACTTGCATTATAGGTCCTTCATAGTTCATCTTTACATGACTTGTGAGCACTTGTTAAAACTTGCATCTTTCTTTGAACTTGTGCATCCCTCCTTGTTTGTCTTTGACTACTTGTTTCTCCAACCTTTGTGTGACCTCAAGCTTGCATTTAAAACTTGTTTACCTACTGAATGTGGTCATTATCATTCATTTTAATTGACTTCTAACATCATCTTGCATGTCTCCTAAGTTCATGAACTTTTGGCATTTGTTTGAACTTGTTTTCACCTAGTTTGTTTCTTTTCTTCAATGTGCACTAACATAAGACTTATATGGACTTTGTGTGCTCATTATTGCATCCTAAATTTCATCTCACATGCCATAATCTACTAACTTGCATTCATTCCCAAGTATGTTCATCTTGCATCTTCATTCTTTACTTGTGTTACATGTATGCATAAGTGTATGAACTTGAATGATGATTGTTTTCATTTCTTCTTGCTTAGTCATTTCTTAATGCTTGCATTTATGATTCACATGCCATCTTAATTACATCTCTATGCATTCTTAAATTCCATTCAATTCTGACTTTCATGTTTGTGTATGCATTTATTCATGTTTATGATTCATATGCTTTCATCTTGCATAGTTAGTGCATAACTTGCATTTGTGTGATCATTTGATGCATAGTTTGACATTGTTTGATCTCTTTAGGCATGATAACCTTATTAGGATACATTGACATGTACCTACTGACCTTAGATGTTCCTTAACCCTTAGTACTCTTTCCTTTTGGTTTAAACCTTGTTTGCTTCTTAAGTTGTCTTCTTAAGACAACTAACATTGTTTGGCTTACTTTTTGTCACCTATATTCAATACTTGTGATTATTTGGTATTAACCTTTTATGTAGGGGAAGAGGTAAGACACTTGAGCATGTGGATGCTTATCCATGCTCATTCCTCCTTTCATCTCTCATCTCTTTTACTTCTATTTCTTCTATGTGTGGATTACATGATATAATGCTTTGTGTACAACTCTCACACCCTTTGGGATCCTAGCTCATTCTTAATTTTTGATTAAGGTGAGGTAGGATAAGCATTAGGTAGTGCTATCCCTCTCTTTTCTTTAGACTTAGGTTGTTCCTAAACCTCCTCTTAGGGCCATCTTTGAATGACAACTTTAGGATAGAATCCCCTTAGTGTTTTCTTTTCCTTGAGTCTTCTCTTCTCATCTCTTAATATTTCTAAAACACTTAATAAATATAACGTATATTGCGCTCGAGCCTTAAGTGTAGGAAATGAAGAACGAGGGGGTCTCCCCTCCTCTTCTAGAGTGTGTAGCATACGTCCCATTTGGGGGCGACCATGCGACTCACTCGTTCCCGCATGGTAGACTTTGGTGCAATATGAGTTGCGAACTAACTTCAATCCACTTCTATCTAAAAAACACAAAACAAACTCAAACCTTTTTCATCCTTCGGGATCATTCAATTTCAAACCTTTTTCAGAAAGGGGCACGTTACTTCCGTCTCGTCTCAAACAGACATCGACCTTAACTGTCGGACGTGAACTTAACGTCGCTCATAAAAAGAACACTAAGACCTTGTTAGGTCGAACTACGACTGCTCTGATTTCTTCCTTCTGGTTAGATTGAGGATACGTAGGCACAAGACGGCGATGTCTTGGCGAGCAACCTTCCCCCTTAGTTCGTGTCCGAACTACGTTGACTCTGACTTTCCCATTGCACGAGGGAATACGTAGGCCTAGGACGGCGATGTCCTATCGAGTCACTTCTGTTTCTTTTCTTCCTCGTTTCTTCGTTCTTCTCCGTTCCCGTTCCTTTTCCTTTTCGGTAGCAGTGGAGCTCTAGACAACGACACCCTTTGATCGAGACAACAAGCGTGGATCCCATCGAGTAAGATGGACGCGTGGGGGTGCTAATACCTTCCCATCGCGTAACCGTCTCCCTTACCCGTTTCTCTTGGTCGCGAGACCATGTTTTTTCCTTCCCTCAGGTTTACGCAGTGTTTCGTTTCCCTCTCTAGGGATAAATACACATTGCTGGTGACTCTGTTTCCGCGCCACTTTCGCGTTTGTACCTGGATGAAAATCCCGGGAGCGACAGCTGGCGGCTCTGCTGGGGATAGTTGACCTATTGCTGGTTCATCCCCTATGCGAGTCAATCCTAGCGCTTGTCTGTTTTTCTTTCATTGGGTGTTTGTTGTTTTGCTGTTTTACTGTATTACTGTTTAACTGTATTACTGCATTACTGTATTTTACGACATTTTTACTGCATTTGGATTACTGTCATCATATTATTCTACTACTGTTGTTATGTTGGGTGGGTTGGATCCATGAGGAAAAAGCCTAATACCCAGGCTTGAGTATACACCTGTGATTAGGGTGGAAAGTAGTGTGACTTATTTGGCATTTGGCCAGACGTAGTATACATGAAAACTCCACATCCAGACGGGGTTTTCTTTGGTAATATTCTATCCTGCGCATTTGGGGCAGATGATGGAATGTAACCTGGGAAACTGTCGACTCTGGTGACCATTTACCGAGGACTCAGTTGCGGCACTCATCCCGAGGCGTGATAATGGCAGACCAGAAATGGCAAACCCATTACACTTCTTGATCCGAGGAGCCAATGCTGGGAACTTGCATAGGATGACCTTATTTTTGGGGAAAGTCAGTGGACGACCTCTTTGTTTGGCGATAATATTGTACCCCGAGAGATTAATGTACTATTGCTTCTCAAATCGAGAATCTGATGCTGAGGATCCTCAGTTTTCTAGAACCCACATGTGAGAGGGGATGGGTATTTGCAGGTTTGCAGGTGACCTTAACTATCAACCTTCCCGGTTTGCAGGATTTCTTGTCAGTGTATAGTTATCACTCCTGTAGTACCCTAAATTTTGACCTGTGGTTTGTTACATTATTTTTTATTTTTTGTGCTACTAGGGGGTATCAGTTAGATGTCATTGGGCTTCTGAGTTTGCTAGCACTTTTGGGTCCATTTTGGATTTGGTTTGGTAAGGGTTTTTTTAGTTTTATTTAAGGGGAGCTAGTTTATTTTTAAAAAATGTTGTTAGGATTTATTTTATTCATTTTAGAAATAATTATTTTAATTAGGAAGTTGGGGCTTTTTTAGTTTAATAGTATAATAATCAGGGTTTTATTTTAGAATTAGTTATTTTTAAATTATTTTTGGAATTTGTTTTGATTTATTTTTGGAGGTTTATTTATTTTGCTTTTAAAAAGGTCATTAGAATTATTTAAATAGGCTTGAGTTTTAAGTTTATTATTTTAATTTAATTATTAATTAGTTAGGGATAATTCTTCATTTGAATTAGGTTTAGTTTTTGGGTGATATTTAAATTTATTAATCAGAGGTGACCGGTAGTTTATTTTATGTTATTCATTATATTTTGGTTATATTTTTATCATTATTATTTATTTATATGGGTGTTGGTATCCTATTTATTTTATTATTATTTTATTATTATTTAGGGTTATTATTTTATTTTTATTAAAATGGTTGTTATTTTACCAGTATTAATTATTATTTATTTTTATTATTATTTATATTATTTATATTTGTTTTTATTTATTTTTTCTCAAAATTGGTTGACCGAGCCTTCTTCTTCCCCAATCTAAAACCCTAACTTCACGCGCAGAGAATGTGAAAACGAATCAAGCTGGATTGGATTTCAAATTAAAAAAAAAATCATTAACATTCAACTGCTTTAATTTCTACAATCAAATTGTACAAAGTTAAAACTCTAATTCTAAATTAAAATTTAATTGATTTACAAATCAAATCAAACATCAGAAATTTACATCAAAGTGGATTAAAACTATCCTAAATCAGAATCCACAACTTAATTTCTAACCTAATTCCTAAGACTATATAAACCAGAAAAGAAATTAACAGAATGGGGGACTCAAAACACTTGCTGCTGCGAATCCTACTTAAACCCTCAGTAAAGCTCTCGATCTCATAGGGATTTAGGGTTCATCATTAGAACCCTAAGATTTCCTGAGCTAAGCCACCTGCAAACAAAACGAGGAAAGGATTAGAGGGAGGAATCAGAAAATAAAGCAAAGGAAATGAGGGATATGAATCAGCTTAATCGGACATGGCAAGGGAGGTAACACAAAATCCACTTAGCTTTTGCGTTGTTTGTTTGACTGATTGTTGCGATTCAGGCTTTTTAGGGGTTTTTCTGGAATTTTTAGGGTTAGGGTTCTTAGTAGGGTTAGGGTTCTTTGGGGGTAGGGGTTAGGGTTCTTCGCGGAACTCTTAGGGTTCGTAGGGTTCATGTAATTTCTGGGTTTGGACGAAGGGGTAGGGTTAGGGTTCTTAAGGTTCCTCGCGAACCCTAAAGAGCCAAGGGAATCTGGGTTGGGGGTGGGGTTAGGGTTCTCGGCTGATGAAGTTTCCGGTTTAATGTCAACCAGAAATCTATATTTTGTGGTGGGTTTCATGGCGGTTGATGGTGGTCAGAGGTTATTTGGATGGTGGTCGGAGGAAAGGGTGAGAGAGAAGGGAGAGCACCAGAGAGTTAGAGGGAGATGGGGAAGATAGAGAGAGAAAAGAAAAGTGAGAAATGAGAGTGACTGAAGAGAGGAGAGCTTAAATACTCCCTTGGATGCTCCCTCGGATGGTGGCCACGTGGCCGGACAAAGACCTCAGGATGGGGGGAATTTGACTGGTTCTATGGGCACACCCCCAGGGTATACCAGCGACGACTTTAGATCTGAGCCTTCCCTTCTGATTACTCCGACTGGTATGCTTGATCAACAAATGTGATCGTACGCATTATGGCTCTCTGAAGATGATTGTGCGCTCCAGGGAGAGTCAAATCTGACTCTCTCCCACGTAGACCCCCTCCCACGTCAATGGACCCTGAGTGCATTAGGACTTTACGCCCAATGCTATCTACACCCCCAAACACTGGCCCAATTACTTCTCCAATGGAAAATACACCCTCTGGACTTATTCAATTAATTAAATTATTTACATGATTTAATTGATTAATTAGGATTTAAGTACTTAATTAGGATTTATAAAAAATAGGATTTTAGGATTATTATTATTAGGGAAATAATTAGGATTTTTTTTTGGTTTTTAGGATTTGGGGATTTTTGATATTGTTTGTTTATTTAAGTTATTTTTGTTTATCTTTAGTAAGGATAAAATTTTACCAATGGGATTTATTTCTGGGATTTTTTGGGATGACATATTTTGGGGAATTTGAATTTCTTTAAAATTTAATTTATTTATAAATGGGAATAATTTTTAGGATTTTTATTCATGTATTTTTTTTGGGATGACATTTTGGAAGATTGGAATTTATTAAAAAATTTTAAGTTTATGATTTGTTATGAGGAAATTTATATTTTTCGGATTTTTATATTTATGAGGTTTAAATTTGGTTTTTGGGGAGTAAAAATATCAAATTAAATCTATTTCTTTTTTTTTTCTATTTTTCTTTTTGGGTTTAAATTCTTTTATGTAGGGGGCATTTTAAATTTCAAAAATCATATTTTTGAATTGGAACACTTTTGTTTTGGGGATTAATTTTGCTATTTTTGGCACGGTGGCATTATGGGATTTAGTCATTAAAATTATTAAATTAGGTACACTTCTAGGGACTTAATTTTGAGGGAGTTAAAGGATCAAAGGGTTTAAGGGATTTAAGGGATATTATTAGAGACTCCAGGGGTATAAATGATTTAGGGGATTTAAAGGATTCAAAGGATTGGGAGTGAAGGGATAATCATTAATAACTTAAGGGTTATAATAGGATTCTTTTGAGGATTTAAAACTGGGATAAAGCTCTTGGTCCGAGAGCCTAAATAAGGGATGGGATAAGGGATAAAACTCATAGGTTCCAAAAGTATAAATAAAGGCCAAGGGATAAGAGATTTTTAAGGGATAGAACTCTCCATTCGAGAGTATAAACAAGGGATAAAGGATTTTGGGATAAAACTCTTCTTCCGAGAGTATAAATAATGGATAGGGTTTTTAGGGATAAAACTCTCCGTCCGAGAGTATAAATAATGGATAAGGGATAAAACTCCTTATCTAGGAGTATAAATAACGGATTAAGGGATAAAACTCTCCGTCCGAGAGTATAAATAATGGATAAGGTTTTTAGGGATAAAACTCTCCATCCGAGAGTATAAATAATGGATAAGGGATATAACTCCTTATCTAGGAGTATTGTAGCACCTCAAAATTTTCCTTGTTTGTTTTTACCTAACTGGCTTATGTTTCTTTGCATTTCTTGCATTATCATCTTTGCATATCATTGGCTCTTGGCATGGGATCAAGGTATTTGGTTCAACTCAAGGGCAAAAGCTTCTTATGAGCTCCATAAGCTTCTCACATCCTTATATGGTGGCCCAAGGGCATTTCAATGAGGGATTCTCCAAGTGGTTAAATCAAGGGTTTGTATTCTTACACTGATGACCAAAACTAGGGTTTCTTGGTTAATGGTCCTATGCTCAAGGAATTAACTCAAACTTGTTACCAAGGTTCTTCATATGTCAAAACAAGTCTAAGGATGGATTTTGAGCCAAAAATTCATTGTGGAAGGCCTCAGATGGTTCAGTAGCTTACAGATGAAGTAATCAGTCAAACTGGTCAACTGAAAAGTCAAATTAGGGTTTTGAGAGGTCCTCATCATGGTAATCAAGTCAAGAGACCTTTATTTGGTCTATGGAAGTCTTTCATGATCACAATTTGCAAAAATCAAGCTTTGGTAAAAAGTTGCTAAATTTGGAAAGTGACTTATAATTTCAAGTTACTATTTTTGGCATATTTTCAACCAACTTCAACCAAACTTTTCATGATCAAATATGCTTCAAACTAATTTTTCCCAACACCAAAGTTGTAGATCTCTTTCTCCTCTTTCCAAAGAGTGGTGGATCATGATCATACCATTTTTAGACCAAGAGTTATAAGCATTTGAAGTTCAAGAGCATTTGGTGTTCCACCATGCATACCACTTTGATACAACTTGCAAGATGCATTATAACTCATCAATATGGCTTCTAATTGTCCATTTCACCTCACCACACTCTAATGCACCTTATTTAACATCATTTTGAGCCAATAATTGAGTGAATCCGTGGATTACATGTCCATAATTCATCATTATGCAATTTTGCAAGTTCACTTGGAAATCACAATTCAGTTACTCTCCAGCCCCAAGATCATTCCAAAGGTTGTCCTTGCATCCAAAGGAAAGCAATCATGCACTTTACATGAAGAATGCACGAGAAAAATACCTTATGTGCACACATTTGCAAATTTGCAAAACAGCCCAAAACTCATTGCTCTCAAGTCCCTGAAGTTTCAAACCCTAAACAGTAGCATCTGCACACTATATAAGCTAACTCACACGAATTTCTCAGCAGCTACCATTCATTTTCACCACTTTTCAAAGTTTTGTCTCAAGTTTCTCTACTTCGATTCTCCCAATTCTTCAAGTATCTTCCATTTTTTTTGGTTGGTTTGTGATCAGTGAAGCATAAGGAAGAGAAATCCACCACTATTTTGAGGTTTAAGCAAAGAATTTATCAGTTGAGTTCAGATCTTCAACTTTCGGATTCAAGGATTCAGGCCAATTTGAAGGTCTAATTGCATTTATTTTGCAATTAGACGGTTTAAGGAGTTGATCTGCAGCTTATCTTGGAGTTTCTTGGTGATTTTCCAGTTCTGCAAATCTCAGGTGAGCTCCAAATTCATGGATCTGGAATTATTTTTGTTGTGTGTTTAATGTTTATCTTGATGTGCTGAGCTTATATATGTGTTTGGAATTGATTTTTAACGTGAATCATGGCTGGAATTTAGATCTGAAATTTTCAGATCCAAACTTGTTTCGTTCGATTCTTGAAATATATGCATGCTAAATGATTTTGAGTGATATATTTGTGATCTACGTGAGTTGCTGATCATTTTGATGGATGGTTTGTTGATTTTGGTTACCGTTTGAAGTTTAATGGCCGGAGAGTGGCCGAAGAAGACGACCGGCGCTTCTCCGGTCAGTTAGGGTTTAATTAGGGTTTATGATTTTCCAGATTAAATCTCATGCGTTGGATCGTGATTGAGTTTTCCAGATTGATTCTCGTGCGTTGGATCTTGATTATGTGATGTTAATTAAGTTGATTAGGGTTTAATCGATCTGATTAAGTCATGACCGTTTGATTTCATTTAATTAGTGAATTTGAATGTGGACCACTAGATTGATGACTTTGCTTTGTTTGACTGAGAATATGAGCCTGTGGATCTGGAGACTTTTCTTTGGTTGACTCAATCTGAACCGTTCGTTTGTTTCTGAATGTTTGAAAGCGCTTGGGCCTTTTTTGCTGTTTGCACCCCCCGTTTCTGAGCCCATGATCATTTGAACGCGTTTGGATTCCTTTTTGCACCCCTGGCTTCATTTCATTTCCTTTTTATTTTCTATTTTCATACCATTTCATAATTAATTGTTAAAAATACTTGCATGTGCTAGAAAATTCCAAAAAAATTCATCATTCCTCCTCATTATTAAAATTAATTTTTCACATTTTATTTTATTATTTTTACATTAAAATTGCATTAAATATTAATTTTCCAAAGTATTTTTTCTCATTTGCATTTCATATTGCATACTTCATGTTGCATCTTTTATTTCTCTCATTTGAAAAGTGATTTGATCCTGATTCTTTTTAGGTTGTGTTCTTAACATGTTGAGGTATGTTTGAGATTTTTGGTATGATTTTTAGGTCCTGTTTGGATGACTTTGGATGAGTTTCTTTGAGCATGAATGTATGAAACTCTATTGATGCTTTGACCTAATTGTTGATGGACATTGGTTCTGATTCATTGCTTTTGGTTTTGATATGTTGATTATACATGTTTGAGATGCTTGAATACTGAATGACATAATTTTTGAGGCATGTTTGTTATTTCTTTGAAGCATGAACTTTAATTTGTCCAATTTGTGAATATATGTTTCATGTTTGGTTTGCTTGATCATGAAGGCACTTGTGCCATAATTGAAGGTCTTGTTTGAGGATTGATAACATGTTAATTGACTTCTGGTTGTGATATTTGAATCTCATCTTTGCATGTTTGATGTTTGCCTTGCACCTTAAGTCACTTGTTTCACAAGTATGAACCATGTTTCACTTCACTTCACTTCTTCTTCTTTGCTTCTTAATTGATTGTGAAAGTGTTTGTGTGACTTGAATGATGTTTGAAGATCATGTTTAGGCACATGTTTAGGATTGTGTCACTTCTGGACTTGGTTTACTTTGTGGAATTTTGACTTGATTGCTTCACATGATCACTTCCTTTCATCTCACTCCTTCTTTAATGACTTGGATGATACTTGGGTGACTTCTCCCTTTTCTTTTTGACTAATTGTACATGACTAATATTAGAGGTCAGTAGGACCATTAGGTTCTGAACTTGATGTTTGATTTACCTTAGAACTTGTTTCTTTATTGCCTTATGCTTGTTTGAGTTTCATGTTGTCATATGTGGGTACTTCTAACATTTCAGGTGCAAATGGTAAGTTGTTTGAGTGTGGATATGCTTCCACATTCTACCTCCTTCCTTTATCTTTTAATTTTCATACTTGTGTTTGAAGTGGGCTTAGGCCACTTGTATTTCACTTCTCATCTTCCCTTTCATGGAACAACTTAACTTCTCTTGAGAAGTAAGTTGATTCCATTCTTCTTTCTCCTCCTTTCTCTTTTCTTCTCTTTCATTCTTTCTCTTCCCTTGAACCTCAAGACTTGCTTAAGTCTTGGATTCCTTTTCCCCTAGAGCTACCTAGTCCAACTTAATTTTTGATTAAGCTTGGAGTAGGATTAACATTAGGTTAGGTAGTCTTTTCTCCTAAACCTCATTAACCATAGGATATCCATGCATGATAACATTAGGACTCTTAGTTTCCCTCTAGAGTTTCCCTTGCGTCGTTTCTCTTCTCATCTCAAAATAAAAGTAAAAAATACTTAATAAAGATTAACGTGTATTGCATCCGAGCCTTAAATGTAGGAAATGAAGAACGAGGGGTCCCCCCTCCTCTTCTAGAGTGTTTAGCATACGTTCCATTTGGGTGCGACCATGCGACTCACTCGTTCCCGCATGATAGACTTTGGTGCAATACAAGTTACAACTAACTTAAAAAACACTTCTGTCTAAAAAACTTCAACAAACAACAGCGTCTTTCCTTCGGGAATTCTTTTCTCATCTCACTCACTCTCAACGTATGAACGTGCTCCTACTCGTTCTCTCGCAAGACGGTAACGCCTAAGTCTCGATTCAGCGAGCTGCAACACCTGAGCTACAACGTAAGTCGTTCCCTAAAAACACAATCCACCCCTAGTGAGGGGAACTACGTCGCTCTGATTCTCATGCTCCCGATGAGATACGTAGGCAGTGGGGTAGGGCCCATGCGAGCACTTCTTTTATTTTCCCTACATTTTTTTCTTCATTTCTTTTCGTTCTCGTTTTCTTCGCCGGTCCAGTAGCAGTGGAGTTCCAGTCGACGACACCCTTTGATGCAGACAGCAAGCGTGGATCCCATCGAGTAAGATGGACGTGTTGGGTGCTAACACCTTCCCTTCGCGTAACCGACTCCCGTACCCATTTCTCTTGGTCGCGTGACCATGCTCTTTCCCATTCTCTTCAGGTTTATGCAGTGTTTCCCTTCCCTCTCTCGGGATAAATACACTTTGCTGGCGACTCTGTGTTCTTTTGCGCCACTCTCGCGTTTGTACCGTTGGATGCGAATCTTTCGGGAGCGACAAGTATAAACAATAGATTAGGGGATATAACTCCTTATCTAGGAGTATAAACAACAGATTAAGGGATATAACTCTTTATCCAAAAGTATAAATAGTGGATTGGGTTTAGGATTAGAAATGGGAATAGGGTTAGGGGGTAGGAATAGGGGAGGTGAACTACGGTTACTCTGATCCTTCAAAATTGAAGGTACGTAGGCATAGGGTTGTAAACCCTAGCGAGTACAATAATAAAAAACTTAGGATTCTTTCCTAAATAAATGATTTAGACAAACAAACAAGCATACCCTAAAATCTAAGGAGGATCCCATTAAGTACAATGGAAGTGAGGGGTGCCTAACACCTTCCCCTCACTTAACCGACTCCCGAACCGTAGGAATCTCTGTCCTTGGGAATAAGGATTTTTAGGTTTATCATTTATTTCCCTTAAAAAATATGATGGCGACTCGATATTTTTGCCGCCCGCGACAGCTGGCGACTCTGCTGGGGACGCCTCCCTAAAGAGAGTCCCTCCTAACCTTAGGTTTTAGGATCCTTGTTTGTTTTGGGTGTTTATTGTTTTTATTTCTTATTATGATCTATTTTATGTTTTAATTTATTTTTGTTTATTATATTTTTTCATTATATTTTTATTTTGTCATCATGCATTGGATTGGGGCAAATGATGTGGGAAGCTAAAGCCCAAGCTTGGAGTATAACCCTAGATTAGGACGTGGAACGGAAATGTTTTTGGGGGGGATATAACATCTCCAATAATTCATTGATGCCACACTCAGAATAGATCCTTCCAAAGGTGTCCTCATGAAAGGGCTAGCCCCTAACGTAGAGGATGATTTGGATGTGGTCCGAGACTCTGAGAACTTTTAGCTTACCCCTTGCCAACTCATGGAGAACCTATGTAATCAACCCTCAAGGGCTATTACTAGGGTCCTACCCAGATGAGACTTATCCCGAAGGATTACCATAGGAAGGCTTTCTCCTTCTCATGGTAAAACAAGGGTATAGTCTGTACATTATAGGGTCGTTATGCTGTCCAAACTTTATATCCTACATGTGAGGGGATTGGGTAGATAAGTTTTAGATCTAAACCTATTATAGGGAGCCTACCTTGTTAGGGTCATGTTTGCATTTTTACCTTACCCTAACCAAATAAAAAAGATTTAATCAAAAAACAAAAATGTCCATGTCATCATGCATTTAAAAACATTTTTTTGCATATATGCATTTTTGCGGGGAATTTCAAAATGTTTTGTAGGAATATTGGAAAGAGGGATTCAAGCGAAAGGGCTACCTTAAGCATTAGAATGCTAAGTGTTGATTTACAAAGTCTCAAAGACCTTTGAGACTTAATGCCAAATCTGCTCAAAGGATGTTTACACACAAGTATGGAAGGATCCTCGATCTCTTAGGGATCCCTATGAAGGTAGGGGCCGTAATTACTTTTGTGCAATCTTAGGATCCTCCTCTATGTGACTTCCTCCTCAAGGATTTTCAACTAGCTCTTACGCTGGAACAATTGGGACTACTTGAATTTACAAGGAGAGGGAAAAACCTTACAAGGGGCATGGGGGAAAAAAGGGAAAGGAAAAAAATAAGGAAAAATAAAAAAGGAATAAAAAAAAGGAAAAAGGAAAGAAAAACAGAAAAGGGGAAAAGGGTCAAGCCTAAAGACTTAGCTGTGCCTGTTGAGGATCTATTATCTAACCACAAGGAGGATAGGGAAGAGCAAGGGCTCAAGAAAGGATACTTGGAGGAGTTTAAATCTCATTTGAAGAAGGCATTGGGGGCATCTATGTAGTTTACGCCTTCTTAAGTTCAGGATTTTCCATTTTTGGGATTGTTATGGGTTGTTCCCGAGGAATTATTGTTATAAGTTGGGAAGTCATTTTGGATTTGGGATTGGCTAATGGATTTGGATTTTATATTCTATGTGTACGGGTTTTATCCTTTGGATATATTCATCTCTAACTACAATGGATTTGGGAATTCCCCCCAAATAAATTTTTAAAATTATTTAGCATACATCATGCATATTCATACATTCATCATCAACATGCATACAAAATAAGGAAAAAGGAATAAAAAAAAATCATCTTTTTTAAAAAACTTTGTCTCAGGGTCATTGAGCATAACAATCTGACTTCCCGACCTCACACTCGAGCATACCAAAGGGAAGCTATGGATCAGATGGAGAAGGATATGGATACTCTAAGAGGAGAAATGGATACTGTTAAGGAGAACGTGGAAGGTATGAAAAGCCAGATTGATCAACTGACACTTGCCATCCAGCATTTGATAGCCAAAGGAACCGAGTCAAGTCGTCAAAGGAAGGTTCCTAATCCTATCCCCCATGTTGAAGACAATAACCCTCTACTAGGGTTTGTCCATGATCTGGAACGTGAGGAGACCAAAACTGCTAAGCACAAAACTGTTAACCAACCTCTCGAGGGAACCGTCTCTCCACTTATTTCCAATGGGGCACCTTGTACTACTTACATACCTATTCCACGTGAGGATCACGCAGATTGGAACCTCCAATACGAGGGTGAAAATCCAAGACAAGTGGCCCTAAAAAATAAAGGAACCACTGTTAAGGAAAGTAGAGGGGCTGCTGATAAGTATAAAGCACTTGAGGAAAGGTTAAAGGTCGTGGAGGTGTCATACCCCAAATTTTGACCACTAAGATGCCCCATCATTGTGTCAATCATCATCACAATATGGATGAACCATCATGCCTCATCAAATGCCTCAAGGGTTGTTGAGCATTCACTACAATCAAAATTAGGGTTTTAAGCCCTCTCAGAGCCTTAGACAAAGGATCAATCAAGGAATGACATGATCTTCAACTTGTCTAACCTCTCAAACATCCACAATGGATCAAAAGGACTACCACTTCAAGGATTAAACACAAGGTTGCTCCCTTCTAGGTGGATCAAGTCTCAAAATCGCCAGTATCACCAAATTAGGGTTTTGGTCGATCAGGGCCTCCAAAGGGAAATTTTCCTCTGGACACAAGCCAAAGATCCAAAACACAACCTAATGTACTCCATGGAACCTCATGGACCCATTCATCAAGTCAATTTTGCCTCAGGGGATGCATACATCAAAAATAAGGAATTAGGGTTTCTTGACCTAATTCACCCCTAAGTTGACTTTTAGGGCAAACCATGAGCCAAGACCTCAAGAGAGGATTTGAGGATCTCCAATATGCCACATTGATCCATTTGGGACAATGGATTGATCTAAGAAGCTTGAGCAACAAGTCTCAATTTCATCAGCACCACAATTAGGGTTTTGCAGGAAAAGTCAACTGTAACTTTTACTTTAGAACCCACATGTGAGAGGGGATGAGTGTTTGCAGGTTTGCAGGTAACCAAGACCTCCAACCTACCTAGTTTCTGGGTTTCTTATCTGTGAACTATGACTATCCTGATATTCTGACAGTTTGATTGGGTTGTTATTCTGGATTTCTGGGTTTCTGGTATTCCAGGTCTTATTCAGTCGGCAGAACAGCAGCAGTTTGACCATTTTGGATACCTTGATCCCATGCCTGCATTTTGCATCATCTTTTTGCATTCTGACATGTTTGTTCATTTGTAGGGTTGCATCCTAACTTTGATTTCGGTTGTCTGAAGACTGTCCATGATGAGTGTTAGCGCTGAAGAAAGAAAGAACATCATCCCGTACAAGTTCCCAGAGCTTCATCTAGATGCTGTGCACAAGATCTCGGCTATGGCAAAACCTGAGGTGTTGGCAGATTTCAGGGGAGAATATGGGAGGATTCTGAGTTTTTCCCGGAATATTACCAACTATGAGTTCAGGGCCTTGCACACTCTGGCACAGTTCTATGACCCTCAACTCCGGTGTTTTCTATTTGCTGATTATCTTTTGGCTCTAACGTTGGAAGAATTTGCTCTTATTTTGGATGTTTCGGTCAAAGAGGGAGCTCCCTTCTATCCTTCTAAGGAGTTTCCTGATATGGAAAGGGTTGCTGCTACTTTACGTTTGGATCAGTCACTGTTGAATAAAAATATTGCTAGTAAAGGGGGTTAGCAAGGTTTTCACACGAAGTTTTTGATCGAACATGCTGTTACTTGTGCTAAGGCTAAGTGTTGGTCGGTGTTCAATGCAATTCTGGCTATGTGTGTTTATGGAACGGCGTTATTCCCTAATGTGAAGGATTTTGTAGATGCACATGCTGTCCGGATATTCACCACGAAGAATCCGGTACCTACCTTGCTTGGGGATCTGTATTATTCGATGCACTATAAGAATGAGAAAAGGAGAGGTGGACCTCTTTATTGTTGTGCTTCAATTTTCTATAAGTGGTTTGCTGATCGTCTTCCCAAATCTGGGGCATTCGAAGACACTAAAGGAACTTTAGATTGGGCAAAGAGATTAATGGGGTTAAGGGCCGACAACTTAGTTTGGATCAACCGTGATTTGTTGGGCCGAGAGATCCTGGTTAGTTGTGGAGGTTACCCAAACGTACCTTTAATAGGAAGGAAGGGGGGAATTAACTACAACCCCATTCTTGCTATTAGGCAATTTGGGTATGCTTTAAAAGAGCCGCCAAAAGGCCAAGATGTGCAAGAGTCTCTATTTTTGGGTGAGGAAGGCAATCTGGAGGTGTTGAAAGAAGCTGCAAACGCTTGGAGAGATCGCCATAAGAAAGGAAAGACTTCTTTTGGAAAGTGTAACAACAAAGCTTTTCCTGCGTATGAAGACTGGGTTCAGAGCAGAGTAGAAAGTGTACTTTTGCCATTCTGCAGGGAACCTCCCTCTTACCCTTTGCTGATTGAACCTCCAACCATGATTGAGATGGAGAAGTATAACCAATTGTGGGCTGAAAAGGAGAAGATTCGAGAGGAGAACCGTGAGTTGCAAAAGGAAATCTACCAGTTGAAACATGAGCGAGGTGAGGCTGTTCATATTGCCAAGCTAAAGATAGAACGACTCGCTGAGAAAGAAAAGGACCTGGTTGAAGAGATAGCAGCTAGGAAAAGGGTAGGACAAGCTCTAAAAGGCGTTTACAAGACTCTCAAATCCAAGAAGGATGACTTAGCCAAGGCTTGGGCAAAGATTCACAGGTTCAATGCTTACTGAGATACTGCAATCACGGCTAACAAGCAGAAAGAAGATAAGCATTTGGTGCAGATTGAGAGTCTGAAGTTGAAGCTCAGGAAGAAGGACGAGGAGATCTTGTCAGGAACGTTCCAAAGACACGCAGTCGAGGAACGACTCAAAGAAGCCATAGCAACCATGGAAGAGCTGAAAATACAAGCAGGAGTGAAGAGGTCTAAGTGGGAGTGCTCTAGCTCAGGCAGTGGCCCTCATACGGTGCAAGATCCTTGAAGGGAACTCTACTCAGTAGTTTGTACTTTGTTCTTTCTTTGTATTTTGGGTCACCACCAGAATTGTTGGTTGGGACCTCTGCTTATTTTTATTTCAGGCTATTTTTTGGTAACTTGGGTTGTAATTTCTGACAGTGATTCACTCTGATTTATATGAGCAGCAGTTTCATCCTATTTCACCTTTAAACTGGAATCAAGGGGTGGATCACCCTGCGAATATATAAACATGTTGGCATTTGCATTTGCATAATTATATTCATTCTTTGTATTGCAGGTTTTCTTGGGTTTCTCTGGTTTTCTTATGCTCTCTCTTCCTTTCAGTCAGGATTGATCAACCAACTCATCGTTATTCTACTCGACTCAATCAAAGCAGAGTGATGGACAAAGTTCAGGCAGATATGGCCGCTATACAAGCTCGCATCGACCAGTTCATGGAAATGATGCAGGGTGTGGTGCAAAGTCAGAATGAATTCAGAACTCTGGTTCAGCCGTTGGTGACGCAGGTCGACGAAAATGGTATCTTACACGGTGGTCTTATTAACCGTAATATCCCTCCGGGCGGAGTTGGTGCTGGTGGACAGGGCAGAATTCCTATAGTGGTTGGAGAGGGAAGTATTGTTCGGGCTATCCATGGCCATCATTTTGATGATCAACAGGACGATGTGTTCTCAGTCAGGAGTTTAGATGCTGCCCTTCCTGTGGTCAGTGATGAAAGGATCCGTTTAATTGAAGCTCAATTGAAGGGAGTGGTGAAACAGGATGATTTGGGAATAGATTTGGACGACCTAGGGTTGGTCCCTGATATTGTTATTCCACATAAGATTCAGATTCCCACACTAGAAAAGTACAATGGTTCTACCTGCCCGAGAACTCATGTGAAGGCCTATACCAGGAAGATGGCTGCTCACGCTAAGGATGAAAAGTTAATGATGCACTTTTTCCAGGACAGCCTGTCTGGCGCGTCTTTGGAATGGTACATGGGGCTAGAAAGTAGAGATGTTCGTACCTGGAGAGAGCTAGCTGCAGCTTTCATCAAGCATTATCAGTACAACACAGACATGGCTCCCAACAGAACTCAACTGTTGAGCATGTCCCAGAAGAATGATGAGAGTTTCAAAGAATACGCGCAAAGGTGGCGCGAATTGGGGGCTAGGGTGCAGCCACCAATGCTAGAGAAAGAGATGCTGGATATGTTCATGGACACACTGCCTAAGCACTACTATGAGAAGCTTTTGCCTTGTTCTCTGGGCAAGTTTGCAGATGTGATTGCTATTGGACAGAAGATATAGGTCGGAATTAAGGCTGGAAAGGTTTCTTGTGATGACGGATCGTCCTCTGGACAGGGAAAGAAGCCGTTTGATAATTATAAGAAAAAAGGAGAGACCAACGCTGTATCATCCTACAGGGGAAAAGGGAAACAACGCTAGAATAACAGTCAACAAGTAGCATCAGTAACTATCCCCGCAACGTTACCTCCACCACAGCAACAGAGGAACAACGCTAATCAGGGTCAGACTCCACGTCAATATCAGTCGAGGTCTAAGCAGAACAGGCATTTTGATACTCCACCTCTACCTTATCCTCAGTTGTTTCAACATTTGCTACAGTTACAACTGGTACAGAAGAGAACTCTAGCTCCTCCCACCGGTAATCCACCTCCGGGTTATAACCCTAACGCCCACTGTGACTTTCACTCTGGAGCGCCCGGACACTACATTGAAGACTGTAAAGCTTTTAAGCACACAGTTCAAGATCTTGTGGATTCCAAGGCTATCAACTTTGCCAATGATGGGCCCAATGTTGTGCAAAATCCGATGCTTGATCATAACGGACCGAGGGTAAATGCAATAATTGAGGAATGTGAAGCTTCGAATTTAATAATGGATGTTGAAGAGCTGAAGACTCCATTGGCTGTGGTTAAGAACAGGCTATTGAAAGGTGGTGTTTATCCGGGTTGTGATGAGAACTGCTCCGAATGTTTGACAAAGGTGAATGGTTATGATTCGTTGAAGAGGGGTATTCAGAATATGATTGATGAGGGCTGTTTGCAGTTTGACAGAGGTAATCAGCAAGAAGAGGTTGTTAGTGAGAAGGTTGCCACTATCACCATTCCATTCAAAACAATTACTATTTCTGGTCCAGCAAGGCCACCTCCAGTTATTATCACAAGGGCTGGACCTGTTCCGTACGAGAGTTCTAAGGCCATTCCGTGGAATTACGGTGCAAAGGTGTTTGTCAATGGACAAAAGCAAGAGTTAATGAATACTTCACCAGTGGGTTCTAGTTCAGGGGTTAAAGTTGAGACTGATGCTATCACTAGGAGTGGTAGAGTCTTTATTCCGTTTGAGGATCAAGTTGGCAGTTCAAAACAAGACAGAGGTAAACAGATAATGGATGAATCTGTACAGAGGCAGGAAGCAAATACTTCTATGACAAAGCCAGGTGGGGATACCTTCTCAGAAGATGCAGAGGAGTTCATGAGATTGATCAGGAAAAGCGATTACAAAATTGTTGATCAACTTCACCAAACTCCATCGAAAATTTCCATCCTATCTTTACTATTGTGCTCTGAGGCACACCGAAATGCATTGCTGAAGGTTTTGAACATGGCCTATGTACCGCAGGAAATATCTGTCAATCAGTTAGAGGGGGTTGTAGCACATGTGAATGCAGGTAATGGCTTGGGTTTTACAGATCTTGACTTGACTTCTGCTGGCAGGAATCATAACAACGCCCTGCATATTTCGATTGAATGCCGTGGCTCGTTGATGTCACATGTTTTGGTTAATACTGGTTCATCGTTGAATGTATTACCCAAGAAAGCATTAATGAAGTTGGATACTCGTGGTTTGATTTGTACACCAAGTGACTTGGTGGTGCGAGCTTTTGATGGCTCGAAGAGATCTGTTTTTGGCGAGATTGTGCTTCCGATCAAGGTTGGACCAGAAATCTTTAATGCAACGTTTTACATTAAGGATATTCAGCCAGCGTATAGCTGTTTATTGGGTCGTCCTTGGATCCATGGGGCAGGTGCTGTAACTTCCACTTTGCATCAAAAGCTAAAGTATATGGTTGATGGTCACGTAGTGACAGTGTGCGGAGAAGAAGACATAATGATTAGTCAGTTATCAACCTTCAAATACGTGGAAGTGGATGGTGAAATCCAAGAGACGTTGTGCCAGGGGTTTGAGAAGGTGAAAGTTTCTGAAGAAGTTGTTCAGTCTGAAGCTGTAGTGCAGCCGGTAGTGGTAAATCAACCTGAGGGTTCCATGTCTTCGTTAAGAGACGCCAAAGCTGTGGTTAAAGCTGGCAGCTCACAGAGGTGGGGCCAGGTGGTTGAAGTCCAGAAAAAGAAGGATACTTATGGATTGGGATACAAGCCATCCAAGAGAGATGAGGATCCCCCAAAATTCTATGGCCCAGTTCGTTTCACTAGTGCCGGTGTCTTCTTCGACAGAGTTAATGCTATTGATGAAGAAGGAGACAGTGATTGCGACATGGATAGCTGGATCCGTCCTTGTGTCCCAGGGGAAAGTCTGCACAATTGGTCTTCCGAGAAAGTCATTCAAGTGACAGGCTTCGAGTAATTGCTTTGCTTTCCTATTTTGTTAATCCTACGTTCTGCCCAATGTCGCTCCCGGGATTTTCATCCAAGTACAAACGCGAAAGTGGCACCGAACAGAGTCGCCAGCAATGCGTATTTATCCCAAGAGAGGGAAAGGAAACACCGCATAAACCTGAAGGAAAGGATAGAGCATGGTCTTACGACCAAAAGAAATGGGTTCGGGAGTCGGTTACGCGAGAGGAAGGTATTAGCACCCCCTCACGTCCATCGTACCCGATGGGATCCACACTTGCTTGTCTCGATCAAAGGGTGTAAGGAAAGGATACTGGAAAAGAACTGGAAGAAAGAAAGGAGAAAGAATGGAAAAGGAACAAGAAACAAATGTAGGGAAAATAAAAGAAGTGCTCGCATGGGCCCTACCCCACTGCCTACGTATCTCATCGGGAGCATGAGAATCAGAGCGACGTAGTTCCCCTCACTAGGGATGGATTGTTTGTGTTTTTTAGAGAACGGCTTACGTTCTGGCTTAGGTGTTGCAGGCTCGCTGGTCCGAGTGCGTTACCATCTTGCAAGAGAACGAGTAGGAGCGCGTTCGTGCGTTGAGAATGAATGAGATGAGAAAAGAATTCCCGAAGGAAAGACGTTATTGTTTGCTTTTGTATTTTAAGAGTTTTTTCATTTGTTTGCATATGTTAGTGTATCTGAATCTTAGTCATTGGAATGTGTACATTCTCACATTCCAAGACGGAATGGGTAAGAAAGCACACTAAGAGTGAAGAAGACCCCCACACTTAATTCCAATTGTCAAGGTTCAAACACACTAGCATACTTGTGTTTATTAAGTGTTTTTGTTGATTAAGAAATGAAGAAGCGCTTTTTATTATTTGTACCTTCAACAAGCATTGCATTTAAGTCCCTCACACAAGATCAAATGTTTAACACATTGACCCAAGATGGGTTATATGCTATACATTCTAAGATTACAAGAGAAGACCCCTTATAACCTTTTCTTTATATGAAAGGCCTAAATGCAATAAATGCCTACCTTCATTAGATATTTTGAATTTTCTTTAAGAGATGAGAAGAGAGACTCAAGAGAGGAGAAAAGGTAAAACCTATGTGGACTAAGACTCAATCCTAACTGAAGATTAAAGGGAGTGATCCTAAAGGTTTGTGAGGTTTCAACCTAAAGTCTAAAGAAAGAAAGAATTAAACAATTCACTTCTAAAGTAGAAGATGAATTGTAATTCAAAAAGGGAAAGTAATGAGTTATTAAAAGAAAGCACATAAGTGCTTAACAAAACATAAAATGGAATTGTAAAAGAGAAAGGATAGAAGTTGAATGTGGATTCCTTATCCACACTCAATTCCAACTTACCAAAGCCCCTACATGGTTAGTAAACAATAGAAACATGTATAAGGAGTAAAAAGCACTTAATGAACATTAAAGTTCAAAAGAATAAGATGAAAAATCAAATCCTAATATCACAACCAGAATGTGCATCATATGGATAACAAGTGAATATCATCATACAAATGCAAGTGAATAAGCAATAATCATCACCCATTAGCATTTAAACATGTTACAAGAAGAAGGGATAGATGAAAGATGGAAAGAAATGAAAAGGACATGCATAAATGGAACATGTACATCAACAACCAGAATTGAAACTAAATGAAATGAAGTTTATGAACATCTCAAAAGTATCCATGAATCAACCATCAAGACATTCAAGAAGTAATAGAAGAAGAAGTGAGATGAAAATTCAAAAAGAAGGTGCAAACAATACATGTTAGGATGCACAAAGTTCAAGTTGAAATGAACATGTGAAGATGACCTATAATGTGCAACAATGACCTATAATATCACTTGAATGACTCATACAAATATGCAAATGCTCATACAAATATGCACAAAAGAATTCATGCAAACATGCACTAAAGTTAAAATGACATGACATGTATTATACTTCAAATGTAATGCATCAAACAAAAACCAAATGGATTCATGAAAATTATGCCAGCATATTATTGGAATGCCTAAGTCAGAAATGCATCATACATCAAGATAGCATGTAAAAATTCAGAGCAAAATGACTTCAAACAAAGCAATTAGGTCAAATTGAAACATCATGCAAAGTGGTGCAAATATAGGTATCAAAACATGTCATAAAGTGACCTAAAAAATCAAACAAAAATCATCTAACATGCTTCAATGTATTAGTGAATCAATGCAAAAAGAATTATGTCAAAACAGTTTGTAATGAGCAAGAACAAAATTAAACAAATTCATGTATCATGCTTAGAATGCATCTAAATGGAAATTCAAAGAAAATTGTGCAACAGGGGCAAAAGTGTCATAAAATCATGAAATGAAAATATCAAAAATTTCCTAAATGTCTTAATAACATTCATAAATTTTCCCAGAATTTTCTAATAACATTTTGTAATTTTAAAAATTAAAAAGGAAACGTGCACAAAATTAAGAAAATAAAAAGAAATGAAATAAGAGAGGGAGGTGTAAGCATAGCAATTGTTCAATTCAAATTGTTTGGGCTTTGGAACGCAAGGGTGTGAATAGCAAACAATCTTGGGTCCAAGTCTGCGCAATACACACTAACTATCATGCTCACTCAGTCAACAAAAAAGTCAATCAATTCACACCATTAGATCAGGTCAAGTCAATACCAAAGTCAAAGTATTTGGATCTAACACACGCACATGAAGGCCTACACTCACTAACATGCACCACACCACATATGGATTAAAATGAAATAAAAAATTATCACGTGAGGTGCATGCTTCTTTTAATGTGCTGGCACACTTTTATCCACACGATCATGAAAAATCAATGGCCACGATTAAAACATACAAAACCCTAGCATTAACAGTCACCGGCCGGAGATGACCTCCGGTCACCTTCTCCGGTCGTGCGCCACCGTCTGCAACTTTATGTTTCCCAGAATTTCACAAATGTTATACCAAAATGAAGAGGAAGTCACACACGTTCCAAATCCACCAATGAAATCATCAAACTATTCACATACGGCAAGAAACAAGCACACACATATTGCCCTAATTTTTTGGATCTAAGCTTCTAAGAAGCTCTATCAACTAGCCGGAGTTCAAATGCTCCTAGTGAGCTCATATCAACAAAATAAGCTAAACAAACTCTAAATCATGCCAGAAAAGTTTGAGATGATGAAACCTGAAAATGCTGCAAACTGGAGTTAAACAAAAAAACAGAGAATCGTGCTTCTTCTTTGAGCTACTCTTGGCCAAATAAAGGCTTGAGAATCTTGAAATCGTGCAGAGAATCACACTGAAAATTCCAATCTCTTGAAACTGAACTTGATTACTTGGATGTGTATGCTCTTATTCTTGATCCAAAATGAAACAATGAAGATGATGGAGGCGAAATGTGAAAGGAGATGGTGAAAATGGAGTGCAGTCAGAGAGAAAACAAAAAGATTGAGAGAAAAAGTTTGAAGTATTGGAGAGGGAGAGTGAAAAAATGAAGCTGAAAATGAAAATTGAGAGTGAGGATTTGATTTATAGTATGAGCTAACCATGGTTAACCTGAGTTGGTTAACTGAGTTGAAGTGGTTTAGGTGAGTCCATCCTAACTAACTGAGTCAAGTTAGTTAGGGGACGAGCTGTGATATAGTGGTGATGATCTATGGCGAGCTAGGGTGGATTACAAAGGATCAGTGGTGGTGGTAAACTCGTGTGTGAGCTGCAGCAACATAAACTTGCTCTACAAGTTTCATTCTTTCCACTTCCATGTAATGAGCCTGAACAGCACGTGCAAGCAAGGACAATGTTAGTTCTGAAAAGGCAAAGTGTCATAAGGTGTGGGATATGTGCATACACTTTGAAATAACAACAGCAACAACACTTGTTTTTTTTCTGATTTTATGACAGTTGGAACCAATAAAACAAGCAAGTTTGAGAAGGAAATTCTCCATGTATTGTGAATAATTTGATGAGGCTTTGTGATCATTAGAAAGAGGGATCATAGTAGAACATGTTTGGTATGAAAAATGAATTGAAATGAGGCTTGAAATAAGTTGCAAAATGACTTATAACATCCACATTTGGAACTGATAGAAGGGCGTGGCAACTGGTTGGTTGACAATGCATCTTGGCACCTGGATTTTCAGCATGATTACCATGACTTGAGGCCACTATTTCTCCATCATAACTTGATCAGATGAAATTTTGCCCAACATGAACATTGAAGAGGGCATTGCAAGGAACAATATTGATGTTGACAAGTTTTTCATTTGAGGCCTTTAACCATGAGAAAAATAGGCGAATATATGGCACACCAACTATTTGTAGAAATGACACGCGCGTGACCTGAAGATACTTGGTCATGACCTAGTTTTGAACCTACTTTGCTCAAACTTTGGCCACTCATATCTCACTCAATTTTTATCCAATGGAGATGTTCTACACATAGATTTGAAGCTTGAAACAAGATCTTTTGTTGTGGCCGAGTGGAATTTTCATTTGATGCTCCAATTTTGAATGGCCTTAGCTCAAACTCTGATGCAAAATGGCCTAAAATTACTATTTTTGGAAACCCTATTTCTTCCAAAAATGGCAACTTTTCAAATCTTGATTTTTCTATGATCCTTTTGGAGTTTCTTGATCAAATTTTGTACATTGGTCACATATAACATGAATTTCATGAATTTGGGCCTCAAAAAGTCAAGAGTTGACTTTTCCTCTGATTATTTGACTTAGCCCCAATTTTCCTGATATTTGATCTTTCTTCCAATTGAACCACTTCTACAACCAATTGAGAGGCAATTTTCCATACACATACAATTAAGGACATGTAGAATACCATGATATCAAGTTTTGTCCAAAAAATCAAAGATAACCTGATTTTACTGGAAACCCTAATCTTGACCCCCTCTGGTTAGGAGGGAAAAGTGCAGTCTTCAATTTCAAATTCCTCAGAGTATGTTGTGTATCCTCTTAAAGGATGATGATATATGCCATTTGAGGATGATTTTGGATCAATGAGCTATCTCTTTTGAGGGTTTTCCTTCATTTTTGAACCTCTAGCATAGTGAAATATGTAATGCTTCAATCTCCCATTGTATCTCTTATCCTTGAAGTTGTGGATGATCAATTGAGATAGTATGAGACATGAAAGGCTTCTTGGCTTGCCTTGAGGCAACTTGACTGACCTTTTTGTGCTTTGAATGATCTCTTGATTGTCCATCTCCCACCTGATCACATGCCCTGATGGTAAGAAGGATGCCATGCTTCATTTTTCTATGTTAAATGCAATGCAATGCTAATGAGATGGATATGATATGATAAATGATAATGCCATGCTATGATGCCAAAAGGGGAGAGCAAATTTTGGGGTATTACACCCAAGACGTAGTGATTCTATTTGTAGGGCTTTTAACTGTTGCATGTTTTGCTTTATCATCAATAAAGGACTTTTCACACTCAAATATTTTGATCTCTGTCTTTCTGTTTTTATTTTTATGCATTAAAACCCACATCCAAATGGCAATGTGTTTCTTTTGTTGCATCATAATAAAACGTACCTCATAAATCATTGCAGGTCTTTTTGTTCAGATGACACCGATCATGACTCAGCTATAGCTCGATATGACTTTGACAATCCAATCTATTAGGCTGAAGAAGAGGCTAGCGAAGATTGTGAACTGCCGAAGAATTGGCCAGATTGTTGAAGCAAGAGGAGAGAGTCATCCTACCTCATCAGGAGGAAATTGAGATTGTAAATCTGGGAACCGAGGACGCCCGAAAAGAAGTAAGAGTAGGGTCTGCATTGGAAGACAGTGTCAAGGGAAGATTGACTGAAATGCTCCGTGAGTATGTGGACATCTTCGCCTGGTCTTACCAAGACATGCCCAGACTTGATACTGATATTGTTGTACACCGGCTACCACTCAAAGAAGGTTGTGCTCCGGTCAAGCAAAAGTTGAGAAGAACTAAACCGGAGATGTCTGTCAAGATCAAGGAAGAGGTTCAGAAGCAGTTGGACGCCGGATTTCTTGCCGTGACAAATTACCCTCCATGGGTTGCTAACATCGTGCCTGTACCTAAGAAGGATGGGAAGGTCAGGATGTGTGTTGATTACAGGGATTTGAATAGAGCCAGCCCAAAGGATGATTTCCCGCTCCCTCACATTGACGTGTTAGTTGACAATACTGCTCAGTATTCTGTGTTTTCCTTCATGGATGGCTTCTCTGGGTATAAACAAATCAAGATGGCCCCAGAGGACATGGAGAAGACAACATTCATAACACCATGGGGGACTTTCTGCTACAAAGTGATGCCCTTCGGATTGAAAAATGCAGGGGCAACTTACCAGCGGGCGATGGTGACTCTCTTTCATGATATGATTCAAAAAGAGATTGAAGTCTATGTTGATGACATGATTACGAAGTCACAGACGGAAGAAGAACATCTGGTGAATCTTCAGAAGTTATTTTAAAGGTTAAGGAAATTCAGACTGAGGTTGAATCCAAACAAATGCACCTTCGGGGTGAGATCAGGTAAACCGCTGGGGTTTATTGTTAGTGAAAAAGGTATTGAGGTTGATCCTGCAAAGGTAAAAGCCATACAAGAGATGCCTGTGCCGAAAATAGAAAAAGAGGTTCGTGGTTTCTTCGGGAGATTGAACTACATTGCTAGGTTCATCTCGCATCTCACAGCCACGTGTGAACCAATCTTCAAGTTGCTAAGAAAAGATCAAGCGGTCAGGTGGAATGAAAATTGTCAAAAGGCGTTTGAAAAGATTAAGGAATACTTGTAGGAACCTCCGGTCCTTATGCCGCCAGTGCCAAGAAGGCCTTTGATTATGTATCTCACGGTTCTTGAGAATTCAATGGGTTGTGTGCTCGGTCAACAAGACGAGTCAGGTAAAAAAGAGCACGCCATCTATTACCTGAGTAAGAAGTTTACTGATTGCGAGTCAAGATACTCGATGCTGGAGAAAACATGTTGTGCACTCGCTTGGGCCGCTAAGCGTTTGAGGCAGTATATGTTAAACCATACAACCTTGTTGATTTTGAAGATGGATCCAATCAAGTATGTGTTTGAAAAGCAAGCACTGTCTGGCAGAATAGCCCGTTGGCAAATGGTTCTGACAGAATACGATATTCAGTATGTTTCCCAAAAAGCCATTAAGGGAAGTGTTTTGTCAGAATATCTTGCTGAACAGCCAATCGAGGATTATCAACCGATGAGGTTTGAATTTCCGGATGAGCACATCATGTATCTGAAGATGAAGGATTGTGAAGAGCCTTTGCCTGATGAAGGACCTGAGATTGGGTCTCAGTGGAAGATGGTTTTTGATGGGGCTGTTAATTCATATGGCAACGGAATCGGGGCAATCATTACGACTCCACAGGGTTCTCATATACCCTTCACTGCCCGATTAGCGTTCATATGCACCAACAATGAGGCAGAGTATGAAGCATGCATCATGGGGTTAGAAGAAGCAATTGATTTGAGAATCAAGAACCTCGATGTTTATGGTGATTCTGCGTTGGTGGTTAATCAGATTACAGGTGAATGGGAGACTCGTCAAGCAAATCTTGTTCCATATAACAACTATGCCAGAAGATTGTTACCTTTCTTTGACAGAGTAGACTTCCATCACATTCCCCAGATAGAAAATCAGATGGCTGATGCATTGGCTACGTTGTCATCAATGTATAAGGTGAATCTTTGGAATGAAGCTCCTTCAATCAGAATCATGCGCTTGGACAGGCCTGCTTTTGTATTTGTAGTTGAAGGAGTGTCAGATGGAAAATCTTGGTATCATGACATTAAAGTTTTCTTGAAGAGTCAGGAATACCTAGCTGGGGCATCTTCCAAGGATAAAAAGACATTGAGGAGGTTATCAGGAAATTTCTTTTTGAACAAGGATAATGTGTTGTACAAGAGAAACTTTGACATGGTCTTGCTACGTTGTGTTGATGAACACGAGGCAGGCTTGTTAATGGAAGAGGTTCACGAAGGTTCCTTCGGTACTCATGCCAATGGGCATGTTATGGCCAGAAAATTGTTGAGAGCGGGGTATTATTGGATGAGTATGGAGTCTGACTGTTTTAAATACGCCCGGAAATGTCATAAATGCCAGATTTATGCTGACAAGGTGCACGTACCGCCCACTCCTCTGAATGTTTTGTCGTCACCTTGGCCTTTTGCCATGTGGGGCATCGACATGATTGGAAAGATTGAACCGACTGCTTCGAATGGACATCATTTTATCTTGGTGGCTATTGATTATTTCACGAAGTGGGTAGAAGCGGCATCATATGCCAACGTCACCAGACAAGTGGTAGCCCGGTTTATTAAGAAGGACATCATCTGCCGGTATGGAGTCCCGGAGAGAATCATTACTGACAATGGTTCAAATTTGAACAATAAGATGATGAAGGAGCTATGCCAGAGCTTTAAGATCGAACATCACAATTCTTCCCCCTATCGTCCGAAGATGAATGGGGATGTTGAAGCGGCTAATAAGAACATAAAGAAGATTGTGCAGAAGATGGTAGTGATATACAAAGACTGGCATGAGATGTTACCTTACGCTTTGCATGGTTATCGTACTTCGGTACGCACATTAACTGGGGCAACTCCTTTCTCACTGGTGTATGGTATGGAAGCAGTCATGCCGTTAGAAGTTGAGATTCCTTCCTTGAGAATTCTGATAGATGTGAAACTTGATGAAGCTGAGTGGGTGCGTTCCCGGCTGAATGAATTGAACCTCATCGAAGAGAAGAGACTGAAAGCCATTGCGCATGGCCGGTTGTATCAGAGTAGGATGAAGAAAGCTTTTGATCAGAAGGTGCGTCCTCGGTGGTTTCAAGCTGGTGAATTAGTTCTGAAAAGGATCACTCCTCCTCAAACAGATCACAGGGGCAAGTGGACTCCGAATTACGAAGGGCCATATGTAGTAAGACAGGTTTTCTCTGGTGGAGCCTTATTACTCTCAACTATGGATGGCGAAGATTTTGCGTCCCCTGTGAACGCGGATGTAGTCAAAAAAATACTTTGCCTAAAAGAGACCCGCTGAACATAAAAAGAAGGTTCAGGAAAAAATGGGGCATCCTGGTGAACCATAAAAAGAAAAGGTTCGGGCAAAAATTAGGGATAAAAGAAAAAAAGAAATAAACCCGCAAGGTTGAAAACCTGAAAAGGCAACTTTGGCAAAAATGGGTATCTTGGTGGATTGAAAACCCGAAAAGGGCGATCCAGGCAAAAGTTAGGGATTTAAAAGCAAAGACTACGATCCGCGTTCGATCTGTGATTGCTGCTCACACTTGGAAAATCCGAAGGAAAGGAATCAGTCCAGTCAGTCTCTTCGAAGGCCAAAGTATCTGCGGATAAGCGAGTCATATGGGTTATAGCTGAGTCGAGTCATGGTGGATGTATGTTCCCCACATTGCCGACATTTGTATTTTCTTTTGCTTTTGCGCAATTACCTCTTTTCAAGAATTATTTCCAAATGTAAATGCCTATTTACAGGCTAATTCATTCAATAAAGTTTGCATTTCAGTCAAAGAGCTTTTGTTTTCTGTTTTACCTGTTTTGTTTGTGAAAATGTCCGATATTTTTGATAAAAAACATTACATACTAAAATGTGGAGCTCTGTGAAACAAGTTGGGAAACATTAGTAATTGCTTAGGCGACAGTCGCTATGATGATGATCAAAGTAATCATTTTTGCATGTAGACCTTTCTGTTGGTTTTGCAGGATGACAGGTGGGCTTCCCCAGTAGAGCTCTCCCCAACTTTGAAGTCTGATCGTCCTCAGCAGTTTATTACTCTTTCTCATCAGAGTGCAGAAGATCATTTCCTCAGCTAAAGTTGTGTTTGACTACTCCTTTAGCAGGCAGCCATGATTTGATGTTTCAGCATCCCCAGCAAGAGACTGACGGGATACCTTCTTTGGATAAAGATGTTATTTCCCCACAGAGTCTGAACACTCATTTTCCTCGGCTAGTCAGGAAGTGTTTTCTCTCATCAGCAATGGTGTGGTCTGATCTCCAGCAGATGAGTAGGCTTGATGGTATCCCCTAGCAGAGTTGACGTCGTCGATCACTAAACAAGCTCGCTGATAGTGGATGATATTCCCCAGCAAGGTGAAGCTGCAGATGTCTCTCAGTAGCAGGTTGAGTTCAGTAACATCGCCAAGTAGGTTCAGTATTATTAACTCGTTGCTTTAGTATCGAGGATCGTTTTCCTCAGCTGAGTATGAAGAAGTAATTCCCCAAACGGAGTCATTGAGGATCGTCCTCCTCAGCTGGATATAAGAGGTTTGCACCCAGCCGGAGTGATGGTTTGTCTCATCTTTCCTCAGCAGGTGATCCCCGAGCAGAGTTTGTTGGCGTTTGGTATACCCAACAGGTTTTGAATCCAGATTCTGAAGTATTTGGTGATCCCCAGTGGAGGAATCTCTACTCTCAGTATCCATCCCCAATAGAGAGGGTTGTCTCTTGGAGTTTCGTCTATCTCCAGCAGAGTTGGTGATTGTGATCTTCCCCAGAAGGGCGAAGTTTTCCTCAACAGGATTTCCTTGGTTTCAGTGGCAATATAGTTTGTCGTCCCCAATGGAGCTGCCTTGGTCTTCAGCATTTATTTTGTTAGGACGCCTCTTTTGCATTGCATAAGCATCTTCTTTGCATGGCATCCTCCCAAATGCGTAGCATTTCCACTTCGTGTGGAGCATTACGGCAAAATTCGAACATATGCATTCGAAGCATAAGCCAGGTTTGGTGGCCATTACCGGTTTCTTTCCCTAGCAGAAAGTAACATGATTCAAGAGATGTTGTTTAACATTACACCGCAACCAGTGGATTCGTCCTTCTTGTTGATCTTTCTTGTACTCCCCCCGCAGAGTTGTCTGTTTAGATTTCTCTTATCCCCGGCGGGGTCATCTTTGTAGATCTTTCGATTCTATATATCGTTGTTTGAGAGTCTACCTTCGGCTTAGTCTTTCTTTGAAAGTCCACCTTCGGCTGGGTTTTTCTACCTTTTCGAGTTCGCCTTCGGCCGTCCTCGCACTCGCTGTTATCTTGATATCCCCAGGAAAGTCTACCTTCGGCATAGTCTTTCTTTGAAAGTCCACCTTCGGCTTGGTCTTTCTTTTTCGAGTCCACCTTCGGCTTGGCCTCGTATTATCCTTTATTTGAAAGTCTACCTTCGGCATAGTCTTTCTTTGAAAGTCCACCTTCGGCTTGGTCTTTCTTTTTCGAGTCCACCTTCGGCTTGGTCTCGTATTAGTATTTCTTTGAAAGTCCACCTTCGGCTTGGTCATTCTTTTTTCGAGTCCACCTTCGGCTTGGCCTCGTATTATCCTTTATTTGAAAGTCTACCTTCGGCATAGTCTTTCTTTGAAAGTCCACTTTCGGCTTGGTCTTTCTTTTTCGAGTCCACCTTCGGCTTGGCCTCGTATTATCCTTTATTTGAAAGTCCACCTTCGGCTTGGTCTTTCTTTTTCGAGTCCACCTTCGGCTTGGTCTCTTATTAGTCTTTCTTTGAAAGTCCACCTTCGGCTTGGTCTTTCCTTTTCGAGCCCACCTTCGGCTTGGTATCGTATTAGTCTTTCTTTTTTCGAGTCCACCTTCGGCTTGGCCTCGTATTATCCTTTATTTGAAAGTCTACCTTCGGCATAGTCTTTCTTTGAAAGTCCACTTTCGGCTTGGTTTTTCTTTTTCGAGTCCACCTTTGGCTTGGCCTCGTATTATCCTTTATTTGAAAGTCTACCTTCGGCATAGTCTTTCTTTGAAAGTCCACTTTCGGCTTGGTCTTTCTTTTTTCGAGTCCACCTTCGGCTTGGCCTCGTATTATCCTTTATTTGAAAGTCTACCTTCGGCATAGTCTTTCTTTGAAAGTCCACCTTCGGCTTGGTCTTTCTTTTTTCGAGTCCACCTTCGGCTTGGCCTCGTATTATCCTTTATTTGAAAGTCTACCTTCGGCTTAGTCTTTATTTGAAAGTCCACCTTCGGCTTGGTCTTTCTTTTTTAGAGCCCACCTTCGGTATGGTCTCTTATCCTTTATATCCCCCAGCGTAGTCCACCTGCGGTTGGTCTACCCTTTTCGAGTTCGTCTGCGGCCGTCCTCGTAAACCTTTCTTTTTCATCATCCCCACAAGATGCAAATTTCCAGGTTCTTTTGATATTCAATCTCCCTGTATCCCGATTGTCTGAAAGTCGTTACTTCCGTACCCTCAGATCCAAGAAGTTTGAATAGGGGCAGCTGTAGCACCTCAAAATTTGCCTTGTTTGTTTTTACCTAACTGGCTTATGTTTCTTTGCATTTCTTGCATTATCATCTTTGCATATCATTGGCTCTTGGCATGGGATCAAGGTATTTGGTTCAACTCAAGGGCAAAAGCTTCTTATGAGCTCCATAAGCTTCTCACATCCTTATATGGTGGCCCAAAGGCATTTCAATGAGGGATTCTCCAAGTGGTTAAATCAAGGGTTTGTATTCTTACACTGATGACCAAAACTAGGGTTTCTTGGTTAATGGTCCTAAGCTCAAGGAATTAACTCAAACTTGTTACCAAGGTTCTTCATATGTCAAAACAAGTCTAAGGATGGATTTTGAGCCAAAAATTCATTGTGGAAGGCCTCAGATGGTTCAGTAGCTTACAGATGAAGTAATCAGTCAAACTGGTCAACTGAAAAGTCAAATTAGGGTTTTGAGAGGTCCTCATCATGGTAATCAAGTCAAGAGACCTTTATTTGGTCTATGGAAGGCTTTCATGATCACAATTTGCAAAAATCAAGCTTTGGTAAAAAGTTGCTAAATTTGGAAAGTGACTTATAATTTCAAGTTACTATTTTTGGCATATTTTCAACCAACTTCAACCAAACTTTTCATGATAAAAAATGCTTCAAACGAATTTTTGCCCAACACCAAAGTTGTAGATCTCTTTCTCCTCTTTCCAAAGAGTGGTGGATCATGATCATACCATTTTTAGACCAAGAGTTATAAGCATTTGAAGTTCAAGAGCATTTGGTGTTCCACCATGCATACCACTTTGATACAACTTGCAAGATGCATTATAACTCATCAATATGGCTTCTAATTGTCCATTTCACCTCACCACACTCCAATGCACCTCATTTAACATCATTTTGAGCCAAAAATTGAGTGAATCCGTGGATTACATGTCCATAATTCATCATTATGCAATTTTGCAAGTTCACTTGGAAATCACAATTCAGTTACTCTCCAGCCCCAAGATCAATCCAAAGGTTGTCCTTGCATCCAAAGGAAAGCAATCATGCACTTTACATGAAGAATGCACAAGCAAAATACCTCATGCGCACACATTTGCAAATTTGCAAAACAGCCCAAAACTCATTGCTCTCAAGTCCCTGAAGTTTCAAACCCTAAACAGTAGCATCTGCACACTATATAAGCTAACTCACACGAATTTCTCAGCAGCTACCATTCATTTTCACCACTTTTCAAAGTTTTGCTCTCAAGTTTCTCTCCTTCGATTCTCCCAATTCTTCAAGTATCTTCCATTTTTTTTGGTTGGTTTGTGATCAGTGAAGCATAAGGAAGAGAAATCCACCACTGTTTTGAGGTTTAAGCAAAGAATTTATCAGTTGAGTTCAGATCTTCAACTTTCGGATTCAAGGATTCAGGCCAATTTGAAGGTCTAATTGCATTTATTTTGCAATTAGACGGTTTAAGGAGTTGATCTGCAGCTTATCTTGGAGTTTCTTGGTGATTTTCCAGTTCTGCAAATCTCAAGTGAGCTCCAAATTCATGGATCTGGAATTGATTTTTGTTGTGTGTTTAATGTTCATCTTGATGTGCTGAGCTCATATATGTGTTTGGAATTGATTTTTAACGTGAATCATGGCTGGAATTTAGATCTGAAATTTTCAGATCCAAACTTGTTTCGTTCGATTCTTGAAATATATGCATGCTAAATGATTTTGAGTGATATATTTGTGATCTACGTGAGTTGCTGATCATTTTGATGGATGGTTTGTTGATTTTGGTTACCGTTTGAAGTTTAATGGCCGGAGAGTGGCCGAAGAAGACGACCGGCGCTTCTCCGGTCGGTTAGGGTTTAATTAGGGTTTATGATTTTCCAGATTAAATCTCATGCGTTGGATCGTGATTGAGTTTTCCAGATTGATTCTCGTGCGTTGGATCTTGATTATGTGATGTTAATTAAGTTGATTAGGGTTTAATCGATCTGATTAAGTCATGACCGTTTGATTTCATTTAATTAGTGAATTTGAATGTGGACCACTAGATTGATGACTTTACTTTGTTTGACTGAGAATATGAGCCTGTGGATCTGGAGACTTTTCTTTGGTTGACTCAATCTGAACCGTTCGTTCGTTTCTGAATGTTTGAAAGCGCTTGGGCCTTTTTTGCTGTTTGCACCCCCCGTTTCTGAGCCCATGATCATTTGAACGCGTTTAGGTTCCTTTTTGCACCCCTGGCTTCATTTCATTTCCTTTTTATTTTCTATTTTCATACCATTTCATAATTAATTGTTAAAAATACTTGCATGTGCTAGAAAATTCCAAAAAAATTCATCATTCCTCCTAATTATTAAAATTAATTTTTCACATTTTATTTTATTATTTTTGCATTAAAATTGCATTAAATATTAATTTTCCAAAGTATTTTTTCTCATTTGCATTTCATATTGCATACTTTATGTTGTATCTTTTATTTCTCTCATTTGAAAAGTGATTTGATCCTGATTCTTTTTAAGTTGTGTTCTTAACATGTTGAGGTATGTTTGAGATTTTTGGTATGATTTTTAGGTCCTGTTTGGATGACTTTGGATGAGTTTTTTTGAGCATGAATGTATGAAACTCTATTGATGCTTTGACCTAATTGTTGATGGACATTGGTTCTGATTCATTGCTTGTGGTTTTGATATGTTGATTATACATGTTTGAGATGCTTGAATACTGAATGACATAATTTTTGAGGCATGTTTGTTATTTCTTTGAAGCATGAACTTTAATTTGTCCAATTTGTGAATATATGTTTCATGATTGGTTTGCTTGATCATGAAGGCACTTGTGCCATAATTGAAGGTCTTGTTTGAGGATTGATATCATGTTAATTGACTTCTGGTTGTGATATTTGAATCTCATCTTTGCATGTTTGATGTTTGCCTTGCACCTTAAGTCACTTGTTTCACAAGTATGAACCATGTTTCACTTCACTTCACTTCTTCTTCTTTGCTTCTTAATTGATTGTGAAAGTGTTTGTGTGACTTGAATGATGTTTGAAGATCATGTTTAGGCACATGTTTAGGATTGTGTCACTTCTGGACTTGGTTTACTTTGTGGAATTTTGACTTGATTGCTTCACATGATCACTTCCTTTCATCTCACTCCTTCTTTAATGACTTGGATGATACTTGGGTGACTTCTCCCTTTTCTTTTTGACTAATTGTACATGACTAATATTAGAGGTCAGTAGGACCATTAGGTTCTGAACTTGATGTTTGATTTACCTTAGAACTTGTTTCTTTATTGCCTTATGCTTGTTTGAGTTTCATGTTGTCATATGTGGGTACTTCTAACATTTCAGGTGCAAATGGTAAGTTGTTTGAGTGTGGATATGCTTCCACATTCTACCTCCTTCCTTTATCTTTTAATTTTCATACTTGTGTTTGAAGTGGGCTTAGGCCACTTGTATTTCACTTCTCATCTTCCCTTTCATGGAACAACTTAACTTCTCTTGAGAAGTAAGTTGATTCCATTCTTCTTTCTCCTCCTTTCTCTTTTCTTCTCTTTCATTCTTTCTCTTCCCTTGAACCTCAAGACTAGCTTAAGTCTTGGATTCCTTTTCCCCTAGAGCTACCTAGTCCAACTTAATTTTTGATTAAGCTTGGAGTAGGATTAGCATTAGGTTAGGTAGTCTTTTCTCCTAAACCTCATTAACCATAGGATATCCATGCATGATAACATTAGGACTCTTAGTTTCCCTTTAGAGTTTCCCTTGCGTCGTTTCTCTTCTCATCTCAAAATAAAAGTAAAAAATACTTAATAAAGATTAACGTGTATTGCATCTGAGCCTTAAATGTAGGAAATGAAGAACGAGGGGTCCCCCCTCCTCTTCTAGAGTGTTTAGCATACGTTCCATTTGGGTGCGACCATGCGACTCACTCGTTCCCGCATGATAGACTTTGGTGCAATACAAGTTACAACTAACTTAAAAAACACTTCTGTCTAAAAAACTTCAACAAACAACAGCGTCTTTCCTTCGGGAATTCTTTTCTCATCTCACTCACTCTCAACGTATGAACGTGCTCCTACTCGTTCTCTCGCAAGACGGTAACGCCTAAGTCTCGATTCAGCGAGCTGCAACACCTGAGCTAGAACGTAAGTCGTTCCCTAAAAACACAATCCACCCCTAGTGAGGGGAACTACGTCGCTCTGATTCTCATGCTCCCGATGAGATACGTAGGCAGTGGGGTAGGGCCCATGCGAGCACTTCTTTTATTTTCCCTACATTTGTTTCTTCATTTCTTTTCGTTCTCGTTTTCTTCGCCGGTCCAGTAGCAGTGGAGTTCCAGTCGACGACACCCTTTGATGCAGACAGCAAGCGTGGATCCCATCGAGTAAGATGGACGTGTTGGGTGCTAACACCTTCCCTTCGCGTAACCGACTCCCGTACCCATTTCTCTTGGTCGCGTGACCATGCTCTTTCCCGTTCTATTCAGGTTTATGCAGTGTTTCCTTTCCCTCTCTCGGGATAAATACACTTTGCTGGCGACTCTGTGTTCTTTTGCGCCACTCTCGCGTTTGTACCGTTGGATGCGAATCTTTCGGGAGCGACAAGTATAAACAATAGATTAGGGGATATAACTCCTTATCTAGGAGTATAAACAACAGATTAAGGGATATAACTCTTTATCCAAAAGTATAAATAGTGGATTGGGTTTAGGATTAGAAATGGGAATAGGGTTAGGGGGTAGGAATAGGGGAGGTGAACTACGGTTACTCTGATCCTTCAAAATTGAAGGTATGTAGGCATAGGGTTGTAAACCCTAGCGAGTACAATAATAAAAAACTTAGGATTCTTTCCTAAATAAATGATTTAGACAAACAAACAAGCATACCCTAAAATCTAAGGAGGATCCCATTAAGTACAATGGAAGTGAGGGGTGCCTAACACCTTCCCCTCACTTAACCGACTCCCGAACCATAGGAATCTCTGTCCTTGGGAATAAGGATTTTTAGGTTTATCATTTATTTCCCTTAAAAAATATGATGGCGACTCGATATTTTTGCCGCCCGCGATAGCTGGCGACTCTGCTGGGGACGCCTCCCTAAAGAGAGTCCCTCCTAACCTTAGGTTTTAGGGTCCTTGTTTGTTTTGGGTGTTTATTGTTTTTATTTCTTATTATGATCTATTTTATGTTTTAATTTATTTTTGTTTATTATATTTTTTCATTATATTTTTATTTTGTCATCATGCATTGGATTGGGGCAAATGATGTGGGAAGCTAAAGCCCAAGCTTGGAGTATAACCCTAGATTAGGACGTGGAACGGAAATGTTTTTGGGGGGGATATAACATCTCCAATAATTCATTGATGCCACACTCAGAATAGATCCTTCCAAAGGTGTCCTCATGAAAGGGCTAGCCCCTAACGTAGAGGATGATTTGGATGTGGTCCGAGACTCTGAGAACTTTTAGCCTACCCCTTGCCAACTTATGGAGAACCTATGTAATCAACCCTCAAGGGCTGTTACTAGGGTCCTACCCAGATGAGACTTATCCCGAAGGATTACCATAGGAAGGCTTTCTCCTTCTCATGGTAAAACAAGGGTATAGTCTGTACATTATAGGGTCGTTATGCTGTCCAAACTTTATATCATACATGTGAGGGGATTGGGTAGATAAGTTTTAGATCTAAACCTATTATAGGGAGCCTACCTTGTTAGGGTCATGTTTGCATTTTTACCTTACCCTAACCAAATAAAAAAGATTTAATCAAAAAAAAAAAATGTCCATGTCATCATGCATTTAAAAACATTTTTTTGCATATATGCATTTTTGCGGGGAATTTCAAGATGTTTTGTAGGAATATTGGAAAGAGGGATTCAAGCAAAAGGGCTACCTTAAGCATTAGAATGCTAAGTGTTGATTTACAAAGTCTCAAAGACCTTTGAGACTTAATGCCAAATCTGCTCAAAGGATGTTTACACACAAGTATGGAAGGATCCTCGATCTCTTAGGGATCCCTATGAAGGTAGGGGCCGTAATTACTTTTGTGCAATCTTAGGATCCTCCTCTATGTGACTTCCTCCTCAAGGATTTTCAACTAGCTCTTACGCTGGAACAATTGGGACTACTTGAATTTACAAGGAGAGGGAAAAACCTTACAAGGGGCATGGGGGAAAAAAGGGAAAGGAAAAAAATAAGGAAAAATAAAAAAGGAATAAAAAAAAGGAAAAAGGAAAGAAAAACAGAAAAGGGGAAAAGGGTCAAGCCTAAAGACTTAGCTGTGCCTGTTGAGGATCTATTATCTAACCACAAGGAGGATAGGGAAGAGCAAGGGCTCAAGAAAGGATACTTGGAGGAGTTTAAATCTCATTTGAAGAAGGCATTGGGGGCATCTATGTAGTTTACGCCTTCTTAAGTTCAGGATTTTCCATTTTTGGGATTGTTATGGGTTGTTCCCAAGGAATTATTGTTATAAGTTGGGAAGTCATTTTGGATTTGGGATTGGCTAATGGATTTGGATTTTATATTCTATGTGTACGGGTTTCATCCTTTGGATATATTCATCTCTAACTACAATGGATTTTGGAATTCCCCCCAAATAAATTTTTAAAATTATTTAGCATACATCATGCATATTCATACATTCATCATCAACATGCATACAAAATAAGGAAAAAGGAATAAAAAAAATCATCTTTTTTAAAAAACTTTGTCTCAGGGTCATTGAGCATAACAATCTGACTTCCCGACCTCACACTCGAGCATACCAAAGGGAAGCTATGGATCAGATGGGGAAGGATATGGATACTCTAAGAGGAGAAATGGATACTGTTAAGGAGAACGTGGAAGGTATGAAAAGCCAGATTGATCAACTGACACTTGCCATCCAGCATTTGATAGCCAAAGGAACCGAGTCAAGTCGTCAAAGGAAGGTTCCTAATCCTATCCCCCATGTTGAAGACAATAACCCTCTACTAGGGTTTGTCCATGATCTGGAACGTGAGGAGACCAAAACTGCTAAGCACAAAACTGTTAACCAACCTCTCGAGGGAACCGTCTCTCCACTTATTTCCAATGGGGCACCTTGTACTACTTACATACCTATTCCACGTGAGGATCACGCAGATTGGAACCTCCAATACGAGGGTGAAAATCCAAGACAAGTGGCCCTCAAAAATAAAGGAACCACTGTTAAGGAAAGTAGAGGGGCTGCTGATAAGTATAAAGCACTTGAGGAAAGGTTAAAGGTCGTGGAGGTGTCATACCCCAAATTTTGACCACTAAGATGCCCCATCATTGTGTCAATCATCATCACAATATGGATGAACCATCATGCCTCATCAAATGCCTCAAGGGTTGTTGAGCATTCACTACAATCAAAATTAGGGTTTTAAGCCCTCTCAGAGCCTTAGACAAAGGATCAATCAAGGAATGACATGATCTTCAACTTGTCTAACCTCTCAAACATCCATAATGGATCAAAAGGACTACCACTTCAAGGATTAAACACAAGGTTGCTCCCTTCTAGGTGGATCAAGTCTCAAAATCGCCAGTATAACCAAATTAGGGTTTTGGCCGATCAGGGCCTCCAAAGGGAAATTTTCCTCTGGACACAAGCCAAAGATCCAAAACACAACCTAATGTACTCCATGGAACCTCATGGACCCATTCATCAAGTCAATTTTGCCTCAGGGGATGCATACATCAAAAATAAGGAATTAGGGTTTCTTGACCTAATTCACCCCTAAGTTGACTTTTAGGGCAAACCATGAGCCAAGACCTCAAGAGAGGATTTGAGGATCTCCAATATGCCACATTGATCCATTTGGGACAATGGATTGATCTAAGAAGCTTGAGCAACAAGTCTCAATTTCATCAGCACCACAATTAGGGTTTTGCAGGAAAAGTCAACTGTAACTTTGACTTTTGACCAGGGCATGCTCCCAAACCCTAGGACATTCCCCAATATACCCTATGACACCCATGGAACATGTCCATCAATTTTGATTTAGGTCAAGGACATGTTTTCCTGAAGAATTGCACGGTTTGGAATTCATCTGATAAAAAGTCAACTGTGCACAAGAGTCAACTTTGACTTTTTTAGATTTTTCACCAAAATGGATTTTTAACCCTAAAATGATGTTAATGTATGATTTGAATCATCATTCATCAAGAAAAATCAAGAAAAGTGGGATAACTTGTAAAAGGGGTAACCATAAAAGCTTAGAAAATTTTCTAAGTTAAAAATAAAGTGACAAGGGTACCAACTTTGGAGGATCATAACTCCTAAACCACAAAGCCATTTTTTCTCATCCAAAGATGGATTTGTAGCCCTCATTACCCTCTACAAAAACTTCAACTAGACCTAAGTCCAATTCATTAAGGATTTTGAGTTATGGAGTGATCAAAATGGCTGAAAAGTGAAAATGTCACTTTTTCCAACACTTAGTGAAATTTTCACTAAGTCAGAATCTGTCTTCACTTTTTGCCAAATGTAGAGGGATTTTTCACTTCGATTCAAAAGAGATCAAAACCAAATATGTTCAAACAGTTGTTATATCATGTAAGGGCTTTCCAAAATGGCCAAGAACATTGCCAAATTCCATTTGAGTCATGCGATATGACATTGGAAAGTTGCCTTGCTGAAATCTGTCAAAGGCAAGGCAGAATTTGCAACTTTGCTCGATTTGCCAAAATCAGCCAAATTCAAATGCTCCTATCCACTTGGACACATCTGAGGATTGAATCTAAAGGGGACAATCACTGAGCCAAGCCTCCAAAGTCCATGGAACAAGAAATAGCATGTCGAACCTAGAATGGCCAAAATAGGGACAAGACTCCAAATTTGGATTGAAGCATTCAATGGAAGCATCAAGGTGGCATGGACTGAGCCATTCTCATCTGAAATCAGTCAAGACTTATCCAAGACTAAGGGAACCACAGCTCTGTGCCCTAACCTCTAGTCAATGGCTAGAGGAGACTTGGATTTCCATTGGACAACATTGGCCAAACCTACTTACCAGTTGCCATTCACTATTCCTTGCAAAACAAATTTGCTCTACTATAAATAGAGCTCAATTGTGATCAGTTTGAGTACACCAAAGCCATCTAACAGATGCTTTCCTCAAAATCTCTTTCTCTTGGCAAAAATGCCTTTCTTAGCAAGGTAGCTATCGGGTTTTGAGTTTGAGAGCTTTTCCAATCAAACCAATCACTCACACACCTCACATACATCATATAGAAGTGATCCAAACACTCACATAACATCTGGAACACTGATTTCACAAAATCACCAGCCAATTGCTCAAGTTCTTGACAGTTTTGCAGTTGAGGTTCCATCTTCAACTCCAAACCATTTCAATCTATTCCAAGCACTCAGACATATCACTTGGCACCTAGGGAAGCTATCCACATAATTGGAACCTAGCTGTAACACCTCCAACACAAATCACGATCACCAGCTGCAAATGGTAAGCATGAGCTCTTCTAACTCTATGATCCATGCAATTTTTGCTGCACAATAATTTGGCCATATGTTCATAATCATGCATGGAATGTTTTCCCTCAATTAATTGCATTGTTTGAATCGTGTATCAAAAATCCTAGCCTTCATGCAGAAATTAGGGTTCTTAAGGATTTATCGTGATTTCTTGTTTTATGCTTAATTTAAATGAAATTAATGGACATAGACATGATCGTGAGGTTGAGACGAGCATAATGATATGTGGATTGCATGTTATAATCAAGTATTCAAGGAGATTGGATAGAAAATGCAAGTCTGAGAATCTCAGAACATGCGCGTGTTCTTCAGCTTGTTCTTGGCGCCATTTTTTGAAATTTGAATATTTGAATTTTGTGATTTTATTTAATTGATTCAAAAATTAATTTCTCTTTGAGTTTTAATGATTTTGAGTTGATTCTTTTTTTAATAATTCACAAAAATGTTAAAATATTTTATTTTACAAAAAAATCCCAAAAATATTATTTATTTCATATAATTGATATTTTTGCAAAGAATTAATATTTTAATTGTTTTTGACATTTTAAATATTTTTTCTACATTGATTTTGCAACTTTTAATGCTTTCTAATTATTTTGTAGGTCAATACTTAATTTTTGAAGCATTAATCCAAAATCACAATTTGTTTTTCATATGTTAAACAATTTTGATCATTTTTAATTGAATTTTTATTCAATTAAATACATTTTTGAAAACGAATTAGGGTTTTTGGATTAATTCAACCCTCATAATCATTTTCAGATCACTTTGGGCCTCTAATAGAGTGTAAGACCCAATCCTTTTTTGACCAAATCATTTTTGGGCCTCAGTGTATTATATAAGTCCCAATACCGTCAAAAACAAACGACGCGATCATCGCCTTTTAAAAATAACCATGGGCCTCTCCTTGAGCTATAAGACCCATTCAAAACCTTTGGGCCTCTTGAGAGAGTGTAAGACCAAACCCACTTGTACAGAAATATTTTGGGCCTCATTCGTTGTATAAGTCCCTCTGTACATTTTCAAATAAACGACACGATCATCGCCTTTTGAAAAATAACCCTGGGCCTCTCCTTGAGCTATAAGACCCATTCAAAAACACTTTGGGCCTCTAATAGAGTGTAAGACCCAACCCCCTTTTAACCAAAACCATTATGGGCCTCAGATGTTATATAAGTCCCTCTGCGTTAAAAGAAAACCTCGGCGCGATCGCCATTTTTAAACGGAAAATCAACTGGGCCTACCCTCGTGTTATAAGCCCCACTCTTTTTCTTTAAACCCTTTGGGCCTCTTGAAAGAGTGTAAGACCCATCCCTTTGTACAGAAAACCTTTTTGGGCCTCAGTCACTTGTATAAGTCCCTCTGTACAAAACAGCAGTGCGCTCACTGATAAAACCATGGGCCTCTCCTTGAGCTGTAAGCCCCAAATCTTTCTTTTTCAAAGCACTTTCTCCTTTGATTTTGAAATATACTATTGTTTTCAATCTTTCTTTGTTGAACAACTAACCAAACAGCATGGAAGCTCTACAACCGAGTAAGTGGTTATTGCTTTCATTTACCGCTTTCATATACATATAACTGTATTGTGGGGCTGTTTCACTGTAAGTCTTCTTTCATAAACTCATATCGACTGTGCAATAATAGTATAGATATTTAGAGTTTCCCCGGCAACTACGTCTAGAACTAGGTGACTCCGTTTAGTTTATTCGTAGAAATAGACAACTAGATCCCCAATAGGATCACCAGATACAGTCTTCTCTTCGGCTGTCCTCATTAGGAATTGTCAAGAAACTCTACTCCCAGAGATGAATGTATTCTCCGTGAATGGCATCTTTGAGTTTCTTCCAAATTCTCGAACTTTCCTGACTTTGATCTATTCTCGGTGAATAGCATTGCCTTGAATTTCTCGGGATTTGGGGACCCATCGGCTTCTTAAAAAGCATCGGCTTCCTCTTGGGCATCGTACAAGGACCCACAGGCTTCCTAAAAGCAACCCCGGCTCCTCTTGGGCTTAGTACAAGGACCCTACGGCTTCTTAGAAGTATTCACAGCCTCCTCTTAGGCTTCGTATAATGATCTCTTCCTCCGGGAATGATAGCCTTCTCTTGGGCTTAGTACAAGGACCCGTCGGCTTCTTAAAAGTTTCCAGCCTCCTCTTGGGCTTCATACAAATTGTCCCGACGACCTCCTAGAGGTATAGGAACAGAACTTAGTCATCTGCATAGAACAGTCCTTTCAAAGAGTCTACTACTGTTTCTCAAAGCATAGTACAAAAGATGAAACTCTAGACTTGGACAGTCTAACTTCCTTGAGTCTCAAAGACATTCTCAAGTGACCCCTTCATTAAATAGGAAGGAAACCCGCAGACTCGGACAGTCTCAATACCCTTTGGATTTCCCGCTTCCTTAAAGAACAGGAAATATCCCTGATCCTTGAATCAAATCCCTGAGTACAGTGTTGCTCATATAAGAACTGATTTTCTCTTTCAAAATTAGTATACTGGACCTGTCACTTAACTAAGACAACATTTAACCTCTCTCTCGGGCTTTGTACGAGACACATAAGAGACTCCCTCATTGAGTCAATCACCCCTTTCGCCTCCATCTCGGGCTTTATACGAGATACAAAAAGGTTCTTATTGAGCCAAACAAGCAACAACCTCCATCTCGGGATTCATACGAGATACAAAAAACTCCCTTGTTGAGTCAAATAACCTCCATCTCGGGCTTTATACGAGATACCAAAAGATTCCATCGTTGAGTCAAAACCTTTTAGCCTCTCTCTCGGGTTTTGTACGAGACACATATTAGCCTCCTCTTAGGCTTTGTATAAGAAAACCACTGGTTAATCCAATTAACCTTTTAGCATCAAAGTTGTGTCTCGTTCACAGTACACAAACATCAACAACTCCTTCCCTTTCATCTAATCACTGTAAGCGGCAAGCCTCTGGATCATCTACATCCATGCCACTGTCCCTCTTTTAGCATGAGAAATTCCTAAGGAAAGATGGCATTACTCTACACTGAGTTAAAGTCTTCTCCTTTAGGTAGAACTATACATATCCCGGTTAAAGTAATTCCCCTTTATAAACAGTTGTGACATACAACCCCCTCTTTAGAGATGACAAATTCTCTCTAAAGTTGGGACCTTCAGCTTCACATCTTGGGCTTTGAACAAGATACAAATAGACCTTTCAACTTCATATCTTGGGCTTTGAACAAGATACAAACTACCCTTTAGCTTCACGTCATGGGCTTTGAACAAGACACCAAAACACCCATTTCCTCCCATAGAATAGGAGGAACTACGAACGCTCTGATTTCCCTGTTTTGGTAAACGGGAATACGTAGGCATAAGATTGAAAGAAAAGATCTTAGCGAGCATAATCAACAAAAAACCCAAATCCCATATCTCCATCAATCAAAAGCAGTAATTCAAAAAACATCAGTCCTAACATCCTAATCCTTGTTCCCCGCCAGAAACCTTCTATCTAGATAAAAACCAGTATTGGCGAAAATACAAATAACTAGTACAAAGCCCCCCCCCCCCCCACATTGATAGCATTCGTAACCTAACAGACCACTGTTTAAACTCAGTAGGCAAGCAGGGTTAATTGGAGACATCTATTTCCCTTCCTTCATCAGCTTTAATAGAATAAAAATGAATCGACCTATAGTTTTAAGCTCAACCGCAGAGAGCGACCAACGCTTAAGAACCGCGTCTAAAATCGCTCGCTACAGAAAAATGGCGCCCACCGTGGGGCCTTTCAAGGTTAGATCTAGGCACGGACTACCTTTTCACCTCTTGTGTGGAAACCACAGATTAGGGCTTCCGCCGGGGAACCCATTTTCTGTCAGGAACTTAGGATTCATAGCTTTAAAGGTCTAGGATATTTAGGACAAATATATATATACTTCTTTTCCTAATTGCTATACGTGTTTATTTTTCTGCTAATGGCAATGCGGGTGATGCCGTATGTGGAAAGATTGAGTATACACTTAAGATAAGTGATGGCGACGGGGTCGACCATCAACCTCAGTGGAGGCTGACCAACGCAACCCATTCTCTCACCTAGACAATGGGCCGGTTGTTAAGTCTGAGAAGCTGAGGAGCCAAACCCTTTCGTAGTGCAGAAACTATCGGGAATAGTTGTCACACGATACTACCCTCATTTGAGGTTGGTGATCTATTCTCGGTGAATGGCACTTACTCTAAGATTGCTTTACAACTCGCTGGCGATCCGCTTGTTGTTTTGCTTTCCTGGGAGGAGCTGATGATAATGAGTACAGGTACAAAAATCACCCTAGTATAAACCTTTGGGGATGGGTAGAGCCTTGACTTCATGACAACAACCCTTTGACCCCATGTTTTTTCTATGTTTTTGTGTGCTGCATTCATGCATTCATTTAAAAAACATTAAAAAAAAAATCTTCTCTTCTAGTCTCTCTGTTTTTTCAAAATAAACTAAGACTGTGATTGCAAATATCAGAGAAAAGGATTGCACTAATGGATTTCGGTAGAAGGAGAACTCTCCAGTATACCTTCAAGGTTCCAAAACTAGAGGATTTGAGAAGGTTAGCGAGGATGATCACTAACCCTGAGGCTTTCAGAGCCAAGCACGGAGGTTTACTACCACTGTTAAGAGTCCATGTGATTGAGGGAATCATGGATGCGCTCATTCAGTTTTATGATCCGGTTTATCACTGTTTCACATTCCCGGATTACCAGCTCGCACCAATGCTGGAGGAGTATTCTCACCTGATTGATTTACACATTACAGATCGAGCTCCATTTTTTGGACTGGAGGAAATTCCAAAGAATCAGACCATTGCGAGAGCAATTCATTTGGACGAGTCTGAGGTCAGGACTCACCTAACCACTAAGGGTGGCATCCAAGGTTTGCCAGCCCAGTTCTTGACAAAGAAGGCCCTGTATTTTGCCAGTATAGGAAACGTGACTGCTTTTGAAAGCATCTTTGTCTTGCTCACCTACGGGTTATTTTTGTTTCCCAACATTAATAACTTCGTCGATATTAACGCTATTAAGGTTTTTCTCATTGGAAACCCTGTGCCAACTTTGCTCGCAGATGCGTATCATTCTGTACACTTGGAGAATTTGTACAGCGGAGGGGAGATCACATGATGTGTACCTCTGCTTTACAAATGGTTTATCTCTCACTTGCCCAAGTCTGCTGCTTTTTGGGATTGTAAGAGTGCCCTACGCTGGTCGCAGAAGATCATGTATCTTACCAACTCTGATATAGATTGGTGTAATAGGATTTATGATGGAATCAGGATCATTGATCGTTGTGGAAACTTCCCCAACTTACCCCTTATAGGAACTAAGGGAGGAATCAACTACCATCCGGTATTGGTTTTTCGTCAATTTGGATACCCGATGAGACACGTCCCACGGGGTGTTCATCTGGAAGGTCTTTTCTTCAAGGAAGGAGAAAGTGACAGAGCACTAAAGACGGAAATAGTGCACGCTTGGAAACACATTCATAAGAAAGGATGAGAGTCTCTGGGAAAACCAGACTGTGTCTCGGTGGAGCCTTATCTCCATTGGGTACAAACTAGAGCTCTCAAGCTAAAAATGCCTTATCCTCGTTACGGAATTCTTCCGCCGAGGGAATCTGTCATGTACTTTATGACGGAAACTGAAAAGCTTCAGGTTACTCTCAACAAAGTTCAATGGGAGAGAAGGTCTTGGAAGAACAAGTACCGCACCCTCGACATAGAGTGCATCAAAATACAGCAATTACTAAAAGAGAAAGATGCTCTGATTGAAATTTTAGAGCAACATGCTGTAGAGAATCAAGATGACCAAAGGAATTTGCTCGCTCCTTTCACTTGGCAAAGGAATGACAACCCAACAACGGCCCAAGAGCCCCGGTCAAAGAAAAGGAAGATACCAGAATCAGCACCTGATTTCTCTTCAGAGAGGACTCGGGACCCATTAGCTTAGGTTTCTGTTTCTGCACCTTGTAATCTACTGTATTTCCATTTATGTAATCCTTTGGATTCAATAAAAAGGGGTTTCCCCACTGTTTGATATTTGCAATCTAATTGTCAAAGTTTATTTTGATTAAACCTTAAACAATTAATATAATCATTGCATTCATCATTCTCACATCGCGTATTCTTCTTCCCTATGAATCTCACGTTTGTGTCTCGATTCTAGAGTCAAACTGTCTCATTCGTATAATACTCGGGCCAATCGTCAGAAAAAGATGGATGATCTTGAGGAAGAAAACAAAGAGTTGAAAGAAGAGATCGACGCTCTAAGAAAGGATATGAGAAAGCTTCGTAACGACATGCAAGCCATGGCAGAAGCTCAGCTACAAAGAACTGTGATCTCAGAGATCACCTCAATGCCCATAGTGGAGAAGTATGATCCTAGGTATCAGATGCCGAAAGATCGTCCTTGGGGTATGCCTGTTAACTATATCCCGGAAGGATATGTTCCGCCGATCACTGAAGATCAGGAAATCACAACAGAAGCCGCTGAGCCTGAAGGTTACAAACTTCAGGAAAGCGAAGATGCCTGGGTCATACTGAAGACTCCTGAAGGTTACAAACTTCGGGAGACGCCAAGACTCACTGCCGTAGTCACGGTACCATCCCCTATGGTGCACACTATCCCGGAAGGACAGATTTCCCAGACACCTTCTGGTAAGAAGGAAACTATGTTTGACAGAATAAAGGAATTCCAGGAACAGTTCTTGGAAATGCAGAAGGAACTGCAAGCCATTCCCAGTCAGGATCTATTTGGAAAGGACGCCGCAGATCTCTGCTTGGTCCCAAATGTGAAAGTCCCGCACAAATTTCAAGTGCCTGACTTTGAAAAGTACAAGGGTAACTCTTGCCCTCAAAGCCATCTGGTGATGTACGCTCGACGGATGTCAGCTCAGACGAAGAATCAGGACCTACTGATTCACTACTTTTAGGATAGTTTAACCGGTACCGCGTTAAAATGGTACATGGGTTTAAATCGTACTACGATCAGCACATTCAGAGATCTTGGTACTGCCTTCGTCCAACAATAGAAATACAATTTGGACATGGCACCCGACAGAGATCAACTCAGATCAATGTCGCAAAAGGACAAGGAAACCTTTAAGGAGTATGCTCAAAGGTGGCGTGAAATTGCCACTCAAATTTGTCCACCTCTTGAGGAAAAAGAGATGACAAATATCTTCTTAAAGACCTTAAGCTCATTTTACTATGACCGAATGGTTGCCAGTGCGCCCAGTGATTTCACCGAAATGGTCGGCATGGGCGTACGTCTTGAGGAAGCCGTCCGAGAAGGACGTTTGGTAAAAAACACTGGATCGACGAGCAGTACTAAAAAATACGGTAGTGCTCTCCCTAAGAAAAAACAGTAGGATATTGGGAATATCTCTCTCGGAAAGCAAAGGCGACATTATCAGTCGGTAGCAGCTGTGACTCCTGCTATCAGCCCTGCGCCTATTTCTATATATCAACCTCAGGTTGCGCAGAGCCAACCTGACCAGCAAAGGACACAACAGCCTCTTCAGCAGGCTCGTCCTCCATATAACAACAACCGTACAACACGACCATCAGGGTTTGATCCTATACCCATGTTGTACGCAGAACTGTTTCCATTACTACTGGCTAAGGGGCACATCCAGACTAAGTCTCCTCTTAGAGTACCGGAAAATCCGCCTTTTTGGTTTAAGGTGGATCAGACATGCCCTTATCATCAAGTAGGTTCAGGGCATAACATTGAGACTTGTCTCAATTTCAAGTCCGACGTGCAAAAGCTTGTTAGGAGCGGGGTCTTATCCTTCAAGGATACGAATCCTAATGTTCTCACGAACCCGCTGCCTCAACACGAGAAGGCTGTAGTCAATTTGATAGAAGGAGAATTTAACAATGTCTATCAAATTCACGATGTACTCTTGTTAAAAACCAATCTGTTAAAGATGCATTGTAGACAGAGTGGATATGGCCATGTGCCACCTCATAACTATCATCAGTGTGATATCTGCTCTAAAGATAACCAAGGATGTTCTGTAGTGCAAGCAGCTCTACAGGAACAGATGGATCTCGGATGGATCCAAGAGCACCGAGTTCGTGGAGTTAACATGGTCTACACGAATTCTAACGTCATTCAGAACCATGAAATCCGTGCACTCAAGGCAAAGCCAGTATCATAATCTGCTGCGGCACGATTACAGTTCCTGTCTGACTTGTTCGGTAAACAAACAGGGATGCTTTTTCATACAAGAGTCCCTCCAGCGTCAGATGGATCTTGGATGGATCCAAGACTACCATGATAGGAACTCCTATCAAATCAACATGGTTCAGATCTTTGATATTCGCGTGATGAATACCAACCTGGTAGAGTTACATGCTGAGCAGGTCCGACTCGGATTCTTAATATCACATGACTATCAAAGCTGTGAAGCAGGTTGTGAAAACGATCGAGGTTGTACCCTTGTCCAGGAGGCACTTCCGCACTTATTAAATCATTGGTGGATGCCAATCTATATGGATGAAGATACTCAGCAGATTAGTATCAGTAACAGGAATCCTACCCGGCGTCAAAGTCAGGATGTCCGATCAGTGGAAGCTAACTTAGTGAGGTTAATTGTATTCAAATGGGGCGTGGCCAGGTGCCACCACACAACTATGACAGTTGTAGCGTCTGTTCGGAAAGCAACCAAGGGTGTTACCTTGTGAGAGCAGCTCTCCAGGGTCAGGCGGATCATGGAGAAATTCGTCCATATCCGGGTTCTGGACCCATCAACTGGACGCCGAACTACCTTGCCGATCAAGTCGAGGATGTTGTCCCAATCTCTGGTCATCACAGGACCAGGGATGTTTTTGCCATCATCCCTCTACTTGACGAGTCTAAGGTTCCCAACCGGGAACGAATTGAGATTGCTTACGATGGTCAGAAAAATCAGAAGGCTCTTGTAGTCATCTATCTACCAGGACCGCTACCGTATGAATCAGCTAAGGCGATCCCTTACAAATACGGTGCAACAATAATTGAAAATGGAAAGGAAATTCCATTACCCTCCGTTGTGAACATTGCAGACATCAGTCGAGTAACACGGAGTGGTAGAATCTTCAACTAAGGGGTTGGGGAACTTAACAAAGAAAAGGAACTTCAGACGGAAGCTCCCGATCCACCAGTCGGTCAATCTAGTAATTCTGACCTTTCGAAAAACAACGATGAGATGCTGAAGCTCATCCAAAGGAGTGAATACAACATTATTGATCAGCTGTTACAGACTCCTTCAAAGATCTCGGTATTATCACTGTTACTCAGTTCAGAAGCGCACAGGGAGGCTCTACAGAAAGTCTTGGAGCAGGCCTTTGTGGAACAGGATGTAACAATCAGACAGTTCGATAGTATTGTCTCTAACATCACTTCCTACAACAACTTGGGATTTAGTGATGAGGAGTTACCCGAAGAGGGTCGCCGTCATAACATGGCGCTCAACATTACAGTCAACTGCCAGGACGATGCTTTAGCCAGCGTACTGGTAGACACAGGGTCAGCCCTGAATGTTATGCCGAAGTCCACTTTGATGCAATTATCATTCAAAGGGCCTCCGATGAGAGTTAGCGAGGTTGTCGTCAAAGCATTCGACGGATCCAGAAAAATAGTTATCAGCGAAGTTGATCTTCCCATAACTATTGGTCCTCACACTTTCCAGGTCATGGATATCCGGGCAACATACAGTTGTTTATTAGAAAGACCTTGGATACATCAGGCTGAAGCGGTTACTTCAACCCTCCACCAAAAGCTAAAGTTCGTCAAGAACGATCAACTTGTCACGGTTTGTGGGGAACAAGCCTTGCTTGTAAGCAACTTGTCATCATCTACTGGTATAAAACCCGAGGAGGTTATTGGAACTCAGTTCCAAGCATTGTCGGTGAGCAAGGACAATCAATCCCAAGGAGGAACCTCGATTTCCTCATACAAAGATGTTATCAAAGCGGTCGAGAGTACCGACACAACTGTATGGGGACAGCTTATCGTTCCTATTGACAATAAAACAAAGAAGGGTCTTGGTTTTTCTACAACCTATACCCAGACAACTGTTAACGATGAAAGTTTTCATCCCCTTCAAAACTTCTTCCACAGTGGAGGTTTCCTTCACCCAGTGTCTCAAGCGGTTCATGCTATCAATGAGGAAGATCCCTCTGACACGAATGAAGAATGGAAGTCCTATCTTAATGAGGACGATTATATGTCTCGGGAAGAGGTGCCTATACCATTTTGCTATCCCGCACAGAGTCCGAGGTTTATACCAAGGTCAGATGTCGAAATGATATACGGAGATTGTGATCCGGAAGGATGCCGTGCTCCGCCAAATTCATTAGAGGAAGACACTCTGATGAAAGACAACTTTGACTACAATTACTATGGCCCAATGGATGGTTTGCCAATGTGGCAGCCTTACCCAGGAAACTTGGGGCAAGAGGGTCAGCCGAACAATGAAAATCAGCTGACCGTCATTGAACAGAATACCTGTGTCCCCACCATGTCATGGGAGCAACACTCAGGTCATTCATAAACTACTCAACATGAAGATGAATTTGCAACGTTTGCAGGACTTGAATTCATCAACTATGCTTTTCCCGAGGTCAATGTCATCGAGAGAAATGACTCCTCCAGTTTGAAAGAAGTGTGGGACACCCTGGGACAACTGAGTGGAAAATATGACTATATGGTCAAGTACATCGCTCCCGGAAGCTCTCGTATCAGGCTCGAAGACATCTAGCCAACTGGATGGGGAGATACAGCTGAGAGCATAAATGCTATGCAAAATGCAACAGAGGAATTCTCCTACGACAACTCTGCCTGGGAAACAGATTCCAATGATCCTGCTCCACCAGAAATCAGCGTCATTTCTGAAGACAAATCAAGGAAGGTGCCAGAATTTGTGATTCACCGAGGAGTTCGCCGCCAATGGGTTGCCGTCGAGGTTCCGAAGGTCGTTCATCAGTCAAAGTAATTGCCATCTTTAACCTTTCACCCTACCCAGGTGAAACAGATGTTTTGATAGGGCTCGCTTTCTGTAAATTTCCCTCTTCGCTTAGCCCAAAGCGACAGAGTTTTGTTTTATAGGGCTGTAGTTTCAAGGATCGACTTGTTCATTAATAAAATAACGTTGTTATGTAATTTCCGCATTAATTGCTGTTTTCTCTTTTTGCTTTTTCAGAAAATGGTAATCCTAAAAAACAATTCAAATAAAAACAAGCAGTGAAATAAATACACTGCACACACTTGCATTTTCTCTATCTCTTCTAAACACGAATCATCACGTCATGCAGATTGCTTGTTTTAAACACAGTTGAAACATACGATCCGATGCCTTCTCGCAACTTTGAATTCCCGGTATTTGAGGCTGAAGAAGAAAATGACAACGAAATTCCAGAAGAGATCTCCCGATTACTCAGACAAGAGGAAAGGTCCATTGAACCTCACAAAGAGCCGTTGGAAACGGTAAACTTGGGTTCAGAAAAAGAGAGAAAAGAAATCAGGATTGGAGCACTGCTCAGTCCAACTGCCAGAGAGAGTTTGATAAAGCTTCTCAAAGAATTTCCCGATGTATTCGCTTGGTCCTATCAGGATATGCCAGGGTTGGATACCAGCATCGTGGAACATCACTTACCGTTGAGATCGGAATGTCCTCCAGTAAAGCAAAGGTTGAGACGCACTCACCCGGACATGGCCATCAAAATCAAATAGGAGGTGCAGAAACAGATTGACGCGGGTTTCCTCACTACGTCTGAATATCCTCAATGGTTAGCCAACATCGTACCTGTTCCGAAAAAGGACGGAAAGGTCAGAATGTGTGTCGACTACCGAGATCTGAACAAGGCAAGTCCAAAGGACGACTTTCCTTTACCACACATTGACATGCTGGTAGACAGCACAACAAAGTTCAAAATTTTCTCCTTCATGGATGGATTCTCGGGCTATAACCAGATCAAAATGGCGCCGAAAGACATGGAGAAAACTTAGTTCATTACCCCATGGGGTACCTTTTGTTACAAGGTAATGCCGTTCGGTTTGAAGAACGTCGGGGCAACCTATCAAAGGGCCATGACTACTCTGTTTCATGACATGATACATAAGGAAATTGAGGTATATGTCGATGATATGATTGCAAAATCAAAAACAGAGAGTGAGCACGTTGAACATCTGTCAAAATTGTTCGAACGTCTAAGAAAATTCAAGCTCCGCTTGAATCCCAACAAGTGCACCTTCGGTGTCCGTTCAGGGAAACTACTAGGGTTCATCGTCAGCCAGAAAGGAATTGAGGTTGATCCTGACAAGGTCAAGGCCATTCAAGAAATGCCTTCTCCAAAAACTGAAAAACAAGTCAGAGGATTCTTGGGACGTTTGAACTACATCTCCAGATTCATATTCCTTATGACCGCCACATGTGCGCCGATTTTCAAGTTACTCAAAAAGAACCAGGATTGCGTTTGGTCAGAAGACTGCCAAACTGCCTTCGACAGTATTAAGGAATACCTGTTGAACCCTCCGATTCTATCACCTCCAGTGGAAGGAAGACCACTGATCATTTACCTCACAGTTCTAGAGGACTCAATGGGATGTGTACTTGGCCAACAAGACGAAACTAAAAGAAAAGAGTCTGCCATCTACTATTTGAGCAAGAAATTCACCGACTGCGAGACTCGGCACACGATGCTTGAGAAAACTTGTTGCGCTTTGGCTTGGGCAGCCAAACGTCTTCGCCAGTACATGATTCGTCACACTACTTGGTTGATCTCAGAAATGGATCCAATCAAGTATGTCTTCGAAAAACCTGCTCTTACGGGAAGAATTGCCCGTTGGCAGATGTTGTTATTAGAATATGACATAGAGTACCACGCTCAAAAAGCCGTTAAGGGAAGTATTTTAGCCGATCATTTGGCTCATCAACTGATTGATGATCAAGAATCAATCGGGTTTGACTTCCCAGACGAAGATGTCATGTATCTAAAGATGAAAGACTGCGATGAACCGCTACCCAGTGAAGGGCCAGAACCAAGTTCCCAATGGGGACTTATCTTTGACGGAGCAGTTAATCATTATGGAAACGGAATTGGGGCAATCATTGTTACCCCTCAGGGTACCCACATGCCTTTCACCGCTCGACTTACGTTCAAGTGTACGAACAACGAGGCCGAATACGAATCTTGTATTATGGGTCTCGAGGAAGCGATTGATTTAAGGATCAAAAACTTGGACGTATATGGCGACTCAACCTTGGTCATCAATCAGATAAAAGGAGATTGGAACATATACCAATCAGGATTGATTCCTTACAAAAACTATGCAAGAAGGTTGTTACCCTTCTTCAACAGAATCGAGTTTCATCACATCCCTCGTGATGAGAATCACATGGCTGATGCATTAGCCACTCTCTCTTCTATGATTAGTGTAGGTCAATGGAATGACATACCTAAGATCGACATAATGCGCCTTGAACGGCCCGCTTACGTCTTCACGATTGAAGCAGTCATAGATGACAGACCTTGGTATCACGATATCAAATGCTTCCTTCAGAAACAAGAGTACCCATTTGGGGCACTCAGAAAAGATAGGAAAACCCTCAGAAGATTGGCTGGAAACTTCTTCCTGAGCGGTGACACTCTCTATAAGAGAAATTTTGACATGGTCTTGCTCTGATGTATAGACAGACCAGAATCAGACATGCTTATGAAAGAAATTCATGAAGGATCCTTTGGCACTCATGCCAACGGACACACAATGGCGAGAAAAATTCTGAGAGCAGGGTACTATTGGTTGACCATGGAATCCGACTGCTACAAGTACATGAGGAGGTGTCACAAGTGTCAGATATACTCCGACAAAATTCATGTACCGCCATCACATCTCAAAGTTCTCTCTTCCTCGTGGCCTTTTTCCATATGGGGAATCGACATGATCGGCTTGATCGAACCTAAGGCTTCAAACGGACATCGGTTCATCCTGGTAGCCATTGATTACTTCACCAAGTGGGTCGAAGTAGCATCATACGCTAATGTAACCCGACAAGTGATGGTCTGATTTATCAAAAACAATATCATCTGCCGTTATGGTGATCCAAGCGAGATCATTACTGATAATGGATCTAACTTGAACAATAAGATGATGAAGGAGTTGTGCGCAGAGTTCAAGATTGAACATCATAACTCATCTCCCTACCGACCAAAGATGAACGGAGCGGTAGAAGCGGCTAACAAGAACATCAAGAAGATCGTTCAAAAGATGGTTGTAACCTACAAAGACTGGCATGAGATGCTACCCTTTGCTCTTCACGGTTATCGCACATCTGTTCGCACTTCAACAGGGGCTACCCCTTTCTCTCTAGTTTATGGCATGGAGGCAGTTCTCCCCATAGAAGTAGAGATCCCATTAATCCGAGTATTGATGGAAGCTAAGCTCACCGAAGCTGAATGGTGTCAAAGCTGACACGACGAATTAAACCTGATCGAAGAGAAACGAATCACGAAACTATACCACGGTCAGTTGTATCAGCAGAGAATGAAGAAGGCGTTCGACAAAAAGGTCCGACCTCGTGTCTTCAGAAAAGGGGACCTCGTGCTCAAGAAGATACAATCTTTTCTCACTGATTCCCGGGGCAAGTGGACTCCGAATTATGATGGCCCCTATGTGGTCACAAAAGCTTTCTCAGGCGGCGCCTTGAGACTTGCAACCATGGACAGAGAGGAGTTTGCCTACCCCACGAATGTTGATGTAGTCAAGAAATACTTCGCCTAAACTAAAAAAAAACGTCTCGGTGGATTGAAAACCCGAAAGGGCGGTCCGGGCAAAAGTTAGAGACATATAAAAAAATCATCCTGATGGATTGGAAACATCATAGTACAATCCAGGCAAAAATTAGGGATAATGGCAAGTAACTATGTTCAACAGAGGCAAGTCCCTCAGCAGCAGCAGTTACATCATCCATCAGAGGAAAACTCCAGTCAAGGTCATCTTCGAAGGAAGTTCAGGATGTCCCGAATTCAAAGTTGGTAGAAGGATAGTGATCGTTATGTTTCAATGTAGCCCTTTTCCCTGTAAATTACCATTTTTCTAACTTTGTATATACTCTTTGGAATCATGCGTTTGGTTGATCTCCATCTTATCAATAAAATTTGAGCCCTTGTGCTTTTGTTTGTAATTCTTATTTATTTTAGCTTTACAGAACGGCATTTTAATATGATCAACGATTCTTGAAATGAAACAAAAATGAATTTACTTGTTAAAACTTTTTTCTGCTTTTAATAAAGACGACAATTTTCTTTTGACTGTTGAACATCAGAAGAACATCGGTCGCTTCTCCAGAAGTAATCGAACCTCAAAGTGCAGAATCAAAGTACTCCTTCTAACCCAGTACGCCTGAATGAAGGGATCAACTGTGTCAGAGACCTTGTTTCGTCTGACACCCCTCGGCCGAGTTCTTATCTCCTAAGCCCGACCAACATAGCTCCCAACAGGGACTATCTCTCCTAAGCAAGGTGGAATTGCTATCTTGAACCAGCGATATCTCTACACGCCCCGCGATGGCCAAGTATCCAGTCATGTTCATCTTTTAGTTTGTGTGTCGCGTCAGTTTTGTCAGCATAGACATACATGCATTATTGAGTTGCATTTACATTTCATATTGCATCACTATCACTCTAGTCGGTCTTGTCCCCTGGTGATAAAAAGTTCTCTCAATCGAGTTGTCAACCCTTTCCTCGTCAGGAAGTGCGGCGTCTGAACAATCTCTCTCCTCCAGTTTATTTCTGGAATGAAGTTGGCTCCTCGACCACTTTGATAACTTGAACCTCTGAAAGACCAGAGGAACCTTCAGTCAGCATCACTCTTCGCCATTAAAGATGATATCCTTGCTTTCCCGGATTAAAGAAAAATCCCCCAGAGAAAGCCTCCTAAGCAGAGATTTGGCAGTACAGCTGCCATTCTCCGAAAAGATCGCTGATGAAAAGGTCATCGGTACCTCAAAATTGGACCCCATCACATGGCATTTCTCCGGGAAGATCCCGAGAAAAGTATGATGTAAGATCCCAAGTGGAAACAGTCTCTCAAGAGACTCGCTTTCCCCCAGTAGAATCGACAAATGGCGTCTCCAAATAGAGAAGTTTGTGTACCTCTACAATTCAGACGATTGGGTTCCCCAGCAAGTCTGACGTCAAAACTTTTTCCGTCAGATGGCATCTCCCCAGGAAAATTTGGCAAGAAGTTTGAGGGAAATCGCTATGAATAGCGTCCCTTGTCAAAAAGTTTATTGACAAAAGAAACTAAGACCAGTTCCTTGGTAGGAAACCAGGATCGAGGGGAAGTTTAAATCAGAAACTAAGACCAGTTCCTTGGTAGGAAACCAGGATCGAGGGGAAGTTTATTTTAGCAACTGAGACCAGTTCCTTGGTAGGAAACCAGGATCGAGGGGAAGTTTAAATCAGAAACTAAGACCAGTTCCTTGGTAGGAAACCAGGATCGAGGGGAAGTTTATTTCAGCAACTAAGACCAGTTCCTTGGCTGAAGACCAGGATCGAGGGGAAGTTTACCTTTTCTAAGCATCATTGCCTAGCAAAAGAAGATGAATGCGCAAGCTACCATTCATAACCACCATCAAAATTTTGGGTATTCCGATATTTAATCCTCTTGCACCCCGAATGCCCGAATACCTTCGTCATTCACACCTTCGGGTCCAAGAAGATTAAATAGGGGCATCTGTCATACCCCAAATTTTGACCACTAAGATGCCCCATCATTGTGTCAATCATAATCACAATATGGATGAACCATCATGCCTCATCAAATGTCTCAAGGGTTGTTGAGCATTCACTACAATCAAAATTAGGGTTTTAAGCCCTCTCAGAGCCTTAGACAAATGATCAATCAAGGAATGAAATGATCTTCAACTTGTATAACCTCTCAAACATCCACAATGGATCAAAAGGACTCCCACTTCAAGGATTAAGCACAAGGTTGCTCCCTTCTAGGTGGATCAAGTCTCAAGATCGCCAGTATCACCAAATTAGGGTTTTGGTCGAACAGGGCCTCCAAAGGGAAATTTTCCTCTGGACACAAGCCAAAGATCCAAAACACAACCTAATGTACTCCATGGAACCTCACGGACCCATTCATCAAGTCAATTTTGCCTCAGGGGATGCATACATCAAAAATCAGGAATTAGGGTTTCTTGACCTAATTCACCCCTAAGTTGACTTTTAGGGCAAACCATGAGCCAAGACCTCAAGATAGGATTTGAGGATCTCCAATATGCCACATTGATCCATTTGGGACAATGGATTGATCTAAGAAGCTTGAGCAACAAGTCTCAATTTCATCTGCACCACAATTAGGGTTTTGCGGGAAAAGTCAACTGTAACTTTGACTTTTGACCAGGACATGCTCCCAAACCCTAGGACATGCCCCAATATACCCTATGACACCCATGGAACATGTCCATCAATTTTGATTTAGGTCAAGGACATGATTTCCTGAAGAATTGCACGGTTTGGAATTCATCTAATAAAAAGTCAACTGTGCACAAAAGTCAACTTTGACTTTTTTAGATTTTTCACCAAAATGTATTTTTAACCCTAAAATGATGTTAATGTATGATTTGAATCATCATTCATCAAGAAAAATCAAGAAAAGTGGGATAACTTGTAAAAGGGGTAACCATAAAAACTTAGAAAATTTTCTAAGTTAAAAATAAAGTGACAAGGGTACCAACTTTGGAGGATCATAACTCCTAAACCACAAAGCCATTTTTTCTCATCCAAAGATGGATTTGTAGCCCTCATTACCCTCTACAAAAACTTCAACTAGACCTAAGTCCAATTCATTAAGGATTTTGAGTTATGGAGTGATCAAAATGGCTGAAAAGTGAAAGTGTCACTTTTTCCAACACTTAGTGAAATTTTCACTAAGTCAGAATCTGCCTTCACTTTTTGCCAAATGTAGAGGGATTTTTCACTTGGATTCAAAAGAGATCAAAACCAAATATGTTCAAACAATTGTTATATCATGTAAGGGCTTTCCAAAATGGCCAAGAACATTGCCAAATTCCATTTGAGTCATGAGATATGACATTGGAAAGTTGCCTTGCTGAAATCTGTCAAAGGCAAGGCAAAATTTGCAACTTTGCTCGATTTACCAAAATCAGCCAAATTCAAATGCTCCTATCCACTTGGACACATCTGAGGATTGAATCTAAAGGGGACAATCACTGAGCTAAGCCTCCAAAGTCCATGGAACAAGAAATAGCATGTTGAACCTAGAATGGCCAAAATAGGGACAAGACTCCAAATTTGGATTGAAGCATTCAATGGAAGCATCAAGGTGGCATGGACTGAGCCATTCTCATATGAAATCAGTCAAGACTTATCCAAGACCAAGGGAACCACAGCTCTGTGCCCTAACCTCTAGTCAATGGTTAGAGGAGACTTGGATTTCCATTGGACAACATTGGCCAAACCTACTTACCAGTTGCCATTCACTATTCCTTGCAAAACAAACTTGCTCTACTATAAATAGAGCTCAATTGTGATCAGTTTGAGTACACCAAAGCCATCGAACAGATGCTTTACTCAAAATCTCTTTCTCTTGGCAAAAATGCCTTTCTTAGCAAGGTAGCTATCGGGTTTTGAGTTTGAGAGCTTTTCCAATCAAACCAATCACTCACACACCTCACATACATCATATAGAAGTGATCTAAACACTCACATATTATCTGGAACACTGATTTCACAAAATCACCAGCCAATTGCTCAAGTTCTTGACAGTTTTGCAGTTGAGGTGCCATCTTCAACTCCAAACCATTTCAATCCATTCCAAGCACTCAGACACATCACTTGGCACCTAGGGAAGCTATCCACATCATTGGAACCTAGCTGTAACACCTCCAACACAAATCACGATCACCAGCTGCAAGTGGTAAGCATGAGCTCTTCTAACTCTATGATCCATGCAATTTTTGCTACACAATAATTTGGCCATATGTTCATAATCATGCATGGAATGTTTTCCCTCAATTAATTGCATTGTTTGAATCGTGTATCAAAAATCCTAGCCTTCATGCAGAAATTAGGGTTCTTAAGGATTTATCGTGATTTCTTGTTTTATGCTTAATTTAAATGAAATTAATGGACATAGACATGATCGTGAGGTTGAGACGAGCATAATGATATGTGGATTGCATGTTATAATCAATTATTCAGGGAGATTGGATATAAAATGCAAATCTAAGAATCTCAGAACACGCGCGTGTTCTTCAGCTTGTTCTTGGCGCCATTTTTAGAAATTTGAATATTTGAATTTTGTGATTTTATTTAATTGATTCAAAAATTAATTTCTCTCTGAGTTTTAATGATTTTGAGTTTATTCTTTTTTTAATAATTCACAAAAATGTTAAAATATTTTATTTTATCAAAAAATCCCAAAAATATTATTTATTTCATATAATTGATATTTTTACAAAGAATTAATATTTTAATTGTTTTTGACATTTTAAATTTTTTTCTACATTGATTTTGCAACTTTTAATGCTTTCTAATTATTTTGTAGGTCAATACTTAATTTTTGAAGCATTAATCCAAAATCACAATTTTTTTTTCATATGTTAAACAATTTTGATCATTTTTAATTGAATTTTTATTCAATTAAATACATTTTTGAAAACAAATTAGGGTTTTTGGATTAATTCAACCCTCATAATCATTTTCAGATCACTTTGGGCCTCTAATAGAGTGTAAGACCCAATCCTTTTTTGACCAAATCATTTTTGGGCCTCAGTGTATTGTATAAGTCCCGATACCGTCAAAAACAAACGGCACGATCATCGCCTTTTAAAAATAACTATGGGCCTCTCCTTGAGCTATAAGACCCATTCAAAACCTTTGGGCCTCTTGAGAGAGTGTAAGACCCAACCCACTTGTACAGAAATATTTTGGGCCTCATTCGTTGTATAAGTCCCTCTGTACATTTTCAAATAAACGGCACGATCATTGCCTTTTGAAAAATAACCCTGGGCCTCTCCTTGAGCTATAAGACCCATTCAAAAACACTTTGGGCCTCTAATAGAGTGTAAGACCCAACCCCCTTTTAACCAAAACCATTATGGGCCTCAGATGTTATATAAGTCCCTCTGCGTTAAAAGAAAACCTCGGCGCGATCGCCATTTTTAAACGGAAAATCAACTGGGCCTACCCTCGTGTTATAAGCCCCACTCTTTTTCTTTAAACCCTTTGGGCCTCTTGAAAGAATGTAAGACCCATCCCTTTGTACAGAAAACCTTTTTGGGCCTCAGTCACTTGTATAAGTCCCTCTGTACAAAATAGCAGTGCGCTCACTGATAAAACCATGGGCCTCTCCTTGAGCTGTAAGACCCAAATCTTTCTTTTTCAAAGCACTTTCTCCTTTGATTTTGAAATATACTGTTGTTTTCAATCTTTCTTTGTTGAACAACTAACCAAACAACATGGAAGCTCTACAACCGAGTAAGTGGTTATTGCTTTCATTTACCGCTTTCATATACATATAACTATATTGTGGGGTTGTTTCACTGTAAGTCTTCTTTCATAAACTCATATCGACTGTGCAATAATAGTATAGATATTTAGAGTTTCCCCGGCAACTACGTCTAGAACTAGGTGACGCCGTTTCGTTTATTCGTAGAAATAGACAACTAGATCCCCAATAGGATCACCAGATACAGTCTTCTCTTCGGCTGTCCTCATTAGGAATTGTCAAGAAACTCTACTCCCAGAGATGAATGTATTCTCCGTGAATGGCATCTTTGAGTTTCTTCCAAATTCTCGAACTTTCCTGACTTTGATCTATTCTCGGTGAATAGCATTGCCTTGAATTTATCGGGATTTGGGGACCCATCGGCTTCTTAAAAAGCATCGGCCTCCTCTTGGGCATCGTACATGGACCCACAGGCTTCCTAAAAGCAACCCCGCCTCCTCTTGGGCTTAGTACAAGAACCCTACGGCTTCTTAGAAGTATTCATAGCCTCCTCTTAGGCTTCGTATAATGATCTCTTCCTCCTGGAATGATAGCCTTCTCTTGGGCTTAGTACAAGGACCCGTCGGCTTCTTAAAAGTTTCCAGCCTCCTCTTAGGCTTCATACAAATTGTCCCGACGACCTCCTAGAGGTATAGGAACAGAACTTAGTCATCTGCATAGAACAGTCCTTTCAAAGAGTCTATTACTGTTTCTCAAAGTATAGTACAAAAGATGAAACTCTAGACTTAGACAGTCTAACTTCCTTGAGTCTCAAAGACATTCTCAAGTGACCCCTTCGTTAAATAGGAAGGAAACCCGCAGACTCGGACAGTCTCAATACCCTTTGGATTTCCCGCTTCCTTAAAGAACAGGAAATATCCCTGATCCTTGAATCAAATCCCTGAGTACAGTGTTCCTCATATAAGAACTGATTTTCTCTTTCAAAATCAGTATACTAGACCTGTCACTTAACTAAGACAACATTTAGCCTCTCTCTCAGGCTTTGTACGAGACACATAAGAGACTCCCTCGTTGAGTCAATCACCCTTTTCGCCTCCATCTCAGGCTTTATACGAGATACAAAAAGGTTCTTATTGAGCCAAACAAGCAACAACCTCCATCTCGGGCTTCATACGAGATACAAAAAACTCCCTTGTTGAGTCAACTAGCCTCCATCTCGGGCTTTATACGAGATACCAAAAGATTCCATCGTTGAGTTAAAACCTTTTAGCCTCTCTCCTGGGCTTTGTACGAGACACATTGTTGCACCCCAAAATTTGCCCTCCTTACTTTATTACTAACTGGCTTATGTTGCATTGCATTTTGCATTATCATGTGTGCATATCATTGGTTCTTAGCATGGGGTCAAGGTGCCTGAGGCAGTGTTTCAGAGGGTTAAGCAAGAGTCCTGGTATTGTCCAAGAGAGCTCAGGTGGATCATCCTCTCCTAACCAGTGCATATATTAGGGTTTTGAGATTCTTGGGTTTATTGCTTTAATAAGCAAGCTCCTTGGGTTTTTATCATCATCAAATGGCATATATTATCTTTGTTGGAGAGGATACACATCATATTCAGAGGAATTTGGATTTGGAGACTGTGTTATTTCCTCCTAGACTGAGGGTACCAAAACTAGGGTTTGCTATAAAGTCAGTCTATTTCTGATTTTTTGGGCAAGAATTGATTCCATGGTACTCCTTTGGTCCCTAAGTACCTAGGGATGGGAGATTGTCCATCAGTTTGGTTCAGGAGAAGTTCAATTGGCCAATGGACTGTAAATCAGGTAAAAGTCAACAGTAAGAGGAAAAGTCAACTGTGGAATTTTGAGGTTCTCTCCAAGGTTCTCAAGGTCTCACATCCTCATATGGTCTTCAAGGGTCAAGTTTCATAGTATTTATCAAGAATCAGGAGTCTGTACATAAATTTCTAAATTTGGAAAGTGACCTATAATGAAAAGTTTCCATTTTTGGCAAGTTCCTGCACTACATTCAACTTGACTTTTTACCATCAAAAAAGCTTCAAATGAATTTTTCTCCAACATGAAAGTTGAATATATTTTTCTCCTCTTTCCAACAAGTACTAATGGGTCCCCATATCATTTGTGAAACTCCAGTTATGATCAAAAGAAGGCAAAGTGGTTTTTAGGGTTTCTCATGATCCCATTTTCACAACTTTGGGCATAATGACCTATAATCAATTCCATTGCTTCATGCCACATTCCAATATTAAAAGAAATTCCTTGAGGATTATTTTGGGCCCAAGAATGAAGTAATTCCATGGTTTATTCTTCATTTATTCTCCATTATTCAAAATTCCCAAATTGTTTAAAACTCATGAATCAATTGTTTTCAAGGCCTAAGTTCCATTGAGGTGTAACTAGCAATCCAAATGAAAGTGATCCATCATGGAATTCTTAAACATTCATGCATGGAGGAGGTGTACTTAACATAATGTGATTTTTCAAAATAATTCAAAAACTCATTAAACAATTAATCACCCAAGCCCAATTCATCATCAGAAGAAAACCCTAGCCTATTTAAACCCATCCATGCACTGGTTAGGGACAGTTACACGTGATATTTTGGAGAAAAAGAAAGTGAACCCTAATTCTTGAATTCCTTGGATCTCTTAATCTACAAGGAGTTTCTTCAAAGTTCTTCCACAAACCTTCTCTTGGTGATCTCTAGAGTGCAAATCAACCACCATTCGCAGCCAAAAGCAAGTGAACGTGTAGAACCATCTCAGGTTGGAAGGATTTTTAAGGATCCTAAAACTCCCTTTTTTTTATGTCTATATTGTTGTGTGATTGTCACTGATCATGCTGATATAATTGGTTTTGAATATGGATGTGTGTATGGCTTGTTATGTGTGTTTAAAGTTTGGTGCCCTAATGATATTTCGTTCGTATTTCATTGTACACTAACAATTTGCGATTTTTGATGCCATATTTGGATTCCTCGTGATTTTTTGGGTCGGATAGGGTACCCCTTTGCATTTTCTGGGCACTTTTCAGGTTACAGGTGGTGGAGGAGTCGACCGGAACCCTAGTTCCGGTGACTGGCGCGGTGGCTGGCCGGCGAAGGGTTTTGAGGAAGAAGATGCAATCCTCACCCTTCATGTGTTTCATCCAATGGTCCAGGCGACGCCACCTATTATTTTTTTTATTTTTTTTCTGAATTTAAATTAGTGATCAGATGGACATCACCCCACGCCATTAGCATGTACCACCCAATTATTTTATTCCTTTTGATTTACTTTTATTTTAGTTGACTAATCATGGACCACGTGATGAATCGTGTGGTGGAAAACACGCCAGCGCATTAAAATCCCCATGTGCCTGGCAAATGGTACGTACAGGTGAGCCCCTTTTTTTATTTTTTTTTTCGCTGATGGGTTGGGCTGCTATTCGCACCCCCCATCTTCAGCCCACTCCAATTTCCACTTTATTTCTTTACTAACGCACCCCCACATTGTATTTCATTTTTATTTTATTTAATTTATTATTTTCATTTTTAATTATTAAAAATACATTCTTGCATTTTAAAATTCCCATAAAATTCATACATCATCTTTATTATTTTATAAAATTTTTACAAATTTTATTTTTTATTTTTATTTTATTTTTATCATTTAAACTAATTATTTATTCAATTTCTTTTTGCATCACTCATATCATGCATACTTAAAATTATTCATTTTAGTTCTCTACAACCATAAAATACTTTTGAGCCGTTCTTTTTGCATTTGTTCACTAACATTCTAAAATGCATTAAAATATTTTTCTTTCATTTTTAAATTTATTTCATATTGCATTTTGGTCCTTCCCTTTGGCTCATTGAACCCTATTCCTCACCTGAATTTTGTATGATTAATTGAATGACTAACACTTTGAATTTTTGCAGGGATTTTTGGTATGTTGTTTGTCTCTGGTTGAGGGACCTTGATATTTAATTTGGGAATTTTGGGAGTTATTTCTCCAATTGTTTGATTTATTTTCACTTGAGATCTTCTTGTATGCCTATTTCTGACCACATCTGATTATCCGTTTGAAAAGGCACTTGTGCCATTTGCTTTGGGGATCGTTTCTTTAACTTATGAGTTCGTGTTTGGATTATTATCACTATTGTTTGCCATTGTTTGATTTCCATTTACTTTGATATTACTTATGCTTGTTTCTCACTAATCTTTTATGCAGGGACTAAGGTAAGTATCCCTTTTCACCTTTGTTCTTCTTCCTTCTCTCATCGTCTTCCTTTAGGGTTTAGGTTGTCTTCAAACCTCACTAACCGTAGGTCACCCATGCATGATGACTTTAGGATTCATAGTCCCCCTTTTAGAGTTACCCTTGTGTCTTCTCTCTTCTCATCTCAAATTTCTTTAAAACACTTAATAAGAATAAGGTGTATTGCGCACGAGCCTTAAGTATGGGGAATGAGAAATGAGGGGCTTCCTCTTATCTTTCTAGAGTGCTTAGCGAGCGTCCTGTCTTGGGATGATGCGTTAAGTATTCGTCCCTGTGCCCTAGACTTTGTTGCAATGCAACTTAGGAACTAACTCAAGCCACTTCTGTCCTAAAAAACACAAACCAACTTCAAACCTTTTTGTCCTTAGGGACCTTCAACTTAAAGGCTATTTTCAAAAAGGGCACGTTACCTTCCGTCTGAGTCGCAAACAAGCATCGACCCTAACTGCCGGACGCGAACTTAACGTCGCTCATAAAAAACACAAAAAGAACTTGGTCCGAACTACGTTAACTCTGAATTCCCCATTGCACAAAGGGGGTACGTAGGCCTAGGACGTCGACGTCCTACCGAGTCGGTCTTTGTCTTTCCCTCTCCGTTTTAGTACAGCCCTAGATGATAGTATAACTCACCCTTAGAATAGACAACAAGCGTGGATCCCTTCGAGTACGATGGACGCGTGGGGTGCTAGCACCTTCCCCTCGCGTAACCGACTCCCGAACCCAGGCTATGGTTGCGAAGACCATTCCTTTCCCTCTTCCTCAGGTTTATGCGGTGTTCCCTTTCCCTCTCTTGGGATAAATTTACACGGCTGGCGACTCTGTTTTTCCGCGCCACTCTCGCGTTTGTACCTTGGTGAAAATCCTGGGAGCGACAGCTGGCGACTCTACTGGGGAATCTGGTTGACCTATGCTGGTCCATCCCTGGCGACTTTGCTTTATGTGTTGTATTTTCATTTTTACCGCATTTTCTGCATTTCATTTTTTATTACTGTTATGCTGCTGTGCTGTGCTGGCTGTTCTTTGTTTTACTGGTTGGGTGGGTCTGAGAGCTAAGCCCAATACCCAGGCTTGAGTATACCCTAGGACTAGAGTGGAAAGTAGTGGGACCTACGTGCCCACTTGGTACGTTTGTGTGTTCACGAAATTCACAACCAGACGATGCTATCTTGGGACGCATTCTAACGTGTGTGTCTTGCGCATGTTGGGGTCTGGTGACCGATCATTGAGGACCTTAGTGGAAACATCCCTCTTTAGTGGTGACAGTGGCATACCACATCCTGTGGCAAACCCATTCGCACCCGAGGGCCCGCTTTGGAACTCGCATAGGATGGCCCCTACGTTTTGAAGAGAATCAATGGAGGCACTCCTCGATTGACGATAGTACTATACCCCGAGGGATGAATGTACTATTGTTTCTCGACCTCAGTGCCAAAGCTGAGGACCTTCCGCTTTGGAGAATCTGTTGAGGCCTCCTCGATTGATGATGATGCCAAACCAGAAATGGTGAACGTATCATCATTTCTCGACCTGAGAGCCCGGGATACTGAACATCCTAGTACCCACATGTGAGAGGAGGTTTGCAGGTAACCGAAACCTTCAACCTACCATGTTCTCCGGATTTCTCATCAATGTCTGATTATTTGGGTTCCTCAGTGGTTCAGAATTCTGGTTTTATGGGTTGTGGTTCTCGTCCAGCTAACAGCACAGCACATCCAGCAGTGTGCCTTGACCCCATGTTTGCATGAGCATATCATTTTTCTTGCATTCTGACATGTTTGACATTTTGTAGGGCTTGCATCTTACTCTTGATTCCGGTTTTCTGAGGTTACTTCAGCATGGATGTTCAGAGAAAGAAGACTGTTGCCTATTCGTTCCAAGAGCCGACTTTGACACTGATTCATAAACTGATTAAAATGGCTGGTTCCGGGGTTCGTACAGAGTTCAGTGGAAGGTATGGAAGACTTCTGAAATTTGTCTATAATATCTCCAAGTATGAGAAGGATGTCATTCACACACTTCTTCAGTTTTACGATCTGTCTCTGCATTGGTTCACTTTTCCAGACTACATCTTGGCCCCAACGTTGGAGGAGTTCTCATTTATTTTGGGAATTCCTATCAGTCATGATATAGTTTTCTTTTCTGAAGAACACCCCGGTATAAAAGAAATGGTTGTTGCTCTTCATATTAATGAATTCGTTCTTAATAGTAATATTGAAGAAAAACAAGGAGTTAAGGGTTTCCTATTGAAGTTCCTATTTGATCAAGCCTGCATACATGTCAAAGAGAAGAATTGGACTGCTTTCCAGGCTATCCTAGCTATGTGCATCTATGGGATTGTCCTGTTTCTGAATATTTCTGATCTGGTGGATATGCACGCCGTCAGAATCTTTATTTCGAAGAATCCTATACCTACCTTGCTAGGTGATGTGTATCACTCGGTCCACTATAAGAATGAGAATAGACGTGGAAAAACTGTAAGTTCCTGTGCACCGCTTTTAGCTACTTGGTTTCTGAGTCATCTCCCTGAATCTGGCGCTTTCGTTTATACGAAAGATTCTCTGAAGTGGTCGAGAGGGTAATGGGTTTGACTGCTGACAACATTGTTTGGTTTAATCGTGACTTGCTAGGAATGGAGATTATCTGCAAATGCGGAGAATTCCCGAACGTACCCTTGTTAGGAAGGAAAGGTAGAATTAACTATAATCCCTCCCAAGCTATCAGACAGTTTGACTATCCTTTGAAAAATCCACCCGAAGAGCGAGATGTCTGAGAGTCCTTATTCTTCAATGGTATTGAGGATCAAGGGTTGATAAGGAAAGTTGTGAATGCTTGGAAACAGGTGACCAAGAAGGGTAAAATTCCATTCGGAAAAAGTAAAAATCGGGCTTTCCCTTCCTATAAAGAATGGATTAAGAAGAGAGCAGAAGATGAGCTTCTTCCATTCCCGGTGGAGCCACCTTTGTATCCTTTGGTGATCGAGCCTCCTACCACCGTTGAGTTGGAGAAGTATAACAAATTATGGGTTGAAAAGGAAAGGTTGCGGGAAGAGAATAGCGAGCTAAAGAGGGAGATTTATCAGTGGAAGCATGAGCGGGGTGAAGCTGTTCATACCGCCAAGTTGAAGACAGAGCTCCTTGCTAAAGCAGAAAAAGAGCTTGCTGACATGATCGCATCTAGAGAAAGGATGAAACAAGCTTTGGATGGTATCAGTAATGTTCTCAGGTCCAAGGAGGAGGAATTAGGTAAGGCTTTGTTGAAGATTCACAGGTTCGATGAGCACCGAGAAACTGCCATGGCTGAGAATAAGAGAAAGGAAGACGACTACATAGCTAAGATTGATCAGTTGAAGTCGACGCTCGAGAAGAAAGACGCCGAGATCTTATCAGGGATATTCAAGAGACAAGTAGTCGAGGGTCGACTCAATGAAGCCATAGCCTCCATGGAAGAACTGAAAGTCCAAGCTGAAGTGAAGAAACCTAGACATGAAGGTCCTAGCATGGATGGCGCTACTGGAGAAGACGCTTGGGAGTTACATTGCCGATACTTAGATGGGATCATACACAGGAAAGACCTTCTCATTCAAGGGCTAATTCAGAGGCCGAAGCATCCCGATACCAGAAAGATGTTCAAGGAGATTCAAGACTGGTGCAGAAAGCATAATGGATGGGGGGGATTGACACTTGTGGACTTTGATGATATGCCATAGTTTTCTATTTTCTTTCATCGTATGTGGATCACCACCAGGCTTATTGGTTGGGACCTATGTTTTTATATTCAGACTTGTTATCTCGGATTTGTGATTGTTGACATTTGGCTTTCCTCTGGTTTTCTTAATGTATGAGCAGAAGTTCCATTATATCTTGTTATTAAACCGGAATCAAGGGGTGGATCGCCCTGTGAATTTTCAAACACGTCCATTTGTATTTGCATATTCATAATCATTTTGCATATTCATTTTGTATGACAGGTGTTTATCTCCGGTATTCTTATCTTGTTCTCATCTCAGAATTGCAGATCAGCACATTCACCGATATCCCACTAAACAGAATCAGAAGAGACTCACGGATCAGCTACAGAATGAGATCATTGAGATGCAGACTCGCATGAACCAATTAATGGAATTAATGCAAGGGGTTGCTCAGGGACAAGAGCAGTTGAGGACTCTCGTTCAGCCACTGATTGCGAGGGTTGATGATGACGGTGTCCTTCATGGAGGACTTCAGACTGGTGTTACTGGTAATGGTCAGAATGGTCCTACTGGCGGAAGTGTTCCTGTTTCTGGTGTTGTGATTCCTCCGGGCGGAGCTGAAAACGCTGGGGGAGGTGGTACTGGTGCTGGCGCAGTTTAGGGTCGTCAGTATGATGATGTTCAGGATGATGTATTTTCTTTGCCAGGTGGGGATGCTGGTCCCCAGACTGATCAGGATCAGAGGATCCGATTGATTGAGGAACAACTAAGGGGTGTTGTGAATCAGGATTCTGTGGGAATGGATCTAGAGGATTTGGGGCTGGTTCCAGGCGTTGTTATTCCGCATAAGTTTCAGACTCCCACTTTCGAGAAGTATAATGGTATGACTTGTCCGAGGATCCACGTCAGGGCATATGCAAGCAAGATGGCTGCATATGCGAAGAATGAAAAGCTGATGATGCATTGCTTCCAGGATAGCCTGTCTGGGGCATCCCTGGAGTGGTACATGCAACTAGAAAGGAAGGATGTGCGTAGTTGGAGAGATCTGGCAGGGGCATTTATCATACATTACCAATATAACACTGATATGGATCCTAACAGAACACAACTGCAGAATCTGTCACAGAAGAATAATGAGAGTTTCAAGGAGTGCGCCCAGAGGTGGCGTGAACTAGCAGTGAGGGTTCAGCCTCCCATGTTGGAACGTGAAATGATAACTATGTTTATGGCCACCTTGCAGGGTCATTACTATGAAAAGCTGGTACCATGTATGACTGGAAAGTTTGTTGACTTGATCTTAGTGGGGGAAATGGTGGAAAGAGGAATCAAGGCGGGAAAGATATCAGGCAGTGATGGGTCCTCATCTGGAGGAAATAAGAAGCCTTATGCCAGTGGTTACAAGAAAAATGAGGGAGATACAAACTCTGTGTCATCATATCATGGTAGAGATGGGCCTCGTCAGAACTACAATCAGCAGGTGGCTTCTGTAACCATCCCAGCAGCACCTCAGCAGCCAGCGGGGTCACAACAACAAAATCAGGCTCCTTACCGATCACAGTCTCAGAATAGGCGGGATAGGCATTTTGACACTCTACCTATGTCCTACTCTCAATTATTCCAGCACTTGTTAAAACTGCAGTTAATCCAGACAAGAACATTAGCTCCACCTACTGGTAATCCACCTCCCGGCTATGACGCCAACACCCACTGTGAGTTTCATTCTGGGGCACCCGGACACCATACTGAGAACTGTAAAGCTTTTAAGCATAAGGTTCAAGATTTGGTGGATTCCAAAGCCATCAACTTCTCCAATGACGTCCCAAATGTGAATCAGAACCCGATGCCGAATCACGGTGGGCCAAAGATCAATGATATTATTGAAGACTGTGAAGACTTGAGTTTAATTTCAGATGTGAACGAAGTCCAAACTCCCTTGGGTGTGGTGAAGGAAAAACTGTTGAAGGGAGGGGTATTTCCCGGTTGTGATGAAGGTTGTGTAGAATGTGTGTCGCAGCCAGGCGGTTGTGAGTTATTAAAAGCATGTATTCAGAAGCTGATCAACGAAGGGGTATTACAGTTTGACAGAGGTTGCAAGCAGAGTAATGTTACTAACAGAGAGATCGATGTTGCCACGATAACAATTCCATTCAAGACAATAACTATATCAGCGCTGGCGAGACCAGCGCCAGTCACTATCACTGTTCCTGGACCAGTCCCGTATGAGACTACCAAGGCCATCCCATGGAACTATGGGGCCGAGGTGTTTGTTTATGGTAAGAAGCTGGAATTGGAAGACACATCAGCTGTGAATACAGGGGTTGGAAATCTTGTTGAAGCAGGGGCTATCACTAGGAGTGGTAGGGTCTTTATTTCGTCCGAGAATCAAGCTGGCAGTTCAAGACAAGACAAGGGTAAACAGATGATGGATGAGTCCGTGCAGAGGCAGGAAGCTAATAACTCTATGACGAAGCCAAGTGGGGATACTTTCTCAGAAGACGTAGAAGAGTTTATGAGGTTGATCAGAAAAAGTGATTACAAGATTGTTGACCAACTTCACCAAACTCCATCGAAGATTTCCATTCTATCCTTACTGTTGTGCTCTGAGGCACACCGAAATGCATTGCTGAAGGTTCTGAATATGGCTTATGTACCGCAGGAAATATCCGTCAATCAGTTAGAAGGGGTTGTGGCTCATGTGAATGCTGGTAACGGTTTGGGTTTCACCGATTTAGATCTGACTCCGGCTGGGAGGAATCACAACAATGCCCTGCATATTTCAGTGGAATGTCGTGGTTCTTTGATGTCGCATGTGTTAGTTGATACTAGGTCGTCTTTGAATGTGTTACCAAAGAAGGCTCTGATGAAGTTGGATACTCGTGCGTTGATTTGTACACCAAGTGACTTGGTGGTACGTGCTTTTGATGGCTCCAAGAGGTCAGTGTTTGGAGAGTTAGTTCTGCCGATCAAGGTGGGTCCTGAGGTTTTCAACGCCACCTTTTACATAATGGATATTCAGCCTGCCTATAGTTGTTTGTTGGGTCGCCCTTGGATCCATGGTGCTGGGGCAGTGACTTCTACGCTGCACCAGAAGTTGAAGTATATGGTGGATGGCCACGTTGTGACTGTTTGTGGTGAAGAAGATATCATGGTGAGTCACCTGTTGACCTTCAAGTATGTAGAGGTAGATGGTGAGATACAGGAAACTTTGTGCCAAGCCTTTGAAGCTGTGAAGATTCCCCAGGAACCCCCAAAGGCAATCACTCAGCCTGAGGCGGTTGCCCAACCTGAAGTCGTCATACAACCAGAGATTCCAATGTCCTCTTTCAAAGAGGCGCGTGCTATAGTTGAAGCTGGTGGTTCTCAGAAGTGGGGCAGTGTTATTAATGTTCAAAGGAAGCAAGATACTCATTGACTGGGATACAAGCCACCTAGGCGTTCTGAAGAGCCTCCCAAGTTCTATGGTCCAGTCCGTTTCACCAGTGCCGGTGTTTTCTTCGACAGAGTCAATGCTATTGAGGATGAAGGAGATAGTGATTGTGACATGGATGAATGGATCCGTCCCTGCATTCCTGGTCAGAGTTTAGGCAACTGGTCCTCCGAGAAAGTTATCCAAGTGACGCGCCCGGAGTAATTTACTTTTGTTTTATGTTATGTTGAGTCCTACGTTCTGCCCAAGACGTAGTGATATTTATTTGTAGGGCTTGGATGTTTTATTTGCTATTTTTATCATCAATAAAGGACGTTTTTTCATTCAAATATTTTGATCCCTGTCTTTCTATTTTTTTACTTTTTGCATTAACCCACATCATAATGGCAATGTGTTTTCTTGTTTGTTGCACTCATAATGAACATAAAACATCCATCATGCAGGTTCCTTTGTTCAGATTCCACCCATGACTTAGCTATGGCTCGATATGACTTCGACAATCCCATCTATCAGGCCGAAGAAGAGACTGACGAAGACTGTGACTTACCAGAAGAATTAGCCAGGCTACTGAAACAAGAGGAAAGGGTTATTCTACCTCATCAGGAGGAAGTTGAGACTGTTAATCTGGGAACCGAGGATGTTAAACGAGAAGTAAAGGTTGGGGCTGCCCTGGAAGACACTGTTAAGGGAAGACTAATTGAGTTACTTCGAGAGTATGTGGATATCTTCGCCTGGTCTTACCAAGACATGCCTGGGCTTGACACTGACATTGTTTCACACCGGCTGCTGCTTAAAGAGGGTTGTACTCCAGTCAAGCAGAAATTGTGAAGGACGAAACCAGATATGGCTGTCAAGATCAAGGAAGAGGTTCAGAAACAGTTGGACGCCGGATTTCTTACTGTGACAAATTATCCTCCGTGGGTTGCTAATATTGTACCTGTACCTAAGAAGGATGGAAAGGTCAGGATGTGTGTTGATTACCGAGATTTGAATAGGGCGAGCCCGAAGGATGATTTCCCGCTCCCCCACATTGACGTGTTAGTGGACAATAATGCTCAATATTCTGTGTTCTCCTTCATGGATGGCTTCTCTGGGTACAACCAAATCAAAATGGACCCAGAGGACATGGAGAAAACTACGTTCATAACACCGTGGGGAACATTTTGCTACAAGGTAATGCCCTTTGGATTGAAGAATGCTGGGGCAACCTATCAGCGGGCGATGGTGACTCTCTTTCATGATATGATTCACAAGGAGATCGAAGTCTATGTTGATGACATGATTGCGAAGTCACAGACAGAGGAAGAACACTTGGTAAACCTCCAGAAGTTATTTGAAAGGTTGAGGAAGTTCAGATTAAGGTTGAATCCGAACAAGTGCACTTTCGGCGTGAGGTCTGGTAAATTGCTGGGATTCATTGTTAGTGAAAGGGGTATAGAGGTTGATCCTGCAAAGATAAGAGCCATTCAGGAGATGCCTGAGCCAAGGACAGAGAAAGAGGTTCGTGGTTTCATGGGGAGGTTGAACTACATTGCTAGGTTTATCTCTCTCCTGACAGCTACATGTGAACCAATTTTCAAGTTGCTGAGAAAGGATCAAGAGGTCAGGTGGAATGAAAATTGTCGAGAGGCGTTTGAAAGGATAAAGACGTATATGCAGGAACCTCCAGTCCTTATGCCACCAGTGTCTGGGAGACCGTTGATTATGTACCTTACGGTTCTTGAGAATTCGATGGGTTGTGTGCTCGGTCAACACGACGAGACAGGTAAAAAAGAGCACGCCATTTACTACCTGAGTAAGAAGTTCACTGATTGCGAATCAAGATATTCTATGCTGGAAAAGACATGTTGTGCACTCGCTTGGGCAGCCAAGCGCCTAAGGCAGTATATGTTAAATCACACAACCTTGTTGATTTTGAAGATGGATCCGATTAAGTACGTGTTTGAGAAGCAAGCACTTTCTGGAAGGATAGCCCGTTGGCAGATGGTTTTGACAGAGTACGATATTCAGTATGTTTCTCAGAAGGCCATTAAGGGAAGTGTTCTGTCAGAATACCTTGCTGAACAGCCAGTCAAGGATTATCAGCCTATGAAGTTTGAGTTTTCGGACGAGCATGTTATGTTTCTGAAAATGAAAGATTGTGAAGAACCTCTGCCTGACGAAGGACCTGAGATTGGATCACAGTGGAAGATGATTTTTGATGGGGCTGTCAACTCATATGGTAATGGAATCGGGGCAATCATTACAACTCCGAAGGGTTCTCATATACCTTTCACTTCCCGGTTAGCATTTGTGTGCACCAACAATGAGGCGGAGTATGAAGCATGCATCATGGGGTTAGAAGAAGCCATTGATTTGAGAATTAAGAACCTTGATGTCTATGGTGATTCCACGTTGGTGGTTAATCAGATTACAGGAGAATGGGAGACTCGTCAGGCAAATTTGGTACCTTATAACAACTATGCCAGAAGGTTGTTACCTTTCTTTGATAGGGTGGATTTTCATCATGTGCCCCGAGCTGAGAATCAGATGGCTGATGCGTTGGCGACATTGGCATCCATGTATAAGGTGAACCGTTGGAATGAAACACCTTCGATTAGAATCATGCGTCTGGACAGACCAGCTTTTGTGTTTACAATTGAAGATGTGTCTGATGGTAAACCGTGGTATCATGATTTTAAGGTTTTTCTGAAGAGACAGGAGTATCCAGAGGGTGCCTCCACCAAGGATAAGAAGACTCTGAGAAGGTTGGCATGAAACTTCTTCCTGAACAAGGATGATGTGTTATATAAGAGGAACTTCGATATGGTCTTGCTACGTTGTGTTGATGAACACGAGGCAAGCTCATTGATGGAGGAAGTTCACGAGGGTTCTTTTGGTACTCATTCCAGTGGACACACCATGGCTAGGAAGTTATTGAGAGCAGGATATTATTAGATGACTATGGAGTCTGATTGCTTCAAGTATACCCGAAAGTGCCATAAATGCCAGATTTACGCAGATAAGATGCACGTACCGCCTACGCCTCTAAATGTGTTGTCGTCTCCTTGGCCGTTTGCAATGTGGGGTATAGATATGATTGGAAAGATTGAGCCTACTGCTTCCAATGGGCATCGTTTCATTTTGGTTGTCATTGACTATTTCACAAAATGGGTGGAGGCAGCCTCGTACGCCAACGTCACCAAGCAAGTGGTAGCCCGGTTTATAAAGAAGGACATCATCTGTCGTTATGGGGTCCCGGAGAGAATCATTACTGATAATGGCGTCAAATTTGAACAACAAGATGATGAAGGAACTATGTCAGAGTTTTAAGATCGAGCATCACAATTCTTCTCCGTATCGTCATAAGATGAATGGGGCTGTTGAGGCGGCAAATAAGAATATCAAGAAGATTGTCCAGAAGATGGTGGTAACATATAAAGACTGGCATGAAATGTTACCTTACGCCCTACACGGATACCGTACTTCGGTGCGTACGTCAACTGGGGCAACCCCTTTCTCATTGGTATATGGTATGGAAGCAGTTTTACCCTTAGAGGTCGAGATTCCGTCTTTGAGAGTTCTGGCAGATGTGAAGCTTGATGAAGCTGAATGGGTGCGTTCCAGATTGGATCAGTTGAACCTTATTGAAGAAAAGAGGTTGGCAGCCATCACACATGGTCGATTGTATCAGAGTAGCATGAAGCACGCCTTTGACCAGAAAGTGCGCCCTCGGAGTTTCCAGACAGGTGAATTGGTTTTGAAAAGGATCCTTCCTACTCAGAAAGATCACAGGGGTAAATGGACTCCAAATTACGAAGGTCTATATGTAGTCAGAAAGGTTTTCTCTGGTGGAGCCTTACTACTTTCAACTATGGATGGAGAAGATTTTACCTCCCCTGTGAACGCAGACGTAGTCAAAAAATACTTCGCATGAAAGAGACCCGCTGGACATAAAAAGAAAGTCCAGGCAAAAGGGGCATCCCGGCGAACCATAAAAAGGAAAAGGTTCGAGCAAAAGTTAGGGATAAATGTAAAAAGAAATGTGTACACCCGCAAAGTTGAAAACCTGAAAAGGCAACTTTGGCAAAAATGGGTATCCCGGTGGATTAAAAACCCGAAAAGGGCGATCCAGGTAAAAGTTAGGGATTTATAAGCGAAAGGCTACGGTCTGCGTTCGATCTGTGAACACTCTCAATACTTGGAAATTCTGAAAGAAAGGATCAGTACAGTTAGTCTCTTCGAAAGTCAAGACGTTTGTGGATAAGCAAGTCATATGGGTCATAGCTGAGTTGAATCATGGTGGATATCTGTTCCCACATTGCCGACATGTGTATTTTCTTTTTTGTTTTTTGCGCAATTACCTCTTTCTAGGAATTGCTTCCAAATGTAAATGCCTATTTACAGACCACTTTCCTCAATAAAATATTCATTTCACTCAAAGAGCTTTCCACTGTTTGTTTTACTTTTACTTTTACTATTATGTTTGCAAAAACGTCCGATATTTTTGATAAACATGGCATATAAAATTTTGAGCTTTGCGGAGCATAACGAAAAGCAGTAGAAATTACTTAGGCGTTAGCGGTGATAGCCAGGTTGTGGCATATTCTTTTGTTGTTATTTGACTTGCAGGGCAACAGGATTGTACTCCCCCAGCAGGTTGTACTCCCCAGCATTGAGATTGCCCCTTCCCCAGTAGGTAAAGCTTTCCTCAGCAGAGTAGACTTCCCCCAGCAGAAGGCTTGGAAAGTATTTTCTCTGGATCAAGGCATTATTCCCCACATAATCAGGGTGCTCACTTCTCCTAGTCAGGAAGTGTACTTTCACCAACAATGTCATATTCTAATCCCCAGCGAGGTGGGAGTAAAGTCATTCTCCCCATCAGCAGGCTAAGATTAGCAGTATCCCCAAGCAGGATGGTATTACTGACAGTTTTCCCCAAGCAGATGGTATTATGGGCTGGCATCCCCCGGCAGGTCCTAAGCCCAATTGGTTATCAGCAATCCTCAGTAGCGGACTTCCGGTTCCGTCATTGGCATTCATTCTTAACTCCCCCTGGCAGAGGAGGAATCTCAGGTTTTGGACGTTACCTTCAGTAAAAGACAGGTGTGGCCCCAGGTGGTTCTTTCGGGATATCATCCCCAGCAGAAGTTGTTGATCCGAAGAGTCGATCAGTACGACCTTCTCAGCAAAGCTCCTAGATTCAGAGGACAATTTATTTTTGTCATCCCCAGCTGAATTGATTTTTTATCTCCGACATTTATTTTGCTGGAGGGACCCTTTTTGCATATCATAAGCATTTCGCATTGCATCCTCAAGCACATAGCATTTCCATTTCGTATGGAGCATTACATTTGCATTCAAAGCATAAGCCAGGTTTGATACTTTCTTTGCCAGTTCTCTTTCTCAGCAGAGATGGCATAACTCAGGAGATTTTGGAGGGATGCGTTCCTCATACTTGTGCTCCCCGACAGAGTCTTTTATTTAGACTTCTCCTTTCCCCAGCGGAGCCATCTTATCTGTGGATCATGGGTCCGTTAGAAGTTTGTCTGGCCTTTCTCTTTTGTGAAATCCCATTCTTGCTGCCAGAGGTGGTTTAAACCAGAAGTTTTGTTTCACGTTATCCCCAGTGAAGTCGCCATCAGTTTGCCAGTTTCTCTTTATCAGCAGAGATGGCGATCTTTCGGATACTTTCTTCGTCAGTTCCCTTTATCAGCAGGGATGGCATTGGTATTGCTAGTTTCTCTTTATCAGCAGAGATAGCAATCTTTCAGATATTTTCTTCGCCAGTTCCCTTTATCAGCAGGGATGACATTGATGTTGCTAGTTTCTCTTTATCATCAGAGATATCAATCTTTTGGAGATTTTCTTTCGTCAGTTCCCTTTATCACCAGGGATGACATTGATGTTGCTAGTTTCTCTTTATCAGCAGAGATAGCGATCTTTTGAAGATTTCTTTTGTCAGTTTCCCTTTATCAGCAGGGATGACATTGGTATTGCTAGTTTCTCTTTATCAGCAGAGATAGCAATCTTTCAGATATTTCTTTGTCAGTTTCCCTTTATCAGCAAGGATGGCATTGGTTCTGTCAGTTTCCCTTTATCAGCAGGGATGGCATTGGCATTGCTAGTTTCTCTTTATCAGCAGAGATAGCAATCTTTCGGATATTTCTTTTGTCAGTTACCCTTTATCAGCAGGGATGGCATTGGCATTGCTAGCTTCTCTTTATCAGCAGAGATAGAAATATTTTGGATATTTCTTTTGTCAGTTTCCCTTTATCAGCAGGGATGGCATTGGCATTGCTAGTTTCTCTTTATCATCAGAGATAGCAATCTTTCGGAGATTTCTTTTGTCAGTTTCCCTTTATCAGCAGGGATGGCATTTATTTCGTCAGTTTCCCTTTATCAGCAGGGGTGGCGTTCATCTTGCTAGTTTCTCTTTATCAGCAGAGATAGCAATCTTTCGGATATTTCTTTCGTCAGTTTCCCTTTATCAGCAAGGATGGCATTCATCTTGCTAGTTTCTCTTTATCAGCAGAGATAGCAATCTTTCGGTTACTTTTTCGTCAGTTCCCTTTATCAGCAGGGATGGCATTGGTATCGCTAGTTTCTCTTCGCCAGCAGAGATAACAATCTTTTGGAAATTTTCTTTTGTCGGGTTCCCTTTATCAGCAGGGACGACATTTATTTTGCTAGTTTCTCTTTATCAGCAGAGATAGCAATCCTTTGAAGATTTATCTTGCTAGTTTCCCTTTATCAGCAGGGATGGCATTTGTTTTGCTAGTTTCCCTTTATCAGCAGGGATGGCATTTATTTTGCTAGTTTCTCTTTATCAGCAAGGATAGCAATCTTTTGGAGATTCTTTTCGTCAGTTCCCTTTATCAGCAGGGATGGGATATTTCGAGATTCCTTTGTCAGTTCTCTTTATCAGCAGAGATGACGTAACTTGGGAGAGTTTGTTTCATTTTATACCCAACATAACTAGCACTGGTCCGTATTTTGACAGTACAGCATTTATGACTAATTCTCCAGCAGAGGATTGCAAATTTCCAGGTTCTTTGGTATTCAATCTCCGTACATCCTGATTGTCTGAAAGTCGTCGCTATCATACCTTCAGGACCAAGTTGATTGAATAGGGGCAGCTGTTGCACCCCAAAATTTGCCCTCTTTACTTTATTACTAACTGGCTTATGTTGCATTGCATTTTGCATTATCATGTGTGCATATCATTAGTTCTTAGCATGGGGTCAAGGTGCCTGAGGCAGTGTTTCAGAGTGTCAAGCAAGAGTCCTGGTATTGTCCAAGAGAGCTCAGGTGGATCATCCTCTCCTAACCAGTGCATAGATTAGGGTTTTGAGATTCTTGGGTTTATTGCTTTATTAAGCAAGCTCCTTGGGTTTTTATCATCATCAAATGGAATATTTTATCTTTGTTGGAGAGGATACACATCATATTCAGAGGAATTTGGGTTTGGAGACTGTGATATTTCCTCCTAGACCGAGGGTACCAAAACTAGGGTTTGCTATAAAGTCAGTCTATTTCTGATTTTTTGGGCAAGACTTGATTCCATGGTACTCCTTGGGTCCCTAAGTACCTAGGGATGGGAGGTTGTCCATCAGTTTGGTTCAGGAGAAGTTCAATTGGCCAATGGACTGTAAATCAGGTAAAAGTCAACAGTAAGAGGAAAAGTCAACTGTGGAATTTTGAGGTTCTCTCCAAGGTTCTCAAGGTCTCACATCCTCATATGGTCTTCAAGGGTCAAGTTTCATAGTATTTATCAAGAACCAGGAGTCTGTACAGAAGTTTCTAAATTTGGAAAGTGACCTATAATGAAAAGTTTCCATTTTTGACAAGTTCCTGCACTGCATTCAACTTGACCTTTTACCATAAAAAATGCTTCAAATGAATTTTTCTCCAACATGAAAGTTGAAGATCTTTTTCTCCTCTTTCCAACAAGTACTAGTGGGTCCCCATATCATTTGTGAAACTCCAGTTATGATCAAAAGAAGGCAAAGTGGTTTTTAGGGTTTCTCATGATCCCATTTTCACAACTTTGGGCATAATGACCTATAATCAATTCCATTGCTTCATGCCACATTCCAATATTAAAAGAAATTCCTTGAGGATTATTTTGGGCCCAAGAATGAAGTAATTCCATGGTTTATTCTTCATTTATTCTCCATTATTTAAAATTCCCAAATTGTTTAAAACTCATGAATCAATTGTTTTCAAGGCCCAAGTTCCATTGAGGTGTAACTAGCAATCCAAATGAAAGTGATCCATCATGGAATTCTTAAATATTCATGCATGGAGGAGGTGTACTTAACATAATGTGATTTTTCAAAATAATTCAAAAACTCATTAAACAATTAATCACCCAAGCCCAATTCATCATCAGAAGAAAACCCTAGCCTATTTAAACCCATCCATGCACTGGTTAGGGACAGTTACACGTGATATTTTGGAGAAAAAGAAAGTGAACCCTAATTCTTGAATTCCTTGGATCTCTCAATCTACAAGGAGTTTCTTCAAAGTTCTTCCACAAACCTTCTCTTGGTGATCTCTAGAGTGCAAATCAACCACCATTCGCAGCCAAAAGCAAGTGAACGTGTAGAACCATCTCAAGTTGGAAGGATTTTTAAGGATCCTAAAACTCCCTTTTTTTTTATGTCTATATTGTTGTGTGATTGTCACTGATCATGCTGATATAATTGGTTTTGAATATGGATGTGTGTATGGCTTGTTATGTGTGTTTAAAGTATGGTGCCCTAATGAAATTTCGTTCGTATTTCATTGTACACTAAAAATTTGCGATTTTTGATGCCATATTTGGATTCCTCGTGATTTTCTGGGTCGGATAGGGTACCCCTTTGCATTTTCTGGGAACTTTTCAGGTTGCAGGAGGTGGAGGAGTCGACCGGAACCCTAGTTCCGGCGACTGGCGCGGTGGCTGGCCGGCGAAGGGTTTTGAGGAAGAAGATGCAATCCTCACCCTTCATGTATTTCATCTAACGGTCCAGGCGACGCCACCTATTATTTCTTTTATTTTTTTTTCTGAATTTAAATTAGTGATCAGATGGACATCACCCCACGCCATTACCATGTACCACCCAATTATTTTATTCCTTTTGATTTACTTTTATTTTATTGACTAATCCTGGACCACGTGATGAATCATGTGGTGGAAAACACGCCAGCGCATTAAAATCCCCACGTGCCTGGCACATGGTACGTACAGGTGAGCCCCTTTTTTTATTTTTTTTCGCTGATGGTTTGGGCTGCTATTCGCACCCCCCCATCTTCAGCCCACTCCAATTTCCACTTTATTTCTTTACTAACGCACCCCCCACATTGTATTTCATTTTTATTTTATTTAATTTATTATTTTCATTTTTAATTATTAAAAATACATTCTTGCATTTTAAAATTCCCATAAAATTCATACATCATCTTTATTATTTTATAAAATTTTTACAAATTTTATTTTTTATTTTTATTTTATTTTTATCATTTAAACTAATTATTTATTCAATTTCTTTTTGCATCACTCATATCATGCATACTTAAAATTATTCATTTTATTTCTCTACAACCATAAAATACTTTTGAGCCGTTCTTTTTGCATTTGTTCACTAACATTCTAAAATGCATTAAAATATTTTTCTTTCATTTTTAAATTTATTTCATATTGCATTTTGGTCCTTCCCTTTGGCTCATTGAACCCTATTCCTCACCTGAATTTTGTATGATTAATTGAATGACTAACACTTTGAATTTTTGCAGGGATTTTTGGTATGTTGTTTGTCTCTGGTTGAGGGACCTTGATATTTAATTTGGGAATTTTGGGAGTTATTTCTCCAATTGTTTGATTTATTTTCACTTGAGATCTTCTTGTATGCCTATTTCTGACCACATCTGATTATCCGTTTGAAAAGGCACTTGTGCCATTTGCTTTGGGGATCGTTTCTTTAACTTATGAGTTCGTGTTTGGATTATTATCACTATTGTTTGCCATTGTTTGATTTCCATTTACTTTGATATTACTTATGCTTGTTTCTCACTAATCTTTTATGCAAGGACTAAGGTAAGTATCCCTTTTCACCTTTGTTCTTCTTCCTTCTCTCATCTTCTTCCTTTAGGGTTTAGGTTGTCTTCAAACCTCACTAACCGTAGGTCACCCATGCATGATGACTTTAGGATTCATAGTCCCCCTTTTAGAGTTACCCTTGTGTCTTCTCTCTTCTCATCTCAAATTTCTTTAAAACACTTAATAAGAATAAGGTGTATTGCGCACGAGCCTTAAGTATGGGGAATAAGAAATGAGGGGCTTCCTCTCATCTTTCTAGAGTGCTTAGCGAGCATCCTGTCTTGGGACGATGCGTTAAGTATTCGCCCCTGTGCCCTAGACTTTGGTGCAATGCAACTTAGGAACTAACTCAAGCCACTTCTGTCCTAAAAAACACAAACCAACTTCAAACCTTTTTGTCCTTCGGGACCTTCAACTTAAAGGCTATTTTCAAAAAGGGCACGTTACCTTCCATCTGAGTCGCAAACAGGCATCGACCCTAACTGCTGGACGCGAATTTAACGTCGCTCTTAAAAAACACAAAAAGAACTTGGTCCGAACTACGTTGACTCTGAATTCCCCATTGCACAAAGGGGGTACGTAGGCCTAGGACGTCGACGTCCTACCGAGTCGGTATTTGTCTTTCCCTCTCCGTTTTAGTACAGCCCTAGATGATAGTATAACTCACCCTTAGAATAGAAACATGCGTGGATCCCATCAAGTACGATGGACGCGTGGGGTGCTAGCACCTTCCCCTCGCGTAACCGACTCCCGAACCCAGGCTATGGTTGCGATGACCATTCCTTTCCCTCTTCCTCAGGTTTATGCGGTGTTCCCTTTCCCTCTCTTAGGATAAATTTACACGGCTGGCGACTCTGTTTTTCCGCGCCACTCTCGCGTTTGTACCTGGATGCAAAATCCTGGGAGCGACACACATATTAGCCTCCTCTTAGGGTTTGTATAAGAAAACCACTGGTTAATCCAATTAACCTTTTAGCATCAAAGCTGTGCCTCGTTCACAGTACACAAACATCAACAACTCCTTCCCCTTCATCTAATCGCTGTAAGCGGCAAGCCTCTGGATCATCTACATCCATGCCACTGTCCCTCTTTTAGCATGAGAAATTCCTAAGGAAAGATGGCATTGCTCTACACTGAGTTAAAGTCTTCTCCTTCAGGTAGAACTCCCCTATAAAGGAAATTATGGCATTGCCGGATTCACATATCCCGGTTAAAGTAATTCCCCTTTATAAACAGTTGTGACATATAACCCCCTCTTTAGAGATGACAAATTCTCTCTAAAGTTGGGACCTTCAGCTTCACATCTTGGGCTTTGAACAAGATACAAATAGACCTTTCAGCTTCATATCTTGGGCTTTGAACAAGATACAAACTACCCTTTAGCTTCACGTCTTGGGCTTTGAACAAGACACCAAAACACGCATTTCCTCCCATTCTATGGGAGGAACTACGAACGCTCTGATTTCCCTGTTTCGGTAAACGGGAATACGTAGGCATAAGATTGAAAGAAAAGATCTTAGCGAGCATAATCAACAAAAAACCCAAATCCCATATCTCCATCAATCAAAAGCAGTAATTCAAAAAACATCAGTCCTAACATCCTAATCCTTGTTCCCCGCCAGAAACCTTCTGTCTAGATAAAAACCAGTATTGGCGAAAATACAAATAAACAGTACAAAGCCCCCCCCCCCCCCCCCACATTGATAGCATTCGTAACCTAACAGACCGCTGTTTAAACTCAGTATGCAAGCAGGGTTAATTGGAGACATCTATTTCCCTTCCTTCATCAACTTTAATAGGATAAAAAATGAATCGACCTGTAGTTTTAAGCTCAACCGCAGAGAGCGACCAGCGCTTAAGAACCGCGTCCAAAATCCCTCGCTACAGGAGGGACTCAATGTTTTTGGAATGGATGCTTTGGAAATATGTCTGGTGCCCTATGTGGTCATACCTCCCAAGTTCAAGGATCCGAACTTCGAGAAATTCAAGGGTGTCAGTTGTCCTAAGAATCACCTTAGGATGTTTGCTCGAAAAATGGGTGCCCATGTTACTAATAAGAAGCTGATGATGCATACTTTCCAAGACAACCTTAGTGGGGCATCCTTGGACTGCTACATGCAATTAGAGAGGATTCACATTAAGACTTGGGAAGACCTTGCAAGCGCCTTTCTGAAACAATACCGGTACAACGTGGACATGGCTCCTAACCGAACGTACTTGCAAAACCTGTCTCAAAAAGGGAATGAGTCCTTCAAAGAATATGCCCAAAGATGGAGGGAACTAGCTTCTCGTGTGCAACCTCCATTATTGGAAAGTGAACTTGTGGATATGTTTATGGATACCCTACAAGGAACATACTACAAAAGGATGATTGGGGCAGTCTCAACAGGATTTACTAACTTGGTTATCATTGGAGAGAGGATTGAGAACGGTTTAAAGACAGGAAAGATTGGGCAGTCATCCTCCGATCAACATAACAATAAAAGGTATCCTGAAAACAATTCAAAGAAAAACGATGTCAGTGTGGTAGACCCTGAAGGTCCAAATCTGGGAGATAATGCATTACTGGGGCACATTGGGGCAACAGTCAACGCCATGGAAGGGATGGAAGATGAATTCCTTATTAAGATGGGAGACATAACAAACTGGGGAAAACAATGGGAGTCACCTGAGGAGAAGGGTTTGTTCGGGCTGGGTTACAAACCGGCTAATGAAGGATTAGAAGGCGATTTCCATGGTGTGGGATTTGGAATTTGGGATCATGTGGACTTAATGGAAGAGGAAGAAAAGAATGCCTAATTTCGACAATTGGAGAACCATCGGGATTTCTGAGATGATTTTTGTTTCGAAGTAATTTACTTTTTCCTTAAAATAATAATAAGTCCCTTGCTATGCCCAAGGCAAGTGGACAAAGCTTTGTAGGGCCACCTTTTATTTCATTGGATTATTTCTATCAATAAAATTGCATTTTGTTTTCAATCAAGATCTTTTTTTTATTTCATTTTCTGTTTATTCAAAATGGCAATATACCTTATTTCAATATTTTCATTTCTAGCACTTCATTCCAAAAGGAAAAAATCTTCCTCGTGCAAATTTAAAAATGGACCTATTAAAAATGACACCTCTATAATCTCGAATGACTTCGAATTACCGATTAACCAAGTGGAAGAGGGTGATGAGGATGAGTGTGAGCTTCTCGAAGAGTTAGCCAGACTGTTGAGGCAAGAGGACAAGGAAATACAACCTCACCAGGAACCAGTGGATGTGATCAATCTGGGAACTGAGGAAGATAGGAAAGAGGTCAAAGTCGTGCTTCTCTGGATAAGGATATAAAGGAAAGACTGATCGAGCTATTGCAAGGATACTCCGACGTGTTTGCATGGTCATACCAAGATACGCCAGGACTTGATGCAAGCATCGTCGAGCATAAACCACTACTCAAACTAGAATGAACGCCAATCAAGCAAAAGCAGAGGAAGACTAGATCAGATATGATCCTACAGATCAGGGAAGAAGTCAAGAAGCAATTTGACTTTTTTTCACGAGGTAACGCCTGTTGGGTTAAAAAACGTAGGATTAACTTACCAAAGGACTATGGTAATATGGGGCATAAGGAGATATAGGTTCATATGGATGATACGATTACCAAGTCACAAAAGGAAGAAGATCACATAACTAACTTGCAAAAGTTGTTGGATCAGTTAAGGAAATTCAAGTTACGACTAAAGCCCACAAGGTGTACATATGGAATCAGGTCTGAAAAATATCAAGTTCCATGGTCAGTCAAAAGGGAATAAAGAACAAAATGAAAGCCACCTATATTGGTGCTACCTGTCCCAAGGAGACCACTCATAATGTACGTAACAATACTTGAGAATTTAATGGGTTGTGAACTAGGGAAATATGACGTATCAGAGAGAATAGCTAGGGGGCATATGTTATTAACTGAATTTGACATCCAATACGTTACTCCAAAGGCTATTAAAGGAAGTGCATCTCGTTCATAAACTAGTGGACGACTATAAAACTCTGGCAGATGGACTTCCCGGACAAGGTTGTCGTGATTATAAAGGATGGTGAAACTCCAGACTCCTATGAAGGACCTGGACCTGGATCTCGATGGAGACTTCTATTTGCATAAGGATATGGGCTTCAAAGAGGGGCTATCAATTGGGCTGAAAATTCATCATCTAGGATATTAAAGGAAGCTAAACTGGATAAGGCAGAAGGGGTGCAAACTAGGCTCGATCAGCTAAACCTTGTATAAGGGAAACGTGTGGCTGTGGGCAGTTATATCCACAGGAAATTAAGAGAGCGTTTGACAAAGAAATTCATCCTCGCCTACGCGAAGAGGGAGACTTGGGGTTAAGTAAAATATTACCCATTCATAAAGATCACCACGTCATATGGACCCTACCCTGTGAAGGGCCATATGTCGTGAAGAGTGCCTCCTCTGGCGGAGCACTAATATTAACAACTGTGGATGGAGCGGATTCACCGCGACCGGTGAACTCTGATTAGGTCAAAAATGCTATGCCTAGAAAAAGAGGATAAAAGTCCGCTAAGTAGAAAACCCTAAAGGTTGAATTAGGCAAAAATTAGGGCGTCCTGGTGGATTGAAAACTCGAAAGAGCAATCCAGGCAAAAATTAGGGACTTGGATAAAAAATGATACCCGACAAGTCGAAAACCCTAAAGGGCGGTTTAGGCGAAAAAATGGTATATCATCCTGGTGGACTAAGACTCTAAAAAGAGCGGTCCAGGAAAAAGTTAGGGATATCCAAAAGGCATATGACTGAAAACACTCAAGTCACCCCGTAACAGGAATTCAGAAGGGAACGATCATTCCAGCCATCATCTTCAGAAGCGAAGTGTCGTGATCTTGGAGTCTTAGGGATATTAGCTGGTGTTAAATTTAATAGGAGCATAAATAAATTTGTTTTCTCATTGCCATTTTACATTTTTCTGGATTTACGGTAATATCTCCTTATGAGAATTACCCTCCTTACCTATTATTTCCCATTTTCAGGCCAATTCTCAATAAATTTTCTTTCCAAATACATTTCTTTGCCTCCTAAATTATTCCGCTTGATTACAAGGTGTCGATTAACTGTGAAATAATGCATTGAAATATCGGTTATAAATAAAAGCTTTGAAAAAGGAAAATGAATTTTACTTCGATTTTTGGAATCATCAAAGGGATCATATTCGTCCAAAGCAGGATATAGGGTCTATACACCGACAGGAATGTACGTTACAATCTAACCGACATGGGAGATTCTTTAACGGCATGTTACGTATTAAACAGGAATCAAGGGTATCAAGGGTCAGGCTTACTACAAATTATCAAGGTTTCAAGGGTCAGGGGGTTAGGACGTTATGGAAAGTATTATTTCAGACAAAGACATACATTGCATATCATAAAAGAGGCGTTAGCCCAAATAATGCATCATACATAAGAGCACACATACATGCACTCATATACACAAACATGCATACATGCATAGGGTTCATAATCGCCAAAGGGATTTCACCAAGGGATTTTACTAGGGGATTCTGTTAAGGGTCTTTTTATTTACGTTTTAAGGGGTACATCAAAAGGAGTTCTCAAGGGGTTCCACTAAAAAGTTTTCAAGGGGTTTTCTATAAAGGGATTTCGTCAAAAGTGTGTAGCAAGCGATTTTGGACGTGGTTCTTAAGCATTATCGCTCTGGGGTACTACAGGTCGATTCATTTTTTATCCTATTGAAGCTGATGAAGGAAGGGAAATAGATGTCTCCAATTAACCCTGCTTGCATGCTGAGTTTAAATAGTGTTCTGTTAGGTTACAGATGCCATGTGGAAGTGGGGCCTCTCTCTGCTTATTTTGTGAAGAATGAAATGACGGGACCATGCTATAGGTAGGATGTTAGGACTGATGCTTTTCGATTGATGTGTGAAGGTACGGGATTTTGGGTTTTTGATTAGGGTGCTCGCTAAGATTTTTCAATCTTATGCCTACGTATTCCCGTTTAATGAAACAGGGAAATCAGAGCGATCGTAGTTCCTCCTATTCTATGGGAGGAAAAAGGTGTTTTGGAGTCTTGTTCAAAGCCCAAGACGTGAAGCTAAAAGTGGTTTGTATCTTGGTCAAAGCCCAAGATGTGAAGCTGAAGGGTCTATTTGTATCTTGTTCGAATACCAAGATGTGAAGCTAAAAGGGTTTTGACTTTAGAGAGAATTTGTCATCCCTAAAGAGGGGTATTTGGTCTGTTTGTCACAACTGTTGGGTGAGTGGTTATAAAGGATAATTACTTTAACTGGGATATGTGAATCCAGTAATGCCATAATTTTCTTTATAGGGGATTTTTAACCTGAAGGAGAAGACTTTAAATCAGTTTAGAGCAATGTCATCTTTCCTTAGGAATTTCTCATGCTAAAAGAGGGACAATGGTGTGGATGTAAATAATTCAGAGGCTTGCCGCTTACAGCAATTAGATGAAGGAAAAGGAGTTGTTGATGTTTGTATACTATAAGCAAGGCACAGATTTTGATGCTAAAAGGTTGATTGACTCAACCGGGGTTTCCTTATACAAAGCCTAAGAGGAGGCTATTGACCTAACAAGAGGGTGTTTTTATGTGTCTCGTACGAAGCCCGAGAGAGAGGCTAAAAGGGTTGACTCAACAAGAGAGTGCTTTAATACTCAACAAGACAGTGTTTTTGTATCTCGTACGTAGCCCGAGATGGAGGCTAAAGTGTTTAACTCAACAAGAGAGTCTTTTATACTCAACAAGAGAGTTTTTGTATCTCGTACGAGGCCCGAGATGGAGGCTAAAAGGGAAGTGACTCAACAAGAGAGTCTTTTATACTCAATAAGAGAGTGTTTTATATCTCGTACAAAGCCCGAGATGGAGGCTAAAAAGGTTAGCTCCGCTGGGGAGAATCATTGTACAAAGCCCAAGAGAAGGCTATTGTAACTGTTTCAGTTTAGTGACAGGTCCAGTATATTGGATAAAGAGAAAATCAGTTCTTATGAAGGGAACGATTAAAGGTATTTGTTGTGCTTTAGGATTGATCAGAGGATCAGGGTTATTTCCTGTTCTTTAAGGAAATGGGAAATCCAAAGGGTATTGAGACTGTCCAAGTTTACGGGTGTTTTGAGAAGTCGATTCTCGGATAGTGAATGATCTTTGTATGATGCCCAAGAGAAGGCTGGTATGTTAAGGGATGAAGGTCAACCCATTAACTGGTCTGACACTTGACTCAGAAAGACAGCTCTAGAAAATTGATGACTAGGTTCTGTTCCTATACCTGTAGAGGTCTCTAGGTCCTTGTATTAAGCCCAAGAGAAGGCATGAGAGCTTTTAAGAAGCCGAATGGTCCTTGTACAATGCCCAAGAGGAGGCGGGGATGCTTTTAAGAAGCCTGTGGGTCCCCAAACCCTGAGAAGTTCAAGACATGCCATTCACCGAGAATAGATCAAGCCAGGAAAGTCCGAGAATTTGGAAGAAACTCAAGAGATGCCATTCACGGAGAAAAGATCATCTCTGGGGAGTAGAGTTTCTTTGACGATTTCTAAGGGTGATAGTCTGAGAAAGGGTTCATCGAGAATGCTGCCTTTCACGTCTCCATATTGTTTAACCCCAAGAGGAGGGAAGACTGTGTCTGGTAATCCAATGGGGATCTAGTTTTGTTTGTATTTAAGAGTGACCAACAGGGCTTTACCTAGTGCTAAATATAGTTGCCGGGGAAAACTCTAAATAACTATACTAGTATTACATAGTGGATATTTGACAAGTATATAAAAGTTTGTGAAAGAAGACTTACAGTGAGCAGCTCCACAATACAGTTATATATATATATATATATATGAAAGCGGGTAAAGAAAGTGGGTAAACACTTACTCGGTTGTAGAGCTTCCATACTGTTTGGTTAGTTTGTTCAAGAAAGAAAGCTTTGATAATAATATTATATTCAAAATCAAAGGAGAGAGTGCTTTGAAAAGATTGTTGGGGCATACAGCTCAAGGAGAGGCCCAAGGTTTTATCAGTGATCGCACTGTTGTTTTGAATTTGTACAGAGGGACTTATACAAGTGACTGACGCCCAAAAAGGTTTTCGGTACAAAGGAATGGGTCTTACACTCTCTCAAGAGGCCCAAAGGTTTATTTTTGTACAAGTGGTGGGGCTTACAGCTCAAGGAGAGGCCCAAATGTTTGATTTTTGAACTGGCGATGACACCGAGATTTTTCTTTTAACGCAGAGGGACTTATACAATATCTGAGGCCCAAAATTGTTTTGGTTAAAAGGGGATTGGGTCTTACACTCTATTAGAGACCCAAGGATTTTAAATGGGTCTTATAGCTCGAGGAGAGGCCCAAAGGATTGGTTTTTAACAGGCGATGATCGCGCCGAACTTTTGAAATACAACATGACTTATACAACATTTGAGGCCCAAAAAGGTTTGTATTTACAAAGGATTGGGTCTTACACTCTATTAGAGGCACAAAGATTTTTGAAAAAGTTTGATGAGGGTTGAATTAATCAAAAACCCTAATTTGTTTTCAAAATGTATTTTAATTGAATAAAAAATTCAATTGAAATGATCAAAATTGTTAAACATGTGGAAAACAAATTGTGATCTTGGATTAATGTTTCAAAAATTAGGTTTTGATCCACAAAATGATTGGAAATCACTAAAATTTGAAGAATCAAGAAGGAGAAAATATTTTAAATGTCAAAAACAATTAAAATATTAATTCTTTACAAAAATATCAAGTATATGAAATAAATAATATTTTTGGGATTTTTTGGGAAAATAAAATATTTTAACTTTTTTGTGAATTATTAAAAAAAGAATCAACTCAAAATCATTAAAATTCAGAGAGAAATTAATTTTTGAATCAATTAAATAAAATCACAAAATTCAAATATTCAAATATTTGAAAAAGGGCGCCAAGAACATGGCAAGAACACGCGCCCTTCCTCTGTTTCTGCAGATTTGCATTTTCTATCCAATCTCACTGAATACTTGATTATATCATACAATCTACATATCAATCTACTCATTTCAACCTCACGATCATGTCTATGATCTTTAATTTCCTTTATTTTAAACATGGAGTAAGAAATCAAAGAGAAACCTCAAGAACCCTAAAATTTGCATGAAGGTTCAGAAATTCCATACACGATTCAAACAATGCAATTGATTGAGGGAAAACACTCCATGCATGATTATGAACATGTGGCCAAATTATTGTGCAGCAAAAAATGCATGGATCATAGAGTTAGAAGAGCTCATGCTTACCTCTTGCAGCTGGTGATTGTGTTTTGTGTTAGAGGTGTTACAGCTTGGTTCCAAGGTTATGGATAGCTTCCCTAGGTGCTATGGAGTGTGTCTGGATGCTTGGAATGAATGGAAATGATCTTGAACTGAAGATGGTATCCCAACTGCAACTTGGTTAAAACCTTGAGCAGCTGGCTGGTGATTCTGAGAAATCAGTGTTACAGATGTTGTTTAAGTGTTTGGATCACTTCTATATGATGTTTATGAGGTGTGTGTGTGTGTGTGTGATTGGTTTGGTTGGAATATCTCTCAAACTCAAAACCCGATAGTGACTTGCTTTGGAAGGCAATTTTGGAGTGAAGAAGGAGATTTTGAGGAAAGCATCTGTTTGATGGCTTTGGTGTACTCAAACTGATCACAAATAAGCTCTATTTATAGTAGAGCAAGTTTGTTTTGCAAGGAATAGTGAATGACAACTGCTGCATAGGTTTGGCCAATGTTGAGCAATGAGAATCCAAGTCTCCTCTAGCCATTGACTGGAGGTTAGGGCACAGGCTGCTGGTTCCCTTGGTCTTGGATAAGTCTTGACTAAATTCAGTTGGAAATGGCTCAGTCCATGCCACCTTGGTGTATCCATTGAATGCTCTAAAACAAAATTGGAGTCTTGTCCCCTCTTTAGGAATTTCTAGGTTTGGCATGCTACTTTTGGTTCCAAAGACTTGGGAGGCTTGGGATCAGAGTTGGTTCCTCCTTGGTCCCCCCTTGAGGTGTTCAGATGGATAGAGTTGCTTGCCCTTTGCAAAATTTGGGCAAATCGAGCAAAACTCCAAAATCTGCCTTGCCATGACAGTTTGCAGCAAGGTATATTGGGATTGTCATATCTCATGGCCCAAGTGGAATTTGATGGAGTTATTGGCCATTTTAAAATGCCCTCATATGATACAACAGCTGTTTGATCATAATTGGTTTTGATTCTTTTTGGATCCAAGTGAAAAATGTCCCTACATTTGGAAAAAAGTAAGGCAGATTCTGACTTAGTGAAAATTTCACTAAGTGTTGGAAAAAAGTGACATTTTCACTTTTTGTGATTTTGATCATTCCATAACTTAAAATCCATGAGGAATTGGAATGAGTTGTGTTTGAAGCTTTTGTTGAGGGCCATGAGAGCTACAAATCCAGCTTTGGATGGGGAAAAATGGCCTTGTGGTTTAGGAGTTATGATCCTCCAAAGTTGGTACCCTTGCCACTTTATTCCATAACTTAGAAAATTTCTAAGTTTTTTATGGTTACCCCTTTTACAAGTTATCCCACTTTTCTTGATTTTTCTTGATGAATGTTGATTCAAATCACACATTAACATCATTTTAGGGTTAAGGAACCATAATTGTGAAAAATCTCAAAAAGTCAAAGTTGACTTTTATGCACGGTTGACTTTTTATCAGATGAATTCCAAACTGTGCAATCCTCTATGAAATCAAGTCCTTGACCTAAATCAAACTGATGGATTGATTTCATAGGTGTCATAGGGTGTATTGGATCATGTCCTAGGGTTTGGGAGCATGCCCTGGTCAAAAGTCAAAGATACAGTTGACTTTTCTCGCGAAACCCTAACTGTGGTTCAGATGAAGTTGAAACTTGTTGTTCAAGCGTCTTGGATCAATCCATTGTTGAAAATGGATCAATGTGGTTTATTAGAGACCCTCAAATCCTCTCTTGAGGTCTTGGCTCATGTTTTGTCCCAAAAGTCAACTTAGGGGTGAATTAGGTCAAGAAACCCTAATTCCTGATTTTTTATGAATGCCTCCGCTGAGGTAAAATTGACTTGATGATTGGGTTTATGATCTCCCTTAGAGCATCATAGGTTATGCTTTGAAGCATTGGCTCATGCCCAGAGGAAAACTCCCATCTGGAGGCCCTGGTCGACCAAAACCCTAATTTGGTGACACTGGCGATCTTAAGGCTTGATCACCCAGAATGTTGCAGCCTTGTGCTTAATCCTTGATGTGGGAGTCCTCTTGATCCCTTGTGGATGTTTGAGAGGTTATACAAGTTGAAGATCATGTCATTTCTTGATTGATCCTTTGTCTAAGGCTCAGAGAGGGCTTGAAACCCTAATTCTGATTGTAGTGAATGCTCACCCATCTTTGGAGAGACTAATGGTTCGTCCATATTGTGATGATGATTTGTCCAGTGATGGGAAATCTTAGTGGTCAAAATTTGGGGTATGACAAAGGGTTTTTTCCAAAATCTCATCAAGGGGTTCTACAAAAATTTCTATTAAGGGATTTTCGTCCAAGGGATTTCGTCGAGGAGTTGTATCAGGGGTTCTACTGGATTTTGTTCAAGGGGTTCCGTCTAGGGATTTTCATCCAAAAATGGTTTTTGTTCAGAATTAAAAAAGAGGGAGGGTTTATTGGGTTTGTCATCAAAGGATTCTACCTAGGGGGTCACTGTTGTGTTAATAGGTTTTATCAAAAGGGGTTTCTCGGAAAGGTACTTATCAAGGGGTTCAATCGGGTTTTTCGCCAAGGGTTCATTACCAGAGATTTTAGGATATCAACTTAGCACCTATCAGGTTCTGTGGTCAAAATTAGTGTTCTTCTTGTATTTAATCGTCTCCTCCTCAAAAGGAGGAAGGCTCATCGACATCATTCTTCTGATTCGAAGACGATTAAATAGGGGCAGCTGTAGTACCCTAAATTTTGACCTGTGGTTTGTTACATTATTTTTTATTTTTTGTGCTACCAGGGGGTATCAGTTAGATGTCATTGGGCTTCTGAGTTTGCTAGCACTTTTGGGTCCATTTTGGATTTGGTTTGGCAAGGGTTTTTTTATTCTATTTAAGGGGAGCTAGTTTATTTTTAAAAAAATGTTGTTAGGATTTATTTTATTTATTTTAGAAATAATTATTTTAATTAGGAAGTTGGGGCTTTTTTAGTTTAATAGTATAATAATCAGGGTTTTATTTTAGAATTAGTTACTTTTAAATTATTTTTGGAATTTGTTTTGATTTATTTTTGGAGGTTTATTTATTTTGCTTTTAAAAAGGTCATTAGAATTATTTAAATAGGCTTGAGTTTTAAGTTTATTATTTTAACTTAATTATTAATTAGTTAGGGATAATTCTTCATTTGAATTAGGTTTGGTTTTTGGGTGATATTTAAATTTATTAATCAGAGGTGACCGGTAGTTTATTTTATGTTATTCATTATATTTTGGTTATATTTTTATCATTATTATTTATTTATATGGGTGTTGGTATCCTATTTATTTTATTATTATTTTATTATTATTTTAATTTTATTAAAATGGTTGTTATTTTACCAGTATTAATTATTATTTATTTTTATTATTATTTATATTATTTATATTTGTTTTTATTAATTTTTGGTCAAAATTAGTTGACCGAGTCTTCTTCTTCCCCAATCTAAAACCCTAACTTCACGCGCAGAGAATGTGAAAACGAATCAAGCTGAATTGGATTTCTAATAAAAAATAAATCATTAACATTCAACTGCTTTAATTTCTACAATCAAATTGTACAAAGTTAAAACTCTAATTCTAAATTAAAATCAAATTGATTTACAAATCAAATCAAACATCAGAAATTTACATCAAAGTGGATTAAAACTTTCCTAAATCAGAATCCACAACTTAATTTCTAACCTAATTCTTAAGACTGTATAAACCAGAAAAGAAATTAACAGAAGGGGGGACCCAAAACACTTGCTGCTGCGAATCCTCCTTAAGCCCTCAGTAAAGCTCTCGATCTCATAGGGATTTAGGGTTCATCATTAAAACCCTAAGATTTCCTGAGCTAAGCCACCTGCAAACAAAACGAGGAAAGGATTAGAGGGAGGAATCAGAAAATAAAGCAAAGGAAATGAGGGATAGGAATCAGCTTAATCGGACACGGCAAGGGAGATAACACAAAATCCACTTAGCTTTTGCGTTGTTTGTTTGACTGATTGTTGCGATTCAGGCTTTTTAGGGGTTTTCTGGAATTTTTAGGGTTAGGGTTCTTAGTGGGGTTAGGGTTATTTGGGGTGGGGGTTAGGGTTCTTCACGGAACCCTTAGGGTTCGTAGGGTTCATGTAATTTCTGGGTTTGGACGAACGGGTAGGGTTAGGGTTCTTAGGGTTCCTCGTGAACCCTAAAGAGCCAATGGAATCTAGGTTGGGGTGGGGTTAGAGTTCTTGGCTGATGAAGATCCCGGTTGAATGTCAACCGGAAATCTGGATTTTGTGGTGGGTTTCATGGCGGTTGATGGTGGTCAGAGGTTATTTGGATGGTGGTCGGAGGAAAGGGTTAGAGAGAAGGGAGAGCACCAGAGGGTTAGAGAGAGACGGGGAAGATAGAGAGAGAAAAGAAAAGGGAGAAATGAGAGTGGCTGAAGCTTAAATACTCCCTTGGATGCTCCCTCGGATGGTGGCCACGTGGCCGTACAAGGACCTCAGGATGGGGGAATTTGACTAGTTCTGTGGGCACACCCCAGGGTATACCAGCGATGACTTTAGATCCGAGTCTTCCCTTCTGATGACTGGTATGCTTGATCAACGAATGTGATCGTACGCATTTTGGCCCTCTGATGATGATCGTGCGCTCCAGGTAGAGTCAAATCTGACCCTCTCCCACGTAGACCCCTCCCACGTCAATGGACCCTAAGTGCATTTGGGATTTACGCCCAATGCTATCTACACCCCCAAACGCTGGCTCAATTACTTCTCCAATGGAAAATACACCCCCTGGACTTATTCAATTAATTAAATTATTTACATGATTTAATTGATTAATTAGGATTTAAGTACTTAATTAGGATTTATAAAAAATAGGATTTTAGGATTATTATTATTAGGGAAATAAATAGGATTTTTTTTGGGTTTTTAGGATTTGGGGATTTTTGATATTTTTGTTTATTTAAGTTAGGCTTAAATGCACATTTGGTCCCCCCTAGTTTGGTGTTTTTACACTTTTGATCCCCCTATTACAAAACTTGTGTTTTTGGTCCCTTTAGTTTGGTGCGCTTTGCATTTTGTTGGTCCCCCTCCATTTTTGCATAGGTGACAGGATGATTAGGATAAAAAAAATTATTTTTAATTAGTTGGCATTAATGACTAGGATATTTTTAATTAGTTGGCAAAGATATTTTATTAATTAATATATTTCTAAGTAAATTAATATTTAATATATTTAATAATGTAACTAAATTAATATTTAATTAATTAAAATATTAAGACTTTCTTTTTGGGCCTGGGCCCATTTAGTTATAGTTCTATATCCATCCAATATCAATTAAACTTATCATGTATATATGACATATATAAACACTTTGCTTTATTACTAAAAAATTGACCTGGAACATTTGAATCTGCAGATAAAAGCAAACAGAGAACAACGTAACAGGTATGTCAAATTTACATGCTCCATGCCAGTAGGAGTAATCATTTGTTCTACAACCACCATTCAGCAATGTCTATTAATATTGTACATCAAAAGCAAACAGGAATTTGCTGGTTGCATTGTCTTGAGACTAGACAACGAAAAAATAATAGAGAATATAATCACACCCAAGCGAAGCATACTCTGGAATACAACACACAACACATCCATATACTAATGTAAGAAACAGTTAAAATCAATGAAAACAATCTTAGGGAGGGCATAAAACATCCAAGTCTGAATAGTGAGAAATCAGCTATAATTGGTCATTGTTTTGCCAAATAGAGGTAGTGTTCATCTACAACATTATGAGAAACATTGCCATCTAATAATTGAGCTTTTCTAACTGCTTTGAATGTGGATCTTTAGTTTTATCCTAGTTCTAAAATAACAGTTAGTACTACCTCTTCATTGATAACAAAATATGTATATAACATTTGATTTCATTTTATCAACATGTATCTTCATTTGGTGTACCCGTGATTCTTCATATAAGGAACAATGTATACCTGGTGACTTTTATCTGGGAAATCTAGTTGTTTTTGAGTTAAAACACAGCAATATTAAACAAGTTTGGAATGAAACAAATGTGATATGTAGATATCAGGTTGCAATGCCCATAAATGATCAGGTTGCAATCATTTATGGATCTCATTGTTTAAGCAACATAAGTTACATAACAGAGTCATATAAAAGAACAACACAAATATTCAGACTTCTACCACAATATCAACAATAAAGCAAACAAAAATAAAGTTATATCCATTCAAGCAAAATTAAACACAAGCATTCACAACAGATTAAAATCAACCATTCGAGCTGCATAAAGCAACAAAGCATTGAGTGAAAGCGGTTAAACAACATACTAGAAATGAGTAAAGAAGCTTTGGTATTTGAACTGCTGAGAAGGATTTACAAAAAGATAAAAACTAATGATGAAAACAAGCTTTCATGTACCAATTCTACTCTTAAGTGTATCTTCCAGTTTCACTCTTCTGCCTATCATTTTTCATGTTTGATGATAGTGTAATTATGCATAAACTGGTCATAAAATTTCTCATGATATGGGTTGTTGTTGTCTGTTGAAGTTGAAGTTGAAACTCATGATATGGGGTTGTTGTTGTCTGTTGAAGTTGAAGTTGAAACGTGGGTTCTGGTGGTGTTGGTAGTATAGTTCCACATTGTTTATTCATGTTATAATATCAAGGTTTATAAAGCTTAAACATGTGGAAGATATTGCATAAGTGTTTGTGATGATAATGGGCCTTTTAGAATGGACCATATGCTGCAATGAAGAAATGGGCTTTAAGCCATGATTTTTAAAATTTATTAAATAAAAATTTATTATCTTATTAATTATATAAAAAATTATTAATAAATAAATAATCTAGTCATCAATGCCATGTCATTAAAAATAAATTTTTAATCTTAATCATCACTGCCACCTATGCAAAAATGGAGGAGGACCAACAAAATGCAAAGCGCACCAAACTAAAGGGACCAAAAACACAGGTTTTGTAATAGGGGCATCAAAAGTGTAAAAACACCAAACTAGGGGGACCAAAAGTGTATTTAAGCCTTTAAGTTATTTTTGTTTATCTTTAGTAAGGATAAAATTTTACCAATGGGATTTATTTCTGGGATTTTTTGGGATGACATATTTTGGGGAATTTGAATTTCTTTAAAATTTAATTTATTTATAAATGGGAATAATTTTTAGGATTTTTATTCATGTATTTTTTTTGGGATGACATTTTGGAAGATTGGAATTTATTAAAAAATTTTAAGTTTATGATTTGTTATGAGGAAATTTATATTTTTGGGATTTTTATTTTTATGAGGTTTAAATTTGGTTTTTGGGGAGTAAAAATATCAAATTAAATCTATTTCATTTTTTTTTCTATTTTTCTTTTTGGCTTTAAATTCTTTTATGTAGGGAGCATTTTAAATTTCAAAAATCATATTTTTGAATTGGAACAGTTTTGTTTTGGGGATTAATATTGCTATTTTTGGCACGGTGGCATTATGGGATTTAGTCATTAAAATTATTAAATTAGGTACACTTCTAGGGACTTAATTTTGAGGGAGTTAAAGGATCAAAGGGGTTTAAGGGATTTAAGGGATATTATTAGAGACTCCAGGGGTATAAAGGATTTAGGGGATTTAAAGGATTCAAAGGATTGAGAGTGAAGGGATAATCATTAATAACTTAAGGGTTATAATAGGATTCTTTTGAGGATTTAAAACTGGGATAAAGCTCTTGGTCCGAGAGCCTAAATAAGGGATGGGATAAGGGATAAAACTCTTAGGTTCCAAGAGTATAAATAAAGGCCAAGGGATAAGGGATTTGTAAGGGATAAAACTCTCCATCCGAGAGTATAAACAAGGGATAAGGGATTTTGGGATAAAACTCTTCCTCCGAGAGTATAAATAATGGATAGGGTTTTTAGGGATAAAACTCTCCGTCCGAGAGTATAAATAATGGATAAGGGATAGAAATCCTTATCTAGGAGTATAAATAAGGGATTAAGGGATAAAACTCTCCGTCCGAGAGTATAAATAATAGATAAGGTTTTTAGGGATAAAACTCTCCGTCCGAGAGTATAAATAATGGATAAGGGATAAAACTCCTTATCTAGGAGTATAAACAATAGATTAGGGGATAGAACTCCTTATCTAGGAGTATAAATAACAGATTAAGGGATATAACTCTTTATCCAAGAGTATAAATAATGGATTGGGTTTAGGATTAGAAATGGGAATAGGGTTAGGGGTAGGAATAGGGGAGGTGAACTACAGTTACTCTGATCCTTCAAAATTGAAGGTACGTAGGCATAGGGTTGTAAACCCTAGCGAGTACAATAATAAAAAACTTAGGATTCTTTTGTAAATAAATCATTTAGACAAACAAACAAGCATACCCTAAAATCTAAGGAGGATCCCATTGAGTACAATGGAAGTGAGGGGTGCCTAACACCTTCCCCTCACTTAACCGACTCCCGAACCGTAGGAATCTCTGTCCTTGGGATTAAGGATTTTTAGGTTTATCATTTATTTCCCTTAAAAATATGATGGCGACTCGATATTTTTGCCGGCCGCGACAACTCCGTTATTCTGGCAGTTTAAATGGGCCGTTATTATGGATTTCTGGGTTTCTAATATTTGGGGTCTTGTTCAGTCATCAGGATAACAGCAGTATTGAGCATAATGGATGCCTTGATCCCATGTTTGCATTTGCATCATCATTTTGCATTCTAACATGTTTGCTCATTTTTAGGGTTGCATCCTAACTTTGATTCCGATTTTCTGAAGACTATCCAAGATGAGTACTAGCACTGAAAGAAAGAAGAATATCATCATGTATAAGTTTTTGGAGCTTCATCTAGATTCTGTTCACAAAATCTTGGCCATGGAGAAACCTGAGGTACTGGAAGACTTTAGAGGAGAGTATGGAAGAATTATGAATTTTGCCCGTGACGTTACCCAGTATGAGTATAGGGCTCTGCACACTCTTGTGCAATTCTATGACTCTCGCCTACGGTGTTTTCTGTTAGTTGGCTATCTTCTTGCTCCGACATTAGAGGAGTTTGCTCTCATTCTGGATGTTTCTGTCAAAGAAGAAGTTCCTTTCTATCCCTCTAAAGAGCTTTCGGATCTGGAAAAGGTTTCCGCTGCTTTGCACTTGGATCCATCTTTGTTAAAGAGCAATGTTGCCAGCAAAGAAGGATGTAATGGTTTTCACACGAAATTTTTGGTGGAGCAGGCTGCTATTTGTGCTAAGAATAAGCATTGATTAGTGTTCAATGCAATCTTGGCTATGTGTGTTTATTGAACGGCGCTGTTCCCGAATGTGAAGGATTTCATAGACATGCACGCCATCCGGATATAAATCATGAAGAATCATGTACCTACCTTGCTAGGGGGTTTGTAGTATTCAATGCATTATAAGAACGAGAAGAGAAGGGGAGGACCCCTTAATTTCTGAAACACGGCAATCACCGCCAACAAACAGAAAGAGGATAAGTATTTGGAGCAAATCGAGGGTTTAAAATCTAAGCTCCATAAGAAAAACGAAGAAATCCTATCAGAAATTTTCAAGAGAAGAGCGGTCGAGGAAAGACTCAATGAGGCCATAGCAACTATGGAGGAGCTGAAGTAAAAAGGTCCAGAAATGAGGGTCCCAGTATGGAAGGTGCTTTTGAAGAGGACGCTTGGGAGTTGCATTATCGCTACTTGAAGGGGATTATGCATAGGAGATATGTTTTCATCCAAGAGTTGATCCAAAATCCGAAGCATCCCAACACCAGGAAACTGTTCAAACAGGTGCAAGACTGGTGTAAAGAGCATGATGGCTGGGGAGGGTTGGCACGTTTAAATTTTGATGATATGCCATAGTTTGATTTTTCTCTTTCATTGTATTTTGGATCACCACCAGGCTTGTTGGTTGGGATCTTTGTTTATCTTATTCAGACTTATGTCTTCATCTTGGGTTGTAACTGATGACAAATGGCTATTCTCTGATTCTCCTATTATATATGAGTAGAATTTTCGTGTTATTCTATTGTTAAAACTGGAATCAAGGGGTGGATCGCCCTGTAATATACAAACATGTTTGCATTTGCATTTGCATGATCATAATCATTTTGGCATTTTGCATAACAGGTACTTATCTCTGGTTTTCTTATCGTGTTCTTTGTTCAGACAGAATTGCTGACCAGCAGATTCATCAGTATTCTACCAGACTCAATCAAAAAAGAGCAATGGAGTAAATGCAAGCGGAAATGGTTGCCATGCAGGCTCGTATGGCACAGTTCATGGAATTGATGCAAGGCGTTGCGCAAGGGCAAGAACAGCTGAGGACCCTTGTCCAACCCTTGGTGGCAAGAGTTGACGAGGATGGTGTTCTTCATGGCGGTCTTCATAACAATGTTGTTCCTCCGAGCGGAGGTGTTGTGGGTAACGGTGTTCAGAATGGTCCTCTAGGCGGAGGTATTATTGGTAATGGTGTTTAGGGCGGTCCCGTTGCTGGTATTGTCATTCCTCCGGGCGGAGGAGAGAATGTGATTCCTTCTGTGGTTGGAGGAGGAAATAGCATCTGCACAGTTCAGGGCCTTCACTTCGATGACCAACAGGATGACATATTCTCTATACCAGGCGGGGATTCTGGTGTTCCCCCGATTGTTGATGATCAGAGGATCAGGTTGATTGAAGAATAGCTAAAAGGGGTTGTGAATCAGAACTCTGTGGGTATGGATTTGATTAATCTAGGGCTGGTCCCCGGTGTCATAATTTCACACAAGTTTCAGGTTCCTACCTTTGAGAAATATAATGGTACCACTTGCCCAAAGACTCATCTTCGGGCTTACGCAAGGAAAATGGCTGCTTACTCTAAGGACGAGAAATTACTGATGCATTTCTTCCAGGATAGCCTGTCTGGGGCATCCTTGGAGTGGTACATGCAATTGGAGAGAAGTCACGTCCACAACTGGATAGAGCTGGTAGAGGATTCTATCAAGCACTATCAGTATAACACTGATATGGCTCCCAATAGGACTCAGCTGCAGAGTATGGCTCAGAAGAATAATGAGAGTTTCAATGAATATGCCCAGAGGTGGCGAGAACTGGCAGCCAGGGTACAACCTCCCATGTTAGAACGTGAGATGTTGAATATGTTTATGGCTACCTTGCCAGGTCATTATTACGAGAAGCTGATACCTTGCATGTCCGGAAAATTTGCCTACTTGATCCTGGTTGGAGAGATGTTGGAAAGCGGAATTAAAGCCGGAAAGATATTGGGTAGTGATGGGTCGTCTTCTGGAGGAGGGAAGAAACCTTATGTAAATTCCAAGAAAAAAAGAAGGAGATGTTAATTCTGTTTCATCATATCGCGGTAAGGGAAAGCAGCGTTAGAATTATAATCAGCAAGTGGCCTCAGTAACTATTCCTGCAGCACTTCCACCTCAACAGCAAAATCAGCCTCCTCGCCAATATCAGCCAAGGCCGAAGCCTAATAGGCCAATGCCCAATGTGAATTTCATTCTAGGGCGCCCGGGCTCTACATTGAGGACTGTAAAGCTTTTAAGCATAAAGTCCAAGATTTGGTGGACTCGAAGGCCATCAATTTTTCCAATGAGACTCCAAATTTCATTCAAAACCCAATGCCGAACCACGGTGGGCCGAGGGTTAATGCTGTTATAGAAGATGGTGAATCTTTGAATTTGGTTCTAGACGTGAATGAATTGAGGACTCCTTTGTTGGTAGTGAAGGAGAGATTACTGAAGGGTGGGGTATCCCCTGGTTGTGATAAAAGCTGTTCAGAGTGTATGATGCAAACAAATGGTTGTGATCTGTTGAGATCAGGTATTCAGAAGCTGATTAATGAAGGTCGGTTACAATTTGATAGGTTCGATCAGAAGAAGGAAGTTACTGGCGGAAAGAATGATATTGCCACTGTTACTATCCCTTTCAAGATGATATCCCCTGGTCATTATTACGGTTCCTGGGCTCGTCCCGTATGAGAGCACCAAAGCTATCCCCTGGAATTACGGTGCTGAAGTGTTTGTTAATGGGCAGAAGCAAGAGTTAGTGGAAACGTCAGTGGTGAATTCCAGTTCTGAAAGTAATGAAGAAGCAGGAGCTATCACGAGGAGTGGTAGAGTATTTATCCCATCTGATGATCAGGCTAGTGGTGCTAGGCAAGACAAAGGAAAGCAGGTTAGGGATAATTCTGTGCAGACGCCGGTAGTGAATGATTCCATAGCAAAACCAGTTGATAATTCTTTTTCAAAGAATGTAGAAGAGTTTATGAGACTGATTCGGAAAAGTGACTACAAAATTGTTGATCAACTGCACCAAACATTGTCTAAGATATCCATTTTATCTCTGTTATTGTGCTTGGAGGCGCATCGAAACGCGCTGTTGAAGGTATTGAATGTTGCGTAAGTACCCCAGGAGATCTCAGTTAATCAGCTGGAGGGGGTAGTGGCTCATGTTAACGCGGGTAATGGCTTGGGATTTAATGATGTAAATTTGAGTCCAGCTGGGAGAAATCATAATAATGCTTTGCACATTTCAGTTGAGTGCCGAGGATCATTAATGTTGCATGTGCTTGTTGACACTGGGTCATCTTTGAATGTTTTACCAAAGAAAGCACTGATGAAGTTGGACACTCGTGGGTTAATCTGCACACTAAGTGATTTGGTGGTGTGTGCTTTCGATGGTTCCTAGAGATATGCCTTCGGGGAAATTGTACTGCCAATTAAGGTTGGTCTAGAGGTTTTTGAAGCCACTTTCTATATCATGGACATCTAACCTGGTTACAACTGTCTACTGGGCCTTCCATGGATTCATAGTGCTGGGTCTGTGACGTCCACACTGCATCAGAAGTTGAAGTACATGGTAGACGGACATGTAGTGACGGTTTGCGGTGAAGAAGATATCATGATAAGTCACCTGTCTACTTTCAAATATGTGGAGGTAGATGGCGAAATACATGAAACTTTATGTCATACTTTACATCTATGTTAATCCTACGTTCTGCCCAAGACGTAGCGATTCTTGTTTGTAGGGCTTTAATATGTTGTGTGCTTACTTTATCATTAATAAAGGACGTTTTTGCATTCAAATATTTTGATCCCTGTTTTTCTGTTTTTACTTTTTGCATTAAATCACATCAAAATGGAAATGTGTTTTTGTTTGTTGCATTCATAATAAACATAAATCATCAATCATGTAGGTTTCCTTGTTCAGATACCACCAATCATGATTCAGCTATGGCTCGGTATGATTTCAACAATTTCATTTATCAGGCTGAAGAAGAGACTGATGAAGATTGTGATGTACCCGAGGAATTGGCCAGATTGTTGAAATAGGAGGAAAAGGTCATTCTACCTCATCAGGAGGAAATTGAGATTGTTAACTTGGGAACCGAGGGTGCAAAGAAAGAAGTAAGGATTGGGGCTTCTTTGGAAGACACTGTCAAGTGAAGATTGATTGAAATGCTTCGAAAGTATGTGGATATCTTCGCCTGGTCTTACCAAGACATGCCTGGGCTTGACACTGACATTGTGGTACACTGGCTGCCACTCAAAGAAGGTTGTACTCCAGTTAATCAAAAGCTAAGAAGGACGAAACCGGATATGTCTATCAAAATCAAAGAAGAGGTTCAAAAACAGTTAGATGTTGGGTTTCTTGCTGTAATAAATTATCCTCCGTGGGTTGCTAATATTGTACCTGTACCTAAGAAAGATGGAAAGGTCAGGATGTGTGTCGACTACAGAGATCTGAATAGAGCAAACCCGAAAGACGATTTCCCGCTTCCCCACATTGACGTGTTAGTGGACAACACTGCTCGATATTTGGTAGTTTCCTTCATGGATGGCTTCTTTGGGTATAACCAAATCAAAATGGCCCCAGAGGACATGGAGAAGACGACGTTCATAACACCTTAGGGAACATTCTGTTACAACGTAATGCCCTTTGGATTGAAAAATGCTGGGGCAACCTATCAGCGGGCAATCGTGACTCTCTTTCATGATATGATTCACAAAGAGATCAAGGTCTATGTTGATGACATGATTGCGAAGTCGCAAACGGAGGAAGAGCATATGGTAAATCTTCAGAAGCTATTTGAAAGGCTGATAAAGTTCAAACTGAGGTTGAATCCGAACAAGTGCACCTTCGGGGTGAGATCTGGAAAATTATTGGGGTTTATTGTCAGTGAAAAAGGTATCGAGGTTGATCCTGCTAAAGTAAAAGCCATACAAGAAATGCCTGAACCGAGAACAGAAAAAGAGGTTCGTGGTTTCTTAGGGAGGTTAAACTACATTGCTAGATTCATCTCTCATCTTACAGCCACGTGTGAACCATTATTCAAATTGTTAAGAAAAGATAAAGAGGTCAGGTGGAACGAAAACTGTCAAAAGGCATTTGAAAAGATAAAAGAATATTTGCAGGAACCTCCGGTCCTTATGCCGCCAGTGCTAGGAAGGCCATTGATTATGTATCTTATGGTTCTTGAGAACTCAATGGGGTGTGTGCTCGGTCAACACGACGAGTCAGGTAGAAAAGAGCATGCCATATACTACCTGAGTAAAGAGTTCACTGATTGTGAGTCAAGGTACCCAATGCTGGAAAAAACATGTTGTGCACTCGCTTGGGCAGCTAAGCGTTTGAGGCAGTATATGTTAAATAACACAACCCTCTTGATTTCGAAGATGGATCCGATCAAGTATGTGTTTGAAAAGCAAGCGCTTTCTGGAAGAATAGCCCGTTGGCAGATGGTTTTGACAGAATACGATATTTAATATGTTTCCCAAAAGGCCATTAAGGGAAGTGTTTTGTCAGAATATCTTGCTGAACAACCAATTGAGGATTATCAACAGATCAAGTTTGAATTTCCTGATGAACATATCATGTTTCTGAAGATGAAAGACCGTGAAGAGCCTTTGCCTGACGAAGGACCTGAAATTGGATCCCAATGGAAGCTGGTCTTTGATGGAGCTATTAACTCATATGGTAACGGGATCGGGGCAATCATTACAACTCCGAAGGGTTCCCATATACCCTTCACTGCCCGATTAGTGTTCGTATGCACCAACAATGAGGTGGAGTATGAATCATGTATCATAGGGTTAGAAGAAGCAATTGATTTGAGAATCAAGAACCTCGATGTCTATGGTGATTCCGTGTTGGTGGTTAATCATATTACAGGAGAATGTGAAACTCGTCAGGCCAATCTGGTGCCTTATAACAACTATACCAGAAGATTATTACCTTTCTTTGACCGAGTTGATTTCCATCATATACCCCGATTAGAGAATCAGATGGCAGATGCATTGACAACGTTGTCTTCAATGTATCAGGTGAATCGTTGGAATGAAACTCCCTCAATCAGAATCATGCGGTTGGATAGACCAACTTTTGTGTTTCCGGTTGAAGATGTGTCAGACGGAAAACCTTGGTATCACGATATTAAAGTTTTTCTGAAGAGTCAAGAGTATCCAGAGGGTGCGTCTTCAAAGGACAAGAAAACTCTTAGGAGGTTGGCAGGAAATTTCTATCTGACCAAAGACGATGTGTTGTACAAGAGGAACTGTGACATGGTCTTGCTACGTTGTGTTGATGAACACGAGGCAAACCTATTAATGGAAGAAGTTCATGAGGGTTCTTTCGGTACCCATGCCAATGGGCATGCTATCGCTAAAAAATTGTTGAGAGCGGGGTATTACTGGATGACTATGGAGTCTGATTGCTTCAAATACGCCCGAAAATGTCACAAATGCCAGATTTATGCAGATAAGGTGCATGTGTCGCCTACTCCTCTGAATGTGTTGTTATCACCTTGACCCTTTTCCATGTGGGGCATTGATATGATTGGAAAGATTGAGCCGACTGCTTCCAATGGGCATCGTTTCATTTTGGTTGCCATTGATTATTTCATGAAGTGGGTGGAAGCAGCCTCGTATGCCAACGACACCAGACAAGTGGTAGCTCGGTTTATCAAGAAGGACATCATCTGCCGGTATGGAATCTCGGAGAGAATCATTACTGATAATGGTTCAAATTTGAATAACAAGATGATGAAGGAGCTATGTCAGAGCTTTAATATTAAACATCACAATTCTTCTCCCTATCGTCCGAAGATGAATGGGGCTGTTGAAACAGCAAATAAGAATATCAAGAAGATTGTGCAGAAAATGGTAGTGACGTATAAAGACTGGCATGAGATGTTGCCTTATGCTTTACAAGGTTATCGTACTTCGGTGCGCACATCAACTGGGGCAACTCCTTTCTCACTGGTTTATGGTATGGAAGCAGTTTTACCATTAGAGGTTGAGATTCCTTCTTTGAAAATTCTGGAAGATGTGAAGCTTGATGAAGCTGAATGAGTGCGTTCCAGATTGAATCAGCTGAACTTTATTGTGGAAAAGAGATTGGCAGCCATTGCACATGGTCGGTTGTATCAGAGCAGGATGAAGAAAGCCTTTGATCAGAAAGTGCGTCCTCGGTGTTTTCAAGATGGTGAATTGGTTTTGAAAAGGATCCTTCCTCCTCAAACAGATCACAGGGGCAAATGGACTCCAAACTACGAAGGGCCATATGTAGTAAGACAGGTTTTCTCTGGTGGAGCCTTATTACTCTCAACTATGGATGATGAAGATTTTACGTCCCTTGTGAACGCAAACGTAGTCAAAAAATACTTTGCATAAAAGAGACCCGCTGGACATAAAAAGAAAGTCCAGGCAAAAAATGGGCATCCCGGCGAACCATAAAAAGAAAAGGTTCGGGCAAAAGTTAGGGATAAAAAGAAAATGAATAAACCCGCAAAGTTGAAAACCTGAAAAGGCAACTTTGGCAAAAATGGGTATCCCGGTGGATTGAAAACTCGAAAAGGGCGATCCAGGCAAAATTTAGGGATTTGAAAGCAAGAGGCTACGATCTGCGTTCGATCTGTGAACACTTTTGATACTTGGAAATTTCGAAGGAAAGGAATCAGTCCAGTCAGTCTCTTCGAAGGTCAAAGCATCTGCGGATAAACGAGCCATATTGGGTCATAGCTGAATTGAATCATGGTGGATATCTGTTCCGCACATTGCCGACATGTGTATTTTCTTTTACTTCTTTTACCTCTTTTCAGGAATTGCTTCCGGATGTAAATGCCTATTTACAGGCCAATTCATTCAATAAAATTTTCATTTCACTCAAAAAGCATTCCATTTGTGTTTTCGCTTTTACTGTTTTGTTTGTGAAAACGTCCGATATTTTTGATAAACATTGCATGCGAAAATGTTAAGCTTTGCGAAGCATATCGGAAAACAGTGGAAATTGCTCAGGCAATGGTCGTTTTGATGATAATCGAGGTTGCCATTTTTGCATATAGAACTTTCTATTGATTTTGTTTGCAGGGTAGCAAGATTTCTCCCCAATAGAGCTATTCTCCTCAGCATTGAAATTTCATCCTCCTCAGCAGGTTGTTACTCTCCCCAGCCAGAGTACAGAGGATTATTCCCCATTATTCTCTCAGCAAGCAGTCAGAAGCTGATGTTGTTGCATCCCCAGCAGGAGACTTGTGGAATATCTTCTTTGGACAACGATGCTAATTTCCCACAGAGTCTGAACACCCATTCTCCTCAGCTAGTCAGGAAATGTTTTTCTCATCAACAACGGTATGAGCTGATCCCCAACGGATGAGTAAGCTAGATGTTACCCTATAGCAGAGTTGATGTCGTCAACCACCGTTCTCCAAACAAATTTGTTGGTAGTGGTTGGTATTCCCCAACAAGGTAAAGGTAGAGGCATTTCTCAGCAGCAGGTTAAGTTCAGTAATCTCCCCAAGGAGGTTCGGTATTATTGACTTGTTCCCCAAGCAGAGTTTGTTGGTGATCTTCACAGTGGTTTTGTTCAACAACGGTTGATATCCCCAGTAGGTCTTAAGTCCAATTGTTATTGACATCTTCCAGATCCAGGTTTTGAGTTCTATCTCCAGTAGAAGTTATTGGTAACCCCCCAGCGGAGAGAATTTTTCTTTGCGTTCCATCTTCAGTATTCGTTTTTATCCATCCCCTAACAGAGTGGAATTTCTCTCGGATTTTTCATCTCCAGCAGAGTTTGTGATCAAGAAGTCGTTTAGTGAAATCTTCTTCAGCAGGGTATTTTAATTCAGACGACAATTTAGTTGTCATCCTCGGTGGAGTTGCCTTTGTCTTCAGCATTTATTTTGCTGGAGTGACTCTTTTGCATTGCATAAGCATTTTTGCATGGCATCCTCCTAAACGCGTAGCATTTCCATTTCGTATGGAGCATTACGCCATAGAAAAATTCAAACATATGCATTCGAAGCATAAGCCAGGTTTGATATCTGTTACCAGTTTCTTTCCTCAGCAGAAAGAGATGTAATTCAGGAGATGTTGTTTGACATTACACTGCAACCAGTGGATTCGCCCTTCTTATTGTTGTTCCTTCCTATACTCCCCTATAGAGTTGTCTGTTTAGATTTCTCTTTCCCCAGAGGAGTCATCTTTGTAGATCTGTTGATTCTACTTATCTTGGGTTTGAAAGTCTACCTTCGGCGTAGTCTTTCTTTTCGGGTTCGCCTTCGGCCGTCCTCGTGTTACCCTTTGTTTGAAAGTCTACCTTCGACATAGTCTTTCTTTGAAAGTCCACCTTCGGCTTGGTCTTTCTTTTTCGAGTCCACCTTCGGCTTGGTCTCATATTTTGGGTTTGAAAGTCTACCTTCGGCATAATCTTTCTTTGAAAGTCTACCTTCGGCTTGGTCTTTCTTTTCGAGTCCACCTTCGGCTTGGTCTCGTATTTTGGGTTTGAAAGTCTACCTTCGGCATAGTCTTTCTTTGAAAGTCCACCTTCGGCTTGGTCTTTCTTTTTGAGTTCGCCTTCGGCCGTCCTCGTACCCTTTGTTTGAAAGTCTACCTTCGGCATAGTCTTTCTTTGAAAGTCCACCTTTGGCTTGGTCTTTCTTTTCGATTCCACCTTCGGCTTGGTCTCGTATTTTTAGGTTTTAAAAGTCCACCTTCGGCTTGGCTTTCTTTTCGAGTTCGCCTTTGGCCGCCCTCGTACCCTTTGTTTGAAAGTCTACCTTTGGCTTAGTCTTTCTTTGAAAGTCCACCTTCGGCTTGGTCTTTCTTTTTCGAGTCCACCTTCGGCTTGGTCTCGTATTCCCTTGTTTGAAAGTCCACCTTCGACTTGGTCTTTCTTTTCGAGTTCGTGTTCGGCCGTTCTCATATTATTTTGGGTTTGAAAGTCCACCTTCGGCTTAACCTTTCTTTTCGAGTTCGCCTTCGGCCGTCCTCGTATCCTTTGTTTGAAAGTCTACCTTCGGCTTAGTCTTTCTTTGAAAGTCCACCTTCGGCTTGGTCTCGTATTCTTTTATTTGAAAGTTCACCTTCGGCTTTGTATTTCTTTTCGAGCTCGCCTTCGGCTGTCCTCGTATTATTTTTTTGGTTAGCTCGCCTGTGGTCGATCTTGTCGTCCCAGCATAGTCCACCTTCGGCTTGGTCTTTCTTTTTTCGAGTTCGCCTTCGGTCGTCCTCGTCGTACCCTTTGTCTGAAAGTCCACCTTCGGCTTGGTCTTTCTTTTTTCGAGTTCACCTTCGGCCGTCCTTGTCTTACCCTTTGTCTGAAAGTCCACCTTCGGCTTGGTCTTTCTTTTTCGAGTTCGCCTTCGGCCGTCCTCGTATTATTTTGTTGTATGAAAGTCCACCTTCGGCTTGGTCTTTCTTTTTCGATTTCGCCTTCGACCGTCTTCGTATTATTTTGTTGTTGGAAAGTCCACCTTCGGCTTGGTCTTTCTTTTCGAGTTCACCTGCCGCCGTCCTCGTTTTCTTTTTGTTGGTTAGCCTGCCTTTGGTCGGTCTCATCTTCCCAGCATAGTCCACCTTCAGTTGGCAAACACTCTATTTTCATTATCCCCACAGGTTGCAAATTTCTAGGTTATTTTGGTATTCAATCTCCATGTATCCCGATTGTCTGGAAACCATCGCTTCCATACCCTCGGATCCAAGAAGTTTGAATAGGGGCAGCTGTAACACCTCAAAATTTGCCCTCTTGCTTTTAGCTTTATTTGGCTTATGTTTCATTTCATTCCTTGCATAATCATCTTTGCATATCATTGGTGCTTGGCATGGGTTCAAGGTATATGAGAAATCTCAAGTGGATCACATTCCCTTAACCAGTGCAAAATTAGGGTTTTTGGTGAAAAGTCAGTGCAAGTGAATTTTTGAGCCAAAGCTTGATTTCAAGGTTTTCCATATACTCTCAATTGTCCAAGGATGAAGTATTGCCCATTGGTTCATTTCAGAAGATCTTCAATTGATCAGAAAATTCAAAATCAGGAGAATTGGGGAAAAGTCAACTGTGCAGAGGAAAAAGTCAACTTTTGACTTTTTGAGGTCAAATTCATGTTCCTCATCTCAAATATATCCATTGATAAAGATTTGATCAAGAAATAGCAAGAGATTCACGAGAAATCAAAAGATATGAAATGTTGCCAAAAATAGCAATGTAGGGTTTCCATTTATGGCAAGTATTGGCAAGCTGAAGGGTCAACTTTAGGGCTTTCTTTTTCTATGTTCTAAGCTCCAAATGGAAAATTTCAAGAGGCCTAATGAAAGTTCACATTCTAAGCTTCAAAACCATAACAAGAACTCCTCCATTGGATCAAAATTGAAGGAGTTATGATTGATTAAAGTTGGAGATTTGTAAGGCATTTTAGGTCAAGCAGGCAAGTCATGGACGAGCTGGCTCGGAGTAATTTGATCAAACACCTTGTGTTCAAGCAGTTTCAATGTTCATGGCCAATTATCTCTATGATGGAGACTTCAAATGAAAAAATGTTCAACATGAGTTTTGTTCCTCTCAATCTCCTCTACAACTTTGATGTTGGGGAATTTTTCATAAGATCAACCATTTGGGAGATATGGTGAGTCAAAGTAGGGGCCTCAACCTAATTCATTCACAAGCATAAGAGCTAGGCACGACCAAGGCAAGTTGGTCAGCCAAGTCAGTTAGGACCAAACATGTTCATCATCATTTTTATGCATGTTTCAAGTCTTATTTCCTTTTGCTTCAAACACCAATTTTGTTCTCCTTCGTCTCCTCTTTCCAAAGAGCCCAAAATCTTGTCATTTCATCCATGGATTAGGGAGATATTTCTTGTCAAAATCCTTACCCTGAGTATGTGTTGTCTCTTTCCAATCCAAGAAACATGTTGTATTGTTTGTATATGTTGCTAACTCATTACAACCATGCCTACATTACCATTTCAAGCCAAACATTCTCTTGTCTTACCATGCACACTCATGCACACTTTTGCCTTATTTGTTCAAACAAAGAAAGAGAAGAAACTTAGTGGACAAGTAGCTACTGCAAACTCAATGAAACCATCATCACCTTCCATCATGATCATACCATAAGCTTCATGCTCCCTCTACACATGAACAAACCCGTGCCACATTTCACTCTCATTCTCCATTTTTCATTTTCATTTTAACTTCACTCACTTCACAACTAACCTAACCACACCTCTAAATTTTAACCATGACAGTTAGAAGTTAACCTCACATATAAAAACAAAGCTCTAACTGAATTTCAAGAAGGGATTATTCTTCACTTTCTCACAAATTTTCACACACTCTCTCTCTCTAAAATTTCTCTCTCTCGAGGCTCTGAGATCTTCATTCTCTCTGCATTCTTCTCCATCATTCTTCATCAAGAATCATCAATGGAGCAAAGGCTTTGAAGCTTAGCATTACAGTGTGATTTTCTTCATCTGTATCAATTGAATTTCAAGCATTTCCAAGCTCATTCCATAGCCTTTATTTGGCTGATTTAAAGCTCAAGCAAGCTAGGAACCTCACCTCTGGTTTTCTTTGATCCAAAGCTTCATTCTATACAGGTTTTTCTTCTCAACTTCATTGCATTCGTGTTGTGAATTTTAAGCTGATTTTGTTTGTTTTGGAGCTCAATAGGAGCAATGTGAAACTCTGGCTAGTCGATAGACACCTTAGGTGCTTAGATGAATTTTTAGGGCAAAACTTCCAGCCTTCGATTTGCTTCACTTGTGTGTTGTTTGTGAAATCTAATGGTGGATCCGTGATCTACATGGAGAGGGGAAGAGAATGATGTATGGGTTGTGTGTTTCTGGTGACATGTGAACCTGAGCATGGTGGCATCTCGCCGGAGAAGACGACCGGAATCTTCTCCGGTCACCTGAGTTCATAAACTCATGTAAACCCTAACTGAGTGCCAGTTTTAATCCTAACAGTGGATGTGTCTTGATCTAACGCTCATCATGCTGCCAACACATTAATGAGGGAGGCTCTCCCTCACGTGCTCATTTTTTGATCACTAATGATTCCACGTGTGTGCTGCATCATAACATAGCATGTGTATGCATTGTGGTTCGTTTGATTGGCTTACCTTTTGTGATCATCTCATGTGGACTGGATCTAATGGCTATGATTGAGTCAATGATTTTGACTGAGCCACATCACATGCTCTGTAGCCCCCACGCGCTTTGAGCCTTGTCATTTTTGATATACGCACCCCCAGTCCTTTAAGCCCAAACGTTTTGAACTGTCTTTTTACTTATGTTGCACCCCCTGGCATTTTTCTTTTGTTTTTTATTTCTTTTTCATACTTGTTTAATTTCCTTTTATTAAAAATACTTCTAAAACTCTAAAAATTCTGAAATAATTCATGATGCATCTTAACTCATTTATTTAATTTTTTACATTTTATTTTTCCATTTTTGGATTATTTTACTATTTTTCCATAAATTATTTTTTATTTTCACTTGTATGAGCACCCCTTCATGGTACTTGCCTCATTCTTGATTTGTTTGACCTAGTTTTGAATTGAATTTGTCCATGAGCATTGATCCATAGTTTGAATGATACATTAAGGCATCTCATACCTATTTTTGTAGATTTTTTAGGGCATTGTTGATTGATGATTGAACACTATCTTTAGGCATCATTGTTGTGTGACTTGTATGAGATTGTGAAGCATCTTTGAACATGTTTGGTAATGAATTTTGATCCATATTTTTGAGACATGTTTGTACACTATTTGCACTTCAAATTACTTGCATCTTCCAATTTTCTTGAGCTACTAACACTACTTTTGATTCATTTTAAGTGCATCAATGCATGTGTGTTTGTTGGAGGACTTATGCTAGGGTTTTGGTATGCTTTGAACATGTTTCCTTGTGATGATTGTTGAGATGTTTTGACATCATTTTCTAGGAAAATTATAAGTCATCCATCTTGCATTATAGGTCCTTCATAGTTCATCTTTACATGACTTGTGAGCACTTGTTAAAACTTGCATCTTTCTTTGAACTTGTGCATCCCTCCTTGTTTGTCTTTGACTACTTGTTTCTCCAACCTTTGTGTGACCTCAAGCTTGCCTTTAAAACTTATTTACCTACTGTATGTGGTCATTCTCATTCATTTTAATTGACTTCTAACATCATCTTGCATGTCTCCTAAGTTCATGGACTCTTGGCATTTGTTTGAACTTGTTTGCACCTAGTTTGTTTCTTTTCTTCAATGTTCACTAACATAAGACTTGTATGGACTTTGTGTGCTCATTCTTGCATCCTAAATGTCATCTCACATTCCATAAGCTACTGACTTGCATTCATTCCCAAGTATGTTCATCTTGCATCTTCATTATTTACTTGTGTTACATGTATGCATAAGTGTATCATGAATGGTGATTGTTTTCATTTCTTCTTGCTTAGTCATTTCTTAATGCTTGCATTTATGATTCACATGCCATTTTAATTACATCTCTATGCATTTTTAAATTCCATTCAATTCTGACTTTCATGTTTGTGTATGCATTTATTCATGTTTATGATTCATATGCTTTCATCTTGCATAGTTAGTGCATAACTTGCATTTGTGTGATCATTTGATGCATAGTTTGACATTGTTTGATCTCTTTAGGCATGATAACCTTATTAGGATACATTGGCATGTACCTACTGACCTTAGATGTTCCTTAACCCTTAGGACTCTTTCCTTTTGGTTTAAACCTTATTTGCTTCTTAAGTTGTCTTCTTAAAACAACTAACATTGTTTGATTTACTTTTTGTCACCTATATTCAATACTTGTGATTATTTGGTACTAACCTTTTATGTAGGGGCAGAGGTAAGACACTTGAGCATGTGGATGCTTATCCATGCTCATTCCTTCTTTCATCTCTCATCTCTTTTACTTCTATTTCTTCTATGTGTGGATTACATGATATAGTGCTTTGTGTACAACTCTCACACCCTTTGGGATCCTAGCTCATCCTTAATTTTTTATTAAGGTGAGGTAGGATAAGCATTAGGTAGTGTTATCCCTCTCTTTTCTTTAGACTTAGGTTGTTCCTAAACCTCCCCTTAGGGCCATCTTTGCATGACAACTTTAGGATAGAATCCCCTTAGTGTTTTCTTTTCCTTGAGTCTTCTCTTATCATCTCCTAATATTTCTAAAACACTTAATAAATATAAAATATATTGCGCTCGAGCCTTATGTGTAGGAAATGAAGAACGAGGGGTCTCCCCTCCTCTTCTAGAGTGTGTAGCATACATCCCATTTGGGGGCGACCATGCGACTCACTCGTTCCCGCATGGTAGACTTTGGTGCAATATGAGTTGCGAACTAACTTCAATCCACTTCTATCTAAAAAGCACAAAAGAAACTCAAACCTTTTTCATCCTTTGGGATCGTTCGATTTCAAACCTTTTTCAGAAATGGGCACGTTACTTTCGCCTCGTTGCAAACAGGCATCGACCCTAACTGCCGGACGCGAACTTAACGTCGCTCATAAAAAGAACACTAAGACCATGTTAGGTCGAACTATGACTGCTCTGATTTCCTCCTTCTGGTTAGATTGAGGATACGTAGGCACAAGACGACGATGTCTTGGCGAGCAACCTTCCTCCTTAGTTCGTGTCCGAACTACGTTGACTCTGACTTTCCATTGCACGAGGGAATACGTAGGCCTAGGACGGGGATGTCCTATCGAGTCATTTTTGTTTCTTTTCTTCCTCGTTTCTTCGTTCTTCTCCGTTCCCGTTCCTTTTCCTTTCCTGTAGCAGTGGAGCTCCAGATGACGACACCCTTTGATCGAGACAACAAGCGTGGATCCCATCGAGTATGATGGATGCGTGGGGGTGCTAATCCCTTCCCCTCGTGTAACCGACTCCCTTACCCATTTCTCTTGGTCGCGAGACCATGTTTTTTCCTTCCCTCAGGTTTACGCAATGTTTCCTTTCCCTCTCTTGGGATAAATAAACATTGCTGGCGACTCTGTTTCCGAGCCACTTTCGCGTTTGTACCTGGATGAAAATCTGGGGAGCGACACTAGGGTTCATCGTCAGCCAGAAAGGAATTGAGGTTGATCCTGACAAGTTTAAGGCCATTCAAGAAATGCCTTCTCCAAAGACTGAAAAACAAGTCAGAGGATTCCTGGGACATCTGAACTACATTTCCAGATTTATATTCCTCATGATCGCGACATGCGCACCAATCTTCAAATTACTCAAAAAGAATCAGGACTGCGTTTGGACAAAAGATTGTCAAACCGCCTTCGACAGTATAATGAATACCTGTTGAATCCATCGATTCTATCACGTCCAGTAGAGGGAAGACCGTTGATTATATACCTAACAATCTTGGAGGACTCCATGGGTTATGTGCTGGGTCAACAAGACGAAACGAAAAGGAAAGAGTCTGCCATCTACTATTTGAGCAAGAAATTCATCGACTGCGAGACTCGGTACACTATGCTTGAGAAAACTTGTTGTGCTCTGGCTTGGGTAGCCAAACGTATTTGCCAATACATGATTCGCCACACTACTTGGTTAATCTCCGAAATGGATCCAATCAAGTATGTCTTTGAAAAGCCTGCTCTCACGGGAAGGATAGCCTGTTGGCAGATGTTGTTATCAGAATACGACATAGAGTACCATGCTCAAAAAGCCGTCAAAGGAAGTATTTTAGCCAATTATTTGGCTCATCAACCGATTGACGATCAGGAATCAGTCGAATTTAACTTCCCAGACGAAGATGTCATGTATCTAAAAATGAAAGACTGCGATGAACCACTACCCAGTGAAGGGCCAGAACCAGGTTCCCAATGGGGACTAATCTTTGATGGAGTTGTCAATCATTATGTAAACGGAATTGGGGCAATCATCATAACACCTCAGGGTACCCACATTCCTTTCACTGCTCGACTTACATTCAAGTGTACAAACAACGAGGCCGAATACGAAGCTTGTATCATGGGTCTCGAAGAAGCGATCGACTTAAGTATCAAGAACTTGGATGTATATGGAGACTCAGCCCTGGCTATCAATCAAATCAAAGGAGATTGGAACACATACCAATCAGGATTGATTCCTTACAAAGACTACACGAGAAGGTTATTACCATTCTTCAACAGAGTCGAGTTTCATCATATCCCTCGTGAAGAGAATCACATGGCTGATGTATTAGCCACTATCTCTTCCATGATTAGTGTAGGTCAATGGAACGACGTACCTAAGATTGACATAATGCACCTAGAAAGGCCCACTTACATCTTCACGATTGAAGCAGTCATGGACGATAAACCTTGGTATCACGATATGAAGTGCTTCCTTCAGAAACAAGAGTACCCACTCGGGGCATCCAGAAAAGACAGAAAGACCCTGAGAAGATTGGCGAGAAGCTTCTTCCTGAGCGGTGATACACTCTATAAGAGAAACTTTGACATGGTCTTGCTCCGATGGGTAGACAGACCAGAAGCAAACATGCTGATAAAAGAAATTCACGAAGGATCCTTTGGCACTCATGTCAACGTACACACAATGGCGAGAAAAATTCTGAGAGTAGGGTACTATTGGTTGACAATGAAATCTGATTGCTACAAGTACATGAGAAGGTGTCACAAGTGTCAGATATACTCACAAAAGATCCATGTACCGCCAACACATCTCAAAGTTCTTTCTTCCCCATGGCCTTTTACCATATGGGGAATCGACATGATTGGCATGATTGAACCCAAGGCTTCAAACGGACATCGGTTCATTTTGATAGTCATTGACTACATCACCAAGTGGGTTGAAGCAGCATCATACACCAATGTAACCCGACAAGTGGTGGTCCGATTTATCAAAAACAATCTCATCTGTCGTTATGGTGTTCCAAGCCAGATCATTACTGATAATGGATCCAACTTGAACAATAAGATGATGAAAGAGTTGTGTGCTGAGTTCAAGATTGAACACCATAACTCATCTGCCTACCGACCTAAGATGAACGGAGCGGTAGAAGCAGCTAACAAGAACATCCAAAAGATTGTTCAAAAGATGGTTGTAACCTACAGAGACTGGCATGAGATGCTACCCTTTGCCCTTCACGGTTATCGCACATCTGTCCGCCCTTCAACAGGGGTAACCCCTTTCTCTCTAGTATATGGCATGGAGGCAGTTCTTCCCATAGTGTAATACCCCAAAATTTGCTCTCCCCTTTTGGCATCATAGCATGGCATTATCATTTATCATATCATATCCACCTCATTAACATTGCATTGCATTTAACATAGAAAAATGAAGCATGGCATCCTTCTTACCATCAGGGCATGTGATCAAGTGGAAGGTGGACAATCAAGGAATCATTCAAAGCACAAAAAGGTCAATCAAGTTGGCTCTAGGCAAGCCAAGAGGTCTCTCATGTCTCATACTATCTCAATTGATCTTCCACAACCTCAAGAAGGTGAGATTCAATAGGAGATTGAAGCATTACATCTTTCATTATGCAAGAGGTTCAAAAATTGAAGGAAAACCCTCAAGTGAGATAGCTCATTGATCCAAAATCATCCTCAAATGGTATATCTCATCATCCTTTAAGAAGGTACACAACATACTCTGAGGAATTTGAAATTGAAGACTGCACATTTTTCTCCTAGGAGGTGGGCACCAAAACTAGGGTTTCCCATTAAATCAGGGAATCTTTGATTTTTGGACAAAACTTGATGTCATGGTATTCTATATGTCCTTAAGTGTATGTATGTGGAAAATTGCATCTCAATTGGTTTTAGAAGTGGTTCAATTGGAAGAAAGATCAAGAATCAGAGAAATTGGGGCAAGTCAAATAATCAGGGGAAAAAGTCAACTCTTGACTTTTTGAGCCCAAAATCATGAAATTCATGTTGCATATGTCCAATGTACAAAATTTGGTCAAGAAACTCCAAAGGAATCATGAAAAAATCAAGATGTGGAAAGTTGCCATTTTTGGATGAAGTAGGGTTACTAAAAATAGCAAGTTTTGGCCATTTTGCATCAGAGTTTGAACCAAGGCCATTCAAATTTGGAGTACCAAATGAAAATTCCACTCTGCCTCAATGAAAGGCCTTGCTTTAAGCTTCAAATCCATGTGTGGAACATCTCCATTGGATAAAAAATGAGGGAGATATGATTGATCAAAGTTTGAGCAAAGTAGGTTCAAAACTAGGTCATGACCAAGATTTTCAGGTCACGCGCGCAATCATTTTAACAAACAGTTGGTGGGCCAAATGTCCACTCATTTTTCTCATGGTTAAAGACCTCAAATGAAAAACTTTTCAACATCAGAGTTGTTCCTTGTAGTGTCATCTTCAATACTCATGTTGGACAAAATTCCATTTGATCAAGTTATAGAGGCGATATATGGGGCCAAAGTCATGGTGATTATGCTGAAAATCCCATGCCAACATGCCTTGCCAGCCAACCTCACTCACACGCCCATGATGCAGTCTCACATCCTTGTGTTCTAAGTCATTTTCCATCACTTTAAAGGCATTATTTCACTTGGATTCAAACATCAAACATGTTCTATGATGCATCCTCAATCCATTGACACCAAGATGATCCATTTTCATGCATTGGTCATAAAGAAATCCATGTTCAAACATCACCATTTGCATTGATGCATTGACTGTCTTGTATAGTAATTCACACATTGTTTTTGGTTCAGTCATTCAACAAACTTTCATGATCACTTCAGTCCATTTCCTCATTAAACCAAACAATTCATGCACGTGCCTCCACCATGCTGCTTCTTACATGAGAAGGGAAATGTATGAAACTTCCACCACAAGCTACTGCTGCAAGCTGCTACACAAGCCGTGCCAATTCATCTTCTCATTACTCCCACCATAACTCCATGGGCTGCACCACACCAAAACAAAACCTCTCCAACTCGTGTCACTAACCTCCTCACTCATTCTGTTAACTCAGAACTCAGTTAACTAGCTCAGTTAACTTGAGTTCTAACTATCAACCTTATGAGTTAATTCTTAACCAGCCACATAAATAGAAATTTCACACGCATTGGAGAGGGGATTTGATTTTTCACTCTCACTTCAAGTTGCTCTCACTTTTTTCTCTCAGAATTCTCAGTGTCTCTCTCTTTTCACACGAGTCCTCCAACTTTCTGCTCCAATCTTCATCACTCATCAATCTTGCAGCAATGGTGCATTGAAGCGTGGCACTAAACTTCATCATCTCCAAACTCATCTCACTGATCTCACACGGATTCAAGCTTCTAATAAGCATTTATTTTGCTCAACTCAAGCTCTAGAATTCAAGAAGGAACCTCTGGTCTTCTTTCAACATTTGTCTCATCAAGTTCAGGTTTCATCATCTTAACTTTTCTTCTCTAATTCGAACTAATGTGAGCATATTCTTACTTGTTTGAAGTTCATTAGGAACAGTTTATATCTCTGGCTAGTGATAGGCTTATTAGAAGCATAGATTCAGTTTTAGGGCGAAACTTCTTGCATCTGATTCTCTTTGTATGATTATAATTGTTGAATTATAAGACCAGATCCTTGTTCTACATGAGTTTAGCTTTTGATTGATACGTGTATTGTGAATTTCTGGAAGAATGTGAACTTTCAGGTGGTGGCTGCTGGCCGGAGAAGATGACCGGAGGTCATCTCCGGCCGGTGATTTTGAATACTAGGGTTTGTGTGCGTTTTAATCTCGTTCGTCCATTTTTTTTGATCGTGTGACTGAGAACGTGCCAACGCATTAAAAGACATGTGCATGTCATGTGCCAAAATTCTGAAGTCACTTAAGCGTGGTGTGGTGTAGTGCATGGTAACTTGTGTGTGTCCTCACGCATGTGCATTGATTCTGTGTACTTTGACTTTAGCATGACTTTGACTTGATCCAATGGTTAATAGTGAGTCAAGTTTGTTGACTGAAGGCGCATGTTTGTTATGGTGTTTTGCGCGTGAATGGACCCAAATCAGAATATTATCCACACCCCCAATTTTGAGGCCCATGTGATTTGAACATGCTGATTTGCTATATTCATACCCCCCTCTCATATTGCATTTTATTTTTATTTTCATTTTACATACGCGTTTGATTTTCAATTTTTAAAAATACTAAAATGCATAATAAAATTCTACAAAAATTCATGTGTATTCTTAAAACATTTAGGAAATTTTATATGATTTTATTTACTGATTTTATGACCATTTTGCCCCTGTTCCATTATTTCTTTTGAATTTCCATTTGTATGCATACTTAATGTGACATATGATTTTGTGCATTTTTGTTCTTGATCATAAAAAATGATTTTGATACCTTTCTTTTTGCATTGTGGTCACAATATGTTGAGGTATGTTTGAGATTTATGATATGATTTTTAAGTCTTTTTTGGATGACTTTTGATGTGTTGCTTTGAGCATGAATGCATGAAACTTCCATGAGACTTTGACCTAATTGTTGAGTGACTTTGGTTCTGATTCATTGCTTGTGGACTTGATATGTTAATGGCATGTGTTTAAGGTGTTTTATTGGGGAAAGTCATAATTTTTGAAGCATGTTTGCTATTTGTTTGAAGCATGAAGTTTAACTTGTTCATTTTGTGAATGCATGCCTCATGTTTGGTTTGCTTGATCATGAAGGCACTTGTGCCATGAGTTGTGGTTTTGTTTGAGGATGTATAGCATGTTAATTGACTTCTGATTGTGACATTTGGGTTTCATCTTTGCATGTTTGATGTTTATCTTGCACCTTAAGTCACTTGTTTCACAAGTATGAACCACATTCACATCACTTCACCTTTTCTTCTTTGCTTCTTGTTGGATTGAGATTTTGTTTGCATGATTTGGTATACTCATTTAGGATAACATTAGGTTGTGTAAATATGAGTTACATTCTGACTTGGAAGCATCTATAGCATTCAATCTCATTTTACTTTGTTTGTCAACTTGTTTGAATTTGATTTGTTCATTATATTTTCTTACTTTACTTGTAAGTGATTGTGCTAACCATGTAGGGGTTTTGGTAAGTTTCAATTGAGTGTGGATAAGGAATCCACATTCAACTTCTATCCTTTCTCTTTTACAATTCCATGTTTTGTTAAGCACTTATGTGCTTTCTTTTAATAACTCATCACTTGCCCTTTGTGAATTACAATTCATCTTCTACTTCAGAAGTGAATTGTTTAATTCATTCTTTCTTTAGACGTTAGGTTGAAACCTCACAAACCTTAGGATCACTCCCTTAACTAATCAATTAGGATTGAGTCTTAGTCCATATAGATTTTTACCTTTATCCTCCCTTGAGTCTCTTTTCTCATCTCAAAGAAAATTCAAAACATATAATAAAGGTAGGCATTTATTGCATTTAGGCCTTTCATATAAAGAAAAGGTTATAAGGGGTCTTCTCTTATAATCTTAGAATGTATAGCATATAGCCCATCTTGGGTCAATGTGTTAAACATTTGATCTTGTATGAGGGACTTAAATGCAATACTTGTTGAAGGTGCAAATAATAAAAAACACTTCTTCATTTCTTAATCAACAAAACACTTAATAAACACAAGTATGCTAGTGTGTTTGAACCTTGACAATTGGAACTAAGTGTGGGGGTCTTCTTCACTCTTAGTGTGCTTTCTTACCCATTCCATCTTGGAATATGAGGATGTACACATTCCAATGACTAAGATTCAGATACACTATCATATGCAAACAAATGAAAAAAACTCTTAAAAGACAAAAACAAACAATAATGTCTTTCCTTCGGGAATTCTTTTCTCACCTCATTCACTCTCAACGCACGAACGCGCTTCTACTCGTTCTCTTGCAAGATGGTAACGCACTCGGACCAGCGAGCCTGCAACACCTGAGCTAGAACGTCAGCCGTTCTCTAAAAAACACAAACAATTCATCCCTAGTGAGGGGAACTACGTCGCTCTGATTCTCATGCTCCCGATGAGATACGTAGGCAGTGGGGTAGGGCCCATGCGAGCACTTTTTTTATTTTCCCTACATTTGTTTCTCTTTCTCCTTTCCTTTTTCAGTTCTTTCTCAGTATTCCTTTCTTTACACCCTTTGATCGAGACAAGCAAGCGTGGATCCCATCGGGTACGATGGACGCGTGGGGGTGCTAATACCTTCCTCTCGCGTAACCGACTCCCGAACCCATTTCTCTTGGTCGTAAGACCATGCTTTTCCTTTCTCTCAGGTTTATGCGGTGTTTCCTTTCCCTCTCATGGGATAAATACACATTGCTGGCGACTCTGTTCGGTGCCACTTTCGCGTTTGTACTTGGATGAAAATCCCGGGAGCGACGGTCCCCAGCAGAGTCGCCAGCTGTCGCTCCCGGGATTTTCATCCAAGTACAAACGCGAAAGTGGCACCGAACAGAGTCGCCAGCAATGTGTATTTATCCCATGAGAGGGAAAGGAAACACCGCATAAACCTGAGAGAAAGGAAAAGCATGGTCTTACGACCAAGAGAAATGGGTTCGGGAGTCGGTTACGCGAGAGGAAGGTATTAGCACCCCCACGCGTCCATCGTACCCGATGGGATCCACGCTTGCTTGTCTCGATCAAAGGGTGTAAAGAAAGGAATACTGAGAAAGAACTGAAAAAGGAAAGGAGAAAGAGAAACAAATGTAGGGAAAATAAAAAAAGTGCTCGCATGGGCCCTACCCCACTGCCTACGTATCTCATCGGGAGCATGAGAATCAGAGCGACGTAGTTCCCCTCACTAGGGATGAATTGTTTGTGTTTTTTAGAGAACGGCTGACGTTCTAGCTCAGGTGTTGCAGGCTCGCTGGTCCGAGTGCGTTACCATCTTGCAAGAGAACGAGTAGAAGCGCGTTCGTGCGTTGAGAGTGAATGAGGTGAGAAAAGAATTCCCGAAGGAAAGACATTATTGTTTGTTTTTGTCTTTTAAGAGTTTTTTTCATTTGTTTGCATATGATAGTGTATCTGAATCTTAGTCATTGGAATGTGTACATCCTCACATTCCAAGATGGAATGGGTAAGAAAGCACACTAAGAGTGAAGAAGACCCCCACACTTAGTTCCAATTGTCAAGGTTCAAACACACTAGCATACTTGTGTTTATTAAGTGTTTTGTTGATTAAGAAATGAAGAAGTGTTTTTTATTATTTGCACCTTCAACAAGTATTGCATTTAAGTCCCTCATACAAGATCAAATGTTTAACACATTGACCCAAGATGGGCTATATGCTATACATTCTAAGATTATAAGAGAAGACCCCTTATAACCTTTTCTTTATATGAAAGGCCTAAATGCAATAAATGCCTACCTTTATTATATGTTTTGAATTTTCTTTGAGATGAGAAAAGAGACTCAAGGGAGGATAAAGGTAAAAATCTATATGGACTAAGACTCAATCCTAATTGATTAGTTAAGGGAGTGATCCTAAGGTTTGTGAGGTTTCAACCTAACGTCTAAAGAAAGAATGAATTAAACAATTCACTTCTGAAGTAGAAGATGAATTGTAATTCACAAAGGGCAAGTGATGAGTTATTAAAAGAAAGCACATAAGTGCTTAACAAAACATGGAATTGTAAAAGAGAAAGGATAGAAGTTGAATGTGGATTCCTTATCCACACTCAATTGAAACTTACCAAAACCCCTACATGGTTAGCACAATCACTTACAAGTAAAGTAAGAAAATATAATGAACAAATCAAATTCAAACAAGTTGACAAACAAAGTAAAATGAGATTGAATGCTATAGATGCTTCCAAGTCAGAATGTAACTCATATTTACACAACCTAATGTTATCCTAAATGAGTATACCAAATCATGCAAACAAAATCTCAATCCAACAAGAAGCAAAGAAGAAAAGGTGAAGTGATGTGAATGTGGTTCATACTTGTGAAACAAGTGACTTAAGGTGCAAGATAAACATCAAACATGCAAAGATGAAACCCAAATGTCACAATCAGAAGTCAATTAACATGCTATACATCCTCAAACAAAACCACAACTCATGGCACAAGTGCCTTCATGATCAAGCAAACCAAACATGAGGCATGCATTCACAAAATGAACAAGTTAAACTTCATGCTTCAAACAAATAGCAAACATGCTTCAAAAATTATGACTTTCCCCAATAAAACACCTTAAACACATGCCATTAACATATCAAGTCCACAAGCAATGAATCAGAACCAAAGTCACTCAACAATTAGGTCAAAGTCTCATGGAAGTTTCATGCATTCATGCTCAAAGCAACACATCAAAAGTCATCCAAAAAAGACTTAAAAATCATATCATAAATCTCAAACATACCTCAACATATTGTGACCACAATGCAAAAAGAAAGGTATCAAAATCATTTTTTATGATCAAGAACAAAAATGCACAAAATCATATGTCACATTAAGTATGCATACAAATGGAAATTCAAAAGAAATAATGGAACAGGGGCAAAATGGTCATAAAATCAGTAAATAAAATCATATAAAATTTCCTAAATGTTTTAAGAATACACATGAATTTTTGTAGAATTTTATTATGCATTTTAGTATTTTTAAAAATTGAAAATCAAACGCGTATGTAAAATGAAAATAAAAATAAAATGCAATATGAGAGGGGGGTATGAATATAGCAAATCAGCATGTTCAAATCACATGGGCCTCAAAATTGGGGGTGTGGATAGTATTCTGATTTGGGTCCATTCACGCGCAAAACACCATAACAAACATGCGCCTTCAGTCAACAAACTTGACTCACTATTAACCATTGGATCAAGTCAAAGTCATGCTAAAGTCAAAGTACACAGAATCAATGCACATGCGTGAGGACACACACAAGTTACCATGCACTACACCACACCACGCTTAAGTGACTTCAGAATTTTGGCACATGACATGCACATGTCTTTTAATGCGTTGGCACGTTCTCAGTCACACGATCAAAAAAAATGGACGAACGAGATTAAAACGCACACAAACCCTAGTATTCAAAATCACCGGCCGGAGATGACCTCCGGTCATCTTCTCCGGCCAGCAGCCACCACCTGAAAGTTCACATTCTTCCAGAAATTCACAATACACGTATCAATCAAAAGCTAAACTCATGTAGAACAAGGATCTGGTCTTATAATTCAACAATTATAATCATACAAAGAGAATCAGATGCAAGAAGTTTCGCCCTAAAACTGAATCTATGCTTCTAATAAGCCTATCACTAGCCAGAGATATAAACTGTTCCTAATGAACTTCAAACAAGTAAGAATATGCTCACATTAGTTCGAATTAGAGAAGAAAAGTTAAGATGATGAAACCTGAACTTGATGAGACAAATGTTGAAAGAAGACCAGAGGTTCCTTCTTGAATTCTAGAGCTTGAGTTGAGCAAAATAAATGCTTATTAGAAGCTTGAATCCGTGTGAGATCAGTGAGATGAGTTTGGAGATGATGAAGTTTAGTGCCACGCTTCAATGCACCATTGCTGCAAGATTGATGAGTGATGAAGATTGGAGCAGAAAGTTGGAGGACTCGTGTGAAAAGAGAGAGACACTGAGAATTCTGAGAGAAAAAAGTGAGAGCAACTTGAAGTGAGAGTGAAAAATCAAATCCCCTCTCCAATGCGTGTGAAATTTCTATTTATGTGGCTGGTTAAGAATTAACTCATAAGGTTGACAGTTAGAACTCAAGTTAACTGAGCTAGTTAACTGAGTTCTGAGTTAACAGAATGAGTGAGGAGGTTAGTGACACGAGTTGGAGAGGTTTTGTTTTGGTGTGGTGCAGCCCATGGAGTTATGGTGGGAGTAATGAGAAGATGAATTGGCACGGCTTGTGTAGCAGCTTGCAGCAGTAGCTTGTGGTGGAAGTTTCATACATTTCCCTTCTCATGTAAGAAGCAGCATGGTGGAGGCACGTGCATGAATTGTTTGGTTTAATGAGGAAATGGACTGAAGTGATCATGAAAGTTTGTTGAATGACTGAACCAAAAACAATGTGTGAATTACTATACAAGACAGTCAATGCATCAATGCAAATGGTGATGTTTGAACATGGATTTCTTTATGACCAATGCATGAAAATGGATCATCTTGGTGTCAATGGATTGAGGATGCATCATAGAACATGTTTGATGTTTGAATCCAAGTGAAATAATGCCTTTAAAGTGATGGAAAATGACTTAGAACACAAGGATGTGAGACTGCATCATGGGCGTGTGAGTGAGGTTGGCTGGCAAGGCATGTTGGCATGGGATTTTCAGCATAATCACCATGACTTTGGCCCCATATATCGCCTCTATAACTTGATCAAATGGAATTTTGTCCAACATGAGTATTGAAGATGACACTACAAGGAACAACTCTGATGTTGAAAAGTTTTTCATTTGAGGTCTTTAACCATGAGAAAAATGAGTGGACATTTGGCCCACCAACTGTTTGTTAAAATGATTGCGCGCGTGACCTGAAAATCTTGGTCATGACCTAGTTTTGAACCTACTTTGCTCAAACTTTGATCAATCATATCTCCCTCATTTTTTATCCAATGGAGATGTTCCACACATGGATTTGAAGCTTAAAGCAAGGCCTTTCATTGAGGCAGAGTGGAATTTTCATTTGGTACTCCAAATTTGAATGGCCTTGGTTCAAACTCTGATGCAAAATGGCCAAAACTTGCTATTTTTAGTAACCCTACTTCATCCAAAAATGGCAACTTTCCACATCTTGATTTTTTCATGATTCCTTTGGAGTTTCTTGACCAAATTTTGTACATTGGACATATGCAACATGAATTTCATGATTTTGGGCTCAAAAAGTCAAGAGTTGACTTTTTCCCCTGATTATTTGACTTGCCCCAATTTCTCTGATTCTTGATCTTTCTTCCAATTGAACCACTTCTAAAACCAATTGAGATGCAATTTTCCACATACATACACTTAAGGACATATAGAATACCATGACATCAAGTTTTGTCCAAAAATCAAAGATTCCCTGATTTAATGGGAAACCCTAGTTTTGGTGCCCACCTCCTAGGAGAAAAATGTGCAGTCTTCAATTTCAAATTCCTCAGAGTATGTTGTGTACCTTCTTAAAGGATGATGAGATATACCATTTGAGGATGATTTTGGATCAATGAGCTATCTCACTTGAGGGTTTTCCTTCAATTTTTGAACCTCTTGCATAATGAAAGATGTAATGCTTCAATCTCCTATTGAATCTCACCTTCTTGAGGTTGTGGAAGATCAATTGAGATAGTATGAGACATGAGAGACCTCTTGGCTTGCCTAGAGCCAACTTGATTGACCTTTTTGTGCTTTGAATGATTCCTTGATTGTCCACCTTCCACTTGATCACATGCCCTGATGGTAAGAAGGATGCCATGCTTCATTTTTCTATGTTAAATGCAATGCAATGTTAATGAGGTGGATATGATATGATAAATGATAATGCCATGCTATGATGCCAAAAGGGGAGAGCAAATTTTGGGGTATTACACATAGAAGTAGAGATCCCATCAATCTGGGTATTGATGGAAGCTAAGCTAACAGAGGCTGAATGGTGTCAAAGTCGACATGACGAACTGAATCTGATCGAAGAAAAGCGAATAACGGCACTATGCCATGGTCAGTTGTATCAGCAAAGGATGAAGAAGGCATTTGACAAAAAAGGTTCTACCTCGCGTCTTCAGAAAAGGAGACCTCGTGCTCAAGAAGATACAATCATTCGTTATTGATTCCCGGGGCAAGTGGACTCCGAATTACGATGGCCCTATGTGGTCAAGAAAGCCTTCTTGGGCGGCGCCTTGAGACTTGCAACCATGGATGAAGAAGAATTTTCCTACCCCACAAATGTTGACAAAGTAAATAAATACTTTGCCTAAATAAATAAAAAAAACCGTCTCGGTGGATTGAAAACCCCAAAAGGGCGGTCCAGGAAAAAGTTAGAGACATAATCAAAAATCATCCCGATGGATTGGGAACCTCAAAGTACAATCCAGGCAAAAGTTAGGGATTCATGGCAATTAACTACGTCCAACAAAGGGGAAAATCCCCCAGCAGCAGTAATGCCATCCATCAGAAGAAATTCCAGTCAAGGTCATCTTCGACAGAAGCTCAGGATGTCCATAATTCAAAGTTGGTAGAAGGATAGCGGTCGTTATGTTTCAATTTATCCCTTTTCCCTTAAATTACCATTTTCTAACTTTGAAAATGCTCCATGGAATCACGCATTTGGTTGATTTCCATCCTATCAATAAAATTTGAGCCTTAATGCTTTTGTTTGTAAATCTTATTTGTTTTAGCTTTACAGAACGACATTTTAATATGATCAACGATTCTTGAAATAAAACAAAAATGAATTTACCTGTCAAAATTTTTCTACTTTTAAAATAAAAATGTCAATTCTTTTGACTATTGAACATTGAAAGGACATCGATCGCTACTCCAAAAGCGATTAAGTTTCAAAGTGCAGAATCAAAGTAACCCTTCTAAACTAGTGCGCCTGAATGAAAGATCAGTTGTGTCAGAGATCATGTTTCATCTGACGGACCCGGCAGAGTTCTTACCTCCTAAGCCCGACCAACGTTTTTCCCCCACAGGGATTATCTCTCCTAAGCAAGGCAGAATTGCTATTTTGGACCAAATGGTACTTCCTCGTTCCCCACAGTGGCCGAGTATCCAGTCATGTTCATCCACTAGTCTGTATGTCGTGTCAGTTTTGTCAGCATAAACATACATACATCATGCATTATTGATTTACATTCATATTCATATTGCATCACTATCACTCTAGTCGGTCTTATCCCCTAGTGATAAAAGCCCTCTCAATCAAGTTGTTAGTCCTTTACTCGTCAGGAAATGTATCGTTCGAACAATCTCTCCCCTAGTTTATTTCTGGATGGGAGACGGTCCTCGACCACTTGGATAACTTGAACCTCTGAAGAACAAGAAGGCATTCAACAAACATCACTCTTCACCATTGAAGATGATATCTTCGCTTTCCCGGATTAAGGAAAATCCCCAGAGAAAGCCTCTCGACCGAAGGCTCTCAGCAACACAATGGTTTTTCTCCCAAGAAAGTCAACGTTAATGAAGTCATCAGCACCTCAAAATTGGATTACATCACATGGCATTTTTCCGAGAAGATCTCAAAGAAAAGTATGATGTAATACCCCCAAGCAGGAAACAGTCTCTCAAGAGACTCATTTTCCCCAGTAGAGTCAACAAATGGCGTCTCCAACAGAGAAGTTTGAACACCTCTAAAATCAGACAAATGGGTTCCCCAGCAAGTCTGACATTGAAACTTTTCCCATCAAATGGCATCTCCCCAGGAAAATTCGGCGAGAAATTTGATGAAGACTACTAACAAATAACGACCCTTGTCAAGAAAGTTTATTGACAAAAGAAATTGAGACCAGTTCCTGGGATGAAGACAAAGATCGAGGGGAAGTTTATTTCAGAAACTGAGACCAGATCCTTGGCTGAAGACCAGGATTAAGGGGAAGTTTATTTTAGAAACTGAGACCAGTTCCTTGGTTGAAGACCAGGATCGAGGGGAAGTTTACTTCAGAAACTAAGACCAGTTCCTTGGCTGAAGACCAGGATCGAGGGGAAGTTTTTACCTTTTTTAAACACCATTGCTTAGCAAAAGAAGATGGATGAGAAAACTGCCATTCATAACCACCATCAAAATTTTGGGTATTCCGATATTTAATCCTCTTGCACCCCGAATGTCCGAATACCTTCGTCATTCACACCTTCGAGTCCAAGAAAATTAAATAGGGGCATCTGTCATACCCCAAATTTTGACCATAACATTTCCCATCATTGTGCAAATCATCACCACAATATGGAGATACCATCATGCCTCATCAATATCCTCAGAGATGTTTGAGCATTCACTACAACCAAAACTTAGGGTTTCAAGCCCTCTCAGAGCCTTAGACAAAGGATCAATCAAGGAATGGCATGATCTTCAACTTGTCTAAACTCTCAAACACCTATAAAGGATCAATAGGACTCCCACATCAAGAATCAAGCACAAGGTTGCAACATTCCAAGTGGATCAAGCCTCAAGATCGCCAGTGTCACCAAATTAGGGTTTTTGGTCGACCAAGGCCTCCAGATGGAAATTTTCCTCTAGGCATGAGCCAATGATTCAAAGCATGACCCAAGATACTCCAAGGGACCTAATGGACCCAATCATCAAGTCAATTTAACCTAAGGGGATGAATTTACCAAAAATCAGGAATTAGGGTTTCTTGACCTAATTCACCCCTAAGTTGACTTTTGAGACAAAACATGAGCCAAGACCTCAAGACATGATTTGAGGGTCTCCAATACACTACATTGATCAATTTGCAACAATGTATTGATCCAAGAAGCTTGATTCACAAGTTTCAATTTCATCAGGACCACAATTAGGGTTTTGAAGAAAAAGTCAACTGTGCCTTTGACTTTTGACCAAGACATGTTCTCAAACCTTGGGACATGATTCAATACACCCTATAGCACCTATGGAATATATCCATTAGGTTTGATTTAGGTCAAGGACTTGATTTCACAAAGGATCGCACAGTTTGGATTTCATCCGATAAAAAGTCAACTGTGCACAAAATCAAGTTTGAATTTTTGGAATTTTTCACAATTATGGTTCCTTGACCCTAAAACATTGTTAATATGTGATTTAAATCATCATTCATCAAGAAAAATCAAAGAAAGGGAGTTAACTTGTAAAAGGGGTAACCATAAAAAACTTAGAATTTTTCTAAGTTATGGAACAAAGTGGCTAGGGTACCAACTTCCTAGGACCATAACTTGAGATCCAAGCAACCATTTTAGGTGATCCAAAGCTGGATTTGTAGGTATTTCTACACTCTACAAAAGCTTCAACTACATCTCATTCCAATTCCTCATGGATTTTTAGTTATGGAGTGATCAAAATGGCTAAAACATGAAAATGACATTTTTCCAACACTTAGTGAAATTTTCACTAAGTCAAAATCTGCCTTACTTTTTCCAAAATATAGGGACATTTTTCACCTTGATCCAAGTCAAACCAGATCTAGGGGTGAACATCAAAGTTAAAGTATGCCATGAGGGCTTTCCAACAAGTACCAGGTAATCTCCAAATTCCATTTGAGCAAGGAGATACAACCCTTGGAACATGACATCATGACCTGGTTTTTACAAGGCAGAATTTGTGCATTTTGCTCGATTTGTCCAAATCTGATAAATCCAAGCCTTGTCATCCATTTGGACACATCTGAGGATAAAACAAGAAGGAAATGATCTGATCCCCAAGCCTCCAAAGTCCAAGAATCTACAAGTAGCCATGCCAAACCTAAAAAGGCTAAAAGATGCCAAGACTCCAATTTTGTTTCCAAGCCTTTAATGAATGCATCAAGGTGGCATGAACTGAGCCTATTCTAACTAAATTCAGTCCAAACTTATCTCTGAACCAAAGCTACAAAGTCTGTGCTCTAATCTCAAGTCAATGGCTAGTGGAGACTTGAGATTCCTTTTGCATAACATTGGCCAAAGGCCTGCTGCAGCCTCCATTCACTATTGATGCCAAAAAAAACTTGACACACTATAAATAGAGCTCAATTGTGATCAGTTTGAGTACACCAAAGCACCCAAACTGATGCTTTCCTCAAAATCCCTTTCTTTAAACCAAAATGCCTTCTTTGGCAAGGTATCTCCGAGATTTTGAGTTAGAGAGCAATTCCATCATAGCCCATGATCCAAACACCTCTAATATGATGTACCTAAGCTATCCAAACACTAACATGTGACCTGTAACACCAAAATCTCAAAGTCCACTTCCAAAACCTCAAAATATGACTTTTTTACATTTTTCAAGCCACGCCTTGATTCAGTCACTTCCAAAACCAAATAAAACCTCAAACACACTTCAAATATCATCCTTGAACTGTCCCAAATGGTTCCCCTCATCTGGAACACCATTTGAGAGAGTTGCCCTATTGGTCACTTTTGCCCTTTTTGCAAGAAAGAGCTCAAACTTGTTCTTGAGGATTCCAGCTGGTTCTAACCATTCTAAAAGCTTCTAAGGGATTAATTGAGAGTGTCCAAAGCATCAAATTACTTTTGGCACAAGGAACTTGGAAGATAGCACAAAAAGCCTCAAGAGGTAAGTGCATCATCACTTGAACTTTCTAAATTATGCATTCCTTTGAGGTCCACTGCTCATAAACATCTCATACATGTTGTATATGTAATGTTTGAACCAATTCATCATGTAATTCTTGCCTCTAACATGAGGTAGCATAGAAAATACAAACATAGGCCTATTTCAAAACCACTATCAGGTTTTAAAATAGGGACCTCATCTGAAAAAACCATGACCACCATTGGATTCCTTGGGAAATTCTAGGGCAGATGCATATAAATTTTGTCCCGATCCATGGAGAAATGAAAAAGTTAGAGGCTTCACGTAAATGGCCCAAAAGCTGGCCTTGCCTTGCCTTGCCCAGGCCTAAAACAAGGCACCCCTTATATATTTATGGGGTGGTTTTGATACACGAATGTATCACCACCCCAGTGGTTGCGCGCTCATGTGTTTGGCTTGGAGGTCCGGGGTTCGAACCCCCCTCGCCCCATACCCTTTTTTATCACTTTTTTCCATTTTTATATTTTTCATATTATTTTTATAAATGATTTGAAAAATTAATTTCTCTCTCAAATTTAATTATTTTTTATTGGTTCTTTTTGAAAAAATCACAAAAATGTTAAAATATTTTATTCCACAAAAAAATAAAATTTATATTATTTATTTAATATAGTTAATATTTTTGTAAATAAATTCATTTTTTATGGTTTTTAAACATTTCAAAAAGGAATTATCACCTTGGAAATCAAAACCAAATGAGTTTTAATTCATCTTGTGATTAAAACATCATTTTCCCAACCTCAACCAAAAATCAAAAGTTGTATATTCAAACTTATTTGGTGTTTTTTTATCATTTTAATTAATTTTCTTTGAATAATTACTTTAAAAATGATGAAATTAGGGTTTCTTTGATTTTCACCATAACAAATCCTTTTTAAACACTTTGGGCCTCTAATAGAGTGTAAGACCCAATTCCTTGTTGTACAAAAATAATTTTTGGGCCTCAGTCATTTATAAGTCCCTCTGCGATTCTCAAAATGACGGTGCGATCACTGTCTTTCATTGGGCCTTCCCTCGTGTTGTAAGTCCCATCTTTCTTTTCCAAAACCTCTTTAGGCCTCTCCTTGAGTTGTAAGACCTATCCCTTTGTACAAAAAACCTCTTTGGGCCTCAGTCGTTGTATAAGTCCCGATGCGATATTCAAAACAACGGTGCGATCACTGTTAAACCTTGGGCCTCTCGTTGAGTATAAGCCCCAACAATCTTTCCAAAAACAACTTCCATTTTGGTTTAGGTTCAAATATATGTTGTTATCAAAACTTTCTTTAATTTCCTTGAACAACTGACAATACAGCATGGAAGCTTGCTCACCTGTAAGTTTTTATCGGCTTTCTTTTACATGCTTTAATATATATAACTGTATTGTGTGAAGTTGTTCCTCTGTAAGTCTTCTTTCATATCCTTTTAAATACTTGGCATATATCAACTGTATATATACTAGTATAGTTATTTAGAGTTTCCCCGGCAACTAGGTCTAGAACTAGGTAAAGCCAGTTGGTCACTCTTGAATACAGTTAAAACTAGATCCCCATAGGATTTCCAGACACAGTCTTGCCTTCTCTTGGGCTTAAAGAATATGGAACAAAGAGAAAGGCAGTATTCTCGGTGAACCTTTTCTCAGACTGTTACTATTAGAACTTGTCAAAGAAATTCAGTTTTCCCATAGAGGATTAATTCCTGGTGAAACTTCTCTTGAATTTCTTCAAACCCTAGAACTGTTCACAAAAGGAAAGATTATTCTCGGCGAAAATTTTCTTGAACTCTTCTTAAGTTTGGACCCACAGGCTTCCTAAAAGAATCCCCGCCTCCTCTTGGGCTTTGTACAAGGACCCTTCGGCTTCTTAGAAGTTCTTATGCCTTCTCTTGGGCTTAATACAAGGACCCTAAAGACCTCTTAAAGGTATAAGACAGAGCTTAGTCATCCTTCGCTAGAGCAGTCTTTCTAGTGTCAAACATCAAACCATTTTAGGGTACTCAACCCTCACTCGCCTCCACTTGGGAATCATACAAAAGATAAAACTCTTCCACACCCGTAGACTTGGACAGTCTAAATCTCCTCTTGAGTCTCAAAGACATTCTCAAGTTCCCTACAAACATAGGAGAAACCCTAGTCATTTTAATAAATCTCTAGTAGAGTTAAAACCCACAGGTTCTAAAAAACCCAGTCTTTTTCCTAAAAAAATCCCCAAGCCAGGATCAGTTTTTCATCAGTATAACACTATCCCAAATCAGAACCTCAAGGCATCTGATATCTCAACTCTCCTGTAACCTTTAGCAAGAGTTGATTCCCCATGAGGGCCTACCTTGGGATCTCAATTATCCCCGGCAAAAAGATAGGCTCCTCTTAGGCTTTGTATAATGACCTTTCCTCAGCACAGTCAGCCTCCTCTTGGGCTTTGTACAATGATTCTCCCCAACAGAGCTAACCTTTTCAGACTCTCTTGTTAAGTCAATCACTTTTCAGACTCTCTTGTTGAGTCAATCACTTTTCAGACTCTCTTGTTGAGTCAATCACCTTTTCAGACTCTCTTGTTGAGTCAACCTTTTTTAGCCTCAATCTTGGGCTTTGTACAAGACAGATAAAACCATTCCCTTGTTAAGACAATCTTTTCCAGCCTCCCCTTAGGCTTGGCATAAAGATTTCCCCTAGTAAAAGTTAGCCTCCTCTTAGGCTTTGTATAATGATTTCTCCAGCTGGTTCAGCCACAATCCTGGGCTACGTACAGGACAGATGAAAGCGCTCTCTTGTTGAGTCAAACCCTTTTAGCCTCAATCTTGGGCTTTGTACAAGACATAAATCTTCATAACCTTTTCTTAAGCTTGGGACAAACATCTTTCCCAGCAGAGTCAATCCCTCCCAGCCTTCTTTTAGGCTTTGAGAAACAATTCCCTAAATAGAGTCAAACTCATTTCAGCCTCAATCTTGGGCTTTGCACAAGACACATAAAAACATCCTCATCCGAGTCAGTTAAATTTCCCATTTCAGCCTCAATCTTGAGCTTTGTACAAGACACATGCAAACCTCCCCGACGGAGTCAAAATCCCTTGTTAGCCTCAATCTTGGGCTTTGTACAAGACAGATAGGACACTTTCCCCGGAAAAGTCAAGCTTCTAGCCTCCTCTTAGGCTTTGTATAATGACATCCCCAAAGAGCCGAATCTCTTTCAGCCTACTCTTAGGCTTTGTATAAGGACTTCCCTAGTAGAGTCAATCAACCTCTTAGCTTCAACCTTGGGCTTTGATCAAGGCACACAAAAATCAACAATCCCCTCAGAGAAAGTCCACTCCCTCTTTAGAGATGACAAATTCTCTCTCAGTTAAAACCTTTTAGCTTCAATCTTGGGCTTTGAACAAGACACCAAAATATCTTTTTCATCCCTTAGAATAGGAGGAACTACGATTGCTCTAATTTCCCTGTTTCATTTAAACGGGAATACGTAGGCATAAGATTGCGAAGTCTTAACGAGCATACCAAACAAAAACTCTAGGTCCAGTACCTTCATACCAATCAAAACGTAGGTCCAGTACCTTACCAAAAACATCGAAAAAACCTGAACGTCAACAAAAACTCACTCTCTCCTTCATATTTCCCAAGAAACTTTCCCAACCCATTAACGAATAAACACGATCAAGTACAAAGCGAAACCTAAAGCTAACAACCTGTGGATAACCACATATAGGATGGGTAATTGGCAACTCCCCATTGTATAACCTGACCCCGGACCCCCAATCTCTTTAAAGCGCTTGTTCAGTTAAACAATCGTGTGCAAGGTTAGTTTTAGATAACTTCCCTTTCCCTTCCAGCTTCACGGGATAAATAAGAAATCAGAAAGTAGCACCCCCTCCTCATTGTGGGGAGAAACCCAAAAACCAGCGATAAGGTGGTCGCGTCACCGACAAAAATCGCTTGCTACACGGTGGCGACTCTTGCTTTATGAGTTAAGTTAATCAATAGATAAATCTCAATTTTTCCCGCTACAGCGGTTGTATTTGGAAGTCGCCGTTTGTTGGACGACGATGCTTATGAGGGCAGCTGGCAGTCTTATTTCTTCTAATAAATTTACCTTTTCTCCGAGGGCGACACCATTTTTTTCTCCAAGAAGGGGATTAGTTGTTCTGCATGTAAAATCTTCAATTTCGACCAGGATAACTCCATCCACCTCGTACGTGAGTCGATATGGAATATCCCATGTTGTGGATTGGGGGTTGTATGGTATCTCCACAGGATGTGCAATAGTTCATCTGCCCAATTTCCTTTGGATTCCATCTAGTCTCCTTTTTAATCCTTGAACAAGCACCGAGTTGGTGGCTTTTTCTGGGTTGTTGGTTTGTGGGTGTTCAACTGATGAGAAGTGTTGCTTGATTCTCAGTTCCTTCATCAAGCTTTAAAACTTCCCATGTATGAATTATGTCCCATTGTTTGTTATAATGGACTGGGGAACCCTAAATCGCGCCAATATGTTCTTCTTTAATAACTTCAAAACATTTACCGAAGTGATCTTCACTAGAGTTTCGACTTCAATCCATTTGGTAAAATAGTCCACGACTAAAATTAAGTACCTGAGCTGGCCGAGTTCTGGAGCAAATGGACTAAGGTCCATTTCCCATTGCATGAAGGGCCAGGGTGAAGCAAGAACATGTAGCTCAGTGGACAGAACGTTGAATACGTCATTGTGCCATTGGCATTGGTTGCATTTCCTGATATACTCTCGGGTGTCTTAGACCATAGTTGGCCAGAAATATCCTGACCTCGGGACTTTTTTTTGCTAAAGCAATAACTCCTAAGTGTTTCCCTGCTATCCCCTCATGTACTTCCAAGAGGGCATAACTAATATCTTCCTTTTCTAGACATCTCACTAGGAGTGGAAAGGCCTCTTTCGTATAGGGTTCCTCCCAACACCGTGTAACCACTGACCCTTTTCTTTACAAACGCGACTTCTGATGGATCCGAAGGTAGATTTCCGTGTTTAATGTACTCTTTAATATGAGTAATCCGATAAAGAGAAGTTGGCGTGCTTACCATCATTACGGTTTCCTCTACTTGATTTATGCTTGGTACTTTCTCAGTCTCCTGGATGAAGGAGTGATTGATTCTAGGACTCTGTGTACAGCTTAGTCGGGATATCACTTCGGCTTGAGTGCTTTCCTCCTAGGGAATATGGGATGTTTCAAATTCTTTGAAGTCATATAATTTTTCCTTTTCCAACTTAAGGTATTTTTAAAACAGTGGGTCTTTGGCTTGTGCTTCACTATGGATCTAAGAGATGACTAATATGGAGTCTATTTTCAATTTGAGGCATTATGCCCCTATTTCCTCGGCTAATGATATTTCTGCAATGACTGCATCATATTTTGCCTGATTATTGGTAGTCAGAAATTTGAATCACAATGAAACTTCTATCATGAGTCTCGAGTTATTTTTTAAAATGACCCGTGCCACACTCCCGTGGCAGTTAGATGACCCATCTATGTAAAGAACCCAAGTATTGTCTGACGTCGAAGGTGTTGTGGTCATCTCTGCTAAGAATTCGACGAATAGTTGAAATTTTAGTTCCTTTCTAGCTTGAAAAGAGATTTCAAATTCGGGTAATTCAATTGCCCATTTTGTTAATCTCTCGACCAGGTTGGTTGATAAAGCACTTGTCTTAATGGTAAATCTGTTTGTGCCAGGAAATATCTCTTGAGTTTTCGTGATGCAACTACCATGGTTAGGACAACTTTCTCTATCTTTTGATACCACATCTTTGCTCCAGCTAGGGCTTTTGATACAAAATATAGTAGACTTGTCCAAACATTTGTTTCTCTTATGAGGACGATGCTCATTGCTTCATCGGTAACCACCAGGTAGAGATACATTGTCTCTTCCAGGGAAAGTCTGGTGAGTACTAGCGGGGTAGCTAGGATCCTTTTCAAGGATTCGAACACATAGTCACATTCGACATTCCACTCAAACTTTGTCTTCTTCCTCAGTAACTTGTAAAAGGGTAGTGCCTGTTGGACGAATCTTGAAACGAACATGTTAAGGCGGTCAACATTCTATTTAGTTTTCTGATATCCTTCTTGGAAGTTAGAGATTTCATTTGGATAACCACTTCACACTTGTTAGGATTGACTTCAATTCCTCGTTCTATCAAATAGTAACCAAAGAATTTTCCATCCCTTACGAAGGAAGTGCATTTCTCTGGGTTATCCTCATGTTGTATTTCCTGACTCTTTTAAACACCCGGTTAAGATGGTAAGCGCAAAGGGTATCCATGGTGAAATTCATTATTATATCGTCCATCTATACTTCTAGAATTTCTCATATTTCTTCCCTGAAGGTCATGTTCATCATTCTCTGATATGTTGCTGAAATTCTGGCATAGCAGACAGCAGATGTCCTAACACATGTCAAGATATTGTTCTGCATAAGCATTTAAACTCAGAGGCATAACAGGAAACTGATACCTTGAATATCAGAACTGCAGAAACACAGATGTTACGACATCTGATCCAACATGTTTATCATGAACACTAACAGAATAATAAATCTGGAGAATGATAAAAGACACAGCAATTGTTAACCCAGTTCGGTGCAATTCACCTACATCTAGGGGATACCAATCCAGGAAGAAGACTCCACTATCTGTAGAATTAGCACAAAGCTAAACTCCCTTGTTTACAACTTTATAACCTAATATCTACCCTATGAAGACTTTATCAAAGAACATCCTCTTTGATACGAGATACCCCACCCACTTCCCTTAATCACAACCTGTGATATCTAATAGTTAATAGCTCATAACTGTATCATCCCTATTGAAAGACACCTCTTCCAATACAAAGTTCAGTCAAGCATCCTTAACTAACAAGTTAACTTGGATTTTCTTCAAAGCTTCATCCAAGAACAATACCAGATTCATTACCTACGGGTTTTTGAATCTAAACAAGTATCTATGTCTACCACACTGCATCAAATCGATACAGAGGGAGACTTACAAGAAAGCCTACGACTCTCAAAACCCTAAACCCTATTTTCTACTTTTCAAAAGTGTTACAATAGGTTCAGTTCTTTTAGCCCTAGCTCTTAGTCTTCTTTTATACGCTTCTGTACCTTGGGCTTCAATCTTCTGTTTATTAACCCCTTGATCCACTACTGTAATCATTCCTTGATTCTTGCATCAGATTTAGAACCTGCTATATTTGTCAAGTCAGTATGTCAAAACATTGTCTTCGACATCTTTTTCTGCAACATTCTTCATTAAGTTTTAACCAAAATTTAGTCAAACCCCAAGAGCTTTCAATCACCCCCTTTTGACAAATTTTGGCTAAAACTTTATTTTGGACAATAAACCCAGGGTGCTCCTAATGTCTCTTCACACTCAGTGGCGGTTATCCAATCATGTTGATGATACATTCCCCTTTTTCCATGAATCAATACTTCCTCACCTGGGGAAAAAAATTTGCTACTAGAGCAACCAAACACCAACCTGTGTAACTCATAACACAGGGCACGATTGTGTTCATAACTTTGATCACAGGACATGAAAGAAGGACTCAAAACATATGGGAAGAACCTTGTGACTTAGTCAGAATGTCAGAACATTCTGTCCAACATCCCTGCAAACCAACTGCAAGAACAGACTCAACCCTTGTAATTTTCTCCCCCTTTTTAGCCAAAAATTGACAAACATGTCCAAGACAAACCCAAACCCAACTTAAGGAAACCCACAATCGAACAAACCCAATGACAACTTAGCACAACAGAACATGAGACAAGATGACGACTAGAACACTCTTTATATACAAGAGTGTTTCTCATAGGATGTAACAAACCATTGGAAGTAACACATGTCCATTCAATGTGAACATTAAATGACATTGTGTATTTTAGAGACAAAAGAGAGCACCAGCCAACCCGTATTTGACTATTTCTTCTTTTTAACAAGGACCATTCCATGAATGCGCATTTTCCAAAACACATGTTTAGCACGCGTTCCCTAAGACACACATTCTCCACCGTCCAAAGTAAATAAGTGTACACCTAATGTTCTGACATCTTGTCAGACTTTGTTTAGTCCCTCTTGTAGCATTCATTCAAACCCTTTCAACCAGAAGACCAAGATTAACTGACCAGGATGTTAAGACATTTCTTCAAACATCTTTCAGTCAACAATGATTAACAAGATACTTGTACTACTTCTAATTTAATCCATTGATACCCAATGACAAAATCAGAATACCCTGATAAGTCACCTAGAACTTATATTAAGAGAGCAATGTCACGACATCTTGTCTAACATATCAACCTTACTTGAGGGAATCTATCATAAACTTCTTGACACCACAAACAGTCTTGATAAACAATCTGCACCACTGCAGTAATACATCTTAAGTCAAGGAGCAACTCCCCCTATCTAAGATAACTAGTGCTCCTCCAATGAACACTTAAGTAGATGAATGGAAAACATAAGACGCATCTTCATGTCTTCAAGAGCGCACCCTCTGTCCAACCTACCTGCTGAACACAATCACCAACTCCACTTATTGCTTCTTCTAACAAGAACCAATAATCACTCACACATGAACACCATCATGCTTCCCGTGAGGTCACATTAGGATCACCATCCTAAATTAACAAACTCTTGGATTAAGATCAAAGCTCCATTGATCCCCCTTTTCTTAAACCCATCTATACACCACACGAATTCCTCTTGAATTCTCATGTATAGATCTCCATGTTCATTGAGATAAAATCCAATTGATCTGGAATGATCCACATTCCTCAAAGAGATACCATACCTCTTAGTTTGTTATCTTTTTAACGATGTCAGATATCGTATACATGCTCCAGAAATCTTCAGCCCATTTTCCCCACAAACACCAAACTGATCTACTTCTAGCATGTCCCATTCACATCAGACTTCCAAGACAATCCTTTACCCGTCATTCTCCCGTATGATAAGATAAATACTTCTTAGACAAGATGTGAGTGTCAAGTTCTACACTCAGAACTTAGTATCCTACTCCAAGGATAACCAACCCAGAAAATGTTCTAACATCTGTTAGGACATTCCTCACATATCACAAACACCACACACACCATGGTTCTTGATATGCTCCACCACTGGACTTACTATCTGCAAAGTAATCCAACTGAAGATCTTCAAACAATGCTGCGCCACCAGCTTGATCAACAAGAACTCCAGATAACCAAAGAGAGAAATAAATTCTCATCCACCAAAAGAAGGTGTTCTTTCATCCTCAACCTAGAACTTCTACCACAAGCTCCAAGATGAACCAAATCCTCCTTACGTTTTCAACCAACTACCCTTCTGCCCAAGAGTAATTAGTTCCAAGCACCTTTCTGGAATGCACACTATGAAACTAACCAAATGCCACCTTTTGATTGATCTCACTCTTCTTCAGAACTCCCACAAGATACACTGATCCACCAATGAAATCTGATCTTTAAGTCACATGAACTACTTGCTCCATAGCAAGACATCTTGGATCCACCAAGCCTCTAGACATGTAATATCTTCTCAATCCACAACTCCCGCAAACTGCATGAGATAGACCTTTTTGAGGCATCCATAACTTCCATTCTCCTGTAGATCACCTTATCTTAAGCTGATGTGCCACATCACCAGCTGAGATTCTGATGTTAAGCTAGATGTCAAAACATTCTGATACGACATCCAACTGCTGAATTCAGCTCCTCCTTCTGCCACATAGAAGAACCTCATCCCTTTAACAGAACAAGAGTTCTATGCTCTCATAGACTTGATTCAACAATCAAGTTTGAGTAAACAATTTCCATCCTGCTTATCAAAGATATTCCCTTCAAGCTCACACCTTGATGAATAACTGCTTTGAAACTCCAAAGACTCCACACCTGCCACGTATGAACCTTCAGAAGATAGAGTAGTCCTAGACTACACCATAGCCATACCAAAGAATGCCACTTTCCTTAGTAGAGCAGTTTGTAGAAAGTCGGAGATAACTGTCACTTAGCCTTTACCTTCAAAATGAGCAAGATCCCATGCTCCTCAGTACCTAGATCAGAAATAAACTGATCCAAGTTGTGCCAACATCAGCACTCCATTCTGGATAGGTCTCTTTCCAGGACACCTTCCAGATAAGCATCAGATGCTTCTAGTAACAACTTGAACACACCTGCTGCACTCCAAAACTCTTAGATCAGAAATAAACTGATCCAAGAACAATCCATCAAGATTATGATGTCTTCATCTTCATCTTCGACAACATCATTTTCTAGACCAGTTTCTTGCCAGGAAACTCTCCAGAGATCACATGCTTCTATCACACCAGACTGAAGCCGATTCTTAGGTCAACACCTAAGACCAAAACAGATGCTAAAGCTCATGCATTACCCCTCCCATGATTTTGCACAAACTCTGATGATGAGATGTTCCAACATCTTGTTAAACATCAGCAATCTTGACTTTCAAGGATAATTAATTAAATACTTGTGAACTTCACAAATAACAATTGATCTTAAATCCTTGTCCAATAGTCCTTCTTCACTGTTGTATCTAAGCTCCAGCAGATCACATCATGAACACTTATCAAGTATTCAATCTTTTGCAAGTATCTTCTTTGACAACAAATGTTGAGATACCAAGGCTGCCATCCTTGACTCAAGTAACTAAGATTCTCTCTGAACGAATCCTATTTACCTCAACAATTCTAAAAACTCTAATCAGATTGGATCCACCCTTAGGATTAAGAGAGATGAATCATTTCTTGCTGTTTTGGATAGTGAAAATAAATCACCTCTACTTTCTTCAGGTTGTGTTTCATAGAAACACCTTCTAGTTAGAAGAATAACTAGAAGACTCCAGATGCACGACTGAGACGCCTTTATGAGTGGACTTGAGAGAATTCTCAAGTATCTTTGACAACCTAGCTGATCAATAATTTATCAAACTCCCAGAGCAAAAACTTGATAAACCTAAACTCAACTCCTTTCCTCTTCAACTGACTTCAAACTGCACCATGGAACCAAGCTTCCAAGTACCAAGTCACCATAACAGACATCTTCCAACAACTCTTTTCATTCCATCGCTCCCGACTTTGGAATAAAAAAATGCAGATATCTTCACATATAGAGGCCGACGATTGAGACATTCCACCATCTGTCTTCAGTAACAACTCTAGAATCCCATAATTCCAGAGCTCTTCCATCAGAAACACATGCAGCGGAACCACCAAGGAACAAATTCTGCTTGCCCTAATAAGATGTCAGAACATCTTATAAGACACCCCAACAAGAGAACTAGCCACTTCTCCTGCAGTTGTTGTAGAACCTCCTCAGCAACATGAACAACCACTGGGTTGTTACCTTCGATCCAGAACATCCATCCCATCCATTAATACCCTTGAGTATGTCTGAGTTGATTAATCTGATCTTCAAAACTCCTCCTTGTTTAAATGCCAGAAAGTATCTCCAAAAATTCTCATCCAGAAATAGACAGGATGCCAGCTCTGATACCAATTGAAATTCAGGCATAGCAGACATGAGATTTCCTAACACATGTCAAGACATTGTTCTGCATAAACATTTAAACTCAGAGGCATAACAGCAAACTGATACCTTGAATATCAGAACTGCAGAAACACAGATGTTACGACATCTGATCCAACATGTTTATCATGAACACTAAAAGAATAATTAAATCTGCAGAATGATAAAAGACACAGCAATTGTTAACCCAGTTCGGTGCAATTCACTTACATATGGGGGATACCAATCCAGGAAGAAGACTCCACTATCTGTAGAATTATCACAAAGCTAAACTCCCTCGTTTACAACTTTATATCCTAATATCTACCCTATGAAGACTTCATCAAAGAACATCCTCTTTGATACGAGATACCCCACTCACTTTCCTTAATCACAACCTGTGATATCTACAGTTAATAGCTCATAACTGTATCATCCCTATTGAAAGACACCCCTTCCAATACAAAGTTCAGTCAAGCATCCATGACTAACAAGTTAACTTGGATTTGCTTCAAAGCTTCATCCAAGAACAATACCAGATTCATTACCTACGGGTTTCTGAATCTATACAAGTACCTATGTCTACCGCACTGCATCAAATCGATATAGAGGGAGACTTACAAGAAAGCCTACGACTCTCAAAACCCTAAACCCTATTTTCTACTTTTCAAAACTGTTACAATAGGTTCAGTTCTTTTAGTCTTAGGTCTTAGTCTTCTTTTATACGCTTCTGCTGCCTTGGGCTTCAATCTTCTGTTTATTGACCCCTTGATCCACTGCTGTAATCATTCCTTGATTCTTGCACCAGATTTAGAACCTTCTATATTTGTCAAGTCAGTATGTCGGGACATTGTCTTCGACATCTTTTTCTACAACATTCTTCATTAAGTTTTAACCAAAATTTAGTCAAACCCCAGGAGCTTTCAGTTGCCCCGACGTTTTTTAGCCCAAACGACATAACATTGTACTAATAATTGGCTTACTCAGTCAAGAATGTAGTTTTTAATCGATCTGGTCCGAACATTGGTATTTGGTTGTATCTAGAGTATGCGTCCATGAAGGAAAGAAGTTGGTAACTAGTTGAATTGTCGATAAGTTGGTCGATGTTCAGGAGCGCATATGAAGCTTTCAGACATGCTCAATTGAAGTCGGTATAATCGACGCACATCCTCCATTTGCCCGATATCTTCTTGACCAGAACCATGTTAGAGAGCCATTCAGTGTACTTTGCTTCTGAGATAAACTTGGCATCTAAAAGACCTCTCATTGTGTTCTTGGTAGCCTTGGATTTTCACGAGACTATTTTCTCTATCACTGGGATACGAATCAAGAACTAGCGTCCATGTTAAATTGATGAGAACCTACTCGGGGATCTATGTTGGGCATCTCGTGCGGATAGATAACAAAGATGTCAGTATTCGCTTGGAGACATTTGATTAACATGGACCCTACTTCAGGAGAGAGTCCGAACCTGATCTTAACTGAACTGGCCAGATTATCTCATAGCTGCACGATTTCGAAATTGTCGTTTGGGGTTAGTCTGATTTCCCCTTCGCGTGTGTCGAGGTTAAGCTTGTAACTATTTTTCGATGTTGATGCTATAATGCCTTCGCGGATTACCTTCCTAATTCTCCTAGCTTCTTGTAAATTTTCCTTTACAGTGATTGGTATCCCTCTATCGTCATGATAAGTTATCTTCTAATGGACTTTAGAAGAAATTGCGTCCAATTAAACCAAGAAGGACCTCCATAGGATGCCTTTGAAGGTTCTTCTGCAATGTACCACGAGGAACGAGAGAGTTATAATTTTGTTGATCTTTTCATTATCTAGGAATCCTAACGCCGATCTATCAGTTTGTTGAACTCTTGATTCAACGTCGAGTAAGAGACAATCAGAGAATGGAAAATCATCCGACGAAGTGACGTTTCAAAATGCTTTGTTTGATGATGATTAATGAAATACCAGATTCAAAGCAGAGCCAGGTTCTTCAATCATATTCTTCAATGTTACTACTCGTGCTCGATTGGTTTATGGTAAAGCTCTTTCTTGAAATCATACACGAGTTATTCTTGACGAAACACGCGGGAACCGAAAGTCGATTCCGATAGACGACGTCACATTTCCGTTTCAGAACTAGAAATGTGAAGAGTTGCGAAATCTATGGTGGAGGAGAGCTTCTGATACGACGGAGCGGGAGTGTACCTGCAAGGTTAGTACTCCGAACCTCTAGTCAGTATGTGCATAATGAGAAAATATTCAAATTGTGTTTGAAACTTGTTAACTGAAATGAAGCCATTTCATAGATGAGAGGAATAAATGTCTCGCTATATTTCAGGCGTGAAAAGCAGAAAACGGTTGGATCAACCTTGAGCATGGATCTGGTGTAGTCAAATATACAATACTCTAGTGGTTAATAGAACATTCTAGAAGTCGATTAATGACAGACCAGTACATTTGGACCCGACACGTTCTGCCGCAGGATGGTCGGAGCAACAAAAATGTGGTCGAATCAAGGAAGATATGTTCGACCCAGAATAATACTCAACTTAATAATATCAATATCGATTAAGTTAACTGATTAATTAAATTAAACTTGCACGTTTAAAAATTATATCTTAGTAAATATAAAAATAAAAGATTCAAAAATAATATTCATAAAAAATACAAACAGGCTTAGAAGCACGATAATAACAAATATGAGTAGTTCTTATAGAAACAAAAGATACAAACAAATTAAAAAAAAAATGTTTTTTTTTTTGATAAAGTTGAATCATAACAAAGTTTTAAGTCATTTTACTGTATTTTATAAATTTTGAAAACTTAAAATGATATAATGACAATTTCATAATAAAAACAAGGGTTAATAGTCATTTATCCCAGCAATATATGCGACTTTTGATTTACCACCTTTTAAAAAAATAATTTTGGATTTCAGAGGGGTAATCCAAAATTATTTTTTTAAAGGGGAATAAATCAAAACTCGCCAATATTGCAGGAGGATAAATGACTATTAATCCTAAAAACAAAATATATATATATTTTTTTTTATATTGAAAAAAACAAAGAACTTTTGCTTTTCAGTTGACGATATTGGATTTGATCACATGCATTGACTGTTACATGAGGATACATTCAAACTTTAACGCGGTCGGTAAATCTTAGGGGCAACGGATTTTATGGAACTAAATTATATGATTTTTAAGGGCAAACTACCACAAAAAGTGCGAGTTAAACATTATTTGAAGCAGTTTAATATAAATAACTCAGGTTCTTAAAAAATTGTTACTAAACAACTTTATTTTGATCATATGAGCTTATAGATTATATCGACTATTAGCTTAAAAGTGTCTAGCCCTTATTTGATCATAAATTATCGGTTATCTATTACTTTTTCGTTAATAAAGTCAGAGTCTATGAGCTAGGTCATTTTTTCGTTAATCACGCGCGCACGATGAAATTAATCACGCATGCAATAGGTCATTTTTTGGGCATTTTCTGACACATTATGGACTGATTTGACAACTATAAAAGGGAGTTTTTGACATCTTTTCAAGGGTTTGGGAATTTTGACTAAAAGTGACGGTAAAGAGCGCCAAGAGGGCGACTTTGAGAGCATTGAAAGCCATTGGAGGTCAGTTCTTCAAGGATTTTCGTATGTCATCTTCATCTTCATCTTATTGTTCTGTATTTGATTGTATCATTATGAGTGGCTAAACTTCTCTAAGTTAGGTTTTGTTTGATGAACTTATTTTGAAACTGTTGGGACATATGTTTAATTTGTCATTGTGTGAATAATTGAAGTTATATTTCCATTTAATTTCTTATTTTGCTTAATACTTTTAATGTGAGATACTCTTTTAATCTGATTATGGCCACATAAGGAATACTGACCATTAGTCTATGCGTTGAAACTAAGGAAACTATTGTACTTACTCTGGTCGAATATGGATATGAAACCTCTATTAGTGGCATTTGAGTTAAAGTCCTATTGCATTGCCAAATTTCACTTACGCTGCTTGAATAGGGATAGGAGACCCAGAGTAGGAATTAGTGAGATATTCACCAAGGGATTCGGTATAGTGGTTTTGTTAATTCACAGTGGAAATATAATGAATTTCTCGTTCATGTAATACATTAAACGTCAACAGAGGATAAATAAGGGATTTTTTACAAAATCTGATTGACTTCGCATTATTTCAGAACAACTTTTTTCTTTCGCATTCAAAATCAAAATCCTCCATTTGTTACTTTTTATACTTGCACACCTATTTTTTTTTGTTAAATAGTAGTCCTCGTGGATTCAATATCTTTCATAACTGTGACACTATCGGTACACTTGTCGAGAAGTCATCAAGGTTTTGGCGTCGTTGCTGGGGACTGTTGATATTTTCAATAAGGCAACGCTTGTGCAACGTTGTGTTTATTTAGTTTTTTATTTTTATTTGTGTTTTTTCATAAATTGTTTAATTATAGTGCTACTGGGTTATTTCTTGTTTGTGTATGCGCAGCTCAGGATCGAAATTTACATCGTTTGATCTATAAATTGAAAGGACTGCATATGCCACCAGGAGAGCGGTTAGAGAAACGACTCAAAATCAAAGGACCCTAGTAGAAGATAACTCACTGATATCTTCGGACTCGGAAGAGGAAATTGTAAGGGCAAAGTGTCTTACACTTGATCTTTATTTTAATGATGTCAAAACATGTACTAGCTCATAGTTTGTAATTTGGACGGTATCATCTCATCATTGTCGGCATTCTTATTTTGCAATGCATAAAACAATCAATAATCATGTGTCCAAACATATAGGAAGATTCTTGCACATCTATTACATGTGTGTGACCATGGTATGAGTCTTAGGTGTGCATAAACAGTGCCTAAGTTGATGAAAACATATGCAAAAATCAATTTTTAAGAGTTTTGGTAGCTTGAGTCGGCCTAAACCAAGCTTTGGTCGACTCATGAAAAGTTGGCAATTCTTGAGTTTTCCTCGGGCTAGCGCATGCTGACCCTATAGTCGACGCATACTGTAGACATTCTTCTTTCTGCATTTTCTTCAGCTATGCGTCGATGCATGACCCTTGTAGCGGTCGACGCATGGTTCTCCAACTTGCGCAGATTTGCCACGGGTCAGCGCAGGCTGACCCTCATTAAAGTGTGGTCGACTCTTCGCTGAATGTGACTCATTTTTCTGGTCTTTCCAAAGTTCAAAATGTTGTTATTTGTGGTATTTGGTCCTAGCATCATATATATATATACCTGGTTCCCCATTTTTTACACAACAACAAGAAAAAGTGAAAGATTGACATTGAAACCTTTCTCTCATCATCTTCATCTTCATTCTTGCATTTTCTAAATAAATACACATAACCATTTTTGTTGATCTTTTGCATCATAAGGTGATAACGTCCAAACATAGAAGTGTATCTTGTTTGGGGTGAGTGTCTCAGTGGGTTTTTTCTTGAATAAAACCTCTAGGGTTTTGTCTTCCAAGATCAATTAGATTTGGAGGTTTTTGGATCAGATCTTTGTGTGCATTGAATTCAGCCGGGCGAAGGTGATCGAAGAACGGTGGGTTTTGTCGATCTAGTAGCATCAACCGGAGGATTGAAGATCGGTGTGAAGGTGATTGAAGACCGGTGTGTTCTTTCAATCAACTAACGGTAAACGGAGGTTCATCCAACAAGTTCAAGGCAATTGATTCGACTCGAATCAAGGGAAGAAAAGACATAGTATCAGCATCAACAGAGTTTCTTGAGTGTGTGATAGATAAGCCTTCTCTTGTAAAAACAATTTGCAAACACGATTATAGATATCTCAATTCTAGATTTAGAATTGGGGGCAGATGTACCCGAAGCGAGGACGAAAAGGGAACTGCCTAAACAAACTTGGTGTCGTTTCTCTTTCCCTATCTCATTTAATTTTGGAACTGTTTACGCTTGTAATTGTTCAATTGATCGATAAAAATTCTGGTATAGTATAGTGCAGAAAAACTGATTTGAAAAACATTGCACAATCGTTTTGGATTGTGCTTAGTGAAAATTTTGCACTAACTAAAATAGAAGGTTTAGCTTGGAGTGTTTCACACTCCAAGTGCTCGATTAATTGAACGCTTACAAGGTGTTTGATATATTGTCTAATTGGCTTTATTTTTTATTGTTTATTGGAGATTGCACAACATTGAGTGTTGTTGGTAAATTGATTAATAGTTAAGTTGTGATTCAATTTTTCTCATCGAGCCTTTCGTTCCATTTGGCTTACGTATATCCGATTCTCTCAGTAACCGGTTCATTTAGACGAATTATCCTCGACCGCTTCCGCAACAATTTTTAAAATTAAATTTAAGCGCCGACTCACAATTAAAAAGTAGTGATCTATTCAACCCCCCCCCCCCCTTCTTCTAGATCAATTACCATCGTCTAATAAGTGGTATCAGGAGCACCGGATTATCTAGTGCTTCAAGTATAACTTTTTAGAAAATGGCAAACGAACCGAAAAGGGCTTACAATAGAGCACCAATTTTTAACAGTGAGAACTATAGTTACTGGAAGGATTGTATGCGTGTACATATCAATTCTATTGATAGGAAGGTATGGAGCGTTATACAAAACGGTCCAATGGAAATAACCATGACCGATGCGAATAACGTGGTAGTACCTAAGCCTGAAGCACAATGGAATTAAGAAGACGAGAAAAAGTACAACTACGATTGGAAGACTAGAAATATTCTGATCTCCTCATTGGGAGTTGATGAGTATTATAGAGTTTCACATTGTACGAGTGCTAAAGCTATGTAGGACGCGTTACAAGTTGACCATGAGGAAACTAATGACGTCAAGCTATCTAGAATCAATACCTTGCCTCAAGAGTTCGACCACTTTCACATGAAGCAAGGGGAAACTATTGTCGACATGCAAAAGAGGTTCACTCATTTAATCAATAGACTTAACTCACTTGGTAGACCAATTTCCAATGACGTTTTTACTAATAAAATCTTGAGGTGTCTTACTAGGGATTGGCAACCAAAGGTGACCGCCATAAAAGAAGCCAACGACCTAATGACGTTAGATATCACAACTTTATTTGGGAAGCTCGAGGAACATGAGCAAATGCTCGTTAGCCTAGACGAACTTGAGAAAAGAGAGAAGAAGGAAAAGAACAAGACCAAAGATGGGGAAAAGAAGTCAATAGCTCTAAAGACTTCTAGTTCAAAGTCCTCCGCAAATGAGCTAAGTGAGAATGAATCTAGTGATGATGAGCAAGAGGATTCGAATGAATACATGTGATTATTTGTGAAGCGATACAATCGCTTTATAAAGAAAAATGGTATTCAACATTCAGAGAAAAACCTCGTCAACTTTAGAAAACAATCAAGGTCTTCCAAGAATGAAGACAAAAAGAGTATAGAAACTAAGGGTCATGCTATAACTGTGGAAAAGTCGGCTACTATAAGCCGGATTGTCCATTTTTGAAGAAGGACAAAGGTAAGGATAAATGTCGTCAAGGGAAGAAACAAGGTAAACCTAGAAGAGCCTATATCGCTTGGGAAAGCGATAGTGAATCGTCTAATGATGAAAGTTCAAGTGACGAATGAGAGTCTGTCAATCTTTGCATTTTTGCTCACCAAAGGAAAAAGAACAAAAAGGTAAGACATTCTAAGTACGATAACTCTAATTTAATGTCTTATTTTGAATTACAACATGTTTTTGATACTCTACACCATGAGGCCAAGGAAGCCTTTAAACGGTTAGCTTCAAATAAACAAATATTTTCTCATTTCGAGCAAAAGATCTCCGATTCCGAAAAGGAATTAGAGGCTCTCAAAAAGTCTATGGTGGAAGTAACAAAAGTAGATGTTGAGGAAGACAAGAGTAAATGGTTAAATTTTGATTGTGATACTTGTCATATTTGGCAAAAAGAGGTTAGAACTCTAAAGGCCAAACTTGACAAGGCTCTAGAACCAAAAATGACTTTTGCTATTGATAGATCACATTTTAAGAAAAGCATGATTAATCCATATCAAAAATACACTTATGTGATTAGAGATCAACCTAGCAAAAGTGATTCTCATGTTAACCTTACTTGCTTGTATTGTTACAAAAGGGGTCATACCATTGCAAAATGTCGCTTTAGGAGGTTTTTAGTTCCTAAAGGTGTTTATCAATGGTTGCCCAAATGCAATCCTGTTTTCATTCACAACCAAAGACCCAATAAGAATTGGGTACCTATTTCCCTTGATTGATTATGTAGGTACAACGTCTTGAGACCACGGAAAGAAGATGGGTTCTTGATAGTGGCTGCTCAAGACATTTGACGGGAGACGTATCTCTTTTCATCGACTTTGTGGTGAAGAAAAAGGGATTTGTTACCTACGAAGACAACAATAAAGGGTCAATACTTGGCAAAGGTAGTGTAGGTAATCCCTCATCTACTACTATCTCAGATGCGCTTCTTGTTGAGGGTCTTAAACACAACCTCTTAAGCATTAGTCAATTATATGACAATGATTATAAAGTATCTTTTTCAAAGGATTGTTGCATAATTGAAAATAGTGATAAAAAGGATGTGTTTAAAGGCCTGAGGGTCAATAACGTCTATATGCTAGACTTGAATGAGGTATCGTTGAGTAGCGACAAGTGTCTAGTCACCCATGAGTGAAGATTCATGGTTATGACATAGACGGTTGGCGCATGTTGTAGCACCTCAAAATTTGCCCTCTTGCTTTTAGCTTTTACTGGTTTATGCTGCATTGCATTTTGGCATAATCATCGTATGAATTTCATTGGTTCTTTGGCATGGGATCAAGGTGTCTAAGTCAAATCCAAGGAGCCTGGAGCCCTTAGAGGTCTTAATGGGTCATCACGTCATCATATGATCAAGCTTGACAAGAGAATGTAGGGAATCACATCACCCTAATCAGTGCAAAACTAGAGTTTTGGAATTCTTGAGTGGAATGCCCCAATGGACAAGATCTTTGAGCTTTTATCCCCTCCAGATGTCATATCTCATCTTTGTTAGACAGGATATACATCATATTCAGAGGAATTTGGATTTGGAGGATGTGTTATTTTCTCCTAGACTAAGGGTTTGAAACTAGGGTTTGCCATGAATGCAGTTTATTTATGATTTCTTGGGCAAGACTTGATCTCATGGTATTTTGCATGTCCTCAAGGGTCTAGAGATGGAAGATTTCTCATTAATTCATTTCAGAAGAGGTTCAATTGGTCAATTTATTGAGAATCAGGCAATTTGGGGAAAAGTCAACTGGGCAGAGGAAAAAGTCAACTCCTGACTTTTCAAGGTCAAGTTCATGAAATTCAAATTACATATGTTCATTAGAAAAAATTTGATCAAGAGATGATGGAGGAATCATAAAAAATAAAGAAATGTACAAAGTTTCCATTTTTAGAAACTTAGGGTTTCCAAAAATGGCAAGTTTGGACCATTTTGCACCACACTTTGAGGCTTGCTTTCTTCATGATGAAATCTCCAAACTTCAGGCCCAAGTTGAGCCAATTGAATATCACACTCTAAGCTTCAAATCCATATAAATAACTCTTCCATCGGATCAAAATTGACGGAGTTATGATCAATCAAAGTTTGGTAAAATCAAGGCAAATCTCAAGTCATGGCAAGGCAAATGTCAACCCAATTTTCTCCATCAAGAATGCTTCAAATAAAAAATTATTGAACATCAAAGTTGTTCATCTCCATTCCCTCTTCAACTTTGATGTTGGACATTTTTTCATTTGAACACGTTATGAAGGTCATACGAGGGCTCGAACATGGTGGTTTCATGCTGAAAGTTCACAAGTCATAAGGCCTCGCTTGCAGCCCAAGTCAAACACCCATACACCAGTTGTGGTTACTTGTTTTCCAAGCAACCGAGTTGATCCTAACTAACCGAGTTAACTAACTTGACTCGGTGAGTTGAGTCTAACTAACTCCGACCCTAGCTCCAAACCCAAACCTCATTCCAAACCTCTCATACTCCAAACCTAAAATCTATTTAAGAGATGCTTCACTCATTTTCAAGGACCTTCAACCATTTTCTCAAATTTCTCAAATTTCACTCTCATTTCTCTCTTCACTTTGCTACAACTTCTACTTCTCTCTTCCAAAACCACACACAAAAGCTCTTATTTCTTGAAGAATAATCACTTTTTACATTGAGAAGTGATTAATTCTTGAGCTAAACTTCATCTCTCAATTTGCATTGGTTGCATTTTCTGGAATTTCAGCTTGTTCTTCTTCAATCCAAAGGTCTCTCACCATTTATTTTGGTGCAAGTTGGATTTTGGGTGGATTTTTGCGATTTTTGCTCGGTTTCGACGCGTTTCGGCTATTGATTGAAGAATCTCTGGTTTTCTTTCATTTTTTGCACCAAGATTACTTTGCAATAATTACCAAAACAAGTCTCCGCTTTGTAGGTTGGTTTTCCGTAAGTCTCCACTTGTTTTAGCTTATTCGCAACTTATTCGATGTAGATCTTTGTGGATTTTCGATTTGGATTCATATGCTTGAATATGATTCTTGATGTGGTTGTTAATTGAATCCAATTGATGTTTGTTGAAGGTAATTCAATGTAATTTCGTGCCTAATTGATTACGCGTTCATTTGGAAGTTTGAATAAGTGATTTGCTGTTGAAAAGTGCTTTTGGAACTGGTTTGTTTGGCTACTGTCCTAGAGTAACCGGTTAACACAAAAACAGTGTAATTATTTTAACCGGTAAACATGTGTATTTTTTGCATATTTTGGCTGATTTTGAACTATTAACCGATTACTCACCGTTTGTTAACTGGTTAACACTGCTGCAGAATGTGATTTTCTTGCATTTTCTTGCTTGTTTGACATCCTTAACATGTTTAAACTTTATAGATCAATGCATTGATGATTGGTGGATTATTTTTGAGCTATTTTAACTCACACCACAGTACGAACTTGATTTTACGACACGCGTGCCTTTGTTTTTCATCATTGAACATAATGTTTTCATTGTAGATTAATTGATGTGATGAACACATGATGCACACACTTTGAGCTTACTAATTGCTAATTGATGTTATGTTGCTAGAATTACTATGCGCATGTTCGTTTGCTTTCCATTTCAAGAGATGTATACTTGTTTTTGACTTGCTCATATTCTTGACAATGTGTATTCTTTTGTAATGTGCATTATAACATGTTTGATTTCGAGGATTGTTCACCATGATTTGTAATGTGATTGTGATCGTGTTTGTTTGATGAATGTGCAAGGCTAGATGCATGATAATGGTTGTTCATGATTGAAATTGTTTGTTAATGCATGCTGTCTCTAATCTTCTACTGCTGCCTGGACACATATATGTTGTAGTATGTACTGCCAAATGCTTGTTACACCCATTTTGTATGCTGAACATGAGCTGTTGTTTGCTGTTTGGTATATGAAGCTGAATTTACTGCTGTTATGTTGCATGTGGGCTGTAATAGCTGTTGTTTTCATTATTTCCTTCCATTTTCTTGTTTGACCAAGTTCTTTTACTTAGGATTTCTTGTAAATAGTTTTTGAACTAACTTTTTCATGTAGGTGCTAAGGGTAAGTAAGTGTGTGGATATGATTCCACATACACTTCTTTCTTCTATCTTTTCTTATTTCTTTTAATCATTCAACTTGTGATCATGATTATCATTTATATGCTTTCCTTGAATAAATTCTTTCTTCTCCCTTTTGAGTTACAACCCATCTTCTACTTTAGAAGTGAGTTGTTTAATTCACTCTTCTTCTCCCTTCTCTTAGGATTAGGTTTTTTAAACCACATCAACCATAGGAACATCTATGTATGACAACTTTAGGGTTTGAGTCTTAGTCTCCCTCGTTAGATTTCACCTTTTGCTTCCCCTTTTGAGTCTCTCTTCTTCTTACTTCAAAATAAAGAGTAAAAAGACATGTAATAATAGACTAATGCATATTGCACGTGAGCCTTGTATGTGGGAAATAGAAGGAGGGGAGTTTCTTTCCACCTTTCTATAGTGTTTAGCATACGTCCTATTAGGACGACCATGCGACGCATTCGAACCTATATCATAGACTTGAATGCAATACGTGTTACAAAACACAAAAAATAATCAAAACACTTCTTCTTAAAAGACAAAAACAAACAATAACATCTTTTCTTCTGGAATTCTCTTCTCATCTCACTCACTCTCGACGTACGAACGTGCTTCTCCTCGTTCTCTTGCAAGATGGTAACATACTCGGTTTAGTGAGCCTGCAACACCTGAGCTAGAATGTTAGCCGTTCCCTAAAAAACACAAACAGTTTTCCCTAGGTGAGGGGAACTACGTCACTCTGATTCTCATGTTACCGATGAGATACATAGGCAGTGGGGTAGGGCCCATTCGAGCACTTCTCTCATTTTCCCTACATTTTTTTTTCGTTCTATTTCCATCCCTTTTCCAGCTCTCCAGTTAGCAGCTCTTTTTCCAGTATCTTTTCTATCACCCTTTGATCGAACCCGCAAGCGTGGATCCCATCGGGTACGATGGACGTGTTGGGTGCTAACACCTTCCCTTCGCGTAACTGACACCCGAACCCAGATCTCTTGGTCGCAAGACCATGCTTTTCCTTTCCCCCAGGTTTATGCAGTGTTTCCTTTCCCTCTCTTGGGATAAATACACATTGCTGGCAACTCTGTTTCGTGCCACTTTCGCGTTTGTACTTGGATGAAAATCCCGGGAGCGACAGCTGGCGACTCTGCTGGGGATCGAACCTAGAATCTCTGGTTCCCTAAGCGAGTCAATCCTAGCGCTTGTCTGTTTTGTTTCATTGGGTGTTTACTGTTTTACTATTTTACTGTATTGCTGTTTACCATATTATTGCTTTACTGTATTACTTCTTTACTGTACATTACTGTATTTACGTATTCACTGCATTACATATCATTATTCTGCTGGACTGTGCTGTTATTTTCTATTTGGCGGGCGGGGTGTTCTGAGAGATAAGCCCACTACCCAGGCTTGAGTACACACATAGGTATTAGAGTGGATAGTCATGACGCTTGCGTGGTGGTGACCACGTATTGTTGTTCATGAGACCCACAACCAGACGAGGTTCTATCAGGAGCTATCTGCTACTGTATGTTTATACAGGCCAGTAGTTATTCTCTTGAGGAATTGTCGACTCTGGTGACCATTCCCGAGGACTCAGTTGCAGCACTCCTCCCGAGTTATGATAATGGCAGACCAGAAATGGCAAACCCATTACATATTCTCGATCCGAGGACCCAATGCTGGGAACTCGCTGTAGGATGTCCTTTTTAAAAGTGAATCAGTGGAGGCACTCCTCGATTGGCGATAGTATTGTACCCCGAGGGATGAATGTACTATTGCTTCTCGACCTCAGTGCCAGAAACTGAGGACCTTTCGGTTTGGAAAATCAGTTGAGGCCTCCTCGATTGATGATGATGCCAAACCATAAATGGTGAACGTATCATCATTTCTCGACCTGAGAGCCTGGGATACTAAGGATCCTAGTACCCACATGTGAGAGGGGCGGGTTGTTTACAGGTTTGCAGGTAACCTTGACTTTCATCCTACCTGGTATTCTGGTTCTCTTATCAGTGTAAACTTATCAGCCTGGCATTCTGGTATTCTGATTACGCCGATATGCTGGTTATTCTGGTATTCTGGTTATTCAGATATTCTGGTATTCGGGTATTCTCTTCAGAGCAGACCTTTGAACCTATCCATTCGGCAGCACAGCAGTATTGATCATTGTGGAAGCCTTGATCCCATGTCTGTTGCATCTGCATCATCATTTTCGCATACATGTTCTTGTATTTCCAATGGATATTAACTTTGAGACTTGCTACTGAGCATTTCCATCTATTTCTTGTGGTTCGTCTGTGAAACAAATTTTGAATCAAAGCATAATGATTCCTTGGAAATATTCGAACATGGCATTCTGCATTGCATTCTCATACTCATTTACATAACAGGGGTTCCGGAGCGGATTTCTCATTCTGAATTGGTATTATCTCCAGGACAGCCAGCTTGACCCGCCACCACTTCTTAACCTATGAAAATCGGAGGATAACTATGGATCAATTCCGTGCAGAAATGACTGAAATGAAGATTCAGATGAGGCAGTTTATGGGGAACATGCAAGCTCTGATTCAAGACCAGAAAGTGCTGAAGGAGGAGGTCAACCAATTGAAGACTCAGATGAATCTGGTTATGGAAGTCGTGAGAGGTGTGATAAGCAAAGACAATACTCCCATGCCTGAAGCTGCGGCTGGAATTGCCTCTCCTCCATTATTTAAGGGATCTCTCCCAAAGGGTGAGCATATTGCCACTGTGACCGTCCCGGGTGTATCTCAACAGCAAAATCGTGCTCCACGCCAGCAGCAATTTACGCCTAAGTAGAATAGGCATTTTGAGACTCCACCAGTGCCATATTCTCAGCTATTCCAGCATCTCCTTCAGTTGCAACTAGTACAAAAAAGGACTTTGGCTCCTCTCTCTGGTACTCCCCTACCGGGTTATGACGCAAGAGTCCATTGTGACTTCCACTCTGGTGCACCGGGGCATAATGTGGAAAATTGTAAGGCCTTTCAGTATGTCGTACAGGATCTGGTCGATTCGAGGGAAATTGAATTCACGCCGGGCGGCGTAAGCATACAAGGTGGTCCTACTCTAGCTGTTGAAAAAGAAGTGGATATCTCTGTTACCTCTCCTGAAGCTGCTTCAAGTCAGGGGCATTTCTTGCAATCCTTGAACTTAGAATCCCCACGTCCGCAACTACTGCCTACTCCTCGATTAAGTCTGAGGGGCAAAGCGTCTGAGCCAGAGGAACACGCGAATCAGAATCAACAGCGGAATAGTTCCCAAGAGGGTCGGCAGAAGCCAAGAAACAAACAGTTTGTTGTACCACCAAAGCTGTATGGTCAGATATTGCCAGAGTTGGTTAAAAAAGGTTTGATTTTGCCAAGGAAACCAGATTCGATCATTCCTCCATATCCACCAGGGTTTATTGCCAATGCTCGATGTGGATACCATGCTGGGGCACGCGGGAATTCAACTGAGGATTGTAAGGCGCTCCCACACGAAGTGCAAGAGCTGATTGATGCAGGGGTCATTACTTTCACTGCAGATGGTATGCATTTCAACTGAAGCTTCCCAAGTGGGCACTTGGGACTGCAGGGATGTTATCTGAAGCAATAAGTCCAGACAGAGTCAAGCCTCCTCAACAATGGCAATCTTCGAATTCTTTACTGCAGTTCATATGTAGCTTTCATTTGTTTGTTTAAATAGTGTTTGCATGAAAAAACTAGTTTGTATTTTGAATGTTGATTTTAATGCAATGAATGTGTTGTTCTTGAAATATTTTACTTTTATGCACTCATATAATGTTTATATGCACTGCAATACCAATTTTCTTGCCTAAACTCTTGAGGGAGGATGATGAGGGGAAAACGCAAAATCTTTGGTTGTGTGCTTTCGGATAAAACCCTATTGAGGATGTACAGGCATTGTTTCAAATCCTCAAACACTGGAGATGTAAGGGAGATAGACCCTCGTTAACCCCTTTGAGCCTTGAAGTAGGAGTTTCTTTCGCACGAAAAAACCCTCACACTTAACCCAGGGGCAGGGTAGGCGTCAGTTAGTTGGACCGAGCGTTCAAATTTCAAGAGAAGTGTGCATCTGAGGATCCATTACCTTTTTTTCCTCACATATCAGGAGGCCAAGAGATGTGAAACCACAATGGTTATCCATCAACAATCAAGGAGTGAGGCAGTCATAACCCTTTCAAACAAGTCAGACAAAACAATGTCACACGAGTTGTTAAAAAAAAAAAGAGAAAAAGGAAAAAAGCACGCTAAGTCGAAACTTGAAAACAAGCGACTTAGGCAAAAGTCAGGGCATCCCGCTGGACTTTAAAATCTAAAGATTCAAAATAATCAGTCCAGGCAAAATCAGGGATCAAAAGAATTAAAAGCGAAAAGTGGAAAAGGTTTACAAAAGAAAAATCCTCAAATAAGAACAAAGTCGTGTGGCTACAGACACAAAAGACACAAAGGGGTGACTGTTGCTCCAAAACCTCATTAGGTGTCAAACCATCAGTGTATGGATTCCCTAAAGATCATGAAACCTTTTGAGAGATGAGCACTTGTGTCAGATTAGCTGAACGTAGGACTGGAGAACATCACGAAGAGTGGGTGGGCACCGATAAATTTTGAGCCTTAAATCCTTTTTTCTCAAAACCGTGAACCAAGCCACGTTACAACCCTTAAAAGTCCTAATTGAAACAGGGTGTATTCCGAAAGCGTACTTCAGCGAGATAGCGTTCCTGACTCCTATGGGTTATGCTAATGAGATTTTTGTTGGTATTGCATGTGCGTATTGTTTTCCATTCAAAAACCAATGTCGCATCCCAGCTAGTGATTCGTTCACAAAGCTTGGCGACACATTTTCAATAAAACTTCAGGTTAACACGTGTGTTGCATTAGAATTGTCATTCTCATATTAAACATTTTCTGCTTGCATGCGTTTGAAATCAAAGAAGCCTACATGATGAACATCAGTTGAGAAGCTCGATCACGCCAAGTTGAGATGGTGAAAACTCTGAAGGACAGTCAAGTCAAGGGGTATGTGGCCAAGAGACTATGCGCAGCCTAAAGGTTCCCGATAAATGATGATAAGAAGCAGCCAAATTGGGGAAATTTCGTCGAGATTCAATAAATCTCTCCACAAGCGTTTAATATGGGGCAATCAGGTCGATTTGACAAATCTCTGTAAGATCAGTCAGGGGCAAAGTTTCTTCAAGACTCGGGGTAGGCCACCCCTAAAGCATGAGAAGTTGTCCACGCCTGAAGACAGTTAATTGAAAACACCTCTTCAAAATTCAGAGTACTAAGGCAGAGTATTTTCAAGTCATGAAAAATCCTTTCGAGGTAATTTACTGCATGGATTATGAAGTCTGGGGCAGTTGCGTCGAGATCTGATAAGTCTCTCCAAGAGTTGGAAGACCCTGGGGCAGTGTGAATGCCCGGTCTTCTATAAAATCCTCTTGAGATGATTTCTTCCTTTAGACCTGGTGGTCTGGGGCAAATGGAGAGGTCAAAAGGCCGTTTATGAACATAGAGACGGTTCAGGTTACCATATGGCTGCAGGGTAACAAACTTGTTTTCCCCAGTAGAGTTTCTCTCCCCAGCACTGAAAGTTCATCATCCTCAGCAGAGATTATTCTCCCCATCAAGAGTACGGAGGATTGTGTTTCCCAGCCAAAGTCATGGTTGGTTTATTATTCCCCAACAAGCAGTTTGAAGTGGATTGCTTCGAGGTGAATGTGGCCGTATCTCCCACGGGAGAGGTGTTGGATGTCTTGTGAAAAGACTTTATTTTCCCCACAGAGTCTGGTACTCACTTTCCTCAGCAGGTCAGGAAGTGTATTTCCGTCAGCAACGACATGCTCTAACCCCCAGCAGGGTAAATAAAACTTTTCTCCCCAGCAGGGTTATTCTCCCTAGCATTGAGGTTTCATCATCCTCATCAGACTGTCACTCTCCCCAGTCAGAGTACAAAAGATTGTTCCTCAGCCAGCATCTAAAGTGGATTGCTTTAGGGTGGATGTTGTTTTGTCACCACAGGAGATTTGTGGAGCATATTCCCGAGACAAAGATGTTGTCTTCCCCACAGAGTATTGGTGTCTACTCCCCTCGGCCAATCAGGAAACGTGTTTTCACTAGCAACAGCAGGATAAGGGCGAAGTCCTTTCCCCAGCAGCAGGTTAAGTTCAATGGTGTCCCCAGCGGGTCTAGTATTGGTGATTTGTCTCCCCAAGCAGAGTTTGGTGGTAATTCTCGCAGCGGTTTGTTCAACGATGGTTGATATCCCTAGCAGGTTTTAAGTCCAAGTGATATTTGGCACTCTTCTGATTCAGGTCTTGGTTTCCTTTTTCAAAGAGTTGTGTATAATCCCCAGTAGGGTGGATGTTCTTTTGGGATTTCATCTCCAGCAGAGTTTGTGATCAGGAAGTCATTCAGTGAAATCTTCCTCAGCAGGATCTTTTAATTCAGAGGACAATTTAGTTTGTCATCCCCGGTGGAGCTGCCTTTGTCTTCAGCATTTATTTTGCTTAGACGTTTCTTTTGCATTGCATAAGCATCTATGCATGGCATCCTCCCAAACGCGTAGCATTTCCATTTCGTATGGAGCATTACGCCATAGAAAAATTCAAACATATGCATTCGAAGCATAAGCCAGGTTTGAGTTCTCGTTTGCCAGGAGTTTCCCCGACAGGAAGAATGGCATAATTCAGGAGACTTTCTTTGTCAGTTCTCTTTCTCAGCAGAGATGGTATAATTCTGGATATTTTGTTTACCAGTTCTCTTTCTCAGCAGAGATGGTATAATTCCGAATATTTTGTTTTCCAGTTCTCTTTCTCAGCAGAGATGGTATAATTCTGGATATTTGGTTTGCCAGTTCTCTTTCTCAGCAGAGATGGTATAATTCAGAAGATTTTCTTTGCCAGTTCTCTTTCTCAGCAGAGATGGCATAATTCGAATAGTTTGTTTGCCAGTTCTCTTCCTCAGCAGAGATGGCATAACTCAGGAGATTTTGGTTTATCCTTGGTGAGATCGCCGAGGAATGTCTTCATCCTACCTGTGCTCCCCGAGAGAGTCTTTTATTTAGACTTCTCCTTTCCCCAGCGGAATTATCTTATCTGTGGGTTGTAAGTCCGTCAATTTTACCTCTCACCCTTTCGGTTCACGATCGTATCTTTGCTAGGAGTTTGCCTTTGATTGGCCAGTCTTTTTCGAAAGCCAGTTCTCATCTGGTAGTCAGTTCTCGTCTGACTTATTTTGTGAAATCCAGTTCTCGTCTGGTAGTCAGTTCTCGTCTGACTTATTTCGTGAAATCCCGTTCTCGCTAGGTAGTCAGTTCTCGTCTGACTTATTTCGTGAAACCCCGTTCTTGCCGGGTAGTCAGTTCTCGTCTGACTTATTTGGTGAAATCTAGTTCTCGTCTGGTAGTCAGTTCTCGTCTGACTTATTTGGTGAAATCCAGTTCTCGTCTGGTAGTCAGTTCTCGTCTGACTTATTCCGTGAAATCCAGTTCTCGTCTGGTAGCCAGTTCTCATTTGACTTATTTGGTGAAATCCAGTTCTCGTCTGGTAGTCAGTTCTCGTCTAACTTATTCCATGAAATCCAGTTCTCGCCTGGTAGTCAGTTCTCGTCTGACTTATTTCGTGAAACCCAGTTCTCTTTCTCAGCAGAGATGGCATAACTCAGAAGAGTTTGTTTCACCTTATCCCCAGTGAAGTCCATATTCGGATTGATCTTCCTTTTCGAGTTCGTCTTCGGTCGTCCTCGTAGAATTTTGTTGGGCAGAGCACCTTCGGTCGATCTTCCTTTTCGAGTTCGTCTTGTTGGGTAGCCCGCCTTCGGCTGGCAAGAACTCCATTTCATTATCCCCACAGTTTGAAAATTTCAGGGTTCTTTTTGTATTCAATCTCCGTGTATCCTTGAATGTCTGAAATCCGTTGCTATCATACCTTCAGATCAAAGTTGATTGAATAGGGGCAGCTGTAGCACCTCAAAATTTGCCCTCTTGCTTTTAGCTTTTACTGGCTTATACTGCATTGCATTTTGGCATAATCATCATGTGCATTTCATTGGTTCTTTGGCATGGGATCAAGGTGTCTAAGTCAAATCCAAGGAGCCTGGAGCCCTAAGAGGTCTTAATGGGTCATCACCTCATCATATGATCAAGCTTGACAAGAGAATGTAGGGAATCACATCACCCTAATCAGTGCAAAACTAGAGTTTTGGAATTCTTGAGTGGAATGCCCCAATGGACAAGATCTTTGAGCTTTTATCCCCTCCAGATGTCATATCTCATCTTTGTTAGACAGGATATACATCATATTCAGAGGAATTTGGATTTGGAGGATGTGTTATTTTCTCCTAGACTAAGGGTTTGAAACTAGGGTTTGCCATGGATGCAGTTTATTTATGATTTCTTGGGCAAGACTTGATCTCATGGTATTTTGCATGTCCTCAAGGGTCTAGAGATGGAAGATTGCTCATTAATTCATTTCAGAAAAGGTTCAATTGGTCAATTTATTGAGAATCAGGCAATTTGGGGAAAAGTCAACTGGGCAGAGGAAAAAGTCAACTCCTGACTTTTCAAGGTCAAGTTCATGAAATTCAAATTACATATGTTCATTAGAAAAAATTTGATCAAGAGATGATGGAGGAATCATAAAAAATAAAGAAATGTACAAAGTTTCCATTTTTAGAAACTTAGGGTTTCCAAAAATGGCAAGTTTGGACCATTTTGCACCATACTTTGAGGCTTGCTTTCTTCATGATGAAATCTCCAAACTTCAGGCCCAAGTTGAGCCAATTGAATATCACACTCTAAGCTTCAAATCCATATAAATAACTCTTCCATCGGATCAAAATTGAGGGAGTTATGATCAATCAAAGTTTGGTAAAATCAAGGCAAATCTCAAGTCATGGCAAGGCAAGTTCAGGCCTCCAGGCCATAATTTCATCGAACAGTTGGTGTGCCAAATTTCAATCCAATTTTCTCCATCAAGAACGCTTCAAATGAAAAATTGTTGAACATCAAAGTTGTTCATCTCCATGCCCTCTTCAACTTTGATGTTGGACATTTTTTCATTTGAACAAGTTATGAAGGTCATACGAGGGCTCAAACATGGTGGTTTCATGCTGAAAGTTCACAAGTCACAAGGCCTCGCTTGCAGCCTAAGTCACACACCCATACACCAGTTGTGGTTCCTTGTTTTCCAAGCAACCGAGTTGATCCTAACTAACCGAGTTAACTAACTTGACTCGGTGAGTTGAGTCTAACTAACTCCGACCCTAGCTCCAAACCCAAACCTCATTCCAAACCTCTCATACTCCAAACCTAAAATCTATTTAAGAGATGTTTCACTCATTTTCAAGGACCTTCAACCATTTTCTCAAATTTCTCGCATTTCACTCTCATTTCTCTCTTCACTTTGCTACAACTTCTACTTCTCTCTTCCAAAACCACACACAAAAGCTCTTATTTCTTGAAGAATAATCACTTTTTACATTGAGAAGTGATTAATTTTTGAGCTAAACTTCATCTCTCAGTTTGCATTGGTTGGATTTTCTGGAATTTCAGCTTGTTCTTCTTCAATCCAAAGGTCTCTCACCATTTATTTTGGTGCAAGTTGGATTTTGGGTGGATTTTTACGATTTTTGCTCGGTTTCGACACGTTTCGGCTATTGATTGAAGAATCTCTTGTTTTCTTTCATTTTCTGCACCAATATTACTTTGCAACAATTACCAAAGCAAGTCTCCGCTTTGTAGGTTGGTTTTCCCTAAGTCTCCACTTGTTTTAGCTTTTTCGCAACCTGGATTTTCGATTTGGATTCATATGCTTGAATATGATTCTTGATGTGGTTGTTAATTGAATCCAATTGATGTTTGTTGACTATAATTCAATGTAATTTCGTGCCTAATTGATTACATGTTCATTTGGAAGTTTGAATAAGTGATTTGCTGTTGAAAAGTTCTTTTGGAACTGGTTTTTTTGGCTACTGCCCCAGAGTAACCGGTTAACACAAAAACAGTGTAATTATGTTAACCGGTTAACATGTGTATTTTTTGCATATTTTGGCTGATTTTGAGCTGTTAACCGGTTACTCACCGTTTGTTAACCGGTTAACACTGCTGCAGATTGTGATTTTCTTGCATTTTCTTGCTTATTTGACATCCTTAACATGTTTAAACTTCATGGATCAATGCATTGATGATTGGTGGATTATTTTTGAGCTATTTTAACTCACACCATAGTACGAACTTGATTTTACTACAAGCGTGCCTTTGTTTTTCATCATTGAACATAATGTTTGCATTATAGATTAATTGATGTGATGAACACATGATGCACACACTTTGAGCTTATTAATTGCTAATTGATGTTATGTTGCTAGAATTACTATGCGCATGTTCGTTTACTTTCCATTTCAAGAGATGTATACTTGTTTTTGACTTGCTCATATTCTTGACAATGTGTATTCTTTTGTAATGTGCATTATAACATGTTTGATTTCGAGGATTGTTCACCATGATTTGTAATATGATTGTGACCGTGTTTGATTGATGAATGTGCAAGGTTTGATACATGATAATGGTTGTTCATGATTGAAATTGTTTGTTAATGCATGCTGTCTCTAATCTTCCATTGCTGCGTGGACACATATATGCTGTAGTATGTGCTGCCAAATGCTTGTTACACCCATTTTGTATGCTGAACATGAGCTGTTGTTTGTTGTTTGGTATATGAAGCTAAATTTACTGCTGTTCTGTTGCATGTGGGCTGTAATAGCTACGGTTTTCATTATTTCCTTCCATTTGCTTGTTTGACCAAGTTCTTTTACTTAGGATTTCTTGTAAATAGTTTTTGAACTAAACTTTTCATGTAGGTGCTAAGGGTAAGTAAGTGTGTGGATATGATTCCACATACACTTCTTTCTTCCATCTTTTCTTATTTCTTTTAATCATTCAACTTGTGATCATGATGAGCATTTATATGCTTTCCTTGAATAACTTCTTTCTTCTCCCTTTTGAGTTACAACTCATCTTCTACTTTAGAAGTGAGTTGTTTAATTCACTCTGCTTCTCCTTTCTCTTAGGATTAGGTTTTTTAAACCACATCAACCATAGGAGCAGCCATGTATGACAACTTTTGGGTTTGAGTCTTAGTCTCCCTCGTTAGATTTCACCTTTTGCTTCCCCTTTTGAGTCTCTCTTCTTCTTACTTCAAAATAAAGAGTAAAAAGACATGTAATAATAGACTAATGCATATTGCATGTGAGCCTTGTATGTGGGAAATAGAAGGAGGGGAGTTTCTCTCCACCTTTCTAGAGTGTTTAGCATACGTCCTATTAGGACGACCATGCGACGCATTCGATCCTATATCATAGACTTGAATGCAATACGTGTTACAAAACACAAAAAACAATCAAAACACTTCTTAAAAGACAAAAAAAAAACAATAACGTCTTTCCTTCGGGAATTCTCTTCTCATCTCACTCACTCTCGATGTACGAACGTGCTTCTCCTCGTTCTCTTGCAAGACGGTAACGCACTCGGTTTAGCAAGCCTGCAACACCTGAGCTAGAACGTTAGTCGTTCCCTAAAAAGCACAAACAGTTTTCCCTAGGTGAGGGGAACTACATCACTCTGATTCTCATGTTCCCGATTAGATACGTAGGCAGTGGGGTAGGGCCCATTCGAGCACTTTTCTTATTTTCCCTACATTTGTTTTTCGTTCTCTTTCCATCCCTTTTCCAGCTCTCCAGTTAGCAGCTCTTTTCCAGTATCTTTTCTATCACCCTTTGATCGAATCAGCAAGCGTGAATCCCATCGGGTACGATGGACGTGTTGGGTGCTAACACCTTCCCTTCGCGTAACCGACTCCCGAACCCAGATTTCTTGGTCGAAAGACCATGCTTTTCCTTTCCCCCAGGTTTATGCAGTGTTTCCTTTCCCTCTCTTGGGATAAATACACATTGCTGGCGACTCTGTTTCGTGCCACTTTCGCGTTTGTACTTGGATGAAAATCCCGGGAGCGACACATGTCAATTTTGATTTGCTTAATAAAATAGTTTCTAAAGACCTAATAATCGGCTTACCCAAAATCAAATTCACAAAGGATCACTTATGTGATGCGTGCCAAATGGGGAAGCAAACAAGGATCTCGTTTAAGTCTAAAAACATTGTTTCAACCACGAGACCCCTTGAGCTCCTCTATATGGACCTCTTTGGACCACCTAGGATTAAGAGCCTAGGCGGTAACTATTATTATTGTCGATGACTTTTCTAGGTTTTGCTGGACTATTTTCTTAGCAAGCAAGAGCGATACTTTTTCGGCTTTTGAAAATTTTGCCAAGTTATCTCAAAACAAATTGAACACAAACATTATATCAATTAGAAGTGATCATGGAAGTGAGTTCGAAAATCATCTTTTTGAAGCATTTTGCGAAAGCCATGGGATTGATCATAATTTTTCGGCACCACGTACCCCTCAACAAAACGGGGTTGTGGAACGTAAAAATAGAATTTTGGAAGAATTAAGAAGGACAATGATCAATGAGAGTGGCCTTCCAAAATACTTTTGGGCTGATGCCATTAGTATGACTTGTTATGTTTTGAATAGGGTTCTCATCCGTCCTATTCTAAACAAGACACCGTATGAGCTTTTAGAAGGGAGAAAGCCCAACGTATCTCACCTTCATGTTTTTGGTTGTAAGTGTTTCATGTTGAATAATGGTAAAGAGACACTTGGCAAGTTTGATGCTAAGGCCGACGAAGGTATCTTTCTCGGATACTCTCAGTCTAGTAAGGTATATAGAGTTTACAATAAGAGGTTACTTACTGTTGAGGAGACTGTACACATTACTTTTGATGAGTCTTATTCGAAAAATGTCGGAAAAGATAGTTCTTTTCATGGTGCAGGTGTATATTTAGAAGACATACTCAAGGACACTAATAAAGGGACTGATCAACCTGAAGTAGTGCAAGTTGAGGAGGAAAAAGATCACCAACCTGTGAAGAGTGAGAAGGATCATCCATCTAATAAAGATGAACTTCCTCCAACTTGGAAGTCTTCCAAAGACCATCCGATCAACAACATTCTCGGTGACATCTCAAAGGGAGTAACAACTCATTCCAAGCTAAGTAACTTATGTTATTGCTCCGCTTTCGTTTCGTAAGTTGAGTCTAAAAACTCAAAAGAGTCGATGAACATTGGCTTTTGTCAATGCAAGAGGAGTTGAATTAATTTAAAAGAAATGAGGTTTGGGACCTTGTCCCTTCTCCGCAGGGCAATCGAGTAATCGGCACCCGATGGGTGTTTAGGAAAAAGCTCGACGAAAATGGAGTTATAACTAGAATTAAAGCACGCTTAGTTGCGCAAGGGTATAACCAAGAGGAAGGCATAGACTATGAGGAAACTTATGCGCCTGTTGCCCGACTCGAGGTTGTACGTCTGTTGCTTGCCTACGCATGTGCGAAAAACTTCAAATTATTTCAAATGGATGTAAAAAGTGCATTCCTTAACGGCTACATTAATGAAGAGGTTTATGTTGCCCAACCTTCTGGATTTGAGTCCCATGAGTATCTCGATCATGTTTACAAGCTAAAACATGTTTTGTACGGTCTCAAACAAGCCCATAGGGCTTGGTATGAGCGTCTTAGCAAATTTCTACTTGATCAAGGGTATTCTAGAGGAAAGGTTGACACAACTCTCTTCATTAAACGTCAAGGAAAACACCAAATTTTGGTATAAGTATATGTAGACGATATTATATTTGGTTCTACTAACACAAATATGGTCAAGGAGTTTTCTAAGTTAATGCAGGGAGAGTTCCAGATGAGCATGATGGGGGACCTTGACTATTTCCTCAGATTGCAAATCAAGCAACTTGATAAAGGGACATTCGTGAGCCAGACAAAGTATTGTCTTGAGTTACTCAAGCGCTTTGACTTGGCTAGCTCAAAGGCTATTGATACTCTGATGCCTACATGCATTAACTTGAGTCGAAATGAGAATGGTAAGGATGTAGATTTCAAGAGATATAGAGGTATGATTGGCTCTCTCCTCTATCTTACCGTATCCTAACCAGATATCAAGTTTAGTGTCTGCATGTGTGCTAGGTACCAATCGTGTCCTAAGGAATCTCATTTAAAAGCTGTGAAGCGCATAATTAGGTATCTATGCGGTACTAAAAAGTATGGGCTTTGGTATTCCAAGGGAAGCGATTGCTCTTTGGGTGGCTATTCTGATTCCGACATTGCCGGTTGCAAATCGGATAGGAAAAGCACTAGTGGTACTTGTCACTTTTTCTCAAATTCCTTAGTGAGTTGGCATAGCAAAAAGAAAGTTTTCATTACTTTGTCAACAGCCGAGGCGGAATACATTGTGGCCGGTAGTTGTTGTACTCAAGTCTGGTGACTTAAGCAACAATTGCTCGACTACAATGTTCAACTTAAATGTATTCTTATTTTGTGTGATAATACAAGTGCCATTAACCTAACCAAAAACCCGGTATTACATTCTCGCACGAAACATATAGAAGTACGCCATCATTTCCTTAGGGATCATGTAGAGAAAGACGATGTGGTATTTGGGCATGTTGATTCTAAAAATCGACTTGCAGACATTTTCACCAAACCTCTTGCGACGGAGCCTTTCTTTGATATCCGTAAGGAACTTGGTGTTCTCGATATCTCAGATCGGTTTGATTATGTATACATGATTTCATGCTCTATACTATTGCTTGTCTATATTTTTCTTTGACTACCAATAATTAAAAATATTAAGCTACATGTGAGGGCATCTATCATCAATCATCGGAGGTAATATCATTCCTTCTTAGATTACTACTCTTGATCAATTATATGTGTAACCTATTCTGCCAAAATATGGATTGGATTGATGTTTATTTCATGTTTAGATGTATTTTTGATCCATTTCTACGTTTGGCATGTGTGTGGCTTGGTATTTATTCCTACTTGATGCATAATACACTCAAAATATGCATTTTTTTTATGTTCTACTTGTTTGAGTCAACCAAAACAGAGCATAGGTCGACTCATGAATGCCAAATTTTTCTCATTTTAGGAGCGGGTTAGCGCAGGTCGACCATATGGTCGACGCATCCTTTTAAAATTTTGAAATTATGAAAATTCTCTCAGTGTGCATCGACACATGACCTGTTTAGGTCGACGCATCGCTGACAGTGTCTGAATTTTTTTTCTCGGGAAAACGCGCGCCCCCTTTGCATGTTAAAAAAATTGACCACATTAAATTGTATGTTACATTTTCCAATTCTCATCATTATACATTTCATCTAATACCTTTCCTCATTCTTCTCTCTCCTTTCAAACTTCAAAAACCCTAAAAACCCATTACATATACCTTCTCCAAAATCCAAAAGTTCCAAAATCAAAAGGGTTTTCAAGAGTTCTCAAAACATAGAATCAAGGTTTCCAAGTTTGTTCATCTTCCTCATCAAGATTCGACCACTGTTTATCATCATCTACAATTCCGTGTACTGTTCATCTGTGTTAAAAAGAGTGTCTCTCAATGGCTTCAACAAGGATCACCGGAAAGAGAACATCCAGAGCCTCTACTTCAAGAGTGGGTACATCAAACACGCCGATAAATGCTCTCTCTTTGTTATCTGATAATCTAACTGAGAATTTCAACAAAGATTTTCGTAACCGATCAATTGTCAAACAATTTGTTTACTATCCTTTGAGGGCTGAGCATTTTCATTTGACTGAAATTATTGAACTGCTGAATTTTCAAAAATTTGATGAGTTCTTGGAGTGTGACACCAAGTACAATGAGGACCTGGTTAAGTTGTTCTACACAGGACTTCAAGGTAAGTTCGAAGGCTCTACCTTTAAGTACATGATAGATGATAAGATGTACACTATTATTTCTACTGTCTGGAAGAATTTGATTAACATAGACCCACAGGGATCTACTCTTCCTAAAGTTACGGATTATAAGTTTGTTAATGATTATGAGTTTAAGGCTACTTTGAATTCCATGCTGCGAGATCCTTATTCTAACAGCATTGTGAATAGTAATTTGTTTCCTAATACGGTTACAACAGGGCAGTTGAAGACCGTTGATAGGATTCTCCAGTGGATCGTTGTTCAAATTCTACGTCCCAAGAAGGGAGGCTACTCACGGGTTGATCAAGCTGAGGTTCATTTGATTTATCTGTTGAAAAATAAGAAGTCCATTGACTAGCCTCATTACATCACAAGTCGGATGTTTGCACTCTGTGACTCCAGTCGAGGTACGGCCCTATGTTATGCATGTTTTATTTAGTGTATTTTGGACAAGGCTGAAGTGGTGGTCCAAGGTATTCCTTACATGTCATTAACATCTAATCAAGAGTTCATCCAAAAAACTCTCATCGTGATGGGGTACTTCTGGGACAAACAAGACAAAGAATACAAGTTTCGGTACAAAACTACACATCAAGGTACTCATTATGATGTCGCAGATGGGGACGAGGATGAAGAAGAGAATGAGCAAGAATGAGAAGCTGGTGATGAAATGCAAACAGAGGTGCATAATGTGGAAGAGGATAATGTTGAGTGGATTAGTCACTCTCCCTCTCAAGATCCCTATGCTAATCAGGGATGGGGTGAGTGGCAACATACCGGATGAACTTCACTTGGTTCATCTTATAATCCTCCAAACAATGAATAGCACCAACACGAAGAGTATGAGTGACACCATCCTGAGTACTACATTCCTACTCCTACACAACAACCACAACAGAACAATGAGGAAGTTCTAGAAATGTTGCGCTCAATACAGCTTCAGCAACAGAGCTTTATGAATGCACAAGAGGAGAGGCATACTACTCTCATAAACCAGTTGGAAGCGCATAATCAGAACTTCAACCGGTTTACTTCTGCAGTCATGACTAGATTTGACACTATGGATACTACTGTTGCGAGTCAGACTAGGTGGATGACTAATAGTCTCAATACTCTCAATCAGGCCGTGTTTGAACTTAATGAACATCTGGAAGAGCAACCACTTCATCCACCTCCAGACCATCACTTCAGAGGAAGGGGTCACCACTTTAGGGGGAGGAGACCATGAGGGCTAGGATTTTAGTTTACTGCATTTCATATCTTGTTTTATGTTGCATGAATTTTATGTGTTGAGATTTGCTTATGTACTTTGTATGACATTGGAGTTTTTTGACATTTGTTTTCTTATGGAATGTATTTTGAATGAATATCGTTCAAAGAGTGAAAGATAAGTAAAAGCTGAAACGGTAGGCTCACTAAAATGTATGTTAGCAATTGATACTCATATCGCATATTTAGCGCAAATTGAATTAATGAATAAAAAGCTAGCTAAAAGAAGCTTGAGTCAAGCTTACGTGAGTTAGGTACACGCACTGAGATGTGATTTCTGTGGAGAGGGGCATGCAAATGGAATGTGCTCCTTGGGAGGATCGAGCGAAGAAGCTCAATTTGAATTTTTCCAAAAAAAAATCATTATTCTAGCACCTACAATCCCGGATGGAAGGATCACCTAAATTTCAGATGGAGCAATAATCAAAATACAAGTGTTAATCAGGGTATTCAGTAATATCAACAAGCTCTGACCCAAAGGAAACCTTCACCCCTTGAAGAGACCCTACTGTAGCGTGCAATTTTTGTCGGTGACGCGACCACCTTACCACAATGTTGGAATTGGGTGCTACTTTCTGATTTCTTATTTATCCTATAAAGCTGGAAAGGAAAGGGAAGATATATAAAACTAACCTTGCACGTAAATGTTTTCTTTAAAAAATGCTAAGAGATCGGGGATCGGTGTCTGGTTATACAAAGGGAAGCTATTAACACCCAGTTTATCTATGGTAATCCATAGGAACTCTTTATTGCATGTTTCTTTGTTAACTTAAAATGCTTTCTTGTGTTTAGCTACTGTGGCTTGGGAAAGTTTCTCCTTTGGGAGAATCGAGAGGATGTTTTTGTTGTTTTCGGGTTTTCTATTGGTTTTGGGAAGGTACTGGACCTAAAGTTTTTGATTTGTGTGCTCGCTAAGATTTCACAATCTTATGCCTACGTATTCCCGTAATGAGATTTGGGAAATCAGAGCAATCGTAGTTCCTCCTATTTCTATGGGAGGAAAATGTATTTGGTGTCTTGTTTAAAGCCCAAGATTGAAGCTAAAAGGGTGATTGAGAGAGAATTTTTCATCTCTAAAGGGAGAATATTTCACCTATTCATCACAAATGTTGGGAAATTGATTATAAAGGAAAATTACTTTAACTGGGATGTGTAGAATCTAGCAATGCCATAATTTCCTTTATAAGGGTGATGTCATGAAGGAAGAAAGCTTTAACTCAGTGTAGAGCAATGCCGCTTTTTCCTTTATGAATCTTTCATGCTAAGAGAGGGATATTGGCTTGGATGTTAGGGATCCAGAGGCTTGCCACTTACTGCTACTAGATGAAAGATGAATTTTAGCTAGGATAAAGGAAGGACTCCAGCCTGGACCTTGAATCAACAAGTGTGTCACTTACAACAATTATCTGGAAAAAGATTTTGATTGTCTGTTTTAAAATGTGATGTATAGAGGAAATATCCTCCTACAGAGAGGACTTATGGTCTCATCTGAGGGGATATTGATTTTTGTGTGCCTTGATCAAAGCCCAAGGTTGAAGCTAAAAGAAACTGACTCCACTGAGGAGGGTTTTATCTGTCTTGTATAAAGCCCAAGATTGCGGCTGACTGGGGAAATTCATTATACAAAACCTAAGAGGAGGCTAACTGGGGAAAATTTTAATGTGAAGCCTAAGAGGAGGCTATTTCTTGCTGAGGATTTGTGGAAATCCAGAAGCAGGTCCAAATTGTATTGAGGAATCCAAAGGAGTTTTCTCTTGCTGAGAATCAGGGAAGAGTTGGAGTACCAGATGCCATGAGACTCTGATTCTTGTGAGGATTTGTTGATGGTAAATTGACCCTGGTTGGGGATTTCTTAAAATGAAATCTTAAGCCTTGTTGGAGGTCAGAGGGGATTAAAGTTGAGTTTGAAAACCTATGGAGGTTTTAACTCTGCTGGAGATTAGTATATCGGTAAAATAATCAGGACTTTTCCTGTGCTTTTAGGAAACTTGAGGGTCTTTGTGTGAGATCCAAGAGGAAATGAGTCTTTCCAAGTCTACATGAATGAAGCCCAAGAAGAGGCTGACTGTCCAAGTCTCTCAAGAAGTGGTATGCTCTAGTGTAGAGATGGGTCTTTGTATGATGCCCAAGAGGAGGCTGAGGGTTTAAGGGATGAAGATCAACCCTAAAATGGTCTTATGTTTTGAAATTCTTGACTCTCTTGAGGATTGAACTAGTAGAGATGACTAGTTTCTATCCTATGCCTTTAGGAGGCCTTTGGGTCCTTGTACTAAGCTCAAGAGGAGGCTAGGGGAACTTCTAAGAAGCCTGTGGGTCCTTGTACTAAGCCCAAGAGGAGGTTGGGGATGCTCTTAGGAAGCCTGTGGGTCCAAGCCTAAGAAAAGTTCAAGAAAGGTTTCACCGGGAATTAATCCTTTCTTTGCTGAACAGTTCTAAGGTTTGAAGAAATTCAAAAGAGGTTTCACCGGGAATTAATCCTCTATGGGGAAATGAATTTCTTATACACACACACACACACACACACATATATATATATATATATATGTGTGTGTGTATATATATATATATATATATATATATATATTTATAAGTTTGACAGTATTGAGAAAAGTTTCACCGGGAATAATGCCTTTCTTTGTTCCATATTGAATAAGCCCAAGAGGAGGCAGACTATATAGAGAATTTCCTATGAGGGAATTAGTTTTGACTAAGTTGAAAGTAACCTCAGGTTTGACCTAAGCATAGACCTAACTGCTGGGGAAACTCTAAGCAAGATATGCACAAGTATATATACAGATAAGTGATTCAACAGATATATAAACAAATATGTACTGAAAAAGGTATTGGGACTTACATTCTGAGAGGAAGCTCATGTGTATTATGATTTGTTGTATTGACTACAACCGTATGATTGATTAGGGTTTCAAGAAATTGAAGAATGTTTTGAGGAAAACTTTGAATTTGAAATTGAATTAAGATAAACTTTGTTTAAAAGAAAAGAATGTTTGGGGCTTATAACTCAAAGAGAGGCCTAAGCGGTCTAAGAGCAGTTTCACCGGGAATAATGCCCTCTTAGTACCAGTTTTAAAACAGATAGAGGATTTTGAAAATAGAGGTATAGGGCTTACAACTCAAGGTGAGGCCCATGAAAGTTGTTTATTGTTTAAAACAAGGATTTGTACAAAAAGGTTAGGGCTTATACTCAAGGAGAGGCCCAAATGACTTATTTGAAAGCATTGATCGCATTGTGACATCGAAAGACGTTGCGGGGCTTATACTATATCAGAAGCCCAAAATTGTTTTTGTACAAAGGGGTTTGGGTCTTACACTCTATTAGAGGCCTAAAAGTGTTTGTGAAGAAAGAATCATGGGGATTATACTCAAGGAGAGGCCTAGATAATTTATTTGAAAAGGCGACGATTGCGCCATGATTTTGAAAACCACAGAGGGACTTATATAATGACTGAGGCCCAAATTATTTATGTACAAGAAGGAATGGGTCTTACACTCTATTAGAGGCCCAAAAAAGTTATTTTTATATAAGAGATGGGGCTTATAGCTCAAAGAGATGCCCAGATGAAAAATAGCGATCGCACCGTTATTTTGAAAATCGTGTCGGGACTTATACAATGACTGAGGCCCAAAGTTTGGTATTTACAAAGGGGATGGGTCTTACACTCTATTAGAGGCCCAATAAAGTTATTTTTATACAAGAGATGGGACTTATAGCATAAAGAGATGCCCAGATGAAAAACAGCGATCGCACCGTTATTTTGAAAATCGTATCGAGACTTATACAATGACTAAGCCCAAAATTTGATATTTACAAAGGGGATGGGTCTTACACTCAATTAAAGGCCCAAAAGTGTTTCAAATGAAGTTTGAAAAAAATCAAAATGAAGAAAAAACCCTAATTTTAATATAAAAATATAATTTTCAAAGGAAATTAAATAAAAAATGATACAAAATATCAAATATATTTAAAAACAAGTTGTCAACTTTGAAAAATATTTTGAAAAATCATGTTTAATTACATGAAAACTTGGAATCCATTTGAATTTGAAAAACCAAGGGGGAAATTTCATTTAAAAATGTTAAAAAAACAAATAAAAATGAAATTATTTACAAAAATTCAAACTATATCAAATAAATAATATAAGTTTGATTTTTTTGTAGAATAAAATATTTTTATTTTTTTGAGTTTTTAAAAAAAGAACCAATCAAAAATGATAAAAAATGAGAGAGAAATTACTTTTTGAAATCAATAAAGAAAATGACCTAAAAATTCAAAAATTCAAAATATGGCGCCAACAGTCATCTTCTTCCTCACAACCTCTCTCCATGGCTGTTTTGAAAAACCTTATATATCTCTTTCAATACGTAATGGTTTTGACTTTTGTAAACACGAGAGTTGTGTATTTTTGAACAAGGATTTCAGTGATATAAATTAATTGCATTTATATTAAGTGTGGAGTGAGAAATCAAAAGATGAACATAAGACCCCTAATTTCTGTAAGAACACTATGAAATCCTATACACGATAACTACAAAGCAATTGATTGAGGGGAAACACTCTACATAAGTGCAGAAACATGTTTGTAACTTGAAAACACATTTATGATGCATGGATAATAGAGTTTGAGAGTGTCAGGCTTACCTTTGCAAGAGGAAATCGAGTTCTCAGTTGCAGATGTTACAGATGTTGTGTGATGATCTGGACAGCTTCAATGGACCTCAAGTAATGGTTTTGGAAGCTTGGAATGGATTGAAACAACCTGGAACTTGTTGTGGTACCCCAATTTCAAAAGGCCAAAAAGCTTGAGCAAATGGATGGTGACTTTGTGATTCTGGTGTTCCAGATGTGTTTTGAGGTTATGGATCACTTGTATATGACATATGTGAGGTGTTAGGATGGTTGGTTTTGATGGAATTACTCTCTATTTGAAAATTCGAATGTGACTTGAAAGAGAAGCAAAAATTTGGTTTTTTAGAGTGATTGGAAGGAAATCATAAGTTGTTATGCTTTAGTGTGCTTAAACTGATCATAAAGAACCTCTATTTATAGTAGAGGAAGTTTTTTTAGGAGCAATAGTGATTGGAGGCTGATCATGGCATGTAGCTTGTAGCCATTGACTTGGATAATCCAAAAGTGCCAACTCAACTCTCTTATCTTGACTCCATTCAATTTTACAGGTTTGAATGCTCAGAGTTTGGACTTGAATATTGACTGGCTTGGAGTGTTATGGTCTGGTTCATGACACCTCAATGTATATCATTGATGTTACCTTGCCAAATTCGAATTCCAAGTTTCATGTCATGATGGTTTTCACATGCCAAGTTGGAATTCTTGCCATTTTGATCAAGAACCAAGTGAGTCATCAGATGTTTTGTGCTTTTGGAAGATGAAAAAGTTGGCAAAATGGCAAAACTTGAGTGACAAAATCGTGTGGCACAAGTTTGGTTTTCATGCCTTTGTGTAGGCAGGGTGAAAAATGCCATTTTTGGAGGCTTATAACTCCTTGCTCAAGTTGAACCATGGGAGCCTCTTGTACTTTTTGGAAAGCCCCAATAACATACTTCAACTTTGATGTTTAACTTTGGTCTTGAATCATCTTGGATCATAATGAAAAATGGCCTCAAAGTTGGTGAAAATGAAAAACAAATTCTATTCAGAATTTCACCAAGTGTTGGAAAAATGATCATTTTCATATTTTTGTGATTTTAATCAATCCATAACTCAAAATCCATGAGGATTTGGAATTTGTTGTAGTTGATAATCTTGAAGTATGTAATGAGAGCTTGCATTTTAGCTTTGGATGGAAGAAAAAGGTTGCTTGGATCACAAGTTATGGTTTTGCAAAGTTGGGTATAAATCACTTTTTTTTCATAACTTAGAGAAATTTCAAGTTTCTTATGGTTGCCCCTTTTGCAAGTAACCCCACTTTTCTTGATTTTTCTTGATGGATGATGATCCAAACCATAAGTTAACATTATTTTTTACTTAGGGAAGCCATGTTTATCAAGAAATTCAAAAAGTCAAACTTGGTTTTTGGCACAGTTGACTTTTTATCAGATGAATTTCAAACTTTGTGATCCTCTATGAAATAAAGTCCTTTACCTAATTAAAACCTAATGGATGGATTCCATTGGTGTTTTAGAGTGTCTTGAATCATGTCCCAAGGGTTGGGATCATTTCTTGGTCAAAAGTCAAAGGTACAGTTGACTTTTCATCAGAAAACCCTATTTGGTCCAGATGAAATTGAATCTTTGTATTTGCTTATGAACCAAGTTATTTGAATCAATCCAATCTTGTAAATGGATAAATATGATGTATTGGAGGTCTTCAAAACAATTCTTGAGGGCTTGGCTCATGCATTGCTCCAAAAGTCAACTCAGGGGTGAATTAACTCAAGAAATCCTAATTCCTGATTTTTGATGAATGCATCCCCTGAGGCTATTTTGAACTTGTGATTGTATCCATGAGGTCCCTTTGAGCTTCTTGGATCATGTTTTGAAGTATTGGCTCATGCCCAGAGGAAAATTTCTCTCTGGAGGCCTTGGTCGACCAAAACCCTAATTTGGTGTCACTGATGATCTTGAGGCTTTATTCACTTGAAATGTTGCCCTATTGTGCTTGATTCTTGATGTGGGAGACCTCTTGATCCTTCATGGATGTTTGAGAGACTTGATAAGTTGAGGATCATGTCCATTCTTGATTTATTCTTTGTCTGAGTAGTCTGAGAGGGCTCAAAAACCCTAATTCTTGGTTGAAGTGAATGCTCAACAATCTTTGAGAGGATTGATGAGGTATGAAGGTACATCCATATTGTGGTGATGATTTTCACAATGATGGGAAACCTTGTGGTCAAAATTTAGGGTATGACAGATGCCCCTACTTAATCTTCTTGGACCTAAAGGTGTGAATGGCGAAGACGTTCGGACATTCAAGGTAAAAGCGGATTAAATATCGAAATACCCAAAATTTTGATTGTAGTTAGGAATGGTAGCTATTTACTCATCCATCTTCTCTGCTAAGCAAGGCTACTTAGAAAAGGGTAAAACTTCCCCTCGATCCTGGTCTTCAGCCATGGAACTGGTCTTAGTTTCCTTTGAAATAACTTCCCCTTGATCCTAGTCTTCAGCCACGGAACTGGTCTCAGTTTCTTCTTTTGAAATAAACTTCCCCTTGATTCTGGTCTTCAGCCACAAAACTAGTCTTAGTTTTCTTTGAAATAACTTCCCCTCGATCCTGGTCTTCAGCCACGGAACTGGTCTCAGTTTCTTCTTTTGAAATAAACTTCCTCTCGATCCTGGTCTTCAGCCAGATAACTGGTCTCAATTTCTTCTTTTGAAATAAACTTCCTCTCGGTCCTGTTCTTTAGCCACGAAACCGGTCTCAGTTTCTTCTTGTCGAGTTCTTTTCTTGACAAGGAATGTTATCCGTTGTAGTGGTCTTCATCAAACTTCTCGCCGAGTTTTACTAGGGAGACGCCATTTGATGGAAAAAGATTTGATGTCAGACTGCTAGGGAGAACTATTTGTCTAAACTTGTAGAGGTGTACAAACTTCTATGTGGAGATGCCATTTGTCGACCTACTGGGAAAAACAAATCTCTTGAGAGATTTCTTTTTTCTTTGTGATGTTACATCATACTTCCCTTCGAGGCCTTTTTCGGAGGAATGCCATGTGATGTGATCCAATTTTGAGGTGCTGATGACTTCAATGAAAGCAAAATTTTCGGGGAGAAACCGTCGTATTGCCAAGAGTCTTCTGTTGAGAGGCTTTCTCTGGGGATTTTCTTTAATCTGGGAAAGCAAAATATTATCTTCATTGGTGAAGAGTAATGTTCCAAAGGTGTATAACCAAATGGCTTCTTATCTTTCAGAGGTTCAAGTCATGAAAGTGGTCGAGGACCGATTTCAATCCAGGAATGCACTGGAGAGAGATTGTTTAGACGGTACATTTTCCTGACGAGGAAAGAACTTAGACCGGAATTTTGTCCTATCTAACGCAAAAAGGAAAACTGACAACTCTATCGGAGAGAAGACGCTTATCACTTGGGGAATGAGTATGACCAGAGTGATATTGATGTAACATATGTATAAATATGAATCAATTATGCATGATGTATGTATGTTTATGCTGACAAAATAGACACGACATACAGACTAGTGAGGAATACAACTGGATACTCGGCCACTCTGGGAGATAGGGGTATCACTAGAGATTCTGAAAGTTGTACATTTACTCGGGAATAGTGATTCCTGCATTAATTCCGATTTATGGAGGTACAAACCTGCTAGGTGTAGAAATTCGTTCTTGTGTTTTCCAAAGGTGGACCCTACTAGGGTGAAAAACCAACAATTGGTTTTCAGAGGTCAGAACTCTGTCGGGGATGTCAGATGGGACATCCCATCTGAAGTAGTTGATCCTTTATTCAGGGAGTACTTTGATTCTGTATTTTGAGTTTTGATCGCTACTGGAGAAGCAGTCAATATTCCTTTTTGTGCTCATTAACCAAAAAGAAATTGCCATCTTTGTTTTGAAAGCAGAAATAAATTTGACAAGTAAATTCATTTTTTTTTGTTTCAAGAATCGTTGAACATATTAAAATGTCATTCTGCAAAGCAAAATAAATGAGAATTGCAAATAAAAGCACTAGGGCTCAAATTTTATTGATAGAATGGTAATCAGCCGAACGCGTGATCCCATGGAGCATTAATAAGTTTAGAAAATTATAATTTAAGGGGAAACGGGCTACATTGAAACATAACGACCGCTATCCTTCTACCAATTTTGAATTCTGGATATTTTGAGCTTCTGTCGAAGGTGACCTTGATTGAGAATTTCTTGACGGATGACGTTGCCTTTGAGGAGTCAATCTTGTCGGATATAGTTACTTGCCATGAATCCCTAATTTTTGCATAGATTGCCCTTTCGGGTTTTCAATCCATCAGGATGGTCATTGTTTATGTCTCTAATTTTTGCCTGGACCGGCTTTTCTGGTTTTCAATCCACCGAGACATTTTATTTTTCAGTTAGGCGAAGTATTTCTTGACTACATCAACATTCGTGGGGTAGGTAAACTCCTCTCCATCCATGGTTGCGAGTCTCAAGGCACTGCCTGAGAAGGCTTTCTTAACAACATAAGGGCCATCATAATTTAGAGTCCATTTGCCCCTAGAATCAATGAGAAATGATTTTATCTTCTTGAGCACGAGATCTCCTTTTCTGAAAACACGAGTTCGGATCTTTTTGTCAAACGTTTTCTTCATTCTTTGCTGATATAACCGACCATGGCACAAAGCCGTCATTCTCTTTTCTTCAATTAGGTTCAGTTCATCGTACTGGCTTTGACACCATTCAACCTCTATTAGCTTGGCTTCCATCAATATTCTGATTGATGGTATCTCTACTTCTATGGGGAGCACTGCTTCCATGCCATATACTAGAGAGAAAAGGGTTGCCCCTGTTGAGGTGCAGACAGATGTGCGATAACCGTGAAGAGCAAAGGGTAGCATCTCATGCCGATCTTTGTAGGTTACGACCATCTTCTGAATGATCTTCTTGATATTCTTGTTAACCGCTTCTACCGCTCCATTCATTTTGGGTCGGTAGGGAGATGAGTCATGGTGCTCGATCTTGAACTCAGCACATAACTCTTTCATCATCTTGTTGTTCAAGTTGGATCCATTATCCGTAATAATCTGGCTTGGAACACCATAACGACAGATGGGATTGTTCTTGATAAATCCGACCACCACTTGTCAGGTTACATTGGTGTATGATACTGCTTCAATCCACTTGGTGAAGTAGTCAATGGCTACTAGGATGAACCGATGTCCGTTTGAAGCTTTGGGTTCAATCATGCCAATCATGTCGATTCCCCATATAGAAAAAGGCCATGGAGAAGAAAGAACTTTGAGATGCATTGGCGGTACATGGATTTTGTCTGCGTATATCTGACACTTATGACACCTTGTCATGTACTGGTAGCAATCAGATTCCATTGTTAGCCAATAATATCCTGCTCTCAAAATTTTTCTTGCCATTGTATGTCCATTGGCATGAGTGCCAAAGAAGCCTTCGTGAATTTCTTTCATCAATATGTTTGCTTCTTGTTTGTCTACGCATCTGAGCAAAACCATGTCGAGGTTTCTCTTATAAAGTGTATCATTGTTCAGGAAGAAGTTACCAGCCAATCTTCTGAGAGTCTTCCTATCTTTTCTTGATGCCCCAGACGGGTACTCTTGTTTTTGAAGGAAGCATTTGATATCATGGTACCATGGTTTGTCATATATGACTCCTTCAATTGTGAAGATGTAAGCGGGCCTTTCAAGGCGCATTATGTCAATCTTAGGTACGTCGTTCCATTAACTCACACTAATCATAGAGGATAGGGTGGCCAATGCATCAGCCATGTGGTTTTCTTCACGAGGGATATGATGAAACTCAATTTTGTTGAAGAATAGTAACAACCTTCTCGTGTAGTCTTTGTAAGGAATCAATCCTGATTGGTATGTGTTCTAATCTCCTTTGATCTAAATGATAACCAGGGCTGAGTCTCCATACACATCCAAATTCTTTATCCTTAGGTCGATAGCTTCTTCGAGACCCATGATACAAGCTTCGCATTCGGCCTCATTGTTTGTGCATTTGAACGTCAATCTAGCCGTGAAAGGAATATGGGTTCCCTGAGGTGTTACGATGATTGCCCCAATTCCGTTTCCATAAGCATTAACGACTCCGTCGAATATTAGTCCCCATTGGGAACCTGGTTCTGGCGCTTCAATGGGTAACGGTTCATCGCAATCTTTCATTTTCAAGTACATGACATCTTCATCTGGGAAGTCAAATTTGACTGATTCCTGATCGCCAATCAGTTGATGAGCCAAATGATCGACTAAAATACTTTCTTTGATGGCTTTCTGAGCATGGTACTCGATGTCGTATTCCGATAACAACATTTTCCAACAGGAAATCCTTTCTGTTAAGGCATGCTTTTCAAAGACGTACTTGATCGGATCCATTTAGGAGATTAACTAAGTAGTGTGACAAATCATGTATTCGCGAAGACGTTTGACTGCCCAAGCCAGAGCGCAGCAAGTTTTCTCGAGCATGGTGTATCGAGTTTCACAGTCTGTAAACTTCTTGCTTAAGTAATAAATGGCAGATTCTTTTCTTTTCGTTTCGTCTTATTGGCCAAGTACACAGCCCTTGGAGTCTTCCAAGATTGTTAAGTAGATGATCAGTGGTATTCCCTCCACTGGAGGAGACATAATTGGTGGATTTAACAGATATTCTTTAATGCTGTCGAAGGCCTTTTGGCAATCTTCTGTCCATATACAGTTTTGATTCTTTCTGAGTAGTTTGAAAATTGGCACGCATGTCGCGGTCAAGAGGGATATGAATCTTGAGATGTAATTCAGACGTCCCAAAAATCCTATGACTTGTTTTTCAGTCTTTGGAGAAGGCATTTCTTGAATGGCCTTGACTCTGTCGGGATCAACCTCAATTCCCTTTTGGCTGACGATAAATCCCAATATTTTTCCTGAGCGAACACCGAATGTGCACTTATTAGGATTCAAGCGGAGTTTGTATTTTCTCAGACGCTCGATTAACCTTGATAGGTGTTCCACATGCTCTTCTTTTGTTTTAGATTTGGGATCATGTCATCAACGTACACTTAAATCTCTTTGTGCATCATGTCGTGAAACAGAGTTGTCATGGCCCTTTGATAGGTTTCCCCTGCGTTCTTAAGACCGAACAACATTACCTTATAACAAAAGGTGCCATTTTGATTTGATTATAGCCCGAGAATCCATCCATGAAGGAGAAGACTTGGAATTTTGTTGTGCTGTCTACCAGCATGTCAATGTGTGGTAGGCGAAAGTCATCCTTTGGACTAGCTTTGTTCAGATCCCTGTAGTCTACACACATTCTGACTTTTTCGTCCTTTTTCGGAACTGGCACTATGTTGGCTAACCATTGAGAATATTCGGAGGTGGCAAGGAAACCTGCGTCGATCCGCTTCTGGATTTCCTCCTTAATTTTGATGGCCATATCTAGATAAGTCCTTCTCAGTCTTTGTTTTACCGGAGGACATTCCGTTTTCAGTGGTAAGTGATGTTGCACGATGCTAGTATCCAACCCTGCTATGTCCTGATAGGACCAAGCAAATACATATGGAAACTGTTTGAGAAGTTTCATCAAGTCTTCTCTGACAGTTGGACTGAGCAGTGCTCAAATCTTAACTTCTTTCTTTTCTTCTTCTGAACCTAAATTGACCATTTCCAACGGCTCTTTGTGAGGCTCAATAGACCTTTCCTCTTGCCTGAGTAGTCGGGAGATCTCTTCTGGAATTTCTTCGTCCTCTTCTTCTTCGGCCTCAAATACCGGGAATTCAAAGTTAGGAGAAGGAATTGGATCGTATGTTTCAATGGGGTTTAAAATAAGAAATCTGCATGACGTGATGATTCCTTTTTTAGAAAAGACAGAGAGAATGCAAGAGTGTGTGCAGTGTATTTTTTGAAAATGCTTGTTTTTATTTTGGTTCATTTTGTTGGAGCGGTAAAGCGGCAAGCAACAAAAGTTTTGGAAGTATTTTTCCAGGAATTTATCGTGTCCACAGAGATCGATGCTATTGAACTGTTGTTCGATAATTCTCACGTTTACGAGTTTGGATTAAATTGGTTAAAGTAAAAGCAGAAAAGTAAATATGAATATAAAAAGAATTCATTAATCAGAGAGAAGAAACTTATCTGGTATGCATATAATCCACTCCTCACAAACTTAAAGTTACCGACCAGTTATACTCAACCTACAATACTGTTTAATATCATCCAGCATCGCTCACAACAATGACCATCTCTGACACACTGAGTTGAGAGAACAACCGTGTTACCCTTGTCAACGCTCTCGCACCCGACTCGAGATACAAAGGCATTAAGCTCTGACACCCATAAAGATTGTTAGCTCTAAATCTATCTCTAGCATTCAGAAACTAACAAATAATCATCCCTAATCAAAGTTTGCGATGTTTATCTCTAACACAACCCAAACCTCGAGCATGAAGCAAAAATCAAGGACAATCACCGATAAAGATTTGTAAAGCAAATTAGATACAACGCCATGGGCGACAAATATACACGAGTTCAAAGTAAATACATATACAACAACCCAACAAAGATGAAATACACAAAGAAAAGAAATAAACTAAACATCTCGCGGTTTGTCAACGCCGGTCAATGAGAAATCCACCCCAGATCATCCGTGTGCAAGCTTCAATGTTGTTTTCTAAGCTAATCCTACTGAAAAATGAGTTTGATGGAGTTGGGAGCAAAAATCCCCAAAAACATAACCTAAAAAATGAATGAAATGACTTATATATTATTTACAAAATCTGTCATGTTCGCAATGCGAACTTTTATTCGCAAAGCGAACATCAAATTAGGCACCTGATGTGCCTCAGGAACAGTTAAACCGCCTCTGTGATTCTGCATAAGTTCGCAATGCGAACCTTTATTCGCAAATCGAACATTCGCTGGAAAGTTTGCAATGCGAACTTTGGTGCCTTTTTCTACTGCCTCTAGTTTGGGAGTATTCGCCGGAAAGTTCGCAAAGCGAACATGACAGCACACCCGCCCTTGTTTTGACCATACTCGGATTGACGCACGGTCGGAAGCGTTGGAAAGCTTATTCAATGCTCTATACAACAATGGTAAAATATATTTGGTTGAATACCTACAAAAATGAGATAAATTCAATTAAATTTAATGATATTTACACGATACGCAATATATACACTATAATGTAAACTATACAATATATACACAAAAAATAGGGGATTATTAATGAAAAACCAACGAATCAAGCCTATAAATGCCAATTATTCACACTTAAAATCTATAAATTTTAGCACTTATCAGTTGTTTTTCAGGATTACCATTTTGTAAAAAACAAAAAGTGAAAATAGCATTAAATGCGGGAATTCACAATGACATTATTTATTCATGATTTGTCGATTCTTGAAACACAACCCTATAAAACAAAACTCTGTCGTTTTGGGCGAAGCGAAGAGGGACATTTATAGAAAAGTGAGCCCTATAAAACATCTATTTCATCTGGGCAAGGTGAAAGGTTAAAACAAATATGGTAATTACTTCTACTTATGGATGACTTTCGGGACATCGACTGCAACCCAATGGTGACGAACTCCTATGTGAATCACAAAGTATGGTACTTCCTTTCTTGGGTTGTCTTCAGAAATGACACTGATTTCTGGTGGAGTAGGATCATTGGAGTCTTCTTCCCATGCAGAGTTATCATAAGAGGACTCTTCTGTCGCATCTTCCATAGTGTTTTCACTCTCAAGAGGATCTCCCCATCCAGTTGGCTAGATGTCCTCGTATCTGATGCGAAAGCTTTCAGGAGCGGTGTATTTGACTAGAAAGTCGTAATTGCTGCTTGGCTATCCCAAGGTATCCCAGGTTTTTGTGGGAAAAGATGAGTCATCTTCCTCAATGACGTTGACCTCAAGAAATGCATAGTTAATGAATTCTTGTCCTGCAGTATTTGCAAATTCATCACCATGGTGTCAGATATTTTCAGAATGTCCTAAGTAAGGATTCCATGACTCTGTGGGAACACGGGTATTCTTTTCAGGATTACTCAGTTGATAAGCATTGTCCGGCGGACTCTTTTGCCCCACGTCTTCCGTGTGTGGCTTCTAGATAGGCAAGTTATCCAGGGGATCATAATAATCGTAGTCAAAGTTATCTTTCATCAGATTGTCTTCCTCTAATGAGTTGGGTGGAGCACGGCATTCTTCGGGATCACAATCTCCATAGATTTTTCTGACGTCTGATCTCGGTATATATCTCGGGCTCTGCTTCGGGGAGCAGAATGGCATGTGCGTTTCTCCCCGAGATATATAACCTTCATTGTTGAGATAATACTTCCACTCCTCATCCGTATCGGAAGAGTCGTTCCCATCAATGGTGTGTACTTCTTGAGATACTGGGTGGAGGAAACCTCCGTTGTGGAAGAAATCCTGAATGGGACAAAAAATTTCATCCTTCTTTGGAGATGATGTTGTCAAATTAGCCTACTGTCACATCTTGTTCCACAAAGGCTTGTTCCAAGACTGTCTGTAGAGCTTCTCTGTGAGCTTCTGAACTAAGCAGGAGAGATAACACAGAGATTCGAGACGGAGATTTCAACAATTGATCCATAATGTTGTACTCTCTTTTATGGATGAGCTTCAGCTTCTCATCGTTATTCTTTATAGGTTTCGTATTGCTAGATTGACCAACTTGTTGGTTAGGAACTTCGACTTGAGGTTCCTTTTCTTTGGTAGGTTCTCCAACTCCTCTATTGAAGATTCGACCACTCCGAGTAACTCGACTGATGTCGGCGATGTTTACATTGGAGGGTAATGGAGTTTCTTTTCGATTTTCTATGGTTGTTTCATCGTACTTGTATGGGATAGCTTTTTTTGACTTGTACGGTATTGGACCTGGCAAGTAGATAACCACAGGGGGCTTTTTGGGCTTTTTGACCGTTGTAGGTAACCTCGATCAACTATAAGTTTGGAACCTTTCTATTGCCGAGAGAGACTTTTGACTCATCAAGTAGAGGAGTTAAGGCACAAACATCCTTGGTTATTTCATGACTGGAGATTATGACAGTGTTTTTGTTTCAACCAGGGAGGTAATCTTGTATCATGTTGATTGATTCCGAAATTGAACATGGTTGAATCTCCTTTCGGTCTAACTGTTTTTGGAGGGCTGCTCGCACTAGATAACATCCTTGGTTATTTTCCGAGCATACTCTACAACGACCATATCCGTTTTGTATGTAGTGCATCCTCACTAGATCTGTTTCTATTGAGAGGACATCACGACTTTGATGTCTGCCAGGAATCCCATCAGTCATGCTAACTTGTTGTGTGTCTTCATCCAGGTAGATTGGAAGCCACCAGTGGTCGAACAGATGTTGAAGAGTCCTTTGCACAAATACACACCCTTGGTCATTTTTTTAGCATTCTTTACAGTCTTGATAGTTGTGCGAGGCCAGAAAACCAAGTTTGACCTGTTTAGCATGTAATTCCACTAGACTGGTATTCATAAAGAGGATGTCAACGATCTGAACCATATTGACTTGATGATCACTTTTTTCTTGGTAGTCTTGGATCCATCCGAGATCCATTTGACGTTGGAGGGCCTCTTGTATAAAAGAGCATCCCTGATTGTCTTTTGAGCAGTTCAGACAAGCGTTGTAATCGTGCAACGATAAGTTGTAAATTGACTTTGTCTTGAATGCAATGCCACTAGATTGACGTTCATTGCACGGATGTCGTGGTTCTGAACAATGTTAGGATGTGCATGGGCCATGTTTACTACACGAATCCTATGATCTTGAATCCAGCCTAGATCTATTTGCTCTTGGAGAGCTGTTTGTACTATGGCACACCCTTGATTATCCTTGGAGCATATATAACACTGATGATAGTTGTTAGATGGCACATGGTCGTACCTGCTCTGTTTGCAATGCATCTTTACCAGGTTGGTTCCTAGTAAGCATACATTGTGAATTTGATAACCGTTGACAGGTTCCCCTTCGATCAAATTCACTGTAGTCTTCTCATGTTGCGGTAATGGGTTCGTTTGAACATTTAAATTAGTATATTTGAAAGATAAAACCTTGTTCCTAACAAGCTTCTGTACATCATACTTGAAGCTGAGACAATTCTCAATGTTATGTCATGATCCTCCTTGATGGTAAGGGCAAGTTTGATATGCTTTGAACCAAAAAGGTGGATTTCCTGGTACTGCGAGAGGCGCCCTAGTTCGAACGTGCCCCTTGGCCAGTAGAAGTGGAAATAATTCTGCGTACAACATCGGTATAGGGTCGAACCCTGATGTCCACGTAGTACGATTGTTGTTATTGTACTGCGGACGAGCCTGCTGAAGAGGCTGTTGCGGCCTTTACTGATACTGTTGTTGATTTGGTTGGCTCTGGGCAACCTGAGGTTGATACGTCAGAGCTGGCGCTGGGTTGATCGTGGTAGTTACCGCTGCTACCAGTTGATACCTTCACCTTTTCTTTCCCAGTGAGATATTACTGATATCTTGCTATTTCTTCTTTTGGAAAGTATTAATGTATCTTTTGGTACTATTGGATGGCTCTGCATCTTTGACCAATCGTCCTTCTCGGACTGCTTCTTCAAGGCGTACTCCCATGTTTACCATTTCAGTGAAGTCACTGGGCACACTGGCAACCATTTGGTCATAATAAAACAAGCTCAATGTTTTCAAGAAAATCTTCGTTATTTTCTTTTCTTCGATAGGAGGAAAGATCTGGGCGGCGATTTCACGCCATCTCTAAGCATATTCCTTGAAAGTTTCTTTATCCTTTTGTGACATTGCTCTGAGATGGTCCCTATCTGGTGCTATGTCCAAGTTGTATTTATACTGCTGAACGAAGGCTGCCCCAAGATCTCTGAAAGTACTGATCTTGGTGCGGTTTAAACCCATGTACCATTTGAGTACGACACCGGTTAAACTGTCTTGGAAGTAATGGATTAGTAGCTGTTGATTTTCTGTCTGGGTAGACATTTTCCGAGCGTACATCACCAAATGACTTTGAGGGAAAGAGTTGCCTTTGTATTTTTCAAAGTCATACACCTTGAATTTGTGTAGTATCTTTACATTAGGGACCAAACAGAGGTCGACGGCGTCTTTTTCGAATAAGTCTTGACCGCGAATGGCATGCAGTTCCTTCTGCATTTCCAAGAATTGTTCTTGGAATTCATTCATCATTTCGTATACATCTTTGTTTCCAACAGAAATTGCTTGCAGAATCTGTCCTTCCAGGACAGTGTGTACCACTGGCTGTGGTATAGTCATTATGGCGGTAAATCTTGGCGCTTTAGTGACGTGAAGTCTGTAACCTTCAGGAGTTTCTGCTGTAACCCTTGCATCTTCATTTACCTGAAGTTTGTAACCTTCAGGTCTGGCGGTTCCTGCTACGACTTCCGGGTCTTCAGTGACCGGTGGGATGTATCCTTCAGGTATAAAGTTGAGAGGCATGCCCCAGGGGAAACCTTTAGGCATGTTGTACTGAGGATTACTGCCAGGTGTCTCAAATGCTGGTGCGGATGTAACTTCCGAGACTACAGTCCTTTGATGTTGTTGCTCCTGGGCTGCTGCCAGGGATTGCATGTCGTGGTGGAGTTTTTCCAAACTCTCCTTTAGAGCATTGATTTCTTCTCTCAGATCTCTGTTCTCTTCCTCGAGATCATGCTTTTTACTTTGTCGATTGGCCCAAGTATTGTACGAATGAGACAGTTTGACTATAGAGTGCGACACATATGTGAGACTCAAAGACAAAGATGTATTATGTGAGAATGATGAATGATATGCAAAGAATGATATATTTTTTTAGTTTTTTCGTTTTCAAAAGAACTTTTAAAAATTATATTGCAAATATCATACAACGGGGAGACCCTTTTATTGAACTCTAAAGCTTGCAGTATTTTACAAGGAAAAGTACAGTATTTTACAAAGTGTGAGAAAGGAAAATTAGGCCTATGGATCTTGAGTTCTCTCTGAGGAGAGCTCAGATGCTGGTTCCTGAACTTTTCTTTTCTTTGATTGGGCTCCTTCAGCCATTGTCGGGTCGATGATCCTTTGCCAAGTGAAAGGAGTGAGTAAATTTCTTTGTTCCTCTTGACTTTCCATAGAATGCTGCTCTAATATCTCAATCAGAGCATCCTTTTCCTTTAGCAGTTCTTGAATCTTGGTACATTCCAAATTAAGAATCTGGTATTTGTTCTTCCAAGAGTTCTTCTCTCGTTGGACTCTGTTGAGAGCGATCTGGAGTTTTTCTGCATCATACATGAAATAAGGGACAGATTCCTTTAAGGGAAAAACTTCTTGACGAGGGTAAGGCATCCTTAGTTTGATGGCCCTAGTTTGTACCCAGTGAATGTAAGGTTCTGTAGAGGAACAATTTGGTCTCCCCAGGGATTCTCTCCCTTTTCTGTGAACATGCTGCCAAGCATGCACTATTTCTTTCTTTAGTGCCCTGACATTTTCTCCTTCCTTGAAGAAAAGACCTTCCAGATGAGCATTATGTGGGATATTCTTCATCGGGTATCCAAGTTGACGACGAGGTAAAATTGGATGATAGTTGATCCCTCCTTTAGTAGCAATGAGGGGTACATTGGGGAAATTTCCACATTCGTCGATAATCTTTATCCCTTTGTAAATCCGATTGTACCAATCTATGTCTGAATTGGTAAGAGACATAATCTTCTGCGACCATCGCAAATTACTCTTGTGATCCTAAAAAGCAGCAGACTTGGGCAAGTGGGAAATAAACCATTTGTAGAGTAATGGTACACAGCATGTGATCATCCCTCCACTGTACAAATTCTTTAAATGTACTACATGATAAGCATCCGCGAGCAAGGTTGGTACTGGGTTCCCTATTAGGAAAATCTTAACAGCATTGGTGTCGACGAAGTTGTCGATGTTGGGAAAGAGGGATAACCCATATGTAAGCAGAACAAAGACATCCTCTAAAATAGTTACATTTCCTATACTAGCAAAGTATAGAGCTTTCTCCATCAAGAATTTAGCTGGTAAACCATGTATTCCTCCTTTGGTGGTCATGTGAGTCTTGACTTCTGACTCATCCAAAGAGATTTCTTTTGCAATGGCTTGATCCTTTGGAATTTCTTCCAGTCCAAAAAATGGATCTTGATCAGTGATAGGTAAATCAACCAGGTGGGAGTACTCTTCCAGTGTTGGTGTGAGCTGATAATCCGGGAATGTGAAGTAGTTGTATACCGAATCGTAGAACTGAACCAATGTAGATATGATCCCTTCAACCATGTTGATCTTCAGAAGAGATAACAGTCCTCCGTGCTTAGCTCTGAAAGCTTTGGGATTAGTAATCATCCTTCCCAATCTCCTTAGGTCTTCCAATTTTGGAACCTTGAGGGTGTACTTGTGTGTTTTTCTTCTTCAGAAATCCATAACGCAACCACTCTCTGATATTTGCAATTATTGTTTCAGTTTTTTTTAGAAAAAGATTTTTTTCTTGTTTAAAAAGATTTTTTAATGAATGCATGAATGCAGCAAACAAAAACACTTGAAAACATGGGTTTAGGGGTTCGTCGTCACGAGCATGGAGCCATGGATCTACCCATCCCCAAAGGTGTGTACTAATTGGTCAATTTTTGTACCTGTAGAACGAGTTCTAACAAAGGTTCTCAAAATCATTGACCCCTCTTAAAGATATTAACAGCAAATCGATTGACTCAGTAGAGCTGTAATATCCTAAGATGAATCTCCTTTGAGTGTAGTATCGCATATCAACTATTCCCGATAGTCACCACACTATCTAATGGTTTAATGGTTAAATGTCTACTAAATCCTCAGTTTCATGGGTACCGCACTGGGAAAACTATGCCTTCACGACATGATCGTTCAACATTAGCAAGTCCACACGGGTACCTCCACTGATTCGGTGGACTGCCAGGTTAACTTGGTCGAGATTTACTCCCTATAAGCCTTCTTGGAGACGCCACCACTTATCTTAATGTTCTCTCAAACTTTCCACATGTGTATTAATCGCATTCCCAAATAGCGGTAATTTAAACACGGGTATCACGTAATATGACAGTAAATGATATATATGTATATATAGCATAAAATTGAGAAAGCAAGTAAATAAACAGATAAATAAATGCAAAGCAAATCCTAGACCTCTTAGGAACTCTAATCCTAAATTTCCCAAGCAGAGTCACCATTTTTCTGTAGCGTGCGATTTTTGTCGATGACGCGACCACCTTATCGCAATGTTGGAATTGGGTGCTACTTTCTGATTTCTTATTTATCCTATTAAGCTGGAAAGGAAAGGGGAGATATCTAAAACTAACCTTGCATGAAAATGTTTTCTTTAACAAATGCTAAGAGATTAGGGATCAGGGTCTGGTTATACAAAGGGAAGCTATTAACACCCAGTGTATCTATGGCAATCCCTAGGAACTCTTTATTGCATGTTTCTCTGTTAACTTAAAATGCTTTCTTGTGTTTATTTGCTGTGGCTTAGGAAATTTTCTCCTTTGGGAGAATTGAGAGGATGTTTTTGTTGTTTTCGGGTTTTCTATTGTTTTTGGGAAGGTACTGGACCTAAAGTTTTTGATTTGTGTGCTCGCTAAGATTTTGTAATCTTATGCCTACCTATTCCCATAAAGAGGTTTGGGAAATCAGAGCAATCGTAGTTCCTCCTATTTCTATGGGAGGAAAATGTATTTGGTGTCTTGTTTAAAACCCAAGATTGAAGCTAAAAGGGTGATTGAGAGAGAATTTGTCATCTCTAAAGGGAGAATATCTCACCTATTCATCACAAATGTTGGGAAATTGATTATAAAGGAAAATTACTTTAACTGGGATGTGTAGAATCCAGCAATGCCATAATTTCCTTTATAAGAGTGATGTCATGAAGGAAGAAAGCTTTAACTCAGTGTAGAGCAATGTCACTTTTTCCTTTATGAATCTTTCATGCTAAGAGAGGGACATTGGCTTGGATGTTAGGGATCCAGAGGCTTACCACTTACAGTTGTTAGATGAAAGATGAATTTTAGCCAGGATAAAGGAAGGACTTCAGCTTGGATTTTGAATCAACAAGTGTGCCACTTACAGCAATTATCTGGAAAAAGATTTTGATTGTCTGTTTTAAAATGTGATGTATATAGGAAATATCCTCCTACAGAGAGGACTTATGGTCTCATCTGAGGGGATGTTGATTTTTGTGTGCCTTGATCAAAGCCCAAGGTTGAAGCTAAAAGAAACGGACTCCACTGAGGAGGGTTTTATCTGTCTTGTACAAAGCCCAAGATTGAGGCTGACTGAAGGAATTCATTATACAATGCCTAAGAAGAGGCTAACTGAGGAAAATTCTAATATAAAGCCTAAGAGGAGGCTAGTTCTTCCAGAGGATTTATGGAAATCCAGAAGCATGTCCAAATTGTATTGGGGAATCCAAAGGAGTTTTCTCTTGCTGAGAATCAGGGAAGAGTTGGAGTACTAGATGCCATGAGGATCTGATTCTTGTGAGGATTTGTTGATGGTAAATTGACCCTGGTTGGGGATTTCTTAAAATGAAAGCTTAAGCCTTGTTGGAGGTCAGAGGGGATTAAAGTTAAGTTTGAAAACCTATGGAGGTTTTAACTCTGTTGGAGATTAGTATATCGGTAATAATCAGGACTCTTCTTGTGCTTTTAGGAAACTTGAGGGTCTTTATGTGAGATCCAAGAGGAAATGAGACTTTCCAAGTCTACTTGAATGAAGCCCAAGAGGAGGCTAACTGTCCAAGTCTCTCAAGAAGTGGTATGCTCTAGTGTAGAGAGGGGTCTTGGTATGATGCCCAAGAGGAGGCTGAGGGCTTAAAAGATGAAGATCAACCCTAAAATGGTCGGATGTTTTGGAATTCTTGACTCTCCTGAGGATTGAACTAGTAGAGATGACTAATTTCTATCCTATGCCTTTATGAGGTCTTTGGGTCCTTGTACTAAGCCCAAAAGGAGACTGGGGGAACTTCTAAGAAGCCTGTGGGTCCTTGTACTAAGCACAAGAGGAGGCTGAGGATGCTTTTAGGAAGCCTGTGGGTCCAAGCCTAAGAAAAGTTCAAGAAAGGTTTCACCGAGAATTAATCCTTTTTTGCTGAACAGTTCTAAGGTTTGAAGAAATTCAAAAGAGGTTTCACCGGGAATTAATCCTCTTTGGAGAAATAAATTTATTTTACATATATATATATATATATATATATACATATATATTTCTAAGTTTGACAGTCTTGAGAAAAGTTTCACTGGGAATAATGCCTTTCTCGGTTCCATATTGAATAAGCCCAAGAGGAGGCAGACTGTATAGGGAATTTCCTATGAGGGAACTAGTTTTGACTAAGTTGAAAGTAACCTCTGGTTTGACCTAAGCATAGACCTAACTGCTGGGGAAACTCTAAGCAAGATATGCACAAGTATATATACAGATAAGTGATTCAACAGATATATAAACAAATATGTACTAAAAAAGGTATTGGGACTTACATTCTGAGAGGAAGCCCAAGTGTATTGTGATATGTTGTATTGACTACAACTGTATGATTGATTAGGGTTTCAAGAAATTGAAGAAAGTTTTGAGGAAAACTTTGAATTTGAAATTGAATTAAGAGAAAGTTTGTCTAAAAGAAAAGAATGTTTAGGGCTTATAACTCAAAGAGAGGCCCAAGCAGTCTAAGAGCAGTTTCACCGAGAATAATACCCCTTTTAGTACCAGTTTTAAAATAGATAGAGGATTTTGAAAACAGAGGTATGGGGCTTACAAGTCAAGGAGAGGCCCATGAAAGTTGTTTATTGTTTAAAATAAGGTTTTGTACAAAAATATTAGGGCTTATACTGAAGGAGATGCCCAGATGACTTATTTGAAAACGTTGATCGCACAGCGACACCGAAAGACGTTGCGAGGCTTATACTATAGCAGAGGCCCAAATTTGTGTTTGTACAAAGGGGTTTGGGTCTTACACTCTATTAGAGGCCCAAAAGTGTTTGTGAAGAAAGAATAACAAGGCTTATACTTAAGGAGAGGCCCAGATAATTTATTTGAAAAGGCGAAGATCGCACCATGATTTTGAAAACCACAGAGGGACTTATATAATGACTGAGGCCCAAATTATTTATGTACAAGAAGGAATGGGTCTTACACTCTATTAGAGGCCCAAAAACGTTATTTTTATACAAGATATGGGGCTTATAGCTCAAAGAGATGCCCAGATGAAAAACAACGATCGCACCGTTATTTTGAAAATCGTATCGGGACTTATACAATGAATGTGGCACAAAGTTTGGTATTTACAAAGGGGATGTGTCTTACACTCTATCAGAGCCCCAAAAAAGTTATTTTTATACAAGAGATGGGGCTTATAGCCTAAAGAGATGCCCAGATGAAAAACAACGATCACACCGTTATTTTGAAAATCGTATCGGGACTTATACAATGACTGAGGCCCAAAATTTGGTATTTACAAAGGGAATGGGTTTTACACTCTATTAGAGGCCCAAAAGTGTTTCAAATGAAGTTTGAAAAAAATCAAAATTAAGAAAAACCCTAATTTTAATTTTAAAATATAATTTTCAAAGGTAATTAAATAAAAAATGATATAAAATATCAAATATATTCAAAAACAAGTTGTCAACTTTGAAAAATATTTTGAAAAATCATGTTTAATCACATGAAAACTTGGAATCCATTTTAATTTGAAAAACCAAGGTGGAAATTTCATTTAAAAATGTTAAAAAAAAATAAAATGAAATTATTTACAAAAATTCAAACTATATCAAATAAATAATATAAATTTGATTTTTTGTAGAATAAAATATTTTAACATTTTTGTGAATTTTTAAAAAAAGAACCAATAAAAAATGAGAAAAAATGAGAGAGAAATTAATTTTTGAAATCAATTAAGAAAATGACCTAAAAATTCAAAAATTCAAAATATGGCGCCAACGGTCATCTTCTTCCTCACGACCTCCCTCTAAGGCCGTTTTGCAAAACCTTATATATCTCTCTCAATACATAATGGTTTTTACTTTTGGGAACACGAAAGTTGTGTATTTTTGAACAAGGATTTCAGTGATATAAATTAATTGCATTATATTAAGTGTGGAGTGAGAAATCAAAAGATGAAGATAAGAACCCTAATTTCTGTAAGAACACTATGAAATCCTATACACGATAGCTATAAAACAATTGATTGAGGGGAAACACTCTACATAAGTGCAGAAACATGTTTGTAACTTGAAAACACATTTATTATGCATGGATCATAGAGTTTGAGAGTGTCAGGCTTACCTCTGCAAGAGGAAATTGAATCCTCAGTTGTAGATGTTAGAGATGTTGTGTGATGATCTGGACAACTTCAATGGACCACAAGTAGTGTGTTTGGAAGCTCGGAATGGATTGAAACAACCTGGAACTTGTTGTGGTACCCCAACTGCAAAAAGGCCAAAAAGCTTGAGCAAATGGATGGTGACTTTGTGGTTCTGGTGTTCCAGATGTGTTTTGAGGTTATGGATCACTTTTATATGATATATGAGAGGTGTTAGGATGGTTGGTTTTGATGGAATTGCTCTCTATTTGAAAATTTGAATGTGACTTGAAAGAGAAGCAAAAATCTGGTTTTTTAGAGTGATTGGAAGGAAAACATGAGTTGTTATGCTTTGGTATGCTTAAGCTGATCAGAAAGAACCTCTATTTATAGTAGAAGAAGTTTTTTTTTGGGAGCAATATTGATTGGAGGATGATCATGGCATATAGCTTGTAGTCATTGACTTGGATAATCCAAAAGTGCCAAGTCAACTCTTTTATCTTGACTCCATTCAATTTTGCAGGTTTGAATGCTCAGAGTTTGGACTTGAATCTTGACTGGCTTGGAGTTTTATGGTCTGGGTCATTGAAAGCTCTGAGTGTTTGACTAAATTTTGGTAAAACATAAATGTTGTGAAAGATGTTTCAACATGGAGGTTTTCAGCCCCAGAATAAAGATGTCAAGTAAAATGTCACTACATGAAGATTCGACATCATGGCTGGTACAACAAGTTTTGGTTCTAAATCTATTCCAAGATTAGAGGCGATTGGTAGTGGATCAAGGATCAAAGATATGAAGCCCAACTCAACAGAAAACTATAAAAGAAGACCAAGACCTAGACAGAAGACACACAGAGGACGACATAGACTTAGGAATCTTATTTTTGTGAAGTAGGGTTAGGTTTTGAGAGTCATTGGCTCTTTAGGTTGTAAGTCTCCCTTTGTATCAGTTGATACACTATGGTAGATATAGGTGTCACACATATCCATAAGCCTTGAGGTATTGGAATGTGCATTGTTCTTGGATGAAGCTTTTAAGAAAATCCGAGTTAGCATGTTTGTCAAGTATGCTTGACAAATTTCTGTATTGACAGGGATGATGTAGAAATCACAGTTGGTGGTTAAGGGAAGTGAGTGGGGTATCTCATATCAGGGTTGTAAACGTTTGAGTTTAGCCTTGGTAAAGATGTTCATTGGGTAGATGTTAGGTATGAATTTGTAAATGAGGGAGTTTAACTTTGTAACAGTCTACAGTTAGTGGAGTCTTCTTCCTGGATTGGTATCCCCCAGATGTAGGTGAGTTGCACCGAACTGGGTTAATAATTACTGTGTTCTTTATCATTATGCAGATTTACGTTCTCTGTTAGGGTTCATGATAAACATGTTGGATCAGATGTCATGACATCTATGATGGAGTAGTTCTAATATTCAAGGTATCAGTCTGCTGTTGCACCTCTGAGTTTAAATGATTATGTAGCACAATGTCTTAACATGTATTAGGACATCTGCTGTCTACATAGGCCAGAATTTCAATTGGTATCAAAGAGGGCATCCTGTTTGGTTCTGGATGAGATCTTTGGGAGATACTTTCTTGCATTTAAACAAGGAGGAGTTTTGAAGATCAGATTAATCAACTCAGACATACTCAAGGGTATTAGTGGATGATATGGATGTTCTGGATCGAAGGGAGCAACCCGGAGGTTGTTCATGTTGCTGAGGAGATTCTACAACAACTACAGGAGAAGTGGCTAGTTCTCTTGTTGGTGTGTCTTATAGGATGTTGTGACATCTTATTAGGGCAAGGAGGATCTGTTCCTTGGTGGTTCCGCTGCATGTGATTTTAATGGAAGAGCTCTAGAATTATGTGATTCTGGAGTTGTTACTGAAGACAGTTGTTGGAAGGTCTCAATTGCCGGCCTCTATATTTGAAGATATCTGCATTCTTTTATTCCAAAGTCGGGAGCAATGGAGTGAAAGGAGTTGTGGTTAGATATCTAGTATGATGACTTGGTACTTGGAAGCTTGGTTTTTGGTGCAGTTGAAGTCAGTTGAAGAGGAGAGGAGTTGAGTTTAAGTTTATTAGGTTCTTGCTCTAGGAGTTTGATAAACTATTGGTTGGCTAGGTTGTCAAAGATACTTGAGAATTCTCTCAAGTCCACTCATAAAGGCATCTCAGTCGTGTATCTGGAGTCTTCTAGTTACTCTTCTGACTAGAAGGTGTTTCTTTGAAACACAATCTGAAGAAAGTGGAGGTGATTTATTTTCACCATCCAAAAACAGCAAGGAAGGATTCATCTCTCTTGACCCTAAGAGTGGATCCAATCTGATTGAAGACTTGTTGAGGTAAATAAGATTTGTTCAGAGAAAGTCTTAGTTAGTTGAGTCAAGGGTGGTAGCCTTGGTATCTCAACATTGTCCTTTGAAGAAGACACTTGCAAAAAGATTGAATACTTTATAAGTGTTCATGACATGATCTGGTGGAGCTCAGCTACAGCAGTGAAGAAGGGTTATTGGACAAGGATTTAAGATCAATTTCTATTTGTGGAATCCACAAGTATTTAATTGATTATCCTTGAAAGTAAAGATTGTTGATGTTCAACAAGATGTTCGAACATCTCATCATCAGAGTTTGTGCATAATCATGGGAGGGGTACTGCATACGCTTTAGCGTCTGTTTTAGTCTTAGGTGGTGACCTAAGAAGTGGCTTTAGTTGGGTGTGACAGAAGCATGTGTTCTCTAGAAAGTTTCCTGGCAAGAAACTAGTCTGGACTTTGATGCTATTTAAGATGAAGATGAAGACATCATAATCTTAATGGTTACAGCTTGGATCCGTTTATTTCAGATCTAGGTACTTTGGAGCATGGATCTTGCTCTGTTTGTGAAGGTCGGGGATAAGTGGCAGTTATCTCTGGCTTTCTACTGACGGCTCTACTGAGGAAAGTGGCATTCTTTGGTATGGCTATGGGGTAGTCTTGGACTACTTATTTTCTAAAGATTCAGACGTGGCAGGTTTGAAGTATTTGGAGTTTTAAAGCAGGATGGAGGTTGTCTACTCAAACTTGGTTGCTGAATCAAGTCTATGAGAGCATGGAACTCTTGTTCTGCGAAGGGAGAAGGTTCTTCTAAGTGGCAGAAGGAGGAACTGAATTTAACAGATGAATGTCATATCAAAATGTTCTGACATCTAGCTTAACATCAGAGGTCTCAGCTGGTGATGTGGCACATCAGCTTAAGATAAGGTGATCTACAGGAGAATGGAAGTTATGGATGCTTCAAAAAGGTCTATCTAATACAGTTTGCGGGAGCTGTGGATGGGAAGATGTTACATGACTAAGAGGCTTGGTGAATCCAAATGTCTTGCTATGGGGCAAGTAGTTCATGTGGCTTGAAGGTCTGATTTCATTAGTAGATCAGTGTATCTTATGGGAGTTCTGAAGAAGATTGAGATTAATCAAAAAGTGGCATTTGGTTGGTTTCATTGTGTGCATTCAAGCAGGATGCTTGAAACTGATTGCTCTTGTACAGAAGAGTAGTTAGTTGAAATTGTAAGGAGGTTCTGATTCTCTGGGAGCTTGTGGCAGAAGTTCTGGGTTGAGGATGGAAGCATACCTTCTTTTGGTGTATGAGAGTTTACTTTTCTCTGGGTTTCTGAATTTTTATTTGTTTAAGCTGGTGGCGCAATGTTGTTTGAAGATCTTCAGTGTGGATTACTATGCTGATAGTAAGTCCAGTGGTGGAGCATATCAAGAACCATGGTGTGTGGTGTCTGTGATGTGTGGAAGATGTCCTAACTAATATTAGAGCATCTTTGGGTTAGTTATCCTTGGTGAAGGATTTCAGGTTCTGTGAGGAACTGGTTACTTGCATTGTGTCTAAGAAGTATCTACAATGTCATATGGGAGAATGGTGGAGTAGAAGAATTGTCTTGGAGGTCTGATCTAAGTGGTTTTGGAAGACTTGAATGGATCACGGGTAGATTGCATGAAGGTCTGGTTTCTGATGCATTCAAAAGTGGATATTCACTAGAAAATCAGAAGTATTCCAGGTTATCATACAGGAGAATGATTAGGAATGACTGTCTTGGATTGTGGGGTGTCTATCTCTATTGCTGGATGGGTAAGGTCAGTGGAAAATCTTGCGAAGGGGATGTTGCCCCTAGCTGCAAGTCATGCTAGTAGTGGATCGGTTTAGTAGCTGTGAAACTCTGGAGCATGCATACGATAGCTGACATCGTTATAACAAACTAAGGGGCCCTGTGCATCTCTTTGAGGAATGTGAAGCATTCTGATTCAATTGGTTTGTGCCTCAAGCAACTGGAGGTCTATACATGAGAATTCAAGAGGAGTTCGTGTGGTGTGTAGATGGTTGCAGGATGGGGGGATCAATGGAACTTTGATCTCAAGCCAAGAGTTTGTTATGGTCGGTATGCATTTCCTCACGGGTAGCATGATGGTGATCATGTGTGAGTGATTATTGTTTCTTGTCAGAGGAAGCAATAAGAGAGTTGATGATTGTGTTCAGCTGGTAAGTTGAAATGAGGGTGCCCTCTTCAAGACATGAAGATATGTCTTATGTTTTCTATTCATTAGCTTGGGTGTTTTGGGGAGGAGCACTAGTTACCTTAGATATGGGGAGATGCCCCTTGATCTAAGATGAATTACTGCGAGGATTCAGTTGAAGTTCCAGTTTGCATTTGTGCGTCAAGCAAGCTGAGATGTCAAGGAGGATGTCTTGACATTGTTGTATTGTTGCAAGTTGTGGGAGACTTGGCAGTACAAGCTAAATGGTTCTTATTCGATGCTTAAGAATCATTGATTGAGTCTGAGGGAATTTATTTTTCTCTGCAGACTGTAGTCACAAAACTGTGAAGAGTTTATTCAATACAGAAATCTATTGGGAGCTAACTGAGAGAAATTGGTTTTCTGCGAATGAAAAGGAAGGGCAAACAAACTCTGCTGTACTCTTTGCTACTAAATTTGGACTAAGCAAATCCTAGCTGTGGGGACCATAAACGTGAAAAATGCAGGATAGGCATCAGAACACTATTCAGAAGTAGGCTCAAAGACAAGTCAGAAAAGGTGGAATCTCTCGAAACTAACTTGACCAGCAGTTAATGCACTCGTTGACTAGTCTTTTGTCTGGATTTGCTCTACTCACATAACTTCTTCTTTTTTAAGGAAGATCAAGCTAGAACATCTCACTAAGAGTAAGATAAAAATGAGTTTTGTTTGTGTGTGGGTAAGCATTATTTGGGTCTGGATCTGCATGGGCCATTTTTGTCAATTTTTGGCTAAAAAGGGGGGAGAATGGTCTGTTACTGCTGAGATATGTATGGTGTATGTGCCTTGTGCTACTGATCTGCGAAATGTCTCAAAGGATGCCTCGACATTCTTAATATATGCATATTTGTGTTTTGTGATCAGAGTTAGGGAGCAAGTTGTGTCTTGTGATCTGAGTTACATCTTCTATGTATCCGGTATCACAAGGGAATGAAGAGAGTAACTAGATCTTATCTTCTTCCTCTTCCTTAGCACTTGCCTCGAATACTTTTCCACTGCATGCACCATCAGGCTGAAAGGATGTTTTAACCAAAATTTGCAAAAAAGGGGGAGATTGAAAGCTATGAGTGTTTGACTAAATTTTGGTAAAACATAAATGTTGTGAAAAATGTTTCAACATGGAGGTTTTCAGCCCCAGAATAAAGATGTCAAGTAAAATGTCACAACATGAAGATTTGACATCATGACTGGTACATCAAGTTTTGGTTCTAAATCTCTTCCAAGATTCAAGGCGATTGGCAGTGGATCAAGGATCAAAGATATGAAGCCCAACTCAGCAGAAAACTATAAAAGAAGACCAACACCTAGATAGAAGACACACAAAGGACGACATAGACTTAGGAACCCTATTTTTGTGAGGTAGGGTTAGGTTTTGAGAGTTGTTGGCTCTCTAGGTTGTAAGTCTCCCTTTGTATCAGTTGATACATTGTGGTAGATATAGGTGTCGCACAGATCCATAAGCCTTGAGGTATTGGATTGTGTATTGTTCTTGGATGAAGCATTTAAGCAAATCCGAGTAAGCTTGTTTGTCAAATATGCTTGACAGATTTCTGTATTGACAGGAATGATGTAGAAATCATAGTTGGTGATTAAGGGAAGTGAGTTGGGTATCTCATATCAGGGTTGTAAACGTTTGACATTAGCCTTGGTAAAGATGTTCATTGGTTAGATGTTAGGTATGAAGTTGTAAACGGGGGAGTTTAACTTTGTAACAGTCTACAGATATTGGAGTCTTCTTCCTGGATTGGTATCCCCCAGATGTAGGTGAGTTGCACCGAATTGAGTTAACAATTATTGTGTTCTTTATCATTCTGCAGATTTACGTTCTTTGTTAGGGTTCATGATAAACATGTGGGATCAGATGTCGTGACATCTGTGATGGAGCAGTTCTGATATTCAAGGTATCAGTCTGCTGTTGCACCTCTGAGTTTAAATGATTATGTAGCATAAAGTCTTGACATGTATTAGGACATCTGCTGTCTACATAGGCCAGAATTTCAGTCATGACACCTCAATGTATAGCATTGATGTTACCTTGCTAAATTTGAATTCCAAGTTTCATGTCATGATGGTTTTCACATGCCAAGTTGGAATTCTTGCCTTCTTGATCTAGAACCAAGTGAGTCATCATATTTTTTATGCTTTTGGAAGATGACAAAGTTGGCAAAATGGAAAAACTTGAGTGACAAAATCGTTTGGCACAAGTTTGGTTTTCATGCCTTTGTGTAGGCAGGGTGAAAAATGCCATTTTTGGAGGCTTATAACTCCTTACTCAAGTTGAACCATGGGAGAATCTTGTAATTTTTGCAAAGCCCCAATAACATACTTCAACTTTGATGTTTAACTTTGGTCTTGAATCATCTTGGATCATAATGAAAAATGGCCTCAAAGTTGGTGAAAATGCAAAACAGATTCTGTCCAGAATTTCACTAAGTGTTGAAAAAATCGCCATTTTCATATTTTTGTGATTTTGATCAATCCATAACTCAAAATCCATGAGGATTTGGAATCTGTTCTAGTTGACAATCTTGAAGTATGTAATGAGATATTTCATTTTAGCTTTGGATGGAAGAAAAATGTTGCTTGGATCACAAGTTATGGTCTTACAAAGTTGGGTATGAATCACTTTTTTTTCATAACTTAGTGAAATTTCAAGTTTCTTATGGTTGCCCCTTTTGCAAGTAACCTCACTTTTCTTGATTTTTCTTGATGGATGATGATCCAAACCATAAGTTAACATTGTTTTTTACTTAGGGAAGCCATGTTTGTCAAGAAATTCAAAAAGTCAAACTTGGTTTTTGGCACAGTTGACTTTTTATCAGATGAATTTCACACTTTGTGATCCTTTATGAAATTAAGTCCTTGACCTAATTCAAACCTAATGAATGGATTCCATATGTGTTTTAAAGTGTCTTGAATCATGTCCTAAGGTTTGGGATCATGTCTTGGTCAAAAGTCGAAGGTACCATTGACTTTTCATCAGAAAACCCTAATTGGTCCAGATGAAATTGAATCTTTGTATTTGCTTATGAACCAAGTTCTTTGAATCAATCCAATCTTGTAAATGGATCAATATGATGTATTGAAGGTCTTCAAAATACTTCTTGAGGGCTTGGCTCATGCATTGCTCCAAAAGTCAACTCAGGGGTGAATTAGGTCAAGAAACCCTAATTCCTGATTTTTTATGAATGCATCCCCTGAGGATATTTTGAACTTGTGATTGGGTACATGAGGTCCCTTTGAGCTTCTTGGATCATGTTTTGAAGTATTGGCTCATGCCCTGAGGAAAATTTCTCTCTGGAGGCCTTGGTCGACCAAAACCCTAATTTGGTGACACTGATGATATTGAGGCTTTATCCACTTGAAATGTTGCACTATTGTGCTTGATTCTTGATGTGGGAGATCTCTTGATCCTTTATGGATGTTTGAGAGACTTGACAAGTTGAGAATCATGTCCATTCTTGATTGATCCTTTGTCTGAGTAGCCTGAGAGGGCTCAAAAACCCTAATTCTTGGTTAAAGTGAATGCTTAATAGTCTTTGAGAGGATTGATGAGGTATGAAGATACATCCATATTGTGGTGATGATTTCCACTATAATGGAAAATCTTGTGGTCAAAATTTAGGGTATGATGCCTACACAAATTTATCCAGGCCACGCAGAGCAGTTTTGAACAAGTAAATAAACAACATGAAACAATGAGTAAGAACCATGATGCATCTATAAAAAAACTAGAGATGCAAATTGGCTAGATATCTCGGAAAATTACCGTGTTACCTAGTTCTAGTGGAGGATTTATAGGTAACATTATGGATAATCCTAAAAATAAGACTTGCAAGGCTTTAGAAACAGGTTTTCAGGTAATCACCAACATAGGCGAGGATGAAATAGTGGAAGAAGTCTTGATTGAAGAGGGCAAAGTAGGGGCATAGAAAGAGGAGAGTGAAAATCATTGCGACCAAGCTGAGAAGGGGGCCACCATTGAGAGATTGATAGACAAAAACTACCCTTGGAGAAGGAGTAAGAAACAAATTCTTAATGACCCTAACCCAGAGATACCCGGTTACATAAAATCGTCGTATCCAATCATTAAGAAGAAACCACTACAAGGAGACGATGCAGGGTTATTTGTCAGATTTAAAGAGATGTTGACCAAGCTTCAGGTAAGTATTTCTTTTCATGAAGTTTTAGATCTAATGCCCAAATTGCAAAATTTATGAATGCATTATTAAATGGTACAAAGTAGAAGATGGATAAAGAGCAGGTAAACATGAATGAGAAATGCGATACAACATTACTCCAAACAATGCCAACAAAATGTAAAGATCCAGGTAAGTTTACCATCTCTTGCTCTAATGGTGGGGTAGAGATCCCACACGCTCTATGTGATTTAGGGTCAATTATCAATTTAATACCCCTTTAATAAGGCAAAAGAATTAAATTTGGAAGAGATCATACCGAGTAATATGAATCTTACCTTGGTTAATTTATCCGTTGCTCATCCTCATGATGTTTTACAAGATGGGTTAGTACATGTCGACGGTTTAGGTTTTCCTACAAAGCTTATGGTAGTCAACATGAAGGGAGACACAGGTGGTTAAGTTATTCTTGGACGCCCATTATTAGAAACCGGGAAAGCATTAATAGACTTGGAAACAAATGAACTCCTCTTGAAGTTCAATAATGAAAAGGTGGTGTTTAATGTGTATGAATGGACACAATATGCTGATGATCTCAAAACATGCTACCAGATTGAAGAAAAAGGTAGCAAGGTTGAAAAAGGAAGGAATAAAGTCCAATTATCCAGCGTGGGGCCATCCCTTGCGCCTGACGTGCCTTAGGCATGCACCGTCAAGCTAATGACGGTAAAGAAGCGATGGCTTGGAGAAAACCCATTAGTAAGTATGTTTTAAATGTTTAATTTTATGTTAGTTCATTAACACATGTCAATTTTGTATGTTATATGGCAAGGAAAGAAAATAGGTGAAAAGAAAGAGAAAAAGAAAAGAAGAAAAGAAGGAAGCCCCTGAAAAAATCATGCAGCCCATTGCACGCGTGAGAGGGCTATATCGTGCATGCGATAGATTCCTAAGGCGTGCAATATAGACGTTGGAGAATCTTGGAACTATTAGTATACCATGCGCAATGGATGCATAATGTGCACGATAGAGATTTTGACAGAGAGACGTTAGGAAGACCGTTAGCATCGCGCTCACAATGGACGCATGATGCACGCGATGTTAATGATAAATTTACTATAAATAGATATTTTTGAATCTCTTCTCCTCACAACTCTTTTTCCTACTCTTTCTTAATCACAAATTTCTTCTAAGCACCATTTTCTACTTAATTTTTATCTCAGTGAAATGTTATTTTTGTGTTGTTGAATGCATAATGGCTTCAAAAAAAGGAAGAGTTACACGAAGTTCATCTTCACGTGTTACTCTCGCACCAAATGCTCATACTTTTCCAAACCTAATGTTTCTTTCTGAAGCTAATGCAGAAAAATATTTGAAGTTGGTTAACTACCATATCGTGAGGGAGAGAGAGAGCGTTTGCATGCGAGGACCTGAGAGGCTTTGAAGAAGTGTTGGAAATGTTGTAACAGTGAAATTGGGTAATTTTCAATAAATTAATTCAAGAAACCAATAAAACCATAGGCCTTGAGTTTTAGGAAAATGCAGCTTTTAGCGACGTGGGCTCTTATACTTCATATGTGCGAGGAAAGTACATCAACTACTCTGCTTGTGCTGTTAATTTTATTTTAAATCTTCAACCTCTGCCTGTTTTTGCTCTTAGGACTTATAGAAATGAGCATCATGTTATAAACAAAGCCATGGCCCAAGAAATGCTTGATGCTTTCTGTAGACAAGAGGTTGAATGGGTGATTGAGCGTGGCTTAGCGTTGCGGCTTAAAACCACTTAATTTCACCAAATCCCTAGGGCATGGGCCTTATTTTTTGTTCAAACTCTAGAAGTCGCGTCTAATCAGTCACAATTTATTGTGAAGTGGTGCATAGGACTTTTGGCTCTTTTAAGGGACGAGCTGTCGCAATGAGAATTGGATATCAAGCTATTGATTAACTTGAATCGCAAATCATAATTCACCACCGAACTTTGATTTATCCAAAGGAAAGGGTAAAGATCGAAAGCCCTAATTGCAATGTAAAGCAATGCAAGAGATCTAAGGTTTGGGGGTTGGTTATACCTAGGGAAGGTGCTAGCATCCTAAGTATCTGTAGTACTCTATAGGAACCTCTTGTTTGTATGTGTTACTTGTTAATGATCGCTTGCTACAGAAAATGTGCTAAGGTAAAGACCTAAGGGTATATACACTAAGTATGCTCGCCAAGACATCGCATCTCGTGCCTACGTATCTTGTCTAAAAGAATCAGAGCATTCGTAGTTCCCCTCAATAAGGGTAAATAGGGTTTGTTGATTGGTTTTGGAGAAGAGACAAGTCGTCGCATTAAGGGAAAACTCAACTTAAACACCCAAAAACACGTGGAAGATGGATCTTGTTTCACATTAAGAAAAGGGCTCTGACTCGAATATCGGATCAACGAGTATGCCACATACCTCTCTCAAGTGGAAAAGAATCTACAAGTTTCTTAGTTATGTCATGGGGTAGGAGATTTACATCTCAACTAGGGATGACTCGTGTCTAATTCTCTCATGGGAGAAAAAAAAGTGACAATAACTGTAAGTTTTCTAAGTTAAACATCCTAAGGGGAACTATCCTAAGGGGAGCTATACTAAGGGAGACTATCCTAAAAGGAGTAAGGATCAAGCTAAAAATAAGAAGTCTAAACTATCTTAGGTCATGACTTAAGAGTCAACAAAGCCACTTTCCTGTGGAAGAAGGAACAACTACTTGTAAAACAAGTGTTGGAAAATGGGGTCTCATAGTAAAGATAAATAAGAGTCAATGTACCAAGGCCAAAGACAAAAATGAAATGTCAAATCTCAAACCAGAGCTCAAACATATGCTTAGGCATCCAAGTGTGTGTGTGTGTGTGTGTGTGTGTGTGTGTGTGTGTGTGTGTGTGAAGGGTTGTCAAAAGAAATGCATAAGAACCATTCCAAAATCAATCATCAAGATGAAATACCAAAGAAAACGAGTACAAATCGAGGGTCATGAAATAGGAAAATAGAAACCATGCTAAACAACCTTATCCAAGGTCAACAACCACACCACAAATAGCCTTACTATGTGTGCCAAAACACTCTAAAAGATCAACCCAAGATTCAAGCAAGAAGTGTCTCAACACAAAACAAGAGTTAAACTAGATTAAAAATGACATCTTGAATCATAAAACTAGAAATAAATATTAGAATAAAATAAAAATGAAAATAAAAAATACAAAAATTAAATAAGACATTGAAATACATTTATGAATTTTTTTTTTTAATTTTTGGATGAAAGATAGTATTTCTAATTAAATAAAATCTAAACAGAAAATAAAAGTAAATAAAAGAAAGGAAAGATAAAATAGGGGAGGCGAAAAGCAACCCACATGACTAGAAACTACAATGGGCCTTCAAAAAAGGGGCGCGTATAGCAAAACCCTCAGGGCCCAAGTATGAGATGGAACACAAGGATTTAGTGGGAGAGGTCCACTGAGGCTCTCCTATGCGCCTCCAAATCATGGCTATCAGATCTTGAGATCTGACCTAGTCAACTCATCGCATGGCCAAAATAGGGAGCACACGGTTGGCTATATGGAAAAGAACACACATGATCCTCTAAAATGAAACGGTGATGAAGATCAATGGCCACGATGGTGACACATGTCACCATCTTTCTAAACAAACTCACCAAGAGTGACACATGTAGGGTGGATTCTGAAAGGGCAAAACAAGTGACTTAAAACAAAGCCAACATAACGTGAGGTGGAAATGCAAATGCCTTAAGTTCCTCTCACATTCTCTCTCTGTCTGCAACATGCTCATCAGAGCCAAGGGAAACTCGCCGAAAAAGACGGTGGTTGGCAGCGGCGCCACCACCTCTCTCCGGCCGAATCTCAAAACAAACCTCAATCTAACCTAAATGAACCCTTTTGAGTTTGAATCCGGGCTCAGAATTTCTAAATTCTCACTCTAACTCCTTGTATTTATAAAACCCTACAAATCCCAAACCACAAATTCGGTCCCAAATCAAGCGAAAACGAAAGGGGAATCAAGTATCACAACAAAGAGAGTTCAATCATGGCAAAAACAAATCGAAATGAAGAGAGGATGTACCAGAGAGGTGATTCATTCAGATTGTACTCTATATCCGTTAGATCGTGAATCTGGATGAGTCTTTTCTCTGCTTTTCCTTCTTCTTCTCTTTTTACACTTAGATGTTATGCGGTTAGGGTTTGAGAATCTTTGGGTGTTAGAAAAAAATAGGGTTTTCTGTGTTGTTTTTGATGTTGTGAAAATTAGTCTGATAGTATGCTTTCTGTGTTTTTTTCGAATGAATCCTCCCATCCTCAAATCCTCTTTTTAATCCAAAAAAACTTTGACTCTGAAACCTGCCTTCTTGGATATTGTGTTCTGATGCTGCTTTCATTTTGTCTTCTTGCCCAAATCATGTTTAAGGTTTTTTACTGATACCTGATACACTGGCATTTCCCATTTTTTGTGTATTTTGTACCACTGTTTGTTGACCTGGTGTGGTATGGTTCCCGCAGCATTATTTGTCTTTTTGCCAGTTTGATGTTAAAGCTTTTTTGCTAGTGCCATGATGCTCTGAGTTGTTTCCTTTTTTGTGTATTCGGAACAATACTGATGTATGCCCTGTACTGTCTATTTTGCTCTAAGAATTCCTGCATCTGTTATGAAATCCTTGTCTCTATTGAACCAATCTGAATTTGAATTTGTAGTACATAAAAATTTTACATAATGTGTGATGGTGTGAACATGATTATGAACCTTGGCATATTGAATGTGATGGTTGAATTAATTGACATGATGTGGTTATGAAATTGTTAGATTAGTGCATTTTGACTTGAACTGTGACTTGCTTTGGAAGGATTTGGAAATGAAGTGGTTCGTCTATGTTTGAACACAATCTAACATTGGGAATAAAGCAATTCAACTTTAAATTTTAGTGGTCTTGAATTGTTTTGTGCAGGTTCACATTTGGAGTGGCATTGTATGAGGTTGTTGTCTAAATGATGCGCATGGAGTATGTTCTGCAGCATTGTGGTTTGTGGGCCTTTCAAAGTTTGGTTTGTGTTTTTTTATGGAAAGAAAAGGATTTAGATTATTGAATGTGATTTATGAATGGAAATTGTTTAATTGAATTTGTCTTGGACTTGTTTTTTGTAGGGAATTTGGCATGAAAGTTTGGTGATGGGGCTTGAAGACACTAGCCAAAATGTGAAGAGGATAATTGACGGCTCTATGATGAACTTGGGGAATTGGATTGAACATGGATCATGGTCACTTTTAAGCTTAGGAGCAACATTAGACTTGTAACAACTTGTACTCTCATGTAATCCTAAAGTTTAGTAATGAACAAGAATGGCATTTGGTTGTAATCAAAATGATGTATTGGAGGTCTTCAAAACACTTCTTGAGGGCTCGGCTCATGCATTGCTCCAAAAGTCAACTCAGGGGTGAATTAGGTCAAGAAACCATAATTCCTGTTTTTTTATGAATGCATCCCCTGAGGCTATTTTGAACTTGTGATTGGGTCCATGAGGTCCCTTTGAGCTTCTTGGATCATGTTTTGAAGTATTGGCTCATGCCTAAAGGAAAATTTCTCACTAGAGGCCTTGGTCGACCAAAACCCTAATTTGGTGACACTGATGATATTGAGGCTTTATCCACTTGAAATGTTGCACTATTATGCTTGATTCTTGATGTGGGAGACTTCTTGATCCTTCATGGATGTTTGAGAGACTTGACAAGTTGAGGATCATGTCCATTCTTGATTGATCCTTTGTCTGAGTAGTCTGAGAGAGCTGAAAAACCCTAATTCTTGGTTGAAGTGAATGCTCAATAGTCTTTGAGAGGATTGATGAGGTATGAAGGTACATCCATATTGTGGTGATGATTTGCACTATGATGGGAAATCTTGTGGTCAAAATTTAGGGTATGACGCCTACACAAATTTATCCTGGCCACGCAGAGCAGTTTTGAACAAGTAAATAAACAGCATGAAACAAAGAGTAAGAACCATGGTGCATCCATAAAAAATTTAGAGATGCAAATTGGCTAGCTATCTCGGAAACATACCGTGTTACCCCGTTCTAGTGGAGGATTTATAGGTAACATTGTGGATAATACTAAAAGTAAGACTTGCAAGGCTTTAGAAACAGGTTTTCGGGTAATCACCAACATAGGCGAGGATGAAATAGTGGAAGAAGTCTTGATTGAAGAGGACAAAGTAGGGGCATAGAAAGAGGAGAGTGAAAATCATAGTGACCAAGCTGAGAAGGGGGCCACCATTGAGAGATTGATAGACAAAAACTACCCTTGGAGAAGGAGTAAGAAACAAATTCTTAATGATCCTAACCCAGAGATACCCAGTTACGTAAAATCGTCGTACCCAATCATTAAGAAGAAACCACTACAGGGAGATGATGCAGGGTTGTTTGTCAGATTTAAAGAGATGTTGACCAAGCTTCAGGTAAGTATTTCTTTTCATGAAGTTTTAGAGCTAATGCCCAAATTTTCAAAATTTATGAATGCATTATTAAATGGTACAAAGTAGAAGCTGGATAAAGAGCAGGTAAACATGACTGAGAAATGCGATACAACATTACTCCAAACAATGCCAACAAAATGTAAAGATCCAGGTAAGTTTACCATCTCTTGCTCTAATGGTGGGGTAGAGATCCCACACGCTCTATGTGATTTAGGGTCAATTATCAATGTAATACCCCTTTAATAAGGCGAAAGAATTAAATTTGGAAGAGATCATACCGAGTAATATGAATCTTACCTTGGCTAATTTATCTGTTGCTCATCCTCATGATGTTTTACAAGATGGGTTAGTACATGTCGATAGTTTAGTTTTTCCTACAAAGTTTATGGTAGTCAACATGAAGGGAGACACAGGTGGTTAAGTTATTCTTGGACGCCCATTCTTGGAAACCTAGAAAGCATTAATAGACTTGGAAACAAATGAACTCCTCTTGAAGTTCAATAATGAAAAGGTGGTGTTTAGTGTGTATGAATGGACACAATATGCTGATAATCTCAAAACATGCTACCAGATTGAAGAAAAAGGTAGCAAGGTTGACAAAGGAAGGAATAAAGGCCAATTATCCAGCGTGGGGGCATCCCTTGCGCCTGACGTGCCTTAGACATGCATCGTCAAGCTAATGACGGTAAAGAAGCGATGGGTTGGAGAAAACCCATTAGTAAGTATGCTTTAAATGTTTGATTTTATGCTAGTTCATTAACACATGTCAATTTTGTATGTTACATGGCAAGGAAAGAAAATAGGTGAAAAGAAAGAGAAGAAGAAAAGAAGAAAAGAATGAAGCCCCTGAAAAAATCATGCAGCCCATTGCACGTGTGACAGTGTTATATCGTGTGTGCGATAGATTCCTAAATCATGCAATATAGACGTTGGAGAATCTAGGAACTATTAGTATCACACGCGCAATGGACGCATAATGTGCACGATAGAGATTTTGACATAGAGACGTTAGGAAGACCGTTAGCATCACGCTCATAATGGACGCATGATGCACACGATGTTAATGATAAATTTACTATAAATAGATATTTTTGAATCTCTTCTCCTCACAACTCTTTTCCCTACTCTTTCTTAATCACAAATTTCTTCTAATCACCATTTTCTGCTATGTTTTTTTCTCGGTGAAATGTTATTTTTGTGTTGTTGAATGCATAATGGCTTCAAAAAGAGGAAGAGTTACACGAAGTTCATTTTCACGTGTTACTCTCGCACCAAATGCTCATACTTTTTCAAACCTAATGCTTCTTTCTGAAGCTATTGCAGAAAAATATTTGAAGTTGGTTAACTACCATATCGTGAGGGAGAGAGAGAGAGCGTTTGCATGCGAGGACCTGAGAGGCTTCGAAGAAGTGTTGGAAATTTTGCAACAGTGACATTGGGTAATTTTCAATAAATTAATTCAAGAAACCAATAAAACCATAGACCTTGAGTTTTAGGAAAATGCAACTTTTAGCGAAATGGGCTCTTATACTTCATATGTGCGAGGAAAGTACATCAACTACTCAGCTTGTGCTATTAATTCTATTTTAAATCTTCAACCTTCACCTGTTTGTGCTCTTATGACCTATAGAAATGAGCATCATGTTATAAACAAAGCCATGGCCCAAGGAATGCTTGATGCTTTCTGTAGACAAGAGGCTGAATGGGTGATTGAGCGTGGCTTAGCGTTGCGGCTTAAAACCACTAAATTTCACCAAATCCCTCGGGCATGGGCCTTATTTTTTGTTCAAACTCTAGAAGTCGCGTCTAATCAGTCACAATTTATTGTGAAGCGGTGCATAGGACTTTTGGCTCTTTTAAGGGACGAGCTATCGCGGTGAGAATTGGATATCACGCTATTGATTAACTTGAATCACAAATCATAATTCACCACCGAACTTTGATTTATCCAAAGGAAAGGGTAAATATCGAAAGCCCTAATTGCAATGTAAAGCAATGCAAGAGATCTAAGGTTCAGGGATTGGTTATACCTAGGGAAGGTGCTAGCATCCTAAGTATCTGTAGTACTCTACAGGAACCTCTTGTTTGTATGTGTTACTTATTAATAATCGCTTGCTAAGAAAAATGTGCTAAGGTAAAGACCTAGGGGTATATACACTAAGTATGCTCGCCAAGACATCGCATATCGTGCCTAGGTATCTTGTCTAAAAAATCAGAGCATTCGTAGTTCCCCTCAATAAGGGTAAACAGGGTTTGTTGATTGGTTTAGGAGAAGAGACAAGTCGTCATCTTAAGGGAAAACTCAACTTAAACCACCACAAACACGTGGAAGATGGATCTTACTTCACATTAAGAGAAGGGCTCTGACTCGGATATCGGATCAACGAGTATGCCACAAACCTCTCTCAAGTGGAAAAGAATCTATAACTTTCTTAGCTATGTCATGGGGTAGGAGATTTACATCTCAACTAGGGATGACTCGTGTCTAATTCTCTCATGGGAGAAAAAAAAGGGACACTAACTGTAAGTTGTCTAAGTTAAACATCCTAAGGGGAACTATCCTAAGGGGAATTATCCTAAGGGAGACTATACTAAAAGGAGTAAGGATCAAGCTAAAAATAAGAAGTCTAAACTATCTTAGGTTAAGACTTAAGAGTTAACAAAGCCACTTTCCTTTGGAAGAAGGAACAACTACTTGTAAAACAAGTGTTGGAATAGGGGGTCTCATAGTAAAGATAAATAAGAGTCAATGTACCAAGGCCAAAGACAAAAATGAAATGTCAAATCTCAAACCAGAGATCAAACATATGCTTAGGCATCCAAGTGTGTGTGTGTGTGTGTGTGTGAAGCGTTGTCAAAAGAAATGCATAAGAACCATCCCAAAACCAATCATCAAGATGAAATACCAAAGAAAACGAGTACAAATCGAGGGTCATGAAATAGGCAAATAGAAACCATGCTAAACAACCTTATCCAAGGTCAAAAACCACACCACAAATAGCCTTACTATGTGTTCCAAAACACTCTAAAAGATCAACCCAAAAATCAAGCAAGAAGTGTCTCAACACAAAGCAAGAGTTAAACTAGATTAAAAATGACATCTTAAATCATAAAACTAGAAATAAATATCAGAATAAAATAAAAATGAAAATAAAAAATACAAAAAATTAAATAAGACATTGAAATGCATTCATGAATATTTTTGTAATTTTTGGATGAAAGATAGTATTTCTAATTAAATAAAATCAAAATAGAAAATAAAAATAAATAAAAGAAAGGAAAGATAAAACAGGGGGGGGGGGGGGGCGAATAGCAACCCACATGACCAGAAACTACAATGGGACTTCAAAAAAGGGGTGCATATAGAAAAACCCTCAGGGCCCAAGTATGAAATGGAATGCAAGGATTCCGTGGGAGAGGTCCATTGAGGCTCTCCCAAGCGCCTCCAAATCATGGATGTCAGATCTTGAGATCTGACCTAGTCAACTCATCGCATGGCCAAAATTGAGAGCACACGGTAGGGTATATGGAAAAGAACATGCATGATCCTCTAAAATGAAACGGTGATGAAGATCAACGGCAACGATGGTGACACATGTCACCATCTTTCTATACAAACTCACCAAGAGTGACACGTGTATGGTGGATTCTGAAAGGGCAAAGCAAGTGACTTAAAACAAAGCCAACAGAACTTGAGGTGGAAATGCAAACGCCTTAACCTCCTCTCACATTCTCTCTCTGTCTGCAACATGCTCATTAGAGGCAAGGGAAACCCGCCGAAGAAGACGGTGGTTGGCGCAGTGCCACCACCTCTCTCCGGCCGAATCTCAAAACAAACCTCGATCTAACTTAAATGAACCCTTTTGAGTTTGAATCCGGGCTCAGAATTTCTAAATTCTCACTCTAACTCCTTGTATTTATAAAACCCTAGAAATCCCAAACCAAAAATCTGGTCCTAAATCAAGCGAAAACGAAAGGGGAATCAAGTATCACAACAAAGAGAGTTCAATCATGGCAAAAACAAATCGAAATGGAGAGAGGATGTACCAGAGAGGTGATTCATTCAGATCGTGCTCTAACTCCGTCAGATCTTGAATCCAGATGAGTCTTTTCTCTGTCTTTCCTTCTTTTTCTCTTTTTACACTTAGATATTATGCGGTTAGGGCTTGAGAATCTTTGGGTGTTAGAAAAAAATAGGGTTTTCTGTGTTGTTTTTGATGTTGTGAAAATTACTCTGATAGTATGCTTTCTGAGTTTTTTTCAAATGAATCCTCCCATCCTCAAATCCTCTTTTTAATCCAAAAAAACTTTGACTCTGAACCCTGCCTTCTTGGATATTGTGTTCTGATGCTGCTGTCATTTTGTTTTCATGCCTAAATCATGTTTAAGATTTTCTGTTGATACCTGATACACTGTGATTTCCCATTTTTGTGTATTATGTACCACTGTTTGTTGACCTGGTGTGGTATGGTTCCCGCTGCATTATTTGTCTCTTTGCCAATTTGATGTTAATGCTTTTTTGCTAGTGCCATGATGCTTTGAGTTGTTTACTTTTTTGTGTATTCTGAACAATACTGATGTATGCCCTGTACTGTCTATTTTTCTCTAAGAATTCCTGCATTTGTTATGAAATCCTTGTCTCTATTGAACCAATCTGAATTTGAATTTGTAGTACATAAAAATGTTACATAATGTGTGATGGTGTGAACATGATTATGAACCTTGGCATATTGAATGTGATGGTTGAATTAATTGACATGATGTGGTTATGAAATTGTTAGATTAGTGTATTTTGACTTGAACTGTGACTTGCTTTGGAAGGATTTGGAAATGAAGTGGTTCGTCTATGTTTGAACACAATCTAACATTGGGAATAAAGCAATTCAACTTTAAATTTTAGTTGTCTTGAATTGTTTTGTGCAGGTTCACATTTGGAGTGGCATTGTATGAGGTTGTTGTCCAAATGATGCACATGGAGTATGTTCTGCAGCATTGTGGTTTGTGGGCCTTTCAAAGTTTGGTTTGTGTTTTTTTATGGAAAGAAAAGGATTTAGATTATTGAATGTGATTTATGAATGGAAATTGTTTAATTGAATTTGTCTTGGACTTGTTTTTTGTAGGGAATTTGGCATGAAAGTTTGGTGATGGGGCTTGAAGATACTAGCCAAAATGTGAAGAGGATAATTGACGGCTCTATGATGAACTTGGGGAATTGGATTGAACATGGATCATGGTCACTTTTAAGCTTAGGAACAACATTAGACTTGTAACAGCTTGTACTCTCATGTAATCCTAAAGTTTAGTAATGAACAAGAATGGCATTTGGTTGTAATCAAAATGATGTATTGGAGGTCTTCAAAACACTTCTTGAGGGCTTGGCTCACGCATTGCTCCAAAAGTCAACTCAGGGGTGAATTAGGTCAAGAAACCATAATTCCTGTTTTTTTATGAATGCATCCCCTGAGGCTATTTTGAACTTGTGATTGGGTCCATGAGGTCCCTTTGAGCTTCTTGGATCATGTTTTGAAGTATTGGCTCATGCCTAAAGGAAAATTTCTCACTAGAGGCCTTGGTCGACCAAAACCCTAATTTGGTGACACTGATGATATTGAGGCTTTATCCACTTGAAATGTTGCACTATTATGCTTGATTCTTGATGTGGGAGACTTCTTGATCCTTCATGGATGTTTGAGATACTTGACAAGTTGAGGATCATGTCCATTCTTGATTGATCCTTTGTCTGAGTAGTCTGAGAGAGCTCAAAAACCCTAATTCTTGGTTGAAGTGAATGCTCAATAGTCTTTGAGAGGATTGATGAGGTATGAAGGTACATCCATATTGTGGTGATGATTTGCACTATGATGGGAAATCTTGTGGTCAAAATTTAGGGTATGACGCCTACACAAATTTATCCTGTCCACGCAGAGCAGTTTTGAACAAGTAAATAAACAGCATGAAACAAAGAGTAAGAACCATGATGCATCCATAAAAAATTTAGAGATGCAAATTGGCTAGCTATCTCGGAAACATACCGTGTTACCTCGTTCTAGTGGAGGATTTATAGGTAACATTGTGGATAATACTAAAAGTAAGACTTGCAAGGCTTTAGAAACAGGTTTTCGGGTAATCACCAACATAGGCGAGGATGAAATAGTGGAAGAAGTCTTGATTGAAGAGGACAAAGTAGGGGCATAGAAAGAGGAGAGTGAAAATCATAGTGACCAAGCTGAGAAGGGGGCCACCATTGAGAGATTGATAGACAAAAACTACCCTTGGAGAAGGAGTAAGAAACAAATTCTTAATGATCCTAACCCAGAGATACCCAGTTACGTAAAATCGTCGTACCCAATCATTAAGAAGAAACCATTACAGGGAGATGATGCAGGGTTGTTTGTCAGATTTAAAGAGATGTTGACCAAGCTTCAGGTAAGTATTTCTTTTCATGAAGTTTTAGAGCTAATGCCCAAATTTTCAACATTTATGAATGCATTATTAAATGGTACAAAGTAGAAGCTGGATAAAGAGCAGGTAAACATGACTGAGAAATGCGATACAACATTACTCCAAACAATGCCAACAAAATGTAAAGATCCAGGTAAGTTTACCATCTCTTGCTCTAATGGTGGGGTAGAGATCCCACACGCTCTATGTGATTTAGGGTCAATTATCAATGTAATACCCCTTTAATAAGGCGAAAGAATTAAATTTGGAAGAGATCATACCGAGTAATATGAATCTTACCTTGGCTAATTTATCTGTTGCTCATCCTCATGATGTTTTACAAGATGGGTTAGTATATGTCGATGGTTTAGTTTTTCCTACAAAGTTTATGGTAGTCAACATGAAGGGAGACACAGGTGGTTAAGTTATTCTTGGACGCCCATTCTTGGAAACCTAGAAAGCATTAATAGACTTGGAAACAAATGAACTCCTCTTGAAGTTCAATAATGAAAAGGTGGTGTTTAATGTGTATGAATGGACACAATATGCTGATAATCTCAAAACATGCTACCAGATTGAAGAAAAAGGTAGAAAGGTTGACAAAGGAAGGAATAAAGGCCAATTATCCAGCGTGGGGGCATCCCTTGCGCCTGACGTGCCTTAGACATGCACCGTCAAGCTAATGACGGTAAAGAAGCGATGGGTTGGAGAAAACCCATTAGTAAGTATGCTTTAAATGTTTGATTTTATGCTAGTTCATTAACACATGTCAATTTTGTATGTTACATGGCAAGGAAATAAAATAGGTGAAAAGAAAGAGAAGAAGAAAAGAAGAAAAGAAGGAAGCCCCTGAAAAAATCATGCAGCCCATTGCACGCGTGACAGTGTTATATCGTGCGTGCGATAGATTCCTAAATCATGAAATATAGACGTTGGAGAATCTAGGAACTATTAGTATCACACGCGCAATGGACGCATAATGTGCACGATAGAGATTTTGACATAGAGACGTTAGGAAGACCGTTAGCATCGCACTCATAATGGACGCATGATGCACACGATGTTAATGATAAATTTACTATAAATAGATATTTTTGAATCTCTTCTCCTCACAACTCTTTTCCCTACTCTTTCTTAATCACAAATTTCTTCTAATCACCATTTTCTGCTAAGTTTTTTTCTCGGTGAAATGTTATTTTTGTGTTGTTGAATGCATAATGGCTTCAAAAAGAGGAAGAGTTACACGAAGTTCATCTTCACGTGTTACTCTCGCACCAAATGCTCATACTTTTTCAAACCTAATGCTTCTTTCTGAAGCTATTGCAGAAAAATATTTGAAGTTGGTTAACTACCATATCGTGAGGGAGAGAGAGAGAGAGCGTTTGCATGCGAGGACCTGAGAGGCTTCGAAGAAGTGTTGGAAATTTTGCAACAGTGACATTGGGTAATTTTCAATAAATTAATTCAAGAAAACAATAAAACCATAGACCTTGAGTTTTAGGAAAATGCAGCTTTTAGCGAAATGGGCTCTTATACTTCATATGTGCGAGGAAAGTACATCAACTACTCAGCTTGTGCTATTAATTCTATTTTAAATCTTCAACCTTCACCTGTTTGTGCTCTTATGACCTATAGAAATGAGCATCATGTTATAAACAAAGCCATGGCCCAAGGAATGCTTGATGCTTTCTGTAGACAAGAGGCTGAATGGGTGATTGAGCGTGGCTTAGCGTTGCGGCTTAAAACCACTAAATTTCACCAAATCCCTCGGGCATGGGCCTTATTTTTTGTTCAAACTCTAGAAGTCGCGTCTAATCAGTCACAATTTATTCTGAAGCGGTGCATAGGACTTTTGGCTCTTTTAAGGGACGAGCTATCGCGGTGAGAATTAGATATCACGCTATTGATTAACTTGAATTACAAATCATAATTCACCACCGAACTTTGATTTATCCATAGGAAAGGGTAAATATCGAAAGCCCTAATTGCAATGTAAAGCAATGCAAGAGATCTAAGGTTCAGGGATTGGTTATACCTAGGGAAGGTGCTAGCATCCTAAGTATCTGTAGTACTCTACAGGAACCTCTTGTTTGTATGTGTTACTTATTAATAATCGCTTGCTAAGAAAAATGTGCTAAGGTAAAGACCTAGGGGTATATACACTAAGTATGCTCGCCAAGACATCGCATCTCGTGCCTAGGTATCTTGTCTAAAAAACAGAGCATTTGTAGTTCCCCTCAATAAGGGTAAACAGGGTTTGTTGATTGGTTTAGGAGAAGAGACAAGACGTCATCTTAAGGGAAAACTCAACTTAAACCACCACAAACACGTGGAAGATGGATCTTGCTTCACATTAAGAGAAGGGCTCTGACTCGGATATCGGATCAACGAGTATGCCACAAACCTCTCTCAAGTGGAAAAGAATCTACAACTTTCTTAGCTATGTCATGGGGTAGGAGATTTACATCTCAACTAGGGATGACTCGTGTCTAATTCTCTCATGGGAGAAAAAAAAGGGACACTAACTGTAAGTTGTCTAAGTTAAACATCGTAAGGGGAACTATCCTAAGGGGAATTATCCTAAGGGAGACTATCCTAAAAGGAGTAAGGATCAAGCTAAAAATAAGAAGTCTAAACTATCTTAGGTTAAGACTTAAGAGTTAACAAAGCCACTTTCCTTTGGAAGAAGGAACAACTACTTGTAAAACAAGTGTTGGAATAGGGGGTCTCATAGTAAAGATAAATAAGAGTCAATGTACCAAGGCCAAAGATAAAAATGAAATGTCAAATCTCAAACCAGAGCTCAAACATATGCTTAGGCATCCAAGTGTGTGTGTGTGTGTGTGTGTGTGTGTGTGTGAAGGGTTGTCAAAAGAAATGCATAAGAACCATCCCAAAACCAATCATCAAGATGAAATACCAAAGAAAACGAGTACAAATCGAGGGTCATGAAATAGGCAAATAGAAACCATGCTAAACAACCTTATCCAAGGTCAATAACAACACCACAAATAGCCTTACTATGTGTTCCAAAACACTCTAAAAGATCAACCCAAGAATCAAGCAAGAAGTGTCTCAACACAAAGCAAGAGTTAAACTAGATTAAAAATGACATCTTAAATCATAAAACTAGAAATAAATATCAGAATAAAATAAAAATGAAAATAAAAAATACAAAAAATTAAATAAGACATTGAAATGCATTCATGAATATTTTTGTAATTTTTGGATGAAAGATAGTATTTCTAATTAAATAAAATCAAAACAGAAAATAAAAATAAATAAAAGAAAGGAAAGATAAAACAGGGGGGCGAATAGCAACCCACATGACCAGAAACTACAATGGGCCTTCAAAAAAGGGGTGCATATAGAAAAACCCTCAGGGCCCAAGTATGAAATGGAACGCAAGGATTCCGTGGGAGAGGTTCATTGAGGCTCTCCCAAGCGCCTCCAAATCATGGCTGTCAGATCTTGAGATCTGACCTAGTCAACTCATCGCATGGCCAAAATTGAGAGCACACGGTAGGGTATATGGAAAAGAACATGCATGATCCTCTAAAATGAAATGGTGATGAAGATCAACGGCAACGATGGTGACACATGTCACCATCTTTCTATACAAACTCACCAAGAGTGACACATGTATGGTGGATTCTGAAAGGGCAAAGCAAGTGACTTAAAACAAAGCCAACAGAACTTGAGGTGGAAATGCAAACGCGTTAACCTCCTCTCACATTCTCTCTCTGTCTGCAACATGCTCATTAGAGGCAAGGGAAACCCGCCGAAGAAGACGGTGGTTGGCGGCAGTGCCACCACCTCTCTCCGGCCGAATCTCAAAACAAACCTCGATCTAACCTAAATGAACCCTTTTGAGTTTGAATCCGGGCTCAGAATTTCTAAATTCTCACTCTAACTCCTTGTATTTATAAAACCCTAGAAATCCCAAACCAAAAATCTGGTCCCAAATCAAGCGAAAACGAAAGGGGAATCAAGTATCACAACAAAGAGAGTTCAATCATGGAAAAAACAAATCGAAATAGAGAGAGGATGTACCAGAGAGGTGATTCATTCAGATCGTGCTCTAACTCCGTCAGATCTTGAATCCAGATGAGTCTTTTCTCTGTCTTTCCTTCTTTTTCTCTTTTTACACTTAGATATTATGCGGTTAGGGCTTGAGAATCTTTGGGTGTTAGAAAAAAAATAGGGTTTTCTGTGTTGTTTTTGATGTTGTGAAAATTACTCTGATAGTATGCTTTCTGAGTTTTTTTCAAATGAATCCTCCCATCCTCAAATCCTCTTTTTAATCCAAAAAAACTTTGACTCTGAACCCTGCCTTCTTGGATATTGTGTTCTGATGCTGCTATCATTTTGTCTTCATGCCTAAATCATGTTTAAAATTTTCTGTTGATACCTGATACACTGAGATTTCCCATTTTTGTGTATTATGTACCACTGTTTGTTGACCTGGTGTGGTATGGTTCCCGCTGCATTATTTGTCTCTTTGCCAATTTGATGTTAATGCTTTTTTGCTAGTGCCATGATGCTCTGAGTTGTTTCCTTTTTTGTGTATTCTAAACAATACTGATGTATGCCCTGTATTGTTTATTTTGCTCTAAGAATTCCTGCATCTGTTATGAAATCCTTGTCTATATTGAACCAATCTGAATTTGAATTTGTAGTACATAAAAATGTTACATAATTTGTGATGGTGTGAACATGATTATGAACCTTGGCATATTGAATGTGATGGTTGAATTAATTGACATGATGTGGTTATGAAATTGTTAGATTAGTGCATTTTGACTTGAACTGTGACTTGCTTTGGAAGGATTTGGAAATGAAGTGGTTCGTCTATGTTTGAACACAATCTAACATTGGGAATAAAGCAATTCAACTTTAAATTTTAGTGGTCTTGAATTGTTTTGTGCAGGTTCACATTTGGAGTGGCATTGTATGAGGTTGTTGTCCAAATGATGCGCATGGAGTATGTTCTGCAGCATTGTGGTTTGTGGGCCTTTCAAAGTTTGGTTTGTGTTTTTTTATGGAAAGAAAAGGATTTAGATTATTGAATGTGATTTATGAATGGAAATTGTTTAATTGAATTTGTCTTGGACTTGTTTTTTGTAGGGAATTTGGCATGAAAGTTTGGTGATGGGGCTTGAAGACACTAGCCAAAATGTGAAGAGGATAATTGACGGCTCTATGATGAACTTGGGGAATTGGATTGAACATGGATCATGGTCACTTTTAAGCTTAGGAGCAACATTAGACTTGTAACAGCTTGTACTCTCATGTAATCCTAAAGTTTAGTAATGAACAAGAATGGCATTTGGTTGTAATCAAAATGATGTATTGGAGGTCTTCAAAACACTTCTTGAGGGCTTTGCTCAGGCATTGCTCCAAAAGTCAACTCAGGGGTTAATTAGGTCAAGAAACCATAATTCCTGTTTTTTTATGAATGCATCCCCTGAGGCTATTTTGAACTTGTGATTGGGTCCATGAGGTCCCTTTGAGCTTCTTGGATCATGTTTTGAAGTATTGGCTCATGCCTAAAGGAAAATTTCTCACTAGAGGCCTTGGTCGACCAAAACCCTAATTTGGTGACACTGATGATATTGAGGCTTTATCCACTTGAAATGTTGCACTATTATGCTTGATTCTTGATGTGGGAGACTTCTTGATCCTTCATGGATGTTTGAGAGACTTGACAAGTTGAGGATCATGTCCATTCTTGATTGATCCTTTGTCTGAGTAGTCTGAGAGAGCTCAAAAACCCTAATTCTTGGTTGAAGTGAATGCTCAATAGTCTTTGAGAGGATTGATGAGGTATGAAGGTACATCCATATTGTGGTGATGATTTGCACTATGATGGGAAATCTTGTGGTCAAAATTTAGGGTATGACGCCTACACAAATTTATCCTGGCCACGCAGAGCAGTTTTGAACAAGTAAATAAACAACATGAAACAAAGAGTAAGAACCATGATGCATCCATAAAAAATTTAGAGATGCAAATTGGCTAGCTATCTCGGAAACATACCGTGTTACCTCGTTCTAGTGGAGGATTTATAGGTAAAATTGTGGATAATACTAAAAGTAAGACTTGCAAGGCTTTAGAAACAGGTTTTCGGGTAATCACCAACATAGGCGAGGATGAAATAGTGGAAGAAGTCTTGATTGAAGAGGACAAAGTAGGGGCATAGAAAGAGGAGAGTGAAAATCATAGTGACCAAGCTGAGAAGGGGGCCACCATTGAGAGATTGATAGACAAAAACTACCCTTGGAGAAGGAGTAAGAAACAAATTCTTAATGATCCTAACCCAGAGATACCTAGTTACGTAAAATCGTCGTACCCAATCATTAAGAAGAAACCACTACAGGGAGATGATGCAGGGTTGTTTGTCAGATTTAAAGAGATGTTGACCAAGCTTCAGGTAAGTATTTCTTTTCATGAAGTTTTAGAGCTAATGCCCAAATTTTCAAAATTTATGAATGCATTATTAAATGGTACAAAGTAGAAGCTGGATAAAGAGCAGGTAAACATGACTGAGAAATGCGATACAACATTACTCCAAACAATGCCAACAAAATGTAAAGATCCAGGTAAGTTTACCATCTCTTGGTCTAATGGTGGGGTAGAGATCCCACGCGCTCTATGTGATTTAGGGTCAATTATCAATGTAATACCAGTTTAATAAGGCGAAAGAATTAAATTTGGAAGAGATCATACCGAGTAATATGAATCTTACCTTGGCTAATTTATCTGTTGCTCATCCTCATGATGTTTTACAAGATGGGTTAGTACATGTCGATGGTTTAGTTTTTCCTACAAAGTTTATGGTAGTCAACATGAAGGGAGACACAGGTGGTTAAGTTATTCTTGGACGCCCATTCTTGGAAACCTAGAAAGCATTAATAGACTTGGAAACAAATGAACTCCTCTTGAAGTTCAATAATGAAAAGGTGGTGTTTAATGTGTATGAATGGACACAATATGCTGATAATCTCAAAACATGCTACCAGATTGAAGAAAAAGGTAGCAAGGTTGACAAAGGAAGGAATAAAGGCCAATTATCCAGCGTGGGGGCATCCCTTGCGCCTGACGTGCCTTAGACATGCATCGCCAAGCTAATGACGGTAAAGAAGCGATGGGTTGGAGAAAACCCATTAGTAAGTATGCTTTAAATGTTTGATTTTATGCTAGTTCATTAACACATGTCAATTTTGTATGTTACATGGCAAGGAAATAAAATAGGTGAAAAGAAAGAGAAGAAGAAAAGAAGAAAAGAAGGAAGCCCCTGAAAAAATCATGCAGCCCATTGCACGCGTGACAGTGTTATATCGTGCGTGCGATAGATTCCTAAATCATGCAATATAGACGTTGGAGAATCTAGGAACTACTAGTATCACACGCGCAATGGACGTATAATGTGCACGATAGAGATTTTGACATAGAGACGTTAGGAAGACCGTTAGCATCGCGCTCATAATGGACGCATGATGCACATGATGTTAATGATAAATTTACTATAAATAGATATTTTTGAATCTCTTCTCCTCACAACTCTTTTCCCTACTCTTTCTTAATCATAAATTTCTTCTAAGCACTATTTTCTGCGAAGTTTTTTTATCGGTGAAATGTTATTTTTGTGTTGTTGAATGCATAATGGCTTCAAAAAGAGGAAGAGTTACACGAAGTTCATCTTCACGTGTTACTCTCGCACCAAATGCTCATACTTTTTCAAACCTAATGCTTCTTTCTAAAGCTAATGCAGAAAAATATTTGAAGTTGGTTAACTACCATATCGTGAGGGAGAGAGAGAGAGAGCGTTTGCATGCGAGGACCTGAGAGGCTTCGAAGAAGTGTTGGAAATTTTGCAACAGTGACATTGGGTAATTTTCAATAAATTAATTCAAGAAACCAATAAAACCATAGACCTTGAGTTTTAGGAAAATGCAGCTTTTAGCGACATGGGTTCTTATACTTCATATGTGCGAGGAAAGTACATCAACTACTCAGCTTGTTCTATTAATTCTATTTTAAATCTTCAACCTTCACCTGTTTGTGCTCTTATAACCTATAGAAATGAGCATCATGTTATAAACAAAGCCATGGCCCAAGGAATGCTTGATGCTTTCTGTAGACAAGAGGCTGAATGGGTGATTGAGCGTGGCTTAGCGTTGCGGCTTAAAACCACTAAATTTCACCAAATCCCTCGGGCATGGGCCTTATTTTTTGTTCAAACTCTAGAAGTCGCGTCTAATCAGTCACAATTTATTGTGAAGCGGTGCATAGGACTTTTGGCTCTTTTAAGGGACGAGCTATCGCGGTGAGAATTGGATATCACGCTATTGATTAACTTGAATCACAAATCATAATTCACCACCAAACTTTGATTTATCCAAAGGAAAGGGTAAATATCGAAAGCCTTAATTGCAATGTAAAGCAATACAAGAGATCTAAGGTTCAGGGATTGGTTATACCTAGGGAAGGTGCTAGCATCCTAAGTATCTGTAGTACTCTACAGGAACCTCTTGTTTGTATGTGTTACTTATTAATAATCGCTTGCTAAGAAAAATGTGCTAAGGTAAAGACCTAGGGGTATATACACTAAGTATGCTCGCCAAGACATCGCATCTCGTGCCTAGGTATCTTGTCTAAAAAATCAGAGCATTCGTATTTCCCCTCAATAAGGGTAAACAGGGTTTGTTGATTGGTTTAGGAGAAGAGACAAGTCGTCATCTTAAGGGAAAACTCAACTTAAACCACCACAAACACGGGGAAGATGGATCTTGCTTCACATTAAGAGAAGGGCTCTGACTCAGATATCGGATCAACGAGTATGCCACAAACCTCTCTCAAGTGGAAAAGAATCTATGACTTTCTTAGCTATGTCATGGGGTAGGAGATTTACATCTCAACTAGGGATGACTCGTGTCTAATTCTCTCATGGGAGAAAAAAAAGGGACACTAACTGTAAGTTGTCTAAGTTAAACATCCTAAGGGGAACTATCCTAAGGGGGATTATCCTAAGGGAGACTATCCTAAAAGGAGTAAGGATCAAGCTAAAAATAAGAAGTCTAAACTATCTTAGGTTAAGACTTAAGAGTTAACAAAGCCACTTTCCTTTGGAAGAAGGAACAACTACTTGTAAAACAAGTGTTGGAATAGGGGGTCTCATAGTAAAGATAAATAAGAGTCAATGTACCAAGGCCAAAGACAAAAATGAAATGTCAAATCTCAAACCAGAGCTCAAACATATGCTTAGGCATCCAAGTGTGTGTGTGTGTGTGTGTGTGTGTGTGTGTGTGAAGGGTTGTCAAAAGAAATGCATAAGAACCATCCCAAAACCAATCATCAAGATGAAATACCAAAGAAAACGAGTACAAATCGAGGGTCATGAAATAGGCAAATAGAAACCATGCTAAACAACATTATCCAAGGTCAATAACCACACCATAAATAGCCTTACTATGTGTTCCAAAACACTCTAAAAGATCAACCCAAGAATCAAGCAAGAAGTGTCTCAACACAAAGCAAGAGTTAAACTAGATTAAAAATGACATCTTAAATCATAAAACTAGAAATAAATATCAGAATAAAATAAAAATGAAAATAAAAAATGCAAAAAATTATATAAGACATTGAAATACATTCATGAATGTTTTTGTAATTTTTGGATGAAAGATAGTATTTCTACTTAAATAAAATCAAAACAGAAAATAAAAATAAATAAAAGAAAGGAAAGATAAAACAGGGAGGGCGAATAGCAACCCACATGACCAGAAACTACAATGGGCCTTCAAAAAAGGGGTGCATATAGAAAAACCCTCAGGGCCCAAGTATGAAATGAAACGCAAGAATTCCGTGGGAGAGGTCCATTGAGGCTCTCCCAAGCGCCTCCAAATCATGGCTGTCAGATCTTGAGATCTGACCTAGTCAACTCATCTCATGGCCAAAATTGAGAGCACACGGTAGGGTATATGGAAAAGAACATGCATGATCCTCTAAAATGAAACGGTGATGAAGATCAACGGCAACGATGGTGACACATGTCACCATCTTTCTATACAAACTCACCAAGAGTGACACATGTATAGTGGATTCTGAAAGGGCAAAGCAAGTGACTTAAAACAAAGCCAACAGAACTTGAGGTGGAAATGCAAACGCCTTAACCTCCTCTCACATTCTCTCTCTGTCTGCAACATGCTCATTAGAGGCAAGGGAAACCCGCCGAAGAAGACGGTGGTTGGCGGCAGTGCCACCACCTCTCTCCGGCCGAATCTCAAAACAAACCTCGATCTAACCTAAATGAACCCTTTTGAGTTTGAATCCGGGCTCAGAATTTCTAAATTCTCACTCTAACTCCTTGTATTTATAAAACCCTAGAAATCCCAAACCAAAAATCTGGTCCCAAATCAAGCGAAAACGAAAGGGGAATCAAGTATCACAACAAAGAGAGTTCAATCATGGCAAAAACAAATCGAAATGGAGAGAGGATGTACCAGAGAGGTGATTCATTCAGATCGTGCTCTAACTCCGTCAAATCTTGAATCCAGATGAGTCTTTTCTCTGTCTTTCCTTCTTTTTCTCTTTTTACACTTAGATATTATGCGGTTAGGGCTTGAGAATCTTTGGGTGTTAGAAAAAAAATTGGGTTTTCTGTGTTGTTTTTGATGTTGTGAAAATTACTCTGATAGTATGCTTTCTGAGTTTTTTTCAAATGAATCCTCCCATCCTCAAATCCTCTTTTTAATCCAAAAAAACTTTGACTCTGAACCCTGCCTTCTTGGATATTGTGTTCTGATGCTGCTATCATTTTGTCTTCATGCCTAAATCATGTTTAAGATTTTCTGTTGATACCTGATACACTGAGATTTCCCATTTTTATGTATTATGTACCACTGTTTGTTGACCTGGTGTGGTATGGTTCCCGCTGCATTATTTGTCTCTTTGCCAATTTGATGTTAATGCTTTTTTGCTAGTGCCATGATGCTCTGAGTTGTTTCCTTTTTTGTGTATTCTGAACAATACTGATGTATGCCCTGTACTGTCTATTTTGCTCTAAGAATTCCTGCATCTGTTATGAAATCCTTGTCTCTATTGAACCAATCTGAATTTGAATTTGTAGTACATAAAAATGTTACATAATGTGTGATGGTGTGAACATTATTATGAACCTTGACATATTGAATGTGATGGTTGAATTAATTGACATGATGTGGTTATGAAATTGTTAGGTTAATTCATTTTAACTTGAACTGTGACTTGCTTTGGAAGGATTTGGAAATGAAGTGGTTCGTCTATGTTTGAACACAATCTAACATTGGGAATAAAGCAATTCAAATTTAAATTTTAGTGGTCTTGAATTATTTTGTGCAGGTTCACATTTGGAGTGACATTGTATGAGGTTATTGTCTAAATGATGCGCATGGAGTAGGTTCTGCAGCACTGTGGTTTATGGGCCTTTCAAAGTTTGGTTTGTGTATTTTTATGGTAAGAAAAGGATTTGGATTATTGAATGTGATTTATGAATGGAAATTGTTTAATTGAATTTGTCTTGGACTTGTTTTTGTAGGGAATTTGTCAAGAAAGTTTGGTGATGGGGCTTGAAGACACTAGCCAAAATGTGAAGAGGATAATTGACGGCTCTATGATGAACTTGGGGAATTGGATTGAACATGGATCATGGTCAATTTTAGGCTTAGGAGCAACGTTAGACTTGTAATAGCTTGTACTCATGTAATCCTAAAGTTTTGTAATGAACAAGAATGCCATTTGGTTGTAATCAAAATTTACAAAATTCACAATTTTTTGGAATAATATATGTATTGTGCTTCACTCTCATGGAAACCATTATACTCATATGTAGCTCTTTGAATTCCAACAAGTGGAATAAAGCTTTGAATTTGGCTTAGAGTGTAGTTTTGGAACTTGATTGAATCTCTTTGATTTGAACTTGCAATCTTAAATCAATGCCTTACAAGCTAGGATATCATTTGAATCTTGCACTAGAAATAAAATTGAATCAACCCTTGAATAAAAAATCAACACATGTATTTGGCACATTCGACACCATAAGGGATCGATACACCATCACCTTGAAACAATGCCTACTAGGACCAAAAATTGGATGAGAATGGACTCTTTAGGTTTCTTTCCAAGTAAATTACCTTTCAATACAATCTTTTGAACATGTTGAGTTCGTAACGTTTCTTGAACACTTACTCCATCATAATGGAAAGAAAACAATTCATAAACAAAAGATTATTGAAACAGTGATGCACGAGTTCATACAAGTCACAAATTTATCTCTCATGCCACTTTGATCCATAAATCTCCCTCTTCAATTGCATTTCAAATCTAAAGAGCACACCAAATGAACTAATGGATTGATGAGATCTTAATTCAAAACTTCGAGCAGTAGGGAACAACATATCTTGATCAAATCCCAAAGTGAAGCCTTTGAAGCCAAAAAATGAAATCTTGAAACACTTGAGGTCATTTGGCTTTGAATTTGATGAAGAGATCTCTTGAGAACATGAAGACTTGATAGGTTAAAGATCTTGAAACACTTGAGGTCATTTGGCTTTGAATTTGATGAAGAGATCTCTTGAGAACATGAAGACTTGATAGGTTAAAGATCTCCCCAAGACTTGTCTGTTCAAACCTTAAACTTCATTGGAGTAAAGTCTTAATCCATAAATGAACAAGAGCAGGCAACACAAAGTTGGACCGTAGACTGGTCTCAGTTTCTTCTTTGATCAAGCTCCATTAGCTTGAAAAGGGTAAACAAACCTCCCTCATACCAGGTCTTGGACCACGGACTGGTCTCAGTTTCTTCTTGGAATGGTGAATACTTATGGGAGAGTATCTTCACAGGGGATTGGAACTTCACTGGAGATCTTATGACTTCAGCGGGAATCCATAACTTACTGGATATTTGGAAGTTTCTCTGGGGATCTTAAAAGAAGATGTAGGCCGGTTATCATATCTTCTCAAATAAAGAGAAAGATCAACTGAATCTTCACCAAACTTCTCGAGGAGACGCCATTTGATGGAAGCAAATTAGATAGTGGACTCACTGGGAGAACATCATTAAGTGGCAATATTTCTCTAATTTGAAATTTTAGAAGCAAACAAAATCCTTGTAGCAGGAATTCTCAAATAAAGAGAAACACTTGTAAAGTCTTCAACAAACTTCTCTGACGAATTTCTGGAGAGAAGCCATTTGATGGAGGACAGGTTGATAATCTTGATACTTTGTTGGGGATAGACAAACTGTCTTGAAAAGATACTTCCATTTTCCATCCAAATAGAAAACTTGATACCAAAACAAACTGCTCAAATAAAGAGTTGCCATTTGTTGTCTGGGTCTAAATTGCTGGAGAAAGATTTTGTCTTCAAGGGTGATCTTCAATTAGATTCTTCCCTGGGGAGACAAAGTGCAGAATAAATGCACGCACGATCTAGGTTTAACAGCCTAGAGAGACTCAAAAATGTGAATGTCAGGGACCAAAGTTCAATTCAGGAAACATTTGAAATGAAACGGTCAAGCAAGACTCTACCCGTTGAGGAATGAGCTCAACTGGGGTTTATGTCATTCCAAAGATAGAAAGGAGAACTAAAGCAACCATCTCCCATGAGGATCAAACTCAGTGGGGAATTAAAAAGGATGTGCTCTTTCTGCTTAGGGTTGGCGACTCTACTTGGAAGGAGAAGGCAAACCCAATCACTTGGGGATAAACGCAACCAAAGTGAATAAATCAAACAAACAATTATGACAAAAATGCAAAATGCATAGATGCCATGTATATCTATATGAATGAATGTATGTCATGTTATATGCTTATGCTGACAAAACAATCAAGAAGAAAGAGAAGGTAAAGTGGAGATGAAATAAACATCTCGACAAGGATACTCGGTCAATCTTCACAATATAAGAACATCATTGGGGATGTATGGGAAGTCACATATGGACTCAGAGTCCTGCATCAAGGCTTCAAATATCTGGGGAAAAGAGAGCACTCCACTTGGGATAAACATCATGACTTCACTGTGGGGATTGTCAAGATGAATCTTGCTACTCTGTTGGAGATGAGAAACATCCACTGGGAAAGGATTAAACTCATGTTTGGAGAGGCTTCATGGGAATAAAATAAATATCCACTACGAGCTGAAGTAGTCAGGATGAGAGTTGTAATTGGAGATGCCAGAGTTGAGGCCTTACAGGGGATAAAATAAATATCCACTTCTTTGGGGAAGCTCGAATCAGTGTTGCAGCTGTCAGAGTTGAGACTCCATGGGGATGAAATAAACATCCACCTTGCTGGGGAATATTGAAGTTGTAAGAAATTCACGGAGGAGTGAAATAGTATTCACTTCACTGGGAAGGTTTAAGCCAAGGAGATTCACTGGGAATTCTTAGGTTACCACCAGGGGAAATCTTGCACCAGGCATGCCATAGCTGCTTGAAGTAGAGATTCACCGGGGAACTGTCATGACCACTGAAGTAGAGAATTACTGGGGACATGGGTGATGCGAGTCAGAAGACAACATAGTTCTGCATTTCAAGGTCTGTCATTCCTGGTAGGACCATCAACATCCTTTTTGCGTCCATAAATCAAAGTAAAAAAACACACGCGTTTAAAAAATTTTAAAATTGTTTTGAAAACTGCTATAAAAAATAAAAGACATTTTTGCAGAAATAAGAATAACATAGAGATTGCCAATAAATGGAAAAGGCTCAATTTTATTAATGGAAGGGTAGTCGGCAAATAGCGCGACTCCATGGATCATTACAAAGTTGGAAAAACGGTAAACTATGGCAAAGGTTACATCAAAACAATGTCCACTATCCTCCTAAACCACTCTGAATTTCCTATACTCTAAGCTTTTGATGATCTGACTGATGAATCTAGTGAGGGAGAAGACTTCTGATAATCCAATCTGATCTGATGCAGTGAACTAGCCTGATCGGTAACTATTGCCTACGTTTCCTTTTAAGGTTTTCAACCTAGCGGGATAATTTCTTTCTGTTTATGTCTCTAACTTTTGCCTGGTGTAGCGGTAAAAATCATGAGTGTAAGCTATTGATTAACTCAACTCAAGGAAAACAGAGTCGCCACCGCGCTTTTATTTATTCCACAAAGAAAAGGGAAAAAAGAGCGAATAAATCCTAAGAAGTCTAAAAAACGAACAAACGGAGAATGGATAAGGGGGGTTGCTTACGCAATGGAAAGGTGTTAGCACCCAAAACGTCTATAGTACTCTATAGGAACCCTTTGAAATATCTATCGCTTTTTGGTCTGAAAATGGTTTTCTTGAAAAGAGATTGAGGAGATGAGAAGAGAAATATTTTTTTAGATTTTTGTGTTTGGAGAGACTTATCGCCTCATGCCTACGTACCCACGATGCGCAATGTAGGATCAAAACCCCGTAGTTCGTGGTACAAAGAACAAAAACTTGTTGGTTATGATTGATTTTAAATGTAAAGACAAGTCATCATTTCCAAGCGAATAATTCCGCTTAAAGGAATGAATCATGTCTAAACTTATGAAAAAAAGTTTAAAAGGAAAAGGTACACAAAGCACAAAAAGAGTTTGATGAGTTTTTGTATTTTTTATGTTTTTATGAAATGGTCAAAATATGGTTAATATTGATTGACATTTATTAAAGAAAACAAAGCTTAAAAATCACTTGACGAAAGTCATGGTTTTATTATGAAAGCGGTTTTAAGTTTGAAAACAAGAAAGTTTTGAAAAAGGGAGAAGTTTTGAAAATTAAAGAAGGGGTGGAGAAGAAGTGACTATCCTAGTGCATAAAAATAAAAGCTAAGGATAAGAAAGATCTAACCACATGGAGACACTCTTCAAAGTATAATAAGAATAGAATTCCATCCTCTTGTGCCAATAAGCAAGCCAAATAAAGGCTAGAATACCGAACTCCATAACGGTCCAAAGCATAAGGGAGAGAATCCTAATTCTAAGTCCATAAGTCCATAATCAAGAATATAGGTCCTCCAATGCAAAGGATAGTGGCCATAGTCCAACAATTAAGAGCACAAGTCTTTTAGTGGTTTAATCCTTTATTAATGTTTTTGAGTCCAAAATGGACAAAAGAAAAACAAAGCACAAGATAATATGGTCCAAGTGGACAAAAGAAAAATGACATAAACATAAACATGAATATGATAAAATAAGCCATAAAGCATAAAAAACAAAGAGAGATAAGGAGCGAGAAGGAAATGTAAAGAAGTTAGAAGTTAGTGGTTAGTAGCACAAGGCTCTAGTGCCATAAGCCTTCACCGATTATTCTGTTTCACGTCTTGAACTATAGTGATCAAACAATGTACTTAGGTCAAGGTTAATGAAGACTTGTTAGAAGATTGATAGAATCAAAGCCTCTATAACATCAAGCTTCAAAGATTTTGAACCTAATACAGATGGTCAATCACCATTGGGTTGACGCGATTAATCAAGTTCCGGACCACGAAAGTTCAAATTCCGAATTAGATAAAGAGGGATAAATGTTGCGCTATGTTAAGCAGTTGTCGAGTAATTTAAGGAGTAATTACCCTACAATGAGGTCGGTCAATAGATCTTTGTGCTAATGCATGCTAGATGAATGATATATAGATCGTCATCGGAAAGCAATACCGCACGAAAAGAAAATAGGTAACGATCTAGCCTTGATCAAGAATTCAACAAAGAAATTCTAAGATCCATAAGACTTTAATCGATCAAACTAAAAAGTAAATAGATGAAGAGAAAGCCAAATTGAATTACACTTTTAAGATCCTTTCATCTTCAAGTTCAATCACCTTTAATTGATAAGTGTAAGTATGAAAACATATCACTAATTCAAAGCACCTCAAATGAATTCAATAATTCATTAAAAGATAGATTTGAACTAATGAATGTTTAATTACTTTAACCATATCCAAAGTCCATTGAAATTGAAGAGAAATTAATCTCAACAATGCATTTCAAGGCTAAAACAAGAAGAAAGGGGAATAAGGAGGAAGAAAAACCAAAATAGCCCTAAAAACAAGGCAAAATATGTATTCTGTTTCGAAGTAACCGGTTACTGCATATCTGCTAACCGATTACTTAGTTCAAAATAGGCGCAATTTTTCCAAATTAACACAGAGTAATCGGCTACTGCATATCTGCTAATCGGTAACTCTGCACCAGAATGCAGAAAATTGTGCAAAATTCAGCATGATCCACTTTGAAAACTTTTTACAAACACCTTGTGATCATGGAACTGAAATTGCACGAAATTTAAAGTAAAATAACAGCAAAAACCAGCAATTAAACACAATTACAAGATCCAAAGGATCAAGTTACAAATATCTCCAAAGATCTACATTATGGAAGATGAATATGAAGCTTCAACAATGGTGAAAAATGGATTACCACTTCAAATCTCGAAATTCCTTCAAATTGCTTCAAGATCCAAATTCCAAAGCCTTGATCTACTATAATTGATGAACAAAAACAAGAATGGATGAAGGTTTAGCTCAAAGTTGAACAAGATTCAATGTGAATTCTTGTTAACTTTTAAAAGAAGAAAAGTGAGCTTTGGTGAATTTTGCGGTTGGGAAGAGAATTTGCAAGAGGTTTGTTGGCTATCAAAAGCTTCAAGAGAAATTTTAGCAAGGTGAATTTGGCTCTCAAAAGCTTGAATGAATGAATGAAATGAAGGGTCTATTTATAGATTTTAGACTTGTAAATTTTGGTGGTTTGGAATTAGGCTTGGATGATCAAAATTAGGATTGGAATTCAAATTTGGAGGGAAATCACAAAAGAGTGGTGATTAGTGAAGGTGCATGGTGGAAAATGATCAAAGTGATGTAGGAGAATTAAAATGAGATGGTCTAGAATATTCCAAATGTGATCAAGGGCTGAGATTGGTGCCAATTGCTGAATTTGAATTTGCCACCATTTTTCAAATTTTCACTAGGGTAACCGGTTACTGCATATATGCTAACCTATTACTCAGTGCAAAATTTGGGAAAAATGAGCATTTTGTTGCACTGTTGTGGTTCTGGCTCGATTCTTTTGCTTGTCAAAGAATGCATGAAAATAAACACATGAACCTTGGAGTCTCTTGGAATAATAATCAATTAAATCTTGGAAACTCTTGATCAGAAGATTCTTGAATTAATTGCAGATCAACTTTGACTAAGTTCAGATGAAATTCGTTTGAGTCGAGGGACTGATGTTTTGGTATTTTTAACCTGTTCTTCCCTTGGAAATGTTATTGAAAGAAAACAAAATATTTTTGGATTTTAATTAATAGTTAGTAAACATAAACAATTTAAGAAATAAAACAACTAACAAACACACACAAACTCAAAGATCCCTGCAAGGCACAATCTTACAAAAGAGGGAACCAATGTGTGATCTTATTTGTGGTATGAAATGCAAAAGAAATATGGGATCTTAGGGGTAAAAATTAGGGTATTACAGCTGCCCCTATTTAAGTTTCTTCTATCTGGAGATACGAAGATGGGCGTCTTTGTCTCGACGAGATAGAAGAGACTTAAATAAAACAAGAAACCCAATTTTTGGCCCTAAGAGACCACAAAATGATATAATCATGCAGATGGTATGCAAACATAAGACCTCTGTGGGGAGAATACGCCACAGGAGACAAACAAAAGCCGGAGAGAAAAGAGAAAAGACTCCGCAGGGGAACCAAAGAGGGAAAGCACATCCCAACAGGGGAGGAAACAAATCTCCGCTGGGGGTAGAATAAAGAGTAAGATTCCAACTGAGGTAAAATTACCGACACCAGAAATAAAAGAGGGATACCATAGTCCCAACATGGAGAGAAAAATCTTCGTTTGGGAAAAGATCATCCAATACCAGACATCTTGTAATAGCATGATCAAAAGGAAAGATTGCCAACTACCATCCAAGTGATAGCTACAACAAGGCAGTCAATCAAAAGGATATGAGAAGAATTACCTACTACCAACAAAGGGCAGGACGACAAAGGTAACAATCTCACAATGGGGGACGAGAAGTATCACCCACTACCAACAAAGGGTGGACGACAAAGGTAACGATCTCACAAAAGGGGTACGAGAAGTATCACCTACTACCAACAAAGGGTAGGACGACAAAGGTAATAGTCTCAAAAAGGAGTAAGGATTACCAGCTATCAACCAAGTGACAACTATAACAGGGTAACCAAACCGGGCTATATTACCTACTACCAACTAAAGGGCAGGACGACAAAGGTAATAAGTCAGCTACATCACCTACTACCAACTAAATGGGCAGGACGACAAAGGTGATAAGCTTCCATTGCCAAAGCAAGGGACCAAAATTCAATCCAGGAATAAACCAGAGAGAAACGGTCAAACAAGACTCATCCCGAGGAAGAAATATCTCAACTAGGGATAACTGTATATGGAAATAAACCACTACACAACAAGGATATAACTCAATAAGGAAGACTGAGCACAACAAGGCTCCACTGGGGAAAATCAATACCTCAACAATGAACTATCTCTAGCATACCAAAGAGACTAACCATCCATCGGAGTAGAAAACCTCAACAACGAACTGTCCCGTCCAACCGAAGAGACTTACCATTCATCTGAGTAACAAAATCTCAACAACGAATTGTCCCGTCTAACCGAAGAGACTTACCATTCATTGGAGTAGAAGAATCTCAACAACGAACTGTCCCGTCTGACCAAAGATACTTACCATTCATCGGAGTAGAAAACCTCAACAACGAACTGTCCCGTTCAACCGAAGAGACTTACCATTCATCGGAGTAACAAAATCTCAACAACGAACTGTCCCGTCTAACCGAAGAGACTTACCATTCATTGGAGTAGAAGAATCTCAACAACGAACTCTCCCGTCTGACCGAAGAGACTTACCATTCATTGGAGTAGAAGAATCTCAACAACGAACTATCCCGTCTGACCGAAGAGACTTACCATTTATCGGGAATACTTTCTACCAAGATTTTTTTTGAGAAATGTGTCAACTATAAAAAATCTTCTGGGGAATCTATTGCCAAGATCAACCAGAGAACCTTCAAATGAAACGCCTTCTGCCGAGATTTTGCATGTAATTACTACTGCCGAGGATTAATCGAGAACATGCCTGCTGCCGAGGCTCTGCTGAAAGATATTTTAAGGATTCTACTGCCGAGATCCTAAAAGGAAAATACCTTCTGTCGAGGTTGCTGTAATCCTTTTTTTGAAATTATCCGAGAAATCTACTGCCGAGATTCTTGGAAAGAAAATACCTTCTGCCGAGGCTTGTTGCAAATTTTATTTTTTTTAAACTTACTGAAGAATCTACTGCCGAGATCAACCAAAGAAATCTTAAATAAAGCCACCTTCTGCCGAGGTTTGCTGGAAATCTTTTGAAAATATCCAAGAAATCTACTGCCAAGATTCTTGGAAAGAAAATACCTTCTGCCGAGGTCAACTGGAAATCTTCTGCCGAGATTTTCCAGGAATTAGGAATCAATAACTCTACCAGGGATCTTCACAGGAGATATGGGTAAGTTAGATCACACAACAGACTTCTCAAATAAAGAGACAACCATCTGTTGGAAATTCACAACAAACTTCTCTGACAGGCACAACCTGAGAGATACCATTTGATGGAAAAGATAACGTCTGATAACTGGAGACACACAAGTTCCTCAAATAAAGAGGATACTGCTTGTTGTCATGCAATGGATTCCAAAAGAGTGTTGCAACAACACTGCTGGAGGAAACAAAATCTTCATCTTCATAAATAGATCATCTGTTGAGAAATACAAAATCTTCAAATGTACAAAATAAATGCACTCCCAATCATCTAGGTTACATAACCTAGAAAGCTTCAAAGTAGTCACCACCGGAGACCAAAGTTCAATCCAGAAACAAACTGGAGAGAAACGGTCAAACAAGACTCATCACAAGGAGGAAATAACTCAACTAGAGATTGGTCTCATCCAGATAATGAACTGGAAAAGAGAACTGAAGCAAAACTTTCCACGAGGAATAAACTCAGTGGGGAATTAGAAAGGATAAGCGCTTTCTGCTTAGGCTCAACACTCTAATGGAGAGAGGACACACACACACACTCTGCGGAGGAAACCACACCGGAGAGCCGGGAAGCACTAAAACAGATGTAAAATGCACAATGCAACCACAACAATGCTATGCACAATAGAAGAATGCGTATGTAATGCGTATGAGTATGAATATACTAAGAAAACAGACATAAGGATGAACAGAGGATGAATAAACACCACTGAATATTCGGATAATCTCAACAAGCTGGAGATACCAAAAGAGATCCTGTCAAGGAGTACACCCAAAGCCAACCCTAATGGGGATATCAACCAATCGGGGGAATAAGAAGTCAACATTACTCTTTCTTGGGGAGTGATCAAAGAAATCACAACGAGAGGTAAAACCCTATGCGAGGATTCCACATCAAGGGGAAACATCACACCAAAGATTCACAAATACTTGATCATAACCTGACTGGAGAATAGAATCATACTCAGCTGGGGAAATTTGAATCAAGACTTAGCCGGAGGAATACCCAAAATAGTACTTGGACGGGAAATACCCAAACTGGTGCTCAATTGGGGAATAATTAATTTCAAGAGTCCAACACCTCACAACAATCTTGATGGAATCCATCATCTGATTAACAACTTGATTACATCCACAAGAACAAATCTGCTCATGTGCGTTGAATTCACCATTTAACTTTTGCCCCAGACTGCATGGCCCACAAAGGATTTTACACCAAAAGGAAACTTTGTACCATAACGACTTGAGATAATCTGTCCCAGTGCCTTCAAAATTTTGGAGAGATTCATCGAATCTCGACGTAACCGCCCCAGATTTACTGAACTTGGCACACTCTTCAATCAATAGAGTCTTCAAACTGTGCCCCATGCAAAAGCATCAACTGGGAAAACAAACTTGCTAATACTCAACAAAGCCTTCAGGCAACATGCCCCTGGATAGGATCATTCTCGAAATGATTTGTCAATTGCTCATCAGAGTTTCAGGCCTCAAAAGATTAGACTCATTATTGATGCTCAAATGTAAACTTCCATGATGCCAAACAAATGTATGCAAACAGAAAAATGTTAATTTTGAGAATGATAATTCTAATGCAACACATATGTTAATCTTGAAGTTTTTACTGAAAAGATGTCGTAAAACTTTGTGAATGAATCACTAGTTTAGATACGACATTGATTTTTGAATGCACATGCAATACCAACAGAGATTTTTTAGCACAACTCATGGGAGTCAGGAACACTATCTCGTTTGGAGTATGCTCTCAAAATACACCCTACTTCAATTAGGTCTTTTGAGGGTTATTACTTGGCCTGGTTCACGGTCTTTTCGGAAAAAAGGATTATTAGGCTCAAAATTTATTTGTACCCACCCATTCTCCGTGATGTTCTTCAGTCCTATATTCAGCTAATTTGACACAAATGTTCATTTCTAAAAAGATTACTGAAACTGATGGTTTAAGAACCAATGAGGTTATTCGGGGATAACAGTCACCCTTTTTGTTCTTCGACTTGGTAGTCACACCAAGATTTGTTATTTTGATGAGAATTTTTCTTTTATTCTTGCTTTTCACATTTTCATTCTTTTATTTTTCCCTAACTTTTGCCTGGACTGATTTTTTTTTTTTTGAATTTTTGATGTCCTGCGGGATGCCCCAATTTTTTGCCTAAGTCACTTGTTTTCAATTTTTTCGACTTGGCGGGCTTTTATTTTGTTTCTTTCTTTGAACAAATCATGTGACATTGGCTTATTTGAAAGGGTTATGACTGCCTCTTTCCTTCATGGATGAGGAATAACCATTGTGGTTTCCTTAGACGCACACTCCTTTTGAAACTTGGACACTTGGTCAAATTAACTGAAGACTACCCAGCCCCAAGGTTAAATGTGAGGGTTTTCTTATTTAGAAAAGAAACTCCTACTTCAAGGCTCAAAGGGGTTAACAAGGGATAATCTTCCTTATGTCTCCGGTGTTTGGGAATTTGAAACAATGTCTGTACATCATCAGCAGGGTCTTATTCAGAAGCACACAACCAGGAATTTTGCGTTTTCACTTCATCATCCTCCCTCCAAGAGTTTAAACAAGAGGTTGGTATTGTAAATGCAGAAAACAAATTACGAGCGAATGCGAATGGATTACTTCAAGATAAACATACTCATTGCATTAAGATTAATATTCAAAACAAACAAATTCTATATGCAAACAAAGCAATAACAATCACAAAAAGATTACAAATGAAAATGCAGTAAATGAACTAAAGATCTGAGGAAACTGTGTCAGCTTGAGCTTGAAAGAACATTATCAACTTTCTCGGGCGACACAGAAGCAAACATACAACCACTGGGGGCCACTCTACTAATATCAGCATAAAGGCGTTCCATTCATAAATGTGCTTCCTTCCTTGAAGGTCAACACCTCATTGTCAATCATCTCGGCCACAGGGTGGACATTCTGAGGATTTGGCATATACCTCAAAAATCGAGAATCTTTTTCAACAACTTGACTAATCAGATCATTTTGCACAGGTCGGGATCGAGTAGGAACATCCACTTGTGGAACATCTTCGTCTAGAGGAGAATCATACATCGGATTGGTCATCACTGTAAAGCCTGACATGAGATCATCATCTTTTGTTCTCTCCATGTTCCTCAATAACCACTTCGAATTCAGTATGAATGCCAGGAAATAGCTAAATCCTCTTCTTTCTCTGATTAGCCAGAGTATTATACTGGTGTAACAGCTTGGCTGAATGAAGACCAAACGGAAATAATAAGACACCTGGAAAAGGCAAGAAATAATGCAGGATGATGTGAATGCTAATGCAAAAATGAAAATGTTTCATTCAACTTTCAAGGATCTTTAAAATATAAAGCAATTGCAAGCATCGTAATAACACTTTTTTTGGAATACTGATAAATATCTCATTTTATTGAATATTATCTACGATGTCTGCAAAAGTAAAATCTCTAAGATCCTTGAAAATTGACTGAAACAAAATGTCCATGAATGCATGAGTGCATGTATGCAGCAACCACAAACAAGATCACACAAAGCACACGGGTTCAAGGTTCTGAGTCATGAGCATGGAGTCAAGGTTAAGAACTAACCCACAAAGGTATGTACTAAGGGTATAACACCTGCCGAACAAGGTTCTAAAGAGGTTTCCAAAGTCTACAACCCATCTTTCGGATATTATCGATTTCCCAACTTTCTTGGTAGTCAATAATATTCTCAAGAGAGTCTCGTCTAAGTGTAGTATCGCATATCAACTGATTCAAGTCTGCACCTGAATAGCCACCACACCACGTCCCAATAAGGCCAAGATGGGTTAAGGGTTCTAAAGTCCTCAGCTTTGGGTCCTCGGATCAAGAAGCATAACGAGTTTGCCATTTCTGGTCTGCCATTATTGCCTCTTGGGAGGAGTGCCTCATCTGAGTCTTCGGGAATGGTCACCAGAGTCGACAGTTCTTTAGGTTACATTCCATCATCTACACCAATGCGCAGGATAAAACATTACCAAAGAAAACCTCGTCTGGATGTGGAATTTTTGTGTATACTAAGTCTGGCCAAATGCCACACAAGTCACACTACTTTCCACCCTAGTCCTAGGTGTATACTCAAGCCTGGGTGTTGGGCTTATCTCACCACATAGATCACCAAGCACCCTGACAGGACAATCAATAACAAACAAATTAGACAAAAAGCGATAAATAAATCAAAGTAGGCTAAACCCCTCAAGGGATGATAATCCCCAGCAGAGTCGTCACTTTTCTGTAGCGGTAAAAATCATGAGTGTAAGCTATTGATTAACTCAACTCAAGGAAAACAAAGTCGCCACTGCGCTTTTATTTATTCCACAAAGGAGAAGGAAAAAAGAACGAATAAATCCTAAGAAGCCTAAAAAAAGAACAAACAGAGAATGGGTAAGGGGGTTGGTTACGCAATGGGAAGGTGTTAGCACCCAAAACGTCTATAGTACTCTATAGGAACCCTTTGAAATATCTATCGCTTTTTGGTCTGAAAATGGTTTGCTTGAAAAGAGATTGAGGATATGAGAAGAGAAATATTTTTTTAGATTTTTGTGTTTGGAGAGACTTATCGCCTCATGCCTACGTACCCACGATGTGCAATATAGGATCAAAACCCCGTAGTTCGTGGTACAAAGAATAAAACCTTATTGGTTATTATTGATTTTAAATGTAAAGACAAGTCGTCATTTGCAAGCGAATAATTTCGCTTAAAGGAATGAATCATGTCTAAACTTATGAAAAAAAGTTTAAAAGGAAAAGGTGCACAAAGCACAAAAAGAGTTTGATGAGTTTTTGTATTTTTTATGTTTTTATGAAATGGTCAAAATATGGTTAATATTGATTGGCATTTATTAAAGAAAACAAAGCTTAAAAATAACTTGACCAAAGTTAAGGTTTTATTATGAAAGCGGTTTTAAGTTTGAAAATAAGAAAGTTTTGAAAAAGGGAGAAGTTTTGAAAATTGAAGAAGGGGTGGAGAAGAAGTGACTATCCTAGTGCGTAAAAATAAAAGCTAAGGATAAGAAAGATCTAACCACATGGAGACACTCTTCAAAGCATAATAAGAATAGAATTCCATCCTCTTGAGCCAATAAGCAAGCCAAATAAAGGCTAGAATACCGAACTCCATAATGGTCCAAAGCATAAGGGAGAGAATCCTAATTCTAAGTCCATAAGTCCATAATCAAGAATATAGGTCCTCCAATGCAAAGGATAGTGGCCATTGTCCAACAATTAAGAGCACAAGTCTTTTAGTGGTTTAATCCTTTATTAATGTTTTTGAGTCCAAAATGGACAAAAGAAAAACAAAGCACAAGATAATATGGTCCAAGTGGACAAAAGAAAAATGACATAAGCATAAACATGAATATGATAAAATAAGCCATAAAGCATAAAAAATAAAGAGAGATAAGGAGCGAGAAGGAAATGCAAAGTTAGAAGTTAGCGGTTAGTAGCACAAGGCTCTAGTGCCATAAGCCTTCACCGATTATTCTGTTTTGCGTCTTGAACTATAGTGATCAAACAATGTACTTAGGTCAAGGTTAATAAAGACTTGTTAGAAGATTGATAGAATCAAAGCCTCTACAACAAAAAGCTTTAAATATTTTGAGCCTAATACAAAAGGTCAATCACCATTGGGTTGACACGACCAATCAAGGTCTGGACAACGAAAGTTCAAATTCCGAATTGGATGAAGAGGGACAAATGTTGCGCTATGTTAAGCAATCGCCGAGTAATTTACAGAGTAATTACCCTACAATGAGGCCAGTCAATAGATCTTTGTGCTAATGCATGCTAGATGAACGATATATAGATCGTCATTCGAAAGCAATACCGCACGAAAAGAAAATAGGTAACGATCTAGCCTTGATCAAGAATTCAACAAAGAAATTCTAAGATCCTTAAGACTTTCATCAATCAAAATAAAAACGAAATAGATGAAGAGAAAGCCAAATTGAATTTCACTTTTAAGATCCTTTCATCTTCAAGTTCAATCACCTTTAATTGATAAGTGTAAGTACGAAAACATATCACTAATTCAAAGCACCTCAAATGAATTCAACAATTCATTAAAAGATAGATTTGAACTAATGAATGTTTAATTACTTTAACCATATCCAAAGTCCATTGAAATTGAAGAGAAATTAATCTCAATGCATTTCAAGGCTAAAACAAGAAGAAAGGGGAAGAAGGAGGAAAAAACCAAAACAGCCCCAAAAACAAGGCAAAATATGCATTCTGTTTCGAAGTAACCGGTTACTGCATATCTGCTAACCTGTTACTCTGCACCAGAATGAAGAAAATTGTGCAAAATTCAGCATGATCCACTTTCAAAACTTTTTACAAACACCTTGTGATCATGGAACTGAAATTGCACGAAATTTAAAGTAAAATAACAGCAAAAACCAGCAATTAAACACAATTACAAGATCCAAAGGATCAAGTAACAAAGATCTCCAAAGATCTACATTATGGAAGATGAAGATGAAGCTTCAACAATGGTGAAAAATGGATTACCACTTCAAATCTGAAAATTCCTTCAATTTACTTCAAGATCCAAATTCCAAAGCCTTGATCTACTATAATTGATGAACAAAAACAAGAATGGATGAAGATTTAGCTCAAAGTTGAACAAGATTCAATGTGAATTCATGTTAACTTTTAAAAGAAGAAAAGTGAGCTTTGGTGAATTTTGTGGTTGGGAAGAGAATTTGCAAGAGGTTTGTCGGCTATCAAAGCTTCAAGAGAAATTTTAGCAAGGTGAATTTGGCTCTCAAAAGCTTGAATGAATGAATGAAATGAAGGCTCTATTTATAGAGTTTAGGCTAGGAAAATTTGGTGGTTTAGAATTAGGCTTGGATGATCAAAATTAGGATTGGAATTCAAATTTGGAGGGAAATCACAAAAGAGTGGTGATTAGTGAAGGTGCATGGTGGAAAATGATCAAAGTGATGTAGGGGAGTTAAAATGAGATGTTCTAGAATATTCCAAATGTTATCAAGGGATGAGATTGGTGCCAATTGCTGAATATGAATTTGCCACCATTTTTCAAATTTTCACTAGGGTAACCGGTTACTGCATATATGCTAACCGGTTACTCAGTGCAAAATTTGTGAAAAATGAGTATTTTGTTGCACTGTTGTGGTTCCGGCTCGATTCTTTTACTTGTCAAAGAAGGCATGGAAATAAACACATGAACCTTGGAGTCTCTTGGAATAATAATCAATTAAATCTTGGAAACTCTTGATCAGATGATTCTTGAATTAATTGCAGATCAACTTTGACTTTGTTCAGATGAAATTCGTTCGAGTCGAGGGACTGATGTTTTGGTATTTTTAACCAGTTCTTCCCCTAAAAATGTTAGTGAAAGAAAATAAAATATTTTTGGATTTTAATTAATGGTTAGTAAACATAAACAAATTAAGCAATAAAACAACTAACAAACACACACAAACTCAAAGATCCCTACAAGGCACAATCTTACAAAAGAGGGAACCAATGTGTGATCTTGTTTGTGGTATGAAATGCAAAAGACATGTGGGATCTTAGGGGTAAAAATTAGGTTATTACAGCTGGACCGCCCTTTCGGGTTTTCAGCCCACCGAGACGCTCATTTTTGCCTAAGTTGCCCTTGTAAGTTTTCAACTTAGTGAGTCGTTCTTTTCATTTTTAGGCATAGTACTTTTTGACTGCATCAACATTCACGGGACGAGTGATTTCCTCTGCATCCATAGTTTCTAACATCAAAGCACCTCCTGAGAAGACCCTCTTAACAACATATGGTCCATCATAATTGGGAGTCCACTTGCCCCTAGAATTAGTGAGGAATGATTGGATTTTCTTAAGTACAAGGTCACCTTCTTTGAATTCCCGAGATCGCACCTTTTTGTCAAAGGCTCTCTCCTTCTTCTGTTGGTAAAACTATCCATGGCATAAGGCCACCATCCTTTTTTCTCCAATCAAATTGAGTTGGTCATATCTACTTTGATAACATTCAGCCTCTAAGAGTTTTGCCTCCATCAAAACTCGCATGAAAGGGATCTCGACTTCTACTGGGAGTACAGCTTCCATACCGTAAACAAGTGAAAAAGGAGTTGCTCTTATTGATGTGCGCACCGCAGTACGATACCCATGTAAAGTAAATGGGAGCATTTCATGCCAATCCTAATAGGCGGCAACCATCTTCTGAATGATCTTCTTTATGTTCTTGTTCGCTACCTGAACAACCCCATTCATCTTTGGTCGATAAGGAGACGAATTGTGATGTTCGATCTTGAACTCTTCACATAACTCTTTCATCATCTTATTATTTAGATTTGATCCGTTATCAGTGATGATTTCTCTCGGCACACCATAACTGCAAATGAGCTGATTCTTGATAAATCTGACCACTACTTATCTGGTGACATTCGCATACAAAGCTGCTTCAACCCACTTGGTGAAGTAATCAATTGCCACCAAGATGAAACGGTGTCCGTTAGACACTTTCATTTCGATCATGTCAATCATGTCGATACCCCACATGGAGAACGACCACGGAGATGATATGACATTGAGAAGAGTTGGCAGTACATGAATCTTATCAACGTAGATCTGGCACTTGTGGCACCTCTTAGCAAACTTGTAACAATCTGACTCCATTGTCATCCAATAATAGCCTGCTCTTAAGAGTTTCTTGGCCATGGAATGTCCATTGGCATGAGTACCAAAGGACCCTTCATGAATCTCAGTCATTAACATGTCTGCTTCTCTCTTATCGACACATCTCAGCAAGACCATGTCAAAATTCCTTTTGTAAAGTACGTTATTGCTCAAAAGAAAGTTGCCAGCCAATCTCCTCAACATCCTTTTATCCTTATTAGAGGCCCCAGCCGGGTATTCTTGTCTTCGGAGGAACATCTCAATGTCATGATACCAAGGTTTACCATCCTCGGCTTCCTCTATTGAAAACACATAAGCAGTTCTGTCAAATCACATAACATGGATGTTAGGACAATCATTCCAATAGTTCACCATAATCATAGAAGCCAAAGTTGCCAAAGCATCAACCATTCTATTCTCGTCACGAGGGACGTGATGGAACTCCACCCTATTGAAGAAAGGGAGCAGTCTCCTTGCATAATCTCTGTACGGTAGTAAGTGATATTGGCGAGTTTCCCTTTCTTCTTTAATTTGATAAATCACCAAAAAAAATCACCATACACATCCAAGTTCTTGATCCTTAAATCAATTGCCTCTTCAAGGCCCATGATGCACGCCTCATATTCGGCTTCATTTTTTGTGCATGTGAAAGTTAATCGGGAGATGAAAGGGGCATAGGATCCATTAGGAGTCACAATGATTGCCCCAATTCCTTTCCCATACTTGTTGACGGCGCCATCAAAAATCAAACCCCATTGGGAATCGGGCTCAGGACCTTCATCTGGCAAGGGTTCCTCATAATCCTTTATTTTTAAATACATCACATCTTCATCAGGGAAATCATCCTCAACAGGCTGATGATCTTCAAGAGGTTGATAACCTAAGTGATCGGCCAAAACACTTCCTTTGATCGCCTTCTGAGTGCAGTACTCAATATCATATTCTGACAGTAACATTATCCATCTGGCTATTCTTCTTGTTAGAGCGGTCTTCTCAAAAATGTAGTTGATGGGGTCCATCTTAGAAATCAGCCAAATGGTATGGTTCAACATGTACTGACGCAAACGTCGCGCAGCCCAAGTTAAGGCGCAATAGGTTTTCTCTAACATTGTGTACCGAGACTCGTAGTAGGTGAATTTCTTACTCAAATAATAGATAGCGTGCTCCTTCTTTCCTGACTTGTCTTGTTGACCGAGTACAGACCCCATGGAATCTTCCAAAATGGTCAAATACATGATCAAAGGTCTTCCTTCAACCAGAGGGATTAAGATAGGAGGCTTGAGAAGATACTCCTTGATGTTGTTGAATGCTTTCTGACAATCGTCGGTCCAAACACATCCCTGATCTTTTCACAAGTGCCTGTCATATTTGAGATAAACTGGGAGATATAATTCAATCGTCCTAAGAAACCTCTAACCTGTTTTTCTGTAGTCGGAGCTGGCATCTCTTGTATGGCGTTAACTTTATTAGGATCCACTTTAATACCCTTCTGGCTAATAATGAAACCTAAGAGTTTGCCTGAGCGAACACCAAACGTACACTTGTTAGGATTCAAACGGAGCTGATACTTCCTCAACCGCTGAAACAACTTCAACAAATACTCAACATTGTCTTCCTTAGTCTTGGACTTGGCTATCATGTCATCCACATACACCTCGATCTCCTTGTGCATCATATCATGAAACAGGGTAGTCATGGCCCTTTGATATGTTGCCCCTGCATTTTTCAGACCAAACGGCATAATTCTGTAGCAGAAGGTGCCCCAAGGCGTAATGAACGATGTCTTCTCCATGTCTTCTGGAGCCATTCTGATTTGATTGTAACTTGAAAAACCATCCATAAAAGAGAATACCTTGTACTTCGCAGTGCTATCTACCAGCATATCAATGTGTGGTAGAGGAAAGTCATCTTTTGGACTGGCTTTGTTCAAGTCTCTGTAATCAACACACATGCGACCTTTGCCATCTTTTTTCAGAACAGGCACAATGTTGGCTAACCACTGCGGATATTTAGATGTAACGAGGAAACCTGCATCAATTTGCTTCTATACCTCTTCTTTAATCTTCAGGGCTATATCAGGGCGAGTTCTCCAGAGCTTCTGTTTGATTGGCGAACATTCTGGCTTCAAAGGCAGACGATGCTCCACTATAAAGGTGTCGAGACCAGGCATATCTTGGTATGACCAGGCAAACACATCAACGTACTCCTTAAGTAGTTCAATCAGTCTTTCTTTTACATTAGACGCAAGTGAAGCTCCAACTTTCACTTCTTTACGGTCTTCGGCTGTACCCAAATTGATGACTTCTATGGCTCTTTGTAAGGCTGAATGGCTCTATCTTCAATCTCAAGCAATCGAGATATTTCTTCGTGAACATCTTCTTCTTCCTCTTCGTCTTTGAACACAGGAAACTCAAAGTTCGGAGAAGGCATTGGGTCATTGTTTTTGATGGTTTGATCGTGCAATAATCTGCACATATGATTTGGCTTTATTTTAGATTTTATGAAATTGCAAGTGTGTGCACAAAACATGCAAAGTGATAAAAATGGGTTTTTTATGATTATCGTTTTTCCAAAAAAGTAAAAAAAGAGTAACACAAATAAAATGGAATCAAAATGACAATTTTATTGATGATAATAGTTCGCTAAACAAAAGCCCTAACATAAAATCACCTTTGCCTGGGGTAGAGCAAAGGGAATTATGAAAATAAGCCTACATAACAAACTCTTTCGCCTTGGGCAGAGCGAAGAGCTATAAGAAAACATAGAAAAAAACTATTACTTTGATAAATGGACTACAACAGGTATGTTAACAGCACTTCAGTTCTGAGCGACCGCTCCATGCGTTACAAAGTTGGGCTGATCTTCGTCGGACTCGTCTTTGAGGATTGCACAAGCTTCATACTCAGGTCCTTTGCGTCTTGACCGAGGAGAATAAAAAGAACAATAAGCATCTTCAGTCTCAGGCCCATATCCAGGATCCTCCATATAAGGCTCCCAGTCTTCAGCAGGGATATAATCACTTTCAGAGCCGAATGGTATGTATCCTTCAGAGTTGTCGTCTTTAGTTATAGCATTAACCCTTGATGGATGAATAACTCCTCCACTATGAAAAACATCTATTTTGGGGGGAATAATCATGCTTCCCGTGGCAGGCTTGTCAGAATTGGGACCTGAAAATCCGAGACCCTTTTTCTCTTTGTTTCCAGACAATGATATCACTTGCCCCCACCCTTCTTGGGAACCACTTGCTACAACACGTTGTGCATCATTGAAAGATGAAATAAAAGCTCTGCTCTTTTTGGCGCTACCACCATCAATTGAAAGAGCTTGGAACTGGGTTCCTATTTCCTCATCAACATCAATGTATGAAAAAGAAGAAAGATGACTCACCGCCAGATCCCTCTCTCCACAGACCCTGACCAACTTCCCTTCATTAACAAACTTTCATTTTTGGTGTAGCGTAGATGTGACTGCCCCAGCGTCATGTATCCATGGCCTGCCCAATAAATAACTGTAGGCAACACGAATATCCATGACTTGGAATGTGATTTTGAAAAGATGGGAGCCAATAGTCACAGGTAAAACAATTTCTCTAATGACCATCTTCTTTGATCTGTCGAAAGCCTTTACAACGATACCACTAGGCCTCAGAGGCGCTCCTTGGTATAACAATCTTATGAGAATAGTCTTCGGCATCACATTCAATAATGAGCCAGTGCAACTAACACACTAGATAATGCGTCATCCATACAGTTCATCGAAATGTGCAACGCCATGTTATGCTTCTTCCCTTCTTCCGGGAGCTCTTCTTCACAGAAACTGAGATTATTACATAAAGTGATGTTGCCTATAATCCCGTCAAAATGATCAACGGTCACGTCATGATCGATGTAGGCTTGCTCAAGGACATTCTATAAAGTCTCCCTGTGGGCCTCAGAACTCATCAATAGTTACATCACAGAAATCTTGGAAGGAGTCTGCAGAAGTTGATCTATAATTTTATACTCACTCCTCTTGATCATCTTCAAGAATTCATTAGCTTTGGAGGAAGAATTATTCCCACTGGACGTCCCTAGAGTTGAATCATGTATAACCGGCTGCTCAACAGAAATTCCCTTATCATTTGGAGGTGTTGCAGAGAAGACACAACTGCTTCTGGTCACTCTACTGATGTCAGCAATACTAACGACCGACAGCTGTATAGGCAAGGGTACCTCTTTCCCATTTTCCATCATAGTAGCATTGTACCTGTAAGGGACTGCTTGGTGGCATAAGGGGTAGGGCCAGGAACATTAATGACCAGAGGAGTTGGAGCATACTTCCTGTTGTCATAAACAATCTCAATGTGTTCCACTTAGTTGAAATGAGGTACTATCACCAAGACTCCCTCTTATGCATTCTCATTCTTATCAACAAGATCTCCATCACAGGTGATTGCAATAACCTTTCGGTCCAACAAATCTTAAATATCTTCTTTTATGAGCCCACATCCTCGTGAATTGGTAGAACAAACATGACACACAACATTATCGTGACCCTCATGGTTAAAGGAAAACATCTTGGACAAACCTCCGTGCATTTTACTAAGGATCCTTGAGTGTCTTTGACATCAAACACAACATTCTTACTAGAAGACCCATGCAACATATTAACACTGGCTGACTCATGTGGAGGGAGAGGGTTAATTTGTACATTAGGGTTATAATCCTTGAAAGTGAGAATTCCATACTTAACCAATCTCTGGATATCCGCTTTTAAACCAATACAATTCTCAATATTCTGTCTGGGTGCACCTTGGTGGCATGGGCAGAACTGATCTGATTTATACCAAAAAGAGAGATCCTTAGGTGCTTCAGGTGGAGACTTGGTTTGGATATGCCCCTTCTATAGCAAAGCTGGAAACTATTCAGCATAGGGCATTGGAATGGGATCAAAATCTGGCCTTCTCTTTGCACGGTTCTGGTTGTTGAATGATGGCCGAGCCTGTTGTAAAGGTTGTTGATTCTGATAACGTTGCGGTTGTTGTTGTTGAATCGGTTGAACTAATTGAACTAGTTGATATGGTTGTGCGAAATGTGGCTGATAAACTAGAGAACTAAAAACCGGTGTCACTGCTGCAACATGCTGAGACTGTTGGTGTTGCGGGTTTCTCCTTCGGGATCGACGATGGTGTATGGCACTCACATCTTGTTCTTTCTTCTTCGTAAAATTACTTCTACGTCTTTTCACATTGCCAGAAGTACCAGCTTCTTTTGTCAACCTACCCTCACGAATTCCTTCTTCCAAGCGCATCCCCATATTGACCAATTCAGTAAAGTCACTCGGAGCGCTGGCCATCATTCTCTCATTGAAAAAGGGACTTAGAGTCTTCAAGAAAATCTTAGTTATTTCCTTCTCTTTAAGGGGCGGTGCAATCTGAGCAGCCACCTCGCGCCAACGTTGGGCGTACTCTTTGAAATTTTCTCTTCTGTTTTGGGTCATAGCCCTCACCTGATCCCTATCTGGTGCCATATCAACATTGTATTTGTACTGTTTGATAAAAGCGTCACAGATATCGTTGAAGGTGTGGATCTTCAGATTGTCTAGCCCCATATACCACTTGAGAGCTGCACTAGTCAAACTATCTTGGATATAGTGGATTAACAGTTGATCGTTGTCTGTCTGTGCTGACATCTTATGGGCGTACATAATGAGATGGCTATAAGGACAAGAGTTGCCCTTATATTTCTCGAAATCAGGTACCTTGAACTTTGGAGGAACCTTGACATTCGGCACCAGACACAGGTCAGAAGCACTTTTCCAAACAATTCCTTCCCTTTAAGGGCTTTGATCTCTTTCTGCATCTCTAGGAATTTATCCTGAAATTCATCCATCCTTTCATCAAATCTGACACTCTCACTTGCGGCGGTGTGGAATACAGGCTCTTCTAAATGATATGGGACAGTGTTCACCACAGGAGGCGGCGCAGTCATAATAGCGGTTACAACATGGGCTTCAGGAACTGGTGGACGATAGCCAGCCGGAATGAAATTATGAGGCATTCCCCATTGAAAACCAGGAGGCACAGTATACTACGGTTCATTGACAGGCACCTCTGGGAACGACGCGGAGACAATCTCTGAGATGACGGTTCTTGGAATATGGTCTTGTGAATTATGTGACGACTGATTTTAAGCAGCTGCCAGTGCTTCCATCATTCCGTTAAGCCTTTCCAAACTCTCTTTCAAGGCTGTAACTTCTTTGCGGAGTGCTCTATTTTCCTGCTTGAGTTTATCCATCCTCTTCTGGTGACCGGCTCGGGTGTTATATCTGTGATTCAGCTTGTCTGAAGAAGAAGTAAGGGTGAGAACCTGAAATACAAAAATTCAATGCAAATGATGTATGCAAAATGCACAATGCAAGGATGAATCAAGGAACTCAAAAGTGTATTTGCAAACATTGTAGACATTTGAGGATACTTCTTAAAACAACTCATTTCATTAATCAACTTGCAAGTTTTACAAAATAAGCGGTACATCTCCAAGGTCCATTACATAAGAAAACGAATACAGAGAAACAACATAAAAGGAATTAAGAGTCTAATCCATCTGATGACGGTCCTTCTCCTCCATGGAGTTCCTTCATGAGCGTGTCAATCTGTTCTTGCATCTTTGCTTTGTCAAGGGTCAGCTCCTCCAATGCCTTCTTAATCTTCAACTCTTGACTTGTATGGACTACAAGAGGCTTATGACGTGGATAGGCATCCTCAACGTGAGGGCCTTTTCACGGGCCCACTCCAAGCAAGCTTATGAGATAGTACAATCAGGGTATCCTAGTGCAGTCCTTCCTTATTTATTTATGCGGCGCCAAGCGTGCGCGATTTTGGCTTTAAGCTCAGGGTTTTCCCCCTCTTCAAGGAAGAGTCTCGTCAGGTTGCTAGGATCAGGTTCTTCATCCATTGGGTGACCAAGTTTTCGATGGGCGAGAATGGGGTTATAACTGATGCATCCCTTTGTGCCAAGAAGAGGCACATTGGGGAAGTCCCCATAGCTGTGAATCATAATAATCCCCCCATATATCGGATCGTACCACTCGACATTTGAATGGGTAAGCTCCATGAGTCTCTTGGACCATATTGAACTGTCCTTTACATCCCAAAAGGTTGAAGACCTCGGTAGGTGTGAAATAAACCACCTATAGAGGAGAGCAACGCAACAAGTGATATGTCCTTCTTCTCGCAGAATCTTAGAGTGAATGGCATGATAAGCATCGGCTAACAGGGTAGGAATCAGATTCTTGAGCATAAAAATCTGGATGGCGTTGATGTCAAAAAAGTCTTCGATGTTGGGAAACATGAATAATCTATAAGCCAACAATGCAAAAGTGGATTCAAAGACCTCAGTGTTCTTCGTATCAGCGAAATAATGAGCCTTCTCAAACAAGAACTGAGCAGGAAAACCAGAGAATTCCCCCTTGATAGTCATGTGGGTTCGGACATCAGACAACCTTAGGCGCGTTGCTCTTGCAATATCTTTCTCACTGGGTTCTTCCTCTAGCCCGAAAAATGGATGTAGGTTGTTGACAGGAAGGCCCATTAAAGTAGAGTATTCTTCCAAAGTTGGCATCAACTGGTAATCAGGGAATATGAAGCAATTATAGATGGGATTGTAGAGTTGAACCAGCATCTCTAATAGTCCATAAGCCCTTTGAAGCTTCAACAGCGGGAGAATCCTTCCATATTTCTCTGAGAAAGCCAATGAGTCTTCAATCAGTTCTCCTAGTTCCTTTAGTTACTCAACATCAAGAACCTTAAAAGTGTACGGTAAAGCTCCTCTCTTTCTAAAATCCATCTTACAATGTCTGCAAAACAGGTTTTCAGTTCCTTGACATGGTTAGTAGTAAAGAAATACAAGATGCAATGCAAAAGTTTCATGGAACTCGGCTTTTTGTAAATATCAAGAAATATCAAAGACTCATTCTCATTAATGATAAAATGGATTACAAAAAGTTGGTCCATCTCACAAGAGTCTTAAACAGCAAGCTAAATAAAAGCTAACAAAAAGGACCTAAGGAGATTCTCCTAGCAGCCTCGCGTTGAGCTTCTTAATCTCTTCTTCCATCTGAGCCTTTTCCTTAATGAGCTTATCAACGATCAGCTTCCACGGAGTTGACTGAGGGTCAGAGGTGCATGGATCTTCTTGTGTCTTCCTCTTTTTGCAGGAGAGTACTTCTTCATTCTTTGCCTGTAGTTGCTTTCGGAGTTCTCCATTCTCCTCAACAACGACTTGATATTTATGCTTCCAAGCATCTCCGGTTTGTTGGGCTTTGTTCAAAGCAATCTTTAGCTCCTCTGCTTCAGACATGAAAATTAGGATAGGTTCCTTCTTCAAGGCCATTGGCTCTTGTCGGGAATAGGGCATCTCCAGCTCGATGGCCCTTTTCTGAACCCATTGGAGATAGGGTTCCAAGGAGACGCAATTAGGCTTCCCTATGTCATTCTTTCCTTTCTTATGCCTATGACTCCAAGCACTCAAGATCTTCCCTTTTAGCTCCTCATGCTTCCCATACTCTTTGAAAAAGATCTCTTCCATATGAACACCAAGAGGCTTGTCCTTCAAAGGGTATCCCAATTATCGACGAGCCAAAAATGGGTTTTAGCTTATTCCCCCTTTGGTGCCAAGAAGAGACACATTCCCAAAGTCCCCATAACTATCAGTGATCAACACCCCATCGTAGACGCAGTTGTACCAGTCAATATCAGAGTGGGTGAGAGCCATAATCTTCTTTGAGCACCAACCTTTCTTAGGGTCCCAAAAAGCGTTCGCCTTCGGCAAATGTGAAACAAACCACTTGTATAACAAGGGTGTGTAGCAAGTGATCTATCCTCCGTTGTAAGCATTCCTCAGATGAACGGAATGATAGGCATCAGCTAGCAAGGTAGGTACAAGGTTCCTCTTTAAGAAGATCTTGATGGCATTGAGATCCTCAAAGTTTTCGAAGCTAGGAAACAAAAAGACTCCATAGATAAGCAAGGCAAAGATGGCCTCAAATGCATCCATACTCAGGTGGTTGTCATAATACTGAGCTTCCCCAACTAAGAACTCCGCAGTCAAACCAAAAATTCCTCCTTTGGTAGTCATGTTGTTTCGAATATCAGCTAACTCCAAATGTGTCGCCTTAGCTATCTCTTTCTCCTTGGGATCTTTCTCGAAGATTGGGAATGGAGATTTGTCTAGAATAGGCAGACCAACTAGCTGAGAATACTCTTTAAGTGTGGGGAAGAGCTGGTAATCAGGAAAGGTGAAACAATGGTAAACCGGATCGTAAAATTGAAGTAAAGTGGAAAGGAGCCCCTTATCAACTTTCATCTTCAATAGAGACAATAGCTTCCCATATCTATTCTTGAATCCTTGGGGGTCTGTCAGCAAAGACCCCAACCTCCTTAGGCCATCCAGTTCAAGACTCTTGAAAGTATACTTCACGGTGTTCTACCTTTCACTGTCCATGATAACCCTATGATATTTCCAAACAAAAGTCTAAGTTCCATGGAACTCTTATGAAATGGATGCTTATGAATGCATGAGTGCACAAACACAGATAAACACATATTCATATATTCACAGATATACAGACAAAAGGCCTAGGTTTATAGGTCATGAGTGTGGAACCATGGTCTACCCATCCCAACAGATATGTACTATGGGTTTATTATTTGTAGAACAGGGCTCTAAAAAGTTCCCAGAGTCAACAACCCATCTTTTGGATATTATCGATTTCCCGAATGACTCGGTAGTCAATAATATTCTCAAGAGAGTCTCGTCCAAGTATAGATCGTGTATCAAACATTTTGGGACTACTCCCTCATAGTTATCGCACTACGTCCTAAAAGGCCAGGTGGGGTGAAAAGGTGATTAATGGTTATCAGTGTCATGGGCTCCTAGGTCGAAAGTAGTAACGTTTTCATGAATAGACTCGTTCAACATGACTACTCTCAAGAGGGCCTCCACTGAGTGGTGGTTTCTCAAGTCAACTTTTTCGGGAATCGACTCCCTCAAAGTCTCCTTGAATATACCACCTTCCCATCATAGGTGCACTCAAGTCCGGGTATAGGACATATCCTCACCACTCAAAGTAGCAACCCTGCATACAGAAAACCCAAGCAAGCAGATATATACAAATATACAGATATACAACAAATACAAGTATACAAACAAATAACACATAAAACAAGATAGGTGTAACCCTCTTAGGAAAGATCTCCCCAGTGAAGTCGCTATTTCTGTCGCGGTGAGAATTGGATATCAAGATATTGATTAACTTGAATCGCAAATCATAATTCACCACCAAACTTTGATTTGTCCAAAGTAAATGGTAAAGATCGAAAGCCCTAATTTCAATGCAAAGCAATGCAAGAGATCTAAGGTTCGGGGGTTGGTTATACCTAGGGAAGGTGCTAGCATCCTAAGTATCTGTAGTACTCTACAGGAACCTCTTGTTTGTATGTGTTACTTGTTAATGATCGCTTGCTAAGGAAAACGTGCTAAGGTAAAGACCTAGGGGTATATACACTAAGTATACTCGCCAAGACATCGCATCTCGTGCCTACGTATCTTGTCTAAAAGAATCAGAGCATTCGTAGTTCCCCTCAATAAGGGTAAACAGGGTTTGTTGATTGGTTTAGGAGAAGAGACAAGTCATCATCTTAAGGGAAAACACAACTTAAACCACCACAAACACGTGGAAGATGGATCTTGCTTCACATTAAGAGAAGGGCTCGGACTCGAATATCGGATCGACAAGTATGCCACATACCTCTCTCAAGTGGAAAAGAATCTACAAATTTCTTAGCTATGTCATAGGGTGGGAGATTTACATCTCAACTAGGCATGACTCATGTCTAATTCTCTCATGGGAGAAAAAAAGGAGACTAATTGTAAGTTATCTAAGTTAAACATCCTAAGGGGAACTATCTTAAGGGGAGCTATCCTAAGGGAGACTATCCTAAAAGGAGTAAGGATCAAGCTTAAAATAATAAGTCTAAACTATCTTAGGTCATGACTTAAGAGTCAACAAAGCCACTTTTCTTTGGAAGAAGGAACAACTACTTGTAAAATAAGTGTTGGAAAAGGGGGTCTCATAGTAAAGATAAATAAGAGTCAATGGACCAAGGCCAAAGACAAAAATGAAATGTCAAATCTCAAACAAGAGCTCAAACACATGCTTAGGAATCCAAGTATGTGTGTGTGTGTGTGTGTGTGTGTGTGTGAAAGGTTGTCAAAAGAAATGCATAAGAACCATCCCAAAACCAATCATCAAGGTGAAATACCAAAGAAAACGAGTACAAATCGAGGATCATGAAATAGGCAAATAGAAACCATGCTAAACAACCTCATCCAAGGTCAGCAACCACACCAGAAACAAACTTACTATGTGTGCTAAAACAATCTAAAAGACCAGCCCAAGAATCAAGCAAGAAGTGCCTCAACATAATGTAGGAGTTAAACTAGATTAAAAATGACATCTTGAATCATAAAACTAGAAATAAATATCAGAATAAAATAAAAATGAAAATAAAAAATACAAAAAATTAAATAAGACATTAAAATCCATTCATGAATTTTTTTTTGTAATTTTGGGATGACAGAAAGTATTTTTTAATTAAATAAAATAAAAACAAAAAATAAAAATAAATCAAAGAAAGGAAAGATAAAACAGGGGGGCGAATAACAACCCACATGACCAGAAACTACAATGGGCCTTCAAAAGAGGGGTGTGTATAGTAAAACCCTCAGGGCCCAAGTCTGAGATGGAATGCAAGGATTCAGTGGGAGAGGTCCACTGAGGCTCTCCCATGCTCCTTCAAATCATGGCTGTCAGATCCTGAGATCTGACCGAGTCAACTCATCGCATAGCCAAAACAGAGAGCACACGGTAGGGTATATGGCAAAGAACACACAAGATCCTCTAAAATGAAACGGTGATGAACGTCAACGGCCACGATGGTGACACATGTCACCATCTTTCTAAACAAACTCACCAAGAGTGACACATGTAGGGTGGATTCTGAAAGAGCAAAACAAGTGACTTAAAACGAAACCAACTGAACGTGAGGTGGAAACGCAAACACCTTAAACTTCTCTCACATTCTCTCTCTGTCTGCAACATGCTCATCGGAGCCAAGGGAAACCCGCCAGAGAAGACAGTGGTTGGTGGCAGCACTGCCACCTCTCTCCGGCCGAATCACAAAACAAACCTCAATCCAACCTAAATGAACCCTTCTGAGTCCGAATCCGGGCTCAGAATTTCTAAATTCTCACTCTAACTCCTTGTATTTATAAAACCCTAGAAATCCCAAACCAAAAATCTGGTCCTAAATCAAGTGAAAATGAAAGGGGAAACAAGTATCACTACAAAGAGAGTTCAATCATGGAAAAACAAATCGAAATGGAGAGATGATGTACCAGAGAGGTGATTCGTTCAGATCATACTCTATCTCCATCATATCGCGAATCCAGATGAGTCTTTTCTCTACCTTTCCTTCTTCCTCTCATCCTCTAATCCTCTTTTTAATCCAAAAAAAACTTTGACTCTGAATCCCGCCTTCTTGGATATTGTGTTCTGATGCAGCTATCACTTTGTCTTCTTTCCCAAATCATGTTTAAGGTTTTCTGCTGATACCTGATACACTGAGATTTCCCATTTTTATGTATTCTGTACCACTGTTTGTTGACCTGGTGTGTTATGGTTCCCGCTGCATTATTTGTCTCTTTGCTAATTTGATGTTAAATCTTTTCTGCTAGTGCCATGAAGATCTGAGTTGTTTCCCTTTTTGTGTATTTTGAACAATACTGATGTATGCCCTGTGCTTTCTATTTTGCTCTAAGAATTCCTGCATCTGTTATGAAATCCTTGTCTCTATTGAACCAATCTAAATTTGAATTTGTAGTACATGAAAATGTTACATAATGTGTGATGGTGTAAACATGATTATTAACCTTGGCATATTGAATGTGATGGTTGAATTAATTGACATGACGTGGTTATGAAATTGTTAGATTAGTTCATTTTGACTTGAGCTGTGACTTGCTTTGGAAGGATTTGGAAATGAAGTGGTTCGTCTATGTTTAAACATAATCTAACATTGGGAATAAAGTAGTTCAACTTTAAATTTGAGTGGTCTTGAATTGTTTTGTGCAGGTTCACATTTAGAGTGGCATTGTATGAGGTTATTGTCTAAATGATGCGCATGGAGTAGGTTCTGCAGCACTATGGTTTGTGGGCCTTTCAAAGTTTGGTTTGTGTTTTGTATGGAAAGAAAAGGATTTGGATTATTGAATGTGATTTATGAATGGAAATGGTTTAACTAAATTTGTCTTGGACTTGTTTTTTGTAGGGAATTTGGAAAGAAAGTTTGGTGATGGGGCTTGAAGACACTAGCTAAAATGTGAAGAGGATAATTGACGGCTCTATCATGAACTTGGGGAATTGGATTGAACATGGATCATGGTCACTTTTAGGCTTAGGAGCAACATTAGACTTGTAACATCTTGTACTCTCATGTAATCCTAAAGTTTAGTAATGAACAAGAATGCATTTGGTTGTAATCAAAATTTACAAAATTGACAATTTTTTGGAATAATTTATGAATTGTACTTCACTCTCATGGAAATCATTATACTCATATGTAGCTCCTTGAATTCCAACAAGTGGAATAAAGCTTTGAAATTAGCTTAGAGTGTAGTTTTGGAACTTGATTGAATATCTTTGATTTGAACTTGCAATCTTAAGCTTGGATGCCATTTGAATCTTGCACTAGAAATAAAATTGAATCAACCCTCGAATAAAAAATCAACACATGTATTTGGAACATTCGACACCATAAGGGATCCATACACCAACGCCTTGAAACAATGCCTACTAAGACCAAAAATTGGATGTGAGTGGACACTTTAGGTTTCTTTCCAAGTAAATTGCCTTTCAATACAATCTTTTGAACATGTTGAGTTCGTAACGTTTCTTGAACACTTCATCATAATGGAAAGAAAACAATTCATAAATAAAAGATGATTGAAATAGTGATGCACATGTTCATACAAGTCACAAATTTATCTCTCATGCCACTTTGATCCATAAATCTTCCTCTTCAATTGCATTTCAAATCTAAAGAGCACACCAAATCAATTAATGGATTGATGAGATCTTAATTCAAAACTCTGAGTAGTAGGGAACAACATATCTTGATCAAATCCCAAAGTGAAGCCTTTGAAGCCAAAAAAAGAAATCTTGAAACACTTGAGGTCATTTGGCTTTGAATTTGATGAAGAGATCTCTTGAGAGCATGAAGACTTGATAGGTTAAAGATCTTCCCAAGACTTGTCTATTCAAACGTCAAACTTCCTTGGAGTAAAGTCTTAATTCATAAATGAATAAGAGCAGGCAACACAAAGTTAATAAAAGGTTAGTCATTCATAGATGATGGATCTAAAATGCTATGCAACATGATGCAAGAGGAGGTGGAATCTTAGGGTAAAAATTAGGGTGTGACACGAGCCTATTAATGTATGGTATTTAATTTCTAAAAATATTAAATATATGGCTAACGTTGAACAATGAGCTTGTGGGAATTTTGTGTTACTAATGAATTGTGTAGGAGAGGCGGAGTACCCATCTACCATGATGATGAGATGATAGGTCCAAAAGCACCTATCAACTCTTCAGCAATTAGGAGGCTACAACATAATCACCCAGTAGGAGGAGGTCAACAAGATAAAGAGGATAACCCAGCAAGAAAGGAAGAAGAATTCTACCAACCTCAAGTGCAGCAACAAGATACGCAAGTTCAAGGAAATCAATAGACATCAGAGTTTCAAAGAAGAATTGAAGCTTATACAATTGGAGTTACAAGGTGGATAACAAAATTTTCACCTACCTTGTATGTTGAACCCCAAAGATTTGCACCAGTATTCACAGACTTCTACAACTAGCAAGAAGACCACATGCCTGCTCAAAGTTTAAGAGCACGCTTTGCAAGCGTCGAAGAGATAAAGAATTATTTCACAAATCAAGATCAAGAGCAAGCAAGAAGAAGAGAACTCATGAGAGCAAAATGGACCCGAAAAAATAATGATTTCAACAACACTATGAATGACATGCATGATCTTTTCCGAAATGATAACATATGAAAAAGACATGTAGCACGTTTTTTTTATTTCTAGAAGCTTTTTATTATTATTTTCAAATGTATGCCCAATGAGTGGTAATAGCACTTATAAGTACTTTTCCCCCATTGTATTATTTTATTCATGTTTGTCTTTAATGAATGAGTTTGCGTCTGTTGCTTCTTTCGGATTTACAATAATTGCAACTTTAGCATTGAACAAGCGAACCAACAACACCATCAGAGGAAACTTGATCATCAGGAAAGTGATTTACGAATTGAAAGAAAAGGATGAAAAAGGAATCAATAAACTTGTACTCAACCTTCAAATACCTCAACTAGTAAGGTTTGAGCCAAATAATTTTCATTGCTTACTATTCCTTTCATTGAGTTTATCCATATATTATTACATTATCAGGTTTGAACTATTTTCGATTCAATTTGTCTTGTTTAATTTACACACACTGAGGCAGTTGTTTTTTTTGAACTCTGAGCCTTTGTAACCACCCGACAGTAATAGGATACGTCTCTTGCTAACCATTTTAAGCTTTCCCCTTCTTTCGGTGACTGGGCCTTATTTATTAGTCATATGACTTGAAAGATTTTATCTTTCCGCCCTTTCTTTGGAGTTTGGTCAAAAAATTTAGTTCTAAAGTTGTATGAAAAAGAATAAGTTTGAGGTTGCTCTTAGAAGTGAGCAAGGTTTAAGTGTGGGGTTGGGGTACTAGAGAAAAATATGTCAAAAATTAAAAAATTGTGAGAAAATAAGAAGTTAAAAATCACTTCTTCAAAACAAAGAGAAAGAGAATGCAAAATGAATAATGAGGACCACAATAGCAATATCTCTAGTACCATTAATCAGGAAAAGAGTGGTATGTTAACAAAAGGAGAACTAGGTACCTAACTCCAAAGGTTTAAACCTACTTTCCCAAAAATGTCCTACCCGAACGAAAGCCAAGATACAACCAAAAAATACCTTAAATGTGTGTGTTTTTATTTCTTTAACAAATTCTATTCGAACATGTTCAAACTCAATATAAATTGTTTTGAATGTTAACTGGGAGACTAGCCATTCAATTGAGTGAGTCATGGTGAGATGAGAGACAAGTTGAGTACTTGTCAAAGATTGATGATGTTTTCTGAATTTGCCGGATTGCAGTTGGAAACTAGAATGATGGTCAGGTAAATAAAAATTAAGATGACGATGCTCAATTGTTATTTTTTGCAACTTGTTTTTCTATTTAGAATTTGCACGGGAGACGAGTTACTTGAGGATAAGCAACAATTCAAGTTTGGGGTTGTGATGACACTCTGTCATTGCATGTTTTCTGTTGAAGAAACGGATCAAAACAAGTCAAAGATGAGAAAAAAATGTAGAATAAAGACCAAAGAAATATACAAAAATGACCAAGTATGAAGAAATAAGGACTTAGTGAAAATCTGATGGAAAAAGGAGTATAAATATGCAGCTACTGGAATAATCACACGTAACATTGCGTGCACAATAAGGATGTATTGTTAGAATCGCGCGAGTGATGAAGAATATCACACACACGATAGGTCCTTTTCTGGGCCAATTATGATGCGTTCTTGACTGATTTGACAGCTATAAAAAGGAGTTTTTGGCATCTATTCAAGGTTCTGTGAATTTTTACTGAAAGTGATGGTAAAGATCACCAAGAGGGCAATTTTGAGAGCATTAGAAGCCATTGGAGGCCATTTCTTCAAGGATTTTCATATGTCATCTTCATCTTAGTGCTTGGTATTTGATTGCATCGTTATGAGTAGCTAAAATTCTCTAAGTTAGGTTTTGTTTGATGAGCTTATTTTGAACTTGTTGGGACATACAGTTTAATTTGTCATTGTCTGAATAAATCAAGTTATATTTCTATTTAATTTCCTCTTTTGCTTAATACTTTTTGAAATTTTGGCACTCTATCACATCTTAATACTGATGTCTTCACATCAGAACATAATGTCAAGACAGATGTTCCAACATCGTCTATCTGATAAAACAAATAAACCATACTGAAAAATAAATTGTATAAATATAAATAACACAGTCAATTTTAACCCAGTTCGGTGCAACATCACCTACATCTGGGGGCATCCAAGCCAGGAAGGAAATTCACTATGATAACATTAGTTCAAAGCTAAACTCCCCAATTTACAACTTCTTGCCTAATCACTACCTTGTGCAACTTCTACCTAGAAACTATCTAGATATGAGATCCCCCTCTCACTTCCTAATCAGTCACAATCCTAGTGACAATACCTCGAGAAACCAAAAAGAAGAAGAACACTCTTCCAACTACAATACTTAGTTTTACTTACAAGCCTAAACTAATAACAATACACTCTTGCGTAAAAGCTTTAGAGTGGACAATTAACAATACACAATCAGTCTACCTCAATGTATCAAAGATACAAGGGTGACATACAAAATTACACACAAGAGACTCTCAAAACCTAACACTACAAAACTTCCCCTTGTTTTTCAAAGTGAAAGTCGTGGTATTACATTAGGTTTAGGTCTTCTTGTTAAATACTCCTCAGCAGTCCATGGGCTTCAAGATCTTCACCCAAATATAGCTTGATCCACACGCTGAGAGCTACATCAATTATGCAGAAAAACTCTCCTTAAACTTTGGAGCAAATCATCAAGTTTCCTAAATTGTCTCAACGTCCAATTTTAGAAACTTATGAACAATTGGCGAACAAATCAAATGTTCCAAATTAAATATTCTTGACTTGTGAAAATAAGTGAGATATATCCAAACAGAATCTTAAAAAATTAAATCAAAACTGTCAACAGTAAACCATAGCCAGGACAGATGTTCTAGTACAACATGTTACAACATTTGTCAGAACATGTGTCTTCAATGTTGACAGGACAACAAGTTAGAACATTTCACACAACATCTTGTTGAGAATCATGTTTCAACAAAATTGCTGCCAATCTTAAAATCATGGATCTAACAATCCCCTCTTTGGCAAATTTTGGCTAAAACACCCTTTGCACAATAGTTCTGGAGAAGAGGAATAACATCACAAAACCTACAATCAGAAAGATATCGGAGATAAAATGTAGCCACAGATCATTCAAGATTATAACTTCTTCAACCTCTAGAAGTCAAATGTCACGATATGTGGTCTGACATCACATCAACACATCTCTAACACAACAACCTCAGACAGGTCCATTATTGTCCCTGTCACAAATAACCAATACTCCCTCTGAAGGGGAAAACCCAAATCACCTGACATCCAAACCTCAACTGCCTCAGTTCACACATCCCTCTTAAGGAGAAAACCCAAAGCACAAGACAAATAAGCATGAAATATCCAAGTTCATGCATTAGAAATGCATACAGTAAAAGCCACACATATTAGAAACACATACAGCAGAAGCAACACATATTACTCAGAGTACCAGAGTAATAAATTACCGTAGAACATCCAAGGTTCTTCATAACCACACCATGTCAGGACATGTGGTTGCACATCATTGCACACATACATCACCTCAGTGGCAGCAGCAGAAGCATGATAGACTATCATGCTCCCCATTCATAGTTGCATACAATAAACAACCATAAATCATACTAAAACATAACATGATCTCATGTCATCTAATCCAACATCAATTATACCAACACTTTACTCCCCCTTTTTAGCCAAAAATTGACAAAATGGAGTAAATGTACACAAAAATTAAAACACAAAGTAGAAAAGGTTACAAATAATTCTAATGGAAGCAAGCACAAAACAACAGATGGAAACAAATATTGTCAGAGATTATTACAACCCAAGCATAAAAAACACAACAACAAAAAATAAATCAAAAGAGAAACTTCAACTATGGAGCCGACAATCCACTCCTACCTCCTGAGTGAATGAAATTAACCCAATCTTCATCTCCATCCTCCTCAGAGTCATGCATTTGAGCATGATTCTTCTTAATGGACCTCATTGATGTTACAGATGCCTTCCTTGTCCTAGATACTCTAGTAGATGTGCCAGCAGATGTCCCAACTTTGGACTCAACCTTTTTGAATCCTCATTCTTAACATTCTTAGCATCCAGCATACAAGCTTTTGTAGGATCAGTATTTTTTGGAATTTTGGCACATGTTGAAACACGGCTAAGTACACGGCTGAAACTATAATATTTTTGAAACAATGAATAACAACCTTGCTTATAACGTCTGAACAATCAAGGATATCATTGTGGAACGAAATGAAATTATCTTGGGTAATAGTGGCAGTCTTCTTTTTTGATTTCCAAGCTTTGACTGCAGCATTTGAAATGACAGTTTCCATGTCATTGAAAAACCTCTTTTCTTGAGAAACGTATGCACCCAAGAAGAACGTGTTTCATGCCTCCTAAACTGTAGTTGCTATAACTCTTCATTAATACCAATACCCAAAACCCCCCTAACAGGATAATGATCTTGTCCAATTGTGCAGAGTGAGAATCCTTGAAAATTATGATTGTGATAAACTTGTCATAGTACAATGTTATGACATCATGTTTGACATTGTAATCCTTTAGCATCCAACTCAATTTGGAGCAACAGCTTCCTCAGTAATATACTCAGACCAAAAAAAAATATTCTTACTAATCCACAAAGACAAGATTGTTTCCCAAGAAGAAACATCCTTAACAACCAGAGGCACACAAGCTAGAAACAGAACAAGATCCACATAAGAACACCACACAATGGTAACAAAAAACAGTCTCCCTCTGAATTTCATAGCTTAAGAATTCAGCAAGGTGTAGTTGAATAACTAAACATAATGTCACGACATCTAGTATGACGTCACACAACAATAAGAACAACAACTCCTCCTGAAGACCATAACCTATTGCAGAGAAAAATAAATTCTCCAGACACTAACATCATTGTTCTCAAGACATACCCTTGCTATCATGAACTGTCCCAGAGGTACATGCACAGCAAAAAAAAAAACCTCAATCACATTTAAGACAAACTAGAGTACTCCAAATCACTTAAGGCAGACAACATGTCATGCACATTTGGTATGACATCATGTACACAAACAACCTAAGAAGAAATACATTTTCTCTTAAGCATCAACAACTAAAATGGCCTCCCTTCATCACCAGGGAACACATAGAAATTCATAGGTCATTTCCATGCTTCACATCATAGCATCACAATAGAGCACCCAATAAACCATGGTTGTCCACAACATCAGGCGTGTCATACTGCATTACACAGCATATCCTTCAAAGCCACTATCTTACTCCAAAATCCATCAGGACTAGATATTTCATCCATTGGTGAACACAAACTCCATAGGAATAGCTCTCATGAATAATCTGCTTCATTTTCTTAAGAGTTAATCTGCTGCAATGATGTTCCAACATTTGCTTGGACATCAGTCCTTTGAACCATTAACCTTGGTTTTGGACAAAATTCATAGATTCTGCTATCATCCTAGCAGCCCAGACACATCTATTTGCATGAACTACTTGAGAATCAACATTTAAACACCGCAATAAAGTAAAAATTGCAAAGATAAACCATAGACACTCAAGGAAAACTTCACATAGAGAAATAAACTCTCACACACAACAAGAACCAAAAATAGCTTCTACGCAGAAGCACCATGTCAAGACAACCTGTTTGACAACACAGTACCAGCATAAACACTTATGCAAACAAGAAGAGGTTCCCTTCAATAATCACCATCTGAGTTTCCCATATTACCAGGGTGTTGACTAGGCATATCTCACTTATTAGACTCTTCCTTGCACTGCCCTCATAAGAACTATGAGAGGAAAATCTTTAATAGCTGTAGAAGTATGATGATACATCATTTGGAGACTTCATCTTCCTTGGTCATAAGCAAGAGAAAGAAGTTCACACAAAAGCAACTGTCTATGGAATGAACTTCCCCCTTAGAGCTTCATAAATCTCATTAGTGACCAAGCATTCTCCTCTTGATCAAGAGAGACAACATCAAGACTGGAAATTCCAATTCTGAAACGCCTTTAATTTCACCTTTTGACACCATCATTACAAGGATCATGGATGTGAAGAGATACTTAGAGCCTACCAGATCCTCCTTAACTCCGGTCATGAGACCTGGAACATCCACAACCAGAATACCAATTTTGCTCAGTTGCCACTTCAAAAAGGTATTAGGGATAAGGAAATTTGAATCTTCCTAGAGTTTTAAACATTTCTTGGTTAACATGAGGCTGAGATGGAACTTTGAGTAATCCCTTTAAGTTGAGACAAAGGTGCCTGATAAGACCTGCTTGATCTTAAAAGAGAAACATCTCCTAAATAAGTTTATGCCTTTCACATGAATATTCAGATGTTCCCCATGATGTCGAGACAATTCGAGACCACCATTGACTCAACTTTCCTCTTAATGGAAACCAAGAAACACGTAGACATAGAATCCCAGTTAACTCATCAACCAGAAAGACATTAGAACAGTTGTTCCCATCCCCATAGACTTGAACATGAAAAAAAGATAAAATAGTCACCTCTTTATGTTCCTTATTTACTCTTGATGCACAAACCTTGAAGGGGCAACCAACATAACATGAAATGATTCTCTAATACAAGGGACTGCATCACACGCCCTCCTTCTAAATAAGCCAGAAACAAAGTAAACTGATTCACCTTCAGGTTCATGACACAAATTTCCTCTACCAGGTCCAGCTTATACTTGAGCAACAGAGTCTTGAAGATGTCAGGGTGAATGTTCTTGATATTTGACATTGTCCATCTATCCACTTTCCTTAGAACCAGGTTGAAATGTCTCCTCATCAAATGCTGGATCACAAACTTCTACTAGGTAGGAAACTAAAATCATGCTCTTGTTTTTCAAACCAGCAACTATCATTCCCAAGAACAGATTAACAAAATAATGACTTGAGAGGTCCACCTGTGCTAAAGGTGTCTTGATCTTCTTCTTCAACAGTAATCACAATCATGACAAGGCTCTAGGGAAGAGGCTTCTGAACCCTGCTGACCAGATGTGCCTTCATGAAAGGTCTTGAGAGGATCCCAAATATATTTGGTCACCTCACATGTGTTTATCAATTTACACATGTTGATCAACACCATTGGATGTGGAATTCAAATCTTTTAGAGTGACACGAGTCCACTCATACCTTTCCTCACAAGGAAAAGTCCAAACACCTTTTTGGTGATAGATTTCCACTAGCTGCTGTCTTTTTCAATAAAAAATCAGTACAAAAAAAAAATCTCCGTAAAGCTCACCCAAAAACTGACTAGGGTGCCAGCTCTGATGCTAATTGAAATTTTGGCACTCTATCACATGTTAATACTGATGTCTTCACATCAGAACATAATGTTAAGACAGATGTTCCAACATCGTCTGTATGATAGAACAAATAAACCAAACTGAAAAATAAATTGTAGAAATATAAATAACCCAGTCAATTGGTAACTTAGTTCGGTGCAACATCACCTACATCTGGGGGCATCCAAGCCAGGAAGAAAATTCACTATGATAGCATTCATTCAAAGCTAAACTCCCACGTTTACAACTTCTCGCCTAATCACTACCTTGTACAACTTCTACCCAGAAACCCTCTAGATATGAGATCCCCTCTCACTTCTTCATCAGTAACAATCCTAGTGACAATACCTCGAGAAGCCAAAAAGAAGAAGAACACTTTTCCAACTACAATACTTAGTTTTGCTTACAAGCTTCAACTAAGAATAATACACTCTTGCTTAAAAGATTTAGAATGGACAATTAACAATACACAATCAGTCTACCTCAATGCATCAAAGATACAAGGGTGACATACAAAATTACACACAAGAGACTCTCGAAACCTAACACTACAAAACCTCCCCTTATTTTTCAAAGTGGAATTCGTGGTATTATATTAGGTTTAGGTCTTCATGTTAAATACTCCTCAACAGTCCATGGGCTTTGAAATATTCACCCAAATATAGCTTGATCCACACGTTGAGAGCTGCATCAATTATGCAGAAAAATTCTCCTTAAACTTTGGAACAAATCATCAAGTTTCCTAAATTGTCTCAACATCCAATTTTAGAAATTGATGAACAATTGGCGAACAAATCAAATGTTCCAGATTAAATCTTCTTGACCTGTGAAAATTAGTGAGATATATCCAAATAGAATCTCAAAAAATTAAATCAAAACTGTCAAGAGTAAACCATAGCCTGTACTAATGTTTTGGTACAACATGTTACAACATCTGTCAGAACTTGTGTCTTCAATGTTGACAGGCCAACTAGTTAGAACATTTCACACAACATCTTGTTGTGAATCATGTTTTAGCAAAATTGCTGCCAATCCTAAAATCTTGGATCTAACACTTTTTTATGTGAGATACTCTTTTCATCTGATTATGGGTGCATAGGGAATACCAACCATTAGCCAATGCGTTGGAATTGGGGAAATCATTGTACTTACGCTAGTTGGATAAGGATAAGAGACCTCTAGTAGTGGCATTTAATTTAATGTCATATTGTATTGCCTAATTTCGCTTATGATGGTTAAATAGGGATAGGAGACCCTGAGTAGGAATTAGTGATCTATACACCAATAGATTGGGTATAGTGGTTTTGTTAATTCTAAGTGGAAATATAATGACTTTCTCGTTCATGTAATGCATTAAACATCAACATGGGATAAATAAGGGATTCTATACAAAACTTGTCTGCTTTCGCTTTATTTTAGAACAACTTTTATCTTTCGCATTCAAACTCAAACCCCTTCCCTATCTGTTACATTTTATACTTGCACAAATGTTGTTTTGTTAAATAGCTGACCCTTTGGATCCAATATATTTTTTATTACTATGACATTATTGGTACACTTACCGAGAAGTCATCATGGATCGTCATGGATATTATAGCCTAAACCTACTTAGTATCAATGACCTTGGCCCATTGATTTTTTACCATGTGAGACACAATGAGAAAACTTAAATGTTTTCAAGTGACATCACATACATGACAACTATGATGGTTACTTTGCGACATATCAAGAGATCCTCAGAGATGCGTTATCCATCTTGCTCTATGATGGGGCAAGATTGTGTGAGTCAAGAATGATATAGTAGCCTCAAGAATACGCATGTCCCACTAGGTCATAAAGGATTATTTATACCTACAAGGCTAGGTTAAAACATCAGTCTTTACATATTAACAACTTAAAGACCTCTTGCTTGATTAAATATTATCAGCTATCTTTAAATTTTTATTATATAAAATGTTAATCTGTGGTACTAAAAATTGTTCAAAATTCTACCAGCTGATTGGTATAACTAGTATTATTCATGTTCAAAATTAAGAATATGATCAAATATTATCAATTCAATACTAACAATTTTTTCCTTATTAACCACTTCACCTTTACATACCTCGTACTTAGGTGGTGGTGTGGATAAAAACTATAATGCACAAGTATACACGGTCCACGGTAGCAAGTGATAAAAAGTAAGAATATTGTTCCCACAAGGAGTGTAATAACTTAGATTGATTTTGTAAAACTATCTGTTATTAATGAGCATGAGCAAAAATAACAATAGTTCATGGCTGTCACAATTTCAATTTTTTTAGTAAACAATGATAGAATCAAGTTTGGTTGAATAAATGAATGAATCAGTAATGGAAACTAAGTTCGGCAATGATTCATGTGTATCATTTATCTAATATGTGTATATGATGTGATATGTTATTCCAGATGAGGTCAGAATGCAACCTTATGGTGTATTCCAACAACATTATAATCCTATGCAAGAAAACAAGGGAATAAATTCTTAAGCCTCACATTTAACATTAATGCACGCCTGATTTCATTCCTAGTGTACCTTAGAATTATATTTGTTTATGCCTAAAGTAGCTAATCTAGTGAATATTCCTATCCTAATATTTTCAATTATATTTATCATGAGTTCCACTTGTTGCTGGATTCCTCACAACAACAAGCTTTTATCCTTCCTAAGATTATCAGGCAAATAATAATATTTATGACAATATAATGCATGATAAAATAAGTTGCTAACATCATATTAAATAACACAAAAGATTACTTCATATTAACCTCACATTGCTTAACATAAAAAGGTTTAGCTTATGATGAGCTCGGTACATATATCAACACTGATTCCTAAGCTAAACATTCTTAAACACTAAATGAAAAATAAATGAAAACCTAAGAGTAACTTCTTCTTCTTCTTACAATCTTGAATCAACAAGAGACAAGTTATATCACTTCAGATACTGGTGCTTGATACTTTGGAAGAATAGAATAAAAAATCTCCAACTTAACTCAGCTCTCTCTCACACAAATTCTATCAATTATTTTTATCTTCGAGTTTGAACATTTTTGCATTTCCTCCAAAAGGTCCTTTTATATTCAACTTCATCTAGGGTTTGGTGGAGTTGTGGATCATGATTTTTAAATAACCATTAATTTTGATTATCCATTACTTATGGTGCAGAGAGACAGTAGCAATGCCTTGGAGATGTCCTGTGTTGCAGGGAGACAAGTCGCGCACTGTAGTGGCTGTACTATTTTGCATTATTTTGTATTCTAGCACTATAATATTCTATTATTTACTCTCTATCTCAAATGCACTCCAATTTTCTAGTCGATGCCATGTATGCCTTATAATCATAAACATCCACTCTTTGTAACCTCCATTGTATTTTACTCTTAGTTGAAAATTGGGGTTAAAATGGTGATCCAATTCGGTCGTGCCAGAACTTATTAGAAATCAATCATACACATGTAACAAACACATCAAAAATCATAAATGAGAGTACCTATTATGCTTTTCACAAACTTAATTAGAACAACAAAATAAACTTAAAATACTCTAACAAATTACTTGATAACAAGATAAAATCAAGTATCAAGGGCTAGAATACTTCACACATAGTGAGTTATCACACCCCCAAACTTAAACCATTATCATTCCTTAGGTAATGTGATAGATACTATGATAAAATAAAAATTATACTTCCCTCCATCTCTTATCTAACGGCTTATTTCATATATAACTCAAAATTTATCTAAGGGGGTCGCGTCTAAAAATTGGCACAACTCAGTCTTTTTATAAATTAGTCTTGTTAGTGTGTTTGTGTGTGCTTCTTGATGGTGCCTATCATGCTAGAAGTCTTCAGTTAAGGTAATTATCATAAATCCTATGTTGGTTATTATATCATATGATCCAAAATTTCATTTTTTTTCAGTTTTAGTAGTAGAGATCAACTAACTTGCTTTTTGTTGGATTTTAGTTTGTTTTGAACTTGAGGCTTCTACTCGCATCACTTTTTTTTAATAAGTTTTGTTGGATGCTCCATCTTTTCACCTGATGGGATCTCACTTGTAATGAGTCCAACATGTTACTGATGGTGAAGACATTCATTTTTCCTCCAGTTTCGAGCACATGAATTATATTTATAATGCTCTTTGGAATTTTTCATTCTTTTTGCACATTTTTGTGTGTGTTTATTTTTAAATGCAGTAGCTCCTTGTGCTAGCCTTATTATTAGTGTTTTCCTCCCCTGAACTAAATCTTATAATGAATCTTATTTCATACTTTATAACAATTCAAACTTCTTAAGAGGCTAACTACTTTTTAGACTACTTCAGGCAACATATGGTTTATCGGAAAGTCACAAGTAGGTGCATTGATTTTTTTTATTAAGACATTGTTTCTAATATTGTCAACAATCAAATTAGAAGTCTCTTAAGTTCTTAGAAATTGTGCTATTTTTGAGATGAAGTTAGTTAATTTCTTTTTGATTTTTTATTCTATTTTTTATAAGAAGATAAAAACATGAACATGAACATAAAGCTAAAACTTTCAACTTTCATTGATTAAAACAAACATGAAATTTAATTGACAGAAACATAAAGCTTAGCTAAAATATAGATGATGGATGGTTAGATGAATAATAAACTAGAGTTACGATGAAAGTTAACACACCCTCAAACATAGAGTAAGGACAGGGTCTTCACCATCATCTGGTGGGTTATGGCACGCTATAACTAGTCAACTATCACAAAAGCAGTAAAATGATGAAGAAGAAATACCAGCTAGGCCTCAAGCCTGCTAGTCTTCCTAGTAGCCTTTTCTTTTTCTTCCCTTTTAGTTTTTCTTCCTTCAAAACTTTTTAGTTTCATGCAACTTCACACTTTTCCTTTTTTATGCCACGTTACAGTCATGACACAAGATATCAAAGCTTTTTAGAATTTCACCAGTTTCCAACTTCATCATCCTAATTAAGAAAAAATATAATTAAGCTAGGTTGCCCAACACTATTTTATAGTCTTATAGCCTGAATTTCAACAAAGTGCTATTAACCATTCAAATTCATGGTGATCCTTGTGTTTTTTGAGGGATCATTGAGATAAATTTTTACTCTTTGACCATTTACTTTAAACTCATTCCTCTTCTTCTCATTCAAAAGGTCTATAGCTCCATGTGGATAACTTTTCAAAAGTTCGAAGGGACCTGACCATCTTGACTTCAGTTTGCCAGGGAATAGTTTCAATCTTAAATTGAATAAGAGAACTTGTTGGCCTTCTACCAATTCTCTTTTGTGATATTTCCTGTCATGCCATATTTTGGTCTTTTCCTTATATAACTCAGCATTTTCATATGAGAACAATCTATGATCTTCCAATTCATTAAGTTAGAGAATTCTTACTTGCCTAATAGCTGGAAAGTTGAAGTTCAAACTTTTTATAGCCCATAATGCCTTGTGTTCCAACTCCATGGGTTGGCGGCAAGCCTTTCCATAAACTAGGCTATAAGGAGACATTACTAAAGAGGTTTTATAGGAAGTACTACAAGCCGACTGAGCATCATCAATATGTTTGGACCAATACTTCCTTGTAGGATTAAGCACCTTTTCCAATATTCTTTTTATCTCACTATTAGATAACTTGGCTTGCCCACTACTTTGTTGTTGACAGGCAGTAGCAACCTTGTGCTTGACTCCATATTTTTCCATTAGGTTTTCAAATAGTTTATAGCAAAAATGGGTACCCTAATCACTGATGATTGCTCTAGGTGTGCCATATCTATAAAAGGTGTTTATAATTAAAATTTTGGTCGCAACCTTAGCATCATTAGTGGGGGTTGCAACTACCTATATCCATTTGGATACATAGTACATAACAACGAGGATGTAAGGATTACGAAAGGATTCTGGAAATGGTCCCATGAAATTTATGCGCCACACATCTAAAGGCTCAATTTCCAAAATATTGGTGAGTGGCATTTCTTGCCTCATAGAAATATTTCCCACCCTTTGGCATTTATCCCATGCCTTGACAAATGCATTAGCATCTTTAAACATAGAGGGCTAGAAATAACCTAATTGTAACACCTATGTAACAGTTCTAGTCCTTCCAAAGTATCCTCTATAAGGAGCATAATGGCAAGCTACCAAGATATGGTGCACCTCTAGATGGTCCGCACATCCCCTCAACAATTGATCAGCATATCTTTTATACATAAAGGGTGAAGCTAGCGGGAATATACCCAAGAGCATCACATGCTCGACGCTACAACAGAGTCACCATAGAACTTTATTTATTCCAGAAGGAAATGGAAAATATCAATAAAACCCAAGGGAAAGAGAAACGAGTAAAGGAGCCGATTATGCGAGGGGAAGGTACTAGCATCCCTCACATCTGTCGTACTCGACGAGAACCATTTTGATTTTTATAGGTTCGGATGTGTGTTATATGTAAAGGATACTATTGAAAGAGGGAAGGAAAAGGGACAAAGAGAGTGCTCGCGAAGGATTGCGGCCCTCGTGCCTACGTATCCTCATAGTGCAATGAGGAATTCAGAGCTTCGTAGTTCATGGACCCATGGAAGAATAGAGAAGGTAGGAAGAAGAGTGCTTGCCAAGACCTTGAGATCTTGTGTCTACATATCCTCATAGTGCAATGAGGAAATCAGAGCGACGTAGTTCATGGAACTAGGGAAGAAAAGGGGGAAATAAGGTTGTGTAAGAAGGGTGCTCCCCAAGATTTCGCAATCTTGTGCCTACGTATCCTCATGGTTCAATGAGGAAATCAGAGCTTGGTAGTTCATGGAAGTAAGGAAGAAGAGTAAAGATGTGGTGTCAAAAACAATAGAAGGAAGCAAGGAAGCGGTGTCAAAACCAAGAGAGAAAAGTAAGGAAGTGGTGTCAAAATTAAAAGACAATAAGGAAGTGGTGTCAAAATTAAGAGAGAGAAGTAAGGAAGAGCAAGGGTATTTTATCCGAGACTCGGTGGTTAACCCGAAGAAAAGGAGATTTGGCTTTACTGGGGAAAAGAAAATTAGTCTTTTAACTGCCAGGCAGTGGTTAACCAAGAAGATAAGACTAGGGAAAAGGAATACGAATTCACTGGGGAAGAAGAAAATTGGTCTTTTAACCGAGAACGGTGATTAAACAAGGAAATGGGTTCTTTAAACAAAAGGAGGTGTTTTACCCACTGAGGATTCGGTATTTTAACTGATAAATAATGGATAACCGAAGAAAAGGAAGAAGTTGGTCTTTTAACTGACAGACAGTGATTAACCAATGAAAGGGTATTCATTAAAGAGAAGGTGTTAACCCAAAAGGACTCGGTATTTAACTGATAGGAAGTGGTTAACTAAAGAAAAGGAAGTTGAAACCAATAGAAGGTTGCTTACTCCGCCGGGGATTCGGTATTTTAACTGATAAACAGTTGTTAACCGAAGGATAAGGGGGAAATTGGTCTTTTAACTGACAGGTAGTGGTTAACCATCAAAAAGGGTGTTGAACCAAGAGATGGTTGCTAACCCAAATGGGACTTAGTATTTTAACTGACAGACAGTGGTTAACCAAAGGAAAAGGTGTTGAGCCAAGAGAAGGTGTTAACCCAAGGAAATGGGTGTTGAACTAAGAAAAGGTGTTAACCCAAGGAAACGGGTGTTGAACCAAGCGAAGTTGTTAACCCAAGGAAATGGGTGTTGAACCAAGCGAAGGTGTTAACCCAAGGAAATAGGTGTTGAACTAAGCGAAGGTGTTAACCTAAGGAAACGAGTGTTGAACCAAGAGAAGGTGTTTACCCAAGGAAACTAGTGTTAAACCAAGCGAAGGTGTTAACCCAAGGAAATAGGTGTTGAACCAAGCAAAGGTGTTAACCCAAGGAAATGGGTGTTGAACCAAGCAAAGGTTGCTAACCCAAGGAAAAGGGTGTTGAACCAATCGAATATGTTAACCCAAGGAAATGGATGTTGAACCAAGTGAAGGTGTTAACCCAAGGAAACGAGTGTTGAATAAAGCAAAGGTTGCTAACCCAAGGAAACCGGTGTTGAACCAAGCGAAGGTGTTAACCCAAGGAAACAGGTGTTGAACCAAGCGAAGGTTGCTAACTTGAGGAAACGGGTGTTGAATCAAGCGAAGGTGTTAACCCAAGGAAATGGGTTTTGAACCAAGCGAAGGTTGCTAACCCAAGGAAACGGGTGTTGTACCAAGTGAAGGTGTTAACCCAAGAAAATAGGTGTTAAACCAAGCGAAGGTTTTAAACCAATGAAATGGGCCTTAAACCAAGCGAAGGTGTTAACCCAAGGAAACAAGTGTTGAACCAAGCGAAGATCGCTAACCCAAAAGAGAGAAAAAAATACTAGGATAGAAATGAGTGACTATGCCAAGGATCGACTCAAGAGACACTATAGTCAGGGGATAGAGATTACTACTTCAGGCCTAGGGTCATTCCTCCCCTACCAAGATTAGTCAGAATGAGTTTAGGAATTCTCCATTCTCATTCCTTCTCTAGCACCCAAAGTGTAGTGTAGAAATTGATAGCGACAGGACTGACGATGTAACTTGTACAACGCTCCATCTTATTGCCCAGTCGCCTTGCTCGAAACAGGATCAAGAAAGAAGGGGCTCTAAAGAGATCCTAAAGAGAGGCATGGGTAATTAATCGATCAAAATAAGGTCTTTATCAATCAATCAAAAGGGGGAAGTGACAGTAATCTTTCAAGCAAGCTAGAAGATTATCAAAGCAAGTGTTGGAGATAATGTTAAACAAGATTAAATTTGCTTAATCAAGAACAAATCTAATGCATCAAGTTGAAGTGCAAAGCATTAACAAGAACAAGCTATCATGCATTTCTAAGCATTGTTGATGTTAACACATATGCAAAAATGTGTAAAAAGGTGCTTCAAACATGTAGCAAAAATCGCAAAATAATCAAGGAAAATCATGCAATTAATTAAGCAAAAACTATTGCAAGGAGGTACTAACCTAAAACAATGGCAATGGCATCACTATAAGCAAGCAAGGGAAAGTATACCAGGAAAGCATTCAAAACAGTCCCAAAACAGCAAGAATTTCGCAAAAAATGTCAAGTGTAACCGGTTACCTGAAATGGTGTAATCGGTTACACCATGCTCAAAGTGACCCCCAAGGGCGCAGGCAAGGGGTGTAATCGATTACACCAAAAGCAGTAATCGGTTACACCTACAAAAATAGCAAAAACAGAATTTCTTAAAGCACTTTTCGGAATTACGTATTGCATGTAATCGTAGTGTATCATAGCATGGATGTAGATGCATAATTCAGGTTAATTCAGAGTAATCAAGAACTAATAAAATCAAGCATGCAAATCAATTATTCATGTAGCGAAGCAACAATTAAGCACTACATTGCTAAAATGCGAAATCAATCGAAAGTGGTAAATTAAGTGGAATTCACCAACCTACAAGGCTGAGATTTTCCTTGGTAATTGTTGTGATCAAAATGTGATGAAGAGAAGCTTAGAAAACCAGAAAATCCAGAGATCTTTAGCAATCCGTTTGCGAGAAAATGAAGAATAATGCGATAATTGCTTTGGATCCGAATTTTCACCAAAACTTATTCAATATTCAGCTTCCAAGGCTTGAAATGAAGTAAATGTTGATGTTGCTACAGAATTCAATGATGAAATGAAGATGAATGGAGGCTTAGATCAAAGAATAGCAAGCTTCAATGCAAAGCTTGCTAAGCTTTAATGATGAATGAGCTTTGGTTAGGTTTAGGGAAGAAGGTGATGGTTGAGAAGAGATGCTGCAAAAAATTCAAAGAATGGAGAGTGAAAATTTAGAGCAAAATGAGAGAATGAAGATTATGGCCAAGGTCCAAGGGAAAGTGAAGGTGAAGGTCCTTGTATCAACGTGAGGAGTTTCCTTATATAGACCATAGGTTTGGAGTGAGTGGAGGCTTGATACTTGGTATGGAGGTAGTTAAGTGAGGCTAGGCATTTGGTTTGGAGTTAGTTAGGCCCAACTCACTGAATTGGAGTCTAACTCAGTTAGTTATTAGTTGACTCGGTTGGGGAATCCCAATGCAACTTCTTCGATCAATGGTAAAAAATGAGTGAAAATGAGTGTGCATGATGGACCTTGTTGCAAGTGAGGTAGTGGAACAAATGTAGTTGATATTTTCTGGTGTAATCACATGTCTAGAACTTTCCACAAGATGCTAGAATGATGTATGCCAAAGGAGTGGAACAGAAGGTGTTGCAGTGTGGGGAGGCAACTGAAAAACAACAAAAACTACAGGTGTAACTGGTTACCCTGATCCTGGTAACCAGTTCCCAGCAGGCAAAAATGTCATCCTTAGGCTGGTTAAGAGGGTGTAATCGGTTACACAGATTTGGGTAACCAGTTACCACAGTCAAAACTCCACTTTTTTTCTTGGAATGAGGTGGTTTTGCGACTTTTATGGGATACAATTAATCACATTCTCGAGACTCTCTAGGGATTTGGATATACCTGCAATAAATCCACAGATAAAAATTCTGATGTGTATGCTGGGAATGCAAATACACATGCTTATGTAAAAAAGAAAAAAAGGGATGTTAAATTTTGGGTTACGACAGCTGCCCCTATTTAATCCTCTTGGACCTGAATTCCCGAATTGCGGCAGCTTTTCGAGTATTCGAGGTGGAAGGGGATTAAATATAAGAGTAGCCCCAAAATTTGGCCGTTGATGATCGAAGTGTGTTGAAAGGAAGTATGTGTTGATAATTTGATTATGTGGGGATATGGCTAAGATGCTTTTGTGTGAGGTCATTTGGTGGGGATTGAATGAACGTCTGATGGGGAGATGGATTAGTCATTAGATAATGAAAAGATTTTGGATAGACCCGAGGTAAATTAGGAATGTTTTGGACGGACCAGAGAGAAAACTGAAAAGGTTCTGGATGGACTAGAGAGAAATGAAAAGACTTTGGATGGACCAAAGATAAGGAAAAGACTTTGGATGGACCAAAGATAAGGAAAAGGCTTTGGATGAACAAAAGATAAGGAAAAGACTTTGGAAGGACCAAAGATGAGGAGAAGATTCTAAGCAGACCAGGGATAAAGATTCTGGGCGGACCAGAGATAAAGAAAAGATTTTGGGCGGACCAGAGATAAGGAAAAGATTATCGGAGTACCAGAGATAAGGAAAAGATTATGGGTGGACTAGAGATAAAGGAAAGATTCTGGGCAGAGCAGAGATAAGAGAAAGATTCTGGGTGGACCAGAGATAAATATTATGGGCGACCCAGAGATAAGGGAAAGATTCTAGGTGGACCAGAGATAAGGGAAAGATTCTAGGTGGACCAGAGATAAGGGAAAGATTTTGGGTGGACCAGAGATAAGAGAAAGATTTTGGACGGACCAGAGATAGGGAAAAGATTCTGGGAGGACCAGAGATAAGGGAAAGATTCTAGGTGGACCAGAGATAAAGATTCTTGGCGGACCAGAGATAAAGATTCTTGGCGGACCAGAGATAAAGATTCTGGACGAACCAAAGATAAGGAAAAGATTATGGGTGGACCGGAGATAAAGAAAAGATTCTGGGCGGACCAGAGATAAAGATTTTGGGTGGATTAGAGATAAGGAAAAGACTCTGGGCGAACCAGAGATAAGGAAAAGATTCAGGGAGAATGAGAGATAAAGATTCAGGGTGGACCAGAGATTAAGATTCTGGGCATACCAGAGATAAGGAAAAAATTTTGGGCGGACCCGAGATAAAGAAAATATTCTGGGCAGACTAGAGATAAAGATTTTGGGTGGACTAGAGATAAAGGAAAGATTCTGGGCAGACCAAAGATAAAGAAAAGATTCTTACCAACACGGGTATCAGTATGTGTTTTGAGGAAGGTTTCAAATCTGGCTTATGCGATGGATGCATGTTTGAATTTTCATGGCATAATGCTCCGTCTCGACGGATATACTACGCATTTGAGGTTGCAATGCTATGCGATGATGATTAATATATACTGGGCTTTGTAGGGATGCCAAGAAAGTTAGGTTTTAGGGACCAAGCAAGGTTGGATTTTACAAGATGTACCAAAAAGATACCAAGCACGTTTGGATTTTCGATTCGTTAATAATGTTGGGGTTTGCTTTTTTAGGTTTGCCCCACAAGGCTTCATGTTATGCTAGATGAATAATATGCATGAGTGAAGGGAAATGATGCATGGTAATAATTTATACAATGACTGACCAGATGCTCTTGTGGCAGGCGATGGGAGATTTAGGGCTAGGATATAGGTCATAATGACGTGATTCTCCGACACCTACTTCAGAATCAAGATTTCTTGACACACCTTTGCGCTTGATTTGAAACCTAGAGAGAGCTTGTACCTTCGTAGCCTGTCTCTACCCCAGCCTTTTGGATATTTGCATATGGATTGCCCTAGTCGCAGGTTATGAAGTGATCTTGTGATTTGGATTTGACTTGCCTCAATGTCTTGGAACTGTATGCCTCTGATTAACCCTTTCTTGGAGAGGTTGACTTCTTGTGCTCTTGAGGTGGCTTGCCTCAATATGAGCCTTGAAGTGATTTTCCCCAGGCTGACTGATCTTTGGGAGATTTGTCGAATCTTGACGTGATTGCCCCAGATTGACTGAATTCTGGACCGGTTTGCTATCTTGGTATGGTCTAATTTCCCATATTGCAAGCTTTCTTTATGTCAAGTGCTTGTTCATAAGTAAAAATGTTCATTTTGAAAATGATAATGTTAATGCTATGCATATGTCAGTTTTGAAATCCAAGCATATTCACTAAGATGGTGACATATAGTGAATGGATCATCATTTAGAATGCCATATCAATACTAACACATATGATAAGCAAATATTTAGGAGTCACCTTTGACATGATCTCACTGTAGTATGCTATTGAAATAAACCATGCTTCAATTAGGTCTTTTGAGGGTTGTAATATGGCCTGGTTCACGGTTTCAAAACGAAGGGATATAAGGCTCAAAGTTTATTTTAACCCAGCCATTCTCTTTGATATTCTCCAGTCATACGTTCAACTAGTTTGACACAGGCATTCATTTTTCCAAAAAGGTTTTGAATGGTAGAAGTGATGGTAAAGGAACCAACGAGGTTTTCGGAGCGATAGTCACCCACTTTTTGTTTTTTGTAGTCACATGAATTTTTTTTTGTTGTGGATTTTTCTCTTTAATACTTCTTTTCAGTTTTTTTTTCCCTATTTTTTGCGTAGACTGATTTTTTTGTTTCGAGTTTACAGTCTATCGAGATACCCTAGTTTTTTACTAAGTCACTTGTTTTCAAGTTTTCGACTTAGCAGGCTTTTCTTTCTCTTTTTTTTTTCACAAGTCGTGTGACATCTGTTTGTTTTTTATTTGTTAAAGGATTGTGACTGCCTCTCTCCTTTGGTCAATGAGGGACAACCATTGTGGATTTATGGTTTCCGAAATCTTGTGAGGGGTACAATGTGATTGGTCCTCAAATAGGGTACTCTTTTTGAAATTTGAACGCATGGCCAAACTAACTGAAGACTATCCTGCCCCAGGTTAAGAATGAGGGTTTTTGTGTACAAAAAGAAACTCTTACTCCTTGGCTCAAAGGGATTGACTTGGGATTATCTTCCTTATATCTCCGGTGTTTGGGGATTTGAATCAATGCCTTACATCGTCAACAAGGTTTTATTCAAAGGCATACAGATAGTGATCTCATGTCTTTTTTGATTTCATCATTCTCTTTTTGATTTTGCTTGATCAAACGTTTGATACTGATAAAAAGTATGAGTGAACACGAATGAATTTATTCAAAGCGTGCATATGCATTTCATTATTATTATCATTCAAAAACAAACAAGTTCTCAATTGAAAAATATACAAACAAGAAAAGATTACAAATGAAATGATTGAAATGTAATGTGATTGCTTGCATGATTAGCCACTGTACCCATCACATATTGGTGTCCTCTGTCTCTGTCCTTGATTTCTGTTTCATTGTGGAGTTTTTTGACTTTGCATAATATGAGCATGAGGAGACCGTTGATATTGGGCTACATCAACATGCGAGAAAGAACAGTATGAGGGAGCCAGAGGAGCTTAGAACTAAGGATAAATCTGAGGAGTGGCCCATTCTGGGAACACTTGACCAGGGTACATCAATCTAGGATTAACCATCTGATTAGCGGTCTGACCAAATTGGATCCCACAAGGAGGGTAGGGTGTCACAAGATGAGCATGTGGAGGTACAACAGCAGGAGGTGCCCCAGGATAGGCAAAAGGTATTCCAGAGTTAGAATACTGAAAACCTTGGTAGGGGTATTGCCTAATAGGTTGAATGGCCGGAGGAGCCTGCACATGAGTAAGAGGACCCATATTCTCTACTTTACCAGATGTTTCAGCAATCATAGGTGCGGAATTCTGGCGAGGCTTCTCTGTAAAGCATAGCAACTTCAGATCGGGGAGCTCTTGAACTTCGTTCTTGAAGATGATACAGGCTTCTGTAGAATGCCTCACATATCTGGCATGGTATCCACATGTGGCATTAAGATCATGCTTAGGATGGTAGGCAAACTTGGATGGCTCGATCTCTTTGGGGATAATTTCCCTAGCATGAATTAGAACAGATAGTAGATGCGTGTAAGACATGGGAATTGGATCAAAGCGGGGACGTCTCCTCCCTTGATTGTTGTTCCCATTGCTGATTTGCTTCTGATTTTGTTTCTGATTGTCTTGAGTAAGTTTTTGATTAGATAGGGGGTAAACTGACATATTGCTTGTAGTTGCATTCATGATTTCATCCACCTTTCATCTATTCTTATCTTGTTCATCAATCATAACCTGATCTGAAAAGTTCATTATGATACTGTCCAGAAGTAGTTCTAAAACCACGTCAACCTTGCCTTCCCTACCCATTGTGTTCTTATACTCAAACTGTTCCATGAGTCTTTAGCTTTCGGTGTTGGAGAATCGTTGTCTTTGGGATTATAAAGGGAAGAAGGTGAGCTTTTTAAGGTTTGTATGTATGCGATGCAAATGTATGTATCACATGTTGTTCATGCGGATGAAAATGCAAATAAGATATGAAACATTCATTATTGCAAAGGTTTGATGATGCAATAGTTTAGGCCCAAAAGTCCGGCATATAAACAATGCAATAGCTCAGGTTCAAAAGTTCGGCATACATGATGATGCAATAATAGTACGCAATAATGTATGTTAGATATGCAACATCTTCTGGATAGTCTGCATATGAAATTCTACGTATGTGCAAAGGTCTGACGTGTATGAGATAACAAAGGGTATGAAGAGTCTTGGTTTCCTACAGAAAAAACCCAATATCCCCCTCATAGGTGTGTTCTAGTCTTGAATAGGGGTTCCTAACGGTCCGCAGCTTCTCGGGCTCTCAGGTCGAGAAGTAATAATACTTTCACAATAAATTGTTTGGCATTATTACCCCTCAAGGAGGCCTCCACTGAGTTCCAATGAACGGTCTCCAGAGTCATAAGCCCTCAAGGAAACTGCCCTGGCTACTGTATAAACATGCAGGACAGAGCATCTCCAAGAAAACCTTGACTGGATGTGGGCTCGTGCCAACAATATGTATCAAACTCTACGCAAGCCAACACGAGTCCACTCTAATCATATGTTTATCCTAAAACCCAGGTAGTGGGCTTATCTCTCATGTAACATCATCCCAACCCAACAACAGCAAATAATATAACAGATCTCCAGAGTATGCAAAATATGAATATTTAAAGCAGTAAAAGAATGCAATAAATAACATAAAGATGAAGCAAGTAAAGCGCAAAGATAAACACCCAAGCAAACAAGGAAACAAACAGAACTAGGCAAGACTCCAACTTGCAAGAGCAAGGACTCCCCAGCAGAGTTTTCAGCTGAAACTAGCGGGAATATGCCCGAGTGTATCGCACGCTCGACGGTACAACAGAGTCGCCACTGAACTTTGTTTATTCGAGAAGGAAAGGGAAAATATCGATAAAATCCAAGAGAAAGAGAAATGGGTAAGGGAGTCGGTTATGCGAGGGGAAGGTACTAGCATCCCTCACATCTATAGTACTCGACAGAAACCATTTTTCTTGTTCTAGGCTCGGATGTGTGTTCTATCAAAAGGTTACACGTGGAAGAGGGAAGGAAAAGGGACAAAGAGAGTGCTCGCGGAGGATTGGGGCCCTTGTGCCTACGTATCCTCATAGTTCAATGAGGAATTCAGAGCTCCGTAGTTCATGGAACTAGGGAAGAAAATAGAAGGTAGGAAGAAGAGTGCTTGCCAAGACCTTTTAATCTTGTGCCTACATATCCTCATAGTGCAATGAGGAAATCAGAGCGCCGTAGTTCATGGAACTAGTGAAGGAAAGGGGGAAAGAAAGTTGTGTAAGAAGGGTACTCGCTAAGATTTCACAATCTTGTGCCTACGTATCCTCATGGTGCAATGAGGAAATCAGAGCTTGGTAGTTCATGGAAGTAAGGAAGAAGAGTAAAGAGGTGGTGTCAAAACCAATAGAAGGAAGCAAGGAAGCGGTGTCAAAACCAAGAGAGAAAAGTAAGGAAGTGGTCTCAAAACCAAGAGAGAGAATAAGGAAGTGGTGTCAAAACCAAGAGAGAGAAGCAAGGAAGAGCAAGGGTATTTTAACCGAGACTCAGTGGTTAACCTGAAGAAAAGGAGAATTTGCTTTACTGGGTAAAAGAAAATTTGTCTTTTAACTGCCAGACAATGGTTAACCAAGAAGATGAGACCAGGGAAAAGGAATATGACTTCGCTGGGGAAGAAGAAAATTGGTCTTTTAATTGAGAACAATGATTAACCAAGGAAATAAGTGCTTTAATCAAAATGAGGTGTTTGACCCACTGAGGATTTATTATTTTAACTGATAAACAGTGGCTAACCGAAGAAAAAGAAGAAGTTGGTCTTTTAACTGACAGGAAGTCATTAACCAACGAAAGGGTATTGAACTAAGTGAAGGTGTTAACCCAAAAGGACTCGGTATGTTAATTGATAGGCAGTGGTTAACCGAAGAAAAGGAAGTTGGAACCAATAGAAGGTTGCTTACGCCTCTGGGGATTTGGTATTTTGACTGATAAACAGTGGTTAACGGACGAATAAGGGGGAAATTGGTATTTTAACTGACAAACAATGGTTAACCAACAAAAAGGGTGTTGAACCAAGAGAAGGTTGCTAACCCAAAGGGGACTCGGTATTTTAACTGACATGGAGTGGTTAATCAAAGGAAATGGTGTTGAACCAAGATAAGGTGTTAACCCAAGGAAACATGTGTTGAACCAAGCGAAGGTGTTAACCTAAAGAAACGGGTGTTGAACTAAGTGAAGGTGTTAACCCCTGGAAACGGGTGTTGAACCTAGCGAAGGTGTTAACACAAGTAAACGAGTGTTGACCCAAGCAAAGGTTTCAGCCCAAGGAAACAGGTGGTTAACCAAGCGAAGGTGTTAACCCAAAGAAACGGGAATTGAACCAAGCGAAGGTGTTAACCCAAGGAAACGGGTGTTGAACCAAGCGAAGGTGTTAACCCAAGGAAACAGGTGTTGAACCAAGAGAAGGTGTTAACCTAAAGAAACGAGTGTTAAACCAAGCGAAGGTGTTAACCCAAGGAAAAAGGGTGTATAACCAAGCGAAGGTGTTAACCCAAGGAAAGGGGTGTTGAACCAAGCGAAGGTTGCTAAACCAAAGAAACAGGTGTTGAACGAATCGAATGTGTTAACCCAAAGAAACAGGTGTTGAACCAATGGAAGGTTGCTAACCCAAGGAAATGGGTGTTGAACCAAGTGATGGTATTAACCCAAGGAAACTGGTGTTGAACCAAGCGAAGGTTGCTAACCCAAGGAAATGGGCGTTGAACCAAGCGAAGGTGTTAACCCAAGGAAACAAGTGTTGAACAAAGCGAAGGTGTTAACTAAAGAAAATGGGGTGTTGAACCAAGCGAAGGTGTTAACCCAAGGAAACGGGTGTTGAACCAAGCAAAGATTGCTAACCCAAAGGAGAGAGAAAAGACTGGGGTAGGAATGAGTAACTATGCCAAGGATCGACTCATGAGACATTACAGTCTAGGGATAAATATGACTACTCCAGGCTCAGGGTCATTCGTCCCTTAACAAGATTAGTTAGAATGAGGGTAGGAATTCTCCATTCTCATTCCTTCTCTAGCACCCAAAGTGTAATGCATAAATTGATAGTGACAAGACTGACGATGCAACTGGTACAATGCTCCAACTTATTGCTCAATCGCCCAACTCAAAATAGGATCAAGAAAGATGGGACTCTAAAGAGATCCTAAAGAGAGACGGGGACAATTAATCGATCAAAACAAGGTCTTGATCAATCAAGCAAAGGGGAGGAAGTGCCAAAATCTTTCAAGCAAGTTAAAATATTATCAAAGAAAGTGTGGAAGATAATGTTAAACAAGATTAAATTTGCTCAATCAAGAACAAATCTAATGCATTAAGTTGAAGTGCAAAGCATTAACAAGAACAAGTTATCATGTATTTCTAAGCATTATTCATGTTAACACATAAGCAAAAACGTCCAAAAGGTACTTCAAACATGTATAAAAAATTGCAAAATAATCAAGGAAAATAATGCAATTAATTAAGGAAAAACTATTGCAAGGAAGTACTGACCTAAAACAATGGCATTGACATCACTATAGGCAAGCAATGGAAAATATACAAGAAAAGCATGCGAAACAGTCCCAAAACAACATGAATTTAGCAAAAAAATGTCAGGTGTAACTAGTTACCTGAAATGGTGTAACTAGTTACACCATGCTCAAAGTGACTCCCAAGGGTGCAGGCAAGGCATGTAACCGGTTACACCAAAAGCGGTAACCGATTACACCTGCAAAAACATAATTTTGAAAATCACTTTTTGGAATCACTTATAGCATGTAATCACAGTGTAACATAGCATGAAAGTAGATGCAGAATTCATGTTAATTTCAGAGCAATCAAGAACTAATAAAATCAAGCATGCAAAAAAATTATTCATGTAGCGAAGCAACAATTAAGCACTACATTGCAAAAACGCGGAATCAGTTGAAAGCGCTAAATTAAGCGGAATTCACCAACCTACAAGGCTGAGATTTGCCTTGGTAATTATTGTGATCAAAATGTGATGAAGAGAAGCTTAGAAAACCATAAAATCCAGAGATATTTTGTAATCCATTTGCGAGAAAACGGAGAATAATGCGATAATTGCTTCGGATTCGAATTTGGACCAAAACTTCTTCAATAATTAGCTTCCAAGGATTGAAATGAAGTAAATATTGATGTTGCTGCAGAATTTAGCGATGAAATGGAGATGAATGGAGGCTTATCTCAAAGAATAGCATGATTCAATGCAAAGCTTGCAAAGCTTTAATGGTGAATTAGCTTTGGTGAGGTTTAGGGAAGAAGAAGGTGATGCTTGATATGAGATGTTGCAGAAAATTCAGAGAATGGAGAGTGAAAATTCAGAGAAAAATTAGAGAATGACGATTATGACCAAGGTCCAAGTGAAAGTGAAGGTGAAAGCCCTTGCATCAATGTGAGGACTTTCCTTATATAGACCATAAGTTTGGAGTGAGTGGAAGCTTAGTACTTGGTATGGAGGTAGTTAAGTGAGGCTTGACATTTAGTTTGGAGTTAGTTAGACCCAACTCATTGAGTTGGGGTCTAACTCAGTTAATTATTAGTTCACTCAGTTGGGGAATGCCAATGCAACTTCCAAGATCAATGGTCTAAAATGAGTGAAAATGAGTGTGCATGATGAACCTTGTTGCAAGTAAGGTTGTGGAACAAATGTAGTTGATATTTTCTAGTGTAATCACATGTCTAGAACCTTCCACAATATGCTAGAATGATGTATGCCAAAGGAGTGGAACAGAAGCTGCTGCAATGTGTGGAGGCAATTGAAAAATAGCAAAAACAACAGGTGTAACTGGTTACCCTGATCCTGGTAACTGGTTATCAGTAGCCAAAAATGTCATCCTTGGGGTGGTAAAGAGGGTGTAACCAGTTACACAGATTTGGGTAATCGGTTACCACAGTCGAAACTCCACTTTTTTGGCTTGGAATAAGGTGCTTTGGCCATGGTTCCGTGCTTCAATCCCGTGCTTGGATAAATAGACATAGAAATCATTCTGTTTTGCCTGTATTGATGCTTTGCCGATTTTTTTAGGTTACAAATAATCATAGCCTAGAGACTCTCTGGGGATTTGGATATACCTACAATAAATCTACAGTTAAAAATGTCGATGTGTATGCTGGGAATGCAAATGCACATGCTTATGGAAAAAAGAAAAAAGGGAGGTCAAATTTTGGGTTACAACAAATGGTTCATCCAGAAATAACTCTTGGACATATCAAAAAACCTTTTACTTTGTTGAGAATTGTTTTCTGGTGGGACATACCCATTGACCAAGTAGTTCACAATATCTGCATACCATGGTGTCACGCTAGAAGTGGTCAGGAGAAGTTGCTCATCCGAAAAGCTCTCCTTGATGTCTTTAACGTCATGCCTCTAGACTTCATCAGGGAGTCTTGATAAGTGATCCACAACTAAGTTTTCCACTCCCTTCTTGTCCCTAATTTCCAAGTTGAATTCTTGCAACAATAGCACACATCTTATCAGTATTGGCTTGCATCTTTCTTAACAATGAGGCACTTGATTGTTGCATGGTCAATATACTATCACCTTGGTGCCCACCAAGTATGATCTAAACTTGTCAAATGTGAACACAACTTCCAGCAATTGTTTTTTCAATAGTGGTCTACTTGATATGAGCTTCAATTAGTGTTATACTAACATTAAATGGCGTGGAACACTTTGTTGTGTCTTTGGTCCAACAAAAATCCAATAGGAAAGTCACTAGCGTCACACATGAGCTCAAACAACTTATTCTAGTAAGGAGTCTTAATAATGGGTACTGAAATCAAAGCTTGTTTTAGCAACTTGAAAGCCTTATCATACTCCTCACTGAAGATGTATGGCACGCTATGGTGCAACAACTGGCACAATGGCTTATTAATTTTTGAGAAGTCCATTATGAATCTTCTTTAAAATCTAGCATGACCAACGAAACTTCATATTCCTTTTATGTTAGAAGGTGGAGGTAGCTTCTCAATAACTTCAACCTTTGCTTGATCCACCGAACAAATCATTATATGGTCTTAAACAAGTTCCCATAGCATGGTATGTAAGACTGGGAAATTTTCTTCTTGAAAATGATTTTTCTAGATGAAAGGCAGATAGAAATCTTCTCTGTAAGGCATTCAAAAATGACATTCTTGTTGTACAGATTTACGTTGATGATATTATATTTGGTTCTGCTAATGATGTTATGTATAAGGACTTTGATAAGACTATACAGACAGAGTTTGAGATGAGTCTGATGGGGGAATTCATTCTTTCTTGGAATTCAAATCAATCAGAGTCCAGAAAGAACGTACATCCACCAAAGCAAGTACACCAAAAAACTTCTAAATAAGTTTGACATGTCAGAATGCAAGATGTCTAAGACCCTAATGCGTCCTACATGTATCCTTGAAAAGGATGACGTAACTTGTAAGGTAGATCAGAAGCTATACAAAGGTATGATTGGCTCTCTTCTATACCTAACTACTTCTAGAACTGATATTTTATTCAGTGTATGCCTGTGTGCTCGCTTCCAATCAGATCCTAAAGAATCCCACTTAATTGTTGTTAAGAGGATCTTCAGGTATCTGAAAGGTACTATTAACCTTTGCTTGTGTTATAAAAAATCTAAAGATTACATGCTAGTAGGCTACTATGATGCTGACTATGCTAGAGATAGACTTGAGAGGAAAAGTACTTCTGGAAGCTGTAAGTGTCAGGCAGATAATCTGATCTCATGGTCCAGCAAAATACAATCAACAATAGCACTATCAACTACAGAAGCTGAATACATTGCAACCTCTGAATGCAACACTCAGATGCTCTGGATGAAAAGTCAGCTAGAAGATTTCCAGATATATGAGAGTAATATTCCTATACTCTATGATAATACTTCTTCCATTTGTTTATCTAAGAATCCCATTTTGCATTCTAGAGATAAAAATATTGAGATAAAACATCATTTTATACGTGACTATGTTCAGAAGAGAATTTTAGATATAAAATTTATTGATACAGACCATCAATGAGCTACTATCCTTATAAAACCCCTTGTTGAAGATAGATTCGTATTCATTCTGAACATTTTGGAAATGGAATTATGCCCAAAATGAATCTGATGATCATCTCAAAATGCAAATCTCTCAAAATGGAAAAATGAGACTCTGGGATAAGTATGGGTTCTGAACGAATGAGTCTTCTAAAGTCAGAAGATTTCATAAGTTTGGAGGTATATAGTTGGAATTTGTTTGGTTAAACAAAAATTGCTTTTTGGATACTGAACATTCTTTACATTAAATAGTTGTCAATACGTTTTAGAAGACGAAACAATTTTGTGTTAATTGGTTTTAATTTCTATTAATTGTCATTATTGCCTATTATTATCATGATTACCAAATTCCCTATTTAAAACCCACTACACTCACTTCACACATTTACGCTACTTTTCACTCCCCACACTTTATTGTTTTTAAACCAAAAAGTCTCTCAAACCCTAAAACATTTTTCTGCATCAATGGCTTCATCATCATATCAACAAAAACAGTCTTCACAACAACAAATCACTGATGAGCAACTTCATGAAGCCAACTTCAAAAAGGTTGATCCCAAAGATGCTGTGTACCAATCTTCTGAATACATTCCTCACCTTTTTCGTTCTCACAGGTCACCATCAACTGTGCATCCCAACATGTTTATATACACTGAAGATGCATACAAATCTCCTAAAGTCACTCTCTCCACACCAGTTGAAGACCTAGAAGTTCTTTGCGAACTCATTGTTGATTTATTGAGCATGAAGGCTCACCGTTTTGATCTCCTTCCTGCTGTTGGCACTCAAGGATGGAACCATTACTTTGATCGTCCTAACGGTCCAGTCTTTCCAACTCTTGTAAGGGATTTATGGATTCATGCCAAGACCTTCTCCACTCAAATAGTGTTCTTTGTTTTTGTGGGAGTTTTCTCAACGCCAGTACTCTGAAGAATATGGGCATGATTTCTGCTTTGGCTAGTCCAGTTGTTGAAATCCCCAAGGAAGAGATTCTCATAAGAAGGATTCCTCTGGTTGACTTTCCCCTCTTCTCCAACCCAGAGTCAGCTAGCTATGAGTATAGAAAAGCCAACAACAACTCAGAGGCTGCTCCTTCTACTCCTTCATCGGCACCAAAAGTTATCAAGTAGATAAGAAAATTTTCATAAAAGCAAAAGAAGAAGAGGAAAACCAATCAAGGAGATCAGGAAGTTTGCTAAAAAAGAGCTATGGATTCAAAGAGAACTAAATTGACATCTTCTGAAGCAACGTCAGTTGTTGTTGTTGTTGTTGCTGTTGTTGTTGCTGGTGTTGCTACTATTGCTACTAGCTCTTCTGAAGTTGTTACTGCTTCAGTCGCTCCTCAACTCTCTGATGTTAATACTTCATGCATCCCCACATCCACTATAACCTATTCCATTCCATTCATTCTGGAACCCATTGTTTCCTCTGCTCCCCAAACCACAAATCCAATATATAACTCTATTTCCAACCCACAAATTCCTATTATCATTCCCTCATCCATTGCTGAACTTTTAACTTGGTATTTATCACCTTCAATTCCAAACTATTCCATCACCACCAAACACATCTTATTCAGACACCCACACTTTTAACTAACCAACATTTCTGATGATGAGTCAGAAATTGAACTTGTTGTCTACCCAGACAGACCCTCTCAACCCTTATACAACTAAACACCCTCTAAAACAAACATCTGCCCTACTCCCCTGGCTGATTTATTTTCTCAATTTGAAGAGGATGCTTCTGGAAGATTCCATGCTCTCATTGAAGCTTGCAGAGGCAATGCAAACTTGTTTGAAGTGTTTGATCTGACTGCGGCTTTTAGAAGATGGATTGCATTCAGCTTTAAAGAGTTGGAAATTGCCTTGGTGAAGGAAGCTAAGAGGAACTTAAATTCCAGACTCTTTGGTATAGTAGAACCTCTACTTCAGAAGGTTCCAGCCATTCTTCTCCTCCCAAAACCATAAGTGATTCCTCCTCTATCCCTAGTTCATACTTCTCTGGTTTCTACTATGACCTCTATTGGTACCAAGGAGACCTTGGGTTCTGAGGACTTTGTTCTGAAGAAGTTGGAGTTTTTGGCTGCAGAGAATTCAAAAGTGAAGGAAAGGACGTCAAAGATCGAAGAGTTGCTTGCATAGATTCTTTCTAGACTACCTTAAAATCCTCCTGAATCTTAGTTTTTTAAAAACTTTATGTTATCTTTGTTATGTTCTTATATTTCCTTCTGCTATGTACTCGCTTATCTTTCTGATTAATGAAATTATGATTTTGGTTTATTTGCTTTGTATTTTTATTCTTTTTGAATGATGACAAAGGGGGAGAAAGAGGTGTTAATGATTTTGATATATCTAATTTCCACTATGTAAACCCAAACATGGTTCTAACTGTTTAACTTGCTAATTTTCTGAGAACTTTGAAAAAGTTCATCATTCTGGCCAAGTGTTTCAGGTTATAAAGATAACTACTCTAGACAAGTCAAGATCAGTAATATATTTTGCTAAGTTCTGATACTCATGACCTTGCTCTGATATCACTTTTTACAAAAATGGCTCTGATACGACGTATAACAAAGAAGGATCTGATACTAAATATTAGAAAGCTCTGAATGCTTTACCAAGCTCTGATATGAAGAGAAAGTTATAACAACCTGGCTTATACCAAACAAGGAAGTTATCTCTTTCATGTTGATTTAAAAATGTTTATGTGTCAAAAGATTTTTTTAAGTCTTAAATTCAAGGGGAGCTTACAAACCTAACTCTGACATTCTAAGATTTAGAATAATTTTTAACAATATAAAATTATGGGGGAGCTTATAAACCTCACTCTGATATTTTTATGTGATTAAACCGTACAAAAATTGTTAATCAAAATACATGGTTTTGTCATCATCAAAAAGGGGGAGATTGTTATACGAAGATTTGGTTATGCATCTGGCCTTTAGTTTTGATGATAACAATACATTGATTCTTAAAGAAGTATTTTTTTATACTAAAGGTTTATGTCAACTGTGTAGCTTTTGTTATAAAGGTTCTAACTCTGAAGCCTTGATGAGTGACATTATCAGATTCTGAATCAACACACTCTGACTCTAGAGAGAAACAAGGGCGTTACAAGAAGTAGTTGAGATCTAGAAAGCAGTTAGACAACAGTTCTAAAGAACGTCCGTGCTAAAGCCTCTGATCGTGAATCTGACTAAAGAAGCCTCTAAAAGTTTTATTTTCTTCAAAGACTTTGTGCTCAAGATTTGAAGATTCTGAAGAACAAAGTGCTGAAGACTCAGAAGATCAGGTTATGAGGAACAGTGTCAAGATTTTGAAAGACTTTAGTTATGAAAATTCTCAACAAGGCCCGTGACTCTTTTAACCATGCTTCAACAACTACATTCAGAAGCCTCTGATGATTAGAAGATGATAAGAAAAAACGGATACATTAGATAAATAATACACATTACAAGATCAAACATTTCTTCTACTATGCTAATTTTGTGGAGTAAGGATATTTATGTTGTACGGTTTTTTCTCCCACCACTGATGACGATTATTCTAGGAGCCAGCTCATACCTGAAGTTTCCCATTCTACCCTCCAACGAATCATTCTTTGGCTATATAAGGAAGACTTGATATAATGGATCAAGTTGTTACTTGGTAAACGATATCAATATGCCATTCACACGCTGATGCATTTTCTCTGATAATATAATTTTTGTGAATATTGTAAACACACTTAGAACTTTTATTCATATTGTGTAAATCTCTCATTGTACTTAAACATTGTGTTAATCTGCTTTATAGAAGCAATATTTGTAAACACAGTCTGTAAAACCTCAAATTTGTTTGAGTGATTACCTTGAGTGACTAGGGTTTAGTTTGTATACTCGAGAAGACAAAGACAATTGTCTTTATGGTGTCTGTAATATGTTTGATTATAGTGGATTAAGTCCTTATTGAGAAGGAGAAATCACCTTGGTAAGGTGGACTGGAGCGTGTGAAACCCTACCAACCAACAACAAAACATGTGACACCGAAGTAAATAATATGAAAATCATGTGAAACATACAACAACATACAAAAAAAAACATAAAATATTGAACAAGAAGAAAATCATGTGAAACATAACAACAACATACATGAAAACACGAGAATAAGGAAGAAGAAGAATAAATTTATGTATAAAGAACAAGATCGAGGCTATAGTGTAGAATAGAAAACCTAATGACAAACAAGAAGAGAGAAAATATGTGTTAGGGTTTTGCTGTGAGAGAAACGACGATATTGTCAAGAAGCGAGAGCTAGTTCGCTTATATATGGGTAAACAATTTCACCACGGTCATATTCAAAAACCGTGAAGAAATGTAATGCCTTTCACAACGGTTGACATTAACAGCCGTGGTGATATGAATTTTAATTTTAATATATAAATATATATATATATATATATATATATATATATATATATATATATATATATATATATCATAGTATAAGGACAACACTAATTGTAACGAAAAAGTAGAAAATTGTTGGAGCAGGGATTCGAACCCTATTACTCCATGAATGTATAATCACGATTAATTAGTTTGACCATACTTCAATGTATTTTCATAATTATAAAATAACTAAACACATCCAAAAAATGAGGTATTACCACGGTTAACTATCAGACCGTTGTAGTTTAGTGTTACCAAAGGTATATTTTGTAGTAGTGTTAGTAGTAGGGTGATAGTTGTTGGTCTAGTAGATCTTATACCTTACTTCTTGAAGATAGATAAAGGCACGAGGTTAATACTTTCCCGAATATCACATAATGCCCTTCCACAAAAGAAATCTCCTAGGTTGTAGGGTATGTAGCACCCCAAAATTTGCCTTACCTTTTTAACCTTAATTGGCTTTTGTTTCGCGTTCATCTGCATCACATTAGGTCATAACTCATAATCATGCATTGCATTAGTCTTCTAAGGCATGGGATCAAAGTATTATGTGCAAGCTCGGGTTTCTCTATTGTTGTGAGACTCTCATCTTCATTCAAGGGTGAATTCATACTATCACAAGTATCTTCCTATTCAGATGTTCACCAGGCTTTAAGGTTTTTCTATTCAGAGGATTTATCAGAAGCATCGGGACAGGATTTCATTGGTGTGAATCAGGGTTGACTTCTTCTTAGTTCAAGTCATCTTCTTCAAGATTTATCAGTGTATTTCAAGGAGGATCAAGATTCTTATTCATGGGTGAGTTCTGGGGACAGTCATCAATTGAAGATTGTGAGATTAGGGTTTCATGTCAAGGATATCAATGGTCATTAGGACAAAACATTTATGAATTGATTTGAAGGGAATAGGGTCATGATCAATTGAGCTTACTGATTGAACTTTTGAGATGCATTGAGGATAAGAGTTTGGTGTGGATTGGGAATCTAATTGGAATTAGACGTGTCAACTTTCATTTATTTCTAAACGCCGCTCTTCCCACCTTTCTCTCTCCGTTTCTCTCATATTTCTCTTCTTCCAATCTTTTTCTTCTCATTTTCTTTGTCAATATTCTTTCTTTCTTCACTTCTAAGGTTACGTTTCCTTCACTTCAAATTCAACTTCACTAGGTGAAGTATAGTTGGCTATAGTGTTGAATCTTCATTAGGAAAGCTCTATAGTTCATGATTATTTTCCTTGATTGGTAATTATACGGATGATTTGCGTTTGCGAGGAGAATAATTTAATTGACAAATGTGATAGAGATTTTAATTCATTAAATCAGACGAGTTAAAGAGATCTATATATTTTGCTAGTGAAATATTGAAATGGCTATTTCTGGTTTGCACAGTGTGTCTATGCTCGAGCCTTCTTTATTGAGGGACTCGCAGTCTCAGGCATCTCGAATGAGGGGAGAGGGGAGAAGGGGAAGCACCTAGTCATCTTCACTTTTGCATATGTGGCAAGAGATTGAGGATGAACATGTGGTGAGCCAAGTTCAAGGTAGGCCTGGTGAGATACTAGAACAAAGGAGCAATGGGTTGATTGCGGATCTTCCATTAGAAGACGTGCCTGATAGCCCAGAGATCGGACAAAGGAATGGTTTAGAAGATGCTGTTTTTGGGGAGAATGAGTCGGAAACATGGTCACAGTCACAAATTTAGAATGAATCACATGATGGTCATGAGGATTTAAACAATTCTAGCTGTGAAAATTCTTCTGTCCTTGGAGAAACTAAACAGGAAAGGGTGAGAGTTATAAGGGAGTGGGTACAAATGAGCAGCCAGCAGAGAAACATTTCTTCTGGGGGGAAAACATGGAACAACCATGTGTTGAAATTGGTACACAAATTGAACGTGTGCGTGATGGATTTGTGGTTAACCATAGTGGTGGCCAAAGTGAACATATATTGAGGGGTATGCGTAAAATACGTGGCAGGCAGGTTATGCTCGATATGCTTAAGAAGGCTGAGAGGGAAAGGCAGAGAGAAATTCAGGTGTTACTGGGCCGTCAGGCTGTATCTCGTTTTCCCCATCGCAATCGCATTCAGGCATTGGTTAGAGGTAGGTTCTTGAGAAACGATAGATCCGGCGATCATAACAGGTCCACATATGTAGCAAAATGTGAATTAGGCCTATTGAGGCTAAAGCAAACTGTATCAGGTCTAAGGGAAGGGTTCTTCTCTAGACTGGATAGTACCAGTTCCAGTCAAGCAACCAACAACCTATCTGACACCTTGTCAAACATTGATATTTATTTTAATACAAAAGAACAAGTGCCTCGACATCTTTGTCCTCAGTTGATAAAATTGTTTAACAAATTTCATAAAGGGAAAATTCGTAGCAGTAAATAGGTCATAATGCAGCAGAGAAAAATAATATATAAGAAAATTTGTCCAGAATATCACATAACAAGTGCAGAAAATTACAACAGGTTTTTTCTTGAAAACAATACGAAAACTCATTCGTTCAAGTCTGGAGCAAAAAGATGAACAGGAATTTCACAACCAAAGCCTCTACCCGAAAACAAAACTACTAACCATTTCATAACAGAATTCCTATAATAGTTTCACAAATCCTCCTAATCAATTCTAATAGATAACATAAACTTTCCTCTAACAATCTCCTAACCACTTATAACAGAATCCACAACTCTTCTTAACAGAAACTAACAGAAGATTTCTATGAGAAAAAACTGAACCAACTTATTCATCTTCTCTTCACTCTCTGCTCACAACTTTTTCCATCCTCAATCTTCAATTGTTCTTCGCTCCAACTGTAGCGAGCGATTTTGGATGTGGTTGCGAAACACTACCGCTCTTTGGTATCTATAGCTCGATTCATTTTTTATCCTATTGAAGGTGATGAAGGAAGGGAAATAGATGTCTCAAATTAACCCTGCATGCAAACTGAGGTTAAACAGTCAAAACTGCTGGTTTACAGATGCTACAAAGATTCGGGGTCTCTATTAGGTTTATTTTGTTAAAAGTAGTGTTCGGTCGATGGGTGGGAGGTTAAGATGTTAGGACGGATGTATGAAAGTATGGGATTTTGTTTTTGTTTACTGTGCTCGCTAAGATTTTTCTTTCAATCTTATGCCTACGTATTCCCATTTTTTCCGAAACAGGGAAATCAGAGCGATCGTAGTTCCTCCTATTCTATGGGAGGAAGTGGTGTTTTGGTGTCTTGTTCAAAGCCCAAGACGTGAAGCGAAAGGTAGTTTCTATCTTGTTCAAAGCCCAAGATGTGAAGTTAAAGGTGGTTTGTATCTTGTTCAAAGCCCAAGATGTGAAGCTAAAGGTCTTGTCTTTAGAGAGAATTTGTCATCTCTAAAGGGGTTTGTTTGTCACAATTGTTGGGTGACTGGTTATAAAGGAGGATTACTTTAACCAGGATATGTGAATCCGGTAATGCCATAATCTCCTTTATAGGGGTTTTCAAACCTGAAGGAGAAAACTTTAACTCAGTGTAAAGCAATGCCATCTTTCCTTAGGAATTTCTCATGCTAAAAGAGGGACAGTGGCATGGATGTAGATGATCCAGAGGCTTGCCGCTTACAGCGATTAGATGAAGGGGAAGGAGTTGTTGATGTTTGCGTACTATGAACGAGGCACATCTTTGATGCTAAAAGGTTGATTGGATCAACCAGTGGTTTTCTTATACAAAGCCTAAGAGGAGGCTATTATGTGTCTCGTACAAAGCCCGAGAGAGAAGCCAAAAGGTTTTGACTCAATAGGAGAATCTTTTATACTCAACAAGAGAGTGTTTTTGTATCTCGTACGAAGCCCGAGATGGAGGCTAAGGATGATTGACTCAACAAGAGAGTCTTTTTTTGTATCTCGTATAAAGCCCGAGATTGAGGCTAAAGTGTTGATTCAATAAGAACCTTTTTGTATCTCGTACAAAGCCCGAGATGGAGGCTAAAATTGTTAGCTCCGCTGGGGAGAATCATTGTATAAAGCCCAAGAGAGAGGCTATGGTGCTATTTCAGTTGAGTGACAGGTCCAGTATGTTGGTTCAAAGAGAAAATCAGTTCTTAGATGAGTAATTTACTCATGGATTTGTTCCAAGGATCAGGGTTATTTCCTGTTTCTTTAAGGAAATGGGAAATCCAATGGGTATTGAGACTGTCCGAGTCTACGGGATTCCTTCCTATTCTTGAAGGGTGCTTGAGAATGTCTTTGGGACTCAAGGAAATTAGACTGTCCAAGTCTAGAGTTTCATCTTTTGTACTATGCTTTGAGAAACAGTAGTAGACTCTTGGAAAGACTGTTCTATTAAGATGACTGATTTCTGTTCCTATACCTCTAGGAGGTCGTCGGGACAATTTGTACGAAGCCCAAGAGGAGGCTGGAAACTTTTAAGAAGCGATAGGTCCTTGTATGAAGCCCAAGAGGAGGCTATCATTCCCGGAGGAAGAATCATTATACGAAGCCTAAGAGGAGGCTATGAATACTTCTAAGAAGCCGACGGATCCTTGTACAACGCCCAAGAGGAGGTGGGGATGCTTATAGGAAACTTGTGGGTCTTTGAACAATGCCCAAGAGGAGGCCGATGCTTTTAAGAAGCCGCTGGGTCCCCAAACCCCGAGAAATTCAAGACAGGCTATTCACAAGGAATAGATCAAGCCAGGAAATTCCGAGAATTTGGAAGAAACTCAAGAGATGCCATTCACAGAGAAAAGATCATCTATGGGGAATAGAGTTTCTTGATAAGTGGTTTTAAGAAGCCTGTGGGTCCCCAAACCCCGAGAAGTTCAAGACAGGTTATTCACAAAGAATAGATCAAGCTAGGAAAGTTCGAGAATTTGGAAGAAACTCAAGAGATGCAATTCATGGAGAAAAGATCATCTCTGGGGAATAGAGTTTCTTGACAACTTCTACGAGTGACAGTCTATGAAAGGGTTCACCGAGAATGCTGCCTTTCATGTTTCCATATTGTTTAACCCCAAGAGGAGGGAAGACTGTGTCTGGTAATCCTATGGGGATCTAGTTTTGACTATTTAAAAATGATCAACGGGCTTAATGCTAAACGTAGTTGCCGGGGAAACTCTAAATATCTATACTATTATTACACAGTTGATATGAGTTTATGAAAGAAGAATTATAGCGAAACAGCCCCACAATACAGTTATATGTATATGAAAGTGGTAAATTAAAGCATATAAACACTTACTCAGTTGTAGAGCTTCCGTGCTGTTTGGTTAGTTGTTCAACAAAGAAAGATTGAAAACAACAGTATATTTCAAATCAAAGGAGAAAGTGCTTTGAAAATGAAAGATTTGGGGCTTACGGCTCAAGGAGAGGCCCAGGGTTTTATCAGTGATCGCACTATTTGAATTTGTACAGAGGGACTTATACAAGTGACTGAAGCCCAAAAATCATTTTCTGTACAAAGGGATGGGTCTTACACTCTCTCAAGAGGCCCAAAAAAGTCATAAAGAAAAGAAATGGGTCTTACTACTCGAGGGTAGGCCCAGATGATTTTTCGTTTAAAATGGCGATCACGCCGAGATTTTCTTTTAACGCGAAGGGGCTTATACAATATCTGAGGCCCAAAATGGTTTTGGTTAAAAGGGGATTGGGTCTTACACTCTATTAGAGGCCCAAAATTTTTGAATGGGTCTTATAGCTCGAGGAGAGGCCCAATTGAATTTTAAAAGGCGACGATCTCGCCGTTCACTTATACAGAGGGGACTTATACAATAAGTGAGGCCAAAAAAGTTTTATGTACAAGGGGGTTGGGTCTTACACTCTATTAGAGGCCCAAAGTTTGAAAATGATTTATGAGGGTTGAATTAATCCAAAAACCCTAATTTGTTTTCAAAATGTATTTTAATTGAATAAAAATTCAATTAAAATGATCAAAATTGTTTAACATATGGAAAACAAATTGTGATCTTGGATTAATGCTTCAAAAATTAAGTATTGACCTACAAAATAATTAGAAGTCATTAAAAGTTGGAAAATCAAGATGGAAAAAATATTCAAAATGTCAAAAACAATTAAAATATTAATTCTTTGCAAAAATATCAATTATATAAAATAAATAATATTTTTGGGATTTTTTGGGAAAATCAAATATTTTAACATTTTTGTGAATTATTAAAAAAAGAATCAACTCAAAATCATTAAAAATCAGAGAGAAATTAATTTTTGAATCAATTAAATAAAATCACAAAATTCAAATATTTGAACTTGTGAAAATGGCGCCAAGAACATGGACCAAGAACACGCGCATTTTCTGCCTTGCCCAGATTTGCATTTTCTATCCGATCTCACTGAATACTTGATCATATCATGCAATCCACATACCAATCAACTCGTTTCAACCTCACGATCATGTCTATGGCAATTAATTTCATTTAAATTAAACATAAAATAAGAAATCACGAAAAATCCTCAAGAACCCTAAATTTTGCATGAAGGCTGGGATTTTTGATACACGATTCAAACAAAGCAATTACTTGAGGGGAAACATTCCATGCATGATTATGAACATTTGGCAAAAGTATTGTGCGAGGAAATATGCATAGATTGAGAGATGACCAAGTTTAGGCTTACCTTTAGGTCGTGACAGCAAGAGCAAATTGATTTCTGAGTTGGAGGTGTTACAGATGAGTTGTGATGATCTGAACAGCTTCCCGACACCCTATGGAGTGTGTTTAAATGCTTGGACTTGATGGAAATTGGCTGGATCACTTCATGGCATCTCAACTGCAACTTGGTTAAAACCTTGAGCAATTGACTGGTGATTCTGAGAAATCAGTGTTCCAGATGTTGTTTAAGTGTTTGATCATCTCACATATGATGTATATGAGGTGTGTGTGTGTGATTGGTTTGAGTGGAATTGCTCCCTAATGAAAAACCCGATAGTGACTTGCTAAGAAAGGCATTTTTGAGAGTGAGAAGTGGATTTTCAAAAAGGCAAGTGTTGTAGGCCTTTGGTGTACTTAAACTGATCACAATTGAGCTCTATTTATAGTAGAGCAATTTTGTTTTGCAAGAAATAGTGAATGGCAACTCCTGAGTAGGTTTGGCCAATGTTGGCAAATGAAAATCCAAGTCTCCTCTAGCCATTGACTAGAGGTTAGGGCACAGGCTGCTGGTCCCCTTGGTCTTGGATAAGTCTTGACTGAATTCAGTTGAGAATGGCTCAGTCCATGTCACCTTGATGCTTCCATTGAATGCTCTAATCCAAAATTGTAGTCTTGTCCCTATTTTGGGCAATTCTAGGTTTAGCATGCTATTTCTTGTTCCAAGGACTTTGGAGGCTTGGCTCAGTGATTGTCCCCTTTAGATTCAATACTCAGATGTGTCCAAAGTGATGACAAGGCTTGGAATTGGCTGATTTTGGCAAATCGAGCAAAAGTGCAAAATTCTGCCTTGCCTTGGCAGATTTCAGCAAGGCAACTTGCCAATGTCATATCTCATGGCTCAAATTGAATTTGGTGATGTTCTTGGCCATTTTGGAAAGCCCTTACATGATACAACAACTGTTTGATCATATTTGGTTTTGATACTTTTTGGATCCAAGTGAAAAATGCCCCTACATTTGGAAAAAAGTAACGCAAAATCTGACTTAGTGAAATTTTCACCAAGTGTTGGAACAAAGTGACTTTTCTTGATTTTGATCACTCCATAACTCAAAATCCATGAGGAATTTGGACATAGGTCAGTATGAAGCTTTTGTAGAGGGCAATGAGATCTACAAATCAAGCCTTGGATGGAAAAAAATGGCTTTGTGGTTTAGGAGTTATGATCCTCCAAAGTTGGTACCTTTGTCACTTTTTCATAACTTAGAAAACTTTTCTAAGTTTTTATGGTTATCCCGTTTACAAGTTATCCCATTTTCTTTGATTTTTCTTGATGAATGATGATTTAAATCATACATAAACATCATTTTAGGGTTAAAAATCCATTTTTGTGAAAAATCTCAAAAAGTCAAAGTTGACTTTTGTGCACAGTTGACTTTTTATCCGATGAATTCCAAACTGTGCAATTCTTCAGGAAATCATGTCCTTGACCTAAATCAAACTTTATGGACATGTTCTATGGGTGTTATAGGGTATATTGAATCATGTCTTAGGGCTTGGGAGCATGTCCTGGTCACAAGTCAAAGTTACAGTTGACTTTTCCTACGAAACCCTAACTGTGGTCCAGATGAAATTGAGACTTGTTGCTCAAGCTTCTTGGATCAATCCATGGTTCCAAATGGATCAATATGGCATATTGGAGATCCTCAAATCCTCTCTTGAGGTCTTGGTTCATGATTTGTCCCAAAAGTCAACTTAGGGATGAATTAGGTCAAGAAACCCTAATTCCTGATTTTTGATGTATGCATCCCTTGAGGCCAAATTGACTTGATGATTGGGTCCATGAGGTTCCATGGAGTATATTTGGATATGTTTTGAATCATTGGCTCATGCCCAGATGAAAATTTCCATCTGGAGGCCCTGGTCGACCAAAACCCTAATTTGGTGACACTGGCGATCTTGAGGCTTGATCCACCTAGAAGGGAGCATCCTTGTGCTTAATCCTTGAAGTGGGAGTCCTTTTTTATCCTTTGTGTATGTTTAAGGGTGTATACAAGTTGAAGATCATGTCATTCCTTGATTGATCCTTTGTCTAAAAGCTCTGAGAGGGCTTCAAACCCTAATTTTGATAGTAGTGAATACTCACCCATCTTTAGGGAGACATAATGACACACCCATATTGTGATGATGATTTGCACAGTGATGGGAAATATTAGTGGTCAAAATTTGGGGTATGACAGATGCCCCTATTTAATCTTCTTGGACACGAAGGTGTGAATGACGAAGGTATTCGGGCATTCGGGGTGCAAGAGGATTAAATATCAGAATACCCGAAATTTTGATGGTGGTTATGAATGGCAGATCGCATTCATCTTCTTTTGCTAAGCAATGATGCTTAGAAAAGGTAAACTTCCCCTCGATCCTGGTCTTTAGCCAAGGAACTGGTCTCAGTTTTCTGATTTAAACTTCCCCTCGATCCTGGTTTCCTACCAAGGAATTGGTCTTAGTTTCTGATTTAAACTCCCCCTCGATCCTGGTTTCCTACCAAGGAACTGGTCTTAGTTTCTAATTTAAACTTCCCCTCGATCCTGGTTTCCTACCAAGGAACTGGTCTTAGTTTGTTTTGTCAATAAACTTTCTTGACAAGTGACGCTATGCGTAGTGATTTTCCTCAAACTTCTCGCCGAATCTTCCTGGGGAGATGCCATTCGATGGAAAAAATTTGGATGCCAGACTTGCTGGGGAACCCAGTCGTCTGAGTTGCAGAGGTGTATTAACATCTCTGTTGGAGATGCCATTTGTTGACTCTATTTGAGGAATGCGAGTCCCTTAAGAGACTGCCTTCACGCTTGGGGATATTACATCATACTTTTCTCGGGATCTTCCCGGAGAAATGCCATATGATGGGATCCATTTTTGAGGTGCCGATGACCTTTTCATCAGTGGTTTTTTTGGAGAAAAACTGCCGTATCACCGAATCTCTGATTATGAGGCTTTCTCTCGGGATTTTCCTTAATCCGGGAAAGCAAGGATATCATCTTCAATGGCGAAGAGTGATATCTGTTGAAAGTTTCTCTGGTTTTTCAGAGGTTCAAGTTATCAAAGTGGTCCAGGACCTATCTTCAATTTAGAAATAACTGGAGGCGAGATTGTTCTGATGATTCACTTCCTGACGAGGAAAGAATCGACAACTCGATTGGGAGGACTTTTATCACTAGGGGATAAGACCGACCAAAGTGATGCAATATGAAATGTGAATGCAAATAAATAATGCATGATGTATGTATGTATATGCTGACAAAACTGATGCAACATACAGACTAAAGGATGAACACGACTGGATACTCGGCCACAGTGGGGCATCTAGAAATATCGTTTGGTTCAAGATAGCAATTCTACCTTGCTTAGGTGAAGTAGTCCTCACGGGGAATACCGTTAATCGGGCTTAGGAGATAAGAACTCTGCCGAAGAGGTCAGATGGAATAGTCACATCCGACACTGTTGATCCTTCATTCAGGCGCACTGGCGTAGAAGGAGTACTTTGATTCTGTACTTTGAAGTTCGCTTACTTCTAGAGAAGCGGTTGATGCTCTTTTGATGTTCAACAGTCAAAAGAAATTGCCATCTTTATTTTAAAGCAGAAAAAGTTTTACAAGTAAAATTCATTTTTTTTATTTCAAGAATCGTTAATCATATCAAAATGTCGTTCTGTAAAGCTAAAACAAATGAGAATTACAAACAAAAGCACCAGGGCTCAAATTTTATTGATAAGACGGAGATCAGCCAAACGCGTGATTCCAAAGAGTATTTACAAAGTTAGGAAATGGTAATTTACAGGGAAAAGGGCTACGTTGAAACATAACGACCACTATACTTCTACCAACTTTGAATTCGGAACATCCTGAGCTTCTATCGAAGATGACCTTGACTGGAGTTTTCCTCCGATGGGCGGTGTAACTACTGCTGCTGAAGGACTTGCCTCTGTTGAACACAGTTACTTGCCATTATCCCTAACTTTTGCTTGGATTGTACTGTGATGTTTCCAATCCACCAGGATGATTTTTTTATTTTGTCTCTAACTTTTGCCTGGACCGTCCTTTCGGGTTTTCAATCCACCGAGACGTTTTTTTTAGGCGAAGTATTTCTTGACTACATCAACATTTGTGGGGTAGGCAAATTCTTCTCCGTCCATGGTTGCAAGTCTCAAGGCGCCGCCTGAGAAAGCTTTTGTGACCACGTAGGGGCCATCATAATTCGTAGTCCATTTACCCCCAGAATCAGTGAGAAATGATTGTATTTTCTTGAGCACAAGGTCTCCTTTTCTGAAGACGCGAGGTCGGACCTTTTTGTTAAACGCCTTCTTCATTCTCTGTTGATACAACTGACTGTGGCATAGTGCCGTGATTCGCTTCTCTTCAATTAGATTCAATTCGTCGTGTCGACTTTGACACCATTCAGCTTCTGTAAGCTTTGCTTCCATCAATACCCGGATTGATGGGATCTCTACCTCGATAGGGAGCACTGCCTCCATGCTATATACTAGAGAGAAAGGGGTTGCCCTGTTGAAGTGCAGACAGATGTTCGATAACCGTGAAGAGCAAAGGGTAGCATCTCGTGCCAGTCTTTGTAGGTTACAACCATCTTCTAAACAATCTTCTTGATGTTCTTGTTAGCCGCTTCTACCGCTCCGTTCATATTTGGTCAGTAGGGAGATGAGTTATGGTGTTCGATCTTGAGCTCTGCGCACAACTCTTTCATCATCTTATTGTTCAAGTTAGATCCATTATCAGTAATGATCTGGCTCAGAACACCATAACGGCAGATGATACTATTTTTGATAAATCGGACCACCACTTGTCGGGTTACATTAGCGTATGACGCTGCTTCGAACCACTTGGTGAAATATTCAATGGCGACCAGGGTGAACCAATGTCCGTTTGAAGCTTTAGGTTCGATCATATCGATTCCCCGCATGGAAAAAGGCCATGGGGAAGAGAGAACCTTGAGATGCGTTAGCGGTACATGAATTTTGTCGGAGTATATCTGACACTTGTGACACCTCCTCGTGTACTTGTAGCAGTCGGATTCCATTGTCAACCAATAGTACCCTGCTCTTAGAATTCTTCTCGCCATTGTGTGTCCGTTGGCATGAGTGCCAAAGGACCCTTCGTGAATTTCTTTCATCAGCATGTCTGCCTCTGGTCTGTCTACGCATCGGAGCAAGACCATGTCAAAATTTCTCTTATAGAGAGTATCACCACTCAGGAAGAAGCTGCTTGCTAGTCTTCTGAGAGTTTTTATGTCCTTCCTTAGTGCCCCAGGTGGGTACTCTTGTTTTTTAAGGAAGCATTTGATATCGTGATACCAAGGTTTGTCGTCTATGACTGCTTCAATCGTGAAGATGTAAGCGGGCCGTTCAAGGTGCATGATGTCGATCTTAGGTAAGTCGTTCCATTGACCTACACTAATCATGGAAGAGAGAGTGGCTAATGCATCAGCCATGTGATTCTCATCACGAGGGATATGATGAAACTCGACTCTGTTGAAGAAGGGTAACAACCTTCTTGCATAGTCTTTGTACGGAACCAGTCCTGATTGGTATGTGTTCCAATCTCCTTTTATTTGATTGATAACCAGGGCTGAGTCGCCGTATACGTCCAAGTTTTTGATCCTTAAATCAATCGCTTCTTCGAGACCCATAATACAAGCTTCGTATTCGGCCTCGTTGTTTGTACATTTGAACGTAAGTCGAGCGGTGAAAGGAATATGGGTACCCTGAGGGGTAACAATTATTGCCCCAATTCCATTTCCATAATGATTAACTGCTCCATCAAAGGTTAGTCCCCACTGTGAACCTGGTTCTGGCCCTTCACTGGGTAGCGGTTCGTCGCAATCTTTCATTTTCAAATACATGACATCTTCGTCTGGGAAGTCAAACCCGATTGATTCTTGATTGTCAATCGGTTGATGAGCCAAATGATCGGCTAAAATACTTCCCTTAACGGCTTTCTGAGCATGGTACTCCATGTCATATTCTGATAGCAACATCTGCCAACGGGCAATCCTTCTCGTGAGAGCAGGTTTTTCAAAGACGTACTTGATCGGATCCATTTTGGAGATTAACCAAGTAGTGTGACAAATCATGTACTGGTGCAGACGTTTGGCTGCCCAAGCCAAAGCACAGCAAGTTTTCTCGAGCATCGTGTACCGAGTTTCACAGTCGGTGAACTTCTTGCTTAGATAGTAAATGGCAGACTCTTTTCGTTTGGTTTCGTCTTGTTGGCCAAGTACACACCCCATTGAGTCTTCCAAGACTGTGAGGTAGATAATCAGTGGTCTTCCTTCCACTGGAGGTGATAGAATCAGAGGATTCAACAAATATTCCTTAATACTGTCGAAGGCGGTTTGACAATCTTTTGTCCAAACGCAATCCTGGTTCTTTTTGAGTAACTTGAAAATCGGCGCACATGTGGCAGTCATGAGGAATATGAATCTGGAGATGTAGTTCAAACGTCCCAGGAATCCTCTGACTTATTTTTCAGTTTTCGGAGAAGGCATTTCTTGAATGGCCTTGACCTTGTCAGGATCAACCTCAATTCCTTTCTGGCTGACGATGAACCCTAAGAGTTTCCCTGAACGGACACCGAAGGTGCATTTGTTGGGATTCAAGCGGAGTTTGTATTTTCTCAGACGCTCGAATAGTTTTGACAGGTGGGTCGCATGCTCCTCCTCTGTCTTAGATTTTGCAATCATATCATCGACATACACTTCGATTTCTTTATGTATCATGTCATGAAATAAAGTAGTCATGGCCCTTTGATAGGTTGCCCCGACGTTCTTCAAACCGAACGGCATTACCTTGTAACAAAAGGTACCCCATGGGGTAATGAACGAAGTTTTATCCATGTTTTTCGGCACCATTTTGATCTGGTTATAGCCCAAGAATCCATCCATAAAGGAGAAAACTTTGAATTTTGCGGTACTGTCTACCAGCATGTCAATTTGTGGTAAAGGAAAGTCGTCCTTTGGACTAGCCGTATTCAGATCTCTGTAATCAACACACATTCTGACTTTTCCGTCCTTTTTTGGAATAGGTATGATATTGGCTAACCGTTGAGGATATTCTGACGTAGCGAGGAAACCCGCATCAATCTGTTTCTTTACTTCCGCCTTGATTTTGATGGCCATGTCCGGGTGAGTGCGTCTCAACCTCTGCTTTATTGGCGGACATTCCGATCTTAACGGCAAGTGATGTTCCACGATGCGGGTATCCAACCCTGGCATATCCTGATAGGACCAAGCGAATACATCGGGGAATTCTTTGAGAAGCTTTATCAAACCCTCTCTGGCAATTGGACTGAGCAGTGCCCTAATCTTGATTTCTTTTCTCTCTTCTTCCGAACCCAAGTTTACCGTTTCCAACGGCTCTTTGTGAGGTTCAATGGACCTTTCCTCTTGTCTGAGTAGTCGGGAGATCTCTTCTGCAATTTCGTTGTCATCTTCTTCTTCAGCCTCAAATACCGGGAATTCAAAGTTGGGAGAAGGCATTGGATCGTATGTTTCAACGGGGTTTAAAACAAGTAATCTGCATGACGTGATGATTCGTGTTTAGAAGAGACAGAGAGAATGCAAACGTGTGTGCAGTGTATTTTTTTTATTACTGCTTGTTTTTATTAATGAATTGTTTTTTAGGATTACGTAGGCGTAGGACGAGCGATGTCCTATCGAGTCACTTATTTTTCTTTTCTTCTTCGTTTCTTTGTTCCTTTACGTTCCCATTTCTTCTCCTTTCCAGTAGCAATGGAGCTCCAGATGACGACACCCTTTAATCGAGACAACAAGCGTGGATCCCATCAGGTACGATGGACGCGTGGGGTGCTAACACCTTCCCTTCGCGTAACCGACTCCCTTACCTGTTTCTCTTGGTCGCAAGACCATGCTTTTTCCTTCCCTCAGGTTTACGCAGTGTTTCCTTTCCCTCTCTTGGGATAAATACACATTGCTGGCGACTCTGTTTTTCCGCGCCACTTTCGCGTTTGTACCATGGATGCAAATCCTTGGGAGCGACATATTGCTTTATTTGTTTATATTTTACTAACCTTAACCAAAACCCAAAAATATTTTGTTTTCTCTTTATTGACATTTTCAGGGGAAGAACAGGTTAAAAATGCCAAAATAACAGTCCCACAGCTCGAAAAGAGAAAACAGCAATTAATGCGAAAATTACAGAACGACATTATTTTATTAATGAACAAGTCGATCCTTGAAACTACAGCCCTATAAAACAAAACTTTGTCGCTTTGGGCAAAGCGAAGAGGGAAAATTTACAGAAAGCGAGCCCTATCAAAACATCTGTTTCACCTGGGCAGGGTGAAAGGTTAAAGATGGAAATTACTTTGATTGGCGAACGACCTTCAGAACATCGACAGCAACCCACTGGCGGCGAACTCCTTGGTGAATCACAAAGTCTGGCACCTTCCTTGATTTGTCTTCAAAAATGACGCTGATTTCTGGTGGAGCAGGATCATTGGAATCTGTCTCCCAGGCAGAGTTGTCGTAGGAGAATTCCTCTGCTACATTTTGCATAGCATTGGTGCTCTCAGCTGTATCTCCCCATCCAGTTGGCTGGATATCTTCGAGCCTGATACGAGACCTTTTGGGAGCGGTGTACTTGACCATATAGTCGTATTTTCCACTCGGTTGTCCCAAGGTGTCCCACACTTCTTTCGAACTGGAGGAGTCATCCCTCTCGATGACGTTGACCTCGGGAAAAGCATAGTTGATGAATTCAAGTCCTGCAAACGTTGCAAATTCATCATCTTGTTGAGTAGTGTCTGAATGACCTGAGTGTTGATCCCATGACATGGTGGGGACACCGGTATTCTGTTCAATGATGCTCAGCTGATTTTCATTACTCGACTGACTTTCTGGCCCCAAGTCTCCTGGGTAAGGCTGCCACATTGGCACGCCATCCATCGGGCCATAGTAGTTGTGGTCAAAGTTGTCTTTCATCAGAGTGTCCTCCTCTAATGAATTTGGTGGAGCACGACATCCTTCCGGATCACAACCTCCGTATATCATTTCGACATCTGACCGTGGTATAAATCTCGGAATTTGTGCGGGATAGCAAAATGGCGTAGGCACCTCTTCCTAGACATATACCCGTCCTCGTTAAGATAGGACTTCCATTCTTCATCTGTATCGGAGGGATCCTCCTTATTGATAGCATGGACTATTTGAGACACTGGGTGAAGGAAACCTCCACTGTGGAAGAAGTCTTGAATGGGATGAAGACTTTCATCATTAGCAGTTGTCCGAGTACAGGTTGCAGAAAAACCAAGACCCTTCTTTGTTGTATTGCTAGTAGGAATGACAAGTTGTCCCCATCCTGTTGTATCGGTACTCTCGACCGCTTTAATAGCACCTTTGTATGAGGAAATTGAAGTTCCTCCTCCGGATTATTCGTCCTTGTGTAACGAAAGCGCTTGGAGCTGGGTTCCGATTATCCCTTCTGGTTCCACATAAGTGGATGACGATAAATTGCTGACGAGCAAGGCCTGTTCCCCATAGACTGTGATGAGTTGGCCGTTTTGGATGAACTTTAGCTTTTGGTGGAGGGTTGAGGTGACCGATTCAGCCTAATGTATCCAAGGTCTTCCTAATAAACAACTGCACGTTGCCCGGATGTCCATGACCTGGAAGGTGACTTGGAAAGTGTGAGGACCAATAGTTATGGGAAGATCAACTTTGCCGATAACCATTTTTCTGGATCCGTCGAACGCTTTGACGACGACCTCGCTGGTTCTCATCGGGGGGCCTTTGAATGAAAGTTGAGTCAAAGTGGACTTCGGCATAACATTCAGGGCTGACCCTGTGTCTACCAGTACGCTGGCTAAAGCATCGTCCTGGCAGTTGATTGTGATATTGAGTGCTATGTTATGACGGCGACCCTCTTTAGGTAATTCCTCATCACTAAATCCCAAATTATTGCAGGAAGTGATGTTAGAGACAATACTATCAAACTGTCTGATTGTTACATCCTGTTCCAAAAAGGCTTGCTCCAAGACTTTCTGTAGAGCCTCCCTGTACGCTTCTGAACTGAGTAATAGTGATAATACTGAGATCTTTGAAGGAGTCTGTAATAGCTGATCAACAATGTTGTATTCACTCCTTTGGATGAGCTTCCGCATCTCATCATCATTTTTCAAAAGGTCGGGATTACTGGATTGACTGACTGGTGGATTGGGAAGTTCCGTCTGAAGTTCCTTTTCTTTGTTGGACTCTCCAACTCCTCTGTTGAAGATTCTACCACTCCGTGTTACACGACTAATGTCGGCAATATTCACGACGGAGGGTAATGGAATTTCCTTTCCATTCTTAATTATCGTTGCACCGTATTTGTAAGGGAGAGCCTTAGCTGATTCATAAGGTAGTGGTCCTGGCAGATAGATGACTATGGGAACCTTCTGGTTTTTCTGACCATCGTACGCAATCTCGATCCGTTCCCGGTTGAGAATTCTTGATTCGTCAAGAAGAGGGGTAATGGCAAAAACATTCCTGGTCCTCTGATGATCAGAGATGACGACAACGTCCTCAATTTGATTGGCAAGGTAGTTTGGCGACCAATTAATGGGTCCGAAACCTGGATATGGGCGGATCTCTCCACGATCCACCTGCCCCTAGAGAGCTGCTCACACAAGGTAGCACCCTTGGTTACTTTCCGAACAGACTCCACAACGTTCATAATTGTGTGGTGGCACCTGGCCACGCCCACTTTGAATACAATGTAACCTCACTAAGTTAGCTTCCATGAGTCAGACATCCTGACTTTGATGCCAAGTGGGGTTTCTGTTATTGATACTAATTTGCTGAGTATCCTCATCCATGTAGATTGGCATCCACCAATGATTTAACAAGTGCTGAAGTGCCTCCTGGACAAGGGCACATCCCTGATCATTTTCGCAGCCCGCTTTACAGCTGTGATAATTATGTGAGATCAGGAATCCGAGTCGGACCTGCTCAGTATGTAATTCTACCAATTTGGTATTCATCAAGCGAATGTCGAAGATCTGAACCATATTGATCTGATAGGGATTCCTATTATGGTAGTCCTGGATCCATCCAAGATCCATCTGATGCTGGAGGGCCTCCTGTATGAAAGAGCATCCCTGTTTATTTACCGAGCAAGTCAGACAAGAACTGTAATCGTGCCGCGGTAGATTATGATACTGGCTTTGCCTTGAGTGCATTGCCACCAAGTTGACATTCATTGCACGGATGTCGTGGTTCTGAATGACATTGGAAATCGTATAGACCATGTTAACTCCACGAACTCGGTGCTCTTAGATCCATCCGAGATCCAACTGTTCCTGTAGAGGTGATTGTACCATAGAACATCCTTGATTACTTTTAGAGCAGATATCACATTGATGATAATTATGAGGTGGCACATGGCCGTACCCACTCTGTCTACAATGCATCTTGAATAGATTGGCCCCCAACAAGAGTACATCGTGAATTTGATAGACATTGTTAAATTCTTTCTCAATCAAGTTGACTGCAACTTTCTCATGTTAAGGCAGCGGGTTCATGAGAACATTGGGATTCGTATCTTTGAAAGATAAGAGTCTGCTCCTAACAAGCTTTTGCACGTCGGATTTGAAATTGAGATAATTCTCTATGTTATGCCCTGATCCTCCTTGATGATAAGGGCATGTCTGATCCACCTTAAACCAAAAAGGTGGATTTTCCGGTACTGTAAGAGGAGACTTAGTCTGGATGTGCCCCTTAGCCAGTAGTAACAGAAATAGTTCTGCGTATAAAATGGGTATGGGATCAAACCCTGGTGGCCGCGTTGTACGGTTGTTATTGTATGGAGGACGAGCCTGCTGAAGAGGTTGTTGTGTCCTTTGCTGATTAGGTTGGCTCTGCGCAACCTGAGGTTGATACGTAGGAATAAGCGCAGGGCTGATAGCAGGAGTTACAGCTGCTACCGGTTGGTACCATCGCCTTTGCTTTCCGAGAGAGATATTCCCAATATCTTGCTCTTTTTTCTTAGGGAGAGCACTACCGTATCGTTTTGTACTACTTGATGATCCAGCATCTTTTATCAAACGTCCTTCTCGGACGGCTTCCACAAGACGAACTCCCATGCCCACCATCTCGGTGAAATCACTGGGCGCACTGGAAACCATTCTGTCGTAGTAAAATGAGCTTAAGGTCTTTAAGAAGATCTTTGTCATCTCTTTTTCCTAAAGAGGTGGACAAATTTGAGCGGCAATTTCGCGCCATCTCTGAGCGTACTCCTTAAAGGTTTCCTTGTCCTTTTATGACATTGATCTGAGTTAATCTCTATCGGTGCCATGTCCAAATTATATTTGTATTATTGGACGAAGGCAGTACCAAGATCTCTGAATGTACTAATCGTAGTACGGTTTAAACCCATGTACCATTTGAGTGCAGCACCGGTTAAACTATCCTGAAAGTAGTGAATCAGTAGGTCCTAATTCTCCGTCTGAGCTGACATTCGCCGAGCGTACATCACCAAGTGACTTTGAGGGCAAGAGTTACCCTTGTATTTTTCAAAGTCGGGCACTTGAAACTTGTGCGGAACTTTCACATTGGGGACCAGACAAAGGTCTGCGGCGTCCTTTCCAAATAAATCCTGACCGCGGATGGCTTGCAGTTCCTTCTTCATTTCCAGGAACTGTTCCTGGAATTCATCCATTCTATCGAACATAGTTTCCTTCTTACCAGAAGGTATCAGCGGAATCTGTCCTTCCGGGACAGTGTGCACCACAGGGGGTGGTACCGTGACTACGGAAGTGAATCTTGGTGTTTCCCGAAGTTTGTAACCTTCAGGAGTCTTCAGTATGCCTCTGGCATCTTCGCTTTCCTGAAGTTTGTAACCTTCAGGCCCAACGGCTTCTGTTATGATTCCCTGATCTTTAGTGATCGACGGAACATATCCTTCCGGGATATAGTTAACAGGTATGCCCCAAGGATGATCTTTCGGCATTTGATACCTAGGATCATATTTCTCCACTATGGGCGTTGAGGTGATCTCTGAGATCACAGTTCTTTGTAGCTGAGCTTCTACCATGGCTTGCATGTCGTTACGAAGCTTTCTCATATCCTCTCTCAGAGCGTCGATCTCTTCTTTCAACTCTCTGTTTTCTTCCTCAAGATCATCCATCTTTTTCTGACGATTGGCCCGAGTATTGTACGAATGAGACCGTTTGACTCTAGAATCGAGACACAAACGTGAGATTCGTAGGTAAGAAGAATACGCGATGTGAGAATGATGAATGCAATGATTATATTAATTGTTTTTTGGTTTAATCAAAATAAACTTCGACAATTAGATTGCAAATATCAAACAGTGGGGAAACCCCTTTTTATTGAATTCAAAGGATTACACAAATGGAAATACAGTAGATTACAAGGTACAGAAACAGAAACCTAAGCTAATGGGTCCCGAGTCCTCTCTGAAGAGAAATCGGGTGCTGACTCTGGTACTTTCCTTTTCTTTGACCAGGGCTCTTGGGCCATTGTCGGGTTGTCATTCCTTTGCCAGGTGAAAGGAGCGAGCAAATTCCTTTGGTCATCTTGATTTTCTACAGCATGTTGCTCCAAAATTTCAATCAGAGCGTCCTTATCTTTCAGTAGTTGCTGTATTTTGATGCACTATACGTTGACGGTGCGGTACTTGTTCTTCCAATACCTTCTCTCCCGTTAAACTTTGTTGAGAGTAACCTGAAGCTTTTCAGTATCAGTCATGAAGTACATGACAGACTCCCTCGGTGGAAGAACTCCGTGACGAGGATAAGGCATCTTTAGCTTGAGAGCTCTAGTTTGCACCCAGTGGAGATAAGGATCCACCGAGACACAGTCGGGCTTTCCTAGAGACTCCCGTCCTTTCTTATGAACATGTTTCCAAGCATGCACTATTTCTGTCTTTAGAGCTCTATCACTTTCTCCTTCCTTGAAGAAAATACCTTCCAGATGAACACCCCGTGGGACGTGTCTCATCGGGTATCCAAATTGACGACGAACGAGAACTGGATGGTAATTGATTCCTCCCTTAGTTCCTATAAGGGGTACGTTGGGGAAGTTTCCACAACGATCAATGATCCTGATTCTGTCATAAATCCTATTACACCAATCTATATCAGAGTTGGTGAGAGACATTATTTTCTGCGACCAACGTAAGGCACTCTTGTGATCCCAAACACAGCAGACTTAGGCAAATGGGAGATAAACCATTTATAAAGAAGAGGTACACAGCATGTGATCTCCCCTCCGCTGTACAAATTTCCCAAGTGTACAGAATGATAAGCATCTGCGAGCAAAGTTGGCACAGGGTTTCCAATGAGAAAAACCTTAATGGCGTTGATATCGACGAAGTTATTAATGTTGGGCAACCCGTAGGTGAGTAAAACGAAAATGCTTTCAAAAGCAGTCACGTTCCCAATACTAGCGAAGTACAGGGCTTTCTTTGTCAAGAACTGGGCTGGCAAACCTTGTATGCCACCCTTAGTGGTCATGTGAGTCCTGACCTCAGACTCGTCCAAATGAATTGCTCTTGCAATGGTCTGATTCTTTGGAATTTCTTCCAGTCCAGAAAATGGAGCTTGATCTGTAATGTGTAGATCAATCAGATGAGAATATTCCTCCAGTGTTGGTGCTAGCTGGTAATCCAGGAATGTAAAACAATGATAGACCGGATCGTAGAACTGAATGAGCGCATCCATGATTCCCTCAATCACATGGACTCTTAGCAGAGATAGCAAACCTCCGTACTTGGCTCTGAAAGCCTCTTGGTTGGTGATCATCCTCGCCAAACCTCTTAAATCCTCTAGTTTTGGAATCCTGAAGGTGTACTTATGAGTTCTCCTTCTACCGAAATCCATTAGCGTAATCCTTTTCTCTGATATTTACAATCACAGTCTTAGTTTATTTTGAAAAAAACAGAGAGATTAGAAGAGAAATTTTTTTGAATGTTTTAATGTTTTTTAAATGAATGCATGAATGCAGCACACAAAAACATAGAAAAAACATGGGGTCAAGGGGTCGTTGTCATGAAGTCAAGGCTCTACCCATCCCCAAAGGTTTATACTAGGGTGATTTTTGTACTTGTACTGAAAATTATCAGCTCCTCCCAGGATAACAAACAGCAAGCAGATCTCCAGCGAGCTGTATGAAATCTTAGAGTAAATGCTATTCACCGAGAATAGATCATCAGCCTCAAATGAGGGTAGTATCGCATGACAACTATTTCCGATAGTTTCCGCACTACAAAAGGGTTGGCTCCTTAGCTTCTCAGACGTCACAATAGGCCCATTGCCTATGAGAGGGAATGGGTTGCATTGGGAAGCCTCCACTGAGGTTGATGGTCGACCTCGTTGCCATCACTTATCTTAAGTGTATACTCAATCTTTCCACATGCGGCATCACACGCATTCCCATTAGCAGAAAAATAAACACAGATATCAATTAGGAAAAGCAGTATATATATTTGTCCTAATGTCCTAGACCTTTTAAAAGCTAAGAATCTTAAGTTCCTGACAGAAAATGGTTCCCCGGCGGAGACGCCAATCTGTGGTTCCTTCCCCACTTAAAGGGTTTTTTGACCTAAGATCCTAGTGAAGTCAACAAAGAGTCCTATCCCAGAAAGAAAGAAAGACCGGCCCCACGAGGCGCCACTTTTAAAGTTTCCACCTAATAGATGGGAAGAGAACAAAATCTCGCTACAAAGGTGAGACAAATCCTAATGACACCTCCGCAGTGAAGTCGCCATTTTTCTGTAGCGAGCGATTTTGGATGTGGTTGTGAAGAACTACCGCTCTTTGGTATCTACAGCTCGATTCATTTTTTATCCTATTGAAGCTGATGAAGGAAGGGAAATAGATGTCTCAAATTAACCCTGCTTGCAAACTGAGGTTAAACAGTCAAAACTGTTGGTTTACAGATGCTACAAAGATTCGGGGTCTCTATTAGGTTTATTTTGTTAAAAGTAGTGTTCGGTCGATGGGTGGGAGGTTAAGATGTTAGGACGGATGTATGAAAGTATGGGATTTTGTTTTTGTTTAGTATGCTCGCTAAGATTTTTCTTTCAATCTTATGCCTACGTATTCCCGTTTTTTTCGAAACAGGGAAATCAGAGCGATCGTAGTTGCTCCTATTCTATGGGAGGAAGTGGTGTTTTGGTGTCTTGTTCAACGCCCAAGACGTGAAGCGAAAGGTAGTTTGTATCTTGTTCAAATCCCAAGATGTGAAGCTGAAGGTGGTTTGTATCTTGTTCAAAGCCCAAGATGTGAAGCTAAAGGTCTTGTCTTTAGAGAGAATTTGTCATCTCTAAAGGGGTTTGTTTGTCACAACTGTTGGGTGACTGGTTATAAAGGAGGATTACTTTAACCGAGATATGTGAATCCGGTAATGCCATAATCTCCTTTATAGGGGTTTTCCAACCTGAAGGAGAAGACTTTAACTCAGTGTAGAGCAATGCCATCTTTCCTTAGGAATTTCTCATGCTAAAAGAGGGACAGTGGCATGGATGTAGATGATCCAGAGGCTTGCCGCTTACAACGATTAGATGAAGGGGAAGGAGTTGTTGATGTTTGCGTACTGTGAACGAGGCACAGCTTTGATGCTAAAAGGTTGATTGGATCAACCAGTGGTTTTCTTATACAAAGCCTAAGAGGAGGCTATTATGTTTCTCGTACAAAGCCCGAGAGAGAAGACAAAAGGTTTTGACTCAACAGGAGAATCTTTTATACTCAACAAGAGAGTGTTTTTGTATCTCATACGAAGCCCGAGATTGAGCCTAAGGATGGTTGACTCAACAAGAGAGTCTTTTTTTTTTGTATCTCGTATAAAGCCCGAGATGGAGGCTAAAGTGTTGATTCAATAAGAACCTTTTTGTATCTCGTACAAAGCCCGAGATGGAGGCTAAAATTGTTAGCTCCGCTGGGGAGAATCATTGTATAAAGCCCAAGAGAGAGGTTGTGGTGCTGTTTCAGTTGATTGACAGGTCCAGTATGTTGGTTCAAAGAGAAAATCAGTTCTTAGATGAGTAATGTACTCATGGATTTGTTCCAACGATCGGGGTTATTTCCTATTTCTTTAAGGAAATGGGAAATCCAATGGGTATTGAGACTGTCCGAGTTTACGGGGTTCCTTCCTATTCTTGAAGGGTGCTTGAGAATGTCTTTGGGACTCAAGGAAATTAGATTGTCCAAGTCTAGAGTTTCATCTTTTGTACTATGCTTTGAGAAATAGTAGTAGACTCTTGGAAAGACTGTTCTATTATGATAACTAATTTCTATTCCTATACCTCTAGGAGGTCATCGAGACAATTTGTACGAAGCCTAAGAGGAGGCTGGAAAATTTTAAGAAGCCGATAGGTCCTTGTATGAAGCCCAAGAGGAGGCTATCATTCCCGGAGGAAGAATCATTATACAAAGCCTAAGAGGAGGCTATGAATACTTCTAAGAAGTCGACGGGTCCTTGTACAACGCCCAAGAGGAGGCGGGGATGCTTATAGGAAGCCTGTGGGTCCTTGAACAATGCCCAAGAGGAGGCCGATGCTTTTAAGAAGCCGCTGGGTCCCCAAACCCCGAGAAATTCAAGACAGACTATTCACGAGGAATAGATCAAGCCATGAAAGTCCGAGAATTTGAAAGAAACTCAAGAGATGCCATTCATGGAGAAAAGATCATCTCTGGGGAATAGAGTTTCTTGACAAGTGTTTTTAAGAAGCCTGTGGGTCCCCAAACCCCCGAGAAGTTCAAGACAGGCTATTCACAAAGAATAGATCAAGCCAGGAAAGTTCGAGAATTTGGAAGAAACTCAAGAGATGCAATTCACGGAGAAAAGATCATCTCTGGGGAATAGAGTTTCTTAACAACTTCTACGAGTGACAGTCTATGAAAGGGTTCACCGAGAATGCTGCCTTTCATGTCTCCATATTGTTTAACCCCAAGAGGAGGGAAGACTGTGTCTGGTAATCCTATGGGGATCTAGTTTTGACTATTTAAGAATGATCAACGGGCTTAATGCTAAACGTAGTTGCCGGGGAAACTCTAAATATCTATACTATTATTACACAGTTGATATGAGTTTATGAAAGAAGATTTACAGCGAAACAGCCCCATAATAAAGTTATATGTATATGAAAGCGGTAAATAAAAGCATATAAACACTTACTCGGTTGTAGAGCTTCCATGCTGTTTGGTTAGTTGTTCAACAAAAAAAGATTGAAAACAACAGTATATTTCAAAATCAAAGGAGAAATTGCTTTGAAAAAGAAAGATTTGGGGCTTACAGCTCAAGGAGAGGCCCAAGGTTTTATCAGTGATCGCACTGTTTGAATTTGTACAAAGGGACTTATACAAGTGACTGAGGCCCAAAAATCATTTTCTGTACAAAGGGATGGGTCTTACACTCTCTCAAGAGGCCCAAAAAAGTCTTAAAGAAAAGAAACGGGTCTTACTACTCGAGGGTAGGCCCAGATGATTTTTCGTTTAAAATGGCGATCGCGCCAAGATTTTCTTTTAACGCGAAGGGGCTTATACAATATCTGAGGCCCAAAATGGGTTTGGTTAAAAAGGGATTGGGTCTTACACTCTATTAGAGGCCCAAAAGTTTTGAATGGGTCTTATAGCTCGAGGAGAGGCCCAATTGATTTTTAAAAGGCGACGATCACGCTGTTCACTTGTACAGAGGGACTTATACATTAAGTGAGGCCCAAAGAGTTTTATGTACAAGGGGGTTGGGTCTTACACTCTATTAGAGGCCCAAAGTTTTGAAAATGATTTATGAGGGTTGAATTAATCCAAAAACCCTAATTTGTTTTCAAAATGTATTTTAATTGAATAAAAATTCAATTAAAATGATCAAAATTGTTTAACATATGGAAAACAAATTGTGATCTTGGATTAATGCTTCAAAAATTAAGTATTGACCTACAAAATAATTAGAAGTCATTAAAAGTTGCAAAATCAAGATGGAAAAAATATTCAAAATATCAAAAACAATTAAAATATTAATTCTTTTCAAAAATATCAATTATATAAAATAAATAATATTTTTGGGATTTTTTGGGAAAATCAAATATTTTAACATTTTTGTGAATTATTAAAAAAAGAATCAACTCAAAATCATTAAAACTCAGAGAGAAATTAATTTTTGAATCAATTAAATAAAATCACAAAATTCAAATATTTGAACTTGTGAAAAGGGCGCCAAGAACATGGACCAAGAACACGCGCGTTTTCTGCCTTGCCCAGATTTTCATTTTCTATCCAATCTCACTGAATACTTGATCATATCATGCAATCCACATACCAATCAACTCGTTTCAACCTCACGATCATGTCTATGGCAATTAATTTCATTTAAATTAAACATAAAACAAGAAATCACGAAAAATCCTCAAGAACCCTAAATTTTGCATGAAGGCTGGGATTTTTGATACACGATTCAAACAAAGTAATTACTTGAGGGGAAACATTTCATGCATGATTATGAACATTTGGCAAAAGTATTGTGCGAGGAAATATGCATAGATTGAGAGAAGACCAAGTTTAGGCTTACCTCTAGGTTGTGACAGCAAGAGCAAATTGATTTCTGAGTTGGAGGTGTTACAGATGAGTTGTGATGATCTGAACAGCTTCCCTACACCCTATGGAGTGTGTTTGAATGCTTGGACTTGATGGAAATTGGCTGGATCACTTCATGGCATCTCAACTGCAACTTGGTTAAAACCTTGAGCAATTGACTAGTGATTATGAGAAATCAGTGTTCCAGATGTTGTTTAAGTGTTTGATCAGCTCACATATGATGTATATGAGGTGTGTGTGTGATTGGTTTGAGTGGAATTGCTCTCTAATGAAAAACCCGATAGTGACTTGCTAAGAAAGGCATTTTTGAGAGTGAGAAGTGGATTTTGAGAAAGGCAAGTGTTGTAGGCCTTTGGTGTACTTAAACTTATCACAATTGAGCTCTATTTATAGTAGAGCAATTTTGTTTTGAAAGAAATAGTGAATGGCAACTACTGAGTAGGTTTGGCCAATGTTGGCAAATGAAAATCCAAGTCTCCTCTAGCCATTGACTAGAGGTTAGGGCACAGGCTGCTGGTCCCCTTGGTCTTGGATAAGTCTTGACTGAATTCAGTTGAGAATGGCTCAGTCCATGTCACCTTGATGCTTCCATTGAATGCTCTAATCCAAAATTGTAGTCTTGTCCCTATTTTGGGCAATTCTAGGTTTAGCATGCTATTTCTTGTTCCAAGGACTTTGGAGGCTTGGCTCAGTGATTGTCCCCTTTAGATTCAATACTCAGATGTGTCCAAAGTGATGACAAGGCTTGGAATTGGCTGATTTTGGCAAATCGAGCAAAAGTGCAAAATTCTGCCTTGCCTTGGCAGATTTCAGCAAGGCAACTTGCCAATGTCATATCTCATGGCTCAAATTGAATTTGGTGATGTTCTTGGCCATTTTGGAAAGCCCTTACATGATACAACAACTGTTTGATCATATTTGGTTTTGATACTTTTTGGATCCAAGTGAAAAATGCCCCTAAATTTGGAAAAAAGTAAGGCAAAATCTGAATTAGTGAAATTTTCACTAAGTGTTGGAACAAAGTGACTTTTCTTGATTTTGATCACTCCATAACTCAAAATCCATGAGGAATTTGGACATAGGTCAGTATGAAGCTTTTGTAGAGGGAAATGAGATCTACAAATCAAGCCTTGGATGGAAAAAATGGCTTTGTGGTTTAGGAGTTATAATCCTCCAAAGTTGGTACCTTTGTCACATTTTCATAACTTAGAAAATTTTTCTAAGTTTTTATGGTTACCCCTTTTACAAGTTATCCCATTTTCTTTGATTTTTCTTGATGAATGATGATTCAAATCATACATAAACATCATTTTAGGGATAAAAGTCCATTTTTGTGAAAAATCTCAAAAAGTCAAAGTTGACTTTTGTGCACAATTGACTTTTTATCCGATGAATTCCAAACTGTGCAATTCTTCAGGAAATCATGTCCTTGACCTAAATCAAACTTTATGGACATGTTCTATGGGTGTTATAGGGTATATTGAATCATGTCTTAGGGCTTGGGAGCATGTCCTGGTCAAAAGTCAAAGTTACAGTTGACTTTTCCCGCGAAACCCTAACTATGGTCCAGATGAAATTGAAACTTGTTGCTCAAGCTTCTTGGATCAATCCATGGTTCCAAATGGATCAATATGGCATATTGGAGATCCTCAAATCCTCTCTTGAGGTCTTGGTTCATGATTTGTCCCAAAAGTCAACTTAGGGGTGAATTAGGTCAAGAAACCCTAATTCCTTATTTTTGATGTATGCATCCCTTGAGGCCAAATTGACTTGATGATTGGGTCCATGAGATTCCATGGAGTATATTAGGATATGGTTTGAATCATTGGCTCATGCCCAGATGAAAATTTCCATCTGGAGGCCCTGGTCGACCAAAACCCTAATTTGGTGACACTGGCGATCTTGAGGCTTGATCCACCTAGAAATGAGTATCCTTGTGCTTAATCCTTGAAGTGGGAGTCCTTTTTTATCCTTTGTGTATGTTTGAGGGTGTAGACAAGTTGAAGATCATGTCATTCCTTGATTGGTTCTTTGTTTAAAAGCTCTGAGAGGGCTTCAAACCCTAATTTTGATAGTAGTGAATACTCACCCATCTTTGGGGAGACATAATGACACACCCATATTGTGATGATGATTTGCATAGTGATGGGAAATCTTAGTGGTCAAAATTTGGGGTATGACACCAACACACCTTTAACCATCATCTTCATTTTGAATTCGGAGAACAACTTGCAAAATTCAACAAAATCACAACGCAATTCACAACACGACTCAAATCATCAACAACATGAAGATTCAGCGCATCGCAGCTCAACACAACATCACACAAAGAAAGAAGTGGTTACTCACAACAACAATTGAAGAAGTCGCAAAGAAGAAGAAGAAGATTCAGAAACGGAAAAATTGAAGATTCTAACACATACCTGAATAAGGCATCGATCCAAGGTAGTATTTCGTTCGAATTCGGTTGTTATCTGGTTACGAAATGGAAGAAAAGAGGCGAGAACCAAGATTGGTGATGTTTTGTTTTATTAACGGTTTCGCGACGATGGAGAGTAGATTTGATGGAGGGAGTTGAATCGAAGAAATGGAAGACGGCGTTGTGAAGGAGAAGATGACGGTGGCGGTTTGTAAAAAAAGAGGAGAAGGTGAGGGCATGTTGATGTTTCGACGGTGACGGAATCGAAGGTTATGCGGAGAGATGATGAAGATAACGGCGCAAGGCTTGGCAATGAAAGCTCTTTAGGGTTTTTTTAAGAGGAAAATGTGTCCTCAATGTTGTGCACCGAGCGAACTGGGCTTAATGCCCTACTTCATGAATTCACGTTCACACCTCCATGGACTCATTTCCACACCTCCTAATCACTACTGCACTCCCATGGGTTTTATTTAAATTTTGTTTTGATTTGATTAGTTTTTATATTGGTTTTAGTAGTTAATCTGGATTAGTTAGGTAAGTAGATTTAATTGAATTTCGATGATCTTGGGTTAGAACTAGGTTTTCATTAGATTTTAGGTTTTTGGTTTAATTAGATTGTAATATTGACTTTAGATATTAATTTTGACTAATTAGATTTAGATCTTGAATAATTGTTTTTTGCTTAATTGCTCACTAATTGTTTTTGCTTACTAGTTCACTTATGTTTTTTTTTGTTTAATTGCTCGCTAATTGAATTTCGGCTTAATTGTTCTATTAAGTGAGTGGTTGATCAATTGTTTTAGCTAGATTAATCTTAGTTAATCAATTTTTGAATTAGTCTTGAAATTAGATTTCTAGAATTAGTATAACATTAGAACTAGATTTTTAGAATTAGAAATTAATTTTGAACTAATTGATCTTAACTCAGTTTGAATTGATTTTGTTCTAACATTGACTAAACATAGATTTTAATGATAACATCGACTGATCTTCTTAGTGGTTTCATTTGTTAACTTTGTTGATTGTTCTTAAATGTTACCTTTGTGATTTTTCCTAGTTAAAATTCGATATATTGGATTAGTCTTTGATTAATTATTTTCGAATTTTACTAGAGTCCTTGATATTTGTTGCATAGATTTTTGATTAATTTTACTTACATTTTGGTATCAATTTCACTTAATTCTTGTTGATAGTTTCCATTTGAATTTTGGTGGCAAACCTTGGTTATTTTTTTGGATTGCCTAGACTAATTTTTGAGTTGTCTTTGTAGTGATTCACACTTGATTTGCTAAGTTGTTTAAAGGTAGGAAGTGCTGCTACATACATAGTTGTTGTGCACAAGGTGAGCTGTTAAATGTTGCAATTCTGTCCAGATTTTCTTACACCTATTCAGTTCTGAAAACAGGTGCTGTTGAAAGCTGTTTTAGCTTATGGTTGGATTTTATAGCTGTATAGGTACAGGAGCACTGTTGTTGCTGCTGTTTTTGGCTTATTGTCTTGTTTTCTGTTTCTCTTTATGACGGACGAAGAGTTACTCAACTTCCTTATAGTTGAGATTACGACATCGTTTTCATCTTTTGGTTGACGAAGAGTCACTCAACTTCCTCATAGTTGAGATCACGACATCGTCTATTTCTCTTGCCTTTTCTGTTGCATTTCTCTTTCAGTTGAGGACGAGGAGTCACTTAGTTTTGTTCTTAGCTGAGATCACGACATCGTTCATTTTTGTGATTGATTTGTCCTATGTTTACTTGTGTTTGTTCAGATAATCCCGTAGGATTCCTAGCTCCACTTAATTTCTGATTAAGTTGGAGGTAGGAGAGACATTAGGCTCTCAATCCATGCATGACAACATTAGTTAAACTTCCCTCCTGATTCTGACCTTAGGGCCATTTTGATGCATGATAACTTGTAGGATTCAGTTTCCCTTGGACCTTCTGTGTGTCCTCCTTATCTTTTCTCTCGCACCCATGTGATCGAGGCCGTTTCCTGTTTACCCGTAGTGCCGTGAACTACGGATGCTATGATTCTCATTCCAGATGAGATACGTAGGCACGAGATGTGATATCTCGGCGAGCACACTAACAACTGACTTCCCTTTTCTCTCACACTCGTGCGATTGAGGCGTTAACCAACTTGTTAATCGAACTTTTTCTCTTGCCCTAGTGCGATCGAGACTCTTCCAAACAATCGAAACTGACCCGTAGGTTGAACTACGACTGCTCTGACTTCCTCTATCCTATCTGATTGAGGATACGTAGGCACAAGACGGCGATGTCTTGGCGAGCAACCTTCCCTCAATATCCTGTAGTCCCCCGAACTACGTTGACTCTGACTTTGCTATTCCCGAGGGAATATGTAGGCCTAAGACGGCGATGTTCTACCGAGTCACCTTTCTTTTTCCTTTCTAGTTGGCATTAGAGCTTCAGATACCCACACCCTTTGATTAGAATAACAAGCATGGATCCCATCGAGTACGATGGACGAGAAGGGGTGTTAATTTTTTCCTCTCGTGTAACCGACTCCTAAACCTAGGAAATGGTTGCGATGACCATGTATTTCCCTTTGTTGAGGTTTTCTTTGATCGTTTCCTTTCCCTGTGTCGGGATAAATAATGTTCGGTGGTGACTCTTCTGTCTTTTCCGCCAGTTAATTTTTTGCATATGCGACAGCTAGCGACTCTGCTAGGGATTGAACCCAGAATCTCTGGTTCCCTAAGCGAGTCAATCCTAGCGCTTGTGTGCTTTTGGATATTGGGTGTTTATTTGTATGCTTTACATGCTTTATTTGTGGCTTTTATTGCATGTTATCACTTTTATCGCATTTACTTGCTTTACATGTATTATTTCCATATATAGTGGATTGTGCTGGACTGTTATTTTTTTGGCAGGATGGGTGTTCTGAGAGATAAGCCCAATACACATGCTTGAGTACACACGTAGGACTAGAGTGGAAAGTAGTGTGGCCTACGTAGCATCTTGGTACGTTTGGTTTACACGAAACCCACACCTAGATGAGGTTTTCTTTGGAGATATTCAGATTTGCGCGTCTTGTGCATTTCGGGATGTTAACCTAGAAAGCTGTCGACTCTGGCAACCATTCCCGAGGACTCAATTGAGGCACTCCTCCCAAGGGGCGATAATGGCAGGCCAGAAATGGAAAAACCATTACGCTTCTTAATCCGAGGACCCGAAGCTGAGAACTTGCCATAGGATGACCTTTTGAGGGGAATCAGTTGAGGCCTCCTCGATTGATGATGATGCCAAACCAAAAATGGTGAACGTATCATCATTTCTTGACCCGGGATTCTGTGACGCCAAGGACCCTTGGTTTTAGAACCTACATGTGAGAAGGGACGGGTGTTTATAGGTTTGCAGGTAACCTTGACCTTCATCCTACCCGGTATTCTGGTTTTCTTATCAGTGTGGACTTATTAGGCTGGTATTTTGGTATTCTAGTATTCTGGTATTCTGGTATTCTGATTATGCCCGTATTCTGGTATTATGGTATTCTGGTATTCCGGTATTTTCTCTAGAGCAGGCCTTGTGAACTTATTCAGTCATCAACACAGTGCTTATTCAGAATAAATGGAAGCTTTGATCCCATGTCTTATTGCATTCATAACATTGCATTGTATTCTTGCATCATTTTGCATATCTTTCTCCAGGCCTGAAACAGTGAGCTCATCCATCCTTCGTCCTCGACCTGCAGTTGATTTCCCGACCTTCGTATTAGACTTGAATCAGCTTTTGGAAGAATCATGAACTCGAGAGAACAGAACCAGTTTGTGACTAGGGCCGATGTTGAATTGATAAAAAATTAGTTGGACCAACTTATGGAAGCTATGGCCGCCATGACAAGGGGAGAGGCCAATATTCAGAGGACTGAGAATGTCATTCCACCTCTATTGAACAATGTTGCTCAAGCTCAGTCTGTGCGAATCCCTGTTGAGGATCCTGTTATACAAGAACGTCCCATCGTCCGAGATGGACATTCATCTTCTCTTGATGCTGCAGACTATCAGAGTTTTTCATTTTCTGTGCCAGATGTCTAAGGGGTAGTTCCAAAGATGAAACCTAAGGGCCCATGATCTGTTCAGTTTGATGAAAGGTTTTTTGTGTTGGACGAGAAGCCGAAAGTCCTGGAAAGACGTGATACCCTTGATCTGAATGCTTCAAGCATGTGTTTGGTGCCTAGCCTTGTATTGCCTCAAAAGTTTAAGACACCGAAGTTTGAGCAGTACAAAGGGGATAGTTGTCCAAAACAACATTTGGTGATATTTTGCAGAAGAATGACTCCATATGCCCACAATGACAAGCTCATGATTCACTGTTTCCAGGACAGTCTAAGTGGGGCATCACTGAGTTGGTACATACAGTTAGAGAGTGGTTGCATCCAATCATGGTCAGATTTAACCAACGCCTTTGTGAAGCAATACAAATACAATCTTTACATGGCTCCTAGCCATCTGCACTTGCAAGGTTTATCTCAAGCGGATAATGAATCATTCCGAGAGTATGCTCAGATATGGAGAGAGTTAGCTACTCGTTTTCAACTACCACTTCTAGACAGAGAATTGGTTGACCTGTTCATGGACACTTTGCAAGGCCCGTATTATGATAGGATGATTGGCAATAGGGCATCGAAATTCTCTGACTTGGTAATAGTTGGAGAACGCATTGAGAGCCTGCTCAAATGTGGAAAGATCCAAGATGCCTCAAACTTCCCAGCTAGTGAAAGTGCATCAGTTGTCAGTTCTCAAGAAAGATAGGACGAAGAAAATAGTTCCTCCCAGGAACATCCTCTACCTTATTCTTAGTGTTCAAGCATTTCAACTGTTCAGAGTCAGCAATCTTCTAGGTCTTCGTATCAGGGACAATATTCTCCTCCAAATCAGAAACCTCCTCAGAATCAACGGTCATACCACCGTCAGTCACGTCAGAATGCCCGACAAAGGACAAGGAATCCAGAGAGGCATTTCAATCAGTTGCCAATGTCGTACAGTCAGTTATTTCTGGATTTGATCAAAGGTGGATTAATAGTGCCGAAGGAATTGAGCCCTATACCTTTTCCATGTCCACTAAGTTTTGATGTCAATGCTCATTGTGACTACCATGCTGGGGCACAGGGGCATTCAACTGAAGACTGTAAGGTGCTCAAGAGCAAGGTTCAGACACTTCTTGACTCCATTACGTTCTTGTTCACGCCTCAGGGTATTCGAATTAACAATCTCATTCATCCAGTCAGGTGGGTTCATCAGTCCATGTTATGGAAGAAGTCACTGAGAGCAGTTGTGCAGATGGTTATTAGACTGACTTCGACGATAAATTCTGAAGATGGCTAGCTCAGTAGCAAATCAAGCTTGGGAAGCCCAGTTCCCCGAAGTTGGCAATCTTTTAGATCATGTCATTTCTTTGCATTTGTAGTTTCTTTTCTGTAAAAGAGCAAACTAATTTATAAAACTTGTTTGTTTTCGATTGAGAATGATAATGAAATGAATATGCATGCTTTGATTAAATCCATTTGTGTTCACTCATACTTTTTTATCGATATCATATGCTTGTTTAAGCAGGATCCAAGGGAGGATGATGAAATTGAAAGACACAGAACTTCCGATTGTATGCTTTTGAAATAAAACCATGCTGATGATGTATAGGCTTTGTTTCAACTCCCCAAACACCGAAGAAATAAGGAAGATAATCCCTTGTCAACCCCGTTGAGCCTAGTAGTAGGATTTTTTTTCTTCTGAAAACAAAAAACCCTCAATCTTAACCCGGGGCAGGGTAGGTGTCAGTTAATTTGACCATGCGTTCAAATTTCAAAAGGAGTGTCCCATTTGAGGATCAAATACATCTATGGATATCCCTCACCAACCAAGGAGTGAGGCAGTTACAACCCTTACAAATCAAGACAAACCAGTGTCACACGATTTGTTCAAAAGAAAAAGAATCAAAAGAAAAAAGAAGGAAATCCCGCTAAGTCGAAACTTGAAAACAAGTGACTTAGGTAAAAGTTTGGGCATCCCACTGGACTTCAAAATTGAAAAAATTATAAAAAAAAAGAATCAGTCCAGGAAAAATCAGGGAAATAAAAATCAAAAGAGCGAAAAGCGAAAAGGATTACAAAAAGAAAAATCCTTGATAAAGAACAAAGTCATGTGACTATAGACACCAAAGACAAAAGGGGTGACTGTCACTCCGAAAACCGTGTGGGTTCCTTACATCCTCCTATTATTCAATAACTGATTTGAAAGATGAGCGCTTGTATCAAATTAGCTGAACATAGGACTGGATAACACTAAGGAGAATGGGTGGGTTAACACAAAACTTTGAGCCACATATCCTTTCTTTATTAAACCGCAAACCATGTCACGTTACAACCTTTAAAAGACCTAATTAAAGCAAGGTTGTTTCGAAAGCATACTTCGATAAATATCGCGTCTAAGATGACTCCCAAAAGGTTGTTCTTACCATTCATGTTGGTATCAATGTGACATTCTGAGTAGTGATTCATTCACTATCTATCACAACATTATTCCAGCAAACAAATTTGGATTTCAAAACTGTCATATGCATTGCATTAAAATTATCTTTTCAAAATGAATTGTTTCGCTTACGAGTAAGTACTTGACATCAGGGAAGTTTATGCAATGGAAAGATTGATCAAGATAAGGTGCAAAGTGCCCGAGCACTCCGTTGAGCAGGGGAAAGTCATCAAATAGCCACATCAAATGGGCGATCTATTTCAAGATTCAGCTAATCTGGGGTAATTAGGTCGAGATTCAACAAATCTCTCGAAGGTCAGTTAGTCATAAGCACTCCTTCACAAATCAGCCAGTCAGGGGTAAAATCATTTCAAGACTCTGTTGAGCAAAAGATTCAGTCGAATTGGGGCAGGTCATCCTAAGAGTACAGAAGTTATCCTTTTCAGAATTCGAAGCACCTCTCCGAGGGCCATAATGATGAGGCAGTCTATTCCAAACCATCAGGGTACAGAGGTCCCGAGTTTCCTTTCGAGGCAGATTCCTACAGAGATCCCACGGGCTAGGGTAAGATAGGTAGCAATGGAACGTCTCCATTCTTTCAGAGTTATTCAGGTAAGTCCTGAAAGCTCAGAGTGTTTGACTAAATTTTGGTAAAACATAAATGTTGTAAAAGATTGTTAATTCTTGGAGTTGGCTAGAATTTTGGTAAAACAATGTTGATGTCATGGTTGATGTTTCAACATGAGTTTTTAACAGCCTTGTTATGTTTAGTTAACATTCTGGTTATGTTAAGTGTTTAAGGGTTGCAGTTTTGTGCTGATGTCAAACCCGATGTCATAACATCAGTTGACAGAACATCAGAAAACCATCTGTTGTGGTTTTTGTATTGCAGAATGTTAAGGTGTTGAAGAGTTAAAGTGCTGAAGAGTGATGTCACATGCGATGTCTTGACATCACTATACCAGAAACTTAAAACATCAGGTTGTGATGTTTTTAGGGCTGCACGCATTAGTTTGATTTGAGGAGATCTGTTAGTTAGATTGGATGCAAATTTATTGGAGAAAATTTATTCTGATACAATTAATTCTGCATATCTTGTGGAGAATAGTTTGTTACTATTTTTGTGCAAATAGACATGGAGAATTGTTCCTATTTGTGTGGAGAAGATTGTTCCTATTTGTGTGGAGAAGATCTTGCAGCTGAAGAGTTAAAGAGGAGATTTAAAAGATACATAATATCCTGGAAATATTATGTGGAGCTGAATTTAATGCATAAAGATATGGAGAATATTTAGAGTTAATTATTGAAGATTTAAATTGAAGATTTGATTGAAGATCCAATTAATAGCAGAATCTGTTGGAGATTTGGAACAGAAGATTTGATATGTTTGAAGGCCCAAATTCAGCTGGGATGATATTATAAATAGAGTGCTTGTAACCTAGAATGAGCACGGGTCCAAGATGTAGATCATTAGGGCTTTGTCTAGTGAACCACTCGAGGTGTGAGATGGTCACTAAGGTTATCTCGAAGCCTGTAGGTAAGAGATGTATTGTTCTTGGAGGAAGCTGTTAAGCAACTCTAAGTATTGGTCTTAGTCATGAGGGTCATGTCTAGGTATTGTCATGGAAGTGTGTCTTCCAAAGTCTATGTAATAGAAAAGTTTAAGGAGTCAAACTGTTAATGCAGTGACGGTGTAGTTGACTGCTAGACATCATCGAGATGATTGGAAGTGAGATGGAGTCTCTTACCTAGGGAGGACTTAGGTAGAAGGGTCGTTGGGTAGTGATTGAATTAGGTAGATTGTCAACTGGTGTGTTGAGTCTGTAATTTGATACTACTAATAGTGGACTTCCTTCCTGGCTTGGTATGCCCCCAAATGTAGGTTGGTTGAACCGAACTGGGTGAACAATTGGTTGTGTTCATTTACTGTTTCTATTATTGCCTTGTTCAGCAGATTGCGATGTTGTGACATTGCACAAGACATCACACATCTGTACCAGAATTTAAATTGGTATCAGAGCAGGCATCCTGTCTGTTTCTGGATGAGATCTAGGGAAGATACTTTCTGGTTCGTGAGCAAGGAAGATAGTTGCTGAGTTGTGGACTAGGCCAGTTTATACGGTTGGGTGTAGGATCCCTTGAAGTAAAGGATAGACTATTTATCAGAGCTGCCATTGTGAGAGTGTTGACCCTTGGTGACAAGCAAAGATTTTTGAGAAGCACCTGAAGGTTGTTGAGGAGTCGTTGTATGTTCCGCTGCAGGTAACCCTGGTTGGTTCTCGTATCTCTGGTGGTGAGATTCTAGGAAGGTATTCTCTTAGAAAGACATTAAGGGTTGGTCTCCTCAGCAGGTTGGTCTCTAACGTGGTAGTTGGTGCTAGGCAACTTCAACTGGTTGGTTTGAGAGATCGAAGATTCTTGAGGATTATCTCATACCTTTGTTTTGGGACAGAAGGTGAATGGATTGTTTTTAAGTCTTGATGAAGAAAGAAGAGGGTGGAGCCCAAGGCAAAAGAGTATCACTGTCAAATCTTTCATGCGGGAGTGAAGATCTTGATAAGGTATCTCTTAAGCTGAGTTGTGGTGACCTATTCAGGAGGGTCTTTCTAGTCATGTTATCAGTTTCATCAAGAAAGAAGCTAAGCTTGATATGTCAATCCTAATGTCTCGACATCGCGCTACACATCAGCAGTTTAAAGGTAAATGATGAGTCAAAGACCTGTTAGACTGTAGCTGTTTTGAAGGATCACTGAAGCAGTGAAGTTGAACAATTTGTGAGATGCTGTTCATATAAAAGGTAGTAAGCTTGAGCTAAACAGTCTGAGGACAATATTATAGGGAAAGTGCATCCTAGAGTTTGTGTTCAATAGCAGTGTAAATCAGCCTGGGGTCAATTGGTGTCTGCATTAGTCGTATGGAGTGAACTCTTCCAGCTTTGAGGCTTAAAGGATTGGAAGTAGCAGAGTGTCTATGGTATGGCTTTAGATGCAGAAGGATGGTAGTTATCACTCTTAAGTTGACAAAGGTCTGAACCTTGTGCTTATAAGAAGAAGATTTTGGAAGAGTGTGGTATGCAAGTTACTGCAGTTTTGTTGGTCTAATCTTGGAAGTTGATCAGATGTTGATATGTTCTCATGTGTCCCCTACATGAGATATGTGTGGATTAATATGGTCGGAGTCTCCAAATCCATTGTAGAAGTGTTTAATGTGATGAAGACTGATGTCAGAACTGATGTTGACACATCATTTCAGCCAAAGAAAAATAGTGATCAGTGATGTGGATTAGCAGAAGAGGGATCAGCTAGGGCCTCAAGTTTCAGACCAGATCAAATGTTGAGTTTTTGTCTGTCTTCAACTAATGACAATATACATTGACGGGAGACTATGTATATGTCTGAGGTACAAGTGCAGGACTGCAGAAGTACTGAGAATTTATTTTTCTCTATGTGGTTGGTTATTTCTCTTTGTGGTGTGAGAATGTATCATCTGGTGGGGTTGATTGGTGACTGTGTGCTTGGAGCATCATCCAAATTATCTGGGATAAGTTTGAATTAGAAGAGGCAGAGTGTTGAGGAATGTTGACAAGCTGATGTGTTTAAGGCTAAAAGATATGAAGACATCATAGTCTTGTGGGTTTCAGCTTGGATCAGTTTATTTCTGATCTAAGTGGTTTGGAGCAGGGTGGTTGCTCTGGTTGTGAAGGTCTAGGATAAGTGGCAGTTATCTCTGGCTTTCTACTGACGGCTCTACTAAGGGAAGTGGCATTCTTTGGTATAGCTATGGGGTAGTCTTGGACTACTTATTTTCTGAAGATTCAGATGTGGTAGGTTTGAAGTCTTTGGAGTTCTAAGCAGGATGGAGGTTGTCTACTCAAACTTGTTTATTAAATCAAGCCTATGAGAGCATGGAAATCTGTTTCTGCAAAGGGAGGAGGTTCTTCTGAGTGGCAGAAGGTTGAGCTGAATTCAACAGTTAGATGTTCTGACATCTTGCTCAACATCAGGAGTCTCAGCTGGTGATGTGGCACATCAGCTAATGATAGGATGATCTACAGGAATGATAGGGGGCTTTAAAAAGATCGTTCTCATGGCAGTTTGCAGGAGCTGCAGGAAGGAGAAGATGGTGCATGACCATGGCTTAGGGAGTCTAAGTGGGTTTGCTTTTGAGCAAGTGGATCATGTGACTTGAAGATCAAGTTTCCTTGGTAGATACCTTTGTGAGAGTTCTGACAAACGTGAAAAAGGTCAAATTGTGGCATTTGACTAGTTTCATATGAGGATTCGTGAATGAGGTGACCAAACTGTGGCATGTGGTTGATCTCAGAGGTGGAGTCGAGGAATCAAAATAATCAGAGAGTGGCAGCTGGTTATTATTGAGGTTTGTCTTGGAACAAGTTACTCGTGGGCAGAAGGGTGATGGGTTGAAGACTCAAGGAGATTATTCTTCTTGAAGGTGGATGAGAGGTTACTCTCTAGTTCTTTGGATTACTTTGCTAGAGTAAGTCCAGTTGGTGGAGCATATCAAGAATCATGGTGATGATGTTTTGGTGTGTGGCAGGCGTTCTAACTTATGTTGGGACATTATTTTGGATATCCTTGGTGAAGGGTGATTATGCTCTGGGTCACGAGCTTGGTGCCTACATTATGCCTAAGGAGCGTCTACATAGTCATACGGGAGAATGATGAAGTAGAAGGTCTGCCTTAGATGGAGTATGTAGAGAAAACTGTAGTAGATCAAGTATTGATTGATTGGAAGCCTGATGAGAATGGTCATATTGAGGAGATGATTGCTCCAGCATTATTTCAAAAGAGGTGTTTCTAACGTTGTGGATTAGAATGTGGAGATTCTAATCTTGGTTTGTTGTAGTATGTTCTGGCAAAGCATGTCTACTATTTTTGAAGACCTCACTAGTGGATGTAATGGCAGAGGAACTGTGTCAGATGAGGTGATTGGATCAGAAAATTTTGAAGAGATTGGATCTCAGTAAAGCTTTTAAGTAATCTGAGATTTCGTGGAGTTTGTGAGCAGTGTCATACCAGTCAGGATAATTGAATGTGTTCTCCAAGAGTGAAAGTACAATATGTGAAAGTGCTCAGCAAGTGTGCTCAAATGTTCATCTCCATCTAGAGCTTTAGTTAACCATGACAGGGGGAGTAATTGTCTATGGATTCTACAGCAAAGGTGCATATATTGTGAAGCTTGCATGCTGATCAAGCTTGTGGAGATTGGTTGCCTCTTGTGAGGAGATAATGTCAGATAACATGTTATGACATCAGACTGTTGGATAACGTGTTGGTGTGGACATGAATGGTTTTAGCCATGTGGAGCCAATTGTTTGCGCACATGCTTCTGTGGAGGAGTCTGAAGGACGATTTTATTTGTGCAGATGTTGGAATTACTTTGTGAGGGTCTTTGTTGATGGGAGATGTCACACTTGTCTAGGTGTGTGGTTTTAATTCAAAGTAAGAAGACTTGACTTAAAGTGTAGTGGAAGGCAGTGTATTTGTGGATGTATGAAGACTATGATCAAGAAATTCATTCCTGAGAGAAGTTGATCAGCTTGGCAAGATGTGAGTTTTGGAGCATGAGAAGATAACCACTTAAGAGGGAATTATGTGATTAAGCACTAAGTGAATGCGTTCAGCAGGTGAGTTGAACAGAGAGTGCGCTCTTGAAGACATGAAGATGAGTCTTATGTTTTCCATTCATTTAAGGTGTTCTTCTTGCAAAGGTGCACTGGTTATCTTAGATAGGGGGAGTTGATCTTTTCTCTGCTGATCATTGAAAGTAGTAGCTGCTGAGTCTGAGTTTTGTTCTGAGTATATTGGTTGGATGATTCAGAGTTTGCCTTTGGAATTTTTTTTGTGCTTGCTGCTATGTTCAGAGTTTGTCCAATTATGGCTAAAAAGGGGGAGAGTTAGCCTAGTGGTTGCCAAGGTGTGGTTGTGAAGCCTTTTCTGATATGGTGCAGCAGTTGAGGGGGAGTTTGCCCTATGCTGATGTGAAAGTGTTCGTTTCTGCTGCAAGTTGGTCCAAGTTGGTCTGATGTAGGCTGAAATTGTTTTAGCCAAAATTAGCCAAAGGGGGAGATTGTTAATTCTTGGAGTTGGCTAGAATTTTGGTAAAACAATGTTGATGTCATGGTTGATGTTTCAACATGAGTTTTTAACAGCCTTGTTATGTTTAGTTAACATTCTGGTTATGTTAAGTGTTTAAGGGTTGCAGTTTTGTGCTGATGTCAAACCCGATGTCATAACATCAGTTGACAGAACATCAGAAAACCATCTGTTGTGGTTTTTGTATTGCAGAATGTTAAGGTGTTGAAGAGTTAAAGTGCTGAAGAGTGATGTCACATGCGATGTCTTGACATCACTATACCAGAAACTTAAAACATCAGGTTGTGATGTTTTTAGGGCTGCACGCATTAGTTTGATTTGAGGAGATCTGTTAGTGAGATTGGATGCGAATTTATTGGAGAAGATTTATTCTGATACAATTAATTCTGCATATCTTGTGGAGAATAGTTTGTTACTATTTTTGTGCAAATAGACATGGAGAATTGTTCCTATTTGTGTGGAGAAGATTGTTCCTATTTGTGTGGAGAAGATCTTGCAGCTGAAGAGTTAAAGAGAAGATTTAAAAGATACATAATATCCTGGAAATATTATATGGAGCTGAATTTAATGCATAAAGATATGGAGAATATTTAGAGTTAATTATTGAAGATTTAAATTGAAGATTTGATTGAAGATCCAATTAATAGCAGAATCTGTTGGAGATTTGGAACAGAAGATTTGATATGTTTGAAGGCCCAAATTCAGCTGGGATGATATTATAAATAGAGTGCTTGTAACCTAGAATGAGCACGGGTCCAAGATGTAGATCATTAGGGCTTTGTCTAGTGAACCACTCGGGGTGTGAGATGGTCACTAAGGTTATCTCGAAGCCTGTAGGTAAGAGATGTATTGTTCTTGGAGGAAGCTGTTAAGCAACTCTAAGTATTGGTCTTAGTCATGAGGGTCATGTCTAGGTATTGTCATGGAAGTGTGTCTTCCAAAGTCTATGTAATAGAAAAGTTTAAGGAGTCAAGCTGTTGATGCAGTGACGGTGTAGTTGACTGCTAGACATCATCGAGATGATTGGAAGTGAGATGGAGTCTCTTACCTAGGGAGGACTTAGGTAGAAGGGTCATTGGGTAGTGATTGAATTAGGTAGATTGTCAACTGGTGTGTTGAGTCTGTAATTTGATACTACTAATAGTGGACTTCCTTCCTGGCTTGGTATGCCCCCAGATGTAGGTTGGTTGAACCGAACTGGGTGAACAATTGATTGTGTTCATTTACTGTTTCTATTATTGCCTTGTTCAGCAGATTGCGATGTTGTGACATTGCACAAGACATCACACATCTGTACTAGAATTTCAAAGATGTTTCAACATGGAGGTTTTCAGCCCCAGAATAAAGATGTCAAGTAAAATGTCACAACATGAAGATTCGACATCATAACTGTTACAGCAGGTTTTGGTTTTAAATCCATTCTAAGATTCAAGGCAATTGGCAGTGGATCAAGGATCAAATTTATGAAGCCCAACTTAGCAGAAACTATAAAAGAAGACCAAGACCTAGACAGAAAAGAGAGAGCAGACGACATAGACTTAGGAATCCTATTTTGTAAAGTAGGTTTTAGGTTTGAGAGTCGTAGGTTTCTCTTGTAAGTCTCCCTTTGTATCAATTGATACACTGTGGTAGATATAGGTGTCGCACAGATCCATAAGCCTTGAGGTATTGGATTGTGTATTATTCTTGGATGAAGCTTTTAAGCAAATCCGAGTTAGCTTGTTTGTCAAGTATGCTTGACAGATTTCTGTATTGATAGGGATGACGTAGAAATCACAGTTGGTGATTAAGGGAAGTGAGTGGGGTATCTCATATCAGGGTTCTAAACATTAGAGTTTAACCTTGGTAAAGATGTTCATTGGGTAGATGTTAGGTATGAAGTTGTAAACGGGGGAGTTTAACTTTGTAACAGTCTACAGATAGTGGAGTCTTCTTCCTGGATTGGTATCCCCCAGATGTAGGTGAGTTTGCACCTAACTGGGTTAACAATTATTGTGTTCTTTATCATTCTGTAGATTTAAGTTTTCTGTTAGGGTTCTTGACTGACATGTTGGATCAGATGTCGTGACATCCTAAGTGGGCAGTTCTGATATTCAATGTATCAGTCTGGTGTTGTGCCTCTGAGTTTAAATGATTATGTAGCATAATGTCTTGACATGTGTTAGGACATCTGCTGTCTGCATAGGCCAGAATTTCAAGTCTTGTCAATCTTCAGGTTCAAGATGAATGTCGGGAAGTCATGCTAACCATTCCCAAACCTTTCAGCCAGAAACCTTGTAGCCAGACAAGACACTTTCCAATGCCAGTTGTACCTGACCTACCCTGAGACCATCGGTCGAGCCATCATCATTGCATAATAATTGTCATTGCATATCATTCGCATAGCATATCATATCATGAAGCCTTGTACCATCGAACAGAAAACCAAAGCCCAACCTTGCTTGGCATCCTTCCAAAGCCCACTTTGCTGGCATCTTCCAAAATGCTGAAGCCCAATCTCTATTGGCAAACATCAAAAGTCCAATCCCTATTGGCACCTCATTCTAAAATCCAATCCCCATTGGTACCCAGAAAAATTTCACCTTCGAAAAATCAATCACCAGCAGGTTTCACCTATGCTTGCCAGCAAAGTTCAATCATACTTGGCACATCCTTCTTTCCCCCGTAGCCCGAGCATACATCGGCATTCTTCATATAGTAATCATTGTATCCTCAAATCGCGTAACATTTCCATTTCGTATGGAGCATTACGCCAAGGAAAGAAAATTCAAACATATGCATGTGAAGCATAAGCCAGATTTGGTGCCTTGCGCAGGAACCCGAATCAACTTTCAGTCAAGACAGTGCCATATCCCCAGAGGGAATGCCGATCTATTCCCCAAAAGACATTTCAGCCAACTCCTCTGCTTACCATTCTTTTTAGTCGTAGATCATACGTCGATCTTACCCTCGATCAGGCTCTGTCCATCGACCCTTTGATAACGACATTCCAAAAACATGTTTTCTTTCCGTCAAACCCCTTTGACGATGTGTTTCTTCGGATAGTATTTCTTTCCATCAAATCCCTTTGACGATGTGTTTTCTTTGGTCAGGTTTTCTTCCTGTCAACCCTTTGACGAGGTGTTCCTTCGGTCAAGTTCCCTTCCCGTCAAATCCCTTTGACAATGTGTTTCCTTCGGGTACATTTTATTTCCGTCAAATCCCTTTGACGATGTGTTTCCTTCGGTCAGGTCTTCTTTCCGTCAAACCCCTTTGAAGATGTGTTTCTTCAGCCAGGTTTTCTTTCTGTCAAATCCCTTTGACGCTATGTTTCTTTGGATAGTATCTCTTTCCGTCAAATCCATTTGACGAGGTGATTCTTTGGGTATTGCTTTCTTTCCGTCAATTCGTTGACGATGTGTTCCTTCGGCCAGGATTTCTTTCCATCAACTCTTTGACAATGTGTTCCTTCGGTGATGTTCGGTTCTTTCCCGTCAACCCTTTGACGAGGTCAGTGTTCTTGCCATCAACCCTTTGGTGACGACATTCCAGATGTTATCTCCTCGTCGACCCTTTGGCGATGTGTTTCCTCAAACACTTTTCTTCCCGTCAACCCTTTGACGATGTCAGTTTCTTTCCATCAACCCTTTGATGAGATGTGTCTTCGATAATGACGATTTTCCTTCCATCAACTCTTTGATGGGTGGAACCGGTGTTTTTCATAATCCCCAGCTTCGGGTAACATCCCTCGGTCTTTGATCACCTTTATCCCCCAGTGAAGTTGTCAATGAATTCGTTCATCTTGCTTGTAATACCCCGCAGAGTTGTTTGTTTAAACTTCTCTTTGCCCCAGCGGAGTCCTCTTCCCTTCAGGTCGTAAATCTGTGAAGTCTACTTCCTATTTATCCTTCTATCCCAACTTTTGGTTGGTATCTTTTGTCATGAGTACGCCTTTGGTCGGCGTTCTAGTTTATCCTAACTTTTGGTTAGTATCTTCTATCCCAACTTTTGGTTGGTATCTTTTGTCGTGAGTACGCCTTTGGTTAGTATTCTCCATTGTGAGTTTTCCCTCGGTCGATGTTCCGTATATCCTCTATCCTAACTCTTGGTGAGTATCCTTTATCCTAGCTATTGGTTAGTATTCTTCATTGTGAGTTCGCCTTCGGTCGGCGCCTTGGTCATCCTAACTCTTGGTTAGTATCTTTCATCCCGACTCTTGGTTGGCATCTTTCGCTATGATTTCGCTCTCGGTCGGCGTTCCAGTTGTCCTAATTCTTGATTAATTTTCCTTCATCCTAACTTCTAGTTAGTATACGTCACTCCACCCTAACTCTTGGTTAGTATCTTCTTTCCTAACTCTTGGTCAGTATCTTTTATCTTAATCACCTGGTTAGTTTCCTCTTTCCCAACTCTTGGTTGGTAATATCTTAGTTAGTTACCTTCATTCTGACTTTTGGTTGGTGTCTTCTCTCTTTCCCAATTATTGGTTGACAATCTTCGGTTTTATCTCAACTTTTGGTTGATACCCTTTGCGAGCTCGCCTTCGGTCGAAAGCCTCATTATATTAATTGTGGATTAATGTCCCGTATCCCAACTCTTGGTTGGTACTTTGTCTTTTATCCCAAATTGTGGTAGATATTCTATCCTTTATTCCAACTCTTGGTTGGTATTCCTTGTCGCGAGTTCACTCTTAATCAGTGTTCTTTTCATCCTAACTCTTGGTTGGCATCTTTGGTTGACGCATCTGTCATCTTTCGCTATCTCAACTTTTGGTTGGTATTCGCTATCTTTGAGCTCCCTTCGGGTGCCAATCATTTTATCACGTATTTCCCCGCAGGTCGCAAAATTCCGGGTTCTTTTTTTGTATTCAATCACCTTACACCTTGAATGTCTGAAAGCCACTGCTCTTCATCCCTTCAGGTTCAAGTCGATTGAATAGGGGCAGCTGTAGCACCCCAAAATTTTCCCTACCTTTTTAACCTTAACTGGCTTTTGTTTCGCGTTCATCTGCATCACATTAGGTCATAACTCATAATCATGCATTGCATTGGTCTTCTAAGGCATGGGATCAATGTATTATGTGCAAACTTGGGTTTCTCTATTGTTGTGAGACTCTCATCTTCATTCAAGGGTGAATTCATACTATCACAAGTATCTTCCTATTCAGAGGTTCACCATGATTTAAGGTTTTTCTATTCAGAGGATTTATCAGAAACATCGGGACAGGATTTCGTTGGTGTGAATCAGGGTAGACTTCTTCTTAGTTCAAGTCATCTTCTTCAAGATTTATCAGTGTATTTCAAGGAGGATCAGGATTCTTATTCATGGGTGAGTTTCGGGGACAGTCATTAATTGAAGATCGTGAGATTAGGGTTTCATGTCAAGGATATCAATGGTCATCAGGACAAAATATTTGTGAATTGATTTGAAAGGTGTAGGGTCATGATCAATTGAGCTTACTGATTGAACTTTTGAGATTCATTGAGGATACGAGTTTGGTGTGGATTGGGAATCTGATTGGAATTAGACGTGTCAACTTTCATTTATTTCTAAATGCCACTCTTCCCACCTTTCTCTCTCCGTTTCTCTCATATTTCTCTTCTTCCAATCTTTTTCTTCTCATTTTATTTGTCAATATTCTTTCTTTCTTCACTTCTAGGGTTATGTTTCCTAAGCTAATCATTCTAAAACACATAATAAAAAAGAAATGAAAACCTAAGCGTAACTTCTTTGTCTTCTTGCAATCTTCAATCAGCATGAGACAAATTATGTCACGCCAGATACCGGTGCTTGATACTTTGGAACAATATAAGAGAAATTTTCTAACTTAACTCATCTCACTCTCACACAAATTCTATCAAGTGTTTTTCTCTCCGAGTCTGAACCTTTTTGCATTTCCTCCAAGAGTTCATTTTATAGTCAACTTCATCTAGGGTTTGATGGAGCATTGGATCATGGGATTTTGAATATCCATTACTTTTGACCCATAAGAATCGACAAGTTTCACTCCAATTCTCCCTTTTTGTACAATTGTTGAGAAAGGTACAAACAACATGTGAGGGACAAAACATCATGTGGCGGGCTTGTGGTACAGGGATGCAATGGTCGTGCCTTACAGTAGTCATGCGTTTCAGAGACACAATTCACACACTACAGTGGATGTACTATTTTACAGTCTTTTGTCTTCTAGTGCTTTAATCTTATCTTCTTCACTCTTTAGCTTAAATGCACTCCAAAATTTTGGTTGATGCCACGTATGCCCTAGAATCATGAACATCCACTCTTTGTAACCTCTATTGCATTTTACACTTAACTGAAAATTGGAGTTGAAGTGGTGCTCCAGTTCTATCGTGCTAGAACTTATCACAAATAAATTCTACACATGTAACGAGCACATAAAAAATTACAAATGAGAGAACCTATTGTTCTCTTTAGAAACATACTTAAAATTTCTAAATAAACTTAAATTACTATAACAAATTACTTAGTAAAAAGATAAAATCAAGTATTAAGAGCTAGAATACCTATCACATAGTGAGTTATCAAGTGGATATGATTCTTAATGGATATTATAGCTCGAGACCACATAGTATATTTTTGACCTTGGCCCATTCATTTATAACCATATGGAACCTGGAGAGAGAGAGCTTAAATGATGTTAGGAAAAATTTAATACATGCCAATTACGAGGGAGGCCTCGCCATGTATCGAGCCATCCTCGAAGACGTGTCATCCACCACGCTCTATGATGGAGTGGGCCCGTGTAAGACCGAGATAATAGCCTTAAAACTATGTGTGTTCCACTAATAGCATGTTTGGATTAGCTTTTGGAAGACGCAGAATCAATTCTAGAGGTGTAGAATTGATTCTGGGTGATTTTGAGGTGTTTGTTTTATCAAAAGTATAATTGATTCTACCTCCAGAATTGATTCTACTTGAAGCTAGAATTTGTAGCTTCTACCTCCAGAATTGATTCTGGGTGATTTTTACACTGAAATTTATTATTTAACTTATTTTTCATTAAATGTATCCAAACATAAATCAATTCTGCTAAACTCAATTCTATTAAAATCAATTCTACCAAACTCAATTCTGCTAGAATCAATTCTGTTCACCGCCAATCCAAACACACCCTAAGTCATATAGGGATAGATATATACTTACCTCAGGGGGTAGGTTAAGCATCACTTTTTACATATTACCAACCTAAAGTCATCTTGCTTAATCATCATTTATCTAATAACTATTATTTTTATTAAATAAAGTCATAAATTATGGTACTTAAAAATTGTTCAAAATCGTTGATTGGTATCACTGGTATTATTCATATTCGATATTGTGATGATGATAAAATATTACCAGTTCAACACTGGACCGTTTTTCCCTTATTAACTACTTTGTATTTACATGCCTTATGCTTGGGAGTTATGGAACGTCATGAAAATTATATCTCGGGCCCATATAGTATCGATGACCTTGGCCCGTTCATTTATAAGAATGTGGGACACACTGATAGAGATTAAATGATATTTGGTTATATAGAATACATGTTAGTTGCAATGGCTACATAACCACATATTGAGACAGCCTCGAAGATGAGTTATCCACCATGTTCCTTGATGGAATGGGATCGTGTGAGTCAAGGATGCGATAATAGCCTCAAGACTATGCATGTTCCACTAAGTCATAGATGGTTGTATATACCTACCTAAAGGGCTAGGTTAAGGCACCACTTTTTAAAGATTACCATTATAAAGAGCTTTTGCTTAGTATATCACATGCATGGTTATTACTATTGTACTCAATGTTTTAAAAACCGGACCGAACCGGCGAGTTTAACCGGTTAGACCGGAACCCGGAGATGAATCCGGTTGGGTCAACTTTTCAAAACCGCTAGTGGATCAAAACCGTGGTTAAATCGGAAAAACCGGATTGAACCATCAAAAACCATTTGAACCAAAGAACCGAAGCCGGTTTTGTAAAACCGTCTGGTTCAAAAAAATTCATCAAATTGACAATTTTTTTAATTTTTTTTAAAATTTTAGTATGTTAATATCAAAACTTAACATACATTCCCCAATCACAAAAACGAATTTCGTGTGTTTTTTACAACCATACAAATTTTTAAGTTTTGTCACTCCATTATATCACACTCCATCATTATTATGCTGTCTCTTTCAAATATAGTCACGATGTCCAACTCTATTGATTTTCGTTCAAGTCAATATTGTTTGTTGTTGTCTATTAAGACTTGTTTGTCGTAGTTCAACTCAAATTCGATTTTTTGTTGTTTAATGAAGTATATTGTATTATTTATATTTTGATATTCTATCTTATTTAATTTAGGTATTCTTAATTATTTGAACTTTATTTTAGTTGTTATATTCTATTATTTAAATCTTGATTTGAATTAATTTAATTTATTTTGTTGTAATTCTTTAGTTTGGTCAAAATATTCTTAAATGATGGTTGAAATGAAGTGTAGAATTATGTTAATGTTATATTTTTTGATATTGTTGTATTAAATTTGTAATGGATTTTTGAAATATTTATTTTATTAAGTTGAGAACATATAATAATGTGTGACATATCTATGAAATTTAGTTTCATATTATTAGTTTATTTAATAAACGGTTCGACCGTAGGTTTAACCGGTTTAACCAATTGAACATTAAACTGTAAATTTTACCGGTTTGATCTCCGGTCCGGTTTTTAAAACATTGATTGTACTCACTGCAAGTACAGCTTGCGCCCAACATGGAATCTAGTAAAAATTATCTATGGACATCACTTTTCAAAAGTTTTTGTTAACCTAGATGTTGTTTCACAATGGTGGCCGCAAGGGCTTCATCTAGTATTAGCGACCAAGAGATTTTCATAGAGATAAAGACTGATATAAATGAATTGTGTTTCCATAATCCAACCCTGTAAACAACCATCCTGACCATTCAACAACAACGACAAGACAATGTCAAAATCTCATATACTTTAAAGTTGTTCCCTTTAGTGACATTTGATGGAAAGAGTGATCCTCAAGAGCATAGGAATGACGAGTTAACTCAAGTGCAAGCTTTGCTCCACAAACTAAAAGAATCGGGTCTTCTGATGGTATATGAACCTTTATGGGTTCTGTATAACCAGCTATTATGACCTGTCATGGAAAATGACTGCAAGGTGTCCACTACAAGCTTATTCCAAGTATGTTAGGGGGATTCTAAGCCCTTATGCGGGCACCTAGCCAATTTTAACAAAGTCACCATCAAACTAGTAAATCCTAACAAAGAGATGTTTGTGTGGGCCTTTCATAATGACCTTTAAGTCAAACATTTCAATGAGTTGCTAGCCCAAAAGCCTACAAACTTGATGAATGAGATAATGAAAAAGTAATAATATTACATTAAAGGTGAGGAAAATAATGCAAAAGGGACACAAAGGAAGGAAACAACAGTGCATAAAAAACAAATAAGTGAAGAAGCCTCAACGCCCTCATCTAGCTCAATAATATCTACTCCTCTACCTAATTATATGTGCTCCAAGAGAGTACAGAACACCACAAAACAACAAACATGGGTGAAATAACTTTATAGATGATAGCAGTGAATTAAACAATAAGAATAGTCATATATAAATCAATCATCATTCTCATACAATAATTTACAAATTTTACAGCACTCACAACGCAAATGTATTAATGCATTATAATCCTCCACCAATATGCATGTGATACCAAGATTTTGATGTTAGAGGTATGTTACTAAATTATCCATGTCTCTGGTTCCTCTCTGGAGTGCTCTCTCTGAACATGAGACTGTTATTGGTTCTCTCTAAACCGTGACCTTGTCGGAATGAAGTCCTGCCTATCTCTGATATACATAAATGCAGGAGACTCAACAACAATGCTCAAAAACACCTATTAAAAAATTAAACTCGAAATCAAAGAAATAACATTCACTTCTCATACTCAAAAAAATGTTCTCTCTGAACCACAATTTTCCAATGCAAGGCCAACACGATAGTTCTCTCTGAACTACTCAACTCGAAAATATGTTATACAATTATATCTCAATCATATACACATACAATATTAACACATAACCATCAACAAGATAAACCTTATTAATAATCATGTAAGGCCGCCAATTGGGTACGACAACAAATATTTAAGGCAAACTCTAGCCTTATCAAAACAACTCTAAACATGTCAGATAACTCAATTATCAACTCAACTCAATAATATTATTATAAATTATTCAACAACTCAAGAGCAACTATAACAACTCTAATGTAACAAATCTAACACTTAAACTCATAAAAAAAGGTAACGAAAAGTCACTGAACTTGAAATTGCTCAAAAAACACCGAATGGACAACAAATCGAAACCGACAAACCTCCAAATTGACGAACTGCCACCACTGCTGGTGTGAGGCCTGAACTCTTGAGGCCTCCGCCGCATGCCGCCTTGACACCTTCCACACGTCTCCCAATTTTTCGGTGGACTCCATTGCATGCTGTCACGATTCGCTATCGCGCGACACCCATTCTTTGGCTCTCTCGCCGCCTGCCGTCGAGACCCATCGTTGGTCGACTCCCAATTTCCAGTAGCTCCACCGCCCGCTGCTGCGACCCGCCATTGTGCGACTCCCACAATTTCCAATTGCCACTGATTGTCGGCTCGGGTGCGCTGCGCTGCATTGTTCATCGGCCACCGCCAATAGTTGACGCACCCCCCCCTGAATTTTGATTTTTTTTTCATTTTTTTACTTTTCTCAGTTTTTTCGATTAAAGTGATTTTTGAAAATAAAATGTCATTTGAGATTTTTTGTGGCTTTTTCAGTTATCACTCAAAAACCAACATTGATCAAACCACATATAAGTCATATACCATAATCCAATTATTATTATTAAGAAAATTTGTCCCAAAGGGCACAACCACATATAATCATACAGCAACAAGAAAAAAGGTACAAAAAAAAACAGTTACTCCTAATTCACCTCATAAAAGGTATTCAAGAACATGGCATAAGGGTTCAAGGTAAACCCTTTTTCCCACAAACACAAAAATAACAATCACAGATATAAAATTTTGGAGAAGAGATATGAGGGTTAGGTTTGAAGGAAAAAAAATCCTTTTTGATGTTTTGAAGATGACAAACTTTTGTGTAAATATATTAAGATAATGATCTTATTTTCTATTTGATGTGTGCTCTTGAGTAGAAATTAATGAGACACGTATGTATAAATGTTATCATCAATGGGATGCGAGAGGAAATGGTTCTCAATTTTATTATTAAGCTCATTACAAGAAAAGAAAAACATATGTTAGAAAGTAACACAAAATACCAAGTGTGACAAAGAAATAAGTCACACAATGACATTATCGTAGTTCTGCACTACTAAAGAGGATAAACTTTTGAACAAATGGCAAAGCTGTAATTATCCTAGAGGATCAAATTATAACTATTAAATTATACCAAATGGAATTTTCTTAAATACATAAAGCACTTGAGGATCAAGAAACACAACATGAGTATTATCCTCTCTCAATGAAAATTTTGTAAATAAAGGATCTTCTCATTTACATTATCAATGGCAGAATCGTAAATACCAATGGCAGACATGTAATTTCAAGTATATACTCAGGGTAGATCTGGTACTCAAGAAACTAGAGATTCAAAACTTCTATAAATAGACATTCACACTCTCATCATTTCAAGGCAATCACTCAAGGAAAACTCAAGAGAAATATTCATGAAATTCTTCTAAAAATCATATTCTTAGAATCAAGAATATTCCTTTCTAAGAATATTTGTCTTAAAATTACATCATTCATTCAAGGAAAAATTAAGAGAGAAAACACCTTCATTCAAGGAGAGTTCAAGAGAGAAAATTCATCATATTCTTCAAAAATTATATTCTCACTAAAATCATAATCTTAGAATCACGGATCTCTATTTCTAAAATTATTTTCCTTAAAACAATATCCTCTCAATAATCATTTGTTGAGGAATTGTGGATCTAATTCTCCTTTCAAATCATTCTTAATACTTTGTATATCCTCAAGTCACGGTTGACCTTGGTGATAGTGTAAGCTAGATGAAGCTTTGTAATCAGTGTTACAAGTCTGGTGAGGCTAAAAAAATACATCTTCGTGTAAGAAAAGGATCAAAAGACATTGATCATTAATTGAAAAATTTCAAAAAACATGGGGACTGTAGTAGTCATGTTTGGTGAACTAGGATAAATATATGTGTGTTCTTTCTTAAACTCTTTCCTTTAAAACTTGCTTATTTATACATAATTCACACACTACAAACACATTAAGTATTGATTATATTCATAGTTTATTTTGAAAAAGCTTGTTTCAGAAATTAAAAGCAAGATTTTAAAGGGGTCGTTATTCAACCCCCATTCTAGTGACATTTATATCTACTTCAATTGGCATCAAAGCACAACCTCTAAGGTTAAATCACTTAACAGTGTAAGAGGAATCCAAGAAGAAATGTCAAAATCAATAAAGTATGTACATGCATCAGAGTCTTCAAGTATACCATTATATTCATCATATATATATAACACTCTCAACGAAAGAGAAAGGTGAAGCATCAACAACACACTCAACAAATTGAGGATGAAAATAAATTAGTGAACTCTAAACCAATTCCAGAAATGCATAAAATGCCATTCTCAAGTGTAGAAGAGGGAGAAGTCAACACACGTCTAATGGCAAACTCAGATATTGAAGACGTAAATTTTTCTCAACCTTGCGTTTTATGTAAACATCTTGAAATAGAGTTAAATAATATTTTAAATGACTCAAACATTTTGTCTAAAAAATGCTTGTCTCTAAAAAATCAAATTTATGAGATAAACAAAGAAAATGAAACGTTGCAAATTAAAAATGATAAATATCTTAAAATCATTCAAAACATGTAACTAACTCATTGTGAAATGTCTGAGAAACATAAAAACCTCAATGAAGGAATGACTGAGGTTCATTCTCAAAATCCTTGTGAAACTCAGAAAGAGAGCAATTCTTTAAAAATAAAAGTTGAATAACTGAGAAATGATATTACTAGATTTATAAAATCAACTGAAACTTTTAAAAAAATCATGGGATCTCAAGTAGGAGTTTTGGACAGAGGTGGAATTGGATTCAATACTTGTAAAAATCAAAGGTTTTAAAAAAACTTTTTTGTCCCTAATATCAATGATAAAAATAATCAAGAAGTAAAAACACCTATACAAGCAAGATGAAAGTTTTAAATGTCAACAACTACAAAATTATTTGTGTTCCTGAAATCAAAAATAAAGAAATTAAAAAAGAAAAGTTTTATATGCAAAGAGGGTGAAAGTATCAATAAAAATAAAAAACAACAAAAACCTCATAAAAAATAATGTTATTGCAAAAAAAACTAACCATCATAAATCAAACTGTTACTTTAAAAAAAAGAGAAAATGTTCTTATTGCAATAAAATTGGTCATCCTGAATCTAAGTGTTTTAGCAAGACTACACATCTTATAAAGACTAACTCTTAAGGAACCAAGTCATTATGGATACCCAAATCATTACTAACTTGTGGTGTAGGAATATCTTCTGAAAAACAAGAAAAAACTTGGGTACTTGGACAATGGTTACTAAAGACATATGATTGGAGATAGAAATTGTTTCTTATCATTCGAAGAAAAAAATGATGGATCATTAACTTATGGAAACAGTGTCAAATCAAAAATCAAAGGTTTTGGTATTATTAGTACAAATTATTCTACTAAGATTGAGGATGTTCAATACCGTAAAAGTAGGTTGTTCAAAAAAACTATGAATTAAACCGAACTGCCGAACTGAACCGAACTGAAGTTAAAATAACTAAACTGTTATGTTTGGTTAGCGAACCAAACCATATTGCACAAAATAGTTCTAGAACCGTACCGAACTGAAACTTAATCGAACTAAAACTGTAACAAACTGAACCGAAACTAAAAATTAAAATTACTAAAAACAAGTTTTAATTTTTATAATTTAAAAATTTTGAAAAATAGTTTAATGGTTCGGTTCTTTAATAAACGGTTCAATTTGGAAAAATTGTTTTCTAACGGTTCGGTACGGTTCGTAATTTCTAAATGGTACACCTAATCAATAATTTTGGTTCTGTTCGGTTCTAAGTAAATTGAAACAGTTCGGTTCAATTCGAGTAAAGTTTTATTATAGTTTAGTTTGGTTCGGTACAGTTTTCTCTATGAACTGTACCATAAACAACCCTACGTATAAGGTTTGAAATATAACTTACTAAGTATAAGTCAACTATGTGATAATGGATTTGAAGTTATTTTCAAACCCCACATGTGTGAAGTAAAACAACTATCCTCGGGAAAAACTATCGTCTCTGGATCAAGAAAGAAAAATTTGTATATCTTAGACTTAAATGAACTCCAAACTGATTTATGTTTCATATCCATAGAAAAAGATAAATGAATATGGCATAGACGGGTTGATCATTTAAATATAAAGACTTTTTCAAAATTATCCAATCTTGGTCTAGTTAAAGGTCTTCCTAAAATTAGTTTTGATAAAGATAAATTTTGTGAATTGTGCATCAAAGTAAAACAAGTCAAGAGTAGGTTGTATTCTAAAAACACAATTTATACAAATAGTCCTCTTGAACTTATTCACATTGATCTTTTTGGTCCTATCAAAACTGCAAGCCTTAATGGAAAGAAATATGATTTTGTGATAGTTGATGATTTCTCTCACTTTACTTGGGTTTTATTTCTAAAACAAAAATATGATTCTTTTGAAGCATTTTAAAAGTTTTGTAAAAGGGTTCAACATGAAAAATATTTTCATATTATATCTGTGAGAAGTGATCAATGGAAAGAGTTTAAAAGTCCATCCTTTAAACTTTCTTTGATGAAAATGGAATTATAATAATTTATCATTTCAAAGAACTTCCAAACAAAATGGAATTGTTAAGAGAAAAAATAAAACATTGTAAGAAATGGCTAGAAAGTTTTTATTTGAATCAAATGTTGAAAAATAATTTTGGGCCGAAGCCATTAACACTTCATGTTATGTTTTGAATAGTTGTTCTATTAGAGATATCTTAAATAATACTCCATATGAACTTTGGAAAAATGAAAAACCAAATATATCATACTTTCGTATTTTTGGGTGTAATTGTTATATTTTGAAAGAAAGTTTGGAGAAGTTTGACTCAAAATCAATCAAAGGCATATTTTTAGAATATTCTACAGCCTAAAAAAAATATAGGGTATACAATCTCAAAAATCAAAATGTAGAAGAAAATATGCATGTTGTTTTTGATGAACTTAATGTTTTTGATGATACAAGAAAGGAATACGATGATGAAGAAGATAAACAAAGCCACACTTTTGATAACAATCAAAATGATGAGGAAATACAAACACCATCCTCTCCAGATCCTCCAAGAAGTTGGAAAATAATTAAATATCATCCCCAAACTCAAGTAATTGAAAATATCTCTAACAGAGTCAGAACAAGACAATCCATAAAAGAAAATCAAAACAACATGACCATTATCTCCCAATTGAACCAAAATCAATATACAATATTGGGGAGAAACTAAAAATTGAAGATGATTTCATCTTTAAGACTCAGTGTAAGAAACACATCTAAAGGAGGTATGTGTTATTTATATCGAATTTATTTATGAGCATTTATCTCAAAAAAATTGCATCTCTTTCTCCAAGGTATTATATGCATTTCACATTTCTTTTTGTATGATGACAAAAGGGGAGAATAATTAAGGGAGAACTATTTTGAAATTAGAATATAAAATAAATAAAATTATAAATTTTTCTGCATAAATTGAGGGGAGCATAAACTTTATATTATGCACAAATTGAGGGGAAGCACAAAATTTCTCCAATTTTAAAAAAAAAATCAAAATCTTAATTACAAGAAGTTTATCATCATTAAAAAGGGGGAGATTGTTAATGAAAAAAAAATATTTTTTGATGTTTTGAAGATGACAAACTTTTGTGTAAATATTTTTTGTCCCGTATCTTAACCTCGAGGTTCATTTTGGTCCCTTAAGTTTTAAAAGGTTCATATTAGTCCCTTAACTCTTCAAACTGTTTCAAATTAGTCCTTTTTGTCTAATTAGCGCCAAATTTAGCGGTTGATTTTTGAATTTTTCAGTCGCTAATAGGACAAAAAGGACTAATATGAAACGTTTTGAATAGTTAAGGGACCAATATAGACCTTTTTAAAGTTAAGAGACCAAAATGAACCCCGAAGTTAAGATATGAGACCAAAAAGGGTATTTTTCCTTAAGAGTATAATCTTATTTGTTATTTGATATTTACTTTTGAGTGGAAATTAATAAGACATGTATGTATAAATGTTATCGTCAATGGAATGCGAGAAGTAATGGTTCTTAAGTTTATTATTAAGCTCTTTACAATAAAAGAAAATCATATGTTAGAAAGGAACACAAAATACCAACCGTGACTAAGAAATAAGTCACACAATGACATTATCGTAATTATGCACTACTAAAGAGGATCAACTTTTGAACAAATGGAAAAGCTATAATTATCCTAGAGGTTCAAATTATAACTATTAAATTATACCAAATGGCATTTTCGTAAATACATAAAGCAGTTGAGGATCAAGAAACACAACATGAGTATCAGCCTCTCTCAAAGGCAATTATGTAAATACATGATCTTCTCATTTACACAATCAATAGCAAATCATAAATATCAATGACAGACATGTAATTTCAAGTATCAATTCAGGACAAATCTAGTACTCAAGAAACTAGAAGATCAAAACCTCTATAAATAGTCATTCACATTATCTTCATTTCAAGACAATCACTCAAGGAAAACTCAACAGAAATATTCATGAAATTCTTTCAAAAATTATATTCTCACTAAAATAATATTCTTAGAATCAATGATATTTCTAAAACACCTTCATTCAAGGAAAAATTAAGAGAGAAAACACATTCATTCAAGGAAAAATTAAGAGAGAAAACACATTCATTCAAGGAGATTTCAAGACAGAAAATTCATCACATTCTTCCAAAATTATATTTTCACTAAAATCATAATCTTAGAATCAATGATCTCTATTTCTAAAATTATTTTGTCTTAAAACCACACCCTCTCAATAATCATTTGTTGAGGAATTGTGAATCTGGTTTTCCTTACAAATCATTCTTAATATTTTGTATATCCTCAAGTCAAGGTTGATCTTGGGTGATAGTGTAAGCTAGTTGAAGCTTTGTAATTAGTGTTGTATGTCTGGTGAGACTAAAGAAAATACATCTTGGTGTAAGAAAAGGATCTAAAGATATAGATCATTAATTGGAAAATCTCACAAAACGTGGGGATTTGAGTAGCCAAGTTTGGTGAACCATGATAAATCTCTATGTGTTCTTTCTTAAACTCTTTCATTTAGAGTTTGCTTATTTATACACAATTTACACACTATAAACACTTTAAGCATTGATTATATTCATAGTTTATTTTTTATAAAGCTTGTTTCTGAATTAAAAGCAAGATTTTAAAGAGGTCACTATTCAAATCCCCCTTTCTAGTGACATTTCTATCTACTACATTCGGATCTCTCACTATCCTACTGCCAAAATACCCTAATGTAAAGAGTTCCCCATACCTTAAAGTTGCTTGATCGTTGAACTTTCTTGACTTTGGGAGTTACCTCTCCCTTCCTTTCTACGATCACTTAACTCTCTGCCTTTTTCTGTCTCTTTTCCTATTTTTGTACGTACTGTTCAAAAGTCTCTCTCACTTTATCTATTTATTCTAACCTAATATCTAAATTACTTGTTTCACCCCCAAATTCTCCTCACACCCTCACTAAAACTATATTTTCTATTTTATTTCTATTATTCCATTTAAAATGTAATACTCTAAAATAATCATTTCATTTTAATTCAAATAATTCTCTAATTTTCATCACACCTTAACTCTCACTCAATCCACCCCTCACTCTCTAATTTTAAATAAAATTATATTTTTTTCAAATTCCAAAATATCTCTAATATTTAATTAAATTTATTAAATTACTAATAAATCAAAGAAACCATACATACCACTAAAATAAATAGAATAAATTAATATAAATTCAATTATAAATAAATAACTAAAGTTGAGGTGTTACACTAAGCCTATGAGCTCAAACACCAAATGAGGTAAAAACACCCGAAGAGAGAAGCAAAGGAAAACTTGACTGTCTTACCCTAAACACTATATCTAGAGGATTAACTAGAAGATGATTGCTACATAATGCATGTCGATGATTCGCACTCAAAACCTATATCACATTCTTCTATAGAAGTCACTTTCTCACATAGAGACACCACCAGAATCCTACGATGAGGATGACCCATGGTCATCTGTGTGCAAATGTTCAACTAGAACATAAAACGAGTCCTTATAGATTCTGACAGTTTTTCTGATATCCTCTATTGGAACACCTTTGTCATAGTTAAACAGTGATTAATCTATACAAGACCTCTAAAAATTTAAGACGGTTCTGTATATATTGGTAGTGTAAAATATTTTTACATATCTATTCAATTAAATTACTTTTTTCATATTAATTTTAAGGGTTAAATATGTTGTGATTCTCATAAATATCTCAAATTTCGTTTTTAGTCCCTCAAAATATTTCTTTCAGAAGAATGGTCCTCCTAAAATTTTCCATCCACACTTTTGGTTCCTCCTGCAATTTAGCGACGGTTTTTACAACTTAGCGACTAAATTAACGACGACTTTAGCGATAATTTATTACTTAGTGATTGAATTAACAACAATTTTAACGGCTGTTTTAGAATTAAGGGCTAAAAGTGGTGATGAAATTTTTTAGAAAAATCATTTTTTTATAAATATGTTGTGGAATTATAAACGAAATTTGAAATTTTTAAAAAGACCCAAACATATGTGACCCTAATTTTAAAAGATATTTTAATAAATGAGATTAATTACTATACACTGTCAGTATAAAAAATTTTACATTGTCGGTTCATCACCATTATTTATTGGTATTACTTTATCATTGATTAAAATAAAAGTCATTTTACAGTGTAAAAGTCAAATTTCTTATAACATTCAATGATTATGATTAAAATGTCAGTATATTTTAATTAAATCCTTAACAAATATATATTTAACATAATTTAATTAAATACACGTATAAAAATGTTTTATACTGTATACATAAATACTAATCTTTTAAATTAAAACGAAATAGATGTTCTTTACAATCACGTCAACACTCTTATAAATCCCTTATAATCCGTAAATTAATAACATCATTACCCCGCTTTTCAAAAAAGATTATACTATCATTATCTTCGTTGACTCAACTTTCTAATTTCCCACCAAGTAAATCTTAAGCTTGTTTGTTTTCTAAAAGCTAACGAATCTAAAGTCATTATTGATATATTTATATCAATTTTCTCTGTTCTTACGAAGACTTCTGCATCATACTTAAGTATTCCCTCCGTCTCATAAAAAGTGACTCATTTGTACTTTTTTATTGTTTTAAAATAATTGTCTATTTACATTACCAATGCAATATTTATTATTATTTTTTCACTACTATACCCCTATTCATTAAGTTTCACTTTATTCAACTACTCTATTAACTACATTTAATAGAGGTATTCTAGTAAATGATATTAATTTTTTCGCTAAATCCAACACATCTAATCATTTTCTTAAGAACCGCACATAACTCAAATAGGACATTTTTTATGAGACTAAGGGAGTAACAAATTTCCATTCACTCAAAAGTAGGGGTGGGAATCCGCACTTTAGTGAGGGGCGGGTCAAAGATTTAGAGCTCCACCTTTTAATGTGTTTGCTCTGTTTTTTTCGTATATTTTTACGGGTACGAGTATTTACATATAATTTTGTATTTTAAAACATAAATATTGTAGTGCTCGCGGGTTTTCTCCGCCCTACCCTCACTTTTTTGTGAGATGAGTCTAAATTTTAGGTCCACTTCCTCAACTGTTACCGCACTGCCCCATTTTTTTTTGTAAACTTTTATGGAACGGGCCTAAACAGGACGGGCAGACATGCCGGTTTGCCACCCATACTCAAAAATAAAAAAAACTCGTTAACAAACTAACTAAATTTGAGTCAAACGCACTTTACTTCGAATCTAGAATTTTAGATGCTTTTCCACCTACTTTATTAACTTGAGCACTTAATCTCCTAATTCAATTTTTTTTTTTTTTACAGTTTACCTATCATTATATATTTTAACTGTTAAAAACAATAGTAACAAAGAAATCCCGATCAAATATATAAAAGATGAAATTATCCATGTTTAGCTAAAACACTTTCACATTTAATATGATAATAAATTTGAACCATTAGATTTTAAAATAAATGGTGGAGATTATGTGTCAGTTTTTTTTCTCTCTCCTCCATTATTTATTTTAATAATAAAGGAGAGAGAAAAACAAAAACCACACATGATCTGCATCATTTATTTTAAAATCTAATGATTCAGATTCATTCTCATGTTCTTACATAAAAATTACATTCTCATCAGTTATGAACCCTATATATATATATATATATATATATCGGCATTATATGTTGTAGTGTGACAGTATATTAACTAAATCTGAATAAATTGTATCTATTTTATTTATTATTTATATCGCAATGTAAAATAGAAAATTGACAGTAAGTTGGCGAAATCTACATCACAAAGTCTTTGATACGGTGATGAAGGTTTTTGATGGTTTGGGAGATGATATCACTACAAGAAAAAAGGAGATTTACGACACATGAGCTGCGACGGTTGCCACGACAGTTATGGCCAACCGTCGCAAATTTTCTACACATGTTGAGTAAAATAATTACGACAGTTACCAAAGAACTGCCCTCTTTCCACACTCGCGACCGTTAGAGAGAACTGTCGTGATTATTTTGGCTAATCATCATGCTACTTTTTTTTATTCCTTTACTAACTTCACTTTTTTTCATTAGTTTGTTTTTTCATTTTTAAATTTTTTTTTATTATTATTCTTTTCTATTTTTAATTTTCCATTTTCATTAGTTTTTTTTTACCTCAACGCTCAAGTGACGTGACAAAATCATTTTTATTAGTTGGTCAATATATAATTTAAGAACTTTTAAATTAAGAAAAAATTAATATAAAAAATTTTGATGAATAATTTAGAGTTTTTAAATCAAAAAATATGGTTAAGTAAAGTCATACTCGTATCCTATGTATTCAACCATGTTTTTTTTAAAGAAACCTTCCTTCTGTCTAAAACTAAAGGATGAAAAATGAAAAAGGGTACGAAGAAAGGAATAAAGGTTCTATCACAATGGCTTCCTTATGGTCACAACAACAGGGAGGACTATCACGAAGAAAGCCTTCTTTTTCTTCTTCATCGCAACAATCTGAGTGAACCCGAATCATATACAGAGAATCAACCGTCCATTATGAATTCGTACTTCAGATCTGGCAACATAACTCATTCAGCACACTTATATTTGTAATGGCTCTTGGATTTTTCTCTCTCGCTGTTTTTCTCTTTCTCACTCTCGATCCTGATGTTTCTAATTTTCTTGTAGTGTATATTGGTAACATTAGCACTTTAACATCAAAGTGCTAATGTTCTTGTAGTGTATATTGGTAACATTAGCACTTTAACATCAAAGTCATGAAGTTAGAGAGGCGTAACTTGAAGTGTGTAATAAAAATAGTACATTATTGTATGACGGAATCACACTTATATATGAATGACGGTTAGAACGGTCTCTGATGAACGCAACGCCATGTGTAAATGGATTCAAATTGTTGAGATGAGCATGGTATGTGGCTCTAATACATGGCCTCCTAGCAAGAGTATACATATTCGCCAACCCGAGTTGACGAAACTTTGGATTTGGCCGTCATTTTGAGCTGATCTTATTAACCCATTTGGCTGTTGCAAAATAGTTTCCTACCAAATTCTTATTATCGGAATCGAAGCTACAATTGTTGAAATCCGCCGCATGAGAGTTTTGCGACTGTTGAAAGAGTTCTTCGACAAAGGGAAAGACCAATAACAAGTTAAGTCGGATCAGAAGCGTTTAAAACCTCTTGTAGCGATTAAAACCTTTGATGCAGAATCAGATGAACGGTCACAAGCGTGGAACGATGAACAACACCTCTACTGAGTCTACATGAACAGAGTGCCGCCAATTTCAGTGTAACCGCCGTAATCTGCCAAAATTAACCGTCGTAATTTGCCAATTTTCTTATAGTGTATATTGGTAACATTAGCACTTTAACATCAAAGTCATGAAGTTAGAGAGGCGTAACTTGCAAGTGTGTAATAAAAATAGTACATTATTGTATGACGGAATCACACTTATATATGAATGACGGTTAGAACGGTCTCTGATGAACGCAACGCCATGTGTAAATGGATTCAAATTGTTGAGATGAGCATGATATGTGGCTCTAATACATGGCCTCCTAGCAAGAGTATACATATTCGTCAACCCGAGTTGACGAAACTTTAGATTTGGCCGTCATTTTGAGCTGATCTTATTAAGCCATTTGGCTGTTGCAAAATAGTTGCCTACCAAATTCTTATTATCGGAATCGAAGCTACAATTGTTGAAATCAGCCGCATGAGAGTTTTGCGACTGTTGGAAGAGTTCTTCGACAAAGGGAAAGACCAATAACAAGTTAAGTCGGATCAGAAGCGTTTAAAACCTCTTGTAGCGATTAAAACCTTTGACGCAGAATCAGATGAACGGTCACAAGCGTTGAACGATGAACAACACCTCTACTGAGTCTACACGAACAGAGTGCCTTCAATTTCAGTGTTAGTTACTACGAATGAAGATCTTGATAGAGAATAAAACTAGAGTTCAAAATCGAATTCCATCAAGTGTGAAAGCTTCTGCACAAGAGTTCCATTTATAGAACCACTTATGTGAGCTACAAGCTAAAATGCCCACTTAAGTGCATTGTACCTTATGTTGTACTATATTTCACTTAAGCGCATAATACCTTACTGTATTCTATATTCCACTTAAATGCACCGTACATTACACCGTTCTATAATTCACTTAAGTGCACCATACCTTATAGTATTCTATAATTCTCTTAAGTACATCGTACTACGATGTTCCTTATTTAAATTATTTATTCTATCTCTCATCAATCTGTCCTTATGTGTGTGACCCTATAGGTTCTCGTTACGTTGATAATTATATTAAGTCACACATTTAATATAATAAATAGTGAGTCGTATCTAGCAACACATCACTGCTACCCAAGTCACAAAAATGTCATGTGATCTGGCAGAACCTTTATGTGATAATGCTTATGAGTACAATTACCCTTTTCCCTCATGTTTATATTGAACACAAGGCATAGACCGTGCCACCATTGTCTAGTTCAATATTCGGCCCTTAGACATTTATCATGTAACGTAGGATGGGAAAATACCATCTTGGTCACTCATGTCCCTCAGCAACATTTGTGGAGTACTCATAACCTATCTTTATGGTCATCCAGTTACAGACAACGTCTCATCCACAATAAAGTACTCAACACCACATCTAGAGTCCTTTGTTTTTTTAGGTCGAAAGGTTGCATATACCACCACCACCATGATAATAACTTATGACACTTTGCATAACATTCTATGTAGTATTCTCATAACGGGTCAATCCATTATAAATATTAGTCCTAATATTCATACCTATGTGAAAACTTGATAACTTTTCATCCATGATCCGTGATATGTTATCATCAATTTATCCATGTAATAGTCTCAATGCTTTAATGTTATCCCACTTCATAATTAAACTTGACTATGGATACTTCAAGAATAATGTCCTTATGTTTAATGGATCACATGATTAAGCCACGTAAAAAATAAGTGCGACTTAATCGGGAGATCCCATTAAACATAAGGACGATATTCTTAAAGTATATATATATATATATATATATATATATATATATATATATATATATGTGTGTGTGTGTGTGTGTGTGTGTGTGTGCGTGTGTGTGTATGTGTGTGTGTGTGTGTGTGTATGTGTGTGTGTGTGTGTGTGTGTGTGTGAGTGTGGAGGGAACTAAGTTGATTATTTCGCTTTATTTTATTTAGAGTGTCCATCTCATTGTCTTCAATGTCGTTTTTGAATTCTTGCGAATTTTCGTGTTCATCAATTCTCACTTTCTTTTACGAATTTCCTCATGAGACTCTGGTGATTATGTCTCTTCATACCATGAAATATACAGATATTTCAAGGTAAGAAGAGGTTGTTTTGTGCTTGCTTTTTAGGTATGGTTGCCATTAGAAATATGGGTGTTTTTATCATAAACCTGATGAGTGACAATCAACTAAGTTACGTGTCCTCTCTAACTGGGGAAAAAGTGATGTATCGGATAGGTTTATAAGTTTCATCTAATGGGGGTTATGAGTTAGTCGTGAATTTTGTAGAAACAAGGGGGCTGGTTGGTGTTAGGAGCCCCAAAATAGAAATTTCGAACATGAGAAATCCTTCAATGGTTAAGAACCCTGACACTGATACTAACATGGATGGGGAGGGTGTGCCCACTGGTTTTTACATCAGGGAGGTTTCTAAAGGGTTCTCTTTTCCAACTATGCACTTACCAAACCCAGAATATGTAGATGATTTCAAGAATGAATGGAAGGCCTAAACCTATATTAGAGCACATAAGCGCACTTTTGGTTATGAATAGATCACAAATTTAAAACCAAAAAACTCTTGGAAAAAAATTGTTTTCAAAAAGTAAGACACAGCAGAAACAACCCGAATCAAATCATCTAACCGAACCTACTATCGAAAAGCTTGGATATGCGTAATACAAACCGATGGAATGATAATGAACACAAATTGTTCAACAATAATTAATTCACGGATCAATTAAATACGAAGCTATTCGTAATGCTTATTTCTAATGAGCACAAAGCGATGAAAATACTCAAAATCAATTTATCGAACACTTTGTGTGTGATTGATCATGTTTGGAAATTCGATTTGTTTTGTTGATGTAAAGAGCCAATCACAATCAAAGTGATTGTGATTATATCAACAACAACACTTTAAAAGATTGTTGAAAATAAATTCCAATCGAATTAATCGAAACAACAACGAAATTGATAATTTGCAAGAACAACACAATTAAAGATAAATAAAGCGATAAAGAGACACAAATATATGTTAAGGCAGTTCCCCAATCGGCCTCGCTATGGGTAGGTTTGCCCTCAATCTAAAATTGAATTAATATACTTTCAATTAACCTTATCTTTGCAAAAATGTTTATACAAGAGTTGAAGAACTCTAACCCACAAACCATATAGTTTGTTGTTGATTTAATCACCTTCAAACCCTTGATCAAATCTTGATCAAGTCACCAACAATGCGGCTATAATCCTCTGATTATCTCAAGCACGCACTTGTTGAACCTAAGATTCCCGAACACGATTCACCATGTCGCACTACTCCCTTGCAAAGAAACCACCTTGTACCAAGGCCTTCACTCAGTCGAATCCGCGTTGACGTGATCTTGTCCAAAATCTACAAATCACACCGATCATGAAGGGAACCCCACCTTGGTTTTCTTATTTGAAACACACAAAGATCCCAACCCCATATTCTCGGTTACACCAGCCTAACTGGCCGATATCAACCCTACACTACTACGGAAAACCCATTTAACAACGGTTGGGAAAGATATATAATGACGCGGGCACAAGCGTTATGTAAAGTGTCATTGTATATATGATACTTACAATCACGACCCAGTAAGCATTGTAATAAACTGGAAAGTGCGCTACCTATAATAACGGTTATTTTAAATACCCGTTGTTGTATGTATTTTAATAAAATAAAATAAAATACAACATTAGAACTACCTATAATGACGGTTATTTTAAAAAAATGTTGTTGTATACTACGTATAATAATGGTTTTTTTAAATACCCGTTGTTGTATGTCTTTTTAAAAAAAAAAAAGCAGCATTAGAACAAGAACAACAATAATACCAACAACAAGAACAACAATACTAACAACAACAACAACAACAACAACAACAACAACAACAACAACAACAACAACAACAACAACAACAACAACAACAACAATAACAACAATAATAATAATAATAATAATAATAATAATAATAATAAGAAGAAGAAGACGAAGAAGAAGAAGAACAACAACAACAACAATAATAACAATAATAACACCAAGAACAACATTAATAAAAAAGAACAACAAAAACAACAATACTAAAAAAGAACAACAAGAACAACAATAATTAAAAAAGAACACCAACAACTAACATTATTAACTCGAGTTCTGAAATTTGGTTTAGTGGATCAACATGAAAGATGATGTTTGGAGGTAGAAGATGTAGTTCGTCAAAGTTTTAGGTTTCACGCGGATCACTAATAGTAGTGTCTTGTCTGTTGATAATCACTAAATGGACGACCAAGATTTGTTTAAGGATAGTGAATAAACTCAATATGCGCGCCAACTATAATGTTGGTAACGGGACTTAAAAAAATAAGTAAAAAAACCCAAAATGCTGGTGCTGGGACTTGAACCCATGACAAGACGCTACCTTTAATGACGGTTGTTTTAAATACCCGTGGTGAAAGGTCTGTCAGCATTTTGAAAAACTAAGTAAAAAATGCTACCTATAATGACGGTTTTTTAAATACTCGAGGTGAAAGGTCTGTCAACATTTTGAAAAAATAGGAACGAAGTAACATGATTAAAATAAATTCAGAAAAATCTAAAAACATGAAATTTAATCTAATTAGATAAAGTAAGAATTTTGAAAATTTTTATGGAATTTTTTAATACTATGAAAACGGTAAAAAAATCATTAAAAATAGAAAAAAAAGATGAATTTGGGGTTTTGAGGGTGAAGTCTCATAACTCTTCTAGAGTAAGGGAGTAATGACCGCACGATTTTTCTGCTTCAAATGCACGAAACAGATCTAAAAAAGGAGACGATTTTCCCTAAAACCGATTTTTTGAAGAGCAAGACCTAAAACTAAACTATAGACTATAATGACGGTTTTCTAATACTCGTGGTGAAAGGTTGTCAGCATTTTGAAAAAATATGTAAAAAACCATAAATGCTGGTGCTGGGACTTGAACCCATGACCAGACGCTACCTATAATGACGGTCTTTTAAATACCCATGGTGAAAGGCCTCACATTTCACCACCATTGGAATTTTAACCGTCATTAAAAGCATTTTAATAAGATTTAAAAAAACGCGTGCATCCAGTTTGCACTATTACAATGGTGTATATGATGCCGTTGTAAACCTGGCGTTGTTGTTTACGCGTTTTGTAGTAGTGCTAATCTAGATGGTCACCCAATCGAGAAATGATTATGTGTAGTTCAATTGTGTTTATACATAGTAGAGATGTTGAAGATGATGGGAATGCTTTGTAATTTGGTTTTATTTAGGCTGTAATACCTTAATTTTTACCCCTAAGATCCCACATATCATTTGCATCTCATACCACAAACAAGATCACAAGCTTTGATTCTCTTGCCTTCCTTTGTAGGTTTGTTTTTATGGGAGATCACCAAGCACCCTTGTTTTCTTATTTTCTTTATATATATATTTTTTGTTTATGTTTAATAACCCATAGTTAAAATCCAAAAATATGTTTGTTTTCCCTTTACTAACTTTTTCAGGAAGAGGTTGGGATCTAGAATGTCAAATACTAGTTCCTCAGCTTGAATGAAATTCATCTGAACAAAGTCAAAGTTGATATGCAAATAATTCAAAATCATTTGATCAAGAGTTTCCCAAGATTTGATTGTCTATTATTCAAGATACTCCAAGGTTCATGTGTTTACATCCATGCCTTCTTTGACAAGCAAAAGAATCGAGCCAGAGCCACAACAGTGTAACAAAAAGGCAAATTTTCACAATTTTTGCGGTGTGCAATCGATTAACACTATATGGTTAATTGATTAACCACGTGCAGAATTGTGAAAAATGAGCCAAATTCAAATTGTGCAGCATTTGGCACCAAATTTCACTTTATTTCATCATGAGAATATTATAGATCACTTCTAAATAATTCCCATACATAATCACAATTAATTCCCACCATACACCCTCATTAATCACCACTTGATCTTGATTTTGCCTCCAAATTCAAATTCCAAGCCTAATTTTAGCTCCAAACCAAGCTCCAAGCCACCAAAAATCCCAAGCCTAAATTCTATAAATAGAGGTTTCATTTCATTCATTCTATAAGCTTTTGATAGCCAAATTCACCTTGTCAAAATTCTTCCTCATTTTCAATTTTCTTCATCTACCCAAATTCACCAAAGCTCTTTCTTCCATTAAAAGTTATTAAGCTTTTCATTGAAGCTTACTAATCTTTGAGCTAAAACTTCATCCATACACTTCATCAACATCAAATTCTATAGATCAAAGCTTTGGAGCGTGGTTCTTGAAGTTGATTTGAAGCATTTTCAGATTTGAAGTGGTAATTCACTTATTCCACCATTGTTGTGTTTTATTCATCTTCCACAATGTGATCTCTTGTTGATTCTTGTTGCTTGATCTTTGGATCTTGCAAATTGTATTCCATTGGTGTTGTTTGTTGTTGTTTTACTTGAATTTTTGTGCACAATTGCATCCTTGATCATGAGGTGTTTGAAGAAATGATTGATCAAGGATTTTGCATTTTTCAAATTGATTTTCTGCTGTTTTAATAGTGTTAATCGGTTAACACACTGGTGTTAATCGATTAACATCTGTTTCTGCATTTTGGAATTGTTGTTTTCACTGTGTTAATCGATTAACACCAGGAGGCTAATCGATTAACACAGCCCAAAATGTGTTTTTTGGCTTTGTTTTGGGACTGTTTTGAGTTCTTTTCTTCCTTCTTCCATTTCCTTTTGATCTTTGCCTTGGTTTGCAATTTTAAATTTCCTATTTGTCATTAAATTCAACGGACTTAGGGTGTCGATGAAGTTGGATAAACATTCACTAATTCAAATCTATCTTTAAAGTGAATTGCTCAATTCATTTAGGTGCTTTGAGTTAGTGATATGTTTGGTGCTTTAATCCACCAAGATTAGTGGTTGAACTTAAAGACGAATTGATTTTAAAATTGTGATTCAATTTGGCTTCCCTTCCCCACTCTTCTCTTTTTTTCTTTTGATCAATGAAAATCTTCAATATCATTGGAACTTATTTTAAGTTCTTGATGAAGATGAGCTCATTACCTCTTTTCTTTTCGTGCGTTATTGCTTTTGGAGAGTGATCTACATATCACTTCTCTAGCATGCATTAGCACTAACATTGTTATTGACCGGCCTCAGATAGTCGTGGCTTCTATATAAGTCCGATTACGATTGCTTAACATAGCGTAAAATTGGATCCGAAATCAAAAAACCGTTGTGTTTTGTAAGTGAATTATCAGTCTCCTACTCTTCCATGGCGTGTGTTGAAATAGATTGGATTTCTCTTAGTACTCGTGGGGGTTAGTTGGCATACTCGTTGATTTTATCCGAGTTGGAGCCCTCCCCATGCTAATGTTTGAGACCATGTTTTCATTCTCATGGATGACTAGTTGAGTATTTCCGAAAAAAACAACAAAACTTGTTCTCTTATTTTGGATCACCATTGCTTTATATTGTATATTAATTGTTCTATATTTATGTTTCCTTCTTTCTCCCTATCTCTCTTTATTTTTTATGCTTTATGTTATCATATCATATCATATTATTTGTTTATGTTTCCGCCATTTTTTCCTTTGTCCACTTGGACCATTTGTTTATGCTTATGCTCTTCTTCTTTTGTCCATTTGGACCAAAAACATTAATAAAGGTTTAAACCCCTAAAAAACTCGTTCTCTTAATTGTGGACTATGGTTACTATCCTTTGTATTGGACATGGAACTTTGGACTTAGAACTAGGATCTTAACCTATGCTTGGAAGTTTGTGATGGTAAAGTTTGGATTTTTGGGTACTTGGAGCTCTCTTTTGAAGACCTATCTTGATCAAGGCCTAATCTAAAGTAAAGAACACTTATGTTATGGAGCTTACTTGTATGGTTAGACCATTCTTATCCTTAGCTTTTATCTTTTTGATTTAGGATAGTCACTTCTTCTCCACCCCTTCTTTAATTTTCAAAATTTCCCCCTTTTTTTTAAAACTTTATTGTTTTCAAACTATCACATCTTTTATAATAATCCTTGACTTTTGTCAAGTGATTTTTAAAATTTGTTTTCTTTAATAAATGCCAATCAATGTTAATCATACTTTAACTAATTTCAAAAAGACATAAAAAATATAAAAACTCATTCAAACCTTTTGTGCCTTTGTGCACTTTTTCTTTTAAAACTTTTCAAAAAATTTAGACACGAGTCATTTTCATAGTTGAGATGTAATTCTCCTATTCCCCATAGTATTTAAAATGTTGACATTTTCCACTTAGATGTTGAGTGATAGACTTGTTGATTTTAATCCAACCAAAAATCCTCCATCTTAAGGTGTTACAAATGTTATTTTCTTATACTTGTGGGCGACTAGTCGTAGTTTTCTTCTTAAAATGACGATTTGTCTTTTCATTTAAAATCAATCATAACAAACCAAATTTTGTTATTTGTACCACGAACTACAAAGTTTTGATCATATATTGCACTTTGTGGGTACGTAGGCATGAGGTGATAAGTCTCTCCAAACACAAAAATATAAAAAATATTTCTCTTCTCATCTCCCCAATCTCTTTTCAAACAAACCTTTCAAAACAAAAAACGTAGATATTTCAAAGGGTTCGTATAGAGTACTATAGATGTTTTGGGTGCTAACACCTTCCCTTAGCCTAACCAACCCCCTTACATAGTCTCTGTTCATCTGTTCTTGTTTTTAAAACTTGCTTTATGAGTTAAGTTAATCAATAGCTTACACTCATAATTTTTACCGCTACAGAAAAGTGGTGACTCTGCTGAGGACTCTGGTTCTTAGTAGGTTCAGCCTACTTTGATTTATTTATGCTTATTTCTTTGATTTGTTTGTTATTTCTTGTTCTGTTTGGGTGCTTGGTGATCTCTGTGTGGTGAGATAAGTCATATACTCGGACTTGAGTGCACTTATGATAGGAGGGTGGTATAGTCTTGTTCGGCTTACGTGGAGTAGTCCTTACTAAGCTAACTTGAGATCCCTCGCTCAGTGGAGGCCCATTTGGGATTACTGATGTCATACGAGTAGTCGTATTTGGCATTGCTTTTTCCGATCTGGGAGTCTGAGAAGCTGAGGACCTTAGAACCTTTTTACCCATCTTGGCCTTATTAGGATGTGGTGCGGTGGTTGTTCAGGTGTAGACTTGAATCAGTTGTTATGTGATACCACACTCAGACAAGTTTATGTTGAGAATATTGTTGACTGACGAGTAGTCGTTTAAGCCGATAGTATCCAAAAAATAGAATTATGACTTTGGGAACTTTTTAGAACCTTGTTCTACAGGTGCTGATATAACCTTAGTACATACCATTTTGGGAGGTTCTCACCCTTGGCTCTATGCTCGGGACTCAAAACCTTGAACCCGTGTGCCTTGTGTGATCTTGTTTGTGGTTTCTGCATGCATGCATTCATAGACATTTTGTTTCAATTAGTTTTCAAGGATCTTAGAGATTTTCCTTTGAAAACATCACAGATATTGTGATCATGGACATTGGAATGAGAAATACTCAGAAGTACGGTTTTCGAGCTCCTGATCTTAGTAATTTGAAAAAGCTAGCGTCCTTGGTAGTTGATCGTGAAGTCTTAAGATCTCGTCGTGGGAGACTTCTATCTGTTCTTTCTACCAACATTAAAGACGGAATTCTGAAGACCCTTGTGCAATTTTATGATCCTGTCTACCGATTCTTTACTATTCCTGATTATCAGCTCATGCCGACCTTGGAGGAGTATGCTTATTTGTTGGATATACCAGTTTCTGATAATGTTCCTTATCTGGTTTGGAGGAAGTTCTTAGACCCTAAGATATTGTTGTAGCCATCCATTTGATGAAATTTGATATAGATGCTAACCTTATGGTTAAGGGATGAATCAAGGGTTTGACTTCTAATTTCTTGATTGGGAAAGCCACTTTATTTGCTAATGCTGGTAGCACATTGGAGTTTGAGGCTATATTTGCTTTGCTTATCTACAGACTAGTCTTATTCCCTAACGTTGACAACTTTGTGGATGTTAACACTATTAGGATTTTCTTGATTGGGAACCTTGTTCCGACTTTACTTGGTGATACCTACTTCTCCATCCATCATAGGACTTCTAAGGGAAATGATACCATTGTTTGTTGCACACCTCTGTTGTACAAGTGGTTTATTTTGAACTTGCCACAGTCATCGACTTTCAAGGAGAACAAGAGTTGTTTAAGGTGGTCATGCTGACATTACTTGGTCTTCTTCTGTTTATGAGAATGGCCAAATTATTGATAGTTGTGGGGAATTCTCCAATGTTCCTCTTCTTGGCACACAAGGTGGAATTAACTACAACCCGAGTTTAGCTCGCTGTCAGCTTGGTTATATGTTGAAGGATAAGTCTAAAAATATTCTATTAGAGGGTTTATTTTTCCAAGGAGGGGATAACTCTCTTGGTGTGAGGGGAAGAATGGCTCATGCTTGGACTAAGATTCAATAGATGGGTAGAAGATAGCTTGGGAGATAAGTTTGCATTGCCTTGGAACATTATACGCTTTGGGTGAAGGAGAGAGCTAAGGAGCTCAAAATGCCTCATCCTTTTGAGAAACCCATGTCTACAATGGTCGCTACACCGCTCCCTATTCCTTCTGATGATGTGAAGACTCTTCAAGATGCTTTGACCAAGATGAAGGAAGAAAAAGATCTCTGGGAATCCAAGTTTCACGCTTCAAACCTTGATAAGTTAGAGTTACAAAAGAAAATAAAGGAGAAAGATGGCTTGATTGAGTTGCTTGAGCGATATGCTGTGAAGAGACATAGAGAGGATTTATTTCCCTCTACTACTTCATCATCGCATCCTCCTACTTCCGATGTTTGGAAGGGTATCATGGATTTGATCGTGTTTAAGAAGACCGCCATGAAGGACAACTATGAGAGAGATTAAGAGACTCCGAAGGAAGTATCAGCTTGGATCGTCATCAGATCCTTAGGATCTAGATTTTTCTTATTGTATTTTGATCCATTGTAACTTGTACTTCCAAGTGTAGCTCTTTCAAATATTCAATAAATGAGATGTTTATCAGTATTTCAAAAAGTGTTATTTCTCTGTGATGTTTGAAATTGCTTTATATTTTAAAGATCCTTGAAAGATGAATGAAACATTTACCTTTGCATTTACATTCGCATCATTGTGCATTGTGTTTTGCCTTTTCCAGGTATCTTATGTTTCCCTTTGGTCTTCATTCAGCCAAATTGTCGCACTAATATAATACTCGAGCTAATCTGAAGAAAAAGATGGATCAATTGTAACAAGAGAACCATGAGCTTCATGAGGAAGTAACAAATCCGAAGGACAGTTTGGAAAGACTCACTGTTGTGATGGAAGCATTTGTGGCTGCTCCAAATCAGCCACCCCCTCCTCCTCCACCTTCGACTCCTGTGCAAAGGACAATCATTTTTGAGATTGTCTCTACGCCCATCTCTGTGGCGCCTGCTAATGTTCCTCAACACTCCTTGCCTCATGGCTTCCCTTGGGGCATGCCTTATAACTTTATTCCTAAAGGTTATCAACCACCACCACCTTTTTAAGTTCCAGTTGTTCCTATCATCCAGCCTGTGATGTCAGTACCACTGTCTGTGGTTCATACCGTTCCTTTTGGTGAAGAACAGATTTTCCACACTGCTCCGAGCTAGAGTGTTGGTGCTTATGAGAAAATGGAAGAGATTTAAGATCAATTTGCTGAAATATAGAAAGAAATCAAAGCTTTGAGGGGTAAAGAACTATTTGGGAAGAATGCCCATGAGTTATGCCTAGTTCCTAATGTGAAGATCCCACTTAAGTTCAAGGTCCCTGACTTTAAAAAGTATAAGGGTAACTCTTGTCTGTTGAGCCATTTGACTATGAATGCTCGCAAGATGTTGACTTAGACTGATAATCATCAGCTTCTCATTCACAACTTTCAAGATAATTAGTTTGGTGCGGCCTTGAAATGGTACATGGGACTCGACAACACTCAAATTCGCACTTTCGAAGATTTGGGTGAGGCTTTTGTAAATCAGTATAAGTATAATATGGATATGGCTCCTGATCGTGATCATCTTCGAGCAATTTCTTAGAAAGTTAAAGAGACATTCAAAGAATACGCCCAGAGGTGCCGCGAGATTGCTGCTCAGATTAATCCTCCTTTGGAAGAAAAATAGAAGACTAAAATCTTCTTGAAAACTCCGAGTCATTTTTATTATGAGCGTATGATTGCTAGTGCCCCGAGTGACTTCACTTAGATGCTGAATACTGGGATGAGATTGGAAGAGTGAAATTTTGGTATAGCAGATCACGAAGATGTTGAACAGGATGTCGAGACACTTGATCTCTGCTTTACACACAGGACAAATAGGAGCAAAAAACACTATACATAAAATAAAGAGAACACACAGCAATTGTTAACCCAGTTCGGGGCAACTCACCTACGTTTGAGGGCTTCCAAATCAAGAATGAAATCCACTAAGCAGTATTAGACCAAAGATAAACACATCCATTTACAACTTGTCACCTAATCACTACCCGTGCTATATTTCTACCTAAGACACTCCTAGGTATGAGACCCTTCTCAATTCCCTTTCAATCACAACAGTGACTGAACAATTACAATTCAATAAAACAATCCAACTCAAGTAGTCACACAATACAAGAGAGGTTCACAAAAATACAAACCCTAGTACTCACTAACAGTTGTGTACATTCTCTGCCCTATTCTAGGTTAAATCCATCCTATTTATAACCATAAACAAGACTGGATTTAGGCTTCAGAAATGCAACAATTCTGCTCCACAAAATCTGCAATAAATCTCCTCTAGAATTGTTTCTTCAATCCTAAGTTTCCTAAAGTGTCTCCACACTTAGAAACACCATATTCAAATTATAATCAGAATCTCTGATTCCTCAATCTTGGATACCACCTAGGATAAATAAACATTCCCACAAAATCTGGAAATCAGAAAACCAAATAACAGTTATCACAAACTATAATAGACAAAGATGTCAAATCATAATGATATGACATCTTGTCCAACATCTTGATCTTCAGTTAGTTCTACATGTTAGGACATCTTATCCAACATCTTACTGTCAAGTTAGTTTTATCAAAATTGATGCCAACCTCAAAGACTTGGACTCATCAATCCCCCCTTTGGCAGATTTTGGCTAAAACTAACTAAGAGAAACCTGCAGACAAAAGCTCACAGTCCGAGGCTAAGAAACAGAACATTATATCAACAACATTGGAAAAATATCAAACATCTTGTCTCCCACTCAACTAGTTCCTTCTTCTGCAAGCAGCATTATGGCATACTCCCCCTCAATGGTTAGCAGCAACAACAGTGATTAGTAAACAGTGGTTAGTAAAGTTAGTATTACTCCCCCTTTTTAGCCATAATATGACAAAGACAGATAAACTAACTAAATAAACAAACAAAAGCATAAAGTATTAAAGTACAAAACAAGCACATAAAGTGCTAAACATAATCCTGGGCATTAAACCCTTACATAACCACAAAAAAATAAAAAGAAGACAACATTCAGTAGTCATCTTTAGTTTCCTCATCATCCTCTTCCTCTTCTTTATCACCACCAGAATCATCATCATCAGAAACATCTTCATCAACATCATCACCATTCACCTCATTATTGCCAGCAGCATTCTTCTCAGCACCACCAGTGTCAGCTTCAGTGTCCTTGTCTTGCTCAGCAGTCAAGGCTTGTATCAACTGCTCAAGTTTAGCCTTCCTAGCTGTACTAATCTTGATGATGGCATCAAGCTCCTTGCAGGTCTCCTTCAGCTGAGCAATGGTTTCCTCCTTTAAAGTTGTAGAAACAGATGTTGGAGAAGATTTTGAAGCAAAACCTATTGATCACAGTGGAGGAGAATGTCACAACATTTCCTCTGACATACACTATCCTGTAGTCTTCGCTAGTTACATCATCACTAACTTAAGGGATGTTCACAACAAACTCCTTGACCAACTTCTCATAGCAGGGCCCAAGTTCAGTAACTGTTTTCATCAGGCCACCAGCTTCTATTAACTTCAGCACCTCTTGGAACTCTAGGGCATTCTTTCCCAGTTCCCTTTCCAAAGCTATTCTTTTCTAGTACACAAATGGCTACCTCTCCATGTTTTCAGGAGCATGTAAGGAGACATTATCCAGAGGAGCTTTCGGAGGAATAACAGCCTTCTTCTTTGAGACTGGTTTCCTTACATGCATGATGTCCTGGATATTATCTGCAACATCATAGTCTGATGTAGTATCAAACTCAGCCTTTCTCTTTCTTGAAACAATAGCCACCTTGCTCAAAGGTTTATATGGTCCAACCACAGCTTTCTTAGATATCTTGGTAGGAGTGTTTTCATCATCCACACCCTTACCTTTTCTGCTTTTCAATCTCTTGGCCACACCAGGGTGGAGGCTCTTGGCAATGTTTTCATCATCTGAGGGCAAGTGATCCACATTGATTACCTTGTCAGCAGCCTTTTCAACAACACACTCATAAACTTGTTCCTTTAACTGAGGTTCTTCTACAAATGGAGATGTTCCATCATATGCTTCAACACCTCTTACCACAGAGTTAGAAAGGGTGTACAGATTCACTTCTGACTTCTCATGATCATCCCTTTCACCACTATCCTCGTCAACATTCTTCTCAGTCACTACCTCTGGTTCATCAACATGAGCAGAGGTAGTTGGTATAATCTGAGCTAGAGGTCTAGTAATCCCAGCAACATTCTGTTTACCACCCAAGATTTAAGTTCTTAACCATTATTGCTCCTATTCTCTTATTCGTATAAAAAAATTTCTTTCTCTCTCCTAGGATCTGAAAATGCATCACAAGTCTTGGAAGTATTACCTGTATGGAGGTTCTCAGATCTTCTCACAGGGAGTTTGTCAGGCTTGCATGGCACCATAGCCAGGGGAACAACATCAATCGCATCTCCAGCAGACAACTTCCCAGGCTTTGCCCTAGTAGTGGATGATGTAACATTTTCCTTCTTGCTTGCCCTTTTTGACGATTGTTGTTGAGACATCATAGAGTGAATAGGATTAGATTTTTCTTCAAACGGGAAGATGGAGCAGTTTGTGGAGAAAGGTGCAGAATGAAGGTATCGTGCGTGAGAGCGGTTTAGGTTGATTTGAAATGATTGATTTTGAAACCCTTTATTTATTTGTTGGGAAAATACATCTTCTTGAATAGTATTCCCACACATTAATTTCCCTAATCATGCAAAACCCTAATTTGCCCCTTAACTTCTTAAACTGATTTTTAAAGACATCAAGGGTGCTTAGGTTATCATGGTATAATGACACAACATCTTGTGTGACATTATCCCTAGTTAGCATCTGTCTCATTCCTATGAGCTGAGAGTGACTAACCATGGTAGCTGTACATTCATTTTCTGTTGTTGAGTCAACAGTGACCACATAAGCACACCTTTTTCTTTCAAGATCATCAACCATAGATTTCTTATGAAGAAGTTCCACAATTCTTGAGATAGTCAGATGTTGCAACTTCTTGTGTGACTTCTTGGTTAACTTACCAATCTTCCAATCATCACAGATAACTTTACTATCTTCCTTCAGATACGAGGCATTTCTGTTAGCTGCATTTACCAAATTTTTTTATCTTCCGGGAATAACTAAGTTTATGATGCTTTACTTCATCTATGGATGAACATTCTGTCTTTAGAGGAGTCCACACATAGCAATTTTTTTTTGAACTGACGCCCTTCTATCATACCCCAAAATTTGACCACAAGATTTCCCATCATTGTGAAAATCATCACCACAATATGGATGTACCTTCATGCCTCATCAATCATCTCAAAGATTGTTGAACATTCACCTCAACCAAGAAGTAGGGTTTTGAGCCCTCTCAGAGTACTCAGACAAAGGATCAATCAAGAATGGACATGATACTCAACTTGTCAATCCTATCAAATGTATATAAAGGATCAAGAGGTCTCCCACATCAAGAATCAATCACAAGAGTGCAACATTCCAAGGGGATCAAGCCTCAAGATCATCTGTGTCACCAAATTAGGGTTTTGGTCGACCAAGGCCTCTAGAGGGAAATTTTCCTCTGGGCATGGACCAATACTTCAAAACATGATCAAAGAAGCTAAAAGGGACCTCATGGATCCAATTATAAAGTCAAAATAGCCTCAGAGGATGCATTCATCAAAAATCAGGAATTAGGGTTTCTTGATCTAATTCACCCATAAGTTGACTTTTGTAGCATGACATGAGCCAAGACCTCAAGAAGTGTTTTGAATACCTCTAATACATCATATTAATCCATTTACAATATTGTATTTATTCAAAGAACTTGGTTCATAAGCACTACAAGGATTCAAATTCATATGGACCAATTAGGGTTTCTAGATGAATAGTCAACTGTATCTTTGACTTTTGACCAAGACATGATCCCAAACCTTGGGACATGATTAAAGACACTCTATAACACCTATGGAATCCATCCATTAGGTTTGAATTAGGTCAAGGACTTGATATCATAGAGGATCACAAAGTTTGAAATTCATCTAATAAAAAGTCAACTGTGCCAAAAACCAAGTTTGACTTTTTGAATTTCTTAACAAACAAGGATTCCTTAAGTAAAAAACAATGCTAAATTATGGTTTGGATCATCATCCATCAAGAAAAATCAAGAAAAGTGGGGTTACTTGCAAAAGGGGCAACCATAAGAAACTTGAAATTTCACTAAGTTATGAAAAAAAGTGATTTATACCCAACTTTGCAAGGCCATAACTTGTGATCCAAGCAACCTTTTTCTTCCATCCAATGCTCAAATGAAAGCTCTAATTACATACTTCAAGATTGTCAACTACATCAGATTCTAAATCCTTATGGATTTTGAGTTATGGATTTATCAAAATCACAAAAATATGAAAATGACCATTTTTTCAACACTTAGTGAAATTTTGGACAGAATCTGTTTTGGATTTTCACCAACTTTGAGGCCATTTTTCATTATGATCCAAGATGATTCAAGACCATTGTTGGACATCAAAGTTGAAGTCTGTTATTGAGGCTTTCCAAAAAAATACAAGAGCCTCCCATAGTTCCACTTGAGCAAGGAGTTATAAGCCTAAAAAAATGGCCTTTTTCACCATGCCCACACAAAGGCATTGATACATAACTTGGTTCCCATAATTTTTTGAGACAATTTTGGACACTTGCATCATTTCATTTCTGTCCAAAATTAACTTGAATAATGAAGAATCTGATCACAAGACCACCAAGTCCAAAATCCAATCCTTTAGGCATGTGACATTCAAAGTTCAAATCCAAAAACTTTAAACTTGTCATGAGGCATTGAATGGATGCATAGAGCTGGCATGTATCAGTCCACAACATTGCAAATGAGTCAAGAAAAATGCAAGCATCAGAAGACCATAGGCCTGTAAGATTGACCCAAGTCAATGGCTAGAGGAGACTTTGGCTACATGACAAAGTTCAATGGATATTGGAGTGATCTAGCCTCCAATCACTATTGCTCCCAAAAAAAAGTTACTCTACTATAAATAGAGGTTCTTTCTGATCAATTCAAGTACACCAAAGCATAGCAATACATGCTTTCCTCCAAATCACATTTCAAAAACCAGATTTTGCTTCTTCTTGAAGTAACTATCGAATTTTCAAATATGGATCAATTCCATCAAAACAAACTATGCCAACACCTCACATATATCATATATAAGTTATCCATAACCTCAAAACACATCTGGAACACCTGAATCACAAAGTCACCCCCCATTTGCTCAAGCTTTTTGGCCTACTTGCAGTTGAGGTGCCACAACAAGAACTAGGTGCATTCAATCCATTCTAAGCTTCCAAACACCTTATATTAGGTCCATTGAAGCTGTCCAGATCATCACACAACATCTGTAACACCTACAACTGAGGATTCAATTTCCTCTTGCAGAGGTAAGCCAGACACTCTCAAACTCTATGATTCATGCATCATAAATGTGTTTTCAAGTTACAAACATGTTTCTGCACTTATGTAGAGTGATTCCCCTTAATCAATTGCTTTGTAGCTTTCGTGTATAGGATTTCATAGTGTTCTTGCAGAAATTAGGGTTCTTGAGTTCATCATCTGATTTCTCACTCCACACTTAAAATAAATGCAATTAATTTATATCATTAGAATCCTTGTTCAAAAATACACATCTTTCATGTTTACAAAAGTCAAAACCATTACGTATTGAGAGAGATATGTGAGGTTTTGCAAATTGGCTATGGCGGGTACACGCGAGGAAGAAGAAGATGGCCTTGGCGCCATTTTCAAATTTTTGAATTTTGAATATTTGATATTTTTATTAAATGATTTCAAAAATTAATTTCTCTTTCATTTTTAATAATTTTTTATTGGTTCTTTTGTTAAAAAGTCACAAAAATGTTAAAATATTTTATTCTACAAAAAAATCAAATTTATATTATTTATTTAATATAGTTGGAATTTTTGTAAATAATTTCATTTTATTTGTTTTTTAACATTTTTAAATGAAATTTCCACCTTGAATTTTCAAATTTAATTGAATTTCAAAGTTTTATGTGATTAAACATGATTTTTCAAAGTATTTTTCAAAGTTGACAATTTGTTTTTTTAATACATTTGATATTTTATATCATTTTTATTTAATATCCTTTGAAAATTATATTTTTAAATTCACAATTAGGGTTTTCTCTAAATTTTGATTTTTCAGACTTCACATAAACACTTTTTGGGCCTCTAATAGAATGTAAGACCCATCCCTTATTACACATAAATGATTTTGGGCTTCAGTCACTGAATAAGTCCCACTGTGTTTTCCAAAACCGCGGCGCGATCGTCGCCTTTTAAACATAAATCATCTGGGCCTCCCTTTGGTTGTAAGTCTCATATTTCTTTTTTAAAAATACTTTTGGGCCTCTAATAGAGTGTAAGACCCATTCCCTTTGTAAATAAACATTTTTGGGCCTCAGTCATTATATAAGTCCCAATACGATAAACGGTGCGATCGTTGTTTTCATCTGGGCATCTCTTTGAGCTATAAGCCCCATCTCTTGTATAAAAAAATAAACTTTTGGGCCTCTAATAGAGTGTAAGACCCATTCCTTCTTGTACATAAATAATTTTGGGACTCATTCATTGTATAAGTCCCTTTGTGATTTTCAAAATCATGGCGCGATCGCCGCCTTTTCAAATAAATCATCTGGCCTCTCTTTGAGCTATAAGCCCCAAACATTTCTGTTAAACAAACTTGTTTTTAAATTCAAATTCAATGGTGTTTCTTTTAAAACTTTCTTCAATTTCTTGAAACCCTAAAAGAAGGAATACAGTTGTAGCAAATACAACAGATCACAATATGCTTTGGCTTCTTCTCAGAAGGTAAGTCCGCATATCTTCTTCAGTGCATATTTCTTATGTATATTTGTCAATATAATTGTTTGTATATAATTGTGCATATCTTGCTTAGAGTCTCCCCAGCAGTTAGGTCTATGTTATATCAAACTAGAGGTTACTTTACAACATAGTCAAAACTAGTTCCCCATAGCTTACTCCCTATACAGTCTTGCCTCATCTTGGGCTTATACAATATGGAACAGAGAAAGACATTATTCCCGGTGAAACTTTTCTCAAGACTGTCAAACTTAGAACTATATATGTGTACAAGAAATTCATTTCCCCAGAGAGGATTGATTCCAGATGAAACCTCTTTTGAATTTCTTCAAACCCTAGAACTATTCAGGAAAGAAAGGACTTATTCCCGGTGAAACCTTTCTTGAACTTTTCTTTGTCTTGGACCCATAGGCTTCTTAAAAGCATCCCCAGCCTCCTCTTGGGCTTAGTACAAGGACCCACAGGATTCTTAAAAGTATCCCCATCCTCCTCTTGGGCTTAGTACAAGGGCCCTTAGGCTTCTTAGAAGTTCCTCAGCCTCCTCTTGGGCTTAGTACAAGGACCCAAAGGCCTCCTACAAGTACAGGATAAAAATTAGTCATCTTTGCTAGTTCAATCCCAAGAAAAGTCAAAATTTCATAACATCAGACCATTCTAGGGTTGATCTTCATCCCTTAAACAAACAACCTCCTCTTGGGCATCATACAAAGATCCCTCTCTACACTAGAGCCTACCATTTCTTGAGAGACTTGGACAATCTCAACCCCCTCTTGCGTTTCATACAAGTAGACTTGAAAAGTCTCATCTCCTCTTGGATCTTACAAAGAAACCCTCAAGTTTCCTAAAAGCATAGGAAAAACCCTGGTCACTCAATCAATACACTAATCTCCAGCAGAGTTGAAACCTCTATAGGTTTTCAAAATCAACTTTAAACCCATCTGACCCCCAACAAGGCTTAAGCTTTCATTATAAGAAATCCCAGCCTGGGCCAATTGACCATCAACAAATCCCTAGTGGAATCAGAACCTCATGGCATCTGATATCTCAACTCTACCCTAATCTTCAACAAGAGTAAAACTTTTGGATTCCCCAATACCATTTGGACCTGCTCTTGGATTTCATAAATCCTCAGCCAGAGATAGCTTCCTCTCAGGGTTCATATAAGAATTCCCCTCAGTAGAGTTAGTCAGCCTCAATCTTGGGCTTTGTATAAGACAGATAAAATCCTCCCCAGTGGAGTCAGTTTCTTTTAGCTTCAACCTTGTGCTTTGATCAAGGCACACAAAAATCAACATCCCCTCAGATGAGACCATGAATCCACTATGCGGAGGACATTTCTTCTATACATCACATTTTAAAACAGACAATCAAAATCTTTTCCAGATAACTGCTATAAGTGGCACACTTGTTGATTCAAAATCCAAGCTGGAGTCCCTCATTTATCCTGGCCAAAATTTATGTTTCATCTAACAACTGTAGTGGAAAGCCTTTGGATTCTAACATCTAATCCAATCTCCTTCTCGTAGCATGAAATATTAATAAGGAAAAAGTGGCATTGCTCTACACTGAGTTAAAGTTTTCTTCCTTCATGACATCCACTCTTATAAAGGAAATTACGACATTGCTGGATTCACACATCCCAGTTAAAGTAATTTCCCTTTATAACCAATTTCTCAACTTTTGTGATAAATAGGTGAGATATTCTCCCTTTAGAGATGACAAATTCTCTCTCAATCACCCCCTTCAGCTTCAATCTTGGGCTTTGAACAAGACACAAATACTCAGCTAGATTTAATCTTGGGCTTTGAACAAGACACCAAACATCTTTTCCTCCCATAGAATAAGAGGAACTACAATTGCTCTGATTTTCCAAATCTCTTTACGGGAATACGTAGGCATAAGATTGCGAAATCATAGCGAGCACACAAATAAAAAACTTTAGGTCCAGTACCTTACCAAAAACAACGGAAAACCCGAAAATAACAAAAACATTCTTTCAATCCCCCCCAAAGGAGAAACTTTCCCAAGCCACAACAAATAAACACCAGAAAACACTTAAATCAACAAAGAAACATATAACAAAAGGTCTATGGATAACCATATATACATTGGGTGTTAATAACTTCCCTTTGTATAACCTGACCCCGATCCCCAATCTCTTAGCATTTGTTAAAGAAAACATTTGCGTGCAAGGTTAGTTTTAGATAGCTTCCCTTTCCTTTCCAGCTTCATAGGATAAATAAGAAATCAGAAAGTAGCACCCAAATAATCCATTGCGGTAAGGTGGTCGCGTCACCGAAAAAATCGCACGCTACACCTTCATTATAACTTCATCTTTATCATTCACCACCAGACACTCATACTCAGTAAATTTAAATTTGAGTCCTTGGTCACAAAGTTGACTAATACTTATCAAACTTGCAGTCAGTCCTTTGACAAGCAATACCTTATCAAGTCTAGGCTGCCCAGCATGGTTCAATCTTCCAACACCTCTAATTTTCCCTTTGGATCTATCTCTAAAAGTGACATCATTTGAGGCATGTGATTCTATATTCACCAAAGAGTTCTTGACACCTGTCTTGTGTCTTGAACACCCACTATCAAAGTACCACCTTTCACCACTAGAGGCTCTTAGAGAAGAATGAGCTATTAGGGCCACATACTCATTTTTGTGTATCCACTCCTTTCTTGCTTTACCAACTTGCATCTTTATGGGATGTGAGCCAAACTTTGGATATTCATGTAACTCGTAGCGGTAAGGTTTAATGTGACCAAACTTACCGCAATGATGACACTTCCAGTCCTGCTTCTTTTTGCCTGAAGGATTTTTCTGATGTCTATGTTGATGTTGAGACTTCCCTTTTGACATCTTATGATTCTGTTTTCTATTAGGCTGAGCAGAACTCAATGTTGGCTCCTTTCTTTTATTCTTCACAACTCGGTCATGGTAACCAAGTCCTCTGATATCTCCTGCATCCCTCCTAAGTTGAAGGATATCATCTAGCACATCAGAGTCATTGTTGAGCATTCTAACATTTTTGGTCACATTATCAAGTCTGGAGTTAAGAAAAACAACTTCCTCTTTTAGATCAGAGATTATGTCAAGGAGCTTCAATCTTTCATCACAAAGTTGGGAAATAAGATCCTGTTGGTCCTTCCTTAATTGACAAACTTCTGCACTTCTGATGCACAACTCCTTATAAGAGGTAGCCAGTTCATCAGAAGTGAATTCTTCAATATTTTATTCTCTATCAGAGTCAAATATCCCAGTAAGAGCGGAGACTTGTTTAGGTGATTCTCCTTCACTCGCAGAATCATCTTCAGACCACGACGTGGACAATCCTTTCTTCTCCTTCTTGAGAAAAGTGGGACACTCAGATTTAATGTGGCAAAAACCTTCACATTCATAGCACTTGATTCCTTTGCCAGTTTTCTTATCATTTTTGAACTTTCTTCCAAAATCCCTTCTTTTGTTGTTGTCGGATGGCTGAGTCTTGACATTAGTTTTTGACTCTCCTTCCATCCTCTTCAGCAATTGATTGTACTATTTTCCAAGATACACAACAGCCTTAGGCAACTCCTTCTTGGAATTTGTCTTACCTTCATCTTGATTAGACACTAAGGCTAATAAGCTTTTCTTCTTCTCAGTTTTCTCACTCAAGCCCATTTCAAAAGTTTGTAGAGAACCCATGAGTTTATCTACCTTTAACTTATTTATATATTGAGCTTCTTCGATGGCAGTCACCTTCATGTCAAACTTCTTCGGAAGAGATCTTAGAATTGTCTGAACTAACTTAGCTTCAGGAATCTTTTCTCTAACATCACTTGAAGTATTGGCTATGTCAATGATGTTCATATGAAAGTCTTGTATACTTTCATCCTCCTTCATCCTTAAGTTCTCAAACTTGGTGGTGAGGAGTTGAAGTCTTGAGGATTTTACCCTAGAAGTTCCTTCATGTGCAGTTTTTATAATCTCCCAAGCATCATTGGCAACAGTACAATTTTTGATCAACCTAAAGATGTTCTTGTTAACACAATTGAATAAGGCATTTAAGGCTTTGAAGTTGCCTTGAGCAATCTTGTCATCTTCATTATCCCAGTCTTCCTCAGGTTTCAACTCATCAGTAAACTTCCCATCCTTATCTTTGGTCTTTGGTGGATCCCACCCTTTGACCATAGACTTCTAAGTTTAACCATCCATAGACTTGATGAATTCCACCATACGCACTTTCTAATATTCATAATTGGAACCATCAAGAATGGGTGGTTTATTTAAAATTCCTCCTTCTTCATCCATTGAACCAGAAAGTATCGTCCTTGAATCTCACCCAGATGCAGAGCAGGATGCTTGCTCTAATACCAATTGAAATTCTGGTATAGCAGATCACGAAGATGTTTAACAGGATGTCGAGACACTTGATCTCTGCATTACACACAGGACAAATAGGAGCAGGAAATAAAGAGAACACGCAGCAATTGTTAACCCAGTTCGGTGCAACTCACCTACGTCTGGGGACTTCCAAACCAGAAATGAAATCCACTAAGCAGTATTAGTTCAAAGCTAAACACCTCCGTTTACAACTTGTCACCTAATCACTACCCGGGCTATATTTCTACCTAAGACACTCCTAGGTATGAGACCCTTCTCAATTCCCTTTCAACCACAACAGTGACTGAACAATTACAACTCAATAAAACAGTCCAACTCAAGTATTCACACAATACAAGAGAGGCTCACAAAAGTACAAAGCCTAGTACTCACTAATAGCCGTGTATATTCTCTGCTCTATTCTAGGTTAAATCCATCATATTTATAACCATAAACAAGACTGGATTTGGGCTTCAGAAACGTAGCAATTATTCTCCAAAGAATCTACAACTAAATCTCCTCTAGAATATATTCTTCAATCCCAAGATTCCTAAAGTGTCTCCACACTTAGAAACAACATCTCCATATTATAATCAAAATCTCTAATTCCTAAATTTTGGACGCCACCTAGGATAAATAAACATTCCCACAAAATCTAGAAATCAGAAAACCAAATAACAGTTATCACAAATTATAACAGACAAAGATGTCGAATCATTAGGATATGACATCTTGTCCAACATCTTGATCTTCAGTTAGTTCTACATGTGAGGACATATTGTCCAACATCTTACTGTCAAGTTAGTTTTACCAAAATTGATGCCAACCTCAAACGCTTGGACTCATCAAAGAGGGTGCCCGTGAAGGACGTTTGTCAAAAGATGGTAATTCTGTTGGAAGTTCCAAGAAATATGGTGGAGGATTTGCTAAGAAGAAAGAAGGAGAGACCAATGTCATTTCTCATGAGAGATATAGAAGACCTTGCAATAGAAACAGTCATCAACAACATGTTGCATCTGTTACGCCTGTTATCAATTTAGTTCCTGCCCAACAATGCTCTCACCAAGAGAAAAATCAACAGGGTCATTTTCAGAAGAACTTTGATCCAATTTCGATGACCTACTTAAGATTTCTTCCTAGTTTGATTCAAAAGAACCTTGTTCAAACTCGTGCACCACCTACTGCTCCAAAAGATTCGCCGTGGTGGTATAAGCCTGAGGCTCATTCTGCTTTCCATCAGGGAGGAGCTGGGTATGACATTGAGAATTGTTATCCATTAAAGATGAAAGTACAAAGGTTGGTTAGAAATGGTATTTTTACCTTCGAAGACACCAATCATAATGTGTAGTCGAACTCGTTGCCCAATCATGGGAAGGCGATTGTCAATATGGTTCAAGGTTGTCCTGGTACATTCAAGATTTATGATATCCATTGGATTCGAAGATCTCTTGTGGAAATTCATGCACTTTTGAGTGAATACCATGATATTGATCATGATTATGTAGCTTGTTGCGTCTGTTCTGTAAACCCGCATGGTTGTGTGATAGTGAAAAGGGACATCCAAGAGATGATGCATCAGAATTTGATTGAGGTCACTACAAAGAGAGATGAATATGAGAATGAGGTGAATGGTATTGTATAACACTTTAATATTCCTGAACGAGATGTTATCTCTTATGATAGTCAGAAGTCCGCTGTTACACCTTTGGTTATTCGATTACCCGGTCAAGTACTGTATGAATCTGACAAGGCTATTCCTTATAAATACAATGCTACCATGGTAGAAGATGGTAAGGAAGTTCCCATTACTTATTTGTCTTCTGTGGTAAGCATCACTGATGTTAGTAGAGTAACCCGAAGTGTTCGTGTCTATGCTTCTGAGCCTCCAAAGAGGGTGGAGAATGCTGTTATTGGGAAACAACTTAAAAGTGAGAATACTGTTGATACTTCCGGCTATTCAAGTGGTTTGAATAAGAAGACTAATGAGGATGAGGTATTGAAATTGATAAATAAGAGTGAGTACAGTGTGGTAGATCAACTCTTGCATACGCCGTCTAAGATTTCAGTGTTGTCCCTATTGATGAATTCTGAGGCTCATAGGGAGTCTTTGTAGAAGGTGCTGGAATAAACATATGTTGAGCATGATGTGACTGTTAATCAGTTTGATGGCATTGTTGCCAACCTCACAACATGCAATAATTTAAGTTTCTGTCATGAAGAGTTACCCGAGGAGGAGATAAATCACAATTTGGCTTTACATATTTTTATGAACTGTCAAGAAGATGCACTTTCCAATGTGATGGTTGATACAAGCTCTTCCTTGAATGTGTTTCCAAAGTTTACTTTGTCAAAGATTTCGTACCAAGGTGCTCCCATAAGGTATAGTGGGGTTGTGGTTAAAGCTTTTGATGGATTTAGAAAAACTGTGATTGGAGAGGTTGATCTTCCAATCAAAATAGGACCCTGCTTCTTCCAAATTCAAGTGATGGATATTCCTCCTGCTTATAGTTGTCTGCTTGGCCGACCTTGGATTCATGAAGCTTGGGCAGTGACCTCAACTCTTCATCAGAAATTGAAATTTGTTAAGAATGACAAGCTGGTAATTGTTGGAGGTGGACAAGCGTTGTTAGTGATCCATCTTTCATCCTTTTTGTATGTTGATGCTGACGAAGAATGGGCTGCCCATGTCTTCTTTGAAAGATGCTCTGCATGTATTAGAGACTGGTCGGTCTGATGGTTGGGGCCGAGTTATTGATGTGGTTTATAATAAATACATAACTGGTTTAGGCTTTGCGCCTGGTACAGTTAAAAGAGATTTGAAGCATATTAATGAGCCATTTCACAGCGCCGGATGTAACACCTCAAAATTTTCCCTCATATTTCTAACTCTAATTGGCTTAAGTTTCATTTCATTTTGCATTATCATTTGTGCATATCATTGGTTCTTAGCATGGGATCAAGGTATCTAGGTTAACTCAAGGGAAGAAGGTGTTTTCCAGAGGTTCAAGCAGAAGATCATGTGTACTTTCCAAGAGACCAAAGGAGAGAAAGGTTCTTGATGGCACTATTGCTCAAGCCACAATGGGTTCTTATGTCACAAGTTATTTTGATGAGGCCATCACCTCATCATATGATCAAGTTTGGCAAAAGATTTCAAGTGAATCACATCCTCCTAGCTTGAATTCTCAAGTTAGGGTTTTTTGGAATTCTTGAATCTAACACTCCAATGTGCAAGATCTTTGAAGTTTTATCATCATCAAGTGGCATATCTCATCTTTGTTCAAGAAGATGCACATCATATTTAGAGGAATTTGGATTTGGAGAATGGGTCGATTTCTCCTAAACCATGGGTGCCAAAATTAGGGTTTGTGTTGGTGCTGAATAGCGGCAAGCAACAAAAGTTTTGGAAGTATTTTTTCGGGAATTTATCGTGTCCACAGAGATCGGTGCTACTGAACTTCCGTTCGATAATCTCGAATTTTATGAGTTTGGATTAAAATGGTTGAAACATAAAAACAGAAAAGTAAATATTAACACAAGAAAATTCATTCATCAGAGAGGAAAAACTTATCAAGCATGTATATATTCCACTCGTCACAAACTTAAACTTATCGACCAGTTATACTCAACCACAATACTGGTCAAAATCATCCAGTATCGCTTACAACAGTATCCATCTCTGGCACAATGAGTTGAGAGAGCAACCGTATCACTCTCGTCGTCGCTCTCGCGCACGAAAGACATTAAGTTCCGACACCATAAAGATTATCATCTAAATCTATCTCTAGCATCTAGACAATAGATATCCATCCCTAATTAAGATTCTTGATGTTTATCTCTAACACAACATAAATCCAAACATAAATGCAAAAAGATCAAGGAAGACATCGATAATGATTTGTAAAGCAGATTTTATACAATATTATGATCAACAAAGATACATATGTTCATAGTAACTATACAACACCCAACAAAAAGAAATTACAAAGAGAAGAGAAGAAGAGGAACCAAACATTTCTTGGTTTGTCAACACCAATCGACGAGAGATTCGACTCCGGATCATCCAATTTAAAGCTCCATTGTTGTTTTCTAAGCTAATCCTATGAAGAAATGAAGTATGATGGAGTGGGAGAAAAAAACCCCAAAACCATACCTAAAAAATGTGTTTTTACCCCTATTTATTGCTGTCATCATCGCAGACCCCGTTTAGCCCGGTTTTGGGCCCTAATCGTGCCCTTATTAATGTTAAACCGCCTTAAAAGCCTGCTAAGCGCGGTCGGGCACGCTAAGCGCGCTACCTGCTGTCATGAAAAAAAGACAGCACATGTTTCGGCCATAACTTGAGAACCGTAACTCGGAATTGCACCCGGTTCAAAGCATTGGAAAGCTTATTCAATGCTCTATCTTAAAATGGCAAGATATCCTTGATTGAATACCTGCAAAAATGAGAGAAAATCAATTAAACTCATTGATATTTACACGATACGCAATATATACACTAAAACGTAAAGTAAACGTATTTACAAACAAAGCGGGGTTTATTCGTACGATTTTAACAAAAAGTATCGATAAGTGCAACAAAACTTATATACAATAATAACTACAATTTGCACTTATCAAACTCTCCCCAACTTACATATTTGTTTGTCCTCAAACAAAGCCAACATCTAAAGGAACAAAAGCGAAATCCAAGAAATCACGCAACAACAAGTTTTTACAAAGAAAAACAAATGCAATGGTTCAATCGAAAATGGTACACACAAAGTAAATACTTACCACTAAACTTCAATGATAACATAATCACGAAACAAATGCTAAATACAAAAGTTAAGCCAAACATTCTAAAACAACACAAGTTCAAATGTGAATCACACCTAGCAAAAACAATCATCGGTAGATGAAAAACATAAAATGAGGGATTTTTCACTCACACAACAATCTTGCAAACAAAAGACTAAATTATGCAATCATCCAAAAATCATGCTGAAAACACAAATGCAAGAATCAAGAGGACTTTCAGGGCTGTAATGTGGCCGGGTGAACAAACAAGGAATAATTCCTAAAGCTAATCGAAACAAAAACTTTCCTAAACCTAAGGGAGTGATCAACTCACAAAAGTTCAAAAAAAAATTTCAATCAAACTTCTTCCAAAATCCCAAGTGTTACACCAAACACATAGAACTTATTAGCACAACATTATTCTACTCTTTTTGTTTTTCTTTTTCAAAGCTTTTTCAATTTTTTTTTCTTTCTCTTTTCTTTTCTTTTCTTTTCTTTTTCATATTTTTCTCTTTTTTCTTTTACTTTTCAACCTCATAGCAACCAACAACATAAGTGAGCAAACATTGCTCTCCCCAACTTGAATTCAACCACATCATCATGTGAATACTCCCTACTTTCTAAGGCAAGGTAAAAATTTATACAACAACACAAAATTGAGGGTTCAAGAAAAAAAACAACAATCAAGATCCAGACAAAAAATGAATTTGACACTCATAGACAAGAATCAAACTCAAACAACATGGATAATGACCAAAGGCTAAAAGGGTTTACAAACGATCACACACACACAAGGTGAATTGACTATTTGGCTAAGGTAGTTGTGCTCAAAATGAAACAAGTGTCTTAATCCTTTTCATGCTTTCAAATAATCAACACAAACAAAAGATTAAGCATAATAAAATCCAGTTAAAACAAGAATATTGGTACTCCGAGCATATATGCACAATGGAAGGCTTCCTCACAAAAAGGTTGGGAACTAAAGTGATTCACATACGAACAAGTATATAAAAGAATGAATGGCATAGAAGTTGTAAAAAGCCTAAGTATCATGAATATGCTAAAGTCAATAAAGCGATAAACACATACCTTGAACGTGTACAAAACTTTAAACACTATCATTACCACGCATTCGCAAGTTGAAACACTCAAAATCGGAAAAATCACTAAATGCGACTTCAAGATATCGGGCTAAAATTTGAGTCCAAACAATCAACAAAAGAATTAGAAAAATTACTAATAATTACTAATATATAAGGCATTGGTGGAAGTGGGAAGAAGGGGGAGCCAAGTGAACAATTAGAAGAATTCACTGGCTCTGCACAGCAGGGCGTGCTAAGCGCGCTACACCAGAACCAGAAAAACCAGTACAACAACAAGGTTCTGGTGTAGGCCTCTACTTAACACCTACACAATCTCATATACAAAAATTGGTCCAGAAAGACCGGGTGAAAATGAATTAAACAAGTTGTGAAGTGAAGATTTGAGAATTTTACGAACAATCCGAGTACAACTTGTTTAATGAATGTTCACCACACTACCTACGCTATAATGAAAAAGTAATAACGGAACAAAAAACGATAAAACATGCTTGTTTTACGTCGTAAGCTCGACGCCTATTATTTAAAAACCAACACGTTGCTTCAGAAGATCCAAATGCTTCACTCCCGCCTTAGCTCTTATCTCTTCGGGCTCTAACTGGAACTACACATCTAACCACACTTTTGGCAAACGTGAAGAGAAACAAATATATACACTATATTCACAATTATGCAAAACATATAAAATTCACAAATATGGTAAACATATACAAGTATCAATATAATCAAGTGAAAATCGACAATATATACGATATCTACAAAACTCAAAAACAAAGAAACTATCGCAATGCGATCCAATAAAAACACCAATCCCCGGCAACGAGCCATTTTGTTGTGCGGAATAGTGGCAAGTAACAAAAGTTTTGGAAGTATTTTTCTGAGAATTTATCGTGTCCACAGAGATCGGTGCTACTGAACTGCCGTTCGATAATCTCTAAATTTATGAGTTTGGATTAAAATGGTTGAAACATAAAAACAGAAAAGTAAATATTAACACAAGAAAATTCATTCATCAGAGAGAAAAGACTTATCAAGCATGTGTATATTCCACTCGTCCCAAACTTAAACTTATCGACCAGTTATACTCAACCACAATACTGGTCAAAATCATCCAGTATCGCTCACAACAGTATCCATCTCTGGCACACTGAGTTGAGAGAGAAACCATATCACTCTCGTCGTCGCTCTCGCGCACGAAAGGCATTAAGTTCCGACACCATAAAGATTATCATCTAAATCTATCTCTAGCATCTAAGCAATAGATATCCATCCCTAATTAAGATTCTTGATGTTTATCTCTAACACAACATAAATCCAAACATAAATGTAAAAAGATCAAGGAAGACATCGATAATGATTTGTAAAGCTGATTTTATACAATATTATGATCAACAAAGATACATATGTTCATAGTAACTATACAACACCCAACAAAAAGAAATTACAAAGAGAAGAGAAGAAGAGGAACCAAACATTTCTTTGTTTGTCAACACCAATCGACGAGAGATTCGACTCCAGATCATCCAATTTAAAGCTCCATTGTTGTTTTCTAAGCTAATCCTATGAAGAAATGAAGTATGATGGAGTGGGAGAAAAAAACCCCAAAACCATACCTAAAAAATATGTTTTTACCCCTATTTATTGCTGTCATCATCGCAGACCCCGTTTAGCCCGGTTTTGGGCCCTAATCGCGCCCTTATTAATGTTAAACCGCCTTAAAAGCCTGCTAAGCGCGGTCGGGCGCGCTAAGCGCGCTACCTGCTGTCATGAAAAAAAGACAGCACATGTTTCAGCCATAACTTGAGAACCGTAACTCGGATTTGCGCCCGATTCGAAGCGTTGGAAAGCTTATTCAATGCTCTATCTAACAATGGCAAGATATCCTTGATTTAATACCTTCAAAAATGAGAGAAAATCAATTAAACTCATTGATATTTACACGATACGCAATATATACACTAAAACGTAAAGTAAACGTATTTACAAACAAAGCGGGGTTTATTCGTACGATTTTAACAAAAAGTATCGATAAGTGAAACAAAACTTATATACAATAATAACTACAATTTGCACTTATCAAACTCTCCCCAACTTACATATTTGTTTGTCCTCAAACAAAGCCAACATCTAAAGGAACAAAAGCGAAATCCAAGAAATCACGCAACAACAAGTTTTTACAAAGAAAAACAAATGCAATGGTTCAATCGAAAATGGTACACACAAAGTAAATACTTACCACTAAACATCAACGATAACATAATCACGAAACAAATGCTAAATACAAAAGTTAAGCCAAACATTCTAAAACAACACAAGTTCAAATGTGAATCACACCTAGCAAAAACAATCATCGGTAGATGAAAAACATAAAATGAGGGATTTTTCACTCACACAACAATCTTGCAAACAAAAGACTAAATTATGCAATCATCCAAAAATCATGCTGAAAACACAAAAGCAAGAATCAAAAGGACTTTCAGGGCTATAATGTGGTCGGGTGAACAAACAAGGAATGATTCCTAAAGCTAATCGAAACAAAAACTTTCCTAAACCTAAGGGAGTGATCAACTCACAAAAGTTCAAAAACAAAATTTCAATCAAACTTCTTCCAAAATCCCAAGTGTTACACCAAACACATAGAACTTATTAGCACAACATTATTCTACTCTTTTTATTTTTCTTTTTCAAAGCTTTTTCAATTTTTTTTTTCTTTTTCTTTTCTTTTCTTTTCTTTTCTTTTTCATATTTTTCTCTTTTTTCTTTTACTTTTCAACCTCATAGCAACCAACAACATAAGTGAGCAAACATTGCTCTCCCCAACTTGAATTCAACCACATCATCATGTGAATACTCCCTACTTTCTAAGGCAAGGTAAAAATTCATACAACAACACAAAGTTGAGGGTTCAAGAAAAAAAACAACAATCAAGATCCACACAAAAAATGAATTTGACACTCATAGACAAGAATCAAACTCAAACAACATGGATAATGACCAAAGGCTAAAAGGGTTTACAAACGATCACACACTCACAAGGTGAATTGACTATTTGGCTAAGGTAGTTGTGCTCAAAATGAAACAAGTGCCTTAATCCTTTTCATGCTTTCAAATAATCAACACAAACAAAAGATTAAGCATAATAAAATCCAGTTAAAACAAGAATATTGGTACTCCGAGCATATATGAACAATGGAAGGCTTCCTCACAAAAAGGTTGGGAACTAAAGTGATTCACATACGAACAAGTATATAAAAGAATGAATGGCATAGAAGTTGTAAAAAGCCTAAGTATCATGAATATGCTAAATTCAAGAAAGCGATAAACACATACCTTGAACGTGTACAAAACTTTAAACACTATCATTACCACGCATTGGCAAGTTGAAACACTCAAAATCAGAAAAATCACTAAATGCGACTTCAAGATATCGGGCTAAAATTTGAGTCCAAACAATCAACAAAAGAATTAGAAAAATTACTAATAATTACTAATATATAAGGCATTGGTGGAAGTGGGAAGAAGGGGGAGCCAAGTGAACAATTAGAAGAATTCACTGGCTCTGCACAGCAGGGCGCGCTAAGCGCGCTACACCAGAACCAGAAAAACCAGTACAACAACAAGGTTCTGGTGTAGGCCTCTACTTAACACCTACACAATCTCATATACAAAAATTGGTCCAGAAAGACCGGGTAAAAATGAATTAAACAAGTTGTGAAGTGAAGATTTGAGAATTTTACGAACAATCCAAGTACAACTTGTTTAATGAATGTTCACCACACTACCTACGCTATAATGAAAAAGTAATAACGGAACAAAAAACGATAAAACATGCTTGATTTACGGCGTAAGCTCGACGCCTATTATTTAAAAACCAACACGTTGCTTCGGAAGATCCAAATGCTTCACTCCCGCCTTAGCTATCATCTCTTCGGGCTCTAACTGGAACTACACATCTAACCACACTTTTGGCAAACGTGAAGAGAAACAAATATATACACTCTATTCACAATTATGCAAAAAATGTAAAATTCACAAATATGGTAAACATATACAAGTATCAATATAATCAAGTGAAAATAGACAATATATACGATATCTACAAAACTCAAAAACAAATAAACTATCGCAATGCGATCCAATAAAAACACCAATCCCCGGCAACGACGCCATTTTGTTGGTGCGGAATAGCGGCAAGTAACAAAAGTTTTGGAAGTATTTTTTCGGGAATTTATCGTGTCCATAGAGATCGGTGCTACTGAACTGCCGTTCGATAATCTCTAAATTTATGAGTTTGGATTAAAATGGTTGAAACATAAAAACAGAAAAGTAAATATTAACACAAGAAAATTCATTCATCAGAGAGAAAAGACTTATCAAGCATGTATATATTCCACTCGTCACAAACTTAAACTTATCGACCAGTTATACTCAACCACAATACTGGTCAAAATCATCCAGTATCGCTCACAACAGTATCCATCTCTGGCACACTGAGTTGAGAGAGAAACCATATCACTCTCGTCGTCGCTCTCGCGCACGAAAGGCATTAAGTTCCGACACCATAAAGATTATCATCTAAATCTATCTCTAGCATCTAAGCAATAGATATTCATCCCTAATTAAGATTCTTGATGTTTATCTCTAACACAACATAAATCCAAACATAAATGTAAAAAGATCAAGGAAGACATCGATAATGATTTGTAAAGCAGATTTTATACAATATTATGATCAACAAAGATACATATGTTCATAGTAACTATACAACACCCAACAAAAAGAAATTACAAAGAGAAGAGAAGAAGAGGAACCAAACATTTCTTTGTTTGTCAACACCAATCGACGAGAGATTCGACTCCAGATCATCCAATTTAAAGCTCCATTGTTGTTTTCTAAGCTAATCTTATGAAGAAATGAAGTATGATGGAGTGGGAGAAAAAAACCCCAAAACCATACCTAAAAAATGTGTTTTTACCCCTATTTATTGCTGTCATCATCGCAGACCCCGTTTAGCCCGGTTTTGGGCCCTAATCGCGCCCTTATTAATGTTAAACCGCCTTAAAAGCCTGCTAAGCGCGGTCGGGCGCGCTAAGCGCGCTACCTGCTGTCATGAAAAAAAGACAGCACATGTTTCAGCCATAACTTGAGAACCGTAACTCGGATTTGCGCCCGGTTCGAAGCGTTGGAAAGCTTATTCAATGCTCTATCTAACAATGGCAAGATATCCTTGATTGAATACCTTAAAAAATGAGAGAAAATCAATTAAACTCATTGATATTTACACGATACGCAATATATACACTAAAACGTAAAGTAAACGTATTTACAAACAAAGCGGGGTTTATTCGTACGATTTTAACAAAAAGTATCGATAAGTGAAACAAAACTTATATACAATAATAACTACAATTTGCACTTATCAAACTCTCCCCAACTTACATATTTGTTTGTCCTCAAACAAAGCCAACATCTAAAGGAACAAAAGCGAAATCCAAGAAATCACGCAACAACAAGTTTTTACAAAGAAAAACAAATGCAATGGTTCAATCGAAAATGGTACACACAAAGTAAATACTTACCACTAAACATCAACGATAACATAATCACGAAACAAATGCTAAATACAAAAGTTAAGCCAAACATTCTAAAACAACACAAGTTCAAATGTGAATCACACCTAGCAAAAACAATCATCGGTAGATGAAAAACATAAAATGAGGGATTTTTCACTCACACAACAATCTTGCAAACAAAAGACTAAATTATGCAATCATCCAAAAATCATGCTGAAAACACAAAAGCAAGAATCAAAAGGACTTTCAGGGCTGTAATGTGGTCGCGTGAACAAACAAGGAATAATTCCTAAAGCTAATCGAAACAAAAGCTTTCCTAAACCTAAGGGAGTGATCAACTCACAAAAGTTCAAAAACAAAATTTCAATCAAACTTCTTCCAAAATCCCAAGTGTTACACCAAACACATAGAACTTATTAGCACAACATTATTCTACTCTTTTTATTTTTCTTTTTCAAAGCTTTTTCAATTTTTTTTTTCTTTTTCTTTTCTTTTCTTTTCTTTTCTTTTTCATATTTTTCTCTTTTTTCTTTTACTTTTCAACCTCATAGCAACCAACAACATAAGTGAGCAAACATTGCTCTCCCCAACTTGAATTCAACCACATCATCATGTGAATACTCCCTACTTTCTAAGGCAAGGTAAAAATTCATACAACAACACAAAGTTGAGGGTTCAAGAAAAAAAACAACAATCAAGATCCACACAAAAAATGAATTTGACACTCATAGACAAGAATCAAACTCAAACAACATGGATAATGACCAAAGGCTAAAAGGGTTTACAAACGATCACACACTCACAAGGTGAATTGACTATTTGGCTAAGGTAGTTGTGCTCAAAATGAAACAAGTGCCTTAATCCTTTTCATGCTTTCAAATAATCAACACAAACAAAAGATTAAGCATAATAAAATCCAGTTAAAACAAGAATATTGGTACTCCGAGCATATATGAACAATGGAAGGCTTCCTCACAAAAAGGTTGGGAACTAAAGTGATTCACATACGAACAAGTATATAAAAGAATGAATGGCATAGAAGTTGTAAAAAGCCTAAGTATCATGAATATGCTAAATTCAAGAAAGCGATAAACACATACCTTGAACGTGTACAAAACTTTAAACACTATCATTACCACGCATTGGCAAGTTGAAACACTCAAAATCAGAAAAATCACTAAATGCGACTTCAAGATATCGGGCTAAAATTTGAGTCCAAACAATCAACAAAAGAATTAGAAAAATTACTAATAATTACTAATATATAAGGCATTGGTGGAAGTGGGAAGAAGGGGGAGCCAAGTGAACAATTAGAAGAATTCACTGGCTCTGCACAGCAGGGCGCGCTAAGCGCGCTACACCAGAACCAGAAAAACCAGTACAACAACAAGGTTCTGGTGTAGGCCTCTACTTAACACCTACACAATCTCATATACAAAAATTGGTCCAGAAAGACCGGGTAAAAATGAATTAAACAAGTTGTGAAGTGAAGATTTGAGAATTTTACGAACAATCCAAGTACAACTTGTTTAATGAATGTTCACCACACTACCTACGCTATAATGAAAAAGTAATAACGGAACAAAAAACGATAAAACATGCTTGATTTACGGCGTAAGCTCGACGCCTATTATTTAAAAACCAACACGTTGCTTCGGAAGATCCAAATGCTTCACTCCCGCCTTAGCTATCATCTCTTCGGGCTCTAACTGGAACTACACATCTAACCACACTTTTGGCAAACGTGAAGAGAAACAAATATATACACTCTATTCACAATTATGCAAAAAATGTAAAATTCACAAATATGGTAAACATATACAAGTATCAATATAATCAAGTGAAAATAGACAATATATACGATATCTACAAAACTCAAAAACAAATAAACTATCGCAATGCGATCCAATAAAAACACCAATCCCCGGCAACGACGCCATTTTGTTGGTGCGGAATAGCGGCAAGTAACAAAAGTTTTGGAAGTATTTTTTCGGGAATTTATCGTGTCCATAGAGATCGGTGCTACTGAACTGTCGTTCGATAATCTCTAAATTTATGAGTTTGGATTAAAATGGTTGAAACATAAAAACAGAAAAGTAAATATTAACACAAGAAAATTCATTCATCAGAGAGAAAAGACTTATCAAGCATGTATATATTCCACTCGTCACAAACTTAAACTTATCGACCAGTTATACTCAACCACAATACTGGTCAAAATCATCCAGTATCGCTCACAACAGTATCCATCTCTGGCACACTGAGTTGAGAGAGAAACCATATCACTCTCGTCGTCGCTCTCGCGCACGAAAGGCATTAAGTTCCGACACCATAAAGATTATCATCTAAATCTATCTCTAGCATCTAAGCAATAGATATTCATCCCTAATTAAGATTCTTGATGTTTATCTCTAACACAACATAAATCCAAACATAAATGTAAAAAGATCAAGGAAGACATCGATAATGATTTGTAAAGCAGATTTTATACAATATTATGATCAACAAAGATACATATGTTCATAGTAACTATACAACACCCAACAAAAAGAAATTACAAAGAGAAGAGAAGAAGAGGAACCAAACATTTCTTTGTTTGTCAACACCAATCGACGAGAGATTCGACTCCAGATCATCCAATTTAAAGCTCCATTGTTGTTTTCTAAGCTAATCTTATGAAGAAATGAAGTATGATGGAGTGGGAGAAAAAAACCCCAAAACCATACCTAAAAAATGTGTTTTTACCCCTATTTATTGCTGTCATCATCGCAGACCCCGTTTAGCCCGGTTTTGGGCCCTAATCGCGCCCTTATTAATGTTAAACCGCCTTAAAAGCCTGCTAAGCGCGGTCGGGCGCGCTAAGCGCGCTACCTGCTGTCATGAAAAAAAGACAGCACATGTTTCAGCCATAACTTGAGAACCGTAACTCGGATTTGCGCCCGGTTCGAAGCGTTGGAAAGCTTATTCAATGCTCTATCTAACAATGGCAAGATATCCTTGATTGAATACCTTAAAAAATGAGAGAAAATCAATTAAACTCATTGATATTTACACGATACGCAATATATACACTAAAACGTAAAGTAAACGTATTTACAAACAAAGCGGGGTTTATTCGTACGATTTTAACAAAAAGTATCGATAAGTGAAACAAAACTTATATACAATAATAACTACAATTTGCACTTATCAAACTCTCCCCAACTTACATATTTGTTTGTCCTCAAACAAAGCCAACATCTAAAGGAACAAAAGCGAAATCCAAGAAATCACGCAACAACAAGTTTTTACAAAGAAAAACAAATGCAATGGTTCAATCGAAAATGGTACACACAAAGTAAATACTTACCACTAAACATCAACGATAACATAATCACGAAACAAATGCTAAATACAAAAGTTAAGCCAAACATTCTAAAACAACACAAGTTCAAATGTGAATCACACCTAGCAAAAACAATCATCGGTAGATGAAAAACATAAAATGAGGGATTTTTCACTCACACAACAATCTTGCAAACAAAAGACTAAATTATGCAATCATCCAAAAATCATGCTGAAAACACAAAAGCAAGAATCAAAAGGACTTTCAGGGCTGTAATGTGGTCGCGTGAACAAACAAGGAATAATTCCTAAAGCTAATCGAAACAAAAGCTTTCCTAAACCTAAGGGAGTGATCAACTCACAAAAGTTCAAAAACAAAATTTCAATCAAACTTCTTCCAAAATCCCAAGTGTTACACCAAACACATAGAACTTATTAGCACAACATTATTCTACTCTTTTTATTTTTCTTTTTCAAAGCTTTTTCAATTTTTTTTTTCTTTTTCTTTTCTTTTCTTTTCTTTTCTTTTTCATATTTTTCTCTTTTTTCTTTTACTTTTCAACCTCATAGCAACCAACAACATAAGTGAGCAAACATTGCTCTCCCCAACTTGAATTCAACCACATCATCATGTGAATACTCCCTACTTTCTAAGGCAAGGTAAAAATTCATACAACAACACAAAGTTGAGGGTTCAAGAAAAAAAACAACAATCAAGATCCACACAAAAAATGAATTTGACACTCATAGACAAGAATCAAACTCAAACAACATGGATAATGACCAAAGGCTAAAAGGGTTTACAAACGATCACACACTCACAAGGTGAATTGACTATTTGGCTAAGGTAGTTGTGCTCAAAATGAAACAAGTGCCTTAATCCTTTTCATGCTTTCAAATAATCAACACAAACAAAAGATTAAGCATAATAAAATCCAGTTAAAACAAGAATATTGGTACTCCGAGCATATATGAACAATGGAAGGCTTCCTCACAAAAAGGTTGGGAACTAAAGTGATTCACATACGAACAAGTATATAAAAGAATGAATGGAATAGAAGTTGTAAAAAGCCTAAGTATCATGAATATGCTAAATTCAAGAAAGCGATAAACACATACCTTGAACGTGTACAAAACTTTAAACACTATCATTACCACGCATTGGCAAGTTGAAACACTCAAAATCAGAAAAATCACTAAATGCGACTTCAAGATATCGGGCTAAAATTTGAGTCCAAACAATCAACAAAAGAATTAGAAAAATTACTAATAATTACTAATATATAAGGCATTGGTGGAAGTGGGAAGAAGGGGGAGCCAAGTGAACAATTAGAAGAATTCACTGGCTCTGCACAGCAGGGCGCGCTAAGCGCGCTACACCAGAACCAGAAAAACCAGTACAACAACAAGGTTCTGGTGTAGGCCTCTACTTAACACCTACACAATCTCATATACAAAAATTGGTCCAGAAAGACCGGGTAAAAATGAATTAAACAAGTTGTGAAGTGAAGATTTGAGAATTTTACGAACAATCCAAGTACAACTTGTTTAATGAATGTTCACCACACTACCTACGCTATAATGAAAAAGTAATAACGGAACAAAAAACGATAAAACATGCTTGATTTACGGCGTAAGCTCGACGCCTATTATTTAAAAACCAACACGTTGCTTCGGAAGATCCAAATGCTTCACTCCCGCCTTAGCTATCATCTCTTCGGGCTCTAACTGGAACTACACATCTAACCACACTTTTGGCAAACGTGAAGAGAAACAAATATATACACTCTATTCACAATTATGCAAAAAATGTAAAATTCACAAATATGGTAAACATATACAAGTATCAATATAATCAAGTGAAAATAGACAATATATACGATATCTACAAAACTCAAAAACAAATAAACTATCGCAATGCGATCCAATAAAAACACCAATCCCCGGCAACGACGCCATTTTGTTGGTGCGGAATAGCGGCAAGTAACAAAAGTTTTGGAAGTATTTTTTCGGGAATTTATCGTGTCCATAGAGATCGGTGCTACTGAACTGCCGTTCGATAATCTCTAAATTTATGAGTTTGGATTAAAATGGTTGAAACATAAAAACAGAAAAGTAAATATTAACACAAGAAAATTCATTCATCAGAGAGAAAAGACTTATCAAGCATGTATATATTCCACTCGTCACAAACTTAAACTTATCGACCAGTTATACTCAACCACAATACTGGTCAAAATCATCCAGTATCGCTCACAACAGTATCCATCTCTGGCACACTGAGTTGAGAGAGAAACCATATCACTCTCGTCGTCGCTCTCGCGCACGAAAGGCATTAAGTTCCGACACCATAAAGATTATCATCTAAATCTATCTCTAGCATCTAAGCAATAGATATTCATCCCTAATTAAGATTCTTGATGTTTATCTCTAACACAACATAAATCCAAACATAAATGTAAAAAGATCAAGGAAGACATCGATAATGATTTGTAAAGCAGATTTTATACAATATTATGATCAACAAAGATACATATGTTCATAGTAACTATACAACACCCAACAAAAAGAAATTACAAAGAGAAGATAAGAAGAGGAACCAAACATTTCTTTGTTTGTCAACACCAATCGACGAGAGATTCGACTCCAGATCATCCAATTTAAAGCTCCATTGTTGTTTTCTAAGCTAATCTTATGAAGAAATGAAGTATGATGGAGTGGGAGAAAAAAACCCCAAAACCATACCTAAAAAATGTGTTTTTACCCCTATTTATTGCTGTCATCATCGCAGACCCCGTTTAGCCCGGTTTTGGGCCCTAATCGCGCCCTTATTAATGTTAAACCGCCTTAAAAGCCTGCTAAGCGCGGTCGGGCGCGCTAAGCGCGCTACCTGCTGTCATGAAAAAAAGACAGCACATGTTTCAGCCATAACTTGAGAACCGTAACTTGGATTTGCGCCCGGTTCGAAGCGTTGGAAAGCTTATTCAATGCTCTATCTAACAATGGCAAGATATCCTTGATTGAATACCTTAAAAAATGAGAGAAAATCAATTAAACTCATTGATATTTACACGATACGCAATATATACACTAAAACGTAAAGTAAACGTATTTACAAACAAAGCGGGGTTTATTTGTACGATTTTAACAAAAAGTATCGATAAGTGAAACAAAACTTATATACAATAATAACTACAATTTGCACTTATCAAACTCTCCCCAACTTACATATTTCTTTGTCCTCAAACAAAGCCAACATCTAAAGGAACAAAAGCGAAATCCAAGAAATCACGCAACAACAAGTTTTTACAAAGAAAAACAAATGCAATGGTTCAATCGAAAATGGTACACACAAAGTAAATACTTACCACTAAACATCAACGATAACATAATCACGAAACAAATGCTAAATACAAAAGTTAAGCCAAACATTCTAAAACAACACAAGTTCAAATGTGAATCACACCTAGCAAAAACAATCATCGGTAGATGAAAAACATAAAATGAGGGATTTTTCACTCACACAACAATCTTGCAAACAAAAGACTAAATTATGCAATCATCCAAAAATCATGCTGAAAACACAAAAGCAAGAATCAAAAGGACTTTCAGGGCTGTAATGTGGTCGCGTGAACAAACAAGGAATAATTCCTAAAGCTAATCGAAACAAAAGCTTTCCTAAACCTAAGGGAGTGATCAACTCACAAAAGTTCAAAAACAAAATTTCAATCAAACTTCTTCCAAAATCCCAAGTGTTACACCAAACACATAGAACTTATTAGCACAACATTATTCTACTCTTTTTATTTTTCTTTTTCAAAGCTTTTTCAATTTTTTTTTCTTTTTCTTTTCTTTTCTTTTCTTTTCTTTTTCATATTTTTCTCTTTTTTCTTTTACTTTTCAACCTCATAGCAACCAACAACATAAGTGAGCAAACATTGCTCTCCCCAACTTGAATTCAACCACATCATCATGTGAATACTCCCTACTTTCTAAGGCAAGGTAAAAATTCATACAACAACACAAAGTTGAGGGTTCAAGAAAAAAAACAACAATCAAGATCCACACAAAAAATGAATTTGACACTCATAGACAAGAATCAAACTCAAACAACATGGATAATGACCAAAGGCTAAAAGGGTTTACAAACGATCACACACTCACAAGGTGAATTGACTATTTGGCTAAGGAAGTTGTGCTCAAAATGAAACAAGTGCCTTAATCCTTTTCATGCTTTCAAATAATCAACACAAACAAAAGATTAAGCATAATAAAATCCAGTTAAAACAAGAATATTGGTACTCCGAGCATATATGAACAATGGAAGGCTTCCTCACAAAAAGGTTGGGAACTAAAGTGATTCACATACGAACAAGTATATAAAAGAATGAATGGCATAAAAGTTGTAAAAAACCTAAGTATCATGAATATGCTAAATTCAAGAAAGCGATAAACACATACCTTGAACGTGTATAAAACTTTAAACACTATCATTACCACGCATTCGCAAGTTGAAACACTCAAAATCGGAAAAATCACTAAATGCGACTTCAAGATATCGGGCTAAAATTTGAGTCCAAACAATCAACAAAAGAATTAGAAAAATTACTAATAATTACTAATATATAAGGCATTGGTGGAAGTGGGAAGAAGGGGGAGCCAAGTGAACAATTAGAAGAATTCACTGGCTCTGCACAGCAGGGCGCGCTAAGCGCGCTACACCAGAACCAGAAAAACCAGTACAACAACAAGGTTCTGGTGTAGGCCTCTACTTAACACCTACACAATCTCATATACAAAAATTGGTCCAGAAAGACCGGGTGAAAATGAATTAAACAAGTTGTGAAGTGAAGATTTGAGAATTTTACGAACAATCCGAGTACAACTTGTTTAATGAATGTTCACCACACTACCTACGCTATAATGAAAAAGTAATAACGGAACAAAAAACGATAAAACATGCTTGTTTTACGTCGTAAGCTCGACGCCTATTATTTAAAAACCAACACGTTGCTTCGGACGTCCAAATGCTTCACTCCCGCCTTAGCTATCATCTCTTCGGGCTCTAACTGGAACTACACATCTAACCACACTTTTGGCAAACGTGAAGAGAAACAAATATATACACTCTATTCACAATTATGCAAAAAATGTAAAATTCACAAATATGGTAAACATATACAAGTATCAATATAATCAAGTGAAAATAGACAATATATACGATATCTACAAAACTCAAAAACAAAGAAACTATCGCAATGCGATCCAATAAAAACACCAATCCCCGGCAACGACGCCATTTTGTTGGTGCGGAATAGCGGCAAGTAACAAAAGTTTTGGAAGTATTTTTTCGGGAATTTATCGTGTCCATAGAGATCGGTGCTACTGAACTGCCGTTCGATAATCTCTAAATTTATGAGTTTGGATTAAAATGGTTGAAACATAAAAACAGAAAAGTAAATATTAACACAAGAAAATTCATTCATCAGAGAGAAAAGACTTATCAAGCATGTATATATTCCACTCGTCACAAACTTAAACTTATCGACCAGTTATACTCAACCACAATACTGGTCAAAATCATCCAGTATCGCTCACAACAGTATCCATCTCTGGCACACTGAGTTGAGAGAGAAACCATATCACTCTCGTGGTCGCTCTCGCGCATGAAAGGCATTAAGTTCCGACACCATAAAGATTATCATCTAAATCTATCTCTAGCATCTAAGCAATAGATATCCATCCCTAATTAAGATTCTTGATGTTTATCTCTAACACAACATAAATCCAAACATAAATGTAAAAAGATCAAGGAAGACATCGATAATGATTTGTAAAGCAGATTTTATACAATATTATGATCAACAAAGATACATATGTTCATAGTAACTATACAACACCCAACAAAAAGAAATTACAAAGAGAAGAGAAGAAGAGGAACCAAACATTTCTTTGTTTGTCAACACCAATCGACGAGAGATTCGACTCCAGATCATCCAATTTAAAGCTCCATTGTTGTTTTCTAAGCTAATCTTATGAAGAAATGAAGTATGATGGAGTGGGAGAAAAAAACCCCAAAACCATACCTAAAAAATGTGTTTTTACCCCTATTTATTGCTGTCATCATCGCAGACCCCGTTTAGCCCGGTTTTGGGCCCTAATCGCGCCCTTATTAATGTTAAACCGCCTTAAAAGCCTGCTAAGCACGGTCGGGCGCGCTAAGCGCGCTACCTGCTGTCATGAAAAAAAGACAGCACATGTTTCGGCCATAACTTGAGAACCGTAACTCGGATTTGCGCCCGGTTCGAAGCGTTGGAAAGCTTATTCAATGTTCTATATAACAATGGCAAGATATCCTTGATTGAATACCTTCAAAAATGAGAGAAAATCAATTAAACTCATTGATATTTACACGATACGCAATATATACACTAAAACGTAAAGTAAACGTATTTACAAACAAAGCGGGGTTTATTCGTACGATTTTAACAAAAAGTATCGATAAGTGAAACAAAACTTATATACAATAATAACTACAATTTGCACTTATCAAACTCTCCCCAACTTACATATTTGTTTGTCCTCAAACAAAGCCAACATCTAAAGGAACAAAAGCGAAATCCAAGAAATCACGCAACAACAAGTTTTTACAAAGAAAAACAAATGCAATGGTTCAATCGAAAATGGTACACACAAAGTAAATACTTACCACTAAACATCAACGATAACATAATCACGAAACAAATGCTAAATACAAAAGTTAAGCCAAACATTCTAAAACAACACAAGTTCAAATGTGAATCACACCTAGCAAAAACAATCATCGGTAGATGAAAAACATAAAATGAGGGATTTTTCACTCACACAACAATCTTGCAAACAAAAGACTAAATTATGCAATCATCCAAAAATCATGCTGAAAACACAAAAGCAAGAATCAAAAGGACTTTCAGGGCTGTAATGTGGTCGCGTGAACAAACAAGGAATAATTCCTAAAGCTAAAAGAAACAAAAGCTTTCCTAAACCTAAGGGAGTGATCAACTCACAAAAGTTCAAAAACAAAATTTCAATCAAACTTCTTCCAAAATCCCAAGTGTTACACCAAACACATAGAACTTATTAGCACAACATTATTCTACTCTTTTTATTTTTCTTTTTCAAAGCTTTTTCAATTTTTTTTTCTTTTTCTTTTCTTTTCTTTTCTTTTCTTTTTCATATTTTTCTCTTTTTTCTTTTACTTTTCAACCTCATAGCAACCAACAACATAAGTGAGCAAACATTGCTCTCCCCAACTTGAATTCAACCACATCATCATGTGAATACTCCCTACTTTCTAAGGCAAGGTAAAAATTCATACAACAACACAAAGTTGAGGGTTCAAGAAAAAAAACAACAATCAAGATCCACACAAAAAATGAATTTGACACTCATAGACAAGAATCAAACTCAAACAACATGGATAATGACCAAAGGCTAAAAGGGTTTACAAACGATCACACACTCACAAGGTGAATTGACTATTTGGCTAAGGAAGTTGTGCTCAAAATGAAACAAGTGCCTTAATCCTTTTCATGCTTTCAAATAATCAACACAAACAAAAGATTAAGCATAATAAAATCCAGTTAAAACAAGAATATTGGTACTCCGAGCATATATGAACAATGGAAGGCTTCCTCACAAAAAGGTTGGGAACTAAAGTGATTCACATACGAACAAGTATATAAAAGAATGAATGGCATAAAAGTTGTAAAAAACCTAAGTATCATGAATATGCTAAATTCAAGAAAGCGATAAACACATACCTTGAACGTGTACAAAACTTTAAACACTATCATTACCACGCATTCGCAAGTTGAAACACTCAAAATCGGAAAAATCACTAAATGCGACTTCAAGATATCGGGCTAAAATTTGAGTCCAAACAATCAACAAAAGAATTAGAAAAATTACTAATAATTACTAATATATAAGGCATTGGTGGAAGTGGGAAGAAGGGGGAGCCAAGTGAACAATTAGAAGAATTCACTGGCTCTGCACAGCAGGGCGCGCTAAGCGCGCTACACCAGAACCAGAAAAACCAGTACAACAATAAGGTTCTGGTGTAGGCCTCTACTTAACACCTACACAATCTCATATACAAAAATTGGTCCAGAAAGACCGGGTGAAAATGAATTAAACAAGTTGTGAAGTGAAGATTTGAGAATTTTACGAACAATCCGAGTACAACTTGTTTAATGAATGTTCACCACACTACCTACGCTATAATGAAAAAGTAATAACGGAACAAAAAACGATAAAACATGCTTGTTTTACGTCGTAAGCTCGACGCCTATTATTTAAAAACCAACACGTTGCTTCGGACGTCCAAATGCTTCACTCCCGCCTTAGCTATCATCTCTTCGGGCTCTAACTGGAACTACACATCTAACCACACTTTTGGCAAACGTGAAGAGAAACAAATATATACACTCTATTCACAATTATGCAAAAAATGTAAAATTCACAAATATGGTAAACATATACAAGTATCAATATAATCAAGTGAAAATAGACAATATATACGATATCTACAAAACTCAAAAACAAAGAAACTATCGCAATGCGATCCAATAAAAACACCAATCCCCGGCAACGACGCCATTTTGTTGGTGCGGAATAGCGGCAAGTAACAAAAGTTTTGGAAGTATTTTTTCGGGAATTTATCGTGTCCATAGAGATCGGTGCTACTGAACTGCAGTTCGATAATCTCTAAATTTATGAGTTTGGATTAAAATGGTTGAAACATAAAAACAGAAAAGTAAATATTAACACAAGAAAATTCATTCATCAGAGAGAAAAGACTTATCAAGCATGTATATATTCCACTCGTCACAAACTTAAACTTATCGACCAGTTATACTCAACCACAATACTGGTCAAAATCATCCAGTATCGCTCACAACAGTATCCATCTCTGGCACACTGAGTTGAGAGAGAAACCATATCACTCTCGTCGTCGCTCTCGCGCACGAAAGGCATTAAGTTCCGACACCATAAAGATTATCATCTAAATCTATCTCTAGCATCTAAGCAATAGATATCCATCCCTAATTAAGATTCTTGATGTTTATCTCTAACACAACATAAATCCAAACATAAATGTAAAAAGATCAAGGAAGACATCGATAATGATTTGTAAAGCAGATTTTATACAATATTATGATCAACAAAGATACATATGTTCATAGTAACTATACAACACCCAACAAAAAGAAATTACAAAGAGAAGAGAAGAAGAGGAACCAAACATTTCTTTGTTTGTCAACACCAATCGACGAGAGATTCGACTCCAGATCATCCAATTTAAAGCTCCATTGTTGTTTTCTAAGCTAATCCTATGAAGAAATGAAGTATGATGGAGTGGGAGAAAAAAACCCCAAAACCATATCTAAAAAATGTGTTTTTACCCCTATTTATTGCTGTCATCATCGCAGACCCCGTTTAGCCCGGTTTTGGGCCCTAATCGCGCCCTTATTAATGTTAAACCGCCTTAAAAGCCTGCTAAGCGCGGTCGGGCGCGCTAAGCGCGCTACCTGCTGTCATGAAAAAAAGACAGCACATGTTTCGGCCATAACTTGAGAACTGTAACTCGGATTTGCGCCCGGTTCGAAGCATTGGAAAGCTTATTCAATGCTCTATCTAACAATGGCAAGATATCCTTGATTGAATACCTTCAAAAATGAGAGAAAATCAATTAAACTCATTGATATTTACACGATACGCAATATATACACTAAAACGTAAAGTAAACGTATTTACAAACAAAGCGGGGTTTATTCGTACGATTTTAACAAAAAGTATCGATAAGTGAAACAAAACTTATATACAATAATAACTACAATTTGCACTTATCAAACTCTCCCCAACTTACATATTTGTTTGTCCTCAAACAAAGCCAACATCTAAAGGAACAAAAGCGAAATCCAAGAAATCACGCAACAACAAGTTTTTACAAAGAAAAACAAATGCAATGGTTCAATCGAAAATGGTACACACAAAGTAAATACTTACCACTAAACATCAACGATAACATAATCACGAAACAAATGCTAAATACAAAAGTTAAGCCAAACATTCTAAAACAACACAAGTTCAAATGTGAATCACACCTAGCAAAAACAATCATCGGTAGATGAAAAACATAAAATGAGGGATTTTTCACTCACACAACAATCTTGCAAACAAAAGACTAAATTATGCAATCATCCAAAAATCATGCTGAAAACACAAAAGCAAGAATCAAAAGGACTTTCAGGGCTGTAATGTGGTCGGGTGAACAAACAAGGAATAATTCCTAAAGCTAATCGAAACAAAAACTTTCCTAAACCTAAGGGAGTGATCAACTCACAAAAGTTCAAAAACAAAATTTCAATCAAACTTCTTCCAAAATCCCAAGTGTTACACCAAACACATAGAACTTATTAGCACAACATTATTCTACTCTTTTTATTTTTCTTTTTCAAAGCTTTTTCAATTTTTTTTTTCTTTTTCTTTTCTTTTCTTTTCTTTTCTTTTTCATATTTTTCTCTTTTTTCTTTTACTTTTCAACCTCATAGCAACCAACAACATAAGTGAGCAAACATTGCTCTCCCCAACTTGAATTCAACCACATCATCATGTGAATACTCCCTACTTTCTAAGGCAAGGTAAAAATTCATACAACAACACAAAGTTGAGGGTTCAAGAAAAAAAACAACAATCAAGATCCACACAAAAAATGAATTTGACACTCATAGACAAGAATCAAACTCAAACAACATGGATAATAACCAATGGCTAAAAGGGTTTACAAACGATCACGCACTCACAAGGTGAATTGACTATTTGGCTAAGGAAGTTGTGCTCAAAATGAAACAAGTGCCTTAATCCTTTTCATGCTTTCAAATAATCAACACAAACAAAAGATTAAGCATAATAAAATCCAGTTAAAACAAGAATATTAGTACTCCGAGCATATATGAACAATGGAAGGCTTCCTCACAAAAAGGTTGGGAACTAAAGTGATTCACATACGAACAAGTATATAAAAGAATGAATGGCATAGAAGTTGTAAAAAACCTAAGTATCATGAATATGCTAAATTCAAGAAAGCGATAAACACATACCTTGAACGTGTACAAAACTTTAAACACTATCATTAGCACGCATTCGCAAGTTGAAATACTTAAAATCGGAAAAATCACTAAATGCGACTTCAAGATATCGGGCTAAAATTTGAGTCCAAACAATCAACAAAAGAATTAGAAAAATTACTAATAATTACTAATATATAAGGCATTGGTGGAAGTAGGAAGAAGGGGGAGCCAAGTGAACAATTAGAAGAATTCACTGGCTCTGCACAGCAGGGCGCGCTAAGCGCGCTACACCAGAACCAGAAAAACCAGTACAACAACAAGGTTCTGGTGTAGGCCTCTACTTAACACCTACACAATCTCATATACAAAAATTGGTCCAGAAACACCGGGTGAAAATGAATTAAACAAGTTGTGAAGTGAAGATTTGAGAATTTTACGAACAGTCCGAGTACAACTTGTTTAATGAATGTTCACCACACTACCTACGCTATAATGAAAAAGTAATAACGGAACAAAAAACGATAAAACATGCTTGTTTTACGTCGTAAGCTCGACGCCTATTATTTAAAAATCAACACGTTGCTTCGGACGTCCAAATGCTTCACTCCCGCCTTAGCTATCATCTCTTCGGGCTCTAACTGGAACTACACATCTAACCACACTTTTGGCAAACGTGAAGAGAAACAAATATATACACTCTATTCACAATTATGCAAAAAATGTAAAATTCACAAATATGGTAAACATATACAAGTATCAATATAATCAAGTGAAAATAGACAATATATACGATATCTACAAAACTCAAAAACAAAGAAACTATCGCAATGCGATCCAATAAAAGCACCAATCCCCGGCAACGACGCCATTTTGTTGGTGCGGAATAGCGGCAAGTAACAAAAGTTTTGGAAGTATTTTTTCGGGAATTTATCGTGTCCATAGAGATCGGTGCTACTGAACTGCCGTTCGATAATCTCTAAATTTATGAGTTTGGATTAAAATGGTTGAAACTTAAAAACAGAAAAGTAAATATTAACACAAGAAAATTCATTCATCAGAGAGAAAAGACTTATCAAGCATGTATATATTCCACTCGTCACAAACTTAAACTTATCGACCAGTTATACTCAACCACAATACTGGTCAAAATCATCCAGTATCGCTCACAACAGTATCCATCTCTGGCACACTGAGTTGAGAGAGAAACCATATCACTCTCGTCGTCGCTCTCGCGCACGAAAGGCATTAAGTTCCGACACCATAAAGATTATCATCTAAATCTATCTCTAGCATCTAAGCAATAGATATCCATCCCTAATTAAGATTCTTGATGTTTATCTCTAACACAACATAAATCCAAACATAAATGTAAAAAGATCAAGGAAGACATCGATAATGATTTGTAAAGCAGATTTTATACAATATTATGATCAACAAAGATACATATGTTCATAGTAACTATACAACACCCAACAAAAAGAAATTACAAAGAGAAGAGAAGAAGAGGAACCAAACATTTCTTTGTTTGTCAACACCAATCGACGAGAGATTCGACTCCAGATCATCCAATTTAAAGCTCCATTGTTGTTTTCTAAGCTAATCTTATGAAGAAATGAAGTATGATGGAGTGGGAGAAAAAAACCCCAAAACCATACCTAAAAAATGTGTTTTCACCCCTATTTATTGCTGTCATCATCGCAGACCCCGTTTAGCCCGGTTTTGGGCCCTAATCGCGCCCTTATTAATGTTAAACCGCCTTAAAAGCCTGCTAAGCACGGTCGGGCGCGCTAAGCGCGCTACCTGCTGTCATGAAAAAAAGACAGCACATGTTTCGGCCATAACTTGAGAACCGTAACTTGGATTTGCGCCCGGTTCGAAGCGTTGGAAAGCTTATTCAATGCTCTATATAACAATGGCAAGATATCCTTGATTGAATACCTTCAAAAATGAGAGAAAATCAATTAAACTCATTGATATTTACACGATACGCAATATATACACTAAAACGTAAAGTAAACGTATTTACAAACAAAGCGGGGTTTATTCGTACGATTTTAACAAAAAGTATCGATAAGTGAAACAAAACTTATATACAATAATAACTACAATTTGCACTTATCAAACTCTCCCCAACTTACATATTTGTTTGTCCTCAAACAAAGCCAACATCTAAAGGAACAAAAGCGAAATCCAAGAAATCACGCAACAACAAGTTTTTACAAAGAAAAACAAATGCAATGGTTCAATCGAAAATGGTACACACAAAGTAAATACTTACCACTAAACATCAACGATAACATAATCACGAAACAAATGCTAAATACAAAAGTTAAGCCAAACATTCTAAAACAACACAAGTTCAAATGTGAATCACACCTAGCAAAAACAATCATCGGTAGATGAAAAACATAAAATGAGGGATTTTTCACTCACACAACAATTTTGCAAACAAAAGACTAAATTATGCAATCATCCAAAAATCATGCTGAAAACACAAAAGCAAGAATCAAAAGGACTTTCAGGGCTGTAATGTGGTCGGGTGAACAAACAAGGAATAATTCCTAAAGCTAATCGAAACAAAAACTTTCCTAAACCTAAGGGAGTGATCAACTCACAAAAGTTCAAAAACAAAATTTCAATCAAACTTCTTCCAAAATCCCAAGTGTTACACCAAACACATAGAACTTATTAGCACAACATTATTCTACTCTTTTTATTTTTCTTTTTCAAAGCTTTTTCAATTTTTTTTTCTTTTTCTTTTCTTTTCTTTTCTTTTCTTTTTCATATTTTTCTCTTTTTTCTTTTACTTTTCAACCTCATAGCAACCAACAACATAAGTGAGCAAACATTGCTCTCCCCAACTTGAATTCAACCACATCATCATGTGAATACTCCCTACTTTCTAAGGCAAGGTAAAAATTCATACAACAACACAAAGTTGAGGGTTCAAGAAAAAAAACAACAATCAAGATCCACACAAAAAATGAATTTGACACTCATAGACAAGAATCAAACTCAAACAACATGGATAATGACCAAAGGCTAAAAGGGTTTACAAACGATCACACACTCACAAGGTGAATTGACTATTTGGCTAAGGAAGTTGTGCTCAAAATGAAACAAGTGCCTTAATCCTTTTCATGCTTTCAAATAATCAACATAAATAAAAGATTAAGCATAATAAAATCCAGTTAAAACAAGAATATTGGTACTCCGAGCATATATGAACAATGGAAGGCTTCCTCACAAAAAGGTTGGGAACTAAAGTGATTCACATACGAACAAGTATATAAAAGAATGAATGGCATAGAAGTTGTAAAAAACCTAAGTATCATGAATATGCTAAATTCAAGAAAGCGATAAACACATACCTTGAACGTGTACAAAACTTTAAACACTATCATTACCACGCATTCGCAAGTTGAAACACTCAAAATCGGAAAAATCACTAAATGCGACTTCAAGATATCGGGCTAAAATTTGAGTCCAAACAATCAACAAAAGAATTAGAAAAATTACTAATAATTACTAATATATAAGGCATTGGTGGAAGTGGGAAGAAGGGGGAGCCAAGTGAACAATTAGAAGAATTCACTGGCTCTGCACAGCAGGGCGCGCTAAGCGCGCTACACCAGAACCAGAAAAACCAGTACAACAACAAGGTTCTGGTGTAGGCCTCTACTTAACACCTACACAATCTCATATACAAAAATTGGTCCAGAAAGACCGGGTGAAAATGAATTAAACAAGTTGTGAAGTGAAGATTTGAGAATTTTACGAACAATCCGAGTACAACTTGTTTAATGAATGTTCACCACACTACCTACGCTATAATGAAAAAGTAATAACGGAACAAAAAACGATAAAACATGCTTGTTTTACGTCGTAAGCTCGACGCCTATTATTTTAAAACCAACACGTTGCTTCGGACGTCCAAATGCTTCACTCCCGCCTTAGCTATCATCTCTTCGGGCTCTAACTGGAACTACACATATAACCACACTTTTGGCAAACGTGAAAAGAAACAAATATATACACTCTATTCACAATTATGCAAAAAATGTAAAATTCACAAATATGGTAAACATATACAAGTATCAATATAATCAAGTGAAAATAGACAATATATACGATATCTACAAAACTCAAAAACAAAGAAACTATCGCAATGCGATCCAATAAAAACACCAATCCCCGGCAACGACGCCATTTTGTTGGTGCGGAATAGCGATAAGTAACAAAAGTTTTGGAAGTATTTTTTCGGGAATTTATCGTGTCCATAGAGATCGGTGCTACAGAACTGCCGTTCGATAATCTCTAAATTTATGAGTTTGGATTAAAATGGTTGAAACATAAAAACAGAAAAGTAAATATTAACACAAGAAAATTCATTCATCAGAGAGAAAAGACTTATCAAGCATGTATATATTCCACTCGTCACAAACTTAAACTTATCGACCAGTTATACTCAACCACAATACTGGTCAAAATCATCCAGTATCGCTCACAACAGTATCCATCTCTGGCACACAGAGTTGAGAGAGAAACCATATCACTCTCGTCATCGCTCTCGCGCACGAAAGGCATTAAGTTCCGACACCATAAAGATTATCATCTAAATCTATCTCTAGCATCTAAGCAATAGATATCCATCCCTAATTAAGATTCTTGATGTTTATCTCTAACACAACATAAATCCAAACATAAATGTAAAAAGATCAAGGAAGACATCGATAATGATTTGTAAAGCTGATTTTATACAATATTATGATCAACAAAGATACATATGTTCATAGTAACTATACAACACCCAACAAAAAGAAATTACAAAGAGAAGAGAAGAAGAGGAACCAAACATTTCTTTGTTTGTCAACACCAATCGACGAGAGATTCGACTCCAGATCATCCAATTTAAAGCTCCATTGTTGTTTTCTAAGCTAATCCTATGAAGAAATGAAGTATGATGGAGTGGGAGAAAAAAACCCCAAAACCATATCTAAAAAATGTGTTTTTACCCCTATTTATTGCTGTCATCATCGCAGACCCCGTTTAGCCCGGTTTTGGGCCCTAATCGCGCCCTTATTAATGTTAAACCGCCTTAAAAGCCTGCTAAGCGCGGTCGGGCGCGCTAAGCGCGCTACCTGCTGTCATGAAAAAAAGACAGCACATGTTTCGGCCATAACTTGAGAACTGTAACTCGGATTTGCGCCCGGTTCGAAGCGTTGGAAAGCTTATTCAATGCTCTATCTAACAATGGCAAGATATCCTTGATTGAATACCTTCAAAAATGAGAGAAAATCAATTAAACTCATTGATATTTACACGATACGCAATATATACACTAAAACGTAAAGTAAACGTATTTACAAACAAAGCGGGGTTTATTCGTACGATTTTAACAAAAAGTATCGATAAGTGAAACAAAACTTATATACAATAATAACTACAATTTGCACTTATCAAACTCTCCCCAACTTACATATTTGTTTGTCCTCAAACAAAGCCAACATCTAAAGGAACAAAAGCGAAATCCAAGAAATCACGCAACAACAAGTTTTTACAAAGAAAAACAAATGCAATGGTTCAATCGAAAATGGTACACACAAAGTTAATACTTACCACTAAACATCAACGATAATATAATCACGAAACAAATGCTAAATACAAAAGTTAAGCCAAACATTCTAAAACAACACAAGTTCAAATGTGAATCACACCTAGCAAAAACAATCATCGGTAGATGAAAAACATAAAATGAGGGATTTTTCACTCACACAACAATCTTGCAATCAAAAGACTAAATTATGCAATCATCCAAAAATCATGCTGAAAACACAAAAGTAAGAATCAAAAGGACTTTCAGGGCTGTAATGTGGTCGGGTGAACAAACAAGGAATAATTCCTAAAGCTAATCGAAACAAAAACTTTCCTAAACCTAAGGGAGTGATCAACTCACAAAAGTTCAAAAACAAAATTTCAATAAAACTTCTTCCAAAATCCCAAGTGTTACACCAAACACATAGAACTTATTAGCACAACATTATTCTACTCTTTTTATTTTTCTTTTTCAAAGCTTTTTCAATTTTTTTTTCTTTTTCTTTTCTTTTCTTTTCTTTTCTATTTCATATTTTTCTCTTTTTTCTTTTACTTTTCAACCTCATAGCAACCAACAACATAAGTGAGCAAACATTGCTCTCCCCAACTTGAATTCAACCACATCATCATGTGAATACTCCCTACTTTCTAAGGCAAGGTAAAAATTCATACAACAACACAAAGTTGAGGGTTCAAGCAAAAAAACAACAATCAAGATCCACACAAAAAATGAATTTGACACTCATAGACAGGAATCAAACTCAAACAACATGGATAATGACCAAAGGCTAAAAGGGTTTACAAACGATCACACACTCACAAGGTGAATTGACTATTTGGCTAAGGAAGTTGTGCTCAAAATGAAACAAGTGCCTTAATCCTTTTCATGCTTTCAAATAATCAACACAAACAAAAGATTAAGCATAATAAAATCCAGTTAAAACAAGAATATTGGTACTCCGAGCATATATGAACAATGGAAGGCTTCCTCACAAAAAGGTTGGGAACTAAAGTGATTCACATACGAACAAGTATATAAAAGAATGAATGGCATAGAAGTTGTAAAAAGCCTAAGTATCATGAATATGCTAAATTCAAGAAAGCGATAAACACATACCTTGAACGTGTACAAAACTTTAAACACTATCATTACCACGCATTCGCAAGTTGAAACACTCAAAATCGGAAAAATCACTAAATGCGACTTCAAGATATCGGGCTAAAATTTGAGTCCAAACAATCAACAAAAGAATTAGAAAAATTACTAATAATTACTAATATATAAGGCATTGGTGGAAGTGGGAAGAAGGGGGAGCCAAGTGAACAATTAGAAGAATTCACTGGCTCTGCACAGCAGGGCGCGCTAAGCGCGCTACACCAGAACCAGAAAAACCAGTACAACAACAAGGTTCTGGTGTAGGCCTCTACTTAACACCTACACAATCTCATATACAAAAATTGGTCCAGAAAGACCGGGTGAAAATGAATTAAACAAGTTGTGAAGTGAAGATTTGAGAATTTTACGAACAATCCGAGTACAACTTGTTTAATGAATGTTCACCACACTACCTACGCTATAATGAAAAAGTAATAACGGAACAAAAAACGATAAAACATGCTTGTTTTACGTCGTAAGCTCGACGCCTATTATTTAAAAATCAACACGTTGCTTCAGACGTCCAAATGCTTCACTCCCGCCTTAGCTATCATCTCTTCGGGCTCTAACTGGAACTACACATCTAACCACACTTTTGGCAAACGTGAAGAGAAACAAATATATACACTCTATTCACAATTATGCAAAAAATGTAAAATTCACAAATATGGTAAACATATACAAGTATCAATATAATCAAGTGAAAATAGACAATATATACGATATCTACAAAACTCAAAAACAAAGAAACTATCGCAATGCGATCCAATAAAAGCACCAATCCCCGGCAACGACGCCATTTTGTTGGTGCGGAATAGCGGCAAGTAACAAAAGTTTTGGAAGTATTTTTTCGGGAATTTATCGTGTCCATAGAGATCGGTGCTACTGAACTGCCGTTCGATAATCTCTAAATTTATGAGTTTGGATTAAAATGGTTGAAACTTAAAAACAGAAAAGTAAATATTAACACAAGAAAATTCATTCATCAGAGAGAAAAGACTTATCAAGCATGTATATATTCCACTCGTCACAAACTTAAACTTATCGACCAGTTATACTCAACCACAATACTGGTCAAAATCATCCAGTATCGCTCACAACAGTATCCATCTCTGGCACACTGAGTTGAGAGAGAAACCATATCACTCTCGTCGTCGCTCTCGCGCACGAAAGGCATTAAGTTCCGACACCATAAAGATTATCATCTAAATCTATCTCTAGCATCTAAGCAATAGATATCCATCCCTAATTAAGATTCTTGATGTTTATCTCTAACACAACATAAATCCAAACATAAATGTAAAAAGATCAAGGAAGACATCGATAATGATTTGTAAAGCAGATTTTATACAATATTATGATCAACAAAGATACATATGTTCATAGTAACTATACAACACCCAACAAAAAGAAATTACAAAGAGAAGAGAAGAAGAGGAACCAAACATTTCTTTGTTTGTCAACACCAATCGACGAGAGATTCGACTCCAGATCATCCAATTTAAAGCTCCATTGTTGTTTTCTAAGCTAATCTTATGAAGAAATGAAGTATGATGGAGTGGGAGAAAAAAACCCCAAAACCATACCTAAAAAATGTGTTTTCACCCCTATTTATTGCTGTCATCATCGCAGACCCCGTTTAGCCCGGTTTTGGGCCCTAATCGCGCCCTTATTAATGTTAAACCGCCTTAAAAGCCTGCTAAGCACGGTCGGGCGCGCTAAGCGCGCTACCTGCTGTCATGAAAAAAAGACAGCACATGTTTCGGCCATAACTTGAGAACCGTAACTCGGATTTGCGCCCGGTTCGAAGCGTTGGAAAGCTTATTCAATGCTCTATATAACAATGGCAAGATATCCTTGATTGAATACCTTCAAAAATGAGAGAAAATCAATTAAACTCATTGATATTTACACGATACGCAATATATACACTAAAACGTAAAGTAAACGTATTTACAAACAAAGCGGGGTTTATTCGTACGATTTTAACAAAAAGTATCGATAAGTGAAACAAAACTTATATACAATAATAACTACAATTTGTACTTATCAAACTCTCCCCAACTTACATATTTGTTTGTCCTCAAACAAAGCCAACATCTAAAGGAACAAAAGCGAAATCCAAGAAATCACGCAACAACAAGTTTTTACAAAGAAAAACAAATGCAATGGTTCAATCGAAAATGGTACACACAAAGTAAATACTTACCACTAAACATCAACGATAACATAATCACGAAACAAATGCTAAATACAAAAGTTAAGCCAAACATTCTAAAACAACACAAGTTCAAATGTGAATCACACCTAGCAAAAACAATCATCGGTAGATGAAAAACATAAAATGAGGGATTTTTCACTCACACAACAATTTTGCAAACAAAAGACTAAATTATGCAATCATCCAAAAATCATGCTGAAAACACAAAAGCAAGAATCAAAAGGACTTTCAGGGCTGTAATGTGGTCGGGTGAACAAACAAGGAATAATTCCTAAAGCTAATCGAAACAAAAACTTTCCTAAACCTAAGGGAGTGATCAACTCACAAAAGTTCAAAAACAAAATTTCAATCAAACTTCTTCCAAAATCCCAAGTGTTACACCAAACACATAGAACTTATTAGCACAACATTATTCTACTCTTTTTATTTTTCTTTTTCAAAGCTTTTTCAATTTTTTTTTTCTTTTTCTTTTCTTTTCTTTTCTTTTCTTTTTCATATTTTTCTCTTTTTTCTTTTACTTTTCAACCTCATAGCAACCAACAACATAAGTGAGAAAACATTGCTCTCCCCAACTTGAATTCAACCACATCATCATGTGAATACTCCCTACTTTCTAAGGCAAGGTAAAAATTCATACAACAACACAAAGTTGAGGGTTCAAGAAAAAAAACAACAATCAAGATCCACACAAAAAATGAATTTGACACTCATAGACAAGAATCAAACTCAAACAACATGGATAATGACCAAAGGCTAAAAGGGTTTACAAACGATCACACACTCACAAGGTGAATTGACTATTTGGCTAAGGAAGTTGTGCTCAAAATGAAACAAGTGCCTTAATCCTTTTCATGCTTTCAAATAATCAACATAAACAAAAGATTAAGCATAATAAAATCCAGTTAAAACAAGAATATTGGTACTCCGAGCATATATGAACAATGGAAGGCTTCCTCACGAAAAGGTTGGGAACTAAAGTGATTCACATACGAACAAGTATATAAAAGAATGAATGGCATAGAAGTTGTAAAAAACCTAAGTATCATGAATATGCTAAATTCAAGAAAGCGATAAACACATACCTTGAACGTGTACAAAACTTTAAACACTATCATTACCACGCATTCGCAAGTTGAAACACTCAAAATCGGAAAAATCACTAAATGCGACTTCAAGATATCGGGCTAAAATTTGAGTCCAAACAATCAACAAAAGAATTAGAAAAATTACTAATAATTACTAATATATAAGGCATTGGTGGAAGTGGGAAGAAGGGGGAGCCAAGTGAACAATTAGAAGAATTCACTGGCTCTGCACAGCAGGGCGCGCTAAGCGCGCTACACCAGAACCAGAAAAACCAGTACAACAACAAGGTTCTGGTGTAGGCCTCTACTTAACACCTACACAACCTCATATACAAAAATTGGTCCAGAAAGACCGGGTGAAAATGAATTAAACAAGTTGTGAAGTGAAGATTTGAGAATTTTACGAACAATCCGAGTACAACTTGTTTAATGAATGTTCACCACACTACCTACGCTATAATGAAAAAGTAATAACGGAACAAAAAACGATAAAACATGCTTGTTTTACGTCGTAAGCTCGACGCCTATTATTTTAAAACCAACACGTTGCTTCGGACGTCCAAATGCTTCACTCCCGCCTTAGCTATCATCTCTTCGGGCTCTAACTGGAACTACACATATAACCACACTTTTGGCAAACGTGAAAAGAAACAAATATATACACTCTATTCACAATTATGCAAAAAATGTAAAATTCACAAATATGGTAAACATATACAAGTATCAATATAATCAAGTGAAAATAGACAATATATACGATATCTACAAAACTCAAAAACAAAGAAACTATCGCAATGCGATCCAATAAAAACACCAATCCCCGGCAACGACGCCATTTTGTTGGTGCGGAATAGCGATAAGTAACAAAAGTTTTGGAAGTATTTTTTCGGGAATTTATCGTGTCCATAGAGATCGGTGCTACTGAACTGCCGTTCGATAATCTCTAAATTTATGAGTTTGGATTAAAATGGTTGAAACATAAAAACAGAAAAGTAAATATTAACACAAGAAAATTCATTCATCAGAGAGAAAAGACTTATCAAGCATGTATATATTCCACTCGTCACAAACTTAAACTTATCGACCAGTTATACTCAACCACAATACTGGTCAAAATCATCCAGTATCGCTCACAACAGTATCCATCTCTGGCACACAGAGTTGAGAGAGAAACCATATCACTCTCGTCATCGCTCTCGCGCACGAAAGGCATTAAGTTCCGACACCATAAAGATTATCATCTAAATCTATCTCTAGCATCTAAGCAATAGATATCCATCCCTAATTAAGATTCTTGATGTTTATCTCTAACACAACATAAATCCAAACATAAATGTAAAAAGATCAAGGAAGACATCGATAATGATTTGTAAAGCTGATTTTATACAATATTATGATCAACAAAGATACATATGTTCATAGTAACTATACAACACCCAACAAAAAGAAATTACAAAGAGAAGAGAAGAAGAGGAACCAAACATTTCTTTGTTGGTCAACGCCAATCGACGAGAGATTCGACTCCAGATCATCCAATTTAAAGCTCCATTGTTGTTTTCTAAGCTAATCCTATGAAGAAATGAAGTATGATGGAGTGGGAGAAAAAAACCCCAAAACCATATCTAAAAAATGTGTTTTTACCCCTATTTATTGCTGTCATCATCGCAGACCCCGTTTAGCCCGGTTTTGGGCCCTAATCGCGCCCTTATTAATGTTAAACCGCCTTAAAAGCCTGCTAAGCGCGGTCGGGCGCGCTAAGCGCGCTACCTGCTGTCATGAAAAAAAGACAGCACATGTTTCGGCCATAACTTGAGAACTGTAACTCGGATTTGCGCCCGGTTCGAAGCGTTGGAAAGCTTATTCAATGCTCTATCTAACAATGGCAAGATATCCTTGATTGAATACCTTCAAAAATGAGAGAAATCAATTAAACTCATTGATATTTACACGATACGCAATATATACACTAAAACGTAAAGTAAACGTATTTACAAACAAAGCGGAGTTTATTCGTACGATTTTAACAAAAAGTATCGATAAGTGAAACAAAACTTATATACAATAATAACTACAATTTGCACTTATCAAACTCTCCCCAACTTACATATTTGTTTGTCCTCAAACAAAGCCAACATCTAAAGGAACAAAAGCGAAATCCAAGAAATCACGCAACAACAAGTTTTTACAAAGAAAAACAAATGCAATGGTTCAATCGAAAATGGTACACACAAAGTTAATACTTACCACTAAACATCAACGATAACATAATCACGAAACAAATGCTAAATACAAAAGTTAAGCCAAACATTCTAAAACAACACAAGTTCAAATGTGAATCACACCTAGCAAAAACAATCATCGGTAGATGAAAAACATAAAATGAGGGATTTTTCACTCACACAACAATCTTGCAATCAAAAGACTAAATTATGCAATCATCCAAAAATCATGCTGAAAACACAAAAGTAAGAATCAAAAGGACTTTCAGGGCTGTAATGTGGTCGGGTGAACAAACAAGGAATAATTCCTAAAGCTAATCGAAACAAAAACTTTCCTAAACCTAAGGGAGTGATCAACTCACAAAAGTTCAAAAACAAAATTTCAATCAAACTTCTTCCAAAATCCCAAGTGTTACACCAAACACATAGAACTTATTAGCACAACATTATTCTACTCTTTTTATTTTTCTTTTTCAAAGTTTTTTCAATTTTTTTTTCTTTTTCTTTTCTTTTCTTTTCTTTTCTATTTCATATTTTTCTCTTTTTTCTTTTACTTTTCAACCTCATAGCAACCAACAACATAAGTGAGCAAACATTGCTCTCCCCAACTTGAATTCAACCACATCATCATGTGAATACTCCCTACTTTCTAAGGCAAGGTAAAAATTCATACAACAACACAAAGTTGAGGGTTCAAGCAAAAAAACAACAATCAAGATCCACACAAAAAATGAATTTGACACTCATAGACAGGAATCAAACTCAAACAACATGGATAATGACCAAAGGCTAAAAGGGTTTACAAACGATCACACACTCACAAGGTGAATTGACTATTTGGCTAAGGAAGTTGTGCTCAAAATGAAACAAGTGCCTTAATCCTTTTCATGCTTTCAAATAATCAACACAAACAAAAGATTAAGCATAATAAAATCCAGTTAAAACAAGAATATTGGTACTCCGAGCATATATGAACAATGGAAGGCTTCCTCACAAAAAGGTTGGGAACTAAAGTGATTCACATACGAACAAGTATATAAAAGAATGAATGGCATAGAAGTTGTAAAAAGCCTAAGTATCATGAATATGCTAAATTCAAGAAAGCGATAAACACATACCTTGAACGTGTACAAAACTTTAAACACTATCATTACCACGCATTCGCAAGTTGAAACACTCAAAATCGGAAAAATCACTAAATGCGACTTCAAGATATCGGGCTAAAATTTGAGTCCAAACAATCAACAAAAGAATTAGAAAAATTACTAATAATTACTAATATATAAGGCATTGGTGGAAGTGGGAAGAAGGGGGAGCCAAGTGAACAATTAGAAGAATTCACTGGCTCTGCACAGCAGGGCGCGCTAAGCGCGCTACACCAGAACCAGAAAAACCAGTACAACAACAAGGTTCTGGTGTAGGCCTCTACTTAACACCTACACAATCTCATATACAAAAATTGGTCCAGAAAGACCGGGTGAAAATGAATTAAACAAGTTGTGAAGTGAAGATTTGAGAATTTTACGAACAATCCGAGTACAACTTGTTTAATGAATGTTCACCACACTACCTACGCTATAATGAAAAAGTAATAACGGAACAAAAAACGATAAAACATGCTTGTTTTACGTCGTACGCTCGACGCCTATTATTTACAAACCAACACGTTGCTTCGGAAGATCCAAATGCTTCACTCCCGCCTTAGCTATCATCTCTTCGGGCTCTAACTAGAACTACACATCTAACCACACTTTTGGCAAACGTGAAGAGAAACAAATATATACACTCTATTCACAATTATGCAAAAAATGTAAAATTCACAAATATGGTAAACATATACAAGTATCAATATAATCAAGTGAAAATAGACAACATATACGATATCTACAAAACTCAAAAACAAAGAAACTATCGCAATGCGATCCAATAAAAACACCAATCCCCGGCAACGACGCCATTTTGTTGGTGCGGAATAGCGGCAAGTAACAAAAGTTTTGGAAGTATTTTTTCGGGAATTTATCGTGTCCATAGAGATCGGTGCTACTGAACTGCCGTTCGATAATCTCTAAATTTATGAGTTTGGATTAAAATGGTTGAAACATAAAAACAGAAAAGTAAATATTAACACAAGAAAATTCATTCATCAGAGAGAAAAGACTTATCAAGCATGTATATATTCCACTCGTCACAAACTTAAACTTATCGACCAGTTATACTCAACCACAATACTGGTCAAAATCATCCAGTATCGCTCACAACAGTATCCATCTCTGGCACACTGAGTTGAGAGAGAAACCATATCACTCTCGTCGTCGCTCTCGCGCACGAAAGGCATTAAGTTCCGACACCATAAAGATTATCATCTCAATCTATCTCTAGCATCTAAGCAATAGATATCCATCCCTAATTAAGATTCTTGATGTTTATCTCTAACACAACATAAATCCAAACATAAATGTAAAAAGATCAAGGAAGACATCGATAATGATTTGTAAAGCAGATTTTATACAATATTATGATCAACAAAGATACATATGTTCATAGTAACTATACAACACCCAACAAAAAGAAATTACAACGAGAAGAGAAGAAGAGGAACCAAACATTTCTTTGTTTGTCAACACCAATCGACGAGAGATTCGACTCCAGATCATCCAATTTAAAGCTCCATTGTTGTTTTCTAAGCTAATCTTATGAAGAAATGAAGTATGATGGAGTGGGAGAAAAAAACCCCAAAACCATACCTAAAAAATGTGTTTTCACCCCTATTTATTGCTGTCATCATCGCAGACCCCGTTTAGCCCGGTTTTGGGCCCTAATCGCGCCCTTATTAATGTTAAACCGCCTTAAAAGCCTGCTAAGCGCGGTCGGGCGCGCTAAGCGCGCTACCTGCTGTCATGAAAAAAAGACAGCACATGTTTCGGCCATAACTTGAGAACCGTAACTCGGATTTGCGCCCGGCTCGAAGCGTTGGAAAGCTTATTCAATGCTCTATCTAACAATGGCAAGATATCCTTGATTGAATACCTTCAAAAATGAGAGAAAATCAATTAAACTCATTGATATTTACACGATACGCAATATATACACTAAAACGTAAAGTAAACGTATTTACAAACAAAGCGGGGTTTATTCGTACGATTTTAACAAAAAGTATCGATAAGTGAAACAAAAATTATATACAATAATAACTACAATTTGCACTTATCAAACTCTCCCCAACTTACATATTTGTTTGTCCTCAAACAAAGCCAACATCTAAAGGAACAAAAGCGAAATCCAAGAAATCACGCAACAACAAGTTTTTACAAAGAAAAACAAATGCAATGGTTCAATCGAAAATGGTACACACAAAGTAAATACTTACCACTAAACATCAACGATAACATAATCACGAAACAAATGCTAAATACAAAAGTTAAGCCAAACATTCTAAAACAACACAAGTTCAAATGTGAATCACACCTAGCAAAAACAATCATCGGTAGATAAAAAACATAAAATGAGGGATTTTTCACTCACACAACAATCTTGCAAACAAAAGACTAAATTATGCAATCATCCAAAAATCATGCTGAAAACACAAAAGCAAGAATCAAAAGGACTTTCAGGGCTGTAATGTGGTCGGGTGAACAAACAAGGAATAATTCCTAAAGCTAATCGAAACAAAAACTTTCCTAAACCTAAGGGAGTGATCAACTCACAAAAGTTCAAAAACAAAATTTCAATCAAACTTCTTCCAAAATCCCAAGTGTTACACCAAACACATAGAACTTATTAGCACAACACTATTCTACTCTTTTTATTTTTCTTTTTCAATTTTTTTTTTCTTTTTCTTTTCTTTTCTTTTCTTTTCTTTTTCATATTTTTCTCTTTTTTCTTTTACTTTTCAACCTCATAGCAACCAACAACATAAGTGAGCAAACATTGCTCTCCCCAACTTGAATTCAACCACATCATCATGTGAATACTCCCTACTTTCTAAGGCAAGGTAAAAATTCATACAACAACACAAAGTTGAGGGTTCAAGAAAAAAAACAACAATCAAGATCCACACAAAAAATGAATTTGATACTCATAGACAAGAATTAAACTCAAACAACATGGATAATGACCAAAGGCTAAAAGGGTTTACAAACGATCACACACTCACAAGGTGAATTGACTATTTGGCTAAGGAAGTTGTGCTCAAAATGAAACAAGTGCCTTAATCCTTTTCATGCTTTCAAATAATCAACACAAACAAAAGATTAAGCATAATAAAATCCAGTTAAAACAAGAATATTGGTACTCCGAGCATATATGAACAATGGAAGGCTTCCTCACAAAAAGGTTGGGAACTAAAGTGATTCACATACGAACAAGTATATAAAAGAATGAATGGCATAGAAGTTGTAAAAAGCCTAAGTATCATGAATATGCTAAATTCAAGAAAGCGATAAACACATACCTTGAACGTGTACAAAACTTTAAACACTATCATTACCACGCATTCGCAAGTTGAAACACTCAAAATCGGAAAAATCACTAAATGCGACTTCAAGATATCGGGCTAAAATTTGAGTCCAAACAATCAACAAAAGAATTAGAAAAATTACTAATAATTACTAATATATAAGGCATTGGTGGAAGTGGGAAGAAGGGGGAGCCAAGTGAACAATTAGAAGAATTCACTGGCTCTGCACAGCAGGGCGCGCTAAACGCGCTACACCAGAACCAGAAAAACCAGTACAACAACAAGGTTCTGGTGTAGGCCTCTACTTAACACCTACACAATCTCATATACAAAAATTGGTCCAGAAAGACCGGGTGAAAATGAATTAAACAAGTTGTGAAGTGAAGATTTGAGAATTTTACGAACAATCAGAGTACAACTTGTTTAATGAATGTTCACCACACTACCTACGCTATAATGAAAAAGTAATAAGGGAACAAAAAACGATAAAACATGCTTGTTTTACGTCATAAGCTCGACGCCTATTATTTAAAAACCAACACGTTGCTTCGGAAGATCCAAATGCTTCACTCCCGCCTTAGCTATCATCTCTTCGGGCTCTAACTGGAACTACACATCTAACCACACTTTTGGCAAACGTGAAGAGAAACAAATATATACACTCTATTGACAATTATGCAAAACATGTAAAATTCACAAATATGGTAAACATATACAAGTATCAATATAATCAAGTGAAAATAGACAATATATACGATATCTACAAAACTCAAAAACAAAGAAACTATCGCAATGCGATCCAATAAAAACACCAATCCCCGGCAACGACGCCATTTTGTTGGTGCGGAATAGCGGCAAGTAACAAAAGTTTTGGAAGTATTTTTTCGGGAATTTATCGTGTCCATAGAGATCGGTGCTACTGAACTGCCATTCGATAATCTCTAAATTTATGAGTTTGGATTAAAATGGTTGAAACATAAAAACAGAAAAGTAAATATTAACACAAGAAAATTCATTCATCAGAGAGAAAAGACTTATCAAGCATGTATATATTCCACTCGTCACAAACTTAAACTTATCGACCAGTTATACTCAACCATAATACTGGTCAAAATTATCCAGTATCGCTCACAACAGTATCCATCTCTGGCACACTGAGTTGAGAGAGAAACCATATCACTCTCGTCGTCGCTCTCGCGCACGAAAGGCATTAAGTTCCGACACCATAAAGATTATCATCTAAATCTATCTCTAGCATCTAAGCAATAGATATCCATCCCTAATTAAGATTCTTGATGTTTATCTCTAACACAACATAAATCCAAACATAAATGTAAAAAGATCAAGGAAGACATCGATAATGATTTGTAAAGCAGATTTTATACAATATTATGATCAACAAAGATACATATGTTCATAGTAACTATACAACACCCAACAAAAAGAAATTACAAAGAGAAGAGAAGAAGAGGAACCAAACATTTCTTTGTTTGTCAACACCAATCGACGAGAGATTCGACTCCAGATCATCCAATTTAAAGCTCCATTGTTGTTTTCTAAGCTAATCCTATGAAGAAATGAAGTATGATGGAGTGGGAGAAAAAAACCCCAAAACCATACCTAAAAAATGTGTTTTTACCCCTATTTATTGCTGTCATCATCGCAGACCCCGTTTAGCCCGGTTTTGGGCCCTAATCGCGCCCTTATTAATGTTAAACCGCCTTAAAAGCCTGCTAAGCGCGGTCGGGCGCGTTAAACGCGCTACCTGCTGTCATGAAAAAAAGACAGCACATGTTTCGGCCATAACTTGAGAACCGTAACTCGGATTTGCGCCCGGCTTGAAGCGTTGGAAAGCTTATTCAATGCTCTATCTAACAATGGCAAGATATCCTTGATTGAATACCTTCAAAAATGAGAGAAAATCAATTAAACTCATTGATATTTACACGATACGCAATATATACACTAAAACGTAAAGTAAACGTATTTACAAACAAAGCGGGGTTTATTCGTACGATTTTAACAAAAAGTATCGATAAGTGAAACAAAACTTATATACAATAATAACTACAATTTGCACTTATCAAACTCTCCCCAACTTACATATTTGTTTGTCCTCAAACAAAGCCAACATCTAAAGGAACAAAAGCGAAATCCAAGAAATCACGCAACAACAAGTTTTTACAAAGAAAAACAAATGCAATGGTTCAATCGAAAATGGTACACACAAAGTAAATACTTACCACTAAACATCAACGATAACATAATCACGAAACAAATGCTAAATACAAAAGTTAAGCCAAACATTCTAAAACAACACAAGTTCAAATGTGAATCACACCTAGCAAAAACAATCATCGGTAGATGAAAAACATAAAATGAGGGATTTTTCACTCACACAACAATCTTGCAAACAAAAGACTAAATTATGCAATCATCCAAAAATCATGCTGAAAACACAAAAGCAAGAATCAAAAGGACTTTCAGGGCTGTAATGTGGTCGGGTGAACAAACAAGGAATAATTCCTAAAGCTAATCGAAACAAAAACTTTCCTAAACCTAAGGGAGTGATCAACTCACAAAAGTTCAAAAACAAAATTTCAATCAAACTTCTTCCAAAATCCCAAGTGTTACACCAAACACATAGAACTTATTAGCACAACATTATTCTACTCTTTTTATTTTTCTTTTTCAAAGCTTTTTCAATTTTTTTTTTCTTTTTCTTTTCTTTTCTTTTCTTTTCTTTTTCATATTTTTCTCTTTTTTCTTTTACTTTTCAACCTCATAGCAACCAACAACATAAGTGAGTAAACATTGCTCTCCCCAACTTGAATTCAACCACATCATCATGTGAATACTCCCTACTTTCTAAGGCAAGGTAAAAATTCATACAACAACACAAAGTTGAGGGTTCAAGAAAAAAAACAACAATCAAGATCCACACAAAAAATGAATTTGACACTCATAGACAAGAATCAAACTCAAACAACATGGATAATGACCAAAGGCTAAAAGGGTTTACAAACGATCACACACTCACAAGGTGAATTGACTATTTGGCTAAGGAAGTTGTGCTCAAAATGAAACAAGTGCCTTAATCCTTTTCATGCTTTCAAATAATCAACACAAACAAAAGATTAAGCGTAATAAAATCCAGTTAAAACAAGAATATTGGTACTCCGAGTATATATGAACAATGGAAGGCTTCCTCACAAAAAGGTTGGGAACTAAAGTGATTCACATACGAACAAGTATATAAAAGAATGAATGGCATAGAAGTTGTAAAAAGCCTAAGTATCATGAATATGCTAAATTCAAGAAAGCGATAAACACATACCTTGAACGTGTATAAAACTTTAAACACTATCATTACCACGCATTCGCAAGTTGAAACACTCAAAATCAGAAAAATCACTAAATGCGACTTCAAGATATCGGGCTAAAATTTGAGTCCAAACAATCAACAAAAGAATTAGAAAAATTACTAATAATTACTAATATATAAGGCATTGGTGGAAGTGGGAAGAAGGGGGAGCCAAGTGAACAATTAGAAGAATTCACTGGCTCTGCACAGCAGGGCGCGCTAAGCGCGCTACACCAGAACCAGAAAAACCAGTACAACAACAAGGTTCTGGTCTAGGCCTCTACTTAACACCTACACAATCTCATATACAAAAATTGGTCCAGAAAGACCGGGTGAAAATGAATTAAACAAGTTGTGAAGTGAAGATTTGAGAATTTTACGAACAATCCGAGTACAACTTGTTTAATGAATGTTCACCACACTACCTACGCTATAATGAAAAAGTAATAACGGAACAAAAAACGATAAAACATGCTTGTTTTACGTCGTAAGCTCGACGCCTATTATTTAAAAACCAACACGTTGCTTCGGAAGATCCAAATGCTTCACTCCCGCCTTAGCTATCATCTCTTCGGGCTCTAACTAGAACTACACATCTAACCACACTTTTGGCAAACGTGAAGAGAAACAAATATATACACTCTATTGACAATTATGCAAAACATGTAAAATTCACAAATAAGGTAAACATATACAAGTATCAATATAATCAAGTGAAAATAGACAATATATACGATATCTACAAAACTCAAAAACAAAGAAACTATCGCAATGCGATCAAATAAAAACACCAATCCCCGGCACCGACGCCATTTTGTTGGTGCGGAATAGCGGCAAGTAACAAAAGTTTTGGAAGTATTTTTTCGGGAATTTATCGTGTCCATAGAGATCGGTGCTACTGAACTGCCGTTCGATAATCTCTAAATTTATGAGTTTGGATTAAAATGGTTGAAACATAAAAACAGAAAAGTAAATATTAACAAAAGAAAATTCATTCATCAGAGAGAAAAGACTTATCAAGCATGTATATATTCCACTCGTCACAAACTTAAACTTATCGACCAGTTATACTCAACCACAATACTCGTCAAAATCATCCAGTATCGCTCACAACAGTATCCATCTCTGGCACAATGAGTTGAGAGAGCAACCGTATCACTCTCGTCGTCGCTCTTGCGCACGAAAGGCATTAAGTTACGACACCATAAAGATTATCATCTAAATCTATCTCTAGCATCTAGACAATAGATATCCATCCCTAATTAAGATTCTTGATGTTTATCTCTAACACAACATAAATCCAAACATCAATGCAAAAAGATCAAGGAAGACATCGATAATGATTTGTAAAGCAGATTTTATACAATATTACGATCAACAAAGATACATATGTTCATAGTAACTATACAACACCCAACAAAAAGAAATTACAAAGAGAAGAGAAGAAGAGGAACCAAACATTTCTTTGTTTGTCAACACCAATCGACGAGAGATTCGACTCCAGATCATCCAATTTAAAGCTCCATTGTTGTTTTCTAAGCTAATCCTATGAAGAAATGAAGTATGATGGAGTGGGAGAAAAAAACCCCAAAACCATACCTAAAAAATGTGTTTTTACCCCTATTTATTGCTGTCATCATCGCAGACCCCGTTTAGCCCGGTTTTGGGCCCTAATCGCGCCCTTATTAATGTTAAACCGCCTTAAAAGCCTGCTAAGCGCGGTCGGGCGCGCTAAGCGCGCTACCTGCTGTTATGAAAAAAAGACAGCACATGTTTCGGCCATAACTTGAGAACCGTAACTCGGATTTCCGCCCGGTTCGAAGCGTTGGAAAGCTTATTCAATGCTCTATCTAACAATGGCAAGATATCCTTGATTGAATACCTTCAAAAATGAGAGAAAATCAATTAAACTCATTGATATTTACACGATACGCAATATATACACTAAAACGTAAAGTAAACGTATTTACAAACAAAGCGGAGTTTATTCGTACGATTTTAACAAAAAGTATCGATAAGTGAAACAAAACTTATATACAATAATAACTACAATTTGCACTTATCAAACTCTCCCCAACTTACATATTTGTTTGTCCTCAAACAAAGCCAACATCTAAAGGAACAAAAGCGAAATCCAAGAAATCACGCAACAACAAGTTTTTACAAAGAAAAACAAATGCAATGGTTCAATCGAAAATGGTACACACAAAGTAAATACTTACCACTAAACATCAACGATAACATAATCACGAAACAAATGCTAAATACAAAAGTTAAGCCAAACATTCTAAAACAACACAAGTTCAAATGTGAATCACACCTAGCAAAAACAATCATCGGTAGATGAAAAACATAAAATGAGGGATTTTTCACTCACACAACAATCTTGCAAACAAAAGACTAAATTATGCAATCATCCAAAAATCATGCTGAAAACACAAAAGCAAGAATCAAAAGGACTTTCAGGGCTGTAATGTGGTCGGGTGAACAAACAAGGAATAATTCCTAAAGCTAATCGAAACAAAAACTTTCCTAAACCTAAGGGAGTGATCAACTCACAAAAGTTCAAAAACAAAATTTCAATCAAACTTCTTCCAAAATCCCAAGTGTTACACCAAACACATAGAACTTATTAGCACAACATTATTCTACTCTTTTTATTTTTCTTTTTCAAAGCTTTTTCAAATTTTTTTTTCTTTTTCTTTTCTTTTCTTTTTCATATTTTTCTCTTTTTTCTTTTACTTTTCAACCTCATAGCAACCAACAACATAAGTGAGCAAACATTGCTCTCCCCAACTTGAATTCAACCACATCATCATGTGAATACTCCCTACTTTCTAAGGCAAGGTAAAAATTCATACAACAACACAAAGTTGAGGGTTCAAGAAAAAAAACAACAATCAAGATCCACACAAAAAATGAATTTGACACTCATAGACAAGAATCAAACTCAAACAACATGGATAATGACCAAAGGCTAAAAGGGTTTACAAACGATCACACACTCACAAGGTGAATTGACTATTTGGCTAAGGAAGTTGTGCTCAAAATGAAACAAGTGCCTTAATCCTTTTCATGCTTTCAAATAATCAACACAAACAAAAGATTAAGCATAATAAAATCCAGTTAAAACAAGAATATTGGTACTCCGAGCATATATGAACAATGGAAGGCTTCCTCACAAAAAGGTTGGGAACTAAAGTGATTCACATACGAACAAGTATATAAAAGAATGAATGGCATAGAAGTTGTAAAAAGCCTAAGTATCATGAATATGCTAAATTCAAGAAAGCGATAAACACATACCTTGAACGTGTACAAAACTTTAAACACTATCATTACCACGCATTCGCAAGTTGAAATACTCAAAATCGGAAAAATCACTAAATGCGACTTCAAGATATCGGGCTAAAATTTGAGTCCAAACAATCAACAAAAGAATTAGAAAAATTACTAATAATTACTAATATATAAGGCATTGGTGGAAGTGGGAAGAAGGGTGAGCCAAGTGAACAATTAGAAGAATTCACTGGCTCTGCACAGCAGGGCGCGCTAAGCGCGCTACACCAGAACCAGAAAAACCAGTACAACAACAAGGTTCTGGTCTAGGCCTCTACTAAACACCTACACAATCTCATATACAAAAATTGGTCCAGAAAGACCGGGTGAAAATGAATTAAACAAGTTGTGAAGTGAAGATTTGAGAATTTTACGAACAATCCGAGTACAACTTGTTTAATGAATGTTCACCACACTACCTACGCTATAATGAAAAAGTAATAACGGAACAAAAAATGATAAAACATGCTTGTTTTACGTCGTAAGCTCGACGCGTATTATTTAAAAACCAACACGTTGCTTCGGAAGATCCAAATGCTTCACTCCCGCCTTAGCTATCATCTCTTCGGGCTCTAACTGGAACTACACATCTAACCACACTTTTGGCAAACGTGAAGAGAAACAAATATATACACTCTATTGACAATTATGTAAAACATGTAAAATTCACAAATATGGTAAACATATACAAGTATCAATATAATCAAGTGAAAATAGACAATATATACGATATCTACAAAACTCAAAAACAAAGAAACTATCGCAATGCGATCCAATAAAAACACCAATCCCCGGCAACGACGCCATTTTGTTGGTGCGGAATAGCGGCAAGTAACAAAAGTTTTGGAAGTATTTTTTCGGGAATTTATCGTGTCCATAGAGATCGGTGCTACTGAACTGCCGTTCGATAATCTCTAAATTTATGAGTTTGGATTAAAATGGTTGAAACATAAAAACAGAAAAGTAAATATTAACACAAGAAAATTCATTCATCAGAGAGAAAAGACTTATCAAGCATGTATATATTCCACTCGTCACAAACTTAAACTTATCGACCAGTTATACTCAACCACAATACTCGTCAAAATCATCCAGTATCGCTCACAACAATATCCATCTCTGGCACAATGAGTTGAGAGAGCAACCGTATCACTCTCGTCGTCGCTCTTGCGCACGAAAGGCATTAAGTTACGACACCATAAAGATTATCATCTAAATCTTTCTCTAGCATCTAGACAATAGATATCCATCCCTAATTAAGATTCTTGATGTTTATCTCTAACACAACATAAATCCAAACATAAATGCAAAAAGATCAAGGAAGACATCGATAATGATTTGTAAAGCTGATTTTATACAATATTACGATCAACAAAGATACATATGTTCATAGTAACTATACAACACCCAACAAAAAGAAATTACAAAGAGAAGAGAAGAAGAGGAACCAAACATTTCTTTGTTTGTCAACACCAATCGACGAGAGATTCGACTCCAGATCATCCAATTTAAAGCTCCATTGTTGTTTTCTAAGCTAATCCTATGAAGAAATGAAGTATGATGGAGTGGGAGAAAAAAACCCCAAAACCATACCTAAAAAATGTGTTTTTACCCCTATTTATTGCTGTCATCATCGCAGACCCTGTTTAGCCCGGTTTTGGGCCCTAATCGCGCCCTTATTAATGTTAAACCGCCTTAAAAGCCTGCTAAGCGCGGTCGGGCGCGCTAAGCGCGCTACCTGCTGTCATGAAAAAAAGACAGCACATGTTTCGGCCATAACTTGAGAACCGTAACTCGGATTTGCGCCCGGTTCGAAGCGTTGGAAAGCTTATTCAATGCTCTATCTAACAATGGCAAGATATCCTTGATTGAATACCTTCAAAAATGAGAGAAAATCAATTAAACTCATTGATATTTACACGATACGCAATATATACACTAAAACATAAAGTAAACGTATTTACAAACAAAGCGGGGTTTATTCGTACGATTTTAACAAAAAGTATCGATAAGTGAAACAAAACTTATATACAATAATAACTACAATTTGCACTTATCAAACTCTCCCCAACTTACATATTTGTTTGTCCTCAAACAAAGCCAACATCTAAAGGAACAAAAGTGAAATCCAAGAAATCACGCAACAAGTTTTTACAAAGAAAAACAAATGCAATGGTTCAATTGAAAATGGTACACACAAAGTAAATACTTACCACTAAACATCAACGATAACATAATCACGAAACAAATGCTAAATACAAAAGTTAAGCCAAACATTCTAAAACAACACAAGTTCAAATGTGAATCACACCTAGCAAAAACAATCATCGGTAGATGAAAAACATAAAATGAGGGATTTTTCACTCACACAACAATCTTGCAAACAAAAGACTAAATTATGCAATCATCCAAAAATCATGCTGAAAACACAAAAGCAAGAATCAAAAGGACTTTCAGGGCTGTAATGTGGTCGGGTGAACAAACAAGGAATAATTCCTAAAGCTAATCGAAACAAAAACTTTCCTAAACCTAAGGGAGTGATCAACTCACAAAAGTTCAAAAACAAAATTTCAATCAAACTTCTTCCAAAATCCCAAGTGTTACACCAAACACATAGAACTTATTAGCACAACATTATTCTACTCTTTTTATTTTTCTTTTTCAAAGCTTTTTCAATTTTTTTTTTCTTTTTCTTTTCTTTTCTTTTCTTTTCTTTTTCATATTTTTCTCTTTTTTCTTTTTACTTTTCAACCTCATAGCAACCAACAACATAAGTGAGCAAACATTGCTCTCCCCAACTTGAATTCAACCACATCATCATGTGAATACTCCCTACTTTCTAAGGCAAGGTAAAAATTCATACAACAACACAAAGTTGAGGGTTCAAGAAAAAAAACAACAATCAAGATCCACACAAAAAATGAATTTGACACTCATAGACAAGAATCAAACTCAAACAACATGGATAATGACCAAAGGCTAAAAGGGTTTACAAACGATCACACACTCACAAGGTGAATTGACTATTTGGCTAAGGAAGTTGTGCTCAAAATGAAACAAGTGCCTTAATCCTTTTCATGCTTTCAAATAATCAACACAAACAAAAGATTAAGCATAATAAAATCCAAGTAAAACAAGAATATTGGTACTCCGAGCATATATGAACAATGGAAGGCTTCCTCACAAAAAGGTTGGGAACTAAAGTGATTCACATACGAACAAGTATATAAAAGAATGAATGGCATAGAAGTTGTAAAAAGCCTAAGTATCATGAATATGCTAAAGTCAAGAAAGCGATAAACACATACCTTGAATGTGTACAAAACTTTAAACACTATCATTACCACGCATTCGCAAGTTGAAACACACAAAATCGGAAAAATCACTAAATGCGACTTCAAGATATCGGGCTAAAATTTGAGTCCAAACAATCAACAAAAGAATTTGAAAAATTACTAATAATTACTAATATATAAGGCATTGGTGGAAGTGGGAAGAAGGGGGAGCCAAGTGAACAATTAGAAGAATTCACTGGCTCTGCACAGCAGGGCGCGCTAAGCGCGCTACACCAGAACCAGAAAAACCAGTACAACAACAAGGTTCTGGTGTAGGCCTCCACTTAACACCTACACAATCTCATATACAAAAATTGGTCCAGAAAGACCGTGTGAAAATGAATTAAACAAGTTGTGAAGTGAAGATTTGAGAATTTTACGAACAATTCGAGTACAACTTGTTTAATGAATGTTCACCACACTACCTACGCTATAATGAAAAAGTAATAACGGAACAAAAAACGATAAAACATGCTTGTTTTACATCGTAAGTTCGACGCCTATTATTTAAAAACCAACACGTTGCTTCGGAAGAGCCAAATGCTTCACTCCCGCCTTAGCTATCATCTCTTCGGGCTCTAACTGGAACTACACATCTAACCATACTTTTGGCAAACGTGAAGAGAAACAAATATATACACTATATTCACAATTATGCAAAACATGTAAAATTCACAAATATGGTAAACATATACAAGTATCAATATAATAAAGTGAAAATAGATAATATATACGATATCTACAAAACTAAAAAACAAAGAAACTATCGCAATGCGATCCAGTAAAAACACCAATCCCCGGCAACGACGCCATTTTGTTGGTGCGGAATAGCGGCAAGTAACAAAATTTTTGGAAGTATTTTTCCGGGAATTTATCGTGTCCATAGAGATCGGTGCTACTGAACTGCCGTTCGATAATCTCTAAATTTATGAGTTTGGATTAAAATGGTAGAAACATAAAAACAGAAAAGTAAATATTAACACAAGAAAATTCATTCATCAGAGAGAAAAGACTTATCAAGCATGTATATATTCCACTCGTCACAAACTTAAACTTATCGACCAGTTATACTAAACCACAATACTCGTCAAAATCATCCAGTATCGCTCACAACAGTATCCATCTCTGGCACACTGAGCTGAGAGAGCAACCGTATCACTCTCTTCGCCACTCTCGCGCACAAAAGGCATTAAGTTCCGACACCATAAAGATTATCATCTAAATCTATCTCTAGCATCTAGACAATAGATATCCATCCCTAATCAAGATTCGTGATGTTTATCTCTAACACAACACAAATCCAAACATAAATGCAAAAAGATCAAGGAAGACATCGATAATGATTTGTAAAGCATATTTTATACAATATTACGATCAACAAAGATACATATGTTCATAGTAACTATATGTCGCTCCCGGGATTTTCATCCAAGTACAAACACGAAAGTGGCATGGAAACAGGGTCGCCAGCAATGTGCATTTATCCCAAGAGTGGGAAAGGAAATGCTACGTAAACCTGAGGGAAGGGAAAAGACATGGTCTTGCGACCAGGAGAAATGGGTAAGGGAGTCGGTTACGCGAGGGAAAGGTGTTAGCACCCCACGCGTCCATCGTACTCGATGGGATCCACGCTTGTTGTCTCGATCAAAGGGTGTCGTCATCTGGAGCTCCACTTCTACTGGAAAGGAAAAGGAACGGGAACGGAAAAGAACGAAGAAACGAAGAAGAAAAGAAAAAGAAATGACTCGATAGGACATCGACGTCCTATGCCTACGTATTACCTCGTGCAATGGGAAAGTCAGAGTCAATGTAGTTCGGACAGGAACTAAGGGGGGAGGTTGCTCGCCAAGACATCGCCGTTTCGTGCCTACGTATCCTCAATCGGACGAGAGAGAGGAAGTCAGAGAAGTTGTAGTTCGACCTAACGAGGTCTTAGTGTTTTTTATGAGCGACGTTAAGTTCGCGTCCGGCAGTTAGGGTCGATGCCTGTTTGCGACGAGACGGAAGATAACGTGCTCTTTTCTTAAAATAGGTTTGAAACTTAACGATCCCGAAGGATAAAAAAATTTTGAGTTTGTTTTGTGTTTTTTAGACAGAAATGGATTAAAGTTAGTTTGTAACTTGCATTGCACCCAAGTCTACAACATAGGAACGAATACGTCGCGTATCGTCCCCAATAGGACGTACAATAAGTACCCTAGAAGAATGAAGGGAGATCCCCCATACATAACTTCCCATATATAAGGCTCATGCGCAATACACGTTAACCTTTATTAAGTGTTTTAGAAAGGTTATGAGATGAGCAGAGAAGACTCAAAGGAAAAGAAAACAGTAAAGGGAATTCTATCCTAATGTTATCATGCAAAGGTGGCCCTATGTTTGAGGTTAAAAGGGAAACATCTACCTAAGTTAGCATGCATGGTTTGAATACTAATGTCTATCCTAATCCAAACTTAATTAAAAATTAAGTTGGACTAGGAACCCTAAGGGGGCATACAAAAGTGAATCTAAAACTTGAACAAGTCTTGAGATCCAAGGGGAAAGAGAAGAGTGAAAGAGATGAAGAAGAAAAGGAAATAAGAGAGGAGAAACCAAAGAGGGCAGCAAGTACATCATGCACATCATATCTAATTCACATCATTAATCAAACTTCAAAGATCATGCAAGCAAGTTCAAGCAAGCAAGTAAAAGCAAACAAGAAAGGATGCATGCAAACTTGCATTAGAAGCACAATTGGACATCATTAAGAACCATACAAGGATGAAGTGAACAAGATAAGATGAAAACGAATCCAAGTCAGAACTCAAGTCATGCCAAATTCAAACAATTCAAGCATACCATAAGGCCTCACATCATGATGCATTATGAGCTAAAGAAGCAACAAGTCAAATGATAATGATATGCATCATACAAATCAAACCATAATGATCATATGAGATGGAAACATGACGTGAGTCCAAGGGGGAAGTAGCAAATGAATCATTCACAAACCAAAATCAAACTCAAATTAAACAAGAAGAACCACCAAGCATCATACTCAAAGCATGCAACACAATTATGCAAGTATGAAACACAATAAGGCTCAAAATGATTCACATGTTTCTGCACAAGTAAAGCCATACAAAAGAGAGGTCATGCACCAATGGCCAAGGTAGAAAAGAATCTCAAACATGTCTTATTCATCAAAGAAATATCACAAATCATCAAGCAAGTTCATGTCATTCAAAGGCACAAAATTAGGTCAAGACGTGTGCATTAGCAAGCTCAAAACATCATCAAATGAGAGCATCAACCAAAAATAGTAAAATGATTCAATAAAATCCCAAAAAATGTCCAAAGGTATGTTCAACCATCCAACTAAGCATGTGCAAAATATGGGATCAAATTAAGATCAAGAACATGTTCAACATGGACAAACTAACCAAGGTATGTAAATAATCGAGCAAGAATCGAAGGTCCATAAAACTTGAACGGAAAGTCACCTCAAGCAACTCAAACCATCCCTACACCAACAACAAAACACCCCCATATCATGGTTAGAAAGTGGCTAAAATATCAGCTTCAAAAGGCTAAGCAAGAAGCAAAAGTCCCTAACCCTAAGTGAAGGGTATCCTTGGGAACCATCCTCAAATTAATTCAAAATAAAATGGAAAAAAAGAGAGTAATTATAAAATAAAAATAATGAAAATAGGTCAACACATTGAATCACCAGAAAATTTTTTTTTTTGGTATTTTTATCATGATTTTAGCACTTAAAATAAAAACTAAATTGTAAGGAAAAGAAAAAAGAAATAAGAAGAATCATGGCAAAAAGGGGGGGGGGGGTGGATAAGCAAACTTAAACACAACAGTTCCAGGTTACACGCGCAATGGGCCTCAAACATTGGGTGTGTTAATAGCAAAGATGCACAGGCCTGTGGACATAACATAATATATCACAAGAATTTTAAACCAAAAAGAAAAATAACAAATGAAGTGTAACGAAAATATGTGGACATGCTTATCAATCCGTCCAAAACATTTTAAACACAAAAGACAAAAATAACACACAGCCAATCACACGATGCCACCTAGTTATCTCCTTCATGTGATAAACCCTAAAACATTCCATGCATCGTGACCACAACCAGACTCAACCAGCATCACATCATCATCTTCTATAACGAATTTCTCTATCAAATCTCAAGCAAATCAAACGAAATAAAACCCTAAACTGAAGTACGAAGAACAAGGATTAACATAGTGTCATCAATTTTTCAAAACACACAACTAAACACAAAGAAAACTGGATCCAAAGACACGGGTTCAAGAATGGTTTCAAATAATCAACAATGTCAACAAACTCAGATTCAAACAATCAAACAAATACCATCATTTCAAGCTCCTCCAGATGCAATGCATGATCAATCCTAACACATTTGAATCCAAAAGATGAGAGCTACGAAAGTTTACAGATCCTTACCAAGTAGAGAATGGTCCACTGCCTTCTTCAACTTCCAGTATGAGAGGAAACCAAGAATCTTGATCTTTGAGCTCCAAAGATGAAGAACTGAGCAAGAGTTGGAGTAATACACGGGTAGATTAAGAGAGCTTGAATAAACTTCATAAATAAGCAAGAAAACCAGATCTGGAAATGAGCAAGGTGATGCGTCCAAATGCTATCTATTGCGTGCAGAAGACCACAAATGCTTGATTGGAGATGAATCAACCAAGAGATGAGAGGAAACTTCAAGAAAAACAAAAGGAATTCGAGAGTGAGATGTTTTAGAGAAATTTTTTATTCAGATCTGAAAATGGAGTTTTTTTTTGTTTGGAGTTGTTGTGTTTAAATATGAAGAGTTTAGGGTTGGATTGAGGCTTGGAAACGAAGCACATGACCTGAAGTTGTTTGTTATGGCTTGAAGAGAAAGAAAAGAAGAATGCACATGGAATGAGGTAGGTTCAAATAGCTTGATGGTAAGGGTGGTTTTTGCTTTGGTTTTGGGATAGGAATGAGGTGTGCATCCATGAGCTAATGGGCTGATAACCTATACCCACTTCGTGGCAATATTCTGGTCCAATTGCATTCATCCCCTCCTTCACATTTTGGTGAATTCTCCATCTCTTTGGGTCAGGCCGTGTATGTACTAAAATGGGAAAAAAGAGTGTGTATGGAGAGCAAAGAGAGGGAGTGTGGGCCAGCACACAAACAGAGCTTGTGCATTATGTTTTTACAATTATGGAAATATGGTGTATGACCAAATGTTCAATTTATCATGGCAAAAGTGGTAACAATTAATGCATAGAGTTTCAGGGCTAAGAAAAATGAATGACCATGTGTTTGGGATGTGTCATGTATGGCCATGCAAGGAATATCTAAGTTATATGCACTAGTGACAACTTTGTTAATGTACCCACACATATCCAAGCATGCCATTTTGAGCTCTTATAATTTGATGAGATCTTTGCCAAATGATGAGCTTTTGAGCTCAATAAAAACTAGGAAGAACATGGAACAAAAATCAAGAAGGACAAGTCTTGAAATAAGGCTTGTAACATGCTGAAAATGAGCCATGAAACCATGCACTTGAACCTGTCCCAAAATACTTAGAAAAATTCTAAGTTATGGAGAAAAAGCAAGTTGGAAATGTCTCACTTCGTCCACTCATAACTCCATAAAAAATAATCCAAATGGCATGGTTTTTGTGCTCATTTTGAAGGTAATGTTTCATACTACAACTTTCATGTAGAAAAGATTTGCAAATGAAGCCTTGATCATGGTGAAAATGGCTTAGAAAGTGATTAAAAACTTACTAAAAATAGTAAGTTTCTAAAAACCTAATTTTCCAATTTTAGTAACTTTTCACAAATCTTGATCTTTGATGAATCTTTGCAAATTTCTTGATAAAATCTCATACATGGACCATATTTGACTTGAAAATCATGATGTTGACCTTAAAAAGTCAGGAGTTAACTTTTTTCACTGCGCAGTTGACTTTATTCCCAATTCTCATGATTTTGAATCTTCTGATCAATTGAAACCCTTCTGAACCAAATTGATGGACACTTCTCCAATCCTAGACACTTAGGTAATGAGGAATAGCATGGAATCCAGTATTGCCCAAAAATCAGAAATAAACTGATTTTAGGGCAAACCTTAGTTTTGGTGCCATTAGTCTATGAGGAATTAGCCCGTCCTCCAAATCCAAATTCCTCTGAATATGATGTGTATCCTCTCAAACAATGATGAGATGTGCCATTTGGTGATGATAAAAACTCAAAGATCTTTCCCTTTGAGGGGTTAAACTCAAGAATTCCAAAACCCTAATGTGATCAATCATGCCAGGAGAGTGTGATTCACTTGAAATTTCTTGCCAATTGCAATCTTTTGATGAGGTGGTGGATATATTAGGATGCCCTGAGGCCCAAGGCTCCTTTGTGACTCAAGTAATGATGATATCAAGAACCATCTCTCCTCTTAATCTCTTGGACAATGCACATGAACTCTTGCTTGACCCTTGGGGAAACAACTTATTCCCTTGAGTTAGCCTTGATACCTTGATCCCATGCTAAAACCAATGAATATGCACAAATGAAAATGCAAGAATGAAATAAAACATAAGCCAGTTAATGTTAGAAACATGAGGGCAAATTTTGAGGTGTTACAACTGCCCCTATTCAAACTTCTTGGATTCGAGGGTATGGAAGCAAAGGCTTCCAGACGGTCGGGATACACGGAGATTGAATACCAAAATAACCGCACAAATTTGTATCCTACAAAAGGAGAGACGACTCGGCTAGGGAACAAGTAATAAAAGATGTAGGATCATGACACGGACGAGTATCAGAAATCAATACGGACGAAGTATTGAAATGGATTGAAACAAACATGGACGAGTGCCGAATATGCTGGGGATAAACACGGACGAGTACCAAAAAGGTCCACACATGGACGGGTAATGAAAGAAGCACAGACGGGTGTCTAAGGTCAATACGGACGGGTATTGGCTAAAAAGTTCAAACACGGATGAGTGATGAAAGAACACGGATGGGTGATGAAAGAACACGGACGGGTGTCTAAGGTCAATACGGACGGGTATTGGCTAAAACGTTCAGACACAGACGGGTGCTGAAAGAACACGGAAGGGTGTCTAACGTCAATACGGACGGGTATTGGGTAAAAAGTTCAGACACGGACGGGTGCTGAAAGAACACAAACGGGTGTCTAAGGTTAATACGGACGGGTATTGGCTAAAAAATTCAAACACGGACGGGTGTGAAAGAACACGGACGGGTGTTTAAGGTCAATACGGATGGGTATTGGTTAAAAAGTTCAGACACGGACGGGTGTCTAAGGTCAATACGGACGGGTATTGGGTAAAAAGTTCAGACACGGACAGGTGCTGAAAGAACATGGACCGGTGTCTAAGGTTAATACGGACGGGTATTGGCTAAAAAATTCAAACACGGACGGGTGATGAAAGAACACGGACGAGTGTCGAGGGTCAATACGGACGGGTATCAAAGGTCAATACGGACGTGTACTGACTAAAAAGTTCAGACACGGACGGGTGCTGAAAGAACACGGACGAGTGTCTAAGGTTAATACGGACGGGTATTGGCTAAAAAATTCAAACACGGACGACTGATGAAAGAACATAGACGAGTGTCGAGGGTCAATACAGACGGGTATCAAAGGTCAATACGGACGGGTACTGAAAAAGTTCAGACACGAACGGGTGCTGAGAGAACATAGACGGGCGTCAAAGGTCAAACACGGACGGGTGCTGAAAGAACACAGATGGGTGTCTAAAGGTCAATACAGAAGAGTATTGAAATAAAGGTTCAAACACGGACGGGTGCTGAAAGAACACGGACGGGTGTCAAAGGTCAATACGGACGAGTATTGTAATAAAACAAATGGCAACTTTACCGGGGATTGAAATGCTAAACTGAACACGGACGAGTGTTAAAGGAACACAGATGAGTGTTTAGCGTTAACAACTCTGAGGGATAAACCAAAAGAGTGATTACACAGACGGCCGAAGGTGGACTCGAAAAAGAAAGACCGGCCGAAGGCGGAATTTCAAACCCAAGATTAGTAGAATTAACAGATCTACCAAGATGACTCCGCTGGGGAAAAGAGAAATCTAAATAGACCACTCTGTAGTGGAGTATAACAAGGTCGAATCCACCGGCTGCGGTATAATGTTAAACAACATCTCCCGAGTCACATCACTTTCTGCTGGGGAAAGAATCTGGTATAAGATATCAAACCTGGCCTATGCTTCGAGTGCATATGTTTGAATTTTTCTATGGCGTAATGCTCCATACGAAATGGTAATGCTACGCGTTTGGGAGGATGCCATGCAAAATGCTTATGCAATGCAAAAGAAGTGCTCCAGCAAAATAAATGCTGAAGACAAAGGCAACTCCACTGGGGGTGACAAACTAAATTGTCCTCTAACTTAAAGACCCTGCTGAGGAAGATTTCACTGAACGACTTCCTGATCACAAACTCTGCTGGAGATGTAAACTCCGAGAGAAATCCCACTTTGTTGGAGATGAAAAAAAAAAGAATATTGAAGATGGAACCCAAAGAGGAATTTCCTTCCGCTGGGGATTACCGATGACTTCTTCCGAAGATAGAACCCAAAACCCGAATCTAAAAAAAGCCAATGACAATTGGACTCAAAACCTGCTGGGGATGTCAACCTCTGTTGGACAAACCATTATGAAGATCACCGCCAAACTCTACTTGGGGAGACAAGTCAATAATACCAAACCTGCTTGGGGATATTACAGCACGTAACCTGCTGCTGGGAGAAATCTGTACCTTCACCTTACTGGGGAATATCAGCCACTATTAGCAAACTTGCTTAGGGAATGGTGATTGACAATACCAATTCTGCTAGAGGATAACGTCAAGTTCAGTCATCTGTTGGGGATCAAGACTCTATGGGGAAATAACATCTTTGTCCAAAGAAGATATTCCATCAGTCTCTTGCTGGGGAAATAATCCTCCGTACTCTAGCTGGGGAGAGTAACAATCTACTGAGGATGATGAAATTTCGATGTTGAGGAGAGTAACTCTACTGGGGAGTGATCCTACTAACCTGCAAACAAAATCAACAGTATATGCAAAAATGGCTATCTCGATTACCATCACAATGACTGTTACTTGAGCAATTTCCACTGTTTTTCGATATGCTTCACAAAGCTTAACATTTTCGCATGCAATGTTTATCAAAAATATCGGACGTTTTCACAAACAAAATAGTTAAAGTAAAAACACAAATAGAAAGCTCTTTGAATGAAGTGGAAATTTTATTGAATGAATTGGCCTTTAAATAGGCATTTACATCCGGAAGAAATTCCTGAAAAGAGGTAATTGCACAAAAGTAAAAGAAAATACCCATGTCGGCAATGTGGGGAACAGATATCCACCATGATTCAATTCAGCTATGACCCGATATGGGTCGTTTATCCACAGATGCTCTGACCTTTGAAGAGACTAACTGGACTGATTCCTTTTCTTCGAAATTTCCATGTATCAAAAGTGTTCACAGATCGAACGCAGATCATAACCTCTTGCTTTCGAATCCCTAACTTTTGCCTGGATCGCCCTTTTCGGGTTTTCAATCCACCGGGATACCTATTTTTTCCGAAGTTGCCTTTCCAGGTTTTCAAATTCCCGGGTTTATTCTTTTTTCTTTTTATCCCTAATTTTTGCCCGAAACTTTTTTTTTATGGTTCGCCGGGATGCCCCTTTTTTACCTGGAATTTCTTTTTGTGTCCAGTGGGTCTCTTTTATGCAAAGTATTTTTTGACTACGTTTGCGTTCACAGGGGACGTAAAATCTTCGCCATCCATAGTGGAGAGTAATAAGGCTCCACCAGAGAAAACCTGACTTACTACATATGGCCCTTCGTAGTTTGGAGTCCATTTTCCCCTGTGATCTGTTTGAGGAGGAAGGATCCTTTTCAAAACTAATTCACCAGCCTGAAAACACCGAGGATGCAATTTTTGATCAAAGGATGTGCAATGGCAACTAATCTCTTCTCCTCAATAAGGTTCAGCTGATTCAACCGGGAACGCACCCATTCAGCTTCATCAAGCTTCACATCTGCCAGAACTCTTAAAGAAGGAATCTCAACCTCTACTGGTAGAACTGCTTCCATACCATATACAAGTGAGAAAGGACTTGCCCCAGTTAATGTGCGTACCGAAGTACGATAACCGTATAAAGCATAAGGCAACATCTCATGCCAGTCTTTATACGTCACCACCATTTTCTGCACAATCTTCTTGATGTTTTTATTTGCCGCTTCAACAGCCCCATTCATCTTCGGACAATAGGGAGAAGAATTCTGATGTTCAATCTTAAAGCTCTGACATAGATCCTTCATCATCTTGTTGTTCAAATTTGAACCATTATCAGTAATGATTCTCTCCGAGTCTCCATACCGGCATATGATGTCCTTCTTGATAAACCGGGCTACCACTTGTCTGGTGACATTGGCATATGAGGCTGCTTCCACCCACTTCGTGAAATAATCAATGGCAACCAAAATGAAATGATGCCCATTGGAAGCAGTCGACTCAATCTTTCTAATCATATCAATGTCCCAAATGGCGAAGGGCCAAGGTGATGACAACACATTCAGAGGAGTAGGCGGTACATGCACCTTATCTGCATAAATTTGGCATTTATGGCATTTCTGGGCGTATTTGAAACAATCAGACTCCATAGTCATCCAGTAATACCCCGCTCTCAACAGCTTTCTAGCCATAGCATGCCCATTGGCATGGGTGCCGAAAGATCCCTCATGAACTTCTTCCATTAACAGGCTTGCCTCGTGTTCATCAACACAATGTAGCAAGACCATGTCAAAGTTCCTCTTGTACAACACATCGTCTTTATTCAAAAAGAAGTTCCCGGCCAACCTCCTCAGAGTTCTCTTATCCTTGGCAGACGCACCCTCTGGATACTCTTGATTCTTCAGAAAAACCTTAATATCATGATACCAAGGTTTTCCATCTGATACACCTTCAACCGTAAACACAAAAGCTGGTCTATCCAGATGCATGATTCTGATTGAAGGAGTTTCATTCCAACGATTCACCTGATACATCAAACACAACGTTGCCAACACATCTGCCATCTGATTCTCCAAGCTAGGTATATGATGGAAATCAACTCTGTCAAATATGTGAAGGCAAGCTTCTCAATGGTTTTGATGAAGACAACATTATTCATTCAAGATGTTATGCTTGCTCAAAAAGAATGGATCAAGACATTGAAGCTATCACAAAGTTTTTAATTTTTACAAGTCTTGAAGAATTCTCAAGTATAATCAAGGTATAACTCTCACTTATCAATATGATTGCATACAAGTGTTCAAAAGTGTCTCAAGCATGCAATATATATTGATAAAATAGTTCTCAAAATAATCTTCAAAATTCACTTGCATACATGGTTCATGTGGTTGAAAATATATCATTATTTCTAGCTTTAAAAAACAAAATATTTTTATCATACATTTGAAACTTTATTTAATTTATTTATTTATTTATTTGTTTTTTTTTTAACCATGTTAAATCACTTTCAAATATAATCTATTGACTTGGGTAAATCAATAGATGTTGTATAAAATTGGTTCAAATACTTAGACAAATTTTTTAATTATTTAATTTATTTAAACATTCAGTTTTTGGTAAATTATGGTGTTTTTAACTGTCGTAACAGCACCAGAAACCGCCATAATTCACACCGTTCTGAACAACTATTTTAAATTTTAAATTTCAAAATTATTTGGTAAATTGTGGCGTTTTTAAATGACGTAACAGACCAAACAACCGCCACAATTTACAACGTACTGAAACAGTGTTTTTTATTTAAAATTGAAAAATGTTTTGTTTGAATGCACCTTTTCATTATATCTTTTCATGGCATCTCTTACATCATTTATCTTATTAAATTCAGAATTTTTCTAACCATTGCCATGACTTTTGAATGGTTGCTTTCATCAATATAAATACATGTCATTTTCAGATTAAAACTTACCTCCTAGAAATTTCATAATAAAAAATCCACTCATTCTTTTCATCTTTCTGTTATTCTTCAAGTGTTCATTCAAACATATTTTTGAGAGAAACCTTTGCATAAATTTCACACATTATCATTGTTTCATCTCATTTTATTCAAGAACACTTGTATATTTCATTTGAGTGATATTTATTTCAAGGAGAAGATCGATCATCAAGATTGATAATATCATATTCTCAAGACATCTACTTCTTATCAAGATTACTTTTGCATTACCTTGTTGTCCAGGACTGTTGGAAACAAGTGAGTGTTTTGAAGAGGATTGTTCTTCATACACTTAATTACCTATAGGTTAGATAGTAAGCATCACTATTGGTGTGATTATACTGTACAATAATTCTAAACTATAGTGAACTCTCTTTCGTGTTGAAGGAGGAGTGGAGTACTCTCGGGCTGTGAGGGGAACCACTATAATTCTCTTGTGTCATTTTTCCTTTCCGCACTTTACTTTCCAGCACTTATCATAAAACGGAAAAATAACCAAGAACCGGTAAAAAGATCAAAGAAATTTTTAAGAACCTAATTCACCCCCCCTCTTAGGTGCATTTACATTTACAATTGGCATCAGAGCAGGTTATAGGTAACCTGTTCCTATTCGATTCAGATGGCTTCTGCAAATAATGATCTTGTTTTCAAAGACGGTGGTAGTAGCAACAAGCCTCCTTTGTTTTCTGGCCAATACTTCGACTTTTGGAAAATCCGTATGAAGGCACATTTAGAAGCACAAGGAAGTGATATATAGGAGGCTGTTCAAAATGGTCCTTTTATTCCTACAACAGTTTTCAACGGAGTTGGTACGCCAAAACCACAAGCATCATGGGATGAGGATGATAAGAAAAAGGTTCTCTATGACAAAAAGGCAATAAATATTTTACAAAGTGCACTTGGAATGGATGAATTCTTCCGCGTCTCAACATGTACAATGACCAAACAAATATGGGACACTCTTGTAGAAACTCACGAAGGAACCACCGAAGTCAAAAGATCCAGATTGAATACTTTAAGTCAAGAGTACGAGTTATTTAGAATGCAACCAGGAGAATCAATCCTCGACTTGCAGAAAAGATTCGTGCATTTGACAAATCACTTGAATGCACTTGGTAAGACACTAACAAATGATGAACTTAATCTTAAAGTGCTTAGGTCTTTAACAAGAGAGTGGCAACCCAAAGTGACGGCGATTTCCGAGAAGAAAAGTTTATCAACGATGACATCCGCTACTCTATTCGGAAAGCTTCAAGAATATGAGACGGAACTTGGACTATTGGAGAAATGTGAGAACCAAGAAAAGAAATCCAAGAGCATTGCCTTAAAAGTTGAATCTAAAGTTGTGAAGAAAGAAGACAATCCTGAAGAGGATGAAAACTTTATGCTCCTTGTAAAAAGACTAGGAAAATACTTTAGTGCAAAAAATAATATTGGAAACTCTAGTTTCACAAGAAGAAAGAAGTCCTCAAAGAACAAAGAAAAAGAAGCATCAACATCCAATGGAGACATTATATGCTATGAATGTGGAAAGCAAGGCCACATCAAACCGGAATGTCCCAAACTCGCAAAAAATCGTGACAACAAAGGAAAGAAGGATTACAAAAAGAAAGCTTACATTGCTTGGGATGACAATGAAATAAGTTCTTCATCGGACTCCGATAGTGATCAAAGCGCAAATCTAGCATTGATGGCATCACATCATTCCGACGATGAAGACGATGAGGTTAGTAGTAACTTTTCAATTTATGATAATGATGCTCAAGGAGCAATTGATGAACTTTTAAGTGAATGCAAAATTCTATATAAAACCATCTCATCTCAAAAGAAACAAATATCCATCTTGGAAGAAAATATTGAGAAAATGGAAAATAAGTTCAAAGATGAAAAAGAAGAATTAATCAAGAATTTTGCATGCACTAAATGTGAGTCACTTGCTTTTCAAATAGTTCAATTGAAAAGAGTCCTAGAAAGATATGAGAAAGGACAAATTGGATTGGAACGTGTTCTTAGTAGTCAAAAATACTCAAATAATAAAAGTGGTCTAGGTTACTCAAGATTCTCTAAACAAACTTCTAACAAGACCATTTTTGTAAAAGCTAAAGAACAAATTCCTTTAGAGAAAAGTGACAAGCCTAAAATGGTTCAACAATATAACAAAAGGAAAAGAAATAATAAGAAGAAGTCTTATAATAAGAAGAAATCTTATCCCCCTAGATATAAAAGCAACTTTGAGCCTACTTGTTTCTATTGTGGTATTAAAGGTCATACTCCTAATGCATGTTATATTAGAAACTTTAGTGTTGCTCAAGGCCATTATGTGTGGGTTAAGAAAGGAACTAACTATGGTGGACCCAAAGCACATTGGGTACCAAATCAAACTTAATTTGTTTTGTAGGTTTGCTTAAGGACCACTTTAAATCTATGATGTTTTGATAAGTGGTGGTTCTAAGTTTTTGATGGGAGGCATAAACTAGCTTTCAAATCTAGCTCCAAAGTCCAAGGATTATTTCACATATGAGGATTCCCTTAAAGAAAGAATTCTTGGCATTGGCAAAGTTGAAGCACTAACGTTCACATCCATTGAAGATGTACTTTAAGCTGACAAACTAAAGCATAATCTTCCTAGTATAAATCAACTTTGTGACAAAGACTTCAAAATCATGTTTCGGCAAGGATAAATGTTTGATGAAGTCTTTCATGAGGTAAAACTCATAGGTAAAAATTATTTTTCATTTTTCAAGATTTCTTTATATATTTCAAGTCTTTTCCCATCCTTTTTGCTAATGACAAAGGGGGAGAAGATGTATGCGTTTGTGTTTGTTTTTTCTCTAACACAATGCAGCTAGCAAAGACACTCTAAATCATGAATTTAGGGGGAGCATTGATCAAGGGGAAGCCTTTTGTGTTAGAGAAACCAGATTAAAGCAAATTTTCAAAATTGGGTTATCATCATCAAAAAGGGGGAGAATGTGAAGGCAAGCTTCTCAATGGTTTTGATGAAGACAACATTATTCATTCAAGATGTTATGCTTGCTCAAAAAGAATGGATCAAGACATTGAAGCTATCACAAAGTTTTTAATTTTTACAAGTCTTGAAGAATTCTCAAGTATAATCAAGGTATAACTCTCACTTATCAATATGATTGCATACAAGTGTTCAAAAGTGTCTCAAGCATGCAATATATATTGATAAAATAGTTCTCAAAATAATCTTCAAAATTCACTTGCATACATGGTTCATGTGGTTGAAAATATATCATTATTTCTAGCTTTAAAAAACAAAATATTTTTATCATACATTTGAAACTTTATTTACTTTATTTATTTATTTGTTTTTTTTTGAACCATGTTAAATCACTTTCAAATATAATCTATTGACTTGGGTAAATCAATAGATGTTGTATAAAATTGGTTCAAATACTTAGACAAATTTTTTAATTATTTAATTTATTTAAACATTCAGTTTTTGGTAAATTATGGTGTTTTTAACTGTCGTAACAGCACCAGAAACCGCCATAATTCACACCGTTCTGAACCAGTATTTTAAATTTTAAATTTCCGAATTATTTGGTAAATTGTGGCGTTTTGAAACGACGTAACAGACCAAACAACCGCCACAATTTACAACGTACTGAAACAGTGTTTTTTATTTAAAATTGAAAAATGTTTTGTTTGAATGCACCTTTTCATGGCATCTCTTACATCATTTATCTTATTAAATTCAGAATTTTTCTAACCATTGCCATGACTTTTGAATGGTTGCTTTCATCAATATAAATACATGTCATTTTTAGATTAAAACTTACCCCTAGAAATTTCATAATAAAAAATCCACTCATTCTTTTCATCTTTCAGTTATTCTTCAAGTGTTCATTCAAACATATTTTTGAGAGAAACCTTTGCATAAATTTCACACATTATCATTGTTTCATCTCATTTGATTCAAGAACACTTGTATATTTCATTTGAGTGATATTTATTTCAAGGAGAAGATCGATCATCAAGATTGATAATATCATATTCTCAAGACATCTACTTCTTATCAAGATTACTTTTTGTATTACCTTGTTGTCCAGGACTGTTGGAAACAAGTGAGTGTTTTGAAGAGGATTGTTCTTCATACACTTAATTACCTATAGGTTAGATAGTAAGCATCACTATTGGTGTGATTATGCTGTACAATAATTCTAAACTATAGTGAACTCTCTTTCGTGTTGAAGGAGGAGTGGAGTACTCTCGGGCTGTGAGGGGAACCACTATAATTCTCTTGTGTCATTTTTCCTTTCCGCACTTTACTTTCCAACACTTATCATAAAACGGAAAAATAACCAAGAACCGGTAAAAAGATCAAAGAAATTTTTAAGAACCTAATTCACCCCCCCCCCCCTTCTTAGGCGCATTTACATTTACAAAAGAATGGTAACAACCTTCTGGCATAGTTGTTATAAGGCACCAGATTGGCCTGACGAGTTTCCCATTCTCCCGTAATCTGATTAACCACCAACGCGGAATCACCATAGACATCGAGGTTTTTGATTCTCAAATCAATTGCTTCTTATAACCCCATGATGCATGCTTCATACTCCGCCTCGTTATTGGTGCATACGAACGCTAACCGGGCAGTGAAGGGTATATGAGAACCCTTTGGAGTCATAATGATTGCCCCGATTCCGTTACCGTATGAATTAACAGCCCCATCAAAGACCAGCTTCCATTGGGATCCAATTTCAGGTCCTTCATCAGGTAACGGTTCTTCACAATCTTTCATCTTCAGAAACATAATATGTTCATCAGGAAATTCAAACTTCATCGGTTGATAATCCTCAATTGGTTGTTCAGCAAGATATTCTGACAAAACACTTCCCTTAATGGCCTTTTGGGAAACATATTGAATATCGTATTCTGTCAGAACCATCTGCCAACGGGCTATTCTCCCAGAAAGCGCTTGCTTTTCAAACACATACTTGATCGGATCCATCTTCGAAATCAAGAGGGTTGTATGGTTTAACATATACTGCCTCAAACGCTTAGCTGCCCAAGCGAGTGCACAACATGTTTTTTCCAGCATTGAGTATCTCGACTCACAATCAGTGAACTTTTTACTCAGGTAGTAGATGGCATGCTCTTTTCTACCCGACTCATCGTGTTGACCGAGCACACACCCCATTGAGTTCTCAAGATCCGTAAGATACATAATCAATGGCCTTCCTGGCACTGGTGGCATAAGGACCGGAGGTTCCTACAAATACTCTTTTATTTTTTCAAACGCCTTTTGACAATTTTCATTCCACCTGACCTCTTGATCTTTTCTTAACAATTTGAATATTGGTTCACACGTGGCTGTAAGATGAGAGATGAATCTAGCAATGTAGTTCAACCTCCCTAAGAAACCACGAACCTCTTCTTCTGTTCTCGGTTCAGGCATTTCTTGTATGGCTTTTAGTTTAGCAGGATTAACCTCGATACCTTTTTCACTGACAATAAACCCCAGTAATTTTCCAGATCTCACCCCGAAGGTTCACTTGTTCGGATTCAACCTCAGTCTGAACTTTATCAACCTTTCAAACAGCTTCTGAAGATTCACCAGATGCTCTTCCTCCATTTGTGACTTCGCAATCATGTCATCAACATAGACCTCGATCTCTTTGTGAATCATATCATGAAAGAGAGTCACCATTGCCCGCTGATAGGTTGCCCCAACATTTTCCAATCCAAAGGGCATTACCTTGTAATAGAATGTTCCCCACGGTGTTATGAACGTCGTCTTCTCCATGTCCTCTGGGGCCATTTTGATTTGGTTATACCCAGAGAAGCCACCCATGAAGGAAAATACAGAATATTGAGCAGTATTGTCCACTAACACGTCAATGTGAGGAAGCGGGAAATCATCTTTCGGGCTTGCTCTATTCAGATCTCTGTAGTCAACATACATCCTGACCTTTCCATCCTTCTTAGGTACAGGCACAATGTTAGCAACCCACGGAGGATAATTTGTCACAGCAAGAAATCCAGCATCCAACTGCTTCTGAACCTCTTCTTTGATCTTGACAGCCCTATCCAGTTTCGTTCTTCTCAGTTTCTGCTTAACCGGAGTACAACCTTCTTTGAGCGGCAGCCGGTGTACCACAATGTCAGTGTCAAGCCCAGGTATGTCTTGGTAAGACAAGGCAAAGATATTCACATACTTTCGAAGCATTTCAATCTATCTTCCCTTGACACTATCTTCCAAAGCAGCCCCAATCTTTACTTATTTCTTTGCGTCCTCAGTTCCCAAATTAACAATCTCAATTTCCTCCTGATGAGGTACAATGACCCTTTCCTCCTGTTTCAACAGTCTGGCCAATTCCTCGAGTAAGTCACAATCTTCATCAGTCTCTTCTTCAGCCTGATAAATGGGATTGTCGAAATCATACCGAGCTATAGCTGAATCATGATTGGTGGAATCTGAACAAGGAAACCTGCATGATTGATGATTTATGTTTGTTATGTATGCAACAAACAAAAACACATTGCCATTTTGCTGTGATTTAATGCAAAAAGTAAAAACAGAAAAACAGGGATCAAAATATTTGAATGTGAAAAACGTCCTTTATTAATGATAAAGAAAACACACAAAATATCCAAGCCCTACAAACAAAAATCACTATGTCTTGGGCAGAACGTAGGATTGTCATAATAGGAAAACAAAGGCAATTACACTGGGCCGGTCACTTGAATGGCTTTCTTTGATGACCAGTTGCAAAGACTTTGACCTGGAATGCAGGGGCGGATCCAATTATCCATATCGCAATCGGTATCCCCTTCCTCATCAATAGCATTGATTCTGTCAAAGAACACACCAGCACTGGTGAAACGAACCGAACCATAAAACTTGGGAGGATCCTCAGGGCGCCTGGGTGGCTTATATCCCTGCCCGTAAGTATTCTGCTTTTTCTAGACCTCGATAACTTGACCCCATTTCTGTGAACTGCCGGCTTCAACCACAACCCGTGCATCCTTGAAAGAAAACATGGAAACCTCTGGCTGATCTACCACTGCAGGCTGCTTTATCACTTCAGATTGGCTGACTTCCTTGAGAGATTTCTCAGGGATCTTCACTGGTTCAAAAGCCTAACATAAAGTTTCATGTATTTCGCCATCTACCTCCACATACTTGAAAGTAGACAAGTGACTTATCATGATATCTTCTTCACCGCAAACCGTCACTACATGTCTTTCTACCGTGTACTTCAACTTCTGATGCAGGGTGGACGTCACTGCCCCAGCATTATGAATCCATGGATGTCCCATTAAACAACTGTAAGCAGGCTGAATGTCCATGATATAGAAAATGGCTTCAAAAACCTTTGGACCAACCTTAATTGGCAGCACAATTTCCCCGAAGACAGATCTCTTGGAACCATCAAAAGCACGCACCACCAAATCACTTGGCGTGCAGATTAACCCACGAGTGTCCAACTTCATCAGTGCTTTCTTTGGTAAAACATTCAAAGATGACCCATTGTCAACAAGTACATGCGACATTAACGATCCTCGGCACTCAACTGAAATGTGCAAAGCATTATAATGATTTCTCCCAGATAGAGTCAAATCTACATCAGTAAATCCCAAGCCATTTCCTGCATTAACATGAGCCACAACCCCCTCCAGCTGATTAACTGAGATCTCCCGGGGCACATACGCAGCATTCAATACTTTCAACAGTGCATTTCGATGCGCCTCAGAGCACAATAACAGAGATAAAATAGATATCTTAGACGGTGTTTGGTGCAGTTAGTTAACGATTTTGTAGTCACTTTTCCGAATCAGCCTAATAAACTCTTCTACATTCTCTGAAAAAGAGTTATCAACTGGCTTTACTGTGGAATCATTCACTACTGGCATCTGCAAAAAATTATCCATAACCTGCTTTCCTTTGTCTTGCCTAGCACCACCAGCCTGATCATCAGATGGGATAAAGACTCTACCACTCCGCATGATAGCTCCTACTTCATCATTACTTTCAACACTAGAGTTCATCACTGACGTTCGTATCAGTTCTTGCTTCTGCCTGTTAACAAACACTTCAGCACCATAATTCCAGGGAATAACTTTGGTGCTCTCATACGGAATGGGCCCATGAGTGGTGATAATGACTGGCGCTGGTCTCGCCGGCACTGAAATAGTTATTGTTTTAAAGGGGATCGTAACAGTGGCAACCTCATTCCTTTTGCCATTAACTTTCTTCTGTTGATTACACCTATCAAACTGCAACCGACCTTCGTCAATCAGCTTCTGAATTCCGAATCTCAACAGATCACAGCCATTAGTCTGCAGCATACATTATGAGCAACTCTTATCACAACCAGTGAATACTCCACCCTTCAGTAGTCTCTCTTTCACTACCAACAACAGAGTCTTCAGTTCATTCACGTCCAGAACCAAATTCAAAGATTCATCATCTTCTATAACAACATTAACCCTCGGCCCACTGTGGTCCGGCATTGGGTTTTGAATGACATTTGGCACGTCGTTTGAGAAGTTGATGGCCTTCGAATCCACTATCTTGGAATTTATGATGAAACACCCTACACCTTTCGATTGTATGCCATGGGGCACCGGAGTGAAAATCACAATGTGCGTTAGCATCATAGCCTGGGGGAAGCCTCCCTGTGGATGGATCCAGAGTGCGGAGCTCAACTAAACGCAGCTGTAGCAAGTGTTGCAACAATTGAGCATATGACATGGGCGGTTGATCAAAACGCCTTTCAGAATTCCTTTGTCGGTTCTGATACTGGCCAGGCTGCCTATTTGGTTGCTGATTAGGATTATTCCTCTGCTACTGAGGTGCATCCGGAATAGTTACAGAGGCAACTTACTGATTGTAATTCTGACGCTGCTTTCCCTTACCGTGGTATGAAGAGACAAAATTCACTTCCTCCTTCTTCTTATAGTTCACATAAGGTTTCTTCCCTCCACTAGAAGAAGCCCCATCACTGCCTGACACCTTTCCAGTTTTAATTCCACTTTCCAACATTTCCCAAACCAAGATCAGATCAGCAAACTTTCCTGACATGCAAGGTAGCATCTTCTCGTAATAATGACTTGGCAAGGTATCCATGAACATATTCAACATCTCCTTCTCCAACATGGGAGGCTGTACCCTCGCTGCCAGTTCACGCCACCTCTGAGCGTACTCTTTAAAGCTTTCATTGTTCTTTTGAGACATACTCTGCAGCTGAGTCCTATTAGGAGCCATATCAGTGTTATATTGATAGTGTTTGGTAAAAGCCTCTACCAGCTCTCTCCAGTTGCGGATGTGACATCTTTCCAATTGCATGTACCACTCCAAGGATGCCCCATACAGGCTATCCTGGAAGAAATGCATCAGTAATTTCTCGTCCCTAGAGTATGTAGCCATTTTCCTTGCATATGCCCGAACGTGAGTCCTTGGACAAGTAGTACCCTTGTATTTCTCAAAGGTAGAAACCTGAAACTTGTGCGGAATTATGACATCGGGGACCAGCCCAAGATCATCCAAATCCATACCCACCGAGTTTTGATTCACAACCCCTTTCAGTTGTTCTTCAATTAACTTGATCCTCTGATCATCAACAATCGGGGGAACACCAACATCTTCGCCTGGTATAGAGAATATAGCATCCTGTTGGTCATCATATCGACGGCCATGAACAATACATACACTATTTCCTTCTCCTACAACAGAAGGAATCACAACCTGTTCTCCTCCGCCCGGAGGGATCACAACAGAAAGGACATGAACACCCCCGTCCGGAGGACCGATAGGAATACCATTACCCCCAGCACCTCCGCCCGGAGGAATGACATCATTATGAAGGCCGCCATGAAGAACGCCATCCTCGTCAACTCTTACCACCAAGGGTTGGACAAGGGTCCTCAGCTGTTCTTGCCCTTATGCAACGCCTTGCATTAATTCCATGAACTGGGCCATGCGAGTCTGTATGGCAGCCATATCAGCCTGCATCTGTTCCATAGCTCTCTTTTGATTGAGTCTGGTAGAATACTGATGAATCTGCTGGTCAACAATCCTGTCTGTAGAAGAACACGATAAGAAAACCAGAGATAAACCTGCTATGCAAAATGCAAAATGATTATGGTTATGCAAATGCAAATGCAAACATCATATTTAAACATTCTCAGGACGTATCTGCTTTGATTCCAGTCTTTGAAACCGGGCAAGGGATTGGACACAATATTGGAAAATAAATCTAAACCCAAAAATACTGTAGAATCAACATAAAGGAAACACATCCTTTTAAAAACTGAGAGTTGCTGATACATACATGATTAAACCAAGCATTTTATATCATGTCATAAGAAGTCATACAGACGGGTCTGATACAATCAAAGGCGATTCCATCAACAATCCTGATGGTAATCACAACAAAATATAACAACAAGATCACTACAAATTAATTCCAAACAAGTTGGCTTCAACTTCCTCGAGAAGATCCACAGTGTCTGGATGTATAGGTCGCTTTATCAGCCCTTTGATCAGTCTGTTTCTCTTTTCAATATCTTGATTCAGCCTAGCAATCTATTCTTCAACATTGTTGCCTTCGTGCCTTGATTTCTTGACTTCGGCTTGCAACTTGAGCTCCTCAATTTCCTTCTGAGCCTCTCTCCATTTGCCAGAGAAATGCTTTTTTCTAGATTTCATCCTTTGAAGTTCTTCTTTCAACTCCCCATTCTCAATCTTGACCTTTTCCCACATCTCCTGATACGTGGCAAGCTTAGCTTCAATCTCGGTCAAGAGCTTCTTATTTTTCCTGTAGGCCTTGCCAGAGGATTCAGCAGCCATACTGACTTTTCTGAAGTGCTGAGCTCTGTCAGTGAGATCCTTCTCCTTCTCCTCTAGTCGCTCTGTCACATCTTGAACTTTCCATTTCAACTCCAAGTTATCGTGTAAAGCACCTTGCAGCTGACTACTCATACTAGCATTCTCCATTCTCAAATCATGCACCAATTCTCGCTGCTTATCGAATTCTTCAATGGGTACAGTGAGCCTCTCCTCCACAGTCTCAGGATACAAGGGAGGCGCCCAATCAAAAGGCAAGTAGAACTCTTCCACTCTTCTCTTTACCCAGTCTGTATACGGAGGGAAAGCTTGATTGTTGGGTTTGTCCAAGATGGCTTTTCCTTTCTTTTGTCTACTGAGCCATGCTTTGGAAGCCTTCTGCGTCACAGATAAACCATCGGCAACATGAAAATACAAAGACTATTTCAAATCTTTTTCAACCGGAGGATTCTTTAGAGCATATCTAAACTGCCTGATAGCCAAAGAAGGATTGTAATTAATACCCCATTTTCTCCCTATCAATGGTACGTTAGGGTACTCACCACAACTGTGCAAAATGTCTTTGCCAAGCAATCCTTGATCCACCCAAACAATATCCTTAGCAGCTAGACCCATCAGACGTTTACTCCAATCCAGAGAAGTCCTAGTATCCACAAAAGCGCCTGACCGGGGTAGACGATTTGCAAACCACTTATAGAAAAGAGATGAACAACAATGAACTATCCCGCCTCGTCTCTTCTCATTCCTGATGTACAAGGCATAGTGAAGATCTCCTAACAAGGTCGGCACTGGATTCTGAGTTGTAAAGATCCGGATAGCATCCGTATCAACAAAACCATATTCATTAGGAAAAAGGACAATGCCATATACACAGAGAGCCAATATTGCATTGAAAGCCGTCCACCTTTTCTCCTTAGCCGCTTCTTGAGCCTTCTTTACCAAGTAAGCCATGTAATAGCCACGGGACTTTCCCTTATTGGAAATGTCAGCCTCCAAAGTTGATTTGCTCAAATAAAGAGCAACATCCACAGCTTTGAAGTCAAGGTCTGCCTTGGAAGCATATAATGGAACACCTTCTTTAATGGAAATCCCCAGGATGTTTGAGTACTCCTCCAGAGTAGGGACCAATACATAGTATGGCAACACGAAACACCTCAGGGAAGGATCATAGAATTGCATCAAGGTGTGCAAGCCATTGTATTCATACTCACTAATGTTACGAACGAAGGATAAGATCCAACCATAATTCTCCTTGAAAACTCCCAACACTTAAGGACCAGCCATATCTTGTAAACTGCCAATCTGACCTAGAGTGAGCTTCGGGAACTTGTAAACAATGATATTCTTCTTACTCTTCTGAGTGTCCATCCCGATAACTACCCGTTGAATGGAATCAAAAGATCAGATACTACCTGGAAATGCAAAAATATGAATGTCAGAAAAATGAAATGTAATGCAAAGCATGGGATCAAGGTATCCACACAAGCTGGCTGCACTGAACAAACTGAATAATCTCAAGGCTTTGCACCAAATACCCAGAACACCAGAGTAACCACACTGATAAGTTCATACTGATAAGAAATCCTAATAAGAAATCTAAAGTATCAGGTATGCTGAAAGTCAAGGTTACCTGCAAACCTGCAAACACCCAACCCCTCTCACATGTGGGTACTAGAAAGGCGAGGATCCTCAATATCACGAACTCTCAGGTCGAGAAATGATGATACGTTCACCATTTCTGGTTTGGAATCATCATCAATCGAGGAGGCCTCAACTGATTCCCCTAAAAAAGGATATCCTATAGCAAGTTCCCAGCATTGGGTCCTCGGATCGAAAAGTGTAATGGGTTTGCTATTTCTGGTCTGCCATTATCACATCTCGAGAGGAGTGCCGCTACTGAGTCCTCGGGAATGGTCACTAGAGTCGACAGTTCCTCAAGAGAATAACTACTGGCCTGTATCAACATACAGTAGCAGATATCTCCCGATAGAACCTCGTCTGGCTGTAGGTCTCGTGAACACCTGTACGTGGCCAACATCACGGGAGCGTCACGCCTGCCTACACTAATACCTATGTGTATGCTCAAGCCTGGGTAGTGGGCTTATCTCTCAGAAATCCCAACCTGCCAAACAGAAAATCCAGTACAGCACATTACAGTCCATCATAATAAAGAAATGCAATCCATAAATGTGGTAATACAGTAAAATAGTAAAACAGTAATACAGTAATGCACAACAAAATAAAGCACCACAATAAACACCTAATGAAATAAAAACAGACAAGCGATAGGATTGACTCGCAAAGGGGATGGACCAGCAAGAGGTAAACCTGTCCCTAGCAGAGTCGCCAGCTGTCGCTCCCGGGATTTTCATCCAAGTACAAACACGAAAGTGGCGCGGAAACAGAGTTGCCAAGTAATGTGTATTTATCCCAAGAGTGGGAAAGGAAACACTGCATAAACTTGAGGGAAGGGAAAAGACATGGTCTTGCGACCAAGAGAAATAGGTAAGGGAGTCGGTTACGCGAGGGGAAGGTGTTAGAACCCCACGCGTCCATCGTACTCGATGGGATCCACGCTTATTGTCTCGATCAAAAGGTGTCGTCATCTGGAGCTCCACTGCTACTGGAAAGGAAAAGGAACGGGAACGAAAAAGAACGAAGAAACGAAGAAGAAAAGAAAAAGAAGTGACTCGATAGGACATCAACGTCCTATGCCTACGTATTCCCACGTGCAATGGGAAATTCAGAGTCAACGTAGTTCGGACACGAACTAAGAGGGGAGGTTGCTCGCCAAGACATCGCCATCTCGTGCCTACGTATCCTCAATCGGACGAGAGAGAGGAAGTCAGAGCAGTCGTAGTTCAACCTAAAGAGGTCTTAGTGTTTTTTATGAGCGACGTTAAGTTCGCGTCCGGCAGTTAGGGTCGATGCCTGTTTGCGATGAGACAGAAGATAACATGCTCTTTTCTGAAAATAGGTTTGAAACTTAACGATCCCGAAGGATAAAAAAGGTTTGAGTTTGTTTTGTGTTTTTTAGACAGAAATGATTTGAAGTTAGTTTGTAACTTGCATTGCACCCAAGTCTACAACATAGGAACGAATACGTCGCGTATCGTCCCCAACAGGACGTACACTAAGTACCCTAGAAGAATGAAGGGAGATCCCTCATACATCACTTCCCATACATAAGGCTCATGTGCAATACACGTTAACCTTTATTAAGTGTTTTAGAAAGGTTATGAGATGAGAAGAGAAGACTCAAAGGAAAAGAAAACACTAAAGGGAATTCTATCCTAATGTTGTCATGCAAAGGTGGCCCTATGGTTGAGGTTAAAAGGGAAACATCTACCTAAGTTAGCATGCATGGTTTGAATCCTAATGTCTATCCTACTCCAAACTTAATCAAAAATTAAGTTGGACTAGGAACCCTAAGGGAGCATACAAAAGTGAATCTAAGACTTGAACAAGTCTTAAGATCCAAGGGGAAAGAGACGAGTGAAAGAGATGAAGAAGAAAAGGAAATAAGAGAGGAGAAACCAAAGAGGGAAGAAAGTATATCATGCACATCATATCCAATTCACATCATTAATCAAACTTCAAAGATCACGCAAGCAAGTTCAAGCAAGCAAGTAAAAGCAAACAAGAAAGGATGCAAGCAAACTTGCATTAGAAGCACAATTCAACATCATTAAGAACCATACAAGGATGAAGTGAACAAAATAAGATGAAAACGAATCCAAGTAAGAACTCAAGTCATGCCAAAGTCAAACAATTCAAGCATACCAGAAGGCCTCACATCATGATGCATTATGAGCTAAAGAAACAACAAGTCAAATGATAATGATATGCATCATACAAATCAAATCATAATGATCATATGAGATGGAAACATGACGTGAATCCAAGGGGGCAGTAGCAAATGCATCATTCACAAACCAAAATCAAACTCAAATTAAACAAGAAGAACCACCAAGCATCATACTCAAAGCATGCAACACAATTATGCAAGTATGCAACACAGTAAGGCTCAAAATGATTCACATGTTTCCACACAAGTAAAGCCATACAAAAGAGAGGTCATGCACCAAGGGCCAAGGTAGAACAGAATATCAAACATGTCTTATTCATCAAAGAAAGATCACAAAGCATCAAGCAAGTTCATGTCATTCAAAGGCACAAAATTAGGTCAAGATGTGTGCATTAGCAAGCTCAAAACATCATCAAATGAGAGCATCAACAAAAAATAGTAAAATGATTCAATAAAATCCCAAAAAATGTCCAAAGGTATGTTCAACCATCCAACTAAGTATGGGCAAAATATGGGATCAAATTAATATCAAGAACATGTTCAACATGGACAAACTAGCCAAGGTATGCAAACAATCGAGCAAGAATCGAAGGTCCATAAAACTTGAATGACAAGTCACCTAAAGTAACTTAAACCATCCCTAAACTAGCAACAAAACACCCTCATATCATGGCTAGAATGTGGCTAAAATATCAGCTTCAAAAGGCTAAGCAAAAAGAAAAAGTCCCTAACCCTAAGTGAAAGGTATCCTTGGGAACCAGCCTCAAATTAATTCAAAATAAAATGGAAAAAAAGAGATTAAAAATAAAATAAAAATAATGAAAATAGGTCAACTCATTGAATCACCAGAAAAATGTTTTTTGGTATTTTTATCATGATTTTAGCATTTAAAATAAAAACTAAATTATAAGGAAAGAAAAAAGAAATAAGAAGAATCATGGCAAAGGGGGGGGGGGGGGGGGGGGGGTGGATAAGCAAACTCAAACACAACAGTTCCAGGTTACACGTGCAATGGGCCTCAAACATTGGGTGTGTTAATAGCAAAGATGCACAGGCCCGTGGACACAACATAATATATCACAAGAATTTTAAACCAAAAAGAAAAATAACAAATTAAGTGTAACGAAAATATGTGGACATGCTTATCAATCGGTCCAAAACATTTTAAACACAAAAGACAAAAATAACACACAGTCAATCACGCGATGCCACCTAGTCATCTCCTTCATGTGATAAACCCTAAAACATTCCATGCATCGTGACCACAACCAGACTCAACCAGCATCACGTCATCATCTTCTATAACAAATTTCTCTATCAAATCTCAAGCAAATCAAACGAAATAAAACCCTAAACTGAAGTACGAAGAACAAGGATTAACATAGTGTCATCAATTTTTCAAAACACACAATCAAACAAAACGAAAACTGGATCCAAAGACACGGGTTCCAGAATGGTTTCAAACAATCAACAATGTCAACAAACTCAGATTCAAACAATCAAACAAATGCCATCATTTCAGGCTCCTCCAGATGCAATGCATGATCAATCTTAACACATTTGAATCCAAAAGATGAGAGCTACGAAAGTTTACGGATCCTTACCAAGTGGAGAATGGTCCACTGCCTTCTTCAACTTCCAATATGAGAGGAAACCAAGAATCTTGATCTTTGAGCTCCAAAGATGAAGAACTGAGCAAGAGTTGGAGTAATACATGAGTAGATTAAGAGAGCTTGAATAAACTTCAGAAATAAGCAAGAAAGCCAGATCTAGAAATGAGCAAGGTGATGCGTCCAAATGCTATCTATTGCATGCAGAAGACCACAAATGCTTGATTGGAGATGAATCAACCAAGAGATGAGAGGAAACTTCAAGAAAAAAAAGGAATTCGAGAGTGAGAAGTTTTAGAGAAATTTTTTATTCAGATCTGAAAATGGAGTTTTGTTTTTTGGTTTGGAGTTGTTGTGTTTAAATATGAAGAGTTTAGGGTTGAATTGAGGCTTGGAAATGAAGCACATGGCCTGAAGTTGTTTGTTGTGGCTTTAAGAGAAAGAAATGAAGAATGCACATGGAATGAGGTAGGTTCGGATAGCTTGATGGTAAGGGTGGTTTTTACTTTGGTTTTGGGATAGGAATGAGGTGTGCATCCATGAGCTAATGGGCTGACAACCTGTTCCCACTTCGTGGCAATATTCTGGTCCATTTGCATTCATCCCCTCCTTCACATTTTGGTGAATTCTCCATCTCTTTGGGTCAGGCCGTGTATCTACTAAAATGGGAAAAAAATAGTGTGTATGGAGAGCAACGAGAGGGAGTGTGGGCCAGCATACAAACAGAGCTTGTGCATTATGATTTCACAATTATGGAAATATGGTGTATGACCAAATGTTCAATTTATCATCCCAAAAGTGGTAACAATTAATGCATAGAGTTTCACGGCTAATAAAAATGAATGACCATGCGTTTGGGATGTGTCATGTATGGCCATGCAAGGAATATCCAAGTTATATGCACTAGTGACAACTTTGTTAATGTACCCACACATATCCAAGCATGCCATTTTGAGCTCTTATAATTTGATGAGATCTTTGCCAAATGATGAGCTTTTGAGCTCAATAAAATCTAGGAAGAACATGGAACAAAAGTCAAGAAGGACAGGTCTTGAAATAAGGCCTGTAACATGCTGAAAATGAGCCATGAAACCATGCACTTGAACCTGTCCCAAAATACTTAGAAAAATTCTAAGTTATGGAGAAAAAGCAAGTTGGAAATGTCTCACTTCGTTCACTCATAACTCCATGAAAAAAAATCCAAATGGCATGGTTCTTGTGCTCATTTTGAAGGGAATGTTTCATACTACAACTTTCATGTTGAAAAGATTTGCAAATGAAGCCTTAATCATGGTGAAAATGGCTTAGAAAGTGATTAAAAACTTACTAAAAATAGTAAGTTTCTAAAAACCTAATTTTCCAATTTTAGTAACTTTTCACAAATCTTGATCTTTGATGAATCTTTGCACATTTCTTGATCAAATCTCATACATGGACCATATTTGACTTGAAAATCATGATGTTGACCTTAAAAAGTCAGGAGTTGACTTTTTTCACTGCGCAGTTGACTTTATTCTCAATTCTCCTGATTTTGAATCTTCTGATCAATTGAAACCCTTCTGAACCAAATTGATGGACACTTCTCCAATCCTAGACACTTAGGTAATGAGGAATAGCATGGAATCCAGTCTTGCCCGAAAATCATAAATAAACTGATTTTATGGCAAACCCTAGTTTTGGTGCCATCAGTCTAGGAGGAATTAGCCCGTCCTCCAAATCCAAATTCCTCTGAATATGATGTGTATCCTCTCAAACAATGATGAGATGTGCCATTTGGTGATGATAAAAACTCAAAGATCTTGCCCATTGGGGGGTTAAACTCAAGAATTCCAAAACCCTAATGTGAGCAATCATGCCAGGAGAGTGTGATTCACTTGAAATTTCTTGCCAATTGCGATCTTCTGATGAGGTGATGGATAAATTAGGATGCCCTGAGGCCCAAGCCTCCTTTGTGACTCAAGTAATGATAATATCAAGAACCATCTCTCTTCTTAATCTCTTGGACAATACACATGAACTCTTGCTGGACCCTTGGGGAAACAACTTCTTCCCTTGAGTTAGCCTTGATACCTTGATCCCATGCTATAACCAATGAATATGCACAAATGAAAATGCAAGAATGAAATAAAGCATAAGCTAGTTAATGTTAAAAACATGAGGGCAAATTTTGAGGTGTTACACTATACAACACCCAACAAAAAGAAATTACAAAGAGAAGAGAAGAAGAGGAACCAAACATTTCTTGGTTTGTCAACACCAATCGACGAGAGATTCGACTCCGGATCATCCAATTGCAAGCTCCATTGTTGTTTTCTAAGCTAATCCTATGAAGAAATGAAGTATGATGGAGTGGGAGCAAAAAACCCCAAAACCATCCCTAAAAAATGTGTTTTTACCTCTATTTATTGTTGTCATCATCGCATACCCCGCTTAGCCCGATTTTGGGCACTAAGAGCACCCTTATTAATGTTAAACCGCCTTAAAAGCCCGCTAAGCATGGTTTGGCGCGCTAAGCGCGGTTTGGCGCGCTAAGCGCGCTACCTGCTGTCATAAAAAAAGACAACACATGTTTCGGCCATAACTTGAGAACCGTAACTCGGATTTGCGCCCGGTTCGAAGCGTTGGAAAGCTTATTCAATGCTCTATCTAACAATGGAAAGATATCCTTGATTGAATACCTGTTAAAATGAGAGAAAATCAATTAAACTCATTGATATTTACACGATACGCAATATATACACTAAAACGTAAAGTAAACGTATTTACAAACAAAGCGGGGTTTATTCGTACGATTTTAACAAAAAGTATCGATAAGTGCAACAAAAATTATATACAATAATAGTTATAATTTGCACTTATAAAACTCTCCCCAACTTACATATTTGTTTGTCCTCAAACAAAGCCAACATCTAAAGGAACAATAGCGAAATCCAAGAAATCACGCAACAACAAGTTTTTACAAAGAAAAACAAATGCAATGGTTCAATGGAAAATGGTACACACAAAGTAAATACTTACCACTAAACTTCAATGATAACATAATCACGAAACAAATGCTAAATACAAAAGTTTTGCCAAACATTCTAAAACAACACAAGTTCAAATGTGAATCACACCTAGCAAAAACAATCAACGGTAGATGAAAAACATAAAATGAGGGATTTTTCACTCACACAACAATCTTGCAAACAAAATACTGAATTATGCAATCATCCAAAAATCATGCTGAAAACACAAAAGCAAGAATTAAAAGGACTTTCAGGGCTATAATGTGGTCGGGTGAACAAACAAGGAATAATTCCTAAAGCCAATCGAAACAAAAACTTGCCTAAACCTAAGGGAGTGATCAACTTACAAAAGTTTAAAAACAAAATTTTAATCAAACTTCTTCCAAAATCCCAAGTGTTACACCAAACACATAGAACTTATTAGCACAACATTATTCTACTCTTTTTGTTTTTCTTTTTCAAAGCTTTTTCAAATCTTTTCTTTCTTTTTCTTTTCTTTTCTTTTCTTTTCTTTTTCATATTTTTATCTTTTTTCTTTTCTTTTCTTTTCTTTTCTTTTTCATATTTTTATCTTTTTTCTTTTCTTTTTCAACCTCATAGCAACCAACAACATAAGTGAGCAAACATTGCTCTCCCCAACTTGAATTCAACCACATCATCATGTGAACACTCCCTACTTTCTAAGGCAAGGTAAAAATTCATACAACAACACAAAGTTGAGGGTTCAAGAAAAAAACAACAATCAAGATCCACAAAAAAAATGAATTTGACACTCATAGACAAGAATCAAACTCAAACAACATGGATAATGACTAAAGGCTCAAAGGGTTTACAAACGATTACACACTCACAAGGTGAATTGACTATTTGGCTAAAGTTGTTGTGCTTAAAATAAAACAAGTGCCTTAATCCTTTTCATGCTTTCAAATAATCAACACAAACAAAAGATTAAGCATAATAAAATCCAGTTAAAACAAGAATATTGGTACTCCGAGCATATATGAACAATGGAAGGCTTCCTCACAAAAAGGGTGGGAACTAAAGTGATTCACATACGAACTAGTATATAAAAGAATGAATGGCATAGAAGTTGTAAAAATCCTAAGTATCATGAATATGCTAAAGTCAAGAAAGCGATAAACACATACCTTGAACGTGTACAAAACTTTAAACACTATCATTACCACGCATTTGCAAGTTGAAACACTCAAAATCAGAAAAATCACCAAATGCGACTTCAAGATATCGGGCTAAAATTTTAGTCCAAACAATCAACAAAAGAATTAGAAAAATTACTAATAATTACTAATATATAAGGCATTGGTGGAAGTGGGAAGAAGGGGGAGCCAAGTGAACAATTAAAAGAATTCACTGGCTCTGCACAGCAGGGCGCGCTAAGCGCGCTACACCAGAACCAAAAAAACCAGTACAGCAACAAGGTTCTGGTGTAGGCCTCCACTTAACACCTACACAATCTCATAGAAAAATTGGTCCAGAAAGACCGGGTGAAAATGAATTAAACAAGTTGTAAAGTGAAGATTTAAGAATATTTCGAACAATCCGAGTACAACTTGTTTAATGAATGTTCACCACACTACCTACGCTATAATGAAAAAGTAATAGCGGAACAAAAAATGATAAAACATGCTTGTTTTACGTCGTAAGCTCGACGCCTATTATTTACAAACCAACACGTTGCTTCGGAAGAGCCAAATGCTTTACTTCCGCCTTTGATCTCATCTCTTCGAGCTCTAACCGGAACTACACATCTAACCACACTTTTGGCAAATGTGAAGAGAAACAAATATATACAATATATTCACAATTATGCAAAACATGTAAAACTCACAAATATGGTAAACATATACAAGTATCAATATAAATAAGTGAAAATAGACAATATATACGATATCTAAAAACTCAAAAACAAAGAAACTATCGTAATGCGATCCAATAAAAACACCAATCCCCGGCAACGGCGCCATTTTGTTGGTGCAGAATAGCGGCAAGCAACAAAAGTTTTGGAAGTATTTTTTCGGGAATTTATCGTGTCCACAGAGATCGGTGCTACTGAACTGCCGTTCGATAATCTCTAAGTTTATGAGTTTGGATTACAATGGTTGAAGCATAAAAATAGAAAAGTAAATATTAACACAAGAAAATTCATTCATCAGAGAGAAAAGACTTATCAAGCATGTATATATTCCACTCGTCACAAACTTAAACTTATCGACCAATTATACTAAACCAGAATACTCGTCAAAATCATCCAGTATCACTCACAATAGTATCCATCTCTGGCACACTGAGCTGAGAGAGCAACCGTATCACTCTCGTCGTCGCTCTCGCGCACGAAAGGCTTTAAGTTCCGACACCATAAAGATTATCATCTAAATCTATCTCTAGCATCTAGACAATAGATATCCATCCCTAATCAAGATTCGTGATGTTTATCTCTAACACAACACAAATCCAAACATAAATGCAAAAAGATCAAGGAAGACATCGATAATGATTTGTAAAGTAGATTTTATACAATATTATGATCAACAAAGATACATATGTTCATAGTAACTATACAACCCCCAACAAAAAGAAATTACAAAGAGAAGAGAAGAAGAGGAACCAAACATTTCTTGGTTTGTCAACACCAATCGACGTGAGATTCGACTCCGGATCATCCAATTGCAAGCTCCATTATTGTTTTCTAAGCTAATCCTATGAAGAAATGAAGTATGATGGAGTGGGAGCAAAAAACCCCAAAACCATACCTAAAAAAATGTGTTTTTAACCTAATTTATTGTTGTCATCGTCGCAGACCTCGCTTAGCCCGGTTTTGGGTGCTAAGCGTGCCCTTATTAATGTTAAACCACCTTAAAAGCCCGCTAAGCACGGTCGGGCGTGCTAAGCGCGGTACCTCCTGTCATGAAAAAAAGACAACACATGTTTCGGCCATAACTTGAGAACCGTAACTCGGATTTGCGCCTAGTTCAAAGCATTGGAAAGCTTATTCAATGTTCTATCTAACAATGGCAAGATATCCTTGATTGAATACTTGCAAAAATGAGAGAAAATCAATTAAACTCATTGATATTTACACGATACGTAATATATACACTAAAATGTAAAGTAAACGTATTTACAAACAAAGCTGGGTTTATTCGTACGATTTTAACAAAAAGTATCAATAAGTGCAACAAAACTTATATACAATAATAACTACAATTTGCACTTATCAGTTTGCCATAAAATCAGTTTATTTCTGATTTTTTTTTTGGCAAGACTTGATTCCATGGTATTCCTCATGTCCCCAAGTGTCTAGGAATGGAGGATTGTCCATCAATTTGGTTCAGAAGGGTTTCAATTGCTCAAAAGATTCAAAATCAGGAGAATTGGGGATAAAGTTAACTGTGCAGTGAAAAAGTCAACTCCTTACTTTTTGAGGTCAACATGATGATTTTCAAGTCAAATATGATTAATGGATGAGATTTGGTCAAGGAATGTTGAAGGATTCATGAAAAATCAAGAATGTGGAAAAGTTACTAAATATGGAAATTAGGGTTTTAGAAACTTACTATTTTTGGCAAGTATTTAACCACTTTCAAAGCCAATTTTCACCATGATCAAGGCTTCATTTGCAAATATTTCCCCCATGAAAGTTGTAGTATGAAACTTTACCTTCAAAATGAGCACAAGAACCATGTCATTTGGGTCATTTTTGAATGAGTTATGGCATCCCAAAGTTGGACATATGCAACTTATGACTTTTCCAAAACTTAGAATTTTCTCTAAGTGTTTTTGGCAGATTTTGTGGACACATCTTCATGGCTGATTTCAAGGTACTTCTAAGCTCTATTTCAACCAGATTTCCACATGGAAGTTGCTCCTTATTCTTCCCACTTTGAATTGATCTCAAGATCTCATTAATTCACTCCATATTCTTCAAGATATGTTCATACAAAGTGAGGTGTTTAAGTGGATTTTAAGGCATTTGTTGTTGCCATATTATGGAACTTTTCTTGTAGCATGATAATGTACCAATACCACATGAATTATAATGCATTTTTTTGTGTCCTTTCACTACCAAAAGTAACTAAACAAGGCAAGCAAGGCATACACCACTTTTTCCAAGTTTACTAAAAAAGGAAAATTTTACAAATTGTATGAAAACTTGCTGCACACTATCTGTCATGTGACCTCATCTTCACATCATTTTCATGACCTCATATGCTTCCCAAAACGCACAAAGACTCACCCATGGTATACACAAAACGCATCCTTCACCACAATTTACAAAAAGTGTCCAAACTTCCCACTATGCCCTCCTAACGGTTTTATTAAGATATTTTCCACTCAAGCTTCATTTTCACACCCTATATAAGAGGTTGATACTCTTCATTTTCATCTGGAAGCATCATCTTGCTCAGAAACCAGATCTGAATTTTCTTGCTTCACTCCAAAGTTTCCATTGAAGCTTTTATCACTCACCACGAAGCTGCAAGGTTTTAGTTGATTACTCTTCTCTGAAGTGTGGAGCTCAAGATTTCTGGGTTTCTCAAGCTATTATAGTGAAGATGCAGTGGACATAACTCCACTAGGTAATCATTTCACACTTCCCTTGTTATATCTATGGGGTTTTGATTTTGTTTGATGTGTGGCTGAAGTCCTACTCATGGTAGGCATTGTGTGTGCAATGGTTTTTGTTTAGATCTGAACATGTTGTCTCGTTTGAATTCATGCTTATGACTTGGTACCCATATCTTTGAGCTCATTTTATCTATGTTAGAGTGTGTATTTTAAGAAATGAAGGGCATCATGTTGATCTATGATCCGTGAGCTCCAGTTTGGTATTTTATTTCACTCGTTTTGGTTAAGTTTTCATGGTGAAATTTGAGGTAGAAATTGGGATGTTGAAGCTGCTCATGGACTGTAAATACATGATGCATGGCCATGTCAGGGTTTGTCTCATTGAAGGAGACGATTACGTGGTGTGCTTTGATTGGCTGGTCTTCATTTTTGTCTTTTTCTGACTTAAACAAGGGTGACCAATTGATGAATGTCCACATGATTTCGTTACTCTTTCCGTTTCTTTTTTTTCTTTTTTTTGTTATAATAAAGCTGATGGCATAGCATTCACGGACTGTACCTGGATTTTTTAATTTCCACACCCCATCTTATTTGGGCCCATGCGCGTGTAACCTTGAATCATGTTGTATGGGGATTGCTGATACACCCCCTGATTGAACATTGATTTTATTTTGTTTTCTTTTATTCCTTTTTATAACTTCCATATTATTTTTATTGTTAAATTTATATTAAAAATCCACAAAAATACTTTTCTGGTCAATTAATGTGTTGACTTATTTTTCATAATTTTTATTTTATTTTTAATTTCTTTTTACTATTTTATCTTGATTTAATTTGATATTGTGTTTCCAATGATACCCTTCATCTAGGGTTAAGAGTTTTTGTGACTTTTGCTTATCTTTTGAGGCTAATTTTTTAGCCACTCTTAGGGCTTGATATAAGGATGTTTTGATGCTGGTTAGGGCTTGGTTTGAGTTACTTTTTAGTGACTTTCCATTCAAGTTTTGTTAGCACTCGATCCATGCTCGACTATTTGTATACCTTGCCTTATGGATCACTTTTGGACATGTTCTTGAGCTAGTTTTGTTCCAATATTTTTGGACATATCAATTGGATGTTTAAAATTGTCTTTGATTATTTGTTTGGATTTTATTGGATAACTTTGCTATTTTTTGTTGATGCTCTCATTTGATGATGTTTTGAGCATGTTAGTGCACACTTCTTGACCTAATTTTGTGCCTTTGAATGACATGGACTTCCTTGTTGCTTTGTGATCTTTATTTTATTTATGAGACATGCTTAAGATTCTGATTTGCCTTGGAACTTGGTGCATTGATCATCTTTTGTGTTGTCTCACTTGTATGGAAGTATGTGAATCATTTTGGACTTTATTTTATTGCATACTTGCATAGTTTGGGTACATGCTTTGAGTATGATGCTTGATGATTCTTCGTGTTTGGTTTGAGCTTGTTTATGGTTTATGGATGATGCATTTTCTACTGCCCACTTAGATTCACATCATGTTTTCATTTCATTTGATCATTATGGATTGATTTTTATGATGCATTTCATTAGCATTTGATTGTTGCTACTTTGGTTCATGATGCATGTTAATGTGAGGCCTCCTTGCATGTTTGAATTGGATGATTATAGCATGACTTGATTTCTGACTTTGCTTCATTCTCATCTTACTTTGCTCACATTACCTTGGTGTGTTGTTTAATGGTGTTCAATGGTGTTTCTAATGCAAGTTTGTTTGCTTCTACCTTCTTGCTTGAGCTTTCTTGTGTGATCTTTTGAAGCATGATTATTGATGTGATTTGGATATGATATGCATGATGTGCTTGCTTCCGTACCTTTCTTCTTATCTCATGTTTCATTTTATTCTTCATTTCTCTCACTTTTTTTCTTCACCTCTTGGATCTCAAGACTTGTTTAAGTCTTGGATTCACTTTTGCATGCTCCCTTAGGGTTCCCTAGTCCAACTTAATCTTTGATTAAGCTTGGAATAGGGTAGACATTATGATTCAAACCATGTATGCTAACATTAGGTAGAATTTTCCCCTCTTAGCTAAACCTTAGGGCCACCTTTGCATGATAACATTAGGATAGAATTCCCGTAGTGTTTTCTTCTCCTTTGAGTTCTCTCTTCTCATCTCATAACAACTCTAAGACACTTAATAAGGACAACGTGCATTATACACGAGCCTTTAGCATGGGAAGTGGGGAATGGGGAGTCTCTCTTCATTCTTCTAGGGTGTTTAACATACGTCCTGTTGGGGACGATATGCGACGCATTCATTCCTATGTCATAGACTTTTGTGCAATGCAAGTTATGAATTAACTCAACTCACTTCTGTCTAAAAAACACAAAACAAATTCAAATCTTTTTTTATCCTTCGGGATTGTTGGGTTTTAAATCATTTTTAGAAAAGAGCTCGTCGCTCACACAAAAAACTCTTAACGACTCGTACGTTGAACTACGTTTGCTCTGATTCCTCTTTCCCGTCCGATTAAGGATACGTAGGCACGAGGTGCGATATCTCGACGAGCAACCTCCCCCTTTAGTGCGTAATCGGTCGAACTACGTTGACTCTGATTCTTCATTCGTCCACGAAGATACGTAGGCATTGGATTGCGATAATCCTTGCGAGTCTGTCTTTGTTTTCCCCTTTCCCGTTTCCGTTTAGCCGTAGACTTTAGGATAACTCACCCTTTGATTAGACAACAAGCGTGGATCCCATCGAGTACGATGGACGCGTGGGGGTGCTAATACCTTCCCCTCGCGTAACCGACTCCCGAACCCGAACTATGGTTGCGATGACCATGTCTTTCTCCCTTTTGAGGTTTCTTCGATCGTTTCCTTTCCCTGCGTCGGGATAAATAACGTTCGGTGGCAACTCTTCTGTTCTAGTTTCTCGCCAGTTATTTTTTTGCAGTTACGACAGCTGGCGACTCTGCTGGGGACTCTGGTTCCCTATGCGAGTCAATCCTAGTGCTTGTCTGTTTATTTTCATTGGGTGTTTACTGTTGTGCTTTATTTGTTGTATATTACTATTTTTACCGCATTTATTGCATTTCATTTCATTATCGTCATATGCTGGACTGTACTGGTTTTTTTGTTTGGCGGAATGGGTGTCCTGAGAGATAAGCCCACTACCCAGGCTTGAGTATACACACAGGTTTTTAGCGTGGATAGTCGTGTTGCTCGTGTGGTGGTGACCACGTGGAGTGTACGCGAGACCCACATCCAGACGAGGTTCTTTTAGGAGATATCTGATACTGCATGTTGATGCAGGCCATTGGACCTTCCCCTGATGAACTGTCGACTCTGGTGACCATTATCGAGGACTCAGTTGAGGCACTCCTCCCAAGAGGTGGTAATGGCAGACCAGAAATGGCAAACCCATTATACTTCTTGATCCGAGGACCCGACGCTGGGAACTTACTATAGGATGACCTTTTTGAGGGAGAATCAGTGGAGGCACTCCTCGATTGGCGATAGTACTGTACCCGGAAGGATGAATGTATTATTGCTTCTCGACCTCAGTGCCAGAAGCTGAGGACCTCTCATTTTCTAGAACCCACACATGAGAGGGGCGGGATGTGTACAGGGTTGCAGGTAACCTTGACCCTCAACATACCTGGTTTTCTGGTTTTCCTATCAGTGTGGATTTATCAGTCTGGTTATTCTGGTATTCTGGGTATTTGGACAGACCTTTGAACTTATTCAGTCAGTTCAGTGTAGCAGTTGTCCAGTCTATGTGGCACCTTTGATCCCACGATCTGCATTGCATCATTTTTTTCTGACATTCATGTTTTCCATTTCCAAGTAATATCTCACTTTTGATTCCAGGCGACGGGTTTTCACAGGGATGGACACTGAGAAGAAGAAGAAGAACATCACTGTCTACAAGTTTCCAAAGCTCAGTCTTGGTCAGCTTAATAGCCTGCGGGATATGGCAAGTCCAGAAGTGTTGGGGATTTTCAAGGAAAAATATGGTCGGATCTTATCTTATGCTCGTAACATCAGTGACTATGAGTATAGAGGCATGCATACTTTGATGCAATTCTACGATCCTTCTCTAAGATGCTTCGTATTTCCATGCTATCTATTGGTCTCTACCTTGGAGGAATATTCAAACATTCTGGGAATTTCTATCAAAGGAGGTGTTCCTTTCTTTGGTTCTAAGACTGATCTTGATTTCAAAGTTGTGGCAGAAGCTCTTTTTTTGAGCAAATCAACAGTGGAGGCCAATATTTCTAGCAAAGGAAAATTCTGTGGTTATCATCTGGGGTATCTGGTGAAGAAGGCTCAAGAAGCAGCTAAAGACAAGGAATAGACTGTTTTCAATGCATTGTTGGCGCTCTGTGTGTATGGTATCGTTCTATTTCCCAACGAGCCTGATTTTGTTGATGTAGATGCTATCAGGATATTCACGACGCAGAATCCAGTGTCAACCTTATTGGGAGATCTTTATTATGCCTTATATAACAAAAATGAGAAGAGAAGAGGTGGGATGGTTCATTGTTGTGCATCTCTTTTTTATAAGTGGTTCGCGAATCGTCTACCTCAGTCAGATGCTTTTGTGGATTCTAAAGCTTCTTTGGAGTGGAGTCAGCGACTAATGGGATTGGCTGCTAAAGACATTGTCTGGATAGATCATGGATTACTCGTTAAAGACATTATTCATAGCTGCGGTGGGTTTCTTAATGTTCCATTGATAAGGAGAAAAGGAGGAATCAACTATAATCCTACTTTGGCCATTAGGTAGTTTGGATACGCTCTGAAGGATCCGCCAGTTGAGAGGGATGTGGAAGAGTCTTTATATTTCCATGCAGTGGATGGTTTGCCAATAGCACAGAAGGCTTCTGAAGCTTGGTTTAGTATGCAGAAGAAAGGAAAAGTTGCTTTGGGCAAACCCAACAATAGGGCCTATCATCCATACGAAGACTAGGTAAAGAAAAGAGTTGAAGATTTCTACTTGCCTTTTGATCGAGCGCCTCCTTTGTATCCTGAGATTATGGAGGAGAGGATAACTCTACCTATTGAAGATTTCAACAAGCAACGAGAACTGGTGCACGATCTGAGGGTAGAGAACTCTGATTTGAGTAGTCGTCTGCAAGGTGTTCTACATGATAACTTGGAATTGAAGTGGAAAGTTCAAGATGTGACGAAGTTCCTGGAAGAAAGATAGAATGATCTTACTGACAGAGCTCAGTATTACAAAAAAGCTAGCATGGCTGCTGAATCTTCGGGTATAGTCCACAAACAAACCAAGAAACTCCTGACCAAGACGGAAGCCAAAAATCGCCACATGTCAGGAGATGTAGGAAGAAATCAAGATTGAGAATGGGGAATTGAAGGAAGAACTCCAAAAGGCAAAAGCAGGTAAAAAGCATTTCACTGACAAGTGGAAAGAGGCTCAGAAAGAAATTGAAAAGCTTAAGGTGTAGGCTGAGGTCAAGAGATCAAAGCGCAGAGACGACGACAGTGTAGAGCAGATTGCCAGATTGAACCAAGACATTGAAAGGAGAAACAGGTTGATCAAAGGGATGATAGAGTGACCCACACATCCCGACACCGTGAATCTTCTGGAGGAAGTTGAAGCAAGTTTGTTTGGGATTAATTTGTAGTGATATCTCTGTTCGTCATTTATTGTGATTACCAAAAGGCTTGTTGATGGAGTCACCTTTGATTATATCAGACTTGTTTGTATGAATTCTTGAAGTATGATATTGAAATAGTTGTTTCAGCCAAATGTGTTTCAACAGTTTTTCTTTCTCAACGGGTTTGTTTCAGTTGCTTTGGCTCTGCAGTATCTTTGCGTCTGGATTTATTTTCCGGTGTTGTGTCTGATCCCTTACCCGGTTTCAAAGGCTGGAATCAGAGTGGATATGTCCTGGAAATGTTTAAATATGATGTTTCCATTTGCATTTGCATATTCATAGTCATGTGCATAACAGGTGTTTATCTCTGGGTTTCTTATCTTGTTCTTTTTCTTCAGTCAGGATTGCTGATCATCACATCCACCGTTATTCTACCCGACAGAATCAGAGGAAAGATATGGATCAACTACAAGCTGAGATGGTTGAGATGCAGACTCGTATGACTCAATTCATGGATTTAATGCAGAATGTTGCTGTGGGTCAAGAGGAATTGAGGACCCTTGTCCAACCTCTGATTGCCAGAGTTAATGAAGATGGGGTTCTCCATGGTGGTGTCCACACTCATGTTATTCCTCCGGGAGGAGGTGTTGTTGGCAATGGAGCCCAAGGTGGTCCTCCGGGCAGAGGTATTCCTGTTCCTTATGTTGTTATCCCTCCGGACGGAGGAGAGAATGTTGTGATTCCTTCTGTGGTAGGGGGAGGTAATAGTGTCTGTGCGATACATGGTGCTGGAGGCCATCACTACGACGATCAACAAGATGATGTGTTTTCTATGCCAGGTGGGGATGTTGTCCCCCAACCTGATAATGATAGGAGATTTAGAATGATTGAGGAGAAAATGAAAGCTTTTGAGAACCAGAATTCATTGGGTTTGGATGTGGAAGACTTAGGGCTGGTTCCTGGTGTTAAGATTCCTCATAAGTTTCAGGTGCCCAATTTTGAAAAGTATACCGGTATGACTTGCCCTAAGACTCATGTCAGGGCCTATGCTAGAAAGATGTCTGCTTATTCTGACGATGAGAAGCTGCTGATGCATTTTTTCCAGGACAACCTATCTGGGGCATCCTTGGAGTGGTATATGCAGCTGGAAAGAAGTCATGTGCGTAATTGGTGTGAACTAGTTAAAGATTTTGTCAAGCACTATCAATACAATACCGACATGGCTCCCAACAGAATGCAGTTGCAGAACCTATCCCAAAAGAATAATGAGAGTTTTAAGGAGTATGCCCAGAGGCGGCGTGAGCTTACAGCTAGAGTCCAGCCTTCCATGGTAGAGCGGGAGATGGTTGATATGTTCGTGGTCGCCCTTCCAGGGCCCTATTATGACAGATTGGTAAGCTGTATGTCCGATGGATTTTCTGATTTGGTCCTGGTCGGTGAGAAGGTTGAGAGTGAAATCAAGATGGGGGAAGATACATGCTAATGATGGATCCTCATCTGGAGGAGGAAAAAAGCCATATGCAAAAAATTACAAGAAGAAGGAAGGAGACGCGAGTTCTGTTTCGTCGTATAATGGTAAGGGGAAAGCTCGGCAGAATTTTAATAAGCAGATTGCTTCTGTAACCAGTTCGGCTGTGCCTCAGCAGCAGAGGAATACTCCCAACCAGTATCAAAACAGACAGCCCAATCAATATCAAAACAGACAGAGAAACGCTGAAAGGCATTTTGATCAACCACCCATGCCATATGCCCAACTGCTACAACACCGGCTACAGTTGCAATTAGTTGAGCTCCGTACATTAGCTTCACCCACTGGGAAGCTACCTCCGGGCTATGATGATAATGCGTATTGTGATTTCCACTCTGGTGCCCTAGGGCATACAATTGAGAGGTGTAGGGCTTTCCACCATAAAGTGCAAGATCTGGTAGACTCTAAAGCCATTAATTTCTCTAATGATGTTCCAAATGTCATTCAGAACCCGATGCCAAATCATGGAGGGCCGAGGGTTAATGCTATTGTTGAAGACAGTGAATCTTTAGATTTGGTTCTGGATGTAAATGAGTTGAAGACTCTCTTGTTTATGGTGAAGGAAAGGTTACTGAAAGGAGGGGTATTTCCTGGTTGTGATGAGGGCTGTTCAGAATGTTTGTTACAATTAAGCGGTTGTGTTTTGTTGAAGTCGGGTATTCAAAAATTAATTGATGAAGGGAAATTACAGTTTGACAGATGTGGTAAGCAGAGGAAGGTTATTGACAAAGGGGATTATATTGCCACAATATCAATTCCTTTCAAAACAATCACCATATCAGCACCGGTGAGACCAGCGCTTGTTGTCATCACTGTTCCAGGGCCGGTTCCTTATGAAAGCACCAAAGCTGTCCCGTGGAATTATGGGGCTGAGGTATTTGTTAATGGGAAGAAACAGGAATTGACAGGGTCATCAGTTGTGAAATCAGAAATTGAAGTAATGTTGAAGCAGGGGCTATCACTAGGAGTGGTAGAGTTTTTGTTCCATCTGATAATCAAGTTAGGAGTTCAAGACAAGATAAGGGGAAGCAGGTAATGGATGATTCCGTGCAAGGGCAAGTTGTGAATGACTCAGCGGAAAAACAGGTTGATAATTCTTTCTCAGAAAATGTAGAGGAGTTTATGAGGTTGATCAGAAAAAGTGACTACAAGATTGTTGATCAGCTCCATCAAACACCATAAAAAATCTCCATTCTATCTTTGCTATCGTGTTCTGAGGCTCACCGAAATGCTCTGTCAAAAGTTTTGAATACTGCCTATGTACCGCAAGAGATATCTGTCAATCAATTAGAAGGGGTTGTGGCTCATGTGAACGCTGGGAATGGCTTGGGTTTCACGGATCTAGACCTGACTCCGGCGGGGACGAATCACAATAATCCTTTATATATTTCAGTGGAGTGCCGAGGTTCTCTAATGTCGTATGTGCTAGTTGATACTAGGTCATCCTTGAATATGTTGCCAAAGAAGGCTTTGATGAAGTTGGATACCCATGGTCTGATTTGCATGCCAAGTGATTTGGTGGTGCGTGCTTTTGATGGATCGAAGAGATCTGTATTTGGAGAGATTGTATTGCCGATCAAGGTTGGTCGAGAAATTTTTGATGCTGCTTTCTACATCATGGACATTCAGCCCGCCTACAGTTATTTATTGGGTCGTCCATAGATCCATAGTGCTAGGGCAGTAACATCCACACTGCACCAAAAGCTAAAATATATGGTGGATGGGCACGTTGTAACAGTTTGTGGTAAAGAGGACATTATGGTGAGTCACCTATCAACCTTCAAGTATGTGGAGGTAGACGGTGAGATACACGAGACTTTGTGTCAGGCCTTCGAAGCTATGAAAATTCTTGAGGATCCTCCGAGAGTAGTCAATCAGCCCGAGGTGGTCAGTCAGCCTGAAGTTGTCAATCAACCAGAAGTTTCGATGTCTTCTTTCAAAGATGCACGTGACGTAGTTGAAGCTGGTAGTTCCCAGAAGTGGGTCTAGGTAATTGATGTACAGATGAAGCAGAATACTTATGGTTTGGGATACAGGCCACCCAGACGAGTTCAAGAGCCTCCCAAGTACTATGGTCCAGTTCAGTTCACAAGTGCTGGGGTTTTATTTAATCGGGTTAATGTTGTTGGTGATGAGGGAGATAGTGATTTCTACATGGATGAATGGATCCGCCCCTGCACCCCGAGTCAGAGCTTATGCAACTGGTCTTCCGAGAAAGTCATCCAAGTGACCCGTCAAGAGTAATTGCTTTTGTTTTCCGCTTATGTTGAATCCTACGTTCTGCCCAAGACATAGTGATACTTGTCTGTAGGGCTTTGATGTTATATTTGCTACTTTACCGTTAATAAAGGACGTTTTCATATTCAAATATTTTGATCCCTATTTTTCTGTTTTTACTTTTTGCATTTATTCACATCAAAATGGCAATGTGTGTTTTGTTTGTTGCATTCATAATAAACATAAAACATCAATCATGCAGGTTTCTTTGTTCAAATTCCACCAATAATGATTCAGCTATGACTTGGTATGACTTCGACAATCCTATCTATCAGGCTGGAGAAGAGACTGATGAAGATTGTGACTTACCGGAAAAATTGGCCAGACTGCTGAAACAGGAGGAAAGGTTTATTTGACCTCACCAGGAGGAAATTGAGATTGTTAATCCGGGAACCGAGGACGCGAAAAAGGAAGTAAGGATTGGAGCTGCTTTGGAAGACACTGTTAAGGGAAGATTGATTGAAATGCTTCAAGAGTATGTGGATATCTTCGCCTGGTCTTACCAAGACATGCCCGGGCTTGACACTGATATTGTTGTACACCGGTTACCATTGAAAGAGGGTTGTACTCCAGTTAAGCATAAACTGAGAAGGACGAAACCGAATATGGCTGTCAAAATCAAGGAAGAGGTTCAGAAACAATTGGATGCTGGGTTTCTTGCTGTGACAAATTATCCTCCGTGGGTTGCTAATATTGTACCTGTACCTAAGAAGGATGGGAAGGTCAGGATGTGTGTCAATTACAGAGATCTGAATAGAGCAAGCCCAAAAGATGATTTCCCGCTTCCCCACATTGACGTGTTAGTGGACAACACCGCTCAATACTATGTATTTTCCTTCATGGATGGCTTCTCTGGGTATAACCAAATCAAAATGGCCCCAGAGGACATGGGAAAGACGACGTTCATAACACCGTGGGGAATGTTTTGCTATAAGGTAATGCCCTTTGGATTAAAAATGTTGGGGAAACCTATCAGCGGGCAATGGTGACTCTCTTTCATGATATGATTCACAAGGAGATCGAAGTTTATGTTGATGACATAATTGCGAAGTCACCAAAGGAGGAAGAACATCTGGTGAATTTGCAGAAGCTTTTTGAAAGGTTGAGGAAGTTCAAACTGTGGTTGAATCCGAACAAGTGCACCTTTGGTGTGAGATCTAGAAAATTACTGGGATTTATCGTTAATGAAAGAGGTATCGAGGTTGATCCTGCCAAAGTAAAAGCCATACAAGAGATGCCTGAGCCGAGAACAGAAAAAGAGGTTCGTGGTTTCTTAGGGAGATTGAACTACATTGCTAGATTCATCTCTCATCTTACAGCCACGTGTGAATCGATATTCAAATTGTTAAGAAAAGATCAAGAGGTCAGGTGGAATGAAAATTGTCAAAAGGCTTTTGAAAAGATAAAAGAATATTTGCAAGAACCTCTGGTCCTCATGCCGCTAGTACCAGGAAGGCCATTGATTATGTATCTTACGGTTCTTGAGAACTCAATGGGGTGTGTGCTCGGTCAACACGACGAGTCAGGTAGAAAAGAATATGCCATCTACTACCTGAGTAAAAAGTTCACTGATTGTGAGTCGAGGTACTCTATGCTGGAAAAAACATGTTGTGCACTCGCTTAGGCAGCTAAGCGTTTGAGGCAGTATATGTTAAACCACATAACCCTGTTGATTTCGAAGGTGGATCCAATTAAGTACGTGTTTGAGAAGCAAGCACTTTCTGGGAGAATAGCCCGTTGGCAAATGGTTTTGACAGAATACGATATTCAATATGTCTCCCAAAAAGCCATTAAGGGAAGTGTTCTGTCAGAATATCTTGCCCAACAACCGATTGAGGATTATCAACCGATGAAGTTTGAATTTCTAGATTAGTATATCATGTTTCTGAAGATGAAGGATTGTGAAGAGCCTTTGCCTGATAAAGGGAATAAAATTGAATCTCAGTGGAAATTGGTCTTTGATGGGGCCGTCAACTCATATGGTAACAGAATCGGGGCAATCATTACAACTCCAAGGGGTTCTCATATACCCTTTACTGCTCGGTTAGCGTTCATATGCACCAACAATGAGGCAGAGTATGAAGCATGCATCATGGGGTTAGATGAAGCAATTGATTTGAGAATCAAGAACCTCAATGTTTATGGTGATTCTGCGTTGGTGGTTAATCAGATTAAAGAATGGGAAACTCGTTAGGAAAATATGGTGCTTACAATAATTATGCCAAAAGGTTGTTACCGTTCTTTGATCAGGTTAAATTTCATCATGTACCCCGGTTGAAAAATCAGATGGCAGATGCGTTGGCAACGTTGACTTTGATGTATCAGGTGAATCGGTGGAATGAAACACCATCAATGAGAATTATGCCTCTTGATATACTAGCTTTTGTGTTTTCTATTGAAGAGGTATCAAACGGTAAGCCTTGGTATCATGACATTAAGCATTTTCTCAAGAGTCAAGAGTACCCAGCTGGGGCATCCGCCAAGGACAAGAGAACTCTGAGGAGGTTAGCATGTAACTTCTTTCTGAATGAAGATGATGTGTTGTATAAGAGGAACTTTGACATGGTCCTGCTACATTGTGTTGATGAACACGAGGCAGGCTTGTTAATGGAAGAAGTTCATGATGGCTCTTTTAGTACTCATGCCAATGGGCATGCTATGACGAGAAAACTGTTAATGGCATGGTATTACTGGATGACTATGGAGTCTGATTGCTTTAAATACGCCAGGAAATGCCATAAATGCCAGATTTATACTGATAAGGTGCATGTACCGCCTACTCCTCTGAATGTATTATGTGGGGCATTGATATGATTGGAAAGATTGAGCCAACTGCTTCCAATGGGCATCGTTGGTTGCCATTGATTATTTCACGAAGTGAGTGGAAACAGCCTCGTATGCCAATGTCACCAAACAGGTGGTAGCCCGGTTTATAAAGAAGGACATCATCTGTCGCTATAGGGTCCCAGAGAGAATCATTACTGATAATGGTTCGAATTTGAACAATAAGATGATGAAGGAGCTATGTCAGAGCTTTAAGATTGAACATCACAATTCTTCTCCATATCGTCCGAAGATGAATGGTGTTGTTGAGGGAGCGAACAAGAATATGAAGAAGATTGTGCAGAAGATGGTGGTACCATATAAGGACTGGTATGAGATGTTGGCTTATGCTTTATATGGTTATCGTACTTCAGTACGCACTTCAACTGGGGCAACTCCTTTCTCACTGGTATATGGTATGGAAGCAGTTCTACCATTAGAGGTTGAGATTCCTTCTTTGGGAATTCTGGCAGACGTGAAGCTTGATGAAGCTAAATGGGTACGTTCCAGATTGAATCAGCTGAACCTTATTGAAGAGAAGAGATTAGCAGCCATTGCACATGGCCGGTTCTATCAGAGCAGGATAAAGAAAGCCTTTAATCAGAAAGTGCGTCCTTGGTGTTTTCAGACAGGCGAGTTGGTTTTGAAAAGGATCCTTCCTCCTCAAACAGATCACAGGGGCAAGTGGACTCCAAACTACGAAGGGCCATATGTGGTGAGAAAGGTTTTCTCTGGTGGAGCCTTATTACTTTCAACTATGGATAGCGAAGACTTTACGTCCCCTGTGAACGCAGACGTAGTCAAAAAATACTTTGCATAAAAGAGACCCGTTGGACATAAAAAGAAGATCCAGGCAAAAAAGGGCATCGGGTCGAACCATAAATAGAAAAGGCTCGGGAAAAAATTAGGGATAAAATAAAAAGAAAAGAATAAACCCACGAAGTTGAAAACCTGAAAAAGCAACTTTGGCAAAAATGGGTATCCCGGTGGATTGAAAACCCGAAATGGGCGATCCAGGAAAAAGTTAGGGATTTGAAAGCAACAGGCTGCGATCTGTGAGCACTTTTGCCACTTGGTAATTTTGAAGGAAAGGAATCAGTCCAGTCAGTCTCTCTGAAGGTTAAAGCATCTGTGGATAACCAAGACATATGGGTCATAGCTAAATTGAATCATGGTGGATATTTGTTCCCACATTGCCGACATGTGTATTTTCTTTTTTACTTTTGCGCAAGTACCTCTTTTCAGGAATTGCTTCCAGTTGTAAATGCCTATTTATAGGCAAATTCATTCAATAAAATTTTCATTTCACTCAAAGAGCTTTCCATTTATGTTTTTACTTTTACTGTTTTGTTTGTGAAAACGTCCGATATTTTGATAAACATTGCATGTGAAAACGTTAAGCTTTGCGGAGCATATCAAAAAACAATGGAAATTGCCTAGTGTCGTAACCCGAAATTTTATCTCCCTCTTTTGCCTTTTGCATAAGCATGCGCATTCGCATCTTTAGCATACGCAGTCGCACTTTTCTTTATGTGTTTCTTGTTGCAGGATATTCAGGTTTTCCAAGCCCAATTAATTGAATCCTCACAAGATCATCACATCATCAAAACAAGCTCAAAATAAAGGTTTCCATGTTTATTTATCAAGACAAGAGATGGAAAATCGGAATCAGAACTTCAGCATCATCTTTTTGCAAATTTGTGGAAATTTGGCTGAAGTAACCGGTTAGCACATATGCTGTAACAGTTACTCAGTGTATTTTTCACGAAAAATGCAAGTTCTCAAGCAAGTAACCGGTTAGCACATATGCTGTAACCGGTTACTCTGTGCAAAATTTCAGTTCCTGCTGCATTTTTGGGACAGCCTCCTTGCACTCTTTGGTCATTGATTCTACAATATTCTAGCAGCATGTGGAATATTATAGACTTCTCTAGACATTTCAAGGCTATTCAATTCAATCCAAGTGCATTTACTCTAATGCTTCACTCCAAATTAAGTGCACCATGTTCCTTGTTTTACAAGCATGCCAACCTTTGGATGAGGAAATTCACATTGGGATTGTTACTGAGTTGGTTCTAACTAACCGAGTTAACCACCTTGACTCAGTGAGTCAAGGCCAACTAACTCCAACCCTAACTCCAAACCACCCAAAGCTAAGTCAAAAGCTAAGTCCAAACCTCTCACACTCCAAACCAAAAATCTATATAAGCACACCTTCACTCACTTTTCAACTCTCCATCATTTCCCATCATTTCTCACACAAATCCTTCACAATTTCACTCTCAATTCTCTCACACTCTCTTTGAATTTATCTACTACTTCTTCATCTTCATCGCAATTCTCTTCCAAAACCTCACTAAAATCTCTTAATTCTTGAAGGATAATCACTTTTCACATTGAAAGTGATTATTTCTTGAGCTCAACCTTCATCCTTCTTGCTATTATACTTGAATTTCTGGAGTTATTTTAGCTGGTGGATTAATCTTGAGTATTTGTTGCAACATTCAACGGTTCGAATTCGCATTTTGGAGGTTTATCGTATTTTGCTCGATTTCGACACGTTTCGTCACCAAATTGAAGCTTCCTCTAGTTTTCTTTGATTTTTTGCATCAAGAATACTTTGCAACAATTACCAAGGCACATCTCCGCCTTGTAGGTTGGCGGATCTCACTAATTTTACTGTTTCGAGCATTTTTGCATAATTCGCGATGTAGTCGATAATTTTGCATGTGAATTGATTTTTCATTATTTGATCCATGATCTTGATGTGTTAATTGATTCTATCACTGCTTATTTGCTATTTTCAAGTTCAATTTTCGTGCACAAATTCGTGCCCTAGCATGTGGTGTTTGACATAAGTGATTATGTGCTGAAGATCACTTTTGAAAAGCTGTTTTTGCTGTTATTTTTGCCTCTGTTACAGTGGTAACCGATTAGCAGATATGCTGTAACCAGTTACACAGTGCAATTTTCACTAAAAACGCAAGTTTTCAAGCATGTAACCGGTTAGCAGATATGCTGTAACCGGTTACACAGTGCAATTTTCACTAAAAACGCAAGTTTTCATGCATGTAACTGGTTACTAGATATGACGTAACCGGTTACCACTGTACAAAATGGCCATTTTCTTTCATTTTCAAGTGTGTTTGTTATGCTTTCTTCCTTTTAACCTCCATTGATTATCATGCTTGATTTTATGGATGTTTTAAGTGTCATTTAACTTCTAATTGAAGCATATTCAGGAATTTTCGATGCATTTTTTCGATTATTCAATTTGTTCATATTTTGGCATCATGTGAATATAATCATTCTTGCATTTCTCTTTGATCACATAACATGACTTTGTGTTGTATATTTGTTGATCATTTGGTACTGTTTTGTACTCCCTTTCTGGGGTTTGCATTAAGTTCATTCTTCTTGGATGAGCTTAATCTTGCTTAATCAATAATTCACACCTTTTGCTTTAATGATTTTCCATTCTCTTTGGACAATTGTTAGCATGGCTTGTCCCTTTGATTAATTGATCGAAACCATGTTTCGATTGGTTGATCTTCCCCATCATTCTCTTTAGGCTTCCTTTAGTCGTTCCTCCGCGGAGTTGGAGTTTTGCGCTGCGCCCTGCGTCGGAGCATTGTATAATTTGAAGCTGTTACGCTGTCCGTTTCCTCACGCAGAAGCACTGTACAACTTGGAGTTGTTATGCCGTCTGGTTCAACTTTTGCATTACACCCTGTGTATGAGAGAAGGAATGAGAAGAGAGAATTCCTACTCTCATTCTGAATACTTCAGGCAGGGGACGAATGACCTTGTGCTTGGCTTAGTCACCTCTATCTCCAGGTGGTAGTGTGCTTTCTTTCCCCAGTCGGGTCGATCCTTGATCACTTCTTTTTCTCGCAATCTCTTTTGATCCTTGATCACTCCTATCTCTTTCAACTTCTCTTTTGATCAATCACCATTCTTCTTGGTTAAGATCAGTGTTCATTGGGTTAGCAAGCTCCCTTTGTTTCAATACCCTTTTCTTTTCTTGCGGTCAATTATTGCTCTTTGATTCCCTAGAAGAGTTTTTTTTTCTCTTTCTTTGGTTAAACACAATACTCCTGTTACGACCTGCCGAGTCTTTTCTATTCATTTTGCTCTTACTTTCTTGGTTTCGACACCAATCCTCTTTGTCATCCCCAACAAATTTTCTTCCATTCTTGGTTTTGACACCATTCTTTTTCTAGTCTCTTGTGCCATCGCTCTTATTGTGTGGTCTTCCCCAGTAGAGTTTTTCTTTCACTCTTGCTCTTGGTTTTGACACCACTTCTTTTGTTTTCATGTCTCTTTCTTGTTTTGTTTTCCGTTTGGTTCCCCAAACTACGGAAGCTCTGATTCTGCATTCTTTTGAATGTATGATACGTAGGCACGAGATCGCGATGATCTTGGCGAGCACACTTCCACCCTTCCTTCCTTCTCCCTTTCTTCCTTCCTCTCTGTCCCCTGGTTCTATGAACTACGACGCTATGATTTCCTCATTGCACTATGAGGGTACGTAGGCACGAGGACCCCAATCCTCCGCGAGCACTTTCTTCCTTTTCTTCTTTTTCCCCTTTCTTCTCTCTCCCCTTTAATTTTAGCTAGAAGGCTTTAGATAGATACCACATCCAAGCCTAGAAACAAGCAGAATGGTTCTCGTCGAGTACGACGGATGCGTAAGGTGCTAGTACCTTCCTTTCACATAACCGACCCTCGTTCCCGTTCTCTTCCCCTTGGGTTTTATTGATATTTTCCCTGTCCTTCGGGACTAAATAAAGTTCGGTGGCGACTCTGTGTTATCTTTAAGTGTGTGATTCACTCAGGTATAAACCAGCCATCTTCACCTAGGCAATGGATATTATGGATGGTAATTGAGGTAGCCATTTTGGCATACAGATTATTCTGTTGTTGTGTGTTTGCAGGGTAACAAGATTATTTCTCCCCAGTAGAGTTACTCTCCCCAGCATTGAAATTTCATCATCCTCAGCAGATTGTTGCTCTCCCCAGCCAGAGTACAGAGGATTGTTTATCCAGCCGAAGTCGTGTTTTGATTATTATTCCCCAGCAAGCATTCAGAAGTTGATGTTGTTGTATCTCCAGCAGGAGATTTGTGGAATAAGTTCCCTGGACAAAGATGTTATCATCCCCACAGAGTCTGGTGTCTACTTTCCTCACTCGGTCAGGAAGTATAGTCTCGTCGACAATAGTTTGATCTAATCCCCAGCAGGGTGAGGGTAAATTCATTTCCCCTAGCAGCAGGTTAAGTTCAGTGATATCCCCAAGCAGAGTTTGGTGGTAATCCTCACAACAGTTTGTGCAACGGTGATTGACACCCCCAACAGGTTTTAAGTCCAATTGTTATTGGCACTTTTTAGTAGCAGGTTTTGGGTTCTATCTTCAGCAGATGTTTTTGGTCAGGAAAGTCGTTCAGTGTGATTCTCCTCAGCCGGGTTTTCTAATTCAGGAGACAATTTAGTTTGTCATCCCCGTTGGAGTTGCCTTCGTCTTCAGTATTTATTTTGCTGGAGCGCTTCTTTTGCATTACATAAGCATCATTTTCATGGCATCCTCCCAAAGCGTAGCATTTCCATTTCGTATGGAGCATTACGCCATAGAAAAATTCAAACATATGCATTCGAAGCATAAGCCAGGTTCAAATTCTCGTTTGCCAGATGTTTCCCCAGCAGGAAGAACAGTAACTAAGGAGATATTGTCCAACTTTATTCCCCAAGCCGTGGATTTGGTCATTTGAAGAGACTATTTGGTATACCCCTGCAGAGTTTGTCAGGATCGTTAGTCTGTGGTTTCTTTTATTTTCACCCCTTCGTCCAGGTGGTCTTTTGGATTATCCCCTCAAAGTTGTTAGCATTAAACACCCATCCGGGTTCTCTCAACACCCGTCTTCCTTCTTTCGACACTCGTCTGTGTTGTCTTTCATTTCCTCAATAACTCATCCGTATTGATTTTAAACACTCGTTCGTGTTCTCTCGACACTCGTCCGTGTTCGGTTTAGCATTTCAATCCCCAGTAAATTTGAAGTATTGACCTTTTTAGCCACCCGTCCTTGTTCTTTCAGTACCCATCCGTATTGAACCTTTTTAGACACCCGCTCGTGTTCTTTCAGCACCCGTCCGTGTTTGAGCCTTTTTAGACACCCGTCCGTGTTCTTTCAGCACCCGTCCGTGTTTGAACTTTTCAGCACTCGTCCGTGTTTGAACTTTTTCTTCAATACCCATCCGTATTGACCTTAGACACCCATTCGTGTTCTTTCAGCACCCGTCCGTGTTTGAGCTTTTTCAATACCCGTCCGTATTGACCTTAGACACCCGTCCGTGTTCTTTCAGCACCCGTTCGTGTTTGAACTTTTGTTTCAATACCCGCCCGTATTGACCTTTTAGGCACTCGTCCGTGTCCTTTCAGCACCCGTCCGTGTTTGAACTTTTTCTTCAATACCCGTCCGTATTGACCTTAGACACCCGTCCGTGTTATTTCAGCACCGTCCGTGTTTGAACTTTTCCAATACCCATCCGTATTGACCTTATACACCTGTCCGTGTTCTTTCAGCACCCGTCCGTGTTTAAACTTTTGTTTCAATTCCCGTCCGTATTGACCTTTTAGGCACCCGCCCGTGTCCTTTTAACACCCGTCCGTGTTTGAACTTTTTATTCAATACCCGTGTGTATTGACGTTAGACACCCGTCTGTGTTCTTTCAGCACCTGTCCGTGTTTGAACTTTTTTATTCAATACCCGTCCGTATTGACATTTGACACCCGTCCGTGTTCTTTCAGCACCCGTACGTGTTTGAACCTTTTTCAATACCCGTCCGTATTGACCTTTGACATCCGTCCGTGTTCTTTCAGCACCCGTCCGTGTTTGAACTTTTATTTCAATACCCGTCCGTATTGACCTTAGACACCCGTCCGTGTTCTTTCAGCACCCGTCCGTGTTTGAACTTTTTATTCAATGCCCGTCCGTATTGACCTTAGACACTCGTCCGTGTTCTTTCACCACCCGTCTGTGTTTGATCTTTTTTATTCAATACTCGTCCTTATTGACCTTTGACACCCGTCTGTGTTCTTTCAGCATCCGTCCGTGTTTGAACCTTTTTCAATACCCATCCGAATTGACTGTTGACACCCGTCTGTATTCTTTCAGCACCCGTCCGTGTTTGAACTTTTATTTCAATACCCGTCCGTATTGACCTTAGACACCCGTCCGTGTTCTTTCAGCACCCATCAGTGTTTGAACCATTTTCAATACCCGTCCGTATTGACCTTTGACACCTATCCGCGTTCTTTCAGCACCCGTCCGTGTTTGAACTTTTATTTCAATACCCGTCCGTATTAACCTTAGACACGCGTCTGTGTCCTTTCAGCACCCATCCGTGTTTAAACTTTTAATTCAATACTCGTCCGAATTGACCTTTGACACCCGTCCGTGTGCTTTCATCACCCGTCTGTGTTTGAACTTTTTTATTCAATACCCGTCCGTATTGACCTTTGACACCCGTCCGTGTTCTTTCAGCACCCGCCGTGTTAGAACCTTTTTCAATACCCGTCCGTATTGACATTTGACACCCGTCCGTGTTCTTTCAGCACCCGTCCGTGTTTGAACTTTTATTTCAATACCTGTCCGTATTGACCTTAGACACCCGTCCGTGTTCTTTCAGCACCCGTCCATGTTTGAACCTTTTCAATACCCGTCCGTATTGACCTTTATCACCCGTCCGTGTTCTTTCAGCACCCGTCTGTGTTTGAACTTTTATTTCAATACCTGTCCGTAATGACCTTAGACACCCGTCTGTGTCCTTACAGCACCCGTCAATGTTTGAACTTTTATTTCAATACCCGTCCGTATTGACCTTAGACACCCGTCCGTGTTCTTTCAGTACCCGTCCATATTTGAACTTTTTCAATACATGTGTGTATTGACCTTAGACACCCGTTCGTGTTCTTTCAGAACCCGTCTGTGTTTGAACTTTTTCCTCAATACCCGTCCGTATTGACCTTAGACACCCGTCCGTGTTCTTTCAGTACCCGTCCGTGTTTGACCTTTTTATTCAATACCCGTCCATATTAACCTTTTAGACACCCGTCCGTGTTCTTTCTGAACCCATCAGTGTCTGAACTTCTTTTATAATACCAGTCCGTATTGACCTTTTAGACACCCGTCCGTGTTCTTTCAGCGTCCGTCTGTGTTTGAACTTTTTATTCAATACATGTCCGTATTGACCTTTTAGACACCCGACATGTTCTTTCAGCACCCGTCCGTGTTTGAACTTTTTATTCAATTCCCATCCGTATTGACCTTTTTGACACTCGTCTGTGTTCTTTCAGCACCTGTCATGTTCTTTCATCACCCGCCGTGTTTGAACCTTTTTCAATACCCGTCCGTATTGACTTTTGACACCTGTCCGTGTTCTTTCAGCACTCGTCCGTGTTTGAACTTTTATTTCAATACCCGTCCGTATTGACCTTAGACACCCGTCCGTGTTCTTTCAGCACCCATCCGTGTTTGAACCTTTTCAATACCCGTCCGTATTGACCTTTAACACCCGTCTATGTTCTTTTAGCACCCGTCCGTGTTTGAACTTTTATTTCAATACTCGTCTGTATTGACCTTAGACATCCGTCCGTGTCCTTTCAGCACTCGTCCGTGTTTGAACTTTTATTTCAATACCCGTCCTTATTAACCTTAGACACCCGTCCGTGTTTGAACTTTTTCAATACCCTTCCGTATTGACCTTAGACACCCGTCCGTGTTCTTTCAGAACCCGTCCATGTTTGAACTTTTTCCTCAATACCCGTCCGTATTGACCTTATACACTCGTCCGTGTTCTTTCAGTACCTGTCCGTGTTTGAACTTTTTATTCAATACCCGTCCGTATTATCATTTTAGACACCCGTCTGTGTTCTTTTAGCACCCGTCCGTCTTTGAAATTTTTCTACAATACCCGTCCGTATTGACCTTTTAGACACCCGTCTGTGTTCTTTCAACATCCGTCCGTGTTTGAACTTTTTATTCAATACCCGTCCGTATTGACCTTTTAGACACCCGTCCTTGTTCTTTCAGCACCCGTTCGTGTTTGAACTTTTTATTCAATACCCGTCCGTATTGACCTTTTAGACACCCGTCCATGTTTGAACTTTTTCTTCAATACCCGTCCGTATTGACCTTTTAGACACCCGTCTGTGTTCTTTCAGCACCCGTCCATGTTTAAACTTTTTACTCAATACCCGTCCGTGTTTATTCCCAGCGCAATCAACACTTATTTGTGTTTGTTTCTACTTGCTTCAATACTTCGTCTGTGTTATGATCTTACACTTTTTATTACTTGTTCCCCAACGATGTCGTCTCTCCTTTTGCAGGATGTAAATTTGTGTGGTTATTTTGGTATTCAATATCCGTGTATCCCGATTGTCTGGAATTTTGCTTCCTTACCCTTGGATCCGAGAAGTTTGAATAGGGGTAGCTGTAACACCTCAAAATTTGCCCTCATATTTCTAACTCTAACTGGCTTATGTTTCATTTCATTTTTGCATTATCATTTGTGCATATAATTGGTTCTTAGCATGGGATCAAGGTATCTAGGTTAACTCAAGGGAATAAGGTGTTTTCCAGAGGTTCAAGCAGAAGATCATGTGTACTTTCCAAGAGACAAAAGGAGAGAAAGGTTCTTGATGGAACTATTGCTCAAGCTACAATGGGTTCTTATGGCACAAGGTATTTTGATGAGGCCATCACCTCATCATATGATCAAGTTTGGCAAAAGATTTCAAGTGAATCACATCCTCCTAGCTTGAATTCTCAAGTTAGGGTTTTTTGGAATTCTTGAATCTAACACTCCAATGTGCAAGATATTTGAAGTTTTATCATCATTAAGTGGCATATCTCATCTTTGTTCAAGAAGATGCACATCATATTCAGAGGAATTTGGATTTGGAGCATGGGTCGATTTCTCATAAACCAAGGGTGCCAAAATTAGGGTTTGTCATAAAATCAGTTTATTTCTGATTTTTTTGGCAAGACTTGATTCCATGGTATTCCTCATGTCCCCAAGTGTCTAGGAATGGAGGATTGTCCATCAATTTGGTTCAGAAGGGTTTCAATTGCTCAAAAGATTCAAAATCAGGAGAATTGGGGATAAAGTCAATTGTGCAGTGAAAAAGTCAACTCCTGACTTTTTGAGGTCAACATGATGATTTTCAAGTCAAATATGATCAATGGATGTGATTTGGTCAATGAATATTCAAGGATTCATGAAAAATCAAGAATGTGGAAAAGTTACTAAATATGGAAATTAGGGTTTTGGAAACTTACTATTTTTGGCAAGTTTTTAACCACTTTCAAAGCCAATTTTCACCATGATCAAGGCTTCATTTGCAAATCATTTCCACATGAAAGTTGTAGTATGAAACTTTCCCTTCAAAATGAACACAAGAACCATGTCATTTGGGTCATTTTTGAATGAGTTATGGCATCCCAAAGTTGGACATTTTCAACTTATGGCTTTCCCAAAACTTAGAATTTTCTCTAAGTGTTTTTGGCAGATTTTGTGGACACATCTTCATGGCTGATTTCAAGGTACTTCCAAGCTCTATTTCAACCAGATTTCCACATGGAAGTTACTCCTTATTCTTCCTACTTTCAATTGATCTCAACATCTCATTAATTCACTCCATATTCTTTAAGATATGTTCATACAAAGTGAGGTGTTTAAGTGGATTTTAAGGCATTTGATGTTGGCATGTTATGGAACTTTTCTTGTATCATGATAATGTACCAAAACCACACGAATTATAGTGCATTTTTTTGTGTCCTTTTCACTACCAAAAGTAACTAAACAAGGTAAGCAAGGCATACACCACTTTTTCCAAGTTTACTAAAAAAGGCAACTTTTGCAAATTGTATGAAAACTTGCTGCACACTATCTATCACGTGGCCTCATCTTCACATCATTTTCATGACCTCATATGCTTCCCAAAACGCACAAAGACTCGCCCTTGGTATACACAAAACGCATCCTTCACCACAATTTACAAAAAGTGTCTAAACTTCCAACTATGCCCTCCTAACGGTTTTCTTAAGATATTTTCCACTCAAGCTTCATTTTCACACCCTATATAAGAGATTGATACTCTTCATTCTCATCTGGACGCATCATCTTGCTCAGAAACCAGATCTGAATTTTTTTGCTTCACTCCAAAATTTTCATTGAAGCTTTTATCCCTCACCACGAAGCTGCAAGGTTTTAGTTGATTACTCTTCTCTGAAGTGTGGAGCTCAAGATTTCTGGGTTTCTCAAGCTATTATAGTGAAGGTGCAGTGGGCATAACTCCACTAGGTAATTGTTTCACACTTCCTTTGTTAGATCTATGAGGTTTTGATTTCGTTTGATGTGTGGCTGAAGTCCTACTCATGGTAAGCATTGTGTGTTCAATGGTTTTTGTTTAGATCTGAACACGTTGTCTCGTTTGAGTTCATGCTTATGACTTGGTACCCACATCTTTGACCTCATTTTTATCTATGTTAGAGTGTGTGTTTTAAGAAATGAAGGGCATCACGTTGATCTATGATCCGTGAGCTCCAGTTTGGTATTTTATTTCACTCATTTTGGTTAAGTTTTCATGGTGAAATTTGAGGTAGAAATTGGGCTATTGAAGTTGTTCATGGACTGTAAATACATGATGCATGGCCATGTTATTGTTTGTCTCATTGAAGAAGACGATTACATGGCGTGCTTTGATTGGCTGGTCTTCATTTTTGTTTTTTTCTGACTTAAACAAGGGTGACCGATTGATGAATGTCCACATGATTTCGTTACTCTTCTTTTTCTTTTTTTTTCTTTTTTTTTGTTATAATAAAGCTGATGGCATAGAATTTGCGGACTGGGCCTGTATTTTTTAATTTCCACACCCCATCTTATTTGGGCCCACACGAGTGTAACCTTGAATCATGTTGTATGGGGATTGTTGATACACCCCCTGATTGAACATTGATTTTATTTTGTTTTCTTTTATTCCTTTTTTTAACTTCCATTTTATTTTTATTGTTAAATTTATATTAAAAATCCACAAAAATACTTTTCTGGTCAATTAATGTGTTGAATTATTTTTCATAATTTTTATTTTATTTTTAATTTCTTTTTACTATTTTATCTTGATTTAATTTGACATTGTGTTTCCAAGGATACCCTTCATCTAGGGTTAGGAATTTTTGTGACATTGGTTTGTCTTTTGAGACTATTTTTTTAGCCACATTAAGGCCTTGAGATAAGGATGTTTTGATACTGGTTAGGGCTTGGTTTGAGTTACTTTTAAGTGACTTTCCATTCAACTTTTGTTAGCCCTTGATCCATGCTCGATTACTTGCATACCTTGCCTTGTGGAGCACCTTTGAACATGTTCTTGAACTAGTTTTGTTCCAATATTTTTGCACATGTTAATTGGATGTTTAAACTTGTCTTTGATTTTTTTTGGATATTTTATTGGATCACTCTACTATTTTTGGTTGATGCTTTCATTTGATGATGTTTTGAGCATGATAGTGCACACTACTTGACCTAATTTTGTGCCTTTGAATGACATGAACTGCATTGATGCTTTGTGATCTTTCTTTGATTAATGAGACAAGTTTAAGATTCTGATTTTCCTTGGAACTTGGTGCATTGATCATCTCTTGTGTTGTCTTACTTGTATGGAAGTATGTGAATCATTTTGGACCATATTTTTTTGCATACTTGCATAGTTTTGGAGCATGCTTTGAGTATGATGCTTGTTGATTCTTCTTTTTTTGTTTGAGCTTGGTTATGATTCATGGATGATGCATTTTCTACTGCCCACTTGGATTCACATCATGTTTTTATTTCTTTTGATCATTGTGGATTGATTTTTGTGATGCATTTCATTAGCATTTGAATGTTGCTACTTTGGTTCATGATGCATATTAATGTGAAGCCTTTTTACATGTTTAAATTGGATGATTATAACATGACTTGAGTCCTGACCTTACATCATTCTCGTCCTACTTTTCTCACATTACCTTGGTGTGATGTTTAATGATGTTCAATTGTGTTTCTAATGCAAGTTTTTTTGCATCCTTTCTTGTTTGCTTCTACCTTCTTGCTTGAACTTTCTTGTGTGATCTTTTGAAGCATGATTGATGATATGAATTGGATATGATATGCATGATGTGCTTGCTGCCCTACTTTGTTTCTCATCTCATATCTCTCTTTCTTCTTCATCTCTTTCACTTCTTTCCCCCCCTTGAATCTCAAGACTTGTTTAAGTCTTGGATTTGCCTTTTTCCCTTAGGGTTCCCTAGTCCAACTTAATCTTTGATTAAGCTTGGAGTAGGATAGACATTAGGATTCAAGCCATGCATGCTAACATTAGGTAGAATCTTCCCCCTTTACCTCAACCTTAGGGCCGCTTTTGCATGATAACATTAGGATATAATTCCCGTAGTGTTTTCTTTTCCTTTGAGTCCTCTCTTCTCATCTCATAACAATTCTAAGACACTTAATAAGGACAACGTACATTGCACACGAGCCTTAAGCATAGGAAATGAAGAATGAGGGGTCTCCCTTCATTCTTCTAGAGTGTTAAGCATACGTCCCATTGGGGGCATTCGTTCCCGTGTCATAGACTTTGGCGCAATGCAAGTTATGAACTAACTTAACTCACTTCAGTCTAAAAAACACAAAAATAAATTCAAATCATTTTCATCCTTCGGAATTGTTGGGTTTCAAATCATTTTCAGAAAAGAGCTCGTCGCACACGTAAAAAACTCTTAACGACTCGTACGTCGAACTACGACTGCTCTGATTTCCTCTTTCTCGTCCTATTGAGGATACGTAGGCACAAGACGGCGATGTCTTGGCGAGCAACCTCCCCCGATTAGTGCGTAGTCCGTCGAACTACGTTGACTCTGATTCTTCGTTCGTCCATGAAGATACATAGGCATAGGATTGGGACGATCCTTGCGAGTCACTTTTTGTTTTTCCCTTTCTCGTTTCCGTTTAGCAGTAGGCTTTAGATAACTCACCCTTTGTTTAGACAACAAGCGTGGATCCCATCGAGTACGATGAACATGTGGGGGTGCTAATACCTTCCCCTCATGTAACCGACTTCCAAACCCGGACTATGGTTGCGATGACCATGTCTTTCCCTCTTTAGGTTTTCTTCGATTGTTTCCTTTCCCTGTATCAGGATAAATAACATTCAGTGGTGACTCTTCTGTTCCGTTTCTCGCCGGTTGTTTTTCGCAGTTACGACACCAGATTCATCAACAAAGATTGAATCTACTGTTGCAATCATTGAAGACGATCAAGAATATGAAATTGATCCGCAGGAGTGAGAGCTATACCTTGATGATCCTGGATAATTTTCTGAGACAGAAGATGTGTATGTACCCTTTCATTCCCCTCGACTGAGGCTTAAAGAACCTTAATATGAAGTCAGTTCCATCATTGAAGATGATGAAGAGGAGGAATTTCCCAATTTTGTGACGCATGGACAGATCTGCCAGAATTTGATAACTATTGATGTTTCCACTATTATTCATATTTCAAAGTAATTTGTTTTCGTTTCTTTCAAAAAATCCATTCACTCTGCCTAAGGTGAAAGTGATTTTGTGAGGGTTTTGTTTCAACTATTATCATCATCAATAAGATGTTATTTTGTTCATCCATGTTATGTTTTTTTCCTTTTTGCTTTATTTCTGAAAAATGGTAAAATAAAAAACCAAAATAATAATAATATGATAATCATTTTTATCTACATAATACTTCGCATTTCTTGTTCATAGTCTAAAATCAAACATAAATCATTGTGCAGATTGATTGTAAAACCCATTGAAAACAATGACCCTATGCCCTCTCCCAACTTTGAGTTCCCTGTGTTTGGAGCTAAAGAAGAGGGTATTGAAGAGATCCCTGATGAGATTTCTCGACTGCTTGAGCACGAGGAAAAAGATATTCAGCCTCATGAAGAGCCGGTAGAATTAGTTAATTTGGGTTTAGAGGAAAATAGAAAGAAAGTCAAGATTGGGGCACTGCTTCAGTCAGATGTTAAGAAGAGGATTGTGGAGCTTCTTAGAGAGTATGTCGATGTGTTTGCTTGGTCCTATCAAGACATGCCTAGTCTTGATACTGATATGTGGAGCACCGTTTGCTATTGAAGCCTGAATTTCCACCTGTGAAGTAGAAATTGAGAAGAACCCATCCCGACATGGGAGTTAAGATTAAAGAGGATGTTCAGAAGCAGATTGATGTTGGTTTTCTTGTGACTGCTGAGTATCCTCAATGGGTGGCCAATATTGTACATGTTCCAAAGAAAGATGGAAAAGTACGAATGTGCGTTGACTATAGATATTTGAATAAAGCAAGTCCGAACGATGATTTTCCACTGCCACACATTGATATGCTGGTAGATAATATTTCTAAGTTCAATATCTTTTCTTTTATGGATGGATTTTTCGTTTATAATCAAATAAATATGGCACCCGAGGATATGGAAAAAATAACATTCATTATACCATGGGGAACATTCTATTACAGAGTGATGCCTTTCGGTTTGAAAAATGTTGGTGCAATGTACCAGAGAGCTATGACCACTCTGTTCCATGATATGATGCATAAAGAAATTGAAGTCTATGTGGACGATATGATTTGTATGTCGAAGACTGAAGAGGATCATATTGAGTATTTGTTGAAGGTTTTTCAGCGATTAAGGAGGTTTAAGCTCCGTTTGAATCCTAATAAATGCACTTTTGGCGTCCGTTCTGGAAAGTTGTTGGGTTTTATTGTCAGCTAGAAACGCATTGAAGTTGATCCTGGTAAAGTTAAAGCTATTCAGGAAATGCATGTGCCCAAAACAGAACAACAAGTAAGAGGATTCTTGAGACGTTTGAATTATATCTCCCGATTTATATCCAACATGACTACCACTTGTGCGCCATTCTTCAAGCTTCTACGCAAAGATCAGGGTTGTGTATAGACATAGGATTGTCATAAAGCTTTTGATAGTATTAAAGAGTATCTTCTTGAACCTCCGATTTTGTCTCCTCCCGTGGAAGGAAGACCTCTGATTATGTATTTGACTGTGCTGGAAGAGTCTATGAGCTGTGTTCTGGGTCAACAAGATGAATCTGACAGAAAAGAGTTTTCCATTTATTATTTGAGTAAGAAGTTTACTGATTGTGAGTCTCGGTATTACATGCTTGATAAGACTTGTTGTTCTTTAGCTTGGGCTACCAAGCGCCTCTGCCAGTATATGTTGAATCACACTACTTGGTTGATATCCAAAATAGATCCAATCAAGTATGTTTTTGAAAATCCTGCTTTGACTAGGAGGATTGCTCATTGGCAAATGTTGTTGTCAGAATATGATATCGAGTACCGAACTCAAAAAGCGATAAAAGGAAGTATTTTGGCTGGCCATTTGGCACACCAGCAAATTGATGATTATCAACCTATCATGTTTGACTTTCTTGATGAGGATGTGATGTACATAAAGGTTAAATATTGTGAGGAACCATTACCTGAAGAAGGGTCAGAGCTTGGATCCCGATGGGGTTTGATTTTTGATGGAACCGTTAATGTATATGGCAATGGTATTGGGGCAATAATTGCTACTCCTCATAGTTCTCATATTCCTTTCACTGCAAGGTTGATGTCCACTTGCACAAATAATGTGACAGAGTATGAAGCGTGTATTATGAGCTTGGAAGAAGCCATTGATTTAAGGATCAAAATTCTTGATGTGTACGAAGATTCAGCCCTAGTGATTAATCAGATTAAAGGAGAGTGGGAGACACGTCAACTTTATCTAATTCCTTATCGAGATTATGCAAGAAGGTTATCAACTTTCTTCAATAAGGTTGAGTTTCACCATATACCTAGAGAAGAAACTCGAATGGCAGATGCTTTAACAACTATATCCTCCATGATTGTGATAAATCGGTGGAATGATGTGCCAAAAATCGATGTTAAGCATCTTGATAGACCGGCTCACGTATTTTTAGTTTAAAAGGTCGTTGATGATAAGCCTTGGTATTATGATATTAAATGCTTTCTTCAGAATCAAGAGTACCCACTTGGGGCATCTAAGAAGGATAAGAAAACTTTGAGAAAATTAGCTGGCAATTTCTTCTTGAATGATGATGTACTGTATAAGAGAAATTATGACACGGTCTAGCTCAAATGCGTGGATAGACATGAAGCATACGTGTTGATGAAAGAAATTCATGAAGGATCCTTTGGTACCCATACCAATGGACATGCAATGACTAAAAAGATGTTAAGAGCATGTTACTATTGGATGCCAATGGCATCTAATAGTTGTAAATATGTGAAGAAGTGCCATAAGTGCCAGATTTATTCTGATAAAATTCACGTGTCTCTAACTCCTCTCAATTTTATCTCTTCTCCATGGCTTTTCTCCAGGTGGGGCATTGATATAATTGGAATGATTGAGCCTAAAGCATCGAACAAACACCATTTCATATTGGTGGCCATTGACTATTTTACCAAGTGGGTTGAAGCGGCATCATATGCCAATGTGACTAAGCAAGTAGTGGTCTAGTTTATCAAGAACTAAATCATTTGTCAGTATGGTGTTTCGAGCAAGATTATCAGTTATAATGGGACGAATCTGAATAACAAGATGATGAAGGAATTATGTGATGAGTTTAAGATTAAGCATCATAATTCTTCTCCTTACATGCCTAAGATGAATGGGGCTGTTGAAGTTGCTAATAAGAATATCAAGAAGATTGTTCAGAAGATGGTTGTTACATACAAGGAATGGCATGAGATGCTCCCTTTTGCTCTGCATAGGTATCGTACATCCGTCCGCACTTCAACAGGGGCAACCCCTTTCTCTTTTGTTTATGGTATGGAAGCAGTGCTCCTGGTAGAAGTTGAAATCCCTTCTATGAGAGTTTTGATGGAAGATGAATTGTCTGAGGCCGAGTAATGTTAGAGTAGATACGATCAATTGAATTTGATTGAAGATAAAAGAATGGCGTCCTTGTGCCATGGCCATTTATATCAACAGAGGATGAAGAAAGCTTTTGACATGAAGGTTTGGCCCCGTGTGTTCAGAGAAGGCGACCTCGTGCTAAAAAAGATCTCAACTTTTACCACTGATTATAGGGGAAAGTGGACACCTAATTATGAAGGCCTTCATGTTGTTAAGAGAGCCTTCTCTAGCGGTGCATTAATTCTTACAACTATGGATGGTGAAGAGTTGGCTCATCTTGTGAATGTCGATGCAGTCAAGAATTACTTCGCCTAAAGAAGTAAAAGAACAACTCGCTAAGTTGAAAACCCGAAGGGATGGATTAGGCAAAAATGAGTGTCTCGGTGGGCTGAAAACCCGAAAGCGCAGTCCAGGAAAAAATTAGAGACAAAAATAGAAATAATCATACCGGTAGATTGAAAACCCGAGAAGGCAATCTAGGCAAAAGTTAGGGATTATGGCAAGTAACTGCATCTGGCCAGTCTTGATCACTTGAAGCAATATTGCCTATCAACGATTCTCTTTCAATCATTCTCAATGGAAGTTTTGAGCACAGTGGAATTCAAAGTTGTTAGGGAGAATAGTTGTCATTGTATTTCAATGTAACCCTTTTCATGTATTTACCATTTTTCAAACTTTGTAATGATCCATGGAGTTACACCATTTGTGGACTACCATTCTATTAATAAAATTTGGGCCTTTGTCCCTTTATTTGCCATTCTTACTTTATTTCTCTTTGCAAAATTTCATTTATTGTTGATGATGATTTTTGAAACAAAATGTGAATAATTGATTTAAATTTTTGAAAATTTATAAAAACATTTTCCTTTGATTAATGAATATAAAAAAGAATGTCAACGGTTATCCCAAGAACAGTAAAATCGCGAAGCACAAAGTTTAGTATTTTCCTAAACAGGGTTCGTTCTAACTCCCATAATAGAGTTTGTTGATAGCTCCTCGGCAGAGTTTGTTCCTATGGATATAACCAGGTTTCCCCTTTTAGTTGTTAACAAGATGATGAGTTCCCTCAAAGATTTGTTATGATGTCTTGGACTTATAGGATCCAATACTATTCGGTTTTTCCCAGATAGGTCTCGATTTAGATCTTCTCCAGCTGAATATGCTTCTTTCCTCCAGCCAGGTTTTAATCAGGCAGCTGAGTGGTTTTTTGAGTTCCACCTCTCCTTGATGATAATCCCCATGCAGAGATTCATCTTTTACTGATCCCCAATGAAAGTAGTGTATCACTATTTTAGATGTTCCCTAGTGAAGTCGCTGATGACGTTTCTACTTAAGGAGTATTGATATAGTAGTCACTTGTTGGATTTTCTCTCATCTATGTTGAGTATTGATCTAAAATCTCCCGCAGTTTGACCTTTTATTGTGATGATTAATTTCTTGTTTTCTTCGGAAAATCCATGATGCTTGGCTCAGAATTGGTTAATCCCCAGAGAGATTCCTTAATATCTCCAACAGGTTTGTCCTTTTTCCCAGTGGGTTTTTGTGCAATTATTTATATGATTATAATCCTCATCAGATCCTCAGTTTTTTCGCAACAAATCTCTTCATTCCTTGAGGAAAAGTTCATTTGAATTTTTGTTATCCCCAGGAAAAGTTAGAAGATTTGGGTTGTTATGATTCCCCAATAGCTTTCCTTCCATCCTCTAAGCGGAGTTCATGATGTTCTCCCCCTTTATGGATCATTGATGTTAGAAGATTAATCTTTGGGTTTCTCCCCAAGCAGTATCTTCCTCTCCAGCAAGATTCGAGCCTTGTAGTAGGATTTATTTTCCTTTGATGGATTTTGTTTATCTCTTACAGGATTTCCTCAGCTGAATCCCTAGCAGAGTTTCTAATGATATCTCCATCTTGTTGAGATTAGCCGAGTATTCAGTGATGTTGTGATTTTTATTCACCCTCTGTTCATCCTTATGTGTGTTTTGTCAGCATATTCATACTCATATTCATTGCATGTTGTCATACCCGAATTTTTGACCCTAAGATCCCACATCATTTGCATTTCATTAGCATCATATGTGTGTATATATTATTTTTCATCACTAACCCATTTGAGATACAAAGATTGTTGTTTGTTTCATTTAAATACAAATTAGGGTTTTGAGCCAAAAAAATAGGGATACTCAGGCAAAGGATCAATCAAGAATGGGCATGATCTTCAACTTACCCAGTCCTTCTTTCATCCATGAAGATCAAGAGCTCTCATTCATCAATAATCAAGTACAAGTCTACATCATTTCAAGTCAATCAAGCCCCAAGTTCATCTGGTGCACCAATTAGGGTTTTGGTTGATCAGGGCCTCCAAAGTGAATTTTTTAATCTAGGCATGATCCAAGACCTCAAGATGTGTTTCAAGGACATAAAATACCTCATGTAAGTCCATTCATATGATTGGATTGATCCAAATAACTTGATTCATAAGTAGTGCAAAAATTCAAATTCATCTTGGCCACAAACTAAGGTTTTGATGAAAAGTCAACTGTACCTTTGACTTTTAAGCAAGGCATGGTCTCAAACCTTGGTACATGATTCAAGACATTCAAAAACACATTTTGAATCCATCCATGATGTTTAATTTAGCCCAAGGATTTGATTTCATAAAGGATCACAAAGTTACAAATTCATCAGATACAAAAAGTCAACTGTGGTCAAAATCAAGTTTGACTTTTGAATTTTTTGGTCTAACATGGCCTCTTCAAGTCAAGAACAATGTTAGTATGTGATTTGGATCATGATTGTAAAAAGGACAACCGTAGAGAACTTAAAATTTTTCTAAGTCATGGAAAAACAATGATTTTTGCCCTACTTTGCAAGGTCATAACTTCCAAATCAAGTAACCATATTCTTTGATCCAAATATCAAATTGAAGGGCTTGTTACATACTACAACTTTGTCACTTAGGGTGGATTCCCAAAAAGTGCATGGATTTTGAGATATGAAGCCATGAAGTTAGGGTTTTCAGACTTTTTGAACTTTGACACTTAGAAATTTTTTGGACAGAATCTGTTTTGTGTTTTAGCCAACTTTGAGGCTATTTTTCACCAAGATCCAAGATGAATTAAGATCAAATTCAAACATCAAATTTGAAGTATGATATACCAGCTTTCCAAAATGTCTAAGAACATAATCTAATTCTATTCGAGCAAGGAGATATGGAGTGCACAAAATGCCTTGATACAACTGTTTTGGTAAGGCAGAATTGGCATTACTTGTGGTGCACAATATCTTGAGTCCAAGTGTGATGATCATACAATGCTCATTCAACAAGAATCTGAATGAATCATCCAAAACCTGCAAGATAGAGCCATTAAGTCAAGAGGAATCCCTTTGAAATGATGAGACATCATCACTTTAAGCCTTGAATTCAAGAGACATTTATGTTGAATAGTGCATTGTCAAAGAAACCACTCTCATCATTCAAGATGCACTCTTAAACAATAATAAACACCTCTGCAGAATGTGGAATTGGTCAAAAGAAGAGCTAGGCTAGTGGAAGAGATAAGGTACCTTGAGTTGGAAGTAATGATGCATTTCCAAAACCATTGAACATTTAGATCATCCTTCAAACCATCACTATTCCTCCAAAACAAACTTGCTCCCATATAAATAGAGACCACATTTGATCATTCAAAACACGCCAAAATAATCACAACACTTGTGTTCTCATTCTTCCTCTTTCACTTCAAAATTTCAAACTTTCAAAGAGTGAGATTTGAATTTTCAAAACCATAGCTCAAACCACTCAAACAACCATCCAAACACATTACAAATCATCCTTTGAAGGTGTCCAAGCCTTCATCTTACTCTCCAAACACCAGAATCCAAAAGTTAACTATCAAAACCTCATATTTTGACTTTTCTGCATTTTCAAAGTCATGTCTTGATTCTGTCCATTTCAAAACCATATAACACTTCAAACACACTCTAAATAACATCCTTAAACTTTTCCAACAATAGTTTCCTAACTATAACATCATTTGGTGGAGTTTCCATTTTTGGTCATTTTGACCATTTTGCAAGAGGCATTTTCAGTTCTGTTGGTTTCCCTTAGATTCTAAGCATTCAAGAAGCTCCCTAAAGGTCTATTGGAGGTGTCCAAGGCATTGGTTTACTTCTGTCACAAGTATCTTAAAGGTTGGAAAGTTGAGCCCCAAGAGGTAAGTGCATAAGAATTTGAACTTTGCAAAATATGTATTTTTTTATGTTCCTTGATCATAAACATGTTTTATATGGCATACTTGTTATGTTTGAAATATTTTTGAATGCTATGCTTGAGTATATGTGACTGTTAGATAGAACTTGCAAGATGTGGCCTTCTTTGATGTAGCTATCGGGTTTTGAAATAGGTTTATCTTCAGAAAAAACCACCACCACCATTGGATTCCATATGAAATTCTAGGCAAGTTTCATCTTTATTTCACCTGATTTCATTAAGAAATGAATGAGTTAGGATAGGTTTTGCAAATGGTAAGAAACCTGAATTTCTTGGGCAAGCCAGCCATGGGCGGCCTCTTGGTTCAGGCAGTTAGGTCATTGTTAGGTATTTCAATTAATGGGTGTGGTTTGATACACGGATGTATCACCACCCCTGTGGTTAAACCTGCGCGCCCTTGAGTACTTATGCCTACTAGAACTGGGGTTCGAATCCCCCTCACCCCAGTTCTTTTTTATATTTCTGAATTTCAAATGAATAACACATATAATTCAATACTTTCCCCATAGATTTAACCTACGCTCGTTGGCTGGTTGGTCTAGGTTTTGTGCTGCAAGAAAATTGTCACGGGTTCAACACTCATGGGGACCATTTCCCATTTTTTTATTACTTAATTTCTTCACTTTCCTTTGCAATTTCAAATTATCATAACTTTCTTATTTTTTTATCATTTTGAACACATTCTTTTTGCAAATTATTCATGATGATGTCTATTTTCTATTTGTGAAAAGAAATTGCCAAAAATAATTATTTTTAATACATTTATGAGTGTTCAAAATGTGTGGTGCTTTTAAGGTTTCTTAAAGGACTTCTTTTGATTGTTTTCTTGTTTTCCTTTGCTTGTAAAGACTTGTTTGCACCATGTGTAAATTATATGAACTTTGTATGATATTGTGATATTGTACATCCTTGTTTCCACTTGTTTTTAATAAATTTTTCAAATGTATGTTCATATAAAAGTGTATGTTGAACTTTGTCTATGCCATGAACTTTTACTTGACTATTTTGCTTGAACATAAGATGTTCTTTCCATGATTACATGACCATGATATGCATGTTTGCCTTTGTGATGATTTCACCATGTTTTAGTGTCCTTATACACTTGAATTTTTTCTTGAAAATGCCTTTTTAGTTTGTATGAACCTTTGTGATGTTCTTACTTGCTTATGACTATGTTTGAACCCTAATATTAGGGGTGGCAAAATGGATGGATATGGATTGGATTGTTAATGGATGGATCAAAACAATCCATTAATCCATTAACAATCCACTAAACTCTCTTAATAAAAATTCAATCCAATCCATCCATTAAAAGATAAAATTCATCCAATTCATCCATTAACATATTTCTAATGGATGGATATCCATCCATTCAAAAAATTAATTTAAAAATTCTTAATTATTTTTTAAATTTCCTAAAAAAATTTAAATTTCACAATTTGTTTTTAATATTCTTAATTATTTTTTAAATGTCATAAAAAATTTAAATTTCAAATTTTTTTTTTCATATTCTGAATTATTTTTTAAATTTCTTTGAAAAATTTAAATTTCACAAAAAAATTTAATATTCTTAATTATTTTTTAAATTTAAATTTCAATTTTTTTTTCATATTCTGAATTATTTATAAATTTCATAAAAAAAATATTTGAATAGTTTTAATTATTTTTTAAATTATTATTAATTGTAAAGAAAATTATATCTCTCTTCACACAATCTTAATTATTTTTTAAATTATACTTAATTATTCAAGAAATTGGTGATGAAGTCTTACCGAAAATAATTAAGAATATATATATATATATATATATATATATATATATATATATATATATATATATATATATATATAAACAAATCTTTTAAGTAAATGGGAAAATGCATTATTCTAAGAAGTAAATTGTAAATACCCTGGTATGAAATGATTCAATTTTTGTTTAACACAAATTTAACAGTCTTAATAAACTAATGTTAATGAAGTCTAGAAAAAGTGAAACCAAATTCAACAATCTTATTTCAGTAGCAGAATTGTTGTCTCCTTCAAGGAGAAGAACCCTAAATTTCTTTGGAAAATCTTTCCATCCTTGTAAAACATTGGCAGTGCAAATCATAGTTGGTTTAGCATCTCTCTACACTAGTAGCCGATCAATGCCAATCTGCAAGATCCATTATGAGATCACAAATTACAAATTTGATTAAACAAAATACTTAATTTTAATCTAACACAGAAAGAGAAACTCATGAAAATTTCACATTATGAGAAGCTATTTAAAATGCAAGATAACACTAAGTCACTAACATAACTTCAAAGTGATTTCACTAACACAATTTCAAAACAGTGTCGTGCTAACTGCAAAATAATTCGAACTAATTCAAGTGTAACTGATTGCATCACAACAAAGTTTCAAGTTTAAAACGAATTGCATTCCGACTAATTTCAATATTGCAACATCATCATCACAGAACATTTCAATAGAGTAAATTCCACAGCATAGCATAACACCAAACAGAACTTCATAATGGCACACTAACCAATTTCAGAATTTCAACACTAGCAAACTAAAACATACCTATCAAAGCATAGCTAATCCAAATGTTAGTAACTTCATTACTAAAGTACTTGTTTCATAATATATGTTGTTGCATATTTGGTGAATAATCAAACAAGGATCTTAGACAACAAGTTCATGGAGCATGAATATATTCACTATAAGTATTCAGGCCTATATTGTCAACAAGTTCATGGAGAAAATTTTGACAGAAGCTTCTGTCCAAAATATAGCCTTGAAAATTGGCCGACTGCTATGCTGTGGAATTTTATTAGGCCACATCAGATCCATATTGGTCCAAAGCCCAAACCATTCAAAACCAATTACCATGATATCTCACAGTTCTAACCGAAACTAGCCTAAGTTCATCAATTAACCCTTTAACTAACTGTCAAAATAATAACTAGCGGCATCTCAATAAGCTCAAAAACAATGACAATTACCAACAGAATTCCAATTATCTAACTAATAGCTAACCAAATTGCCTAACTCTAATTCTACCTTTTACTAACCAAACTCTAAACTGTTAACCAATCACCAAAGGATTAAACTCACTGCATGGTATAATTAACTTGGATGCCAACATACTAACTAAAGTCATTCTAACACTTACCACACTCCTAACTATACTAACTTCGACCCTAACCTTTAAACTCAAATTCTAATGAGCCTGTTTATATACAGTTAACAGCTTATTGCATTTTTTAATAAGTTTTGTTTGGGTTCATTTACATCAACATAAAACAACATAATAAGCAACTTAACAAGTTTCTAATTGATTTGGCACAACCTAACAAACGACAAACAACAACTTAAAACCAATAGCATAAGTAGTTCATTTAACTTTCAATGCAACTAACCTTCAATAAACAGCCCTAGTTATTTGTTTCAACATCACCAATTAACACGTAGCCATAATAGAGATAACTGACAAGCTCTGCATAATACACTCTATATCCACACGCGTTCGATAAATAAATATAGTTAAAATTCAGAACAAAGGAACTAACACAGTAGGCAAACCACATAACAGTCTATTTGAGGTCAAGTAACTAACAAGTCACAAAACAACTAACCTCTTAATAGTGCATTTGAATTAACTCTCCAATTTAACCTAACTACTATAAGAGAACTAACTTAAGAGGGAAGTAATCTAACTTTCGCAAAATCCAACTCCCAACTAACAAGCTACAAACTCAGTGAGTTAACATTATTGACTCATTAACTCTCAGTAACTCTAGCAGCAATTCTGAATGTAAAATCACTAGAAGTAGGACCATGTAAATTAACCTGAAACACAAGTGTACCATCTACGTGTGCACAAAAAAAATGCTGTGTTTAAATTTCACAACATTATGCATAGTTCTTAATATGAAGATTGTGTATCCCAAAAGTCATTCCACTAAACTTCAAGTTTTTAACATGCATCATTGGTCATATTATATTAAACGCTTTTGGGATATGACTTATGATGGTTTATGGCCTTGGAGAAATAGAGTTTCATGAAGATAACTTTAATCAAACTACATATTTGGCTAATCAAGTTTTGAAACTCGAACCAAATTATCATCACATTGTTAAACATAAAAGAGAAATAAAAAAAACTATGTCCTAATAAATGACACCCCTATAATTTTTCTAATGAAATTGAAGTTGGATAAGGCAGTTGCTCAAACAACATTCTGAGATATCTCTTGTGATTAGACTAGGAAGTATGTTTCTGTTTAATTAGGATTGAGTTTTATTAGCATAAATAAGGGTTAGTGTTTAGTATTGTGATGTGGAATAAATATCCAATTCCGTCCTTGAATTTGTAGCAGTGTCTTTATTCTTTAACGTGCTGATTAATTTATTTGTTGTTAAGTTCTCCTTGCTGAGAATGGCAGACTTAAAAACGTAGATACCATCGCAAAGAGGTTTGCAGAGTTGGCAATGGCATATAAGGGAGAAGTGAAAGCAACCGTGACTACTGTCATTGTAAGTGGTGCTTCTTTGATGGCTAGTTTATATCTAAAATCAGTGCATGTTATTGAATATTTGTACCTTTAATTGCAGAAGTTGTATCTATAATATTTGCTATTAGATTATTTCACTCTTAAAGTATGTATGTAGATATAATATAATATGATATAACATAATAATTTATTGCTGTAATACTTGATTGCTGCATGTTTTCTATTGTAAGGTGTCTAAATGTGCACTCGTTTCAATGCTTTTGGGATTCATTTTAGCATTGGCATCTCATCAAACAAGAGAGTGAATAATTTCTACATTAACTAACTTCCTATATGTATATTTTTAACTAGGCTCTTCCCCCTGAGGAGGAGAATGCATTGAAACAGACTGTTCAGGAAATGCTAGATTCCGGGGCAAAGGTTAAGCTTGAACAGAAGGTATTAATGTGACATTTTTTCTTCCATGTTTTCCCTTACATACATACATACAATGCCTAACTATCATAATAGATGCAACATTTTTAGCTCCTCTTATCTCATTCATTTTGTATGCTGATTTATTCACGCTCCTCTTCTAAGTCAAAGCATTACACTTGGGTTTTCAATTTTTAGATTGATCCAAGCATCCTTGTTAGACTCAGAAGCCAAACATACTTTCTAAGGACTATAGGAACATCAAGGTCAATATATAGTTTCTAAGAGCTATGGTAACATCAAGACCATTATCTAGAGGATTATGATAGAGAAGTCTTTTACCTACATTAAGCTCTGATCTCATCCCTAAAAGGTAGTTCAAAGAGCGGGATCGCCCTCTCACATTTATACTTTCATCAGTCCGAAAACGTAAATAATGTGGGACTTTAAAGGTAGTTGTTTTTATATCGATATAGCGTGTTTGTAATGTTCATTGTCGTTTTGAGATCTAAAATCATTAAAGAGTAGGGCATAATTAATTAAGTTTTACCCATGCTAGAAGTTGAGTAATTGAAGACTATAATAGATTTGGCCAAGTGTTTTAATCGATTAGGATAACAGACAAAGACACAACTAATTTTCGATCATTAGAATTTATTAGATGATGGTTATGAGTATAGTATATTTGATAATAGAAGCCTAACTGTTACATTGAATGCAGCAGTTGGTAAGCTTATGCTTCAATCCTTACCCAAATGAATTGACATATACAAAAACAGTAACAGGAAAATGTCCAAAACAATATAGTTGTTACCACAGGATTCCTAACAGAAAAAGTGAATCTGCCACAACAAACTTCTCAATATTCTATAGCTTCCTAAATTTATTAGCTAAAGTTCCACATTGCCTTAAAAAAGTAGATTTCTTGTCAGCATTACAATCAGAATCATTACTTGTCAATAATAATAAATTCACACCCAACCATGACATAATGTGGAAAACACGCATGCTATAACAGGAGGAAATGGGTGAAATCGCATAATCAATGAGAGCAGAAACTCATCTAAATAAAGTTTGGCAAATGTTATGAACAAAATTCATATAACAGCACACAATATAATATATAATGTATAGTTTATACATTCTAGAAATGTCACAGTATCACACTAGTCTACAAAAATATTACCGAATGTCGAGTAAGAAGCCATATCAAGGACGTATGTTGAAGCTTTCTTGATAAAACTTGATGATTTACACCTGAAGCAACAACCGCAAACATTGATTCCACCTGAGCAACACTGAAATCAGCCACAAGAACAACACTGAAATACAAGTAACACTCAAATGTTTTGTAGCTGATTGAGTGCATACTTATTCGTGTTTTTGTTTTCAAAAAATACTCTATGTTTACCTTTAAAGTAGAAAACACAAAAAATATGTGTGATCGTCGCCGAAGAGAAATCTTGAACAGCTAAAGAGAGAATATCTAGCGACAACAATTATGAAAACTGGTTGGTGCTGATTTGAATTTGGGATACTGTAGCACTGAAAAGTTGAGATAAATTGCGATTGTAGCACCGAAATGTTGAGATGAGTTGCGATTGAAGCACCGAAGCTTTGAGATGAATTGCTAGCGTTTGATATTAAGACGAAATTGAGAGAAGAAGAAATTGGGGAAGAAGAAAACGAAATTAGGGTTCGAGAATCTCAGTGTTTCAATCGTAAAGTTTGGGAAGAAGAAATTAAATTTTTTTATCTTTTTGTGTTTTAGAAAAAAGAAAAATTATTTAATTGAAATGTTTAATATTTTGTTTGATACAAATGTTTGATTTAATTAATTTAATAAGTGATAACATAATATCCAAAGGATTTATAAAATGAGATGGATGGATTGAATCCATCCATATAAGTTAGTGGATGGATTGGATCAAATCCATTAAATTATCTTTTGTTTTATGGATGGATTGGATGGATAAATTATTGGATGGATTGGATGGATATTATGTTAGTGGATTTCAATGCCACCCCTACCTAATATCCATGTTTGGTTGTTACTAACTTGTTTTGACATATTCAACTTGTATCCTTGCCTACATGTTCAAGTATTTCCTTCATAAACTCTTACCATGATGAATATATCTCTTTGTTTGATGCACCTTACAATCTAAAATTCCATGGGCCTTTGTAAGAGTGTAAGACCCATCACATTTTCCAAACTCTTGGGCCTCTATGAGAGTGTAAGACCCTTCACATTTTCAATTCAAATTTAAACTATTGGGCCTCTGTAAGAGTGTAAGACACGTCTCATTTTCAAAACTCCTTAGGCCTCTGTAAGAGTGTAAGACCCATCTCATTTTCAAAACTCTTGGGCCTCTATTAGAGTGTAAGATCCTCCCCTTCTCCTCAAAACTTTCTTCAATTTCTCAAAAGCTTTTCATCTATCCAAACCTCAATATTTAACTACCATCAAACACAACCCTAGTGGAATTCAATTTCAAAACTCATAGGCCTCTACAAGAGTGTAAGACCCATCACATTTTTAAGTCAACCATGCTTAGACATGGGTCTCTGTAAGAGTGTAAGACCCAATATCGTTTCAAGTCAACCATGCTTAGACATGCGCCTCTGTAAGAGTGTAAGACCCATCACCACTTTCAATTCGTGTCTATACCTGTAAACTACTTGTCATATTAAGTTTCTCTTGAAATTTATAACACCTCATTTTTAAGTTTAAACTTAGCTCAGAACATCAAGGTTCCCTTAACTACAACTTAGTTCAAACACTAGTTCCCCTTGGATGAAGTCAACTTCATCATAACCTCTTCTTGGGCTTTTTCCAAGCATCATAGCTTCACATCTTGGGCTTCATACAAGATACCATCAATTCAAAACTCACCCCTAGTTAAGTTAGCCTCCTCTCAGGAAAATAAACCTTTTAGCTTCACATCTTGGGCTTTGAACAAGATACAAATAAACCTTTTAGCTTCACATCTTGGGCTTTGAACAAGATACAAATAAACCTTTTAGCTTCACATCTTGGGCTTTGAACAAGATACAAACAAACTTTTTAGCTTCACATCTTGGGATTTGAACAAGATACTCAAATAATTCAACTTTTTCCCAGAGATGAGACATTAAGTCATCTCTAGGAAGATATCTCTTCTATACACCACAATTTGAAAATCAAACATTACAAACTTTTCTCCATATAAGTGATGTAAGTGGCACACTTGTTGATTCAAAATCCAAGCTTGAGCCCTTTGTTGAAAGAGTAATAGGGGGATGTTTTTATCGTCTCCACAGGGATTGTCGATATTAGATGCTTGTCGTTCAATAGTTACATTGTTTTAAGTTCAAAGGTTTCAAATGGTTCTCAATTTCGTTTAACATCACTTAGTAGCAAAGAGTAATTTTTGACAAAGAGTTTGAAAGGTTTTTATAAAAGCATGTCAAGGTTAGGTTTCACTAATCCTTTTCATATATATCAGATTAATCATGCATATGAACTCAGTTTCCGACCAATACAACCGCGTATCCTCCCGACTAAGATTATGTCTAAAGCAAAGTCGTGAGTATCGTTGTTTAGACCGTCAGATGATGTCTCACGCTAACAATCTAAACAACAATCGTTAAGATCAACACAAAGCGAATAGAAAATCCCAAATCTATGTCTAGAGTTTGGTTTTTAAGAGATGAAATTATTAGGTCATGATTTGTAGAATCTATGTCTAGAGCAATACAAATCACACATAAAGCATTAAGAGAAAATAACTTCATCTATATTGATCAAAGACTTTGTTCATACACAAAAGATCAAAAGCAATACATATAATCAGGATCAACTACATCTAACCTCAACATTGAGTGTTTAGCTACACATTCTCATGGTAGCTATGATGACAAGTTTCAAGAGGAGATGAATGAACATCCATGTCGAATAATCGAGAATGGATGTGACTTCAGCTTCTCAAAGTGAAATTCCACTCTTAGATGATCAAAATGCAGAAACTATGGTTTTTTTTGGGTGAAAATGAGCAAAAAGATCCTTTACAAACAAAGTGAAAATCTATTTATACACACCAGAATTCTGCAGCATTCGCACTGCGAGTGAATCATTCGCACAACGAATGAGAGAAAATGGCACCTTAAGTGCCTCTGAGACTTAAACCGCCCCAGGAAAAAATCGTGGGTTCGCACTACGAACCATTCATTCGCACAGCGAATCATTCGCTAGCTCATTTGCACAGCGAACTAACTAGCGAGCCAGAACTTTCAAAATCCATGATTCTCTGCCACCATTCGCTAGCACCTTCGCACTGCGAGCCAACCAGCGAGCCTTCGCTAGGAGTTTGCAGTGCGAACTTTTGGTTATTTTAAAAGTGAAACTTTCTGCCACCATTCGCTGGCACCTTCGCTGACGTTCGCAGTGCGAACCTTCGCTGGTACCTTCGCCAGATCCTTCGCACTGCGAATACCCTGTTGCAGCTTCAAATACCATGGCAACTTGCATCCACTCATTGTGTCTCACAAACTTGATCCTTTCATGCCTATTCCTGCACACTAGCACACAAATTACAAGCACCACAAGTGTATTCCAATGTATGCACAACAACACAATTCACCACTTAAATCAACAAATTACACATGGAAAGAAATGAAAAATGCCAAGTATTGCATACAAATATATAACATGTTTGACATCTAACAAACTCTCCCCAACTAACTCTTTGTTTGTCCTCAAACAAAGTATGCCTCTCAAGAGGATCTGCTCGAGCATTCAATTCAACCAAGACACAATAAACGGCTCAACTAAACAACGATCACAACAAAGCAACAATTACACAATCCAAGAACCTACAATGTAAAAGAACTTGACTCTTAAACAACTTTCAAACAATGTTTCAAGAGACAACTAACTCATCATGCACATGCCATTCTAACACTCCTCTTCGAAAAAGGATTGAAGGAAAACGTGCATACAAGCACGGGACAATTACAGTCAAATGACAAATGATGCAAATACTAAGCAATTCATACAATATCTCAATGATCACAAAAGAAATCATGGAAGCAAAAGATCACTAAGGACTTCAAGGTTGTAGCTTGGTCGGGTAGACAAAAAAGGATATTTCTAATGGCCATTGAAACGAAATTGCCGATGCAAAAGAACATTCACTAAACACCATAATCACACATCTCAACTTCATTCACCAATTTTTTTATCACACCTTCTCAAACTACCGTGCACAATTATTGAATCTATTTTTTTTTCATTCAAGCAAGCATTTTCTCATTTGTACAACAAATTCACAACTCTTATCTTTTCATGTTTGCTTGAATTTTTTCAAAATTTTGAGTAATGAACCCATCTTCTTTTCATTCTCCCCAACTTATTTTCGACTCAACCTAAAGTGAATGTTCCTTGCTTTTTAAGGCAAGGAAGTCAATTTAAACAACAGTTCAAAGGTTCAAGAAGAAAATATGTTAGAAGCTCTTAACAATTCAATGATGAACTCGACTTGGCAAATATGTACAATCCACAGTTCATCACTAAAAGAGATCTAACAACTTGGCACAAAGGGGCTAACAAATTCTCGCTCCTCACGGGTAAATTACTATATGGAAATGGTTGTGCTCAATTTCAACAAGTGCCTTGATCACTTCTAATACTTCCACAAAATCACATACATCACAAGATAAGGCATGAATTAAAAGTATAAAACAACATTTATCATCAATCCTTAGCATATAGTAAAACTTGGAGGAATCTCACTTTAGTGATTTTTGATCCTAAATGACACAAGCATTCGAAGAGAGTTGTAACAGGAAACAACATTTTCAATCGTACCAAGACACAAAGTTCTAATACATGCTTAATTCTCGAACTAGGTAACGATGTACCTTGTCACAACAGTATGCTTAAAGTACTATCATAGCCATCACATCTTGGAGGAATCTTCCTTTAAAATAAAGAGTCTCCAACCTAAACTTCCAAAGTTCTATCAATAAAAGAAAGAACATTAAATATTCACATGCATGCCAACATAAATTGATAAAAACCATATTAACATTTTAAGAGTTGAACATTCGTAAACTGAAGAATTCAACTCTTAATAACCCTTAACAAAAAAGCACACATTTAAGTGTTGAGCATTCGTAAACTGAAGAACTCAACACTTAATACAATAACTAAAACCGAAAAAAAATTAGTAAGAGTGAAACAGAAACTTTTACTGAAAACAACTAACATTACTCATAATAATAATAATGTGCTTGGTGTAGAAACACCTACATAGTCAAAAAGTACCTCAAGGGTACAAGTACATCAATATCCAAAATATTCTACCAAGTGGATAAAATACACTAGTAAAAGCTGGAAAAAAAACTGAATACAAGAAAACTTCACTTTGGTGAGCAAAGGAAGTACAAAAGTCTAGGATCCACAAAATCAGTCCTCATCGGACTCTGTCTCGAAGACGTCGGTCACCTGCTCATCATCATCACCCTCTTCAGAACCAGAAACCTCCACATCGTCGCCATCTCCCTCCTCATCAGCATCATCAGTAGCAGGACCAGCTGTATCCTCTCCCCCGCCGAATACTGGCCTGGCCTCAAGCCAACCAGCGTGCGCGAGGAACTGCTCCCTCGACATCAAAGACTGCTCTGCGGCTGGATCTCGAATCTGCAGCTGAAGTACCTGCATATAATCATGTAAATCTAACATGGTGCGCTGAGAAGCGGCCATCCAGTCCCAGTTATACTGGCAAATCTCCTGCTGATAAGGATATAAATTTTGTGACCCAGAAGTATCACCCCCACTTGTACCGACCTCAGCACTAACACCAGAAGACTCAGCCCTAACCCCTTTAGGTTTGCAGAATTTGTCGATGTATCAATCATCGATAGCCGACAGAATGGTAACCTGACGCCGCGAAGGCAGCACTACACCATCTTCAGCACACAATGTCATGATCAGACAAGGAAATGCGAGAGGGGAATTCTTCCTAGAAGCGTTACCTCCTAAACCACTCTCCATAATTGCCCTTATCTCATCGGCAATTATTCTCGCGACATCAATCTCCACATTGGTTAGGATACTATGGACTAAGTGAGCAAGGGGAATCGGGACTGGTAAGGAATGCGACTTTGGTTTTATATTGGTGACAACCAAAAGCAATACCAGCTGGGCCAAAGGCAGCATGTCCTCCCGGTGATACCTGACAGGAACTCCAGTATGGTTGAACTTAACACTCTTACCTGGACGCAACAGATCGCTGGTCATTTGGGTGATATCACGGTTACGGTTAAGATTCCTATGGTATGCATCCTCCTCACTGGCACATAACGGTAGAGGGTTTCCAAGAACCGAACTTATTGTCCTTCGATCAAATCTCACTGTTTTTCCCCCAACCACAGTTGTCCAACTAAAAAGATCACCCTCATCCGGTAGGGCGTTTGCATAGAACTCCTTGACTATCTCCACATTATACCAATCAAGAGGAGTTATCAGCCGATCCCATTCTTTTGCATTCAAGAGGGCAGCTACAGCACGATAACTCCCTTGATCATTCAAATTAAACCGCTTCTCTGCTAGAATGGTCATTTTTTCCAAAACCAAGTATCTCTCAGCCTATCTGGGACCTTTGAACTGAGTATCGTCAAATTGGATCGGCACCTGTCTTGATGTAGTTGCTTTCCTTTTCTTGGCAAGATTAGTCTTTGGACCCATCTGCACATATCACAAACAAAACCACACAAAACACCAAGACAGTTTATTAGCCATTAGAAATCAAACAATATCATACTGCACTTCATAAAAAAAAATTAAAATTTGCTCTATTCGCTGCACCACTCGCACTGCGAATCCTAGCGAACGTTCGCCCCAGATTCGCACTGCGAAGGGGCCAGCGAATCCATGAAAATTTTGAAAAAAAATTTTAACAGCCCCTACAGTCCACAACAGAGCAACATCTACAAGTCCTATATACTCTAAAGCCTGCAGAAATTTTAACATGCATCCATATACATCTTACAACAACATTTAACCCTAACCTCCTAAATGTTTCTAATGCTCCTTACAATATTTAACAACAATTTCAGAAAGCAACAAGAAAAGAGATTCAAACCTGGATTGGAGTAAGGCAATGGATGAAGAAAACACTAGAGATGTGGTCAACAAAAAACACGTGAGAGAGAAAGAAGACTTGAGAGTTTTTTTTCTTTTCTTTTTCTTGAATGAGAGAGGCAAGTGGGACTAGGTTTTTTTCCCTCAAGTCTTCAGCCACAAAATGGGTCTTGGGCCTATGTGTAGGCCCACCCCTTTAATTAAACCCCACATTTTATGAGGTGGCAGCAAAAACACAAGGTCTGGCTCGCTGGGTTCGCAGTGCGAATGGCTGGCGAATGCTCGCCCCAGACTCGCATTGCGAAGCAGCCAGCGAATGAGACAGTTTTGCAAATTTTGTTTTTCTGTCTTGCTGCCACAATGCCCCTCATTCACAAATGTAAAATCACTTAAAACAACTAATAAAAACAACCATACTTACAATGTTGGGGTGCCTCCCAACAAGCGCTTGTTTAACGTCGGCTAAGCTCGACGGTCCACCGCAACCTCAAGGATCGCGAAAAGGAACAACGGCGGGATTTCACTCGAAATCACCTCCAAGATACACTTTCAATCTTTGACCGTTAACAGTCCAATTCTCCTTTGATGTTGTGTCTTCAATTACAATTGCTCCATAAGGCTTGATTTCCCGAATCCAAAATGGACCCGACCATTTAGACCTCAATTTTCCTAGAAATAATTTCAACCGAGAATTGAAGAGTAGGACCAGCTGTCCCACTTCAAACTGTTTGATCACAATTTTTCTATCATGGTATGTCTTTACACGCTCTTTATACAGCTTATTGGAATCATTCACCTGGAGGCGTAATTCATCCAATTCGTGCAATTGAATTTTTCTTTTGTCACCGCTAAGAGTTGGATCAAAGTTTAAAAATTTCAAGGCCCAAAACGCCTTATATTCCAACTCAACCGGCAAATGGAAATTTTTACCATAGACAATTTTAAAAGGCGTGAGACCAATCGGAGCCTTAAAAGCCGTCTGATAAGCCCACAAAGCATCATCAAGTTTGTTTGCCCAATCTTTTCTTGAGGCTGAAATAGTTTTTTCCAAAATTTGTTTTATTTCTCGATTCGATACCTCCGCTTGCCCATTAGCCTGAGGATGATATGGTGTTGCAACCTTGTGCTTTACACCATATTGCTCCAGAGCTTTTTCAAGCTGAGAGTTGCAGAAGTGGGATCCTCCGTCACTTATCAACACTTGTGGAGTACCAAAACGAGCAAAAATGTTTCTTTTCAAAAATTTTACTACGGTTTTTCCATCGGCTTTAGCACATGTTATCGCCTCCACCCATTTAGAAACATAATCCACAGCGACCAAAATGTATTCGTTAGAAAATGAAGATGGGAATGGTCCGACAAAGTCGATCCCCCAACAATCAAAAACTTCAATTTCTAACATATTTTGCAAAGGCATTTCATGCCGCTGTGAAATTCCACCACTTCTCTGACATTTGTCACAACTTTGGGCATGCGCATGCGCATCTTTAAATAACGACGACCAATAAAAGCCCGATTGAAGGACTTTTGTTGCCATTCTTAACCCATTGAAATGTCCTCCATACAAAGAGTTGTGACAATGCCACAGTATGTTCGTGGCTTCCTCTACTGACACACATCTTCTTAAGAGGTTGTCGACACCAAGTTTAAACAAATGAGGTTCATTCCATACAAAGGACTTGGCATCCAACAAAAATTTCCTTTTTTGATGGTGCGTTAGACCATCCGGTATCAATCCGGCGGCTTTGTGGTTAGCCATGTCGGCGAACCACAGTCTAACTTGCACCTTAAACAAATTTTCATCAGGAAACTCCTCTTTGACTTCACATTCCTTCTTGGTCACGTCAACGTTTACCAGGCGGGATAAGTGATCCGCCACCAAATTCTCGGATCCTTTTTTGTCACGAATTTCTAGATCAAATTGTTGTAACAAAAGGATCCAACGAATAAGCCTCTGCTTAGAATCAGGCTTGGTGAGCAGATACCTTATAGCCGTGTGGTCCGTGTAAACGATGACTCGCGACCCAATCAAATAGGAACGGGATTTTTCCAATGCATACACTATTGCAAGCAACTCTTTCTCAGTTGTTGCATAGTTAATTTAAGCTTCGTTTAAAACTTTGCTCGCATAGTGTATCGCGTGAGTTTTTCTCTGACCCAAAACAGCCCCCACCGCATAATCACTTGCATCACACATTAGTTCAAAATCCAATTTCCAGTTAGGTGCAATGATTATCGGTGAGGTAGTTAAACTTTTTTTCAAAAAATTAAACACAAACATGCAAGATTCGTCAAAGTCAAAAATCTTACCTTGGATTAACAAGTTGCTCAATGGCTTTGCTACCGTTGCGAAGTCCTTGATGAACCGTCGGTAGAATCCTGCATGTCCGAGAAAGCTCCTTATGCCTTTTACATTCAACGGTGGTGGCAATTTCTCAATAACGTCCACCTTGGCTTTATCCACTTCAAGGCCCTTTGAAGAAACTTTGTGACCGAGCACAATTCCTTCGTTCACCATAAAGTTGCATTTTTCCCAATTTAGTACCAAATTGGTTTCCACACACCGTTCCAACACTGTATCCAAATTTTTCAAACAAATATCGAACGATTGTCCAAAAACCGAGAAATCGTCCATAAAGACTTCAATCATCTTTTCGATCAAATCCGAGAATATCGCTTGCATACACCATTGAAAAGTCGCCGGTGCATTACATAACCCAAACGTCATCCTCCTATAAGCGAAGATTCCAAAAGGACATGTAAAAGCGGTTTTTTCATGATCCTCGGGGTTCACAATAATTTGATTGTAACCCGAATAACCATCTAAAAAATAGTAGAATTGTTGACCAGAAAGCCTTTCGAGCATTTGATCCATAAACGGGAGAGGGAAATGATCTTTCCACGTAGCTTTGTTTAGCCTACGGTAATCTATGCACATTCTCCACCCGATCACGGTTTTTGTTGGAATGAGCTCATTTTTCTCGTTTCGGACCACCGTTAATCCGCCTTTTTTCGGTACCACATGCACCAGACTAACCCACGGACTGTCAGAAATAGGATAAATCATTTCGGCATCTAACATTTTTACCACTTCCTTCCTAACCACTTTTTTCATGATAGGATTTAAGCGGCGTTGTGGTTGAGCAACCGGTTTGAAATCTTCCTCCATAAATATTCGATGCATGCAATATGAAGGGCTTATGCCTTTGAGATCGTATAAGTTCCATCCCATTGCATCCTGATTTTTTCTCAACACTTGAATTAAGCGGCTCTCCTCGTTTTCAGATGAAATATTGCTTATGATCACCGGTTTATTATCACCTTCATCGAGAAAAGCATACTTCAAGGTTGAAGGCAACGACTTTAGTTGAAGCTAGGATTTTTCATCATTCACCACTTTTTTTAGAATTTCCTCTTCATACTCCCAAGGTTGCAATTCTTCTAAAGGTTCAAGCTCCAACAAACACTCCTCAAGAGCTTGCTCTTCTTCAACTGAGAATACTTCCAAGGAATCATCCAAAGCTCTTTGTAAAGGGGTAATGACATGAATTTGCTTTGTGACATCAATAATTACTTCCTCTGTTGCATCGATTCTGAAACAATCACCTTTATCTTTCTTGTGCTTCATGGCATCATAGAGATTGAAACACACCTCCTCATCTTGGACTCTCACTTTCATGAGACCATCGTCCATGTCAATTGCCATTCTAGAAGTTTTCATGAAAGGCCTTCCAAGAATCAATGGAGCGTCCTCATCTTCCTCCATTTCAATGACCATGAAGTCTATCGAAAATAAAAATTTATCCACTTTGACCAACACATCTTCCGCTACACCGTGAGGATGGGTAGTGGATTTGTCTGCGAGTTGCAATGTCATTTGAGTGGACCTCAATTCAATGTGTCCTAACCGTTTCACAATCGAAAAAGGTATCAAATTGATACTAGAGCCCAAATCAATCAATTTGTTGCCCACATAGATGTTTCCTATAGTGACCACCAAGGTGACTCGTCCCGGATCACATTCTTTCCTCGGGAGAGTACGTTGAATGATAGCGCTACATCTAGCATCTACCATAACGGTCTCTTGATCTGTATACCTCTTCTTTTTCGTGAGGATATCCTTCATAAATTTCGCATATTTTGGCATTTGCTCCAAAGCCTCGGAAAATGGGATATTTATTTGTAATTGTTTGAAAATATCCATAAACCGAGAATAGTGCCTTGCACTATCTTTCTTTGTAGGAGCATGAGGATATGGTAAATGTTGGATAGGAATATTATTCACCGGTTCTTTTCCCTTCCTAGTTCTCTTCACTTTTTCTTCTCTCTCTATTTTTTTGTCATCCTCACTTTTTTCCTTCTTATTTTTAACTAAAACACCCTCAACATTTTTTTCTACTTCAATCTCATCACTCTCTTTTTCTTTTTCAACTACAACCTCCTCCTCCACTACACTTTTACCTACACCTATGTCAATCTCTCTTCCACTTCTTGTGAGAATTGCCTTACACTCTTTAGGATTTGGAAGAGTATTTGCCGTAAAGTGCCATTTTTGTTGGTCGGCCAATTGTTTTGATAATTGCCCGACTTGTGTTTCAAGATTCCTTATGGCCGCATCGGTATTCTTCTGATTGGATATTGCCATTTGCATAAATTGCGTGAGAGTGTCTTCCATCTTCGTATTTCCAACGGGAGCTTGCGGAGGTTGAGTGTAATTTTGGTTTTGTTGACGGTTTGACGGTCCAGCTTCTTGCGGTCTCCACGGTTGTTGATAACCTTGGTTAGCCCGTTGTTGGTAACCTTGGTTGCCTTATTGATACGGAGGTCGGGGTTGGTATCCTTGATTTCCAGCATAGTTTACCTCCTCCACAACTGGAGGACAATATCCGGTCGGATGGTCGCCTCTACAAAGTTCACAAACCAAGACTTATACATTTTTACTCGAGGAGTCCTGAATTTCTTTGAATTGTTGAGGAGGTTTAGACATTTGTTTTGTTAACAACTCAACCTGTTGGGATAATAACTTGTTCTGAGCAAGTATAGCATTGCTTGTTCCCAATTCTAGAGCTCCAGGAGTCCGCTGAGAAGGTCCACGGTTATGACTACCATGATGGTCGTTCAAGGCCATCTTATCAATAATAGCTGTGGCTTCTACTACGGTTTTGCTTAGCAAGGATCCACCAGCGGTGGCATCCAACAAGGTTTTATGCACAAGTTGAAGTCCATTTCGAAATATATGAATTTGCGACAATTCATCAAAACCATGGCCCTTGCACTTTCTCAACATCGATTTGAATCTCTCCCAAGCTTCATTGAGAGATTCATTGGCTCCTTGTGTGAACACCGCGATGGCAGTCTTTGCCTCCATAAACCGAGTGTGTGGGAAAAATCTCTCCAAAAATTTCTCTTCCAGTGCATTCCAGTCTGTCATTATGGCCGTTGACTGATCAAGGTAACATTCCTTGGCCTTCCCAATGAGGGAATGCGGGAATAGTCTCTTGAATAGAGACTCCTCTTCTGCCTCCGGCGCACCAGTTGCTCCCGCTATTCCATAGAATTTCGTCAGATGGGTAAACAGATCTTCATGATCCATACCCGTAAATGGACTTTGATATAGTAGTTGGAGAATACCGGTCTTCATTTCGGAATGACGACCGTTCTGTGCATGGCGAGCGAACTGGGCATTGTGTCTCAGACTGTTTGTGCAAGGTCTAGAAGCAGGTGGTGGTGCTGGTGGTGGTGGATCTGCCTCCATAACTGGAAGTATCTGTGGAAATGGTGGTGGTGTAGAAGTACTTTCCTTTTGTTCTCGCTTTTGTCTTGCCAGCTGCCTCCTTCGTCTAGTACGGCTGTTGAGTCTACGCGCGGTTCTCTCAATCTCAGGATCGAAAAGAAGTTGATCCACAGGTAGCTTCCCTCGCATAAACTAAGTCTGCACACTAAATAAAACAAATTAACAAGTTCAAGAAAAAGGTTAACAAGCTTAAAACAGCACAACTATCGTAATGCTTGCAATATCACTGAACAATCCCCGGCAACGGCGCCATTTTGTTGAAAGAGTAATAGGGGGTGTTTTTATCGTCTCCACAGGGATTGCCGATATTAGATGCTTGCTGTTCAATAGTTACACTGTTTTAAGTTCAAAGGTTTCAAATGGTTCTCAATTTCGTTTAACATCACTTAGTAGCAAAGAGTAATTTTTGACAAAGAGTTTGAAAGGTTTTTATAAAAGCATGTCAAGGTTAGGCTTCGCTAATCCTTTTCATATATATCTGATTAATCACGCATATGAACTCAATTTCCGACCAATACAACCGCGTATCCTCCCGACTAAGTTTATGTCTAAAGCAAAGTCGTGAGTATCGTTGTTTAGACCGTCAGATGATGTCTCACGCAAATAATCTAAACAACAATCGTTATGATCAACACAAAGCGAATAGCAAATCCCAAATCTATGTCTAGAGTTTGGTTTTTAAGAGATGAAATTATTAGGTCATGATTTGTAGAATCTATGTCTAGAGCAATACAAATCACTCATAAAGCATTAAGAGAAAATAACTTCATCTATATTGATCAAAGACTTTGTTCATACACAAAAGATCAAAAGCAATACATATAATCATGATCAACTACATCTAACCTCAACATTGAGTGTTTAGCTACACATTCTCATGGTAGCTATGATGACAAGTTTCAAGAGGAGATGAATGAACATCCACGTCGAATAATCGAGAATGGATGTGACTTCAGCTTCTCAAAGTGAAATTCCACTCTTAGATGATCAAAATGCAAAAACTATGGTTCTTGGGTGAAAATGAGCAAAAAGATCCTTTACAAACAAAGTGAAAATCTATTTATACACACCAGAATTCTGCAGCTTTCGCACTGCGAGTGAATCATTCGCACAGGGAATGAGAGAAAATGGCACCTTAAGTGCCTCTGAGACTTAAACCGCCCCAGGCAGAAATCGTGGGTTCGCACTACGAACCATTCATTCGCACAACGAATCATTCGATAGCTCATTCGCACATTGAACCAACTAGCGAGCCAGAACTTTCAAAATTCATGATTCTCTGCCACCATTCGCTAGCACCTTCGCACTGCGAGCCAACCAGCGAGCCTTCACTAGGAGTTCGCAGTGCGAACTTTTGGTTATTTTAAAAGTGAAACTTTCTACCACCATTCGCTGGTACCTTCGCTGACGTTCGCAGTGCGAACCTTCGCTGGCACCTTCGCCAGATCCTTTGCACTGCGAATACCCTATTGCAGCTTCAAATACCATGGCAACTTGCATCCACTCATTGTGTCTCACAAACTTGATCCTTTCATGCCTATTCCTGCACACTAGCACACAAATTACAAGCACCACAAGTGTATTCCAATGTATGCACAACAACACAATTCACAACTTAAATCAACAAATTACACATGGAAAGAAATGAAAAATTCCAAGTATTGCATACAAATATATAACATGTTTGACATCTAACACCCTTATCTTATCATGGTCCAAAACTTTTATTTCATCTAAGTGGTGTAAGTGGCGCACTTGTTAATACTATATCTAAGTTAAGGTCCTTCTCTTAGTATGCAAAGACTCATAAAGGAAGATGTGGCATTACTTGGGATTATTTAACATCAAGGTTCAAAGCTTCTTCCCTTATGGTATTATTCTCAAATGTTTGTGATGAATAGGTGAGATATCTCCCTTTAGAATGACAATTTTTCTTTTCTTTCAAACCAACAAAACTTTTAGCTTCATCATCTTGGGCTTTGAACAAGATACAAATTCCACCCATAGTTAGGAGGAACTACGAATACTCTGATTTCCCAAAGTCTCCTTTTTTGGAAATACGTAGGCATAAGTTTACGAAATCTTAGCGAGCACACCTTTAAATAAAACCCCTTAGGTCCCCCAAACCTTTCATAAAACAAGAACTCCTGAAAACATCTCACATTCTCATTCTCATCCATAGGTTAAAACTTCCCCAATCAAACAGTAAACATTTGAAGAAAATAAGATAATTAATAGTAAAAAGAGTACAAAAGGTTCCTATAGAGTACTATATATACTTAGGGTGTTAATGGCTTCCCATAGTATAACTGACCCCGATTCCATATCTCTTTGCATTTGTAGGGAAAACATTTGCACCCAGAGTTAGTTTAGATTCCTTCCCCTTTATTTTAAGCATCATAAGATAAATATTAGAAACTCGAAAGTGGCATAAGCACGGTTTATGAGAGTCTCACCATCTCAGGATCGGTGGGGTCACGGAAATTGGTCTATAAAAAAATGGCGACTCTGCTGGGGACTTTCCCATCCCCTAAAAGAGTGAAGCCTATTTTGTACTTTTTTTGTTAATATTATTACTATATCTTTTCATTCTTCAAATTATCTGTTTACTTGCCATATCTGTTTAAATGCATTTGTTTTGGGAATGTGATTAATACACATGTGGTGAGCAAAAGTCCCAAACTTGGACTTGAGAACATACTTTAAGATAGGAGGTGGTATAATCAAGGAGGCTTATAGGGAGTAAGCCCCGAACAAGCTAAATTGAAAATCCGCCAGCTTAGTGGAGGTACCTTCTTGGAATTACTGATGTTAAGCGAGCGAGTCGCGAATACATTACTTTTTCCTTTGGGAACCTAAGAAGATGAGTACTTTAGTACCCTTTTACCCATTTGGACATTTTAGGATGTAGTGCGGTAACTATCGAGAATAGTTGATACGTGATACTACACTTAAATGAGATTCATCTTGAGGATATTACAACTCTCATGAGTTAATCAGTTTGCTGGTAATATCCTAAATAGGGGTCAGTGATTTTGGGAACCTTGTTAGAACTCGTTCTACAGGTACAAAACAAACCCCTAGTACATACCTTTAGGATGGGTAGATCCATGGCTCCATGCTCGTGACGATAAACCCTTAAACCCATGTTTGTAAATATCTGTGTTTGTGCATACATGCATTCATCAAAAAATTTCAAAAGGACAAAAAAACACGTTGTTGCAAATATCAGAAATTGTGCTATGGATTTTGGTAGAAGAAAAACTCAGAAGTACACCTTCAAAAGTCCAAAACTAGAAGAACTGAGAAGATTGAGAAGATTGATTACTAATTCTGAAGCTTTCAGAGCTAAGTATAGAGGGCTTTTGTCCCTTTTAAAAGTCTACATGGTGGAAGGAGTCCTATCTATATTGGTTCAGTTCTATGAACCAGTGTACCACTGCTTCACATTTCCAGATTATCATCTCACACCAACATTGGAAGAATACTCTTAGTTGATTGATTTACCCATTTCTGACCAAGACCCATTCTCTGGCTTAGAAGACATTCCCAAAGATCAGACCATTGCAAGGCTACCTCCTTGGAAGTGTCAGATATCAAAGCCCACATGACACTAAAGGAGGAATTCAAGGTCAACCAACTAAGTTTTTGATGTAAAGAGCCCAATACTTTGCTAGTATAGGAAACATGGTTGTTTTCGAGGATATCTTTGTCCTACTCATTTATGGATTATTCCTCTTTCCCAACATTGACAACTTCGTCGACGTCAATGTAGCGAGCGATTTTGGATGTGGTTCTTAAGCACTGCCGCTCTTTGGGGGGACTATAGGTCGATTCATTTTTTATCCTATTGAAGTTGATGAAGTAAGGGAAATAGATGTCTCCAACTAACCCTGCTTTGCAAACTGAGGTTTAAACAGTCAAAACTGTTGGTTTACAGATGCGGTCAATATGGAGGGGCCTCTCTTGGGTTATTTTGATCGAGTTTGGACTTTTGGTGGGGAATACGGACTCGGATGTTTTGATTGATATATGAGGGTTTGTGACCCGAGGTTTTTGATGTGGTGTGCTCGCTAAGATTTCTCTTTCAATCTTATGCCTACGTATTCCCGTTTACCGAAACAGGGATATCAGAGCGATCGTAGTTCCTCCTATTCTATGGGAGGAAATGGTGTTTTGGGGTCTTGTTCAAAGCCCAAAACGTGAAGCTAAACGTAATTTGTATCTTGTTCAAAGCCCAAGATGTGAAGCTGAAGGGTTTTTTGTTTGTATCTTGTTCAAAGCCCAAGATGTGAAGCTGAAGGATTTCTCCTTTAGAGAGAATTTGTCATCTCTAAAGGGGTCTGTTTGTCACAACCGTTGGGTAACTGATCATAAAGGAGAATTACTTTAAATGGGATATGTGAATCCAGCAATGCCATAATTTCCTTTATAGGGGATTTTTACCCTGAAGGAGAAGACTTTAACTCAGTGTAGAGTAATGCAATCTTTCCTTAGGAATTTCTCATGCTAAAAGAGGGACAGTGGCGTGGATGTAAATAATCTAGAGGCTTTCCGCTTACAGCAATTAGATGGGGGAAAAGGAGTTGTTGATGTTTGTATGTTGTGACCAAAGCATGATTTGATGCTAAAAGGTTGATTGACTCTACCGGGGTTTCCTTATACAAAACCTAAGAGGAGGCTATTGGCCCAATAAGAGGGTGTTTTTGTATCTCGTACGAAGCCAGAGAGAGAGGCTAAAAGGGTTGACTCAACAAGAGAGTTCTTTTGTATCTTGTACGAAGCCCGAGATGGAGGCTAAAGGTGTGACTCACCAAGAGAGTCCTTTATACTCAACAAGAGAGTGATTTTGTATCTCGTACGAAGCCCGAGATGGAGGCTGCAAAGGTTTGCTCTGCTGGGGAGAATCATTTGTACAAAGCCCAAGAGGTGGCTAGGTGTACTGTTTCAGTTGAGTGACAGGTCCAATATGTTGGTTAAAAGAGAAAATCAGTTCTTATGAAGATTAAAGGTAAGGTTGTGCTTTGGCACTGATCGGAGGATCAGGGTTATTTCATGTTCTTTAAGGAAATGGGAAATCCAAAGGGTATTGAGACTGTCCGAGTCTGGGGGTGTTCTTCCTATTCTTGAAAGGGGCTTGAGAATGTCTTTGAGACTCAAGGGTCTTAGACTATCCAAGTATAGAGGTTTATCTTTTGTACTATACTTAAGAGAAATTAAGGGACAGTACAGTTGCGGTGACAAGATCTAGACTCTTTGAAAGACTGTTCTATTAAGATGACTAATTTCTGTTCCTATACCTCTAGGAGGTCGTCGGGACAATTTGTACGAAGCCCAAGAGGAGGCTGGAAACTTTTAAGAAGCTGAGGGACAATTTGTACGAAGCCCAAGAGGAGGCTATCTTCCCAGAGGAAGAATCATTATACGAAGCCTAAGAGGAGGCTGTGAAAACTTCTAAGAAGCCGACGGGTCCTTGTACAACGCCTAAGAGGAGGCGGGGGGATGCTTTTAGGAAGCCTGTGGATCCTTGCACTAAGCCCAAGAGAAGGCTGATGAACAGTTCTAGAAGGGGTTTCACTTGGAACATTGGCCTTCTGTATATGAACTGTTCAAAAAGGGGGGAAGATCTTAGATCTAGTTATCTAAAATTGTTGTAAGGAGACGAGGTTTTGTCTAGTTCTAGACATAGTTGCTGGGGAAACTCTAAATATTTATACTATTATTACACAGTTGATATGAGTTTATGAAAGAAGACTTACAGTGAAACAGCCCGACAGTACAGTTATATACACATGAAAGCGGTAAATGAAAGCAGGTAAACATTTACTCGGTTGTAGAGCTTCCATGCTGTATTGTTAGTTGTTCAACAAATAAAAGTAGAAAACAGTATATTACAAAAATCAAAGGAGAAAGTGCTTTTAAAAGGAAAATTGGGGCTTACAGCTCAAGGAGAGGCCCAGGGTTTTATTAGTGATTGCATTGTTGTTTTGTACAGGGACTTATACAAGTGACTGAGGCCCAAGAAAGGTTTTTTGTACAAAGGTATGGGTCTTACACTCTCTCAAGAGGCCCAAATTTGTTTAAAGAAGAGGAATGGGGCTTATAACACGAGGGTAGGCCTAGATGATTTGATTTTTGAACTGGCGATCGCACCGAGATTTTTGAAAACGCAGTGGGTTTTATACAATGATTGAGGCCCAAAAAGGTTTGGTTTTCAAAGGGGTTGGGTCTTATACTCTAATAGAGGCCCAAAAATTGGTTTAAAGGAAAAGATGGGGCTTACAGCTCAAGGAGAGGCCCAGGGTAATTTGTTTGAAAGCGACGATCTCGCCGAAGTTTTTAAAAATATACAGAGGGACTTATACAATAAGTGAGGCCCAAAATGGGTTTATTTTACAAAAAGGCTTGGGTCTTACACTCTATTAGAGACCCAAAGTGTTGAAAAGTTTGTTAGGGTGAAAATCAACAAAAACCCTAATTTCACCATTTTTAAAGTAATTATTCAAAGAAATTAATTAAAATGATACAAATTCCAAATAAGTTTGAATAAACTAACTTGTGATTTTGGTTTTAGGTTTGAAAAATGAGGTTTTAATCACAAGATGAAGTAAAACCTATTTGGTGTTGATTTTCCAACATGAATATTTATTTTTAAAAGGGTTTAAAAACAAATAAAAAGGTATTTATTCACAAAAATACTAATTATATTAAATAAATAATATAAATCTAATTTTTTTATGGAATAAAATATTTCAACATTTTTGTGATTTTTTGCAAAAAGAACCAATAAAAAATAATTAAAATTGAGGGAGTTATTAATTTTTCAAATCATTTAAAATAAATATGAAAAATAACAAAAAACAAGAAAAAGTGATAAAAAAGAGATCTGGGGCGAGGGGGATTCGAACCCTAGACCTCTCGCTTGCCAATACACACAAAACCAGCTGATCAACCACTGGGGCGCAATGCCAATTCAAATATAGTATGCCAAATGAAAAATATAAGGCAAACTTGGTTGGAAAACCTGAAGAATGGCGCCATGGCCATCTTCTTCCTCAAGCTCGTGCATGAAGCTCCCTATCTCACTCATCTCTCAACCATTTGACATGATTCAAATACCAAACTCATGCATTTTTTCACTAGGAACAAGATGGCAATACTTGATTTTATTTATTTTCAGTGTATAGCAAATTATATCATTATGGTCGTATGAACCCTAATTTTGCAAAAGCAGTCGTGCATACATGGTTATGAGGGCTATGATCAAATTTCTTGAGGGGAAATACTCAACATATGATGGCAATCAATTGGCAAAAATATCACGCGAGGAAATATGCATGGATCATGAAGTTGAAGTTTTGAGGCTTACCTTGATGCAAGCTGAAGTGGAACTCTGCACAGATGGTGTTCCAGAAGAAATTTGATGATCCCTACAACTTCAATGGATGTAGTGGAGTATGTTGCAAGCTTTGGAATAGTCTGAAAACCTTTGGATCAAGTTGGAGAACTCCAACTGCATAATTGAGGCATAATGGCTTAGTTGAAGGGTGATTCTGAGCTAGGGGTGTTACAGTTGATGTTTAAGTGTTTGGACACCTCAAATACATCATATGTGATGTGTCTGAGCAATTGGAATGGATTGCTTAGGGCTGCAACTCAAAACCCGATGGTGGTTGCTCAAAAATAAGGAAATTTGGCACTTAAGAGAAAATGAGAGAAAGCAGTGCTATAAGGTGCTTTGGTGTGCCTTGAATGATCCATTGGAACCTCTATTTATAGGTGATAAACTCTTGTCTTGGAGGAATAGTGAATGGCTGCTGGATGAGATCACCTTCAAAGGGATTGGTTGGACATAAATGCCTCTTGCATTAGGTGTAAAGCTGCTCCAAATAGATCAGCTATGCCTTGACTGAAATCACATTACTCAGTCATTTTAATTGTTGTTTAATCAGAGAACTTGACTGAGGAGAGTGAGAATCTTGACAATGCACTATTCCACATTAATGCCCTTTGAATTCAAGGCAAAATGTGCCAAAATGCATGAACTTCAAGTTGGAAGATTCCTTGGCTCTTGGACTCAACCCTATCAGTTGGATCAGATGCATTGTGTTTGGTTTGAGTACATGTGGCATGAAGATCCTCAGTTTTGATTTAGAAATCGTGTGTGGCAAGCAAACATGCAAACTGATTTTTCCAAAACAGCTTGTAGCAGCATGACTTTGGGCATGGATTTCTCTTGGCTCAAGTTGAATTAATTCATGCTGATAAGCTCTTTGGATTCTTGGCAACATTTGCAACAACATTGATGTTTACCTTTGGACTTGATTCATCTTGCAACTATGTGAAAAGATCTCACAAGTTTTGGTGTTTCCAACAAAATCTGCCTTGGCCAGAATTTTTCTAAGTGTTGGAAAATGAAGTAGTTTCATGTTTTAGTCATTTTGGCCCAATCATAACTCAGAATCCACAATGAATTGGAATGAGGTGTAGTTGGAGCTTTTGTAGAGGGTAATAAGAGCTACAAATCCAGCTTTGGATGGGGAAAAATGGCCTTGTGGTTTAGGAGTTATGGTCCTCCAAAGTTGGTACCCTTGCCACTTTGTTCACAACTTAGAAAATTTTCTAAGTTTTTTATGGTTACCCCTTTTACAAGTTATCCCACTTTTCTTGATTTTTCTTGATGAATGATGATTCAAATCATACCTTAACATCATTTTAGGGTTAAAAAACCATTTTTGTGAAAAATCTCAAAAAGTCAAAGTTTAACTTTTGTGCACAGTTGACTTTTTGTCAGATGAATTTCAAACTGTGCGATCCTCTATGAAATCAAGTCCTTGATCTAAATAAAACTTGATGGCTTGATTTCATGGGTGTTATAGGGTGTATTGAATCATGTCCTAGGGTTTGGGAGCATATCCTGGTCAAAAGTCAAAGCTACAGTTGACTTTTCTCGCGAAATCCTAACTGTGGTTCAGATGAAATTGAAACTTATTGCTCAAGCTTCTTGGATTGATCCATTGTTGCAAATGGATCAATGTAGCGTGTTAGAGACCCTCAAATCCTCCCTTGAGGTCTTGGCTCATGATTTGTCCCAAAAGTCAACTTAGGGGTGAATTAGGTCAAGAAACCCTAATTCCTGATTTTTGATGTATACATCCCCTGAGGCTAAATTGACTTGGTGATTGGGTTTATGATGTCCCTTGGAGCATCATAGGTTATGCCTTGAAGCATTGGCTCATGCCCAGAGGAGAATTTCCATCTGGAGGCCCTGGTCGACCAAAACCCTAATTTGGTGACACTGGCGATCTTGAGGCTTAATCCACCTAGAAGGGAGCAGCCTTATGCTTAATCCTTGAAGTGGGAGTCCTATTGATCCATTGTGGATGTTTAAGAGGTTTAGACAAGTTGAAGATCATGTCAATTCTTTGATTGATCCTTAGTCTAAGAACTCAGAGAGGGATTGAAACCCTAAGTCTGATTGTAGTGGATGCTCACCCGTCTTTGGGGAGACTAATGGTTCATCTATATTGTGATGATTATTTGCACAATGATGGGAGATCTTAGTGGTAAAAATTTGGGGTATGACAGTCAACACTATCAAGATATTCTTAATCGGGAATACATTCCCAACTTTGGTTGCAGATGCTTACCACTCACTGCATCTAAGGAATTTGTATAGTTTAGGGATGATTACATGGTATGTACCATTACTCTATAGATGGTTTATTTCTCACTTACCCAAATCTGTTGCTTTTTGGGATCTCAAAAATGGTATGAAATAGTCGCAAAAGATGATGTCTCTCACTCACTCTGACATAGATTGGTACAATCGGGTCTATGAAGGAATAAAGATCATTAACAAATGTGGAAGTTTCCCCAATGTGCCCTTCTTTGGTACTAAAGGAGAAATCAACTACCACCCAGTTTTAGCTCGTCGTCACCTTGGTTACCCTATGAAGGAAATACCTGTTCTCTACTTTATATAATGCTTTTCTTGTGATTGTTTAGAGAAATGGTGTCACATGCAAGTATACATGCTTGATAATGTAGCAAGTGATAAAGTAAAGGTCGAACCCACAAGGAAGTGTAAAGTATTTGAACCACTAATATTGATTTTCTTTGTTTAAGAGAAGTATGAGCAAGGTAACAAAAATATGAGAATAAAGAACAGGAGCAACACACAATTAACTAAAATAAAATCTATAATAAAAAGGTGTTAAAATATAAGAGAGAGTAGTTGATGAGCTAAATCCATTAGTATAGTTGTTGTTAAAATGCTTTTATGATGTGAAGTGTCGTGCCTCAAAATGTCAGAATGTGATCTAGAGGTGTATCTCTACAACATCAAAAATATGCATAACTAGGGCAAGGGAACAAATCTCTAAGTCACACTTGTAACCCTAAAATACGTCTGGTTTTAATTCTGAAAATCTTTATGGTCTCAACTTCTTATCTCTAAGCAAGTTGAATTAAGTGAATATCTCTATCCTACTTTATTAACCACTTTTGTTATGAAATCCGCTTGTTTATTGGATCTCTCTCAATAACAAGCTTTTACCTTTTTCCTAGTTGATCTCTCTAAGAACCAAGTTTATAGCATAAAAACACATAACAAAATAAGACACTAGTCAACACATCATATCAACATAAAAACAACTTTTATACTAACTTCGTTAGTCTCATCAAACAAAGGTTTAGATCATAGTGAGTTGAGTACAAACTACTGGAGTGAAAATAATAGGAAACATTATCTTACAAAAAGTAGTAAAGAAATGAAACCTAGCAATAACTTGGAGATCTCTTGCTTTGAGTAAACAACAACAGTTCTCTTCAGTCACGACAGCTCTCAGCAGAACGTACAAGTCTGGAGGAGAATAGAATACTCTCTACTAATGCGCTAACTCTTAAAACTAACTAAAAACTGAAATAAACTATTTGTTGTATGTGAAATCTCCGGTCTCGTCTCTTTCTTCAATGCACAAGCTCTCTTTATATAGTGATGAGTGGAAGTGGTAGTTGCTCCTTTCTTGGATCATGGGTCTCTTGATAAAAATAAAGTTAGGCCCAAATCAAATCCTTATGTGGACCAGTTGTCCCTCAATCCTTCCGTTGCATGCAATCTGGTACAGACGTTGGTGGGAGACAAATCTGCTTTTTGCAGGCAGCTCTAGCAGGGTGGTGGAGCAGCGCAGACGGCTGGTGGTTTTGGTGCAGGGTGCTCTTTTGCAGCGTGGTCCCCACCGTACTACCTTTTGTCTTCTAGCTTTCTTGATCTTATCCATTCCTTTTGCTCCAATGCTCTTCAAAATGCTGCCACGTGAGCCCTAGTCATCCTTGGCTTCCATCACCAATCTCCAACTCTCTTGGTAAAATAGCTTATTAAACTATCAACTACTTTCTTTTCAAAAGATCCTTGTTCTGCTCCAGAATCTGTCATCCGGGGTCATGCCTCCTCTCACTATCATCTAGCTTCCTTTTAGAGCATAAACACAATGAAAACATAAAAGAAGCACCTAGTGTGCTTAAAGCTTAAAACATACTGAAATACATTAAGCTCATGCCACATCAGTAAATCATGAACTAGAAATGTCATATAAAATGAGCCAAAGTAACACACTAAAATAGTTTTATCACTCCCCCAAACTTGAATGATCACCTGACCTCAGGTGATGTGACAGTGAAAGACATAGGAAAATGAAATTGGCTCTCAATAGCTTCAATCAGGTTTAGCAAGGTAATGAGGCTTAAGAATTGGATGGGTCAGAAAGCGATACCTAGTGCAAGTTGCTCAGCTTTGTATTTGGCCAAAGTTTAGTTAGCTCAAGGGGGGACTGACGTCTCCTGTCACGACCCTACTCTTCTAGGAAACAAGCCACAATTTTCTCTTTTTGATCCCCTCCTTGTGTACTTTCGTGAGTGGGGTCTCTTTTCTTTTGGTTTCACTAGGGAATTCTGTCCTGATTCTTAAATGATGTTTTTCACTAGCACACTTGGGACCAAACTTCTCCACTTATTATTATTATTATTATTATTATTATTATTATTATTATTATTATTTATTTTTTGGCAAAATGTCTCATCTCAGAAGAATCTCATATAATGAGCTCAACTGCATATTATGATGAAACACTTGATGTTCCTCCAGTTTTGGGCACATGAACTTTATTGGTGGTCTTTGCCACTTTTTGCACACTTTTGTGTGTTTTTGTGTGGAGTGTGCCCCTTTTGTGATCATCTCAATCATTATTTAAATATTTTTGTCCTTCCCTTTTGTGATTCCTAAGATTTCAACCTTTCTCTTGATTCCCACAATTCAGTTATCTTTTTATTGAAAAAAAAAATTCTGGCTGGTTTAATAGACTAGTGCTGTCGTGACAGAGGGCATCAGTCTCCTTTGTCAAACTCATCTGGCGCAATTCCTACACCTTGCTTTGCTTACACCTAAAAGCGTCATTCCCCTTTTTCATTCTTGAGCCCAGAATTAAAAAATTTATGCTCCTAACCTAGTTGAATCCAAACATTTCCTAGTCTTCCTTACTCTAAGTTATGATATGCACAAATTCAGCAAAAGAATAATCAAACAAATGCCACACACATGTCATTAAAAACAAACATAAAACAACCAGGTCATCATGTTCTAGGGGCATTACAGCTTCCCCACAAAAAGATTAAAAACATATGGCTCAAACACGGCCATCCAAACACAATATTTAAAATATTATCCAAAGAAGAAATAAGTAAGACAACAACAATAGATAGAAAAGTTTGATTTCAGAGGGTTAGAGTTGGTGAAAATAGGCTAAGCACTGATACCCTCCCCCAAACTTAAAGTAAAGACAGTGTTCTCACTGTTCAGTGATGAGAGGTGGCAAGTCAGTGCATACCTATTTCACCTTACCACTTAGGCCCTAAGCCTGGAGCTCTTTCTCGGTGCTGGCAAGGTTTGTTTCTTCTTCTTTTTCTTTGCCTCCTGCACTCCTAGTTCTTTCTTCTCAGTGACCTCTTCAGTTGTGCCACCAGTAACCTCCTTCCTAGCAGCTTTACTTGGACTTTTGGCCTTCTTCTGAGGCTGCTCTTCAACTTTCTCCAACTTCTCCTCCGCAATAATATTTTCTTCATTCACAGTAGGTTCCTTGACAAGTTGGGGTTCTAGTTAAGCTATGATCTTTTCCGTTTCTTCGCTATCCACCTCTTCATCTCCTTTGGCAACTTCTTCTTTCTCTGTCTCTGTTGAGGAATAATATTTCCTCAGCTGTTCTGCTTCTTTGTCTTCTTCAACTCTTTCTGACTGCACCATCTCTTCCACAGGATCCTCTTTCTCATCATTCTCTTCTTCCTCTTCAGTCACGTGCTCTTTATTCATTTCTAAATCTTCAGCATCTTTGTCTACCTCTGTTAATAGAGTTTCCAAGACATCGTCTTTTCCTGAGCCTTCTTCCTCTTGATCAGATTTGTTAAGGTCAAACTTGTTTGCATTGGTTACAGGACTAGCGGGTGGTGTCATGACTGCAGTAGTCTCTTTCTTTCTCCATTCTGCCTTCAACTTCTTCTTCCTTGGGTTGCCCTCCATTTCTGGAGGTGGAGAAGAATATGTCTTCCTCAACTTCTTTTTCTTTTTCACCTGGCTCTGGATGGTCTCCACTGACACACCCTTACTGGTATCTTCTACCTCTTTCTTTTTTAACTCCTTATCCTTCTTCTTCTTCTTAGCCTTCTCCTTTTTGGTGGGCTTCTTTTCCTTTCCTTCATCATCAGCAACAGTTGGTTCAATACTTCCTAGAATGTGATCCAGAAACTTTGGAGCCTCCAGCGAGTTAGATGGGGCTTGCATACCCCACATTTTCTCTAGCCATGCTGCCATGGCCTTTTGGTAAGAAAAGTATTCTTGCTGGTCTTTCTGCATTTGCATTAAAATCTCCATGGCAGGGTATTGCTGCTCAGCTGTCCCAGAAGAAGATTGACTTGTTGTTATTATTCTCTTCCTGGATCCCTTTGGTTTCATTAGGTCATGATCATGGTTTTGTCTAATGGCTGCTGTGGAGAGCCAAAGTTGTCTGAGTCGTACTCAGGCACGCCATGTCTCCTACACAGTGTTGTTATCAAACAAGGAAAATATAGCATCCCCTCTTTCTTTTTTGAGCAAGCATTAATCTCTTGCACGATGATCTTTCCAACATTGATAGCCCTCAAACCAGTGATGCAGTGCAGAAGTACCAGACTAGCCCTAAAGACCGTCTCGTTATGAGCGGTCGACTTGATTGAATTCTTCAGGAATTGATACCACACCTTGACTTTTGGCCTTAGATCCATCCTTTTTACAGCCTTGTCAATCCATTTTGTACTATCAATGTAAAAAGACTCCATATAGGTGTCGTATTCGTCTTCTTGAGAACTGAGCACCAAGTTCTGGTACTCGTCTTCCATATTCCCCAGCTTAAGTAAAAGTTGATGTTGGACTCAGTATAAATGACTTTTGTTCCTTTGATTATAACCTCTAACCTCTTATGTCCAAGATCAGTGAGATTGGCATAAAATTCCTTGCTATATTAGCATTATACACACCAGGTTGCTTGCAAACATTTTCCCATTTCAAGTGTGAGATTGTTGTGCCAATGTCGCCTGGTAGTCCCAGTTTCTCATCGTCACCATCCATTATGAATCCACGTTCAACAAACACGCTCATCTTACTGAAGTGTTCCATGAAACGTCTGTGTGCTTCCATGTTGACAAAATCTCATCTTCATCTTGATTGTTATGTCAATTGTAAGGGCGACATTCTTCTTTCCTGTGGTCTTGTAACGGCGGTTGGTGTTTGGGTCTCTTGTCATTTTTTCTTTGGGTAATGGAGGAAATAGGGTTTGAGAGATTTTAGGGTTACGGAGAGGATGATGAAAAGTGAAGAGGTTTTGTTTGAATGTGTGGGTATAGAGAGAAGTGGAGGGAAGTTGGAAAGGTGTTTGGAAATTTTTTTTAGAAAATAATAAAATAAAACATCTTTGAAAGATGGAGAGAGAAATTTTCCGTTTTTGTGATTAGTAGGGCAACGAGTGAAAGGGATTAGGTCTGACAGCTGAAAAGACTCCTTTAGTGGGTTTGGGTGTTTAGGTGGCTGAAGTGTCTGATGTGGCAGACAAGGCCCTCATGACTCTGCTATCACACACGACCCAAGACGCTCAATCCCTATGTTGGGCTTTAATTCTCTCTCTTCCTCTTTAAACACAACGTTTCATTGTCTTTCTTAATTCCAAAAGAAAATAATTAATGCCAACTCAGCATTAACATTATTCTCTTTGGACTTAGCAAAATTTAACTTTTCCAATATTCCAACTCCACTTTTCACGTGTCTCTTGCTGATATGTCACCTCTTGTCATAAGCTGATGCCACTAAAAACCATCATGATCATGTACAAAATAAAACAAAAGAAAAATGCCTAAAGCTGGGCTGCCTCCCAGTAGCGCTATTTTAAGGTCTTATCGTCTGGCCAAAACAAATGTCCATTAATCAATGAAATGGAGAGAATCCCTTGTGTTACTTGAGGGTTCTCCAAGATAAGTTTTAACCCTTTGGCCATTAACCTTAAATATTTCTCCATTTTTCTCATTCAATAATTCCACAGCACCATGGGGGTAAATCTTTTCCAAAATAAAAGGTCCAGACAATCTTGATTTTAATTTTCTAGGGAATAGCATCAGCCTTGAGTTAAAGAGTAAAACTTTTTGGCCTTTCTCTAATTCCCTTTTCTGACATTTCCTGTCGTGCCACCTTTTGGTCTTTTCTTTGTATAACTCAACATTCTCGTATGAGAACAGCCTATACTCATCTAACTCATTTAATTGGAGCATTCTAGCTTGGCCAGCATTTTGGATATTAAAATTTAGTTGCTTCACAACCCAAAATGCCTTATGCTCCAATTCAATGGGTAGGTGACAAGCCTTCCCGTAGACAAGTCTATATGGAGACATGTCTAAGGGAGTTTTATAGGTAGTCCTATACGCCCATAGTGCCTCGTCCAAATGCTTAGACCAATCCTTTCTCATGGGGTTAACCACTTTTTCCAAGATTCTCTTGATTTCTATATTAGAAAGCTCCATTGTCTGCTAGTTTGTGGATGGTAAGCTGTAGCAACCTTGTGTTTAATCCCATATTTTTCCATTAAGTTTTCAAAAAGTTTGTTGTAAAAATGGGATCCCCCATCACTGATGATAGCTCTAGGCGTGCCATGTCTTGTCAAGATGTTCTTGAGCAAGAACTTGGTTACCACCTTAGCATCATTGGATGGTGTTGCTACTGCCTCAATCCACTTGGACACGTAGTCCACAGCTACAAGGATGTAAAGATTTCCAAAGGAGGGAGGGAATGGTCCCATGAAGTCAATGCCCCATACATCAAAAATTTCCACTTCAAGAATACTAGTGAGCGGCATCTCTTGTCTCATGGACACATTTCCAACCCTCTGACATCTATCACATCTTTTTGTAAATTCATGAGCATCCTTAAAAATTGAAGGCCAGAAAAAACCTGATTACAACACTTTTGCTGCAGTTCTGACCCCTCCAAAATGTCCACCATAGGGGGCTTTGTGGCAGGCTGATAAGATCTGTCGTGCCTCCTCATAGTCAATACATCTCCTTAATAACTGATCTGCACACTTCTTGTACAGGTAAGGCTCATCCCATAAATAGTTCTTGACAGTGTGAAAGAACCTCTTTCTATGTTGGAAGTTGAATTCTGGTGGCACGACTCTGCTGACTAAATAATTAACAATGTCAGCGTACCAGGGAGTCGTGCCATCAGTAATCACCAACAGCTTCTCATCCGGAAAACTCTCTTTAATGTCTCCACTGTTTTGAGATTGCACTTCTTCAGGTAGTCTTGAGAGATGATCAGCAACTGAGTTTTCTACTCCTTTCTTGTCTCTTATCTCCAGGTTAAACTCTTGTAAGAGAAGCACCCAACATATGAGTCGTGGCTTTGCATCTTTTTTGGCAATCAAATACTTGATTGCTGCATGATATGTGTACACAATCACTTTAGTTCCTACCAAGTAAGGTCTAAACTTATCAAAAGCAAACACTACTGCTAGCAGCTCCTTCTCCGTGGTTGTGTAATTGATTTGTGCTTCTATCAAAGTCTTGCTTGCATAGTAGATAGTGTGAAACACTTTGCTATGCCTTTGGCCTAACACAACACCAATGGAAAAGTCATTAGCATCACACATTAACTCAAAAGGTTTGGACCAATCTGGAACTTTGACTACAGGTGCAGAAATGAGAGATTTTTTCAAAAGGTTGAAAGATTCAAGGCACTCTTTACTGAAGACAAAAGGCGTGTCATGCTGCAGCAGCTGGCATAGGGGTTTTGTTATTTTTGAGAAATCTTTTATAAACCTCCTATAAAATCCAGCATGCCCCAAGAAAATCCTAATGCCCTTGATGTTGACTGGTGGGGGTAGCTTTTCAATTACTTCGACCAAGAACAATTCCTTCTTTTACTATAAAATGGCATTTCTCCTAATTGAGGACTAAGTTGTTCTCTTCAGACCTCATCAGCACCAACTCCAGATTCTTTAGGCAATCTTTAAATGATTCTCCAAAAATTGAAAAATCATCCATGAAGACTTCCATGGAACTTTCTATGATGTCAGAAAAAATAGCCATCATGCAACATTGGAAAGTGGTTGGTGCATTGCACAATCCAAACGGCATCCTTCTGAAAGCAAAGGTGCCATAGGGGCATGTGAATGTGTTTTTTCTTGATCTTCCGGAGCTATTGTAATTTAGTTGTAGCCCGAATATCCATCTAAGAAGAAATAGTACTCCTTTCCAGCCAATCTATCCAACATCTGATCAATGAAAGGCAAAGGAAAATGATCCTTCCTAGTTGCCTTGTTCAGCTTTCTATAATCCATGTAGATTCTCCAACCAGAAACAGTTCTAGTGGGAATGAGCTCATTCTTTTCATTGGTAATTACTGTAACACCCCAATTCCTATCGCGGATAAATAATACATAAATAAAATCAGAGTAATTAAAAATTTATTTTTCCGACAGAAACAAGGATGCCACATTTAAATAAACAAAACATCATCCCTGCTCATAAATTTGATACATAGCATAAAATAGAATACCCTCAAAGGGGAAACTTTTTCCATATAAAAGGAAAGGTCAATTATGGAATAAAGCGGAAAGATCCATAACCGGCTTGTTTTACAAAATAAATCATTTTAGAACATCAACTATATAAACAAAAGTACTACCAAATACATTCAACAAATGTATACATATATATATATATATATATATATATATATATATATATATATATATATAATCGTTCCCCGACTCCCGTGCTACGTATCATAGCAGACACCAAAACTGACAACATAACGGAGGGCTAATCTTTACAAAAGACCTCCAGCAACTCTAATCTGCAATGCCTCATAGAGCATTATAAAACAGCAGAAGGGTGAGAAATAACAACTAAAATCAAGATTGCATAATAATATGCAAATACATATAAATTCACATGCATAGTTATTCTCACCATAAACATCACATACTAATACATATAACATATTCCTAACATTCCAACAACATAGCATATATCACTTATTCCAACATAAGGCACACCAAGGTTATGACATATGGAAACACACCACCACACCACATATTTTCACACATAGCATATCGTCCATAAACAATGCATTTATCACGTATGCACATCAAATTACCAATGCTATCACAATTTCAACACATAACAAATCAATGCACAATTTCCACACATAATCAATCAAATCATGATTTTCCACACATAATGCATCCATTCACAATTCTCACACATAATCAATCAAATCATGATTTTCCACACATAATGCATCTATGATTTATGCAAATGCACAGAGACCGACACAACGACTCTATGCAAATGCCACGCGGTACCGACTTCCAATGTTTCTCATGTCTCATCATCAGTTCACTCAGGAACTATTGGAACCATCGCTCGTTACTTAGTGTAACTCCCCGTCGGGCATACGATGTTCCCCGTCTCTTTAAGTCCCCGCATGGGCACACGACGTTTATGGATTGCTTTAGGTCCCCGCATGGGCACACAACCCGATCGCCACAGATCCCCACATGGGCACACGATCGTCTATAACCATCGCTTTAGGTCCCCGCATGGGCACACAATGTTATAGCAGATTCCCTCTGGAACCAATCCGTCGCTCGTATCCTCATGGTACTCGACTTCACAATATGCATATTATGATGTTTGGCATACAATGACTCATAACATTCATATGCACACATTTACTCATCCATAATCATGCATAACTCAACCATTACAACACATTGCAATTTCTTGCCGTAAGGCCACAAATCATCATCATCACATGTCATCACGTGCATTCACATCATATACATCACACAAGTCATACAATATCCATATCAAAAGCACCTTGCATGATACACATCAATTACACATAATTACAACGACAAAAGTCGACAAAACAACACCATTCAAATATCATACATCCATCACCAATGCGTATCAATCATGCACAACATTTCATCACATATATTCACATCATATAACAGCACACAAGCTACACGTTACATAACAAAAGCATATAGCATGATAACACATCAATTGCACACATTGTACGCGATAAAAACCCGACAACCCGACTATTTTTACAAAAACACGAATTAATTAATTCATCTTTTACTCTCCAAACCATTTTTAATAGAAAGAACTTTTCATTAGCTTTCCAACGCTTCAAACGGGGGTCAAAACGGACTTACGGTTCAAAAGTTACGATCGAAACAATTTTGAAAGAAAACCTACAGCAGAGCTGACACGGCCGCCCGTGTTGTGCGACACGGCCATGTCACCCAAAACTTCCAAATGGCCGCAGATTGACACGTCTGACACGGCCACCCATGTTGTGTGACAAGGCCCGTGTCAGAACCCAGAAAAATGCATTTTTTTTTACCATCGGAAGCCTTCCGGACCTCCGATTTTGATTCCGTAAAAAGCTGCGATCTCAGAATTCAACGTACTACAATATTCTCACCATTAAAAGACCATCCAACACATTTTCCATTTTTGAAATATTTTGAAACATAATTTTATCAATTTAACTCGATTCTAAACTCGATCAAAACCACTCGAAAACACACGAACAACCATTCACCGATTAAATATCAACCTCTACCAATATTACCAGACATATCCAAACACTTTTACTCGATCACAACATCAATTTGCACAAAAACATCGATATATAGCAAAAACTCAAAAGTTACAAATTCAACTCGATTCAATCAAACGATCACACTAAATCACGACCCAACATCACACGACTCTACTACACGATTTATTCCGACTTTCGTCCGTGAAAACATCGATTTCTATCCATTTTTCTCATTTTGACCTAGAATGGAAACTAGAGAAAATAACCAAAACAATCCAAGAAAACATACACATAGACATATACAAGCAAGATATAATTGAAACTTCTCACCCTTACCCGATTATTCGCGCTTTAAACGGAGTTTTCTCGATTTTTCCTCTTTTCCTCTTCTCCCTTTTCTTTCCTCTCTTTTCTCTTCTCTTCCCTTTCTCTTCTTCTTCTTCTTCTTCTTTCTTTTCTCTCTTTTTCTCTCTCTCTTTCTATTTATACAAAATATCTAACCCCAAAAAGACCAAAATACCCCTCAGCTCAATTATCTCCCAAACGCTCTCAAAACGCGATAAAACATAAACAACGATGAAAAATAATATATTGCCAAAAAAAAGTCAAGAATAAAATAATATAATAATAAAATAATCAACTAAACTCGATTAAATAAAACTGACCAAAACTGGGGCGTTACAATTCTCCCCCACTTAGACATTTTCGTCCTCGAAAATATACCCGCTACGAACAACTCCGGATACGACTCTCGCATCCGACTAACAAACTAACATGCCAACAAAAGCACACCACGAATAACACAAACTGACAAACCACCTTGCTAACAGCAACCACAACAATGACGCGACGAACACTACAACGACAAGATGCAAAGCCCATACAATGCACTTGACGACCAACTCACGACTCAAGGAATACCCAAGTTACGAACACACACAGATTCACTCTTGAACTGAAACACAACAAGAACACAAGTTCCACGACACAACATCGATTCAACAACCTCTACATAACCACGATACCAACATCCTTGTCACACAACCTTATTACAACAATGCTACGATTCACCAATCGAACATACAACCAAAATCTCCATCTACATAGTAGCCCATGAATAATATCTAAACCTTTCACCTAACACTTCCATTCTGAAACGTCCAATGGTCTCAACACTCCTACATGTTTCCAATGTTCAACCTATGAACTCTTACCAGTCCCACACGCATATACGAAATGTGCCACATCACGCTTCCACTGCGCACTCTGATTACTCATAACCATCAAAACTACCAATTCCATGTCCAAAGTCTAACTCTTTCTCATATTCGCCAAAACTCACTGTTCACTTTTAATATACCCAACCTCACACTCTACTATGTTAGCTTACACACCAGACACAAGTCTCTGAACTGCTCGAATGATTTTAATTCTCGGACCATCAAAACAGACATACATAGAAACTTTCGACTTAACTCATCCGGCACAACCTTAGCTTTTCCCGAAGGATAATCCAAGCCAAATTCATAACTCGTCACGAATTCTAACCATCCTCTCTATCTCATACTCTATTCCTTCAGACCAAACAAGTACTCTAAACTCTTGCGGTTACCAAACCCTTCGAACCTAGAACCATAAAGATGATACCTCCAAATATTCCAACACATTACAACCGCAACCAATCTAAAATTCGAAATAGTATAGATCCTTTTATAAATCCTCAATTGTTGTAAAACATAAGCCACGACTTTACCCTCTTGCATTAACACTTGACAACACTCTTCAGAGACACTTCACAATACTTCACAAACGGTTTATTAGGATCACACCGAATCAAAACTGAAGCCGTAGACAACTCTACTCCAGCTTTCTAAAACTTTCCTTACAACGAACATCCCAAACAAACGACTTACCTTTTGCAAGTCAACTGAGATAACCGAAGTACGAACTTAGCAAAGTTTTCCATAGCCTGCAGTAACAACCAACTGAGCTCAAAAGTTTCTAATCTCCTTAACCAACTTCAGAGCCTCTCAATGTAGAACTGCATCTACGTCCGATGAATCCACAACAAATACCATCATCAGAAATAACATATCCCAGAAAACTAACCTTGTTCAACCAAAATTCTCACTTGAATAACTTAGCATACCACTTTGTCTCTTTTCCACACTTGTAATGCAATTCTCAAACACTCTACATGTTCTTCCTCTGAGTTTACAACAGATCCGAATATCCTCAATCAAAGCCATTACGAACTTATCCAAATAAATATGGAAGATACGATTCCTCTACTCCACAAACATTACAGATTCCTTACTAACACCAAATAACATCAATGCACGTTGTAATACCCAAACAAATTCCAAAAGATATAAATTCTTAAAGTTCTTGCAAAATTCTTTTCCCTGGGTAACTGGTTACTCACACACAAGCTTAACCGAGTACATGACAGCCTATCCCGATGCTAACAACCATAACCAGTCACTTGAAATCAATCAAAGCCTCAACTCACACAATTCACTATCCTTATCAAACGTGCCAAACAATTGTAATTTCACTCTAACCCAACCAAACCATTCCAGTTATCTATTCTTGAAAGTGGACACTTATTCTCAATCATTACCTTATTCAACTGTCCGTAATCCATACATAATTTCTTCTCTTGACCGTCCAATTACACAAATTCCAACATGTATCAACAATCACCCAAAAATAACTCTCACTCGCAATATTACCTCATCACACAAGGGTTTCCTCAAAATTCCCATTAATGCTCTAAAACTCCAAGGACTCCAAACCTCACCAGAACTCTAAGTTTTGCTTTCCAAAGTCTCAATACCATTATACCCATCATGCTTGTTATTCCATTCAATCATCAGTTCCATGTATTACTATCAATACTGGAGCTCTCTAAGACAACACACTTGGTCTCACAAATCCCTTTTTCCAGTAAATCTTCCAACCGCTCTTTCCATCTGAGTTTCACGTCCTAAAAGTTCTTCTACTTACTCAGAAGATCCAAACCTCAAATCATCACCTTCGTCCAATTTGAGTTCACAATCTTCTCTCTGAGAACAACCAATAACGATGCCCAATCATTCTCTCTCAAAAACTTCCCAACTGGACCAACATACCAAAACCTCTAATCCGTCTCATCTTCTAGTATAAGAATCTTCATCGACTCAACAAAACAATCCGTAACCATTTCCTTAATTCCAAACAATCTATTGCACATACTATCAAAGCCGGAAAGACACGCCTATTCCATCCAACATAATTTCCGTCTGCTATCAACAAGAGATTAAGGGTGATCAGTTCCTCAATTTGCCAATAGACAGCCGACAATCATGATGGGGCATAAACCGTCTTTACTAAACTATAATAGCATTTCTTGCATCCTGTGCGCAAAACTACCTAAGGCACAAATCCTTAGTTGACATAAACCTTACCTCTGGCTTCCTTCCAGAACCGGGAACAACGCTGTCCAAACCATACTTACAATCTTGCAATCAATGACACACTGAGCCAATGTTCCACAACTGAAGTAACTTGGAGAAGTTCCAGCTTCTCCCCCACTTATCTCAATCTCACACCTGAAGACAAAGGATTACCAAAAACCAGAAAGCACTGACAGTGTTTCACACACATATCACGTACTAAGGGACAAACAACAACGACAGTATTCAACTGTCACACCAACTGACTCAACAACTTGGCCGGACGGACCGACCTGCTCTGATACCACTAATGTAACACCCCAATTCCTATCGCGAATAAATAATACATAAATAAAATCAGAGTAATTAAAATTTTATTTTTCCGACAGAAACAAGCATGCCACATTTAAATAAACAAAACATCATCCCTGCTCATAAATTTGATACATAGCATAAAATAGAATACCTTCAAAGGGGAAACTTTTTCCATATAAAAGGAAAGGTCAATTATGGAATAAAGCAGAAAGATCCATAACCGACTTGTTTTACAAAATAAATCATTTTAGAACATCAACTATATACACAAAAGTACTACCAAATACATTCAACAAATGTATACATATATATATATATATATATAATCGTTCCCCGACTCCCGTGCTACGTATCATAGCAGACACCAAAACTGACAACATAACGGAGGGCTAATCTTTACAAAAGACCTCCAGCAACTCTAATCTGCAATGCCTCATAGAGCATTATAAAACAGCAGAAGGGTGAGAAATAACAACTAAAATCAAGATTGCATAATAATATGCAAATACATATAAATTCACATGCATAGTTATTCTCACCATAAACATCACATACTAATACATATAACATATTCCTAACATTCCAACAACATAGCATATATCACTTATTCCAACATAAGGCACACCAAGGTTATGACATATGGAAACACACCACCACACCACATATTTTCACACATAGCATATCGTCCATAAACAATGCATTTATCACGTATGCACATCAAATTACCAATGCTATCACAATTTCAACACATAACAAATCAATGCAAAATTTCCACACATAATCAATCAAATCATGATTTTCCACACATAATGCATCCATTCACAATTCTCACACATAATCAATCAAATCATGATTTTCCACACATAATGCATCCATGATTTATGCAAATGCAAAGAGACCGACACAACGACTCTATGCAAATGCCATGCGGTACCGACTTCCAATGTTTCTCATGTCTTATCATCAGTTCACTCAGGAACTATTGGAACCATCGCTCGTTACTTAGTGTAACTCCCCGTCGGGCATACGATGTTCCCCGTTGCTTTAGGTCCCCGCATGGGCACAAGACGTTTATGGATTGCTTTAGGTCCCCGCATGGGCACACAACCCGATCGCCACAGATCCCCACATGGGCACACGATCGTCTATAACCATCGCTTTAGGTCCCCACATGGGCACACAATGTTATAGCAGATTCCCTCTGGAACCAATCCGTCGCTTGTACCCTCATGGTACTCGACTTCACAATATGCATATTATGATGTTTGGCATACAATGACTCATAACATTCATATGCACACATTTACTCATCCATAATCATGCATAACTCAACCATTACAACACATTGCAATTTCTTGCCGTAAGGCCACAAATCATCATCATCACATGTCATCACGTGCATTCACATCATATACATCACACAAGTCATACAATATCCATATCAAAAGCACCTTGCATGATACACATCAATTACACATAATTACAACGACAAAAGTCGACAAAACAACACCATTAAAATATCATACATCCATCACCAATGCGTATCAATCATGCACAACATTTCATCACATATATTCACATCATATAACAGCACACAAGCTACACGTTACATAACAAAAGCATATAGCATGATAACACATCAATTGCACACATTGTACGCGATAAAAACCCGACAACCCGACTATTTTTACAAAAACACGAATTAATTAATTCATATTTTACTCTCCAAACCATTTTTAATAGAAAGAACTTTTCATTAGCTTTCCAACGCTTCAAACGGGGGTCAAAACGGACTTACGGTTCAAAAGTTACGATCGAAACAATTTTGAAAGAAAACCTACAGCAGAGCTGACACGGCCGCCCGTGTTGTGCGACACGGCTGTGTCACCCAAAACTTCCAAATGGCCGCAGATTGACACGTCTGACACGGCCACCCGTGTTGTGTGACAAGGCCCATGTCAGAACCCAGAAAAATGCATTTTCTTTTACCGTCAGAAGCCTTCCGGACCTCCGATTTCGATTCCGTAAAAAGCTGCGATCTCAGAATTCAAAGCACTGCAATATTCTCACCATTAAAAGACCATCCAACACATTTTCCATTTTTGAAATATTTTGAAACATAATTTTATCAATTTAACCCGATTCTAAACTCGATTAAAACCACTCAAAAACACACCAACAACCATTCACCGATTAAATATCAACCTCTACCAATATTACCAGACATATCCAAACACTTTTACTCGATCACAACATCAATTTGCACAAAAACATCGATATATATCAAAAACTCAAAAGTTACAAATTCAACTCGATTCAATCAAACGATCACACTAAATCACGACCCAACATCACACGACTCTACTACGCGATTTATTCCAACTTTCGTCCGTGAAAACATGGATTTCTATCCATTTTTCTCATTTCGACCTAGAATGGAAACTAGAGAAAATAACCAAAACAATCCAAGAAAACATACACATATACATATACAAGCAAGATATAATTGAAACTTCTCACCCTTACCCGATTATTCGCGCTTTAAACGGAGTTTTCTCGATTTTTCCTCTTTTCCTCTTCTCCCTTTTCTTTCTTCTCTTTTCTCTTCTCTTCCCTTTCTCTTCTTCTTCTTTCTTTTCTATCTTTTTCTCTCTCTCTTTCTATTTATACAAAATATCTAACCCCAAAAAGATCAAAATACCCTTCAGCTCAATTATCTCCCAAACGCTCTCAAAACGCGATAAAACATAAACAACGATGAAAAATAATATATTGCCAAAAAAAAGTCAAGAATAAAATAATATAATAATAAAATTATCAACTAAACTCGATTAAATAAAACTGACCAAAACTGGGGCGTTACAATTACTGTCATGCCCCTTTTCTTCGGTACACACTGGATTGGACTCACCCACACACTATCAGAGATAGGGTAAATAACCCCTACGTCCAGCCACTTGATAATCTCCTTTTTTACAACCTCCTTCATGATAGGGTTCAGCCTCCGTTGACTTTCAATGTTATTCTTAGCATTTTCTTCAAACAGAATTTTATGCATGCAAATTGTTGGGCTGATTCCCTTAATGTCAGAAATCTGCCATGCAATTGCCTTCTTGTGTCTCTTCACTAGTGAAATCAATTGATCTTTCTGCTCCTCTTGTAGGTCTGTGGCAATGATAACTGATAGCTTTTGTCCTGCCTCCAGATATGCATACTGTAAATGCTCCGGCAGTTGCTTGAGCTCCAATTTAGGGGGTTCTTCTATGGAAGGTAGCTGCTGCTTGTGAGCAATAGTGGTGGATTCTATCACTTTCACAGATTCTTCCTCTTGCTTTTGCATAGGACCATAGATGATTCCATCTTTTAGCCCTTCATCTTCCACTTTTTCTAACTCAATTTTCAACACATCATTAGCCTTTAGAAGATTTTTATGAATCAAACCTTCCCAGCTAGATATCATAGAACACTCAGCCACCTCTTCTTCAGGGTATTGCAAGGAATTCAGTATGTTGAACACTACTTGCTGCCCGTCCACTCTCATAGTGAGTTCTCCTCTTTCTACATCAATTAAGGTTCTACCCGTTGCTAGGAATGGCCTTCCCAACAAAATGGGTGTCTCCTCATCAGCTTCAAAATCCATAATGATAAAATCAGCAGGGAAGACAAATTTGTCAACCCTTACCAGCACATCTTCTATCTTCCCTTGTGGGTAGCAAATACTCCTATCTGCTAGCTTCAAGGTGGTGGTTGTAGTCCTGGCAGCACCTATCCTCAGCTTCTTGAAAATGGATAAGGGCATGAGATTGATGCTGGCCCCTAAATCACATAACGCCTTTCCATAAAAAGTGTCTCCAATGGTGCATGGAATAGTAAAACTTCTTGGATCCTTCAATTTGGGAGGGAGTTTGCCTTGAACCAATTGACTACACTCTTGTGTGAGTGCAACCATAGAAAATTCTCCCACCCTTTTTTGCTTGGTAAGCACATCCTTCATGAACTTTGAGTAGTTTGGCATTTGTTGAATGGCTTCAATCAATGGTATGTTGATGTGAAGTTGCTTCAGGATCTCCATGAACTTTGAAAATTGTTGCTCTTCTTTTGCCTTTTTGATTCTTTATGGAAAAGGGGGTGGTGGTCTTTCTTGCACAAACTTTTAATTCTTGTTGGCTTCAGTATTGACTTCTTGATTTCCTGGAGGAATGTAATCTTCAGTGAGTACATTATCTTTTTGCTTCTGCTGTTTGGATGAAGACGGTTCTCCATCATTGTCTTTTGCTCCAGAACTGTCAGGCTTAGACAAATCAGTACTTGACTCCTTGCTCTTTGTAACGGTCTCTTCAATTTCCTTGCCACTTCTAAGCTTAAGAGCTTGGCAAGTTTCAACATTCTTCACTCCAGCTTGTGTGTTAGGAGTCTCAGTGGAGCTGGGAAGATTTACCAGGTTTCTTGAACTTATAGCCGTGGCAATTTGGCCTACTTGGTTCTCCAAGTTCTTGATGCTCACTCCTTGTGCTTGGAATTGATTCTTTGCTTCTTGAATAAAGCACTTAAGAACATTTTCCAGATGGTTGTTTCCTTGATTACCCCCAGCATAGTTAGGGTTAGAAAAACCAGGTGGAACTTGTGGTGTAGTTGCTTGCGGTTTAGGTTGACTTTGATTGTTACTCCAAGAAAAATAAGGATGGTTGCACCATCCTGGGTTGTAAGTTTTGCTGTAAGGATTGTTGTATCTTCTGTTGTTATTGGGATTGCCAACATAGTTAACTGAAACAGGATTTACAGAACATTCTTCAAATAGATGTGGTCCTCCATAGTAAACACAGGCAACCTCAGAAGCGTTAGTAACCACCTTAACAGGGTCAGGCTTTGTCACATCAGGACTCATCAGATTCTTCATCATTTGGTGGATCTGAGCCACTTGAGCAGCAAGAGTTGTAGTCTCAGTGACTTCATGAACTCCAGCAGGCTTCTTTTGAGTTGAACTCGAAGTGGCCCTTGTGACTGGCCATTGATAAGTGTTGGCGGTAATGCTCTCAATCAACTTGTAACCATCGTCATAAGATTTAGACAATATGGCTCCACCACTGGATGCATCTAACATATTCCTTGAGGATGGAATTAATCCATTATAGAAAGTCTGAAGTTATATGCAGATGGGAATTCCATGATGAGGACATTGTCTCAACAGCTCCTTAAATCTTTCCTAGGCGTCAAACAAAGTTTCGTCATCTCCTTGCCTAAATGATGTAATTTCGTTTCTCATTTTGCATTCTTGGAAGGAGGAAAATACTTGGCCAGAAACTTTTCTGCCAAGGCATTCCATGTAGTAATGGAATTTGGTTCCAAAGAATTAAGCCAGCTCTTGGCTCTATCCCTTAGAGAGTATGGAAATAGCCTCAACCTAAAGGTATCCACTGGCACGTCAAGGATCTTGAAATTGTCAGCAACATCCAGAAATTGTTTTAGGTGCAAATGAGGATCTTCATGAGGAGAGCCTGAATATTGACCAGCAACTTGCAACATTTGGAACATCACAGGCTTGAACTCAAACCGTGGTGCTGTGATGGTTGTCCTAGCAATGCCAGTATTCATAGCATTAGGATCAAATACAGCATAGTCCCTGTGTTGCGCGCGTGGTCGTTGGCAATGCCAATGATATCTGGCTCAGCCATGTTTGTCTCGTTCAATGACTCGTCTTAAGAAGAAGATGAACTTCCTTCGTCTGCATCCTCCTCGTACACTGCTCCTTCAGGTTCAGCCACAGCTGAGGTTGAGGAATCTCCAGGTATTTGTTGAGCACGTAAAAATCTCCTTCGTTCTTTAAGAATTCTTTCAAGTTCAGGATAACCACTATAAACTGGTTGTATCGACCTGCACATACAATAGCTTAAGCCTGTCGAGACACCAAATCACAGCAAATGTTAAAAGCTCAAATATATTCTTAAACAAAAATAAATATAGTTTTTCAAACTATATACACTTCCCTGGCAACGAGGCCAAAAACTTGTTCTCTACTTTATATAATGCTTTTCTTGTGATTGTTTAGAGAAATGGTGTCACATGCAAGTATACATGCTTGATAATGTAGCAAGTGATAAAGTAAAGGTCGAACTCACAAGGAAGTGTAAAGTATTTGAACCACTAATATTGATTTTCTTTGTTTAAGAGAAGTATGAGCAAGGTAACAGAAATATGAGAATAAAGAACAGGAGCAACACACAATTAACTAAAATAAAATCTATAATAAAAAGGAGTTAAAATATCAGAGAGAGTAGTTGATGAGCTAAATCCATTAGTATATTTGTTGTTAAAATGCTTTTATGGTCTCAACTTCTTATCTCTAAGCAAGTTGAATTAAGTGAATATCTCTATCCTACTTTATTAACCACTTTTGTTATGAAATCCGCTTGTTTATTGGATCTCTCTCAACAACAAGCTTTTACCTTTTTCCTAGCTGATCACTATAAAAACCAAGTTTATAGCATAAAAACACATAACAAAATAAGACACTAGTCAACACATCATATCAACATAAAAACAACTTTTATACTAACTTCATTAGTCTCATCAAACAAAGGTTTAGCTCATAGTGAGCTGAGTACAAACTACTGGAGTGAAAATAATAGGAAACATTATCTTACAAAAAGTAGTAAAGAAATGCAACCTAGTAATAACTTGGAGATCTCTTGCGTTGAGTAAACAACAACAGTTCTCTTCAGTCACGACAGCTCTCAGCAGAACGTACAGGTCTGGAGGAGAATAGAATACTCTCTACTAATGCGTTAACTCTTAAAACTAACTAAAAACTGAAATAAACTATTTGTTGTATGTGAAATCTTCGGTCTCGTCTCTTTCTTCAATGCACAAGCTCTCTTTATATAGTGATGAGTGGAAGTGGTAGTTGCTCCTTTCTTGGATCATGGGTCTCTTGATAAAAATAAAGTTAGGCCCAAATCAAATTCTTATGTGAACCAGCTATCCCTCAATCCTTCCGTTGCATGCAATCTGGTACAGACATTGGTGGGAGACAAATCTGCTTTTTACAGGCGGCTCTAGGAGGGTGGTGGAGCAGCGCAGACGGCTGGTGGTTTTGGTGCAGGGTGCTCTTTTGCAGCGTGGTCCCCACCGTACTACCTTTTGTCTTCTAGCTTTCTTGATCTTATCCATTCCTTTTGCTCCAATGCTCTTCAAAATGCTGCCACGTGAGCCCTAGTCATCCTTGGCTTCCATCACCAATCTCCAACTCTCTTGGTAAAATAGCTTATTAAACTATCAACTACTTTCTTTTCAAAAGATCCTTGTTCTGTTCCAGAATCTGTCATCCGGGGTCATGCCTCCTCTCACTATCATCTAGCTTCCTTTTAGAGCACAATCACAATGAAAACATAAAAGAAGCACCTAGTGTGCTTAAAGCTTAAAACATACTGAAATACATTAAGCTCATGCCACATCAGTAAATCATGAACTAGAAATGTCATATAAAATGGGCCAAAGTAACACACTAAAATAGTGTTATCAATACCGTATAACATTCATATGGAAGGTCTTTTCTTCAAGGAAGGAGAAAATGACAAAGCATTTAAAGAGGAAGTTGTGTATGTATGGTGTCATATTCACAGGAAGGGAAGAGAATCTCTGGGAAAACGAAACTGCACCTCTGTGGAGCCTTATCTCTAATGAGTACAAACCTGAGCCATCAAGTTGAGGATGCCTTACCCTCGTCAAGAAGTATTTCCCTTAAAGGAATCTATCCTTTACTTCATGAACGACGTGGATAAACTTCAGGTCGCTTTTAACAAAACTAAACGCGAAAAGAACTCTTGGAGGAACAAGTATCTAATCGTCAACTTGGAGAACACAAAGATCCAAGAACTGCTAAAAGAAAAAGATGCTCTGATTGAGATACTTGAGCAGCATGCTGTAGAGAGACAAAAAGAACAGAAAAATTTACTCTCCCCTTTCACTTGGAAGAAGATCGTCAACCCGACGATAGTTGAGGAGGTCCGGTTCAAGAAGCATAAAAAAGTCAGCAACAAGGGTTTTGAGCCTCATCAAAGAGGGTTCCTTAATAGATATAGGTTTAGTTTCCTTTTTTCTGCATTGTAAATATTGTACTTTTGTAACCTTTTCAGTTTATCAAATATAAGTGTTGGTGTTTTATCCACTAAATGATATTTGTAACATAATTGTTAAAGTTCTTTTAAAAGAAGAAAAAAAACAAAGCAAAAAAGCATTTGCATCCTTTGCACATCATGCATCATTCTAGCATTTCACGTATTTCATAAAAAAACTTACACATATTTTTCTCACTTTAGAGTCAAATTGTCTCATTCATACAATACTCGGGCCAATCTTCAGAAGAAAATGGACTATCTTAAGGAAGAAAACAGAGAACTAAGAGAGGAGGTCACTACTCTGAAAGAAAGTATGGAAATACTCAACGTCATGATAGAAACAATGGTAGCAGCTCAGGATCAACGATGTCAAAGGACTCTGATCTTAGAAATTGTCTCTGCACCAACTTTTGAAGTACCCGTTAGTCTTCCTCAGTACAACATGCCTAAAGGTTTTCCCTGGGGCATGCCTTTCAATTTTAGGCCTAAGGGATATATACCTCCGGTCACTGAAGACCCGAGGGCTACAGCTAAAGTCTCCAGGCCTGAAGGTTACAAACTTCAGGTAAATGAAGATGCAAGAACCACGACAGAGATTCATATACATGAAGGTTACAAACTTTAGGTCATCGAAGCGCTAAGAGTCGTAACAGTAATGACTGTATCACAACTTTTGATGCATACTACTCTAGAAGAACAGATCTTTCACGCTGCTCCAAGCAATAATATAGGAGTATATGAAAGGATGGATGAATTCCAAGAACAGTTCTTGGAAATGTAGAAAGAACTTCAGGCTATTCGAGGACAAGATTTGTTTGGGAAAGATGTTGTCGACCTCTGCTTAGTCCCTAATGTTAAGATACCACACAAATTCAAGGTGCCTGACTTTGAAAAATACAAAGGCAACTCCTGCCCTCAAAGTCACTTGGTGATGTATGCTCAAAAGATGTCTACCCAGATGGAAAATCAGCAGTTACTAATCCATTACTTTCAAGACAGGTAAACTGGTGCCACACTCAAATGGTACATGGGGTTAAATTGTATAAAGATCAGTACCTTCAGAGATCTTGGAGCAGCTTTTATTCAGCAATACAAGTACAATTTGGATATGGCACCTGATAGGGATCAACTCAGAGCAATGTCTCAAAGGGATAAGGAAAGCTTCAAAGAATACGCTCAGAGATGGTGTGAAATTTCCGTCCAGATTTGTCCTCCTCCCGAGGAGAAAGAAATGACAAAAATCTTCTTGAAAACTTTGAGCTCGTTCTATTATGACTGAATGGTCACAAGTGCACCTAGTGACTTCACCGAGATGCTGAACATGGGAGTACACCTTGAGGAAATAGTCTAAGAAGGGCGGTTGGTCAAAGATAAAAAAAACCATCTAGTAGTGGCAAGAGGTATGGAAGTGCTTTCCAAAAGAAGAAAGAGCAAGATATCAGCACTATCTCACAGGGTAAACAAAGACGAAGATACCAACCTCGACAAATAGCAATGGTATCTCCTGTTATTAACTTAGCACCTGTTCTGACATATCAACCACAAATTTCTCAAAATCAGCAAATTCAACAGCCACAGTATCAGCAAAGGCAACAGCGGCCTCTTCAACAGACTCGACCGCAATACAATAGCAACAATCATATTTCAAGGTCACCGGGTTTTTATCCTATACCAATGCCATATGCAGAGTTGTTCCCAGTTTTGCTAGCAAAAGAGGACATTTAAACCAGGACAACTATTACCATTACCAATTCTGTGTTTATCATCAAGGCGCACTGGGGCATATCATCGAGAACTATTTCAGTTTTAAATCTGATGTACAAAGACTTGTCAAGAATGGAATTTTATCTTTCAAAGACACTAATCCGAATGTTCAAAGGAATCTGTTACCTCAGCATGAGAAAGCTTCTGTAAACTTAATTGACGAAGATCCTGGCAACAGTTACCAAATTCATGATGTACGCTTACTAGAAACAAATCTAGTTAAGATACATTGGAGGCAAAATGGATACGACCATGTGCCACCTCACAACTATCATCAATGCAACATTTGTTCAAAGAACAACCAAGGATGCAACATTGTACATACAACCCTTCAAGAGCAAATGGATCTAGGCTGGATCCAAGATCACAGAATCCATGGAGTAAACATGGTTTAAGGATGCCCAGTCATTTTTCAAAATGTTGACATTCGGTTAATGAATGTAAACTTGGTGGCAATGCACTCCAAACAAAGTCAACAACCGTTACACGATTACAACATTTGCTCAATTTGTTCAAAGGATAATCAGGGGTGTTCTTTTCTGCAAGAAGCTCTCCAGCGTCAAATGTGTCTAGGATGGATTCAGGATTATCATGGAAGGAACAACTATCAAATCAACATGATTGATGAAGGTCCAGAATGGGTTCAAATATTTGATATCCGCCTGACAAACGCCAATTTGGTAGAATTACACGCCAAACAAGTCAAACATGGCTTTTTAACATCACACAACTACCAAGATTGAAAAATCTGCTCTGAAGATAATCAAGGTTGTCTAGTCATACAAAGAGCTCTTCAACATCTGTTGGACCATTGGTGGCTTACAGTATAACGTAACATGAATACAGATCAAATCAACATAACTGATAGGAGCCCAAGCAGACATAAAAGCTGTGATATCCGCTTGTTGGAAACAGACTTGGTTAAGATACATTGCATACAGAGTGGACAGGGACGTATACCACCCCACAATTATGAATGTTGCAGGATATGTTCAGAAAATGACCAAGGATGCTACTTCGTACGAGCAGCTCTCCAGAATCAGACAGACCAAGGAGAGATCATACCACGCAAAATAGAGGATTATCTGTCAATCAATATGGTGCAAGGTTGTCCAAGACAACCTGCAATCTGTGACAAAGAATCTTCAATCAAAAACTTGCATGAATCTGATTGTGTTGGTCCAAATAAACATGATCACTCAACTTGCAAAAAGCGCCGTAAAAGCCGACACGATTGCCTCCTCATCCAGGATGAGACTCAAAAACTACTAAATCAAAAGGTCGTCACAGCGTTCCAGAAAGGAGAGTTCATTGATTCTGGAAATGATAAAGATGTTTACACCATTATTCCTTTACTTAGTGAAGCAAAGCGCATTGAAATCCCTTTTGATGGTAGAAAGATTTCTGATATCCCGAAGTTGGAACCAATAGATGTCACCTATGACAGTAGTAAGACCAACGTGACTCCTTTGGTCATTTACTTGCCAGGTCCAGTACCATACGAATCAGAGAAAGCCATTCCTCATAAGTACAACGCCACCATGATAGAAGATGGAAAGGAAGTTCCACTACCATCCATTGTCAACATCGCTTAAATAAGTCGGGTCACCCGAAATGGTCGAGTATTCAACAAAGGAGTTGAAGAAATTGCTAGGGAGAAGGAACCCCAAATTGAAATCCCCAATAAGCAGATAGGACAATCAAGCAGGACAGATCCTGCAAAGAACAATGATGAGATTTTAAAACTAATTCAAAAAAGTGAATACAACATTGTGGATCAGTTATTGCATACTCCTTCCCGGATATTTGTATTATCTCTTCTGATGATTTCAAAAGCTCACAGGGAAGCTCCGCAGAAGGTTCTAGAATAAGCTTTCGTGTAACAAAACGTAACGGTGAATCAGTTCGATAGCATTGTTGCTAACATCACTACCTGTAATAACTTAGGCTTCAGTGATGAAGAACTCCCAAAGAAGGGTCAAAATCATAACACGACACTCAATATCACAATCAATTGTATGGAGGGTGCTCTAACTATCATACTAGTAGACACTGGTTTAATCCTGAATGTCATGCCAAAATCAACTCTTGTACGATTATCCTGTCAGGGCGTCCCTATGAGAGGCAGTGAGATCGTAGCCAAGGCTTTTGACGGATGCAGAAAGACGGGTATTGGCGAAGTTGATCTTCCCATCACCATTGGTCCTCACACTTTTCAAATAACCTTTCAAGTAATGGATATCCGAGCAGCATACAGTTTTTTGTTAGGACGTCCTTAGATCCATGAAACAGGAGCAGTCAGCTCAACACTTAACCAAAAGCTGAAGTTTGTAAAGAACAACAAATTGGTTACAATATGTGGCGAACGAGCTTTGATTGTAAGCAATCTATCATCATTTTCCTACGTAGATCCAGAAGAAATCATCGAAACTCAATTCCAGGCACTTTCTGTGAATAAAGAGGACAGTCGAGAAAAAGGAACATCTATTTTCTCCTACAAAGACGCTCTCCGAGTAATGGAAAGTGGAACTGCCAAAGGATGGGGACAAGTTATGATTCCTTCCGATAACAAAGCAAGGGAAGGCCTCGATTTCTCTCAAGCATCCACCAAGACTATGAAGAAGGACGAAGCCATTCGTCCGATTCATGATTTCTTCCGTAGCGGAGGTCTCCTCCACCCTATTTCTCAAGAAGTGGACACCATCGAAGGAGATGACTTTAAGGACACTTCTTCCGATCCAGATGAGGAATGGAAATCATACTTCAACAATTATGGTTATATGTCGCAAAAAGAGACATACATACCCTTTTGCAGTCCACAACAGAACTTCAGATATATACCAAAGTCGGACAACAAGATGACCTACAGGGATCACGATACTGAAGGATGCCTTGCTCCTCCTGATTCATTTAAAACCTGATGATGTGGTGAAAAATAACTTTGATTACAACTCGTATAATCCCATGGACGATTTACCGATTTGGGAGCCTGGAATGAAAGATCCAGGGTATCAAAGCCAGCCAGAAAAAGCATATTCGCTAAATAGCCCTGAAAAAGAATCATTTATTCCTTCAGAAGAATGGAGGCCTTATCTAAAAAATCCTGAATATGTCAATCATCATCTTGATGAAGTCGCAGGAATTGCTGGACAGGAGTTTATTAACTTTGCACTACCAGAAATCAACGCCATTGTAGAAGACGATTCATCAGTTTCCTCAGAGAACTGGGATACCTTGGGACAACCAAGCGGCAAGTTTGATTTCCTAGTAAAGTATAATGCCCTTGAAAGTTATCGCATCTTGTATGACGACATCCAACCAACTGGATAGGGAGATTCTCCTAAACGTGAAAATATGTATGGACAAAGAGCAGAAGACGTCTATTTTAATAACTCTGCATGGGAAGAAGACTCTACTGACCCTACTGCACCGGAAGTTTGCACCATTGTTGAAGACAATCCTAAGAGGGATGTACCAGACTTTGTGATACATAGAGGAGTTCACCACAATTAGATAGTTGTTGATGTCTCGAATGTTGTTCACATCTCAAAGTAAATGCCTCATCTTCATTTTGACCTCTCACCTTGCCCATGTGAAGAGATGTTTTATAGGGCCTCCCTTGTCTCTAAATTTCCCCTCTTCGCTTCGTCCAAAGCGGAAGAGTTTTGTTTTATAGGGCCTATGTTTCAAGAATCGACAAATCATAAATAAAGATGTCATTCTAAATTCCCGTATTTATGGCTATTTTTGCTTTTTGCTTTTTCAAAAAATGGTAATCCTAAAAAAAACAAGAATGAATAACAAAAGTTTTAAAAAAAACACACACACTCTTACATTTTAATATATTTTCTAAAAAAGAAAAAAATCATCATTGTGCAGATTAATCATAAAAAACCCCATTGAAAGACATGACCCAATGCCTTCTCCTAACTTTGAGTTCCCGGTATTTGAAGCTGAAGAAGAAGACCAAGAAATTCCAGATGAGATCTCCCGACTACTCAGACATGAGGAAGAGTCCATTCAACCCCACCAAGAGCCCTTTGAAACGGTCAATTTGGGTTCAGAAGAAGAAAAGAAAGAAGTTAAGATTGGAGCACTGCTTAGTACAACTGTCAGAGAAAGAATGATAAAGCTTCTCAAAGAATTCCCAGATGTGTTTGCTTGGTCCTACCAAGATATGCCCGGGTTGGATACCGACATTGTGGAACATCATTTGCCGCTGAAGACCGAATGTCCGCCAGTCAAACAAAAGTTGAGAAAAACTCAACCAGATATGGCCATCAAAATTAAGGAAGAAGTTCAAAAGCAAATTGATGCAGGCTTCTTTGCCACGTCAGAATACCCTCAATGGCTAGCCAACATAGTGCCCGTTCCTAAGAAGGATGTAAAAGTCAGGATGTGTGTAGACTAAAGGGATCTAAATAAAGCCAGTCTGAAGGATAACTTTCCCTTACCACACATGGATATGTTGATTGATAGCACTGCAAAATTCAAAGTATTTTCCTTCATGGATGGATTCTCAGGCTATAATCAAATCAAAATGGCACCATAAGATATGGAGAAAACTACATTTATTACAATCTGGGTAACATTTTGCTACAAAGTAATGCCTTTTAGTTTAAATAATGTAGGTGAAACTTACCAAAGAGCCATGACAACACTGTTTCATGACATGTTACACAAAGAAATTGAAGTATATGTCGATGACATGATTGCTAAATCCAAAACTGAAGAAGAACACTTAGAACATGTTATTCTAGCGTCTGAGTGTAGCGAGCGATTTTGGATGTGCTTGCGAAGCACTACCGCTCTTTGGTATCTATAGCTCGATTCATTTTTTGTCCTATTGAAGCTGATGGAGGAAGGGAAATAGATGTCTCAAATTAACCCTGCTTGCAAACTGAGGTTGAAGAGTCAAAACTGTTGGTTTACAGATGCTACAAAGGTTCGGGGTCTCTTTTAGGTTTATTTTGTTAAAAATAGTGTTCGGTCGATTGGTGGGAGGTTAAGATGTTAGGACGGATGTATGAAAGTATGGGATTTTGGGTTTTTGTTTAGTGTGCTCGCTAAGATTTTTATTTCAATCTTATGCCTACGTATTCCCGTTTTTTCCGAAACAGGGAAATCAGAGCGATCGTAGTTCCTCCTATTCTATGGGAGGAAATGGTGTTTTGGTGTCTTGTTCAAAGCCCAAGACATGAAGCTAAAGGTGGTTTGTATCTTGTTCAAATCCCAAGATGTGAAGATGAAGGGTCTATTTGTATCTTGTTCGAAGCCCAAGATGTGAAGCTAAAAGGTGTTGTCTTTAGAGAGAATTTGTCATCTCTAAAGAGGGGTTTGTTTGTCACAATTGTCGGGTGACTGATTTATAAAGGAGGATTACTTTAACTGGGATATGTGAATCCAGCAATGCCATAATCTCCTTTATAAGGGTTTTTGACCTGAAGGAGAAGACTTTAACTCAGTATAGAGCAATGCCATCTTTCCTTAGGAATTTCTCATGCTAAAAGAGGGACAGTGGCATGGATGTAGATGATCCAGAGGCTTGCCGCTTACAGCGATTAGATGAAGGGGAAGGGGTTATTGATGTTTGTGTACTGTGAACGAGGCACAACTTTGATGCTAAAAGGTTGATTGGATCAACCAGTGGTTTTCTTATACAAATCCGAAGAGGAGGCTAAAAGGTTTTCCTTATACAAAGCCTAAGAGGAGGCTAAAAGGTTTTCCTTATACAAAGCCTAAGAGGAGGCTAAAAGGTTTTGAATCAACGAGGGAGTCTTTTGGTATCTCGTATAAGGCCTGAGATGAAGGCTAAAAAAGGGATTAACTCAACAGGGGAAAGTCTTTTGTATCTCGTACGAAGCCCGAGATGGAGGCTATTTGACTCAACAAGAGTCTTTTTTTTTGTATCTCGTATGAAGCCCGAGATGGAGGCTAAAATTGTTAGCTCCGCAGGGGAGAATCATTGTACAAATACCAAGAGGAGGCTATGGTGTTGTTTCAGTTGAGTGACAGGTCTAGTATGTTGGTTCAAAGAGAAAATCAGTTCTTATATGAGTAATGTACTCATAGATTTGTTTCAAGGATCGGGGTTATTTCCTGTTTCTTTAAGGAAATGGGAAATCCAATGGGTATTGAGACTGTCCGAGTCCACGGGGTTCTTTCCTATTCTTGAAGGGTGCTTGAGAATGTTTTTAAGACTCAAGGAAATTAGACTGTCCAAGTCTAGAGTTTCATCTTTCGTACTATTCTTTGAGAAACAGTAGTAGACTCTTGGAAAGACTGTTCTATTAAGATGACTGATTTCTGTTCCTATACCTTTAGGAGGTCGTCGGGACAATTTGTACGAAGCCCAAGAGGAGGCTGGAAACTTTTAAGAAGTCAAGTGGTCCTTGTATGAAGCCCAAGAGGAGGCTATCATTCCCGGAGGAATAAATCATTTATACGAAGCCTAAGGGGAGGCTGTGAATACTTCTAAGAAGTCGACGGGTCCTTGTACAACGCCCAAGAGGAGGCGGGGATGCTTTTAGGAAGCCTGTGGGTCCCCAAACCCCGAGAAGTTCAAGACAGGCTATTCACAAAGAATAGATCAAGCCAGGAAAGTTCGAGAATTTGGAAGAAACTCAAGAGATGCCATTCACGGAGAAAAGATCATCTCTGGGGAGTAGAGTTTCTTGACAAGTGCTTTTAAGAAGCCTGTGGGTCCCCAAACCCCGAAAAGTTCAAGACAGGCTATTCACAAAGAATAGATCAAGCCAGGAAAGTTCGAGAATTTGGAAGAAACTCAAGAGATGCCATTCACGGAGAAAAGATCATCTCTGGGGAATAGAGTTTCTTTGACAACTTCTACGAGTGACAGTCTATGAAAGGGTTCACCGAGAATGCTGCCTTTCATGTCTCCATATTGTTTAACCCCAAGAGGAGGGAAGACTGTGTCTGGTAATCCTATGGGGATCTAGTTTTGACTATTTAAGAGTGATCAACGGGCTTAGTGCTAGACGTAGTTGCCGGGGAAACTCTAAATATCTATACTATTATTACACAGTTTATATGAGTTTATGAAAGAAGACTTACAGCGAAACAGCCCCACAATACAGTTATATGTATATGAAAGCGGTAAATGAAATCAGATAAACACTTACTCTGTTGTAGAGCTTCCATGCTGTTTGGTTATTTGTTCATCAAAGAAAGATTGAAAACAATAGTATATTTCAAAATCAAAGGAGAAAGTGCTTTGAAAAAGAAAGATTTGGGGCTTACAGCTCAAGGAGAGGCCCAGGGTTTTATCAGTGAGTGCACTGTTTGAATTTGTACAGAGGGACTTATACAAGTGACTGAGGCCCAAAAATGTTTTGCTGTACAAAGGGATTTGGGTCTTATACTCTCTCAAGAGGCCCAAAAGGTTCAAAGAAAAAGAGTGGGGCTTATAACACGAGGGTAGGCCCAGATGATTTTCGTTTAAAATGGCGATCGCGCCGAGATTTTCTTTTAACGCGATGGGGCTTATACAATATCTGAGGCCCAAAGTTGTTTTTGGTTAAAAGGGGATTGGGTCTTACACTCTATTAGAGGTCCAAAAGTTTTGAATGGGTCTTATAGCTCGAGGAGAGGCCCAGTTGATTTTTAAAAGGCGATGATCGCGCCGTTCACTTGTACAGAGGGACTTATACAATAAGTGAGGCCCAACAAGTTTTATGTACAAGGGGGTTGGGTCTTACACTCTATTAGAGGTCCAAAGAGTTTTAAAGAAAAGAAATGGGTCTTACTACTCGAGGGTAGGCCCAAGATTTGTTTTTCAACGGATGATGATCGCGTCGAACTTTTTGAAATACAACGGGACTTATACCATAAGTGAGGCCCAAAATAGGTTGTATTTACAAAGGGTTGGGTCTTACACTCTATTAGAGGCCCAAAAGTGTTTTGAAAATGATTTATGAGGGTTGAATTAATCAAAAACCCTAATTTGTTTTCAAAATGTGTTTTAATTGAATAAAATATTCAATTAAAATGATCAAAATTGTTTAACATGTGGAAAACAAATTGTGGTCTTGGATTAATGCTTCATAAATCAAGTTTTGCCCTACAAAATGATTAGAAGTCAATAAAATCTGAAAAATCAAGAAGGAAAAAATATTTTAAATGTCAAAAAATAATTAAAACATTAATTATTTTCCAAAATATCAATTATATGAAATAAATAATATTTTTGGGATTTTTTTCATAAAATAAAATATTTTAACATTTTTGTGAATTATTAAAAAAAGAATCAACTCAAAATCATTAAAACTCAGAGAGAAATTAATTTTTGAATAAATTAAATAAAATCACAAAATTCAAATATTTGAATTTGAGAGAAATGGCGCCAAGAACAGCTGAAGAACACGCGCGTTTTTTAGCTTTGCCCAGATTTGCATTTTCTATCCAATCTCACTGAATACTTGATTATATCATGCAATCCACATACCAATCAACTCGTTTCAACCTCACGATCATGTCTATGGCAATTAATTTCATTTAAATTAAGCATAAAACAAGAAATCACGAAAAATCCTCAAGAACCCTAAATTCTGCATGAAGGCTGGGATTTTTGATACACGGTTCAAACAAAGCAATTACTTGAGGGGAAACATTCCATGCATGATTATGAACATTTGGCAAAAGTATTGTGCGACGAAATATGCATAGATTGAGAGATGATCAAGTTTAGGCTTACCTCTAGGTCGTGACAGCAAGAGCAAATTGATTTCTGAGTTGGAGGTGTTACAGATAAATTGTGATGATCTGAACAGCTTCCCCACACCCTATGGAGTGTGTTTGAATGTTTGGACTTGACTGAAATTGGCCGGATCACTTCATGGCATCTCAACTGCAACTTGGTTAAAACCTTGAGCAATTGACTGGTGATTCTGATAAATCAGTGTTCCAGATGTTGTTTAAGTGTTTGATCAGCTCACATATGATGTATATGAGGTGTGTGTGTGATTGGTTTGAGTGGAATTGCTCTCTAATGAAAAACCCGATAGTGACTTGCTAAGAAAGGCATTTTTGAGAGTGAGAAGTGGATTTTGAGAAAGGCAAGTGTTGTAGGCCTTTGGTGTACTTAAACTGATCACAATTGAACTCTATTTATAGTAGAGCAAGTTTGTTTTGCAAGGAATAGTGAATGGCAACTGCTGAGTAGGGTTGGCCAATGTTGGCAAATGAAAATCCAAGTCTCCTCTAGCCATTGACTAGAGGTTAGGACACAGACTGCTGGTCCCCTTGGTCTTGGATAGGTCTTAACTGAATTCAGTTGCTAATGGCTCAGCCCATGCCACCTTGGTGCTTCCATTGAATGCTCCAATCCAAAATTGGAGTCTTGTCCCTATTTTGGGCAATTCTAGGTTTAGCATGCTATTTCTGGTTCCAAGGACTTTGGAGGCTTGGCTCATTGATTATCCCCTTTAGATTCAATCCTCAGATGTGTCCAAAGTGATGACAAGGCTTGGAATTGGCTGATTTTGTCAAATCGAGCAAAAGTACAAAATTATGCCTTGCCTTGGCAGATTTCAGCAAGGCAACTTGCCAATGTCATATCTCATGGCCCAAATTGAATTTGGTGATGTTCTTGGCCATTTTGGAAATCTCTTTTATGATACAACAACTGTTTGATCATATTTGGTTTTGATACTTTTTGTATCCAAGTGAAAAATGTCCCTATGTTTGGAAAAAAGTAAGGCAAAATCTGACTTAGTGAAATTTTCACTAAGTGTTGGAACAAAGTGACTTTTGTTGATTTTGATCACTCCATAACTCAAAATCCATGAGGAATTTGGACATAGGTCAGTATGAAGCTTTTGTAGATGGCAATGAGATCTACAAATCAAGCTTTGGATGGAAAAAATGGCTTTATGGTTTAGGAGTTATGATCCTCCAAAGTTGGTACCTTTGTCACTTTTTTCATAACTTAGAAAATTTTTCTAAGTTTTTATGGTTACCCCTTTTACAAGTTATCCCATTTTCTTTGATTTTTCTTGATGAATGATGATTCAAATCATACATTAACATCATCTTAGGGTTAAAAATCCATTTTTGTGAAAAATCTCAAAAAGTCAAAGTTGACTTTTGTGCACATTTGACTTTTATTCAGATGAATTCCAAACTGTGCGATCCCTTGGTAAATCATGTCCTTGACCTAAATCAAACTTGATGGACTTGTTCCATGGGTGTTATAGGGTATATTGAATCATGTCTTAGGGCTTGGGAGCATGTCCTGGTCAAAAGTCAAAGTTACAGTTGACTTTTCCCGCGAAACCCTAACTGTGGTTCAGATGAAATTGAAACTTGTTGCTCAAGCTTCTTGGATCAATCCATTGTTCCAAATGGATCAATATGGCATATTGGAGATCCTCAAACCCTCTCTTGAGGTCTTGGTTCATAATTGGTCCCAAAAGTCAACTTAGGGGTGAATTAGGTCAAGAAACCCTAATTCCTGATTTTTTATGAGTGCATCCCCTGAGGTCAAATTGACTTGATGATTGGGTTCATGAGGTTCCATGGGGTACATTAGGATATGATTTGAAGCATTGGCTCATGCCCAGAGGAACATTTCCATCTGGAGGCCCTGGTCGACCAAAACCCTAATTTGGTGACACTAGCGATCTTGAAGCTTGATCCACCTAGAAGGGAGTAACCTTGTGCTTAATCCTTGATGTGGGAGTCCTCTTGATCCATTGTATATGTTTGAGAGGCTAGACAAGTTGAAGATCATGTCATTTCTTGATTGATCCTTTGTCTAAGAACTCTGAGAGGGCCTGAAACCCTAATTTTGATAGTAGTGAATGCTCACCCATCTTTGGGGAGACTGATGAGGCATAATGACACACCCATATTATGATGATGATTTGCACAATGATGGGAAATCTTAGTGGTCAAAATTTGGGGTATGACAGATGCCCCTTTTTAATCTTCTTGGACACGAAGGTGTGAATGACGAAGGTATTCGGGCATTCGGGGTGCAAGAGGATTAAATATCGGAATACCCAAAATTTTGATGGTGGTTATGAATGGTAGATCGCATTCATCTTCTTTTGCTAAGCAGTGATGCTTAGAAAAGGTAAACTTCCCCTCGATCCTGGTTTCCTACCAAGAAACTGGTCTTAGTTGCGGAAATAAACTTCCCCTCGATCCTGGTTTTCTGCCAAGGAACTGGTCTCAGTTTCTGATTTTAACTTCCCCTCGATCCTGGTTTCCTACCAAGGAACTAGTCTTAGTTGCTGATTTAAACTTCCCCTCGATCCTGGTTTCCTACAAAGGAACTGGTCTTAGTTTCTGATATAAACTTCCCCTCGATCCTGGTTTCCTACCAAGGAACTGGTCTTAGTTTCTGATATAAACTTCCCCCCGATCCTGGTTTCCTACCAAGGAACTGGTCTTAGTTTCTGATTTAAACTTCCCCTCGATCCTAGTTTCCTACCAAGGAACTGGTCTAAGTTTCTTTTGTCAATAAACTTTCTTGACAAGGGACGTTATGCATATCGATTTTCCTCAAACTTCTCGCCGAATCTTCCTGGGTAGATGCCATTTGACGGAAAAAGTTGACATCAGACTGGCTGGGGAATCCAGTCGTTTGAGTTGTAGAGGTGCACAAACTTCTCTGTTGGAGACGCCATTTGTCGAATCTACTGGGGAAAACGAGTCTCTTGAGAGATTGCTTTCACGCTTGGGGATATTGCATCATACTTTTTCTCGGGATCTTCCCGGAGAAATGCCATATGATGGGATCCAATTTGAGGTGCCGATGACCTTTTCATCAGTGGTTTTTCAAAGAAACTGCTGTACCACCGAATCTCTGATTAGGAGGCTTTCTCTCAGGATTTTCCTTAATCCGGGAAAGCAAGGATATCATCTTCAATGGCGAAGTGTGACATTTGGTAAAGGTTCTCTAGTATTTCAGAGGTTCAAGTTATCAAAGTGGTCAAGGACCCAAATTCAATCCAGAAATAAATTGGAGGAGATATTATTTAAATGCAACATTTCCTAATCGAGGAAAGAACTGACAACTCGACCGAGAAGACAGCTATCACTAGGGATAAGACCGACCGGAGTGATAGTGATGCAATATGAAATGTGTATGCAAATCAATAATGCATGATGTATATATGTATATGCTGACAAAACCGACGCGACATACAGACTAATAGATGAACATGACTGGATACTCGTCCATCGCGGGGCGAAGAAGTACCGTTGGTCCAAAAGTGGCAATTCTACCTTGCTTAGGAGAAGTAGTCCTCGTGGGGAACTATGTTGGTCGGGCTTAGGAGATGAGAACTCGGCCGAGGCTTGTCGGACGAAACAAGGTCTCTGACACAGTTGATCCCTTCGTTCAGGCGTACTGGGTTAGAAGGAGTACTTTGATTCTGCACTTTGAAGTTCGCTTACTTCTAGAGAAGCGGTTGATGTTCTTTTGATGTTCGACAGTCAAAAGAAATTGCCATCTTTATTTTAAAGCAAAAAAAGTTTTACAAGTAAATTCATTTTTGTTTTATTTCAAGAATCGTTAATCATATTAAAATGTCGTTCTGTAAATCTAAAACAAATGAGAATTACAAACAAAAGCACAAGGGCTCAAATTGTATTGATAAGATGGAGATCAGCCAAACGCGTGATTCCAAAGAGTATATACAAGGTTAGAAAATGGTAATTTACAGGGAAAAGGGCTACGTTAAAACATAACAACCACTATCCTTCTACCAACTTTAAATTCGGGACATCCTGACCTTCTTGTTGAAGATGACCTTGACTGGAGTTTTCCTCCGATGGATGGTGTAACTGCTGCTGCTGAGGGACTTGCCTCTGTTGAACATAGTTACTTGCCATTATCCCTAGTTTTTGCCTGGATTGTACTTTGATGTTTCAATCCACCGGAATGATTTTTTATTTATTTTGTCTCTAACTTTTGCCTGGACTGCCCTTTCGGGTTTTCAATTCACCGAGAGGTTTTTTTTTTTAGTTTAGGCGAAGTATTTCTTTACTACATCAACATTTGTGGGGTAGGCAAATTCCTCTCCGTCCATGGTTGCAAGTCTCAAGGCGCCGCCTGAGAAAGCTTTCGTGACCACATAGGGGCCGTCATAATTCGGAGTCCATTTGCCCCGAGAATCAGTGAGAAATGATTATATCTTTTTGAGCACAAGGTCTCCTTTCCTGAAGACGCGAGGTCGGACCTTTTTGTCGAACGCCTTCTTCATTCTCTGCTAATACAACTGACCGTGGCATAGTTCCGTTATCCATTTTTCCTCAATCAGATTTTGTTTGTCGTGTCGACTTTGACACCATTCAGCTTCTGTAAGCTTGGGTTCCATCAATACCCGGATTGATGGGATCTCTACTTTTACGGGGAGCACTGCTTCCATGCCATATACTAGAGAGAAAGGGGTTGCCCCTGTTGAAGTGCGGACAGATGTGCGATAACCGTGAAGAGAAAAGGGTAGCATCTCGTGCCAATCTTTGTAGGTTACGACCATCTTCTGAATAATCCTCTTGATGTTCTTGTTAGCCGCTTCTACCGCTCTGTTCATCTTAGGTCGGTAGAGAGATGAGTTATGGTGTTCGATCTTGAACTCAGCTCACAACTCTTTCATCATCTTATTGTTCAAGTTAGATCTATTATCAGTAATGATCTGGCACGGAACACCATAACGGCAGATGATATTATTTTTTATAAATCGGACCACCACCTGTCGGGTTACATTAGCATATGATGCTGCTTCGACCCACTTGGTGAAGTAGTCAATGGCTACTAGAAAGAACCGATGTCCATTTGAAGCTTTGGGTTCGATCATGCTAATCATGTCGATTCCCCATATGGAAAAAGGCCACGGGGAAGAGAGAACTTTGAGATGCGTTGGCGGTACATGAATTTTGTTGGAGTATATCTGACACTTGTGACACCTCCTCATGTACTTGTACCAGTCGGATTCCATTGTCAACCAATAGTACCCTGCTCTCAGAATTTTTCTCGCCATTATGTGTCCGTTGGCATGAGTGCCAAAGGATCCTTCATGAATTTCTTTCATCAACATGTCTGCTTCTGGTCTGTCGACGCATCGAAGCAAGACCATGTCAAAGTTCCTCTTATAGAGAGTATCACCACTCAGGAAGAAGTTTCCAGCCAGTCTTCTGAGGGTCTTTCTATCCTTTCTGAATGCCCCAGGAGGGTACTCTTGTTTTTGAAGGAAGCTTTTGATATCATGATACCAAGGTTTATCGTCTATGACTACTTCAATCGTGAAGATGTAAGCGGGCCTTTCAAGGCGCATTATGTCGATCTTAGGTAGGTCGTTCCATTGACCTACACCAATCATAGAAGAGCGAGTGGCTAATGCATCAGCCATGTGATTCTCATCACGAGGGATGTGATGAAACTCGATTTTGTTGAAGAAAGGTAACAACCTTCTTGCATAGTATTTGTAAGGAATCAATCCTGATTGGTATGTGTTCCAAACTCCTTTTATCTGATTGATAACCAAGGTTGAATTGTCATATGCGTCCAAGTTTTTGATCCTTAAATCAATTGCTTCTTCGAGACCCATAATACAAGCTTCGTATTCGGCCTCGTTGTTCGTACATTTGAATGTAAGTCGAGCGGTGAAAGGAATGTGGGTACCCTGAGGGGTAACAATTATTACCCTAATTCCGTTTCCATAATGATTAACTGCTCCGTCAAAGATAAATCCCCATTGGGAATCTGGTTCTGGCCCTTCACTGGGTAGCGGTTCGTCGCAGTCTTTCATTTTTAGGTACATGACATCTTCGTCTGGGAAGTCAAAGCCGATTGATTCCTGATCGTCAATCGGTTGATGACCCAAATGATCGGCTAAAATACTCCCCTTAACGGCTTTCTGAGCATGGTACTCTATGTCATATTCTGATAGCAACATCTTCCAACGGGCAATCCTTCCCGTGAGAGCAGGTTTTTCAAATACATACTTGATTGTATCCATTTCGGAGATCAACCAGGTAGTGTGACGAATCATGTATTGACAAAGACGTTTGGCTGCCCAAGCCAAAGCACAACAAGTTTTCTCAAGCATCGTGTACCGAGTCTCGCAGTCGGTGAACTTATTGCTTAGATAGTAAATGGCAGACTCTTTCCATTTGGTTTCATCTTGTTGGCCAAGTACACACCCCATTGAGTCTTCCAAGACTGTGAGGTAGATGATCAGTGGTCTTCCTTCCACTGGAGGTGATAGAATCGGCGGATTCAACAGATATTCCTTAATACTGTCGAAAGTGGTTTGGCAATCTTCTGTCCAAACGCAGTCCTGGTTCTTTTTGAGTAATTTGAAAATCGGCACACAGGTCGCGGTCATAAGGAATATGAATATGGAGATGTAATTCAAACATTCCAGGAATCCTCAAACTTGTTTTTCAGTTTTCGGAGAAGGCATTTCTTGAATGGCCTTGACCTTGTCAGGATCAACCTCAATTCCTTTCTGGCTGACGATGAACCCTAAAAGTTTCCCTGAACGGACACCAAAGGTGAACTTGTTGGGATTCAAGTGGAGTTGGTACTTTCTCAAATGCTCAAATAGTTTTGACAGGTGGGTCACATGCTCCTCTTCTGTCTTAGATTTTGCAATCATATCATCGACATATACCTCGATTTCCTTGTGTATCATGTCATGAAACAGAGTAGTCATGGCCCTTTGATAGGTTTCCCCGACGTTCTTCAAATTGAACGGCATTACCTTGTAACAAAAGGTACCCCATGGGGTAATGAACGAAGTTTTCTCCATGTCTTTCGGCGCCATTTTGATTTGGTTATAGCCCGAGAATCCATCCATGAAGGAGAAAACTTTGAACTTTGCTGTACTATCAACCAGCATGTCAATGTATGGTAAAGGAAAGTCGTCCTTTGGACTAGCCTTGTTTAGATCCCTGTAGTCGACCCACATTCTGACATTTCCGTCCTTTTTGGGAACAGGTACGATATTGGCTAACAATTGAGGATATTCAGATGTAACGAGGAAACCCGCGTCAATCTGTTTCTGTACCTCCTCTTTGATTTTGATGGCCATGTCCGGGTGAGTCCATCTCAACTTATGCTTTACTGGCGGACATTCCGATCTTAACGGTAGATGATGTTCCACGACGCTGGTATCCAACCCTGGCATATCCTAATAGGACCAAGCGAATACATCGGGATACTTTTTGAGAAGCTTTGTCATACTTTCTTTGGCAGTCAGACTGAGCAGTGCCCCAATCCTGATTTCTTTTCTCTCTTTTTTTGAACCCACGTTGATCATTTCCAACGGCTCTTTGTGAGGTTCAATGGACCTTTCCTCTTGTCGGAGTAATTGGGAGATCTCTTCTGGAATTTCGTCGTCAACTTCTTCTTCAGCCCCAAATACCGGGAACTCAAAGTTGGGAGAAGGCATCAGATCGTATGTTTCAACGGGGTTTAAAATAAGCAATCTGTATGACGTGATGATTCGTGTTTAGAAGAGATAGAGAAAATGCAAGAGTGTGCAGTGTATTTTTGAAAAAGTCAACTCCTAACGTTTTGAGGTCAATTTCATGTTCCTCATTTCAAATATGATCATTGGTGAAGATTTAATCAAGGAATGTCTAGGGTTTCATCAAAAATCAAGAAAGATTCAAAGTTGCCAAATTTAGAAACTTAGGGTTTCCATTTATGGCAAGTTTTATCAAGTTGAAGAGCCAACTTTAGGGCATTCTTTTTCTATGTTCCAAGCTCCAAATTGAATGTTTATGGAGGCCTATCAAAAGTTCATATTCCAAGCTTCAAAACCATACCAAGAACATCTCCATTGGATCAAAATCAAGGGAGTTATGATCGATTAAAGTTGAGGGTTTCCAAGGCAGAATTGACCAGCCAGGCAAGTCATGGGCGAGCCAGCACGCAGTCATTTCCACAAACACTTGGTGTGCATGACATGTCAATGTTCCAAGGCAAATTTCTCCAAGATAAAATCTTCAAATGAAAAAATGTTCAACATGGTTTTTGTTCCTCTTGATCTCCTCTCCAACTTTGATGTTGGAGGATTTTTCATTTGATCAATCATTGGGGAGATATAGTAGCTCAAAGTGGGGACCTCAAACTGATCCATTTCATAGGCCATGGGCCAGGCACGAGTAGGGCAAGACTTGTCCAAATTGCAGCGTTGTCCTAGTGACTTTGTGATCAAAATTGAGCATCTTATGGACTTCATTTCCATTCATTATGAACACAAACATTACTCTACTTCATATCCTCTTTCCAAAAAGCCAAAAAAATTGACAATTCATCCATTATTCTTAGAGATAATCCTTACCAAAGTTGCCACCATGAATTGGTGCATAAACTCTTGTCTGTTTCATTTTTCTAGTTGTTATTACTTAACATGCGCATCAGCTATCATCCAAACCTTACCATATAAAGCCATGCACTCCCTTACATTCATGCACATGCTCATGTACCTTTTTCCTTAAATGTTCAAACAAAAAGAATGAAGCTTGCACAAGAAGTTTAGGTGAATAAGTTGCTGCAGCATCACATAATCATCACCCTTCATCATCCTGACCTCACCATAAACCTTCATGGTCATTTCCATACATGAGCAAAACAATGCAACTCGAGCCATAACTAACTCCACTCACTATCAACTCAGTTAACCATACTTCTAACTGTTAACCAAGGTGGTTAACAGTTAACTCCACATATAAAAACAAAACTCTAACTGAATTTGAGAGAACTTCATCATTCTTCACTTTTCACCAAAATTTCACACTCTCTTTCTCCCAAGTTTCTCTCTCACGAAGCTTCATCTTCATCCATTCTCTCTGCAAGCTTCTCCTTCATTCTTCATCAAGAATCATCAGTGGATCCAAAGCTTTGAAGCATAGCATTGCATCTTGATTTCCACATCTGCATCAACTGGTTTTCAAGAGAGTTTGAAGTTTCATAGCCTTTATTTGGCTGGTTTGAAGTTCAAGAAGAAAAAGGAACCTTCTCTCTGGTCTTCTTTTGAGCAATGGATTCATCAAAAGCACAGGTTTCACTTCAACTTTTTTGCTCTCTTTTTGCTCTGATTTTATTTGTTTTTGCCTGATTGGAGCTCAATAGGAGCCATGTGACCACCGACTAGTTGATAGGCTCCTTAGGAGCATAGACCTGAAAACTAGGGCAAACTTGCTTGCTTCGATTCTCTCTGTATGTGAATTATTTGTGATTTTTGAGGCTGGATTTGGAACCTACGTAGCATGAGGATCATTTTGGTGTATGGTTTGTTAATTTCTGGTAGCCTGCAACTTTTGCCACGGTGGTGAGTGGCCGGAGAAGATGACTGGAGTCTTCTCCGACCGGTGGTGTTCATCAGCCTCAAGAACCCTAGCTCACTTCTCAGTTTATAACGTGACCATTGGATTGTTTTGATCTTACGATCATAAGCGTGCCAGCGCATTAATGAGAGAGCATCCCTGGCATGTGCTCACATTTCTGAGTTATTTTTGAATTGTTTGGTTCCACATGTGTGCTTCACTCTAGCATATCATGTGCATGGATCCTTAGCCACTTGATTGCACTACCTCCCATGATTATCTTGATCTGACCTGATCCAAGGGCTCTCATTAAGTCAATTTGTTAGCCTGAGCCACATGTTATGCACTTCAGACCATGCGTGCACTGGGCCTAACACTTTTTTCTATTCACACACCACGATTTTAAGCCCAATACACATTTTAACTGAATAATTGCTCTCGTTGCACCTCCTGGTCAATTCCTCTTGTTTTTTTAATTTTCTTTTCATAATTGTTTGCTTTTTAATTTTTAAAATTACTTTTAAGCATGATAAAATTCCCAAAAAATTCATGATGCATTCTTAGGCATTTAAATAATTTTTTAATATTTTATTTTCTGATTTTAGCATATTTTGGTATTTTTCCAGGAATTTCCATTTAATTTCTTTTATGTGAACATCCCTTCATGATACATGTTTCATTTTTGATTTGTTTGACATAGTTTTGTGTTGAATTTTCACATGAGAATTGATCCATGTTTGCATGATACATCAAGGCATCTCATACCTATTTTTGTAGATTTTTTAGGTCATTTCTTATTGACTTTTGAATGAGATCTTTGAGCCATTTGTTTGTGTGACTTATGTGAGATTGTGAAGCATCTTTGGGCATGTATGGTAATGAATTTTGAGCCATCCTTTTGAGACATGTTTGCACACTATTTTCACTTCATCATACTTGTATTTTTCAATTTTCTCATCCTTCTAACATGAATTTTGATTCATCTTAAAAGCATGTTTGTTTGTATGAATGTTAGGGATCTTGTGCTAGGGTTTTGGATGTGTATGGTATGCAATCCCTTTTGACAATTGTTGAGACCTCTTGATATATGTTGTATGAACATTATAGGTCACTTTTCTCATATTATAGGCCATTGCTTGTCCATCTTGATTTGAATTAGGTGCACTTATTTGAACTTAAAATGTTTTGTGAACTTGTGCATCCTTACTTGTTCTTCTTTGATCAATTGTTTGCATCAACACTTGCATGATCTTGTACATTCATGAAAACATGATTCCACTTCTGTTTGTGATCATTTTCAATCATATGCCATGACTTCTAACATCATCTCACATGTATCTTAACTTCATGAACACATAAGAACTTGTTTGATCTAACTTGAACATGCTTACTTCTAATCTTCAATGTGCTTCAACATGAAACTTGTGTGGACTTTATATGATCATTCTTGACTTCTAAATGTCATTTCAAATGTCATATGCTACTGACTTGTATCCATTTCCAATCATGTTCATCTTGCATCTTCATTCTTTACTTGTGTTACAAGTATGCATGTTTGTTTGAACTTGAATGATGTTTGTTCTCACTTCTTCTTACTTAATTAATGCTTGCATTCATGATTCACATGCTATCTTAATGACATATCCATGCCTTATTAAATGTCATTCACTTCTGACTTTGATGTTTATGTGTGCATTTATTCATGTTTATGATTCATATGTTTTCATCTTGCATAATTAGTATACAACTTGCATTTTGTGTGATCTTTTGGTGCATGTTTCAACCTAGTTTGACTTTGTTTGATATCTTAACTTTAGTGGGACACCTTGACATGTAGCTACTGACCTTGGATGTTACTTAACCCTTAGCACCCTTCCCTTTTGGTTTAATTCTTGTTTGCTTCTTAAGTTGTCTTCTTTAAGCAACTAGCATTGTTTGATTTATCTTCTCTCACTTGTATTCAATACTTGTGATGATTTTGTACTAACCTTTTGGGTAGGGGCAGAGGTAAGACATATGAACATGTGGATGTTTATCCATGTTCATTCCTTCTTTCATCTCTCATTTATCTTACTTCTCTTTCTCTTTTATGGATTACATGATATAATGCTTGATTGTGTAGAACTTCTTCACATCCCTTTGGGATCCTAGCTCATCCTTAATTTTTGATTAAGGTGATGTAGGATAAGCATTAGGTAGTGTTATCCCTCTCTCTTCTTTAGACTTAGGTTGTTCTTAAACCTCCCCTTAGGGCCACCTTTGCATGATAACATTAGGAAAAATTAGTTTCCCCTTAGTGTTTTCTTTTTCCTTGAGTCTTCTCTTCTCGTCTCATAACCTTTCTGAAACACTTAATAAAGGTTAATGTGTATTACGCATGAGCCTTATATATGGGAAGTAAAGTATGGGGGTCTCCCTTCATTCTTTTAGGGTACTTAGTGTACGTCCTGTTGGGGACGATACGCGAAGTATTCGTTCCTATGTTGTAAACTTGGGTGCAATGTAAGTTACAAACTAACTTCAATCCATTTCTGTCTAAAAAACACAAAACAAACTCAAACCTTTTTATCCTTTGGGATTGTTAAGTTTTAAACCCTTTTTCAGAAAAGAGCACGTTATTTTCCGTTTTGTCGCAAACAGGCATCGACTCTAACTGCCGGACGCGAACTTAACGTCACTCATAAAAAACACTAAGACCTCGTTAGGTCGAACTACGACTGCTCTGATTTCCTCTCTCTGGTTAGATTGAGGATACGTAGGCACAAGGCGGCGATGTCTTGGCGAGCAACCTCCCCCTTTAGTTCGTGTCCAAACTATGTTGACTCTGACTTTCCCATTGCATGAGGGAATACGTAGGCATGGTACGTCGATGTCCTATCGAGTCACTTCTTTTTCTTTTCTCCCCCGTTTCTTCGTTCTTTTCCATTCCCGTTCCTTTTCCTATCCAGTAGCAGTGGAGCTCCAGACGACGACACCCTTTGATCGAGACAACGAGCGTGGATCCCATCGAGTACGATGGACGCGTGGGGGTGCTAATACCTTCCACTAGTACAAAAAACACTTTTAAATTGGGTAAAAATGACTTTTTAAGTCGGTTGTCGCTTCGATTTAATTCTGAACGATTTAGAAAGTTTTTTCTTTTTAAATCGGTTTTAATCTGATTTAAAATATTTCATTAGATTGGTTAGTATGATTTAGAAGTATTTATTTAAATCGGTTTGACAGCTCTAAAATAAAATCTAAAAGTTGTGACATTTTTTTAAATCGATTTGACCCGATTTAAAATCTGAAATTTAAATCGGCTCACTTGATTTAGTAGTGCTTTTTTAAATAGTTTGATCTGATTTAAAATCTCAAATTTAAATCGATTCACTTGATTTAATAATGTTTTTTTAAATCGTTTAATCTGATTTAAAATCTCAAAATTAAATCGACCCACTTGATTTAGTAATGGTGTTTTAAATCGCTTGATATGATTTAAAATATCAAATTTAAATCGACTCACTTGATTTAGTAATGTTTTTTTAAATCGTTTGATCCGATTTAAAATCAGAATGTCATTTTTTTTATTCATTGTCATTTTTTAATTCAGATTTCTACCACAATTTTGTACAAAAAATTATGAATAATACAAAATTTCATCACAACTAATTACTAATCAAATATTTCATACATAATCATTAATACAAACAATACCATGGAACAAAGTTTTAAATAAGTTCCATCATTTTTTAATTAGTCAGGAAACTATGTCACAAAAAGTACCATAGAACTAAATACGTCTTGCCAAAACCAAACTATGACACTATCAAAATACTAGTTAATCTAGGCAAAGCCAAACAAACTATGAGGCCTATAACAAAAGCACAAAAACAAATGGCAACTATAAGGCCTACAACAAAAGCACAAATACAAATGGCACCGACCTATGATTGCCATTTTTTACCTAACCAAATTACTTCAAATGGATTCTAGAATAAAATTTGCACAACTTTCTTGAACATTCGTAATGTCATCCTCATGAAATGGTGTTGAGTCTCCAAATATCTGAATAAATATAAAAAATATTAGAATATTGTATTAACATTAAAGAAGACATTTAACACCTACTTAAAATTTTTCGTTACATACCTGATTCCATGAATTAACAATTCCAGCAAATACAATGTTCAACATATGTATCATAACATAATAGCCACACTCATAACTGAAAGATTGTCTATGGCACTGCAATTATCATAAATTATAGTAAGTAAATAGTATATACAAAAATTATTTATAAATTTTTAATTATTTATGAAATTGTTAACTTACTTTAAGATTAATGTTCCATGTTGGCTTTCTCTATTTTCTCGAACCTTTCAACCTATTATATCCATCTATGGCTCTATAGTAATAAAATATATTCATTAAATTTGTCTTCTAAAACATTTAAATTATACGTAAGGTAAATAAATTATACTTACGAATCAACAATAAAAATGATATTTTTACCTGGCTTCAACCCCATTGAACATAGGAAGACTACATTTTGTTTTTTTGCCTCAATAATGAGCAATTGCCAATGATGGCTACATTCCATGGGAAACAAAAATTAAATGTGTTAACTTCAATTGCTAACTCATAACATGGAAGAGATTATGGGCTACTAAATCTCAACATACAAATTTGAATATATGTGATTACCTTAAAAAATTAATTTAGTAAAAAATACTATGAAGATCATGATACACTTACTTGTTGAGGTATGGTACAAAAACACAGTCTTTGTCATTTTCAAACAGCTTTTCAGTTATGTGAGACTGAGAACTAGCTCGATCATTTTGTGGTTGAATGAAATTTGGATCAATGAAACCATACATGTTACTCTTGTCCAACTGAGTACAAAGCTGTTTTATATACCTAAAGTCAAACACCAAATATTAATCAAAATATGCTATAACTTCAACAGTAGATAAGCAGGTTCATGTCATTTTTAAAGGCTGCAATTTCAATTGTTTAACAAGGATCTCTTTTGCACTGAGTAACAGTTTTCCTAAAAACTAGAATTTATATTCATATATCATGAATGGCAAACTTTTATAAAACTGGCAGCTTTTATCTACAATTCACTAACAGTTTTGTAAAACAGTTTTGTAAAACATTCAACTTTTATCTACAATTCACTAACAGTTTTGTAAAATGGTATGTAAAATTTTGAGACTAGTTACTGACAATTTTGTAAAACTGGCAGCTTTTATCTACAATGCAAGATTGTGTTAAAATAAACCATGTATACTAACTGGCAGCTTCATATTCTAACAATTCACTAATAGCTCTAATATAACTAACAAACTAACAACACTAACACTCACTAACAGCTCTAATATTCACTAACAGTTCACTAACAGCACTAACACCCACTAACATCTCTAATATTCAAACAATTCAATATAACTAACATTGTGGAATTTTAATTTTTTAGTTTAGTTATAATTTTTTTCATGACCAACAGCAGTGACAGTAGACCCTTTGATTACAACTGCCCACCCTGTCTCATTCTTGTAAGAAAGCAACTTCTCAATCTGTTGTTTTACAATGGTTGTTTCCTCATGCATTTTGATGACAACCAAACTCTCTACCTTTTTCCAAAATTTGGTAACCACATTTTTCTCTTGATTCTCCAAGCAAAACACATCAAGTGAAGTATTTGCTTGGATATGCTGATATTATCATACATATGTGCTCACTGGAAAGACTCTAGACCTATATCACGAATCATATCATCTAGCCGATCATTCATATCTACATTGACTTCATTTGTACTCGATGCACTTGGCATGTTTACCGACTCGCCATGCCATATCCATTTGGTATAATTTTGGTTAATCCCGTGACAAATAAGATGTCTTTTTATCAACTCAAAATGTAACGAGGGAATATTCAAACATTTAACACAAGGACAATAAAATTTTCCGTTATTATCATGAAGTTTTTCTGAAGCAAATTTAATAAACTCGTCCACTCCTTTATTATACTCTTCACTCAAACGGTTAGAATTCAACCAACTACGATCCATAACTACTTCTGGAAAAAAAAATACATACACAAATGGTAAGTTATGGTGCTTAATTAGTCTATTATAATTAACAAAAAAATATTTATTATATACTTTCACAAAACTGAGAAAAACTCATGAACAATATAGCATGTAACAATTAATAAACTAGAAGGCAGACTAGTAAATAATAGAAAAAGACAAATCATCCTCCATCTAAGTCACCAATATTTAGCTTAAAGAGCTTGCTTAGCCAGAAATCTTATACCCTTTTGGATGGTTTTGTATTAGATGATCTGCCCCGTCATGGGTAAACTTTCGAGTGCTTTTAAAACATCCTAAACAAAGGAATCTTAAATATACTAAACATAGGAATACCTATCATCTATCTCATCTAGTTCAAAACGTAGTTTTAATGATATCAACAAATGATATCAACAAAAGGCTTACAAGGACAATTCAGACTTAATTCTACTCCAGGAAAACACAAATCACATTTCGCCAAAGATAAGATCATTAATAAATCCAGTAACTTTTATTTAGTAGTGCTTCTTCATTACCTAACATGTGTGTTCTTTCTTTAGGAACAAAGCTATGATAGTGGAGGCAGGAATATTATCCAAACTACCTAAGACTATTGACCTCATAGATGAGTCAACCATGAATGAGTTTGCAGAGTTAGTTCTATCATTGTCATCACTTGCAAACACACAATTCCCTTATCCTTCATTAGATTTTGTACCATTTCTCAAAGACATTCTTAAAAAAGACACAAATTTTGACTCCAAAAGATCATGTTTAGGAGCCTTATACAACATATCAACCATGTTGGGAAATGCAAGCACTTTGGTTTCTTATGATATTGTCTCAATTTTGTTGGAACTTTCTTTGGTGAAAGAAATTTCGGAAAAAGCACTTGCTACTTTAGGTAACTTGTTGGTTACTCTAATGGGAAAAAAGGAAATAGAGAAAATTTCAATGGTGCCACAAAATTTTGTGGAGATTTTGTCATGGGAAGACAAACCTAAATGTCAAGATTTGTCGGTTTATATTTTGATGATTTTGGCACATCAAAGTTTGGATCAAAGAGAGAAAATAACACAAGCTAGGATTGTTCCTATGCTTCTTGAGGTTGTTTTGTTGGGGAGTCCTTTAGCTCAAAAAAGGGCTATAAAACTATTGCAATGGTTTAAGAATGAGAGGAAAGTTAAGATTGGGCCAGATTCTGGTCCACAAACGCCAAGATTTGCAATGGGATCACCTTTGAATCAAAGGGATAGTAAAGAAGGGAAGAATTTGATGAAGAGTTTGGTGAAACAAAGTTTGCATAAGAATTTGGAAATAATAACTCAAAGGGCGAATTTGAATGGAGAGTCTTCGAAACTTAAGTTGTTTGTTGTCAGCACAAGTTCCAAGAGTCTGCCTTATTGAATTCTTTGAATTTGATTAGGTATCAGTGTAAGATTGGTGCTACTACAGGTGGCTATGAAGATTCAAATAGATACAATTGGAATTGAAATTTAATTCAACTACTATGTATATTGGTGATACTACTGGAATGTTCAAAGTTGACTAGTAGTCTTTTCGAGATTGTTCCAACGATAAGATATCAGTGAAGAATTTGGATGTGGTTAAAGTCATCACAGAAAAATTAAACCTTGACACCAAACAGGTAATATGTTATACATTGATCTTAATTCTAATTATACAGTAAGATAATGCTTTTAATTTAATGATTAATAATGCTAATTTATAAAATTATACTTTTGTGTTCAGTTGCAGAGTCCAAGAAGGCAGTGTTGTGATGTGTTGCAATCTAACTCTGGTCAAGTAATGGAAATTGCAATAAGAGAATGCAAATATGAAGAATTGATTCACATGCATTGAATAAATCTATGTACTAAATTTCAATATGGATAAGCATATTATTGTAGAAGTTATTCCAAGTTTTAGATATGGTAGAAATAAATAGAAGTCACTACTACAAAATGTATTGAAGTTATAATAACACAGTAACTAACAACTAGTCTACTACTGATTTTCAACTTTGAACATTTCAGTAGTATTAAAGTCACTACTAAATAGAAGTCACTACAAGTCTACTACTGATTTCCAGTAACACCTTTCCTTAATAACACACCTTTCATTAATAACACAGTAACTAACTACTAGTCTACTACTGATTTTCAACTTTGAACATTTCAAGTTGCAACATACATTACATGGCACTATTCAAAACATATGATAGAATCTGAAGCTCTCCTGTCTAAAGTCGTGCAGATTTCTTGACGGTAGATTTCTCCAATGCCTCCAAGACCCTAAAATTGAAAACAATGTCATTTAACATACAATATTTGTTAACTTTCAAATTACTAATTAGGGAAGCAGGATATCGTAGTATATAACGATAAATACTGTCTTAAATCCAATAAGAATATGATGACATCGAAACGTGTTACTGTCATAAAATAAACAAAAGAGACAACAGAGTACGTGATAGAACAACACCTTTAGATCTGGCTACTAAGGCAGAAATCATGATTGAAGTTGATTAAGGACAGGGACTCTAACTCGAGTTTCTTTCACCATGATCTGAAATTTAGAAGAATAAATCAAATCACAACTCTAAAAAATGACGGAGGGTGGATTAAACGTGTGGATAACATAAAGTCAAAAGTTCACTCATTCTACTCTAACTTTTATGGAGAGATGAATCAAAGTAGGCCTTTTATGATCCGGACAGATATCCAATGGATATCAGAATGTGACAATCAATTCCTTACTGCATTATTTTCAGACGAAGAGATTAAAGAAATTGTGTAGAGGTGTGACGACAATAAAAACACGGGCTCGGACGGTTTCAAAGAAGGAACACCACTAAAGTCCGAATGACTACAAACCAATATTCCTTATTGGTTGCCTATATAAATTCAAAGCTGACTGTGAAAAAGCATAAGACACTGTGACTATGAGTTGGGGATTTCTTGATCACATGATGATTAGAATGGATTTTTGTCATATTTAGTCCATATTCAATAGTACTATGTCCATTCTAAGAAACAGAAGTCCTTAAGCTTGTGTAGTCCATAAGGCGAGCATTAAAGACCACTTTTTGTTAACAACTAAAGTGAATCTTGTGAAGAACTGTCCCTATCTTCATGCATGAATAACACAAACTATCTTCACGAGAAAAACCAATAAAAACTGTGTCACTCAATTCTCAAACTCTATAAACTTCAACTACAAAGCTTCACCATTTTCATCCTCTACCAAAATTCAACAACATGGAAAAACAAAAACAAAAACGCATTCTCATTCTTATTTTTTCACTACTATGTTCAAATGGAAACACCTTTTCACTCTCAAGAGACTATGAAATTCTTCTTCATGTCAAAAACACACAAATTAACGACCAAAATAAAAGTCTCAAAGACTGGCTTCCAAACACCCAACACTATCCTTGTAACTGGACAGGAATAACCTGCGACTCACGAAACAGGTCAGTTATTTCCATCGACCTCTCCGAAATCGGTATCTACGGAGATTTTTCCTTCAATTTCTGTCGCATTCCATCTCTCCAAAACCTTTCTCTTCAATTTTTGATTTATCAATGATCTTATTAATGTTATTCTTTAGTTGTTAACAGAAGTCCATAATGCGCGTCTAAAAATGGTACAATTTGGATATAATGTTCTGGTGACAATGCATGTGCAAGTTGGTTTCGATGTGGAGGTAAAGTTGAGAAAATAAAAAATGGAACCTTAAGCTTGGACAGAAATTTAGAGAGAATGGAGGATGATTTTGGAGAACCTTAAGCTTGAATCAGTTGGTTCTAAGTTGTTTTCACACCGTGCAGCATGAGTGGATCTCTTTGAGGCTCTTGAATCTTAAGACATGTGAATGAAAAAGTATTTAAACTAGTTGAATAAATACCAGATTTCCAGCACCAACTGTGAAGAAGCCATTTATGATATCAACAAGAACAAGACCAATTACAGTCCATAGGAATCTCGTTCTTCAAAAGTTAAATTGTGTGTGACGCCATCTTGGTTTCCACTTCAGTCTAAGAAACTAATCTGTGTATTCAATTTCAATCTCAAACTATTATTTATCTTATTTTTTATAATTATAATACATCAAAACTATATAGTATTGCGTATGTGGAGGGAAAATGACATCTATATATAATGTTATCCGTGACTCTATCTAATGTGGACCATCTTCTTTTAAAAATCCCAGAAATATAAAACTAAACCTAAATAAACGTTCAAAAAACCAAAAAATGAACAAACCTTGAAAAATCTGAACAGAGGTAGGGACTCTCAATGTCGATAGAATCTTCAATTAACCAGTCGAGAATCTTCAATTAACCTGTCGAGAATCAACGAAAGACGAAAATCAAACGACGATAAAGAAGATGAAAATCAAACGACAATACAGAAGATGAAGATGAGTAGTAATGATACTGGAAAGCTTCGTCGTAGCAAATAGAAAAGGGTTTTTCTCTGCCGCCAGAGAGAGAGAAAAGGAAAAGGGTTTTGAGTTGATGTGAGAAGAGAGTGAACAGTGTTCGCGGAGAAGAGAGGGAACTGTGTGTTTTCGCGGAAAAGGAAAAGGAAAAGGGCGCTTTGTATGTTTATTTTTTTTAATTATCAAAAATTCTTTTTAAATCAGGTTAACTAATCTAAATTGTATTCACTAAAATATGGTAGACGGGAATCCTAGTTTTTCAACTTTTTAAATCAAGTGGAAAGCATATGATTTAAAATGACTAATTTAAAAAGTGTTTTTTGTACTAGTGTTCCCCTCGCGTAACCGACTCCCTTACCCGTTTCTCTTGGTCGCGAGACCATGCTTTTTCCTTTCCTTCAGGTTTACGCAGTGTTTCCTTTCCCTCTCTTGGGATAAATACACATTGTTGGCGACTCTGTTTCTGCGCCACTTTCGCATTTGTACTTGGATGAAAATCCCGGGAGCGACAACCCCTATGTGGTCAAGAAAGCTTTCTCAGGCAGTGCCTTGAGACTCGCAACCATGGATGGAGAGGAATTTGCCTATCCCACAAATATTGATGTAGTCAAGAAATACTTCGCCTAAACAAAAAAAACGTCTCGGTAGATTGAAAACCCGAAAGGGCGGTCCAGGCAAAAATTAGAGACACAAGCAAAAATCATCCCGATGGATTGGAAATCTCAAAGTATAATCCAGGAAAATGTTAGGGATTAATGGAAAGTAACTAAGTCCGACAAGGTTAAATCCATCAGCAGCAATGCCATCCATTAGAGAAAAACTTCAGTCAAGGCCATCTTTGACAGAAGCTTAGGGTGTCCGAAATTCAAAGTTGGTAGAAGGATAGCGGTCGTTATGTGTCAATGTAGCCCTTTTCCCTTAAATTACCCTTTTCTAAACTTTGTAAATGCTCTATGGAATCACGTGCTTGGCTAATTTCCATCCTATCAATAAAGTTTGAGCCCTAGTGCTTTTGTTTGCAATTCTTATTTGTTTTAGCTTTACAGAATGACATTTTAACATGATCGACGATTCTTGAAATAAAACAAAAAAATTAATTTACTTGTCAAAAACTTTTCTACTTTTTAAAATAAAGATGGCAATTCTTTTGACTGTTGAACATCGAAAGAACATCGATCGCTTCTCCGGAGCTAATTGGATCTCAAAGTGCATAATCAAAGTACTCCTTCTAAACCAGTACGCCTGAATGAAGGATCAACTGTGTCAGAAACCAAGTTTCATCTGACATCCTCGGTAGATGTCGTACCTCTTAAGACCAATTGAACAATTCTTTCTCCCTACAGGGACCATCTCTCCAAAGCAAGGCATGATTGCTATTTTGAACCAGTGATACATTTTCATCCCCCCGCAGTGGCCAAGTGTCCAACCATGTTCATCCATTAGTCTGTATGCCACGTCAGTTTTGTCAGCATAAACATACATACATCATGCATTATTGATGCATACTCATAGTCATATTGAATCACTATCACTCTAGTCGGTCTTGTTCCCAAGTGATAAAAGTCCTCTCAATCGAGTTGTCAGTCATTTCCTCATTGGGAAATGCAGCGTCTGAACATTCTCTCCCCAGTTTATTTCTGGATTGGAGACGGTCCTCGACCACTTTGATAACTTGAACCTCTAAAAGGCAAGAAGACATTCGACTAACGTCACTCTTCACCATTGAAGATGATACTTACGCTTTTCCGGATTAAGGAAAATCCCCAGAGAAAGCCTCGCAATTAAAGACTCTCAGCAACACATTGGTTTTTCTCTTCAGAAAGTAAATATTAATGAAGTCATCAGCACCTCAAAATTGGATTACATCACATGGCATTTCTCCGGGAAGATCTCAAAGAAAAGTATGTGTAATATCCCCAAGCAGGAAACAGCCTCTCAAGAGACTCGTTTTCCCCAGTAAAGTCAACAAATGGCATCTTCGACAGAGAAGTTTGAACACCTCTACAACTCAGACGAATGGGTTCCCCAGCAAGTCTGACGTCAAAACTTTTTCCCATCAAATGGCATCTCCCCAGGAAAATTCGGCGAGAAGTTTGAGGAAAACTGCTACACATAACGTCCCTTATCAAGGAAGGAACTTGACGGGAAAAAAAAGAAACTTAGACCAGTTCCTTGGCTGAAGACGAGGATCGAGGGGAAGTTTATTAGCAAAAGAAACTTAGACCAGTTCCTTGGGTAAAGACCAGGATCGAGGGGAAGTTTATATCAGAAAACTGAAACCAGTTCTATGGCTAAAGACCAGGATCGAGGGGAAGTTTCACCCTTTTCTAAGCATCCGTGCTTAGCAAAAGAAGATGGATGAGCAAACTGCCATTCATAACCACCATCAAAATTTTGGGTATTCCGATATTTAATCCTCTTGCACCCCGAATGCCTGAATACCTTTGCCATTCACACCTTCTAGTCCAAGAAGATTAAATAGGGGCATCTGTCATACCCCAAATTTTGACCACTAAGATTTCCCATCATTGTGCAAGACATCATCACAATATGGATGTATTTTCATGCCTCAACAATCTCCTCAAAGATGGTTGAGCATTCACCACAATCAAGAATTAGGGATTTGAGCCCTCTCAGAGCACTTAGACAAAGGATCAATCAAGAAATGACATGATCTTCAACTTTTCTAACCTCTCAAACACCTATGAAGGATCAAGAGGACTCCCACGTCAAGAATCAAGCACAAAGTTACAACATTCCAAGTGGATTAAGCCTCAAGATCGCCATTGTCACCAAATTAGGGTTCTGGTCGACTGAGGCCTCCAAATGGGAATCTTCATCTGGGCATGAGCCAATGCTTCAAAGCATAACCCAAGATACTCCAAAGGACCTCATGGACCCAATCATCAAGTCAATTTAACCTCAGGGGATGCATTTACCAAAATCAGGAATTAGGGTTTCTTGACCTAATTCACCCATAAATTGACTTTTGGGACAAAGCATGAGCCAAGGCCTCAAGACATGATTTGAGGGCCTCAAATACACTACATTCATCCATTTTCAATTATGGATTGACCCAAGAAGCTTGATTCACAAGTTTCAATTTCCTCAGGACCACAATTAGGGTTTCGAGGAAAAAGTCAACTGTATCTTTGACTTTTGACCAAGATATGCTCCCAAACCTTGGGACATGATTCAATACATCCTATAACACCTATGGAATCCGTCCATTAGGTTTGATTTAGGTCAAGGACTTGATTTCACAAAGGATCGCACAGTTTGGATTTCATCGGATAAAAAGTCAACTGTGCACAAAATCAAGTTTAACTTTTTGGGTTTTTCACAAATATGATTCCCCTAAGTCAAAAATAATGTTAATGTACGGTATTGATCATCATTCATTAATAAAAAACAAGAAAAGTGAGGTTTCTTGCAAAAGGGGTAACCATGAGAAACCAAAATATTTCCAAGTTATGGAACAAAAGTGGTTTTGGTACCAACTTCCAAGGACCATAACTTGAGATCCAAGCAACCATTTTGGGTGATCCAAAGCTGGATTTGTAGGTCTTGCTACACTCTACAATAGCTTCAACTACCTCAGACTCCAATTCCTCATGGATTTTGAGTTATGGAGTGATCAAAATGACAAAAACATGAAAATGACACTTTTCCAACACTTAGTGAAAATCTGCCTAAGTTACCAGCCTTGAACATCAATGTTAATGAGGATTTTTCATTGGGATCCAAATAGTTTCAAAACAAACTATGATCACACATGTTTTGTATCATATAAGGGCTTTCTAAAAAGCACAAGAGCCTCCCATAACTCAACCTGAGCAGGGAGATATGAATCCCTCAAAATCACCATTTCCAACTGTCATAGGCAAGGCATAATTTGATGTTTTGCTCGATTTGACAAAATTGAGCAACTCCAAGCCTTGTCATCCATTTGGACACATATGAGGATAAAAAAAAGGAGAATGATCTGATCCCCAAGCCTCCAAAGTCCAAGAATCTACACTTAGCCATAACAAACCTAAAAAGGCTAAAAAGAAGTCAAGACTCCAATTTTGTTTCCAAGCATTCAACAGGTGCACCAAGGTGGCATGGACAGACACATTCCTATCTGAATGAGTCAAAAATAAGCTTTGAATGAAAGGACCATAGCCCTGTGCCCTAACCTCAAGTCAATGGCTAGAGGAGACTTGAGATTCCTTTTGCTCAACATTGGCCAAAGGCCTACTGCAGCTGCCATTCACTATTGATGCCAAAACAAACTTGACACACTATAAATAGAGCTTAATTGTGATCAGTTTGAGTACACCAAAGCACCACAACATTTGCTTTTTGTAACACCCCAAAATTTGCCCTTTTGTTTTGAAGCTAACTGGCTTATGTTTCTTTGCATTTCTTGCATTAGCATTTGTGCATAGCATTGGTTCTTAGCTTGGGATCAAGGTACTTGGTTCATCTCAAAGGAGTCTCAAGCCTCAAGGTGTTTTGTGGAGGTCATCATATCTTCATAAGATCAAGAATGGCAAAGGATTTCAAGTGAATCTTTCCCTCCTAACCAGAGGGACCAAATTAGGGTTCTTGGGTTCAAAGAGCTTCTTGAGAAAACTTTTTGGATTCAAGCATGCTCTCATGGGTTACATATGCTTACAAACACTCATAGAGGAAGGCTTGGCTAGTGGTTCATTGTGGAAGATGTTCAGTGGATCAGTTGCTTGTGAACCAAGAAAAGTCAACTGTAAGGGGGAAAGTCAACCATGGAATTTTGAGGTCCTCTTCATGATTTTTAAGGTCTTATGCCCTCATATGGTCCTCAAAGGCTACGATTCATACCATTCATCAAGAGTCAAGAGTTTATGAAAAAGTTACTAAATATGGAAATGACCTATAATTTGAAACTTTCCATTTTTGGCAGTTTTTCCACCACATTCAACATGACTTTTCATCATCAAAGAAGTTTCAAGTGATCTTGGGGTAAACATGAAAGTTGAAGATCATTCTCTCCCTTTTCCAAAAAGTACTAGATCATCTCCATACCATTTGTGAAACTCAAGTTATGATCAAAAGAAGGCAAAGTGTTTTTAGGGTTTTCTCATGTATCCATTTTTCCACCTTTTGCATTTTGATTCAAAATGACTTGTACTGACCTCTAATGCTTCAAGTCATATTGCAACATCCAAGTACACATCCTAAGGACCATTTTTTACCCTTGAATCAAGTGAATCCGTGCCATGTACCTCATGTATTTTTCAAATGGCCAAATTGCAAGATGGATTGAATCTCATAAATCAAGCCACTACAAAGCCCAAACCCAATTCAGTTGTGATCAGCAAGGGAAATGGATATGAATCATTCTTTTCATATGACCTATGCACGTGTGGATTAAGAGGTACCATCCAACTTGCAAATTTGCAAAACACTTCCATTAGCCTTAACCAAGGGTTTAGCAAAAACCTGATTATGATTAAAGTGTTAACCAAGTGTATATAAGAAGGTTCACACATTCATTCAGACCTCATGCATTCCCATTTGTTCAGATTCAAAATTCTTACTCACACTTTCTTCTCTTCAAATCTCTCTTCTCACAAGGGTTCTTGGAATTCTCTTTGCATATTCTTGATCAGTGAGGTGAAAGGAGTAAGAATCCACCATTGATTCAAGTTGAGAGTGAAGTTTTCATCAAATTCAAGCTTGAGTTGCTCTTCATCAAATCTCAAGATCCAGCCTGATTCAAGCTTCTATTTGCATTTATTTTGCAAATAGAGCTCAAAAGAGGAAGATCTGCACTCTTACACTGGGTTTCTAGGAGTATTTTGCTTGTTTCAAGTTTCAGGTTAGTGTGAATTTCATGATCTTATAACTTGTTTTTATGGTGTGCATAATGTTCCTCATGCTTTGATGATCATCCTGATGTGATTTTTTTTTATTTTGGACGTGTATCATGGCTGTATTGTGGATCTAAAGTTTTTAGATCCAAACTTTTCTTCTTCGATTTGGTTTATACATGTATGATCTGTTGAAACAAATTGCATATCTGAAATCCTTGTGAAATTTTGAGTTGAATGATGGTGGAGTTTTTTATTTCTGGGAATCTTTGAGTTTGTGTTCGCCGGAGAAGGTGACCGGAGCTAAGGCTCCGGCACCTGGTTATTTTTCAGGCAGATTGGTGTTTGGAGGTTGAAGAATAATCCTGGCCGTTGGTTGTCCAGATCTGATGGCTCTTGTGTTGCCAACACATCCAATTTTCACGTTTTTTATTTTAATATGTGTGTGCGTATCTCCATGATTGTTACCATGTGCATCAAATCTGAGCCATACATCTTGAATACTTTGTGTTTTTCTTACTGATTCACGTGTGTTGGATTCATCTGAGGGTTACCAATTTGCCAGCGCATTAAAATTCCCACATGCTTCTCACGTGAGTTTTATTTAGTCCAGATCATGATTGTTGTGTGTCTCCCCACATTAATTACCATGCGCGTGTGATTTGAGCCATTGATCATGATTACTTATTGATTTTGTTGACTGAATGTGGCATGTTGGATCAATCATGTGGCTTGTGTGAGTCAATCATGTTGACTGAGTCCATGTTATTTGTTTGGTATGCGCTGACCATCTGTGTGGACTGGGCTTTCTTTTCCCACCCCCTGTTAAGCTCATTTGGCTTTTATAACGTGTGAATTGCTTATGTTGCACCCCCTGGCTTCTTCATTTTCTTTTTATTTTATTTAATTATTTCATTCTCATTTTTAATTTTTAAAATTAGTTTAATGCATCAAAAAATTATGAAAAAATTCATGGATCATCTTTAGGATTTTATAAAATTTTGTCAAATTTTATTTTCCATTTTTATTTTATTTTTGTGCACCTGAATTAATTGTTTGATGAATTTCTTTGTGAATTTCTTCACTTGTGCAAACTTGATCTTGTTGATTTTATTTCTCATCATTGGTACATAGTTTGCATCCCATTCTTTTTGCATACTTTAGAGGACACTTTGAGGTTCCTAAAAACATTTTTCTCATATTTTTAGACTCATTTGATATTGCATTTTAGTCCCTCTATTTGTGCATTGTTCTTCTTTGTTCTTATGCAACTTTGAAGCATTGTTTGAGGTACTTAACCTATGATTTTTTGTGTGATCTTTTGGCATGTTGCTAGCTTCTGACTTAGGTCACTTGGGTTTTAATTCCACAATTTTTGAATGTCATTTGATATATGTTTGATTATTTGTACTTAAGTGAATTATGCATGATCATCTCTTGACATCTCTTAACCCTAATTGTTTTGCCATGCCTAATTGTTTGAATTTCTTCTGGATTCTTTGCATGAGTATTTGATATGATGTTTACCCCTGGTTGAGGTCCCTTGTGACCAAATTTTTCAATTTTTGGGTCATGTTTGGGTATGCTTTAAGTGCTTGAACTTTGACTTCCTTTTGTGGACTTTCTTTGGTGCATAATGTTTCATGTTTTGATCTTCTCTTGCACATGAGAATTGTTGATGATGGTATGATCTTGATTCTGACTTGCTTTCATCTTCATCTTATTTTTCTCATTTCATCTTGATATGAAGTTCATTGGTGCTTAATTGTGCATTTCATATAAGTATGCTTGCATTCTTTCATGATTACCTATGCATGCTTACTTGAGATGTTTTGCATGATCTTTGAGACGTGTTTATTGATGTAAGTTGGATATACTTGATATGATATGCTTGCTGCCCTATCTTGTTTCTTATCTCATCCTTCTCTTTCTCATTCTTCTCTTTCACTCTCTTTCTCCCATGAATCTCAAGACTTGTTTAAGTCTTGGATTCTCTCCCTTTAGAGCTACCTAGTCCAACTTAATTTTTGATTAAGCTTGGAGTAGGATTAGCATTAGGTTTTAGGTAGTTGTCCCTCTTAAGCCTCTTGCTGGTCCATCCCCTTTAGCGAGTCGATCCTAGCGCTTGTTTGTTTTTTTTCGTTGGATGTTTATTTGTTGTGCTTTATTATGTTGTATATTACTGTTTTACAGCTTTTATTGCATTGCATTTCATTTTATTACTGCCATACTAGATATTGTGGTGTTGTGCTAGCTGGTTTCTGTTTGGCAGGTTGGGTTATTCTGAGAGATAAGCCCAATACCCAGGCTTGAGTACACCCTAGGACTAGAGTCGACAGTAGTGGGACCTACGTGCCATCTTGGTGCGTTTGTGTGTTCATGAAATTCATAACCAGACGAGGCTATCTTGGGACGCATTCTGACGTGTGTGTCTTGCGCATGTTAGGGTGTTGATCTAGAAAGTTGTCGACTCTGGTGGCCGTTTCTCTGAGGACTCAGCAACACCTCTCCTCCCGACATGTGATAATGGCAGACCAGAAATGGCAAACCCATTACACTTTTCGATCCGAGGACCCAATGCTGAGGGACTCGCATAGGATGACCTTATTTTTTAGGGGAATCAGTTGAGGCTTCCTCGATTGATGATGATGCCAAACCAAAAATGGTGAACGTATCATCATTTCTCGACCTGAGAGTCCATGATATTGAGGATCCTCGCCTTTCTAGAACCCACGTGTGAGAAGGGATGGGTGTTTACAGGCTTGCAGGAAACCGAAACCTTCAACCTACCCGGTTTTCTGGATTTCTCATCAGTGTTTGATTATCTGGGTTTCTGGTTATCTCAGTGGTTCGGTATTCTAGAATTCTGGTTTTCTGGGTTGTGGTTCTCGTTTAGTTAACAACACAGCACATCCAGCAGTGATGCCTTGATCCCATGCTTGCATGTGCATATCATTTTTCTTGCATTCTAACATGTTTGACATTTTTTAGGGTTTGCATCTTACTCTTGATTCCGGTTTTTTGAGGTTGCCTTAACATGGATGTCCAGAGAAAGAAGACTGTTGCTTATTCGTTCCCAGACCCGACCTTGACGTTGATTCACAAGCTGATTAGTATGGCTGGTCCCGGAGTTCATACAGAGTTTGATGGAGAGTATGGGAGACTTCTGAAGTTTGTCTACAGTATCTCCAAGTATGAGAAGGATCCCATTCATACACTTCTTCAGTTCTATGATCCGTCTTTGCGTTGCTTCACTTTCCCATACTATATCTTGGCTCCAACGTTGGAGGAGTTCTCATTTATTTTGGGAATCCCCATCAGGCATGACATAGTATTCTTTTTTGAAGAATGCCCCGGGATAGAAGAAATGGCCATTGCTCTTCATATTGGTGAATCCGCTCTGAGCAGTATTGTGGAGAAACAAGGAGCTAAGGGTTTCTTATTGAAGTTCTTGTTTGATCAAGCTTGCATACATGTTAAGGAGAGGAATTGGACTGCTTTCCAAGCTATTCTGGCTATGTGCATCTATGGGATTATCCTGTTTCCCAATGTTCCTAATCTGGTGGATATGCATGCTGTCAGAATCTTTATTTCAAAGAATCCTATACCTACCTTGCTAGGTGATGTGTATCACTCAGTCCACTACAAGAATGAAAATAGGCATGGAAAAACTGTGAGTTGCTGTGCACCACTCTTATCTACTTGGTTTCTAAGTCATCTCCTCGAAGCTGGTGCTTTCGTTGATATGAGAGATTCTCTGAAGTGGTCAAAGAGGTTAATGGGCTTGACTGCTGACAACATTGTTTGGTTCAACCATGACTTGCTAGGGATGGATATTATTTGCAAGTGCGGAGAATTCCCTAATGCAACCTTGATAGGGAGAAAAGGTGGAATTAACTATAATCTTTCCCTTGTTATCAGGCAGTTTGGTTATCCTTTGAGAGGTCCACCTGAAGAACGAGATATCAGAGAGTCCTTATTCTTCAATGGTACTGGGGATCAAGAGATGATAAGGAAGATTGTGAATGCTTGGAAGTACGTGACCAAGAAGGGAAAAACTTCATTCGGGAAATGTAATAACCGGGCTTTTCCTTCCTATGAAGAGTGGATTAAGAAAAGAGGAGAAGAGGAGCTTCTTCCCTTCCCGGTGGAGCCACCTTTGTATCCTTTGATGATTGAGGCTCCCACGACTGTTGATATAGAGAAGTATGATAAGTTATGGGCTGAGAAGGAGAAACTCCGAGAGGAGAATCGTGAGCTGGGCAGAGAGGTTGGTCAGTTGAAGCACGAAAAAGGCGAAGCTATCCATGTTGCCAGGTTGAAATCAAAACTTTTGGCTGTGAAGGAGAAAGAATTGTCTAAAGAAGCCACAGCCAGAGAGAAAGTGGCTCAAGCGTTGAAAAGTGTTAGCAAGGTCCTTTCGTCCAAAAAGAAAGAGTTGGCTTATGCTATGTCAAGAATTCACAGGTTCCGTGACCGTCGGAATACAGCAATTACTGCCAACAGGTTGAAAGAGGACAAGTATCTGGAGCAGATTGAAGGTTTGTAGACAAAGCTTTGGAAAAAGGATAAGGAGATTTTATCAGGGATCTTTGAGAGGAGAGCAATTGAGGAGAAGCTCAAGGAAACCATGGCTGATATGGAACAACTGAAGATCTAAGCCGAAGTGAAAAGAGCCAAAAGCGAAGGTCCAAGTTCAGGTGGAGCTTCTGGAGAAGATGATTGGGAATTGCATAGTCGTTATTTAACAAGAATCTTGCACAGGAGGGATCTTTTGATTCAGGAGTTGATTCAGAGACAAAAGCATCCTAATACCAAGAAGCTTCTTAAGGAAGTGCAGAATTGGTGGAAAAAGAATGACGAATGGGGAATTCTAGCACGGCTGAGTCTTGATGATATGCCTTAGTTTCCTTGTTGCTGTTTTCTTTGTATTTCCGGGATCACCGCCAGGCTTGTTGGTCGGGGTCTTTGTTTATGCTTATTCAGACTTGTGTTGTAACAAATGCTTATTCTCTTTATATGATCAGGAATTCAGTTCTCTTCTGTTGTTAAAACTGGAATCAAGGGATAGATCGCCTTGATAATGTTCATACATGTTTGCATTTGCATTTGCATAATCATCTCATTTTGCATAGCAGATTATCTCGGATTCTCTGGATTTCTTATGCTTTCTCTTTTTGACAGTCAGGATTGATCAACCAGCTCATCGGTATTCTACCAAGCTTAATCAAAGTAGAGTGATGGACAAAGTTTAGGCAGACATGGCAGCTATGCAAGCTCGCATCGATCAATTCATGGAGATGATGCAAGGTGTGGTGCAGAGCCATAATGAATTCAGAACTCTAGTTCAGCCTTTGGTGGCGCAGGTTGATGAAAATGGTATGTTACACGGTGGTCTTGTTAATCTTGTTATTCCTCCGGGCGGAGGTGGTGCTGGTACCAACATTCCTATCCCTGGTGCTGGTGGACAAGGTGGGATTCCTTCAGTGGTTGGAGAAGGAAGCACTATTCGAGCTATCCATGGCCATCATTTTGATGATCAACAGGATGATGTTTTTTCAGTCAGAAGCTTGGACGCTGGCCCTCCTGTGGTCAGTGATGAGAGGATCCGTTTAATCGAGGCACAACTGAAATGGGTTGTGAAGCAGGATGATCTGGGAATAGATTTGGACGACCTAGGGTTGGTCCCTGATATTGTCATTCCGCACAAGATTCAGATTCCTACACTGGAGAAGTATAATGGTTCTACCTACTCGAGAACTCATGTAAAGGCGTATACTAGGAAGATGGCTGCCCATGCCAAGGACGAAAAGCTAATGATGCACTTTTTCCAAGACAGCCTGTCTGGCGCGTCTTTGGAATGGTATATGGTGCTGGAAAGTAGAGATGTTTGTACTTGGAGAGATTTAGCTGCAGCTTTTATCAAGCATTACCAATACAACACAGACATGGCTCCCAACAGAACTCAGCTGTTGAGCATGTCCCAGAAAAATGATGAAAGTTTCAAAGAATACGCGCAAAGGTGGCGTGAATTGGCGGCTAGGGTACAACCACCAATGTTGGAGAAGGAGATGTTGGATATGTTTATGGACACACTGCCTAAGCACTATTATGAAAAGCTATTATCTTGTTCACTAGGCAAGTTTGCATATGTGATTGCGATCGGACAGAAGGTAGAGGTTGGAATTAAGGCTGGAAAAGTTTCTAGTGGTGACGGATCGTCCTCCGGGCATGGAAAGAACCCATTTGATGGTTATAAGAAGAAAGGAGAGGCCAATGCTGTATCATCTTACAAGGGAAAAGGGAAACAACGCCAGAACAATAATCAACAAGTAGCATCGGTAACTATCCCAACAACGTTACCTCCACCACAACAACAAAGGAATAATGCTAATCAGAACAGGCAGCAGGGCCAGTATCAGAATAGACAAAGAAATACAGAGAGGCATTTTGAGCAACCACCGATGTCGTATGCACAGTTGTTGCAACATTTACTGCAGTTGCGTCTAGTTGAGCTCCGTACCCTGGCTCCACCAACAGGGGAACTCCCACGAGGCTCGATGCTAACGCACACTGCGATTTTCACTCTAGTGCTCCGGGGAATACCGTGGAGAAATGTAGGGCATTTCATCACAAGGTGCAAGACCTTGTAGACTCCAAGGCTATCAATTTCTCGAATGATGGGCCCAATGTTATTTAAAACCCGATGCCTAATCACAATGGGTCGAGGGTGAATGGGATAATTGAGGAATGTGAAGCTTTGAATTTGATCATGGATGTTGAGGAGCTGAAGACTCCGCTGGTTGTGGTTAAAAATAGGTTATTGAAGGGTGCCGTCTATCCGGGTTGTGATGAGAACTGTTCAGATTGTTTGACGAAGGATAATGGTTGTGATTCGTTGAAGGTGGGTATCCAGAATCTGATTGATGAGGGTTGCTTACAGTTTGATAGAGGTAATCAACAAGAAGAGGTTGTTAGTGAGAAGGTTTCTACTATTACTATTCTGTTCTAAACAATTACTATTTAAGGTCCGGCAAGGCCACCTCCAGTCGTCATTACAAGGGCTGGACCCATTCCGTATGAAAGTACTAAGACTATTCCCTGGAATTATGGCGCAGAGGTGTTTGTCAATGGACAAAAGCAGGAATTAATAACTACTCCACAAGTGAGTACTAGTTCAGAAGCTAAAGTTGAGACCGATGCTATAACGAGAAGTGGTAGAGTGCTTACTCCTGTTAATGATCAACCCAGTACTTCTAGGAAAGATAAGGGAAAATAGGTAATGGATGGTTCTGTTCAGACTCCAGGGATTGTGGATTCTACGGTAAAGGCGGCTGGTGATGCTTTTTCTGAAAATGTCGAGGAGTTTATGAGACTCATCCGGAAAAGTGATTACAAAATTGTGGACCAGTTACATCAGACCCCGTCCAAGATTTATATTCTGTCATTGCTGTTGTATTCTGAAGCTCATAGGAATGCTCTTCTAAAATTTTGAATGCCGCATATGTGCCCCAGGAGATTTCTGTTAACCAGCTGGAAGGGGTTGTGGCGCACGTGAATGCGGGTAATGGCTTGGGCTTTATAGATCTTGATTTGACTCCCGCTGGGAGGAATCATAACAATGCCCTGCATATTTCGATTGAGTGTCGTGGTTCACTGATGTCACATGTGTTGGTTGATACTGGATCATCATTGAATGTATTGCCAAAGAAAGCATTAATGAAGTTAGATACCAGGGGACTTATTTGTACACCAAGCGACTTAGTGGTGCGAGCTTTTGATGGTTCGAAGAGATCTGTCTTTGGTGAGATTGTGCTTCCGATCAAGGTTGGGCCGGAAATCTTTGATGTAATATTTTATATAATGGATATTCAGCCAGCATACAACTATCTGTTGGGTCGTCCTTGGATCCATGGTGCAGGCGCTGTAACCTCCACTTTGCATCAAAAGCTAAAATACATGGTAGATGGTCACGTGGTGACAGTGTGTGGAGAGGAGGACATAATGATTAGTCAGCTGTCAACCTTTAAATACGTGGAAGTGGATGGTGAAATCCATGAGACGCTGTGTCAAGGGTTTGAAAAAGTGAAGGTGTCTGAAGAGGTTATTCAGTTTGAGGATCAGTCCGAGACCACAGAGCAGCCCGCAGTGGCAGATCAACCTGAGGTTTCTATGTCTTCGTTTAAAGACGCCAAGCCTATAGTCGAAGTTGGTAACTCACAGAAGTGGGGCCAAGTGATTAAAGTTCAACCGAAAGGAAATACCTATGGATTGGGATACAAGCCACCCAGGAGAGCCAGGGATCCTCCCAAATTCTATGGCCCAGTCCATTTCACCAGTGCCGGTGTTTTCTTTGACAGAGTTAATGCCATTGAGGAAGAAGGGGACAATGATTATGATATGGATAGCTGGATCCGCCCTTGCGTCCCAGGAGAAAGTCTGTTCAACTGGTCTTCTGAAAAAGTCATTCAAGTGACTAGCTTCGAGTAATTGCTTTGTTTTCCTATTATGTTAATCCTGTGTTCTGCCCAAGACATAGTGATTTTATTTGTAGGGCTTTTAACTGTTGCATGTTTTGCTTTATCATCAATAAAGGACTTTTCACACTCAAATATTTTGATCTCTGTCTTTCTATTTTTTTTATGCATTAAAAACCCACGTCAAAATGGCAATGTGTTTCTTTTGTTGCATACATAATAAAACATACCTCATCAATCATGCAGGTCTCTTTGTTCAGATGACACCGATCATGACTCAGCTATAGCTCGGTATGACTTTGACAATCTAATCTATCAGGATGAAGAAGAGACTGACGAATATTGTGAACTGCCCGATGAGTTGGCCAGATTGTTAAAGCAAGAGGAGAAGGTCATCCTACCTCATCAGGAGGAAATTGAGATTGTGAATCTGGGAACCGAGGACGCCAGAAAGGAAGTAAGGATAGGGGTTGCATTGGAAGACAGTGTCAAGGGAAGATTGATTGAAATGCTCTGTGAGTATGTGGACATCTTCGCCTGGTCTTACCAAGACATGCCTGGGCTCGATACTGATATTGTTGTACACCGGCTACCACTTAAAGAAGGTTGTACTCCGGTCAAACAAAAGTTGAGAAGAACTAAACCGAAGATGTCTGTCAAAATCAAGGAAGAGGTTCAGAAACAGCTAGATGCCAGTTTTCTTGCCGTAAAAAATTATCCTCCATGGGTTGCTAACATCGTGCCTGTACCTAAGAAGGATGGGAAGGTCAGGATGTGTGTTGATTATAGGGATTTGAACAAAGCAAGCCCAAAGGACGATTTCCTGCTCCCTCACATTGACGTGTTAGTTGACAATACTGCTCAGTATTCGGTGTTTTTCTTCATGGATGGCTTCTCTGGGTATAACCAAATCAAGATAGCCCCAGAGGACATGGAGAAAACAACATTCATAACACCGTGGGGAATTTTTTGCTACAAAGTGATGCCCTTTGGATTGAAAAATGCAGGGACAACTTACCAGCGGGCGATGGTGACTCTCTTTCATGATATGATTCACAAAGAGATTGAGGTCTATGTTGATGACATGATTGCGAAGTCACAGACGGAGGAAGAACATCTGGCGAATCTTCAGAAGCTATTTGAAAGATTGAGAAAATTCAGACTGAGGTTGAATCCAAACAAATGCACCTTCGGGGTGAGATCAGGAAAATTGTTGGGGTTTATTGTTAGTGAAAAAGGTATCGAGGTTGATCCTGGGAAGGTAAAAGCCATACAAGAAATGCCTAAGCCGAGAATAGAAAAAGAGGTTCGTGGTTTCTTCGGGAGGTTGAACTACATTGCTAGGTTCATTTCTCATCTTACAGCAACGTGTGAACCAATCTTCAAGTTGTTAAGAATAGATCAAGCGGTCAGGTGGAATGAAAATTGTCAAAAGGCGTTTGAAAAGATAAAAGAATATTTGCAGGAACCTCCGGTCCTTATGCCGCCAGTACCATGAAGGCCTTTGATTATGCATCTTACGGTTCTTGAGAATTCAATGGGGTGTGTGCTCGGTCAACATGATGAGTCAGGTAGAAAAAAGCATGCCATCTACTACCTGGGTAAAAAGTTTACTGATTGCGAGTCAAGGTACTCGATGCTGGAGAAAACATGTTGTGCACTCGCTTGGGCCGCTAAGTGTTTGAGGCAATATATGTTAAACCATACAACCCTCTTGATTTCAAAGATGGATCCGATCAAATATGTGTTTGAAAAGCAAGCACTTTCTGGTAGAATAGCCCGTTGGCAGATGGTTCTAACGGAATATGATATTCAGTATGTTTCCCAAAAGGCCATTAAGGGAAGTGTTTTGTCAGAATATCTCGCCGAACAGCCAATTGAGGACTATCAACCAATGAAGTTTGAATTTCCTGATGAGCATATCATGTATCTGAAGATGAAGGATTGTGAAGAACCTTTGCCTGATGAAGGACCTGAGATTGGATCTCAGTGGAAGATGGTTTTTGATGGGGTTGTTAATTCATATGGTAACGGAATCGGGGCAATCATTACGACTCCAAAGGGTTCTCACATACCCTTCACTGCCCGATTGGCGTTCGTATGCACCAACAACGTGGCAGAATATGAAGCATGCATCATGGGGTTAGAAGAAGCAATTGATTTGAGAATCAAGAACCTCGATGTTTTTGGTGATTCTGCGTTGGTGGTTAATCAGATTACAGGTGAATGGGAGACTCGTCAAGCGAATCTTGTTCTGTATAACAACTATGCCAGAAGGTTGTTACCTTTCTTTGACAGAGTGGACTTCCATCACATCCCCCGGATAGAGAATCAGATGGATGATGCGTTGGCAACGTTGTCATCAATGTATCAAGTGAATCGTTGGAATGAAACTCCTTCAATCAGAATCATGCGCTTGGACAGACCTGCTTTTGTATTTGCGGTTGAAGGTGTATCACATGGCAAGCCTTTGTATCATGATATCAAAGTCTTTTTGAAGAGTCAGGAATACCCAGCTGGGGCATCTTCCAAGGATAAGAAGACATTGAGGAGGTTATCAGGAAACTTCTTTTTGAACAAAGACGATGTGTTATACAAGAGAAACTTTGACATGGTCTTGCTACGTTGTGTTGATGAACGCGAGGCAGGCCAGTTAATGGAAGAAGTTCATGAAGGTTCCTTTGGTACTCATGCCAATGGGCATGCTATGACAAGAAAATTGTTAAGAGCGGGGTATTATTGGATGACTATGGAGTCCAATTGTTTTAAATACGCCCGAAAATGTCATAAATGCCAGATTTATGCTGATAAGGTGCACGTACCGCCTACTCCTCTGAATTTTTTGTTGTCACGTTGGCCTTTTACCATGTGGGGCATTGACATGATTGGGAAGATCGAGCCGACTGCTTCGAATGGACATCATTTTATCCTGGTGTCTATTGATTATTTCACGAAGTGGGTGGAAGCAGCCTCGTATGCCAACGTCACCAGACAAGCGGTAGCCCGATTTATTAAGATGGACATCATCTGCCGGTATGGAGTCCCGGAGAGGATCATTACTGACAATGGTTCAAATTTGAACAATAAGATGATGAAGGATCTATGCCAGAGCTTTAAGATTGAACATCACAATTCTTCTCCCTATCACCCGAAGATGAATGGGGCTGTTGAAGCGGCTAATAAGAACATAAAGAAGATTGTGCAGAAGATGGTAGTGACATACAAGGACTGGCATGAGATGTTGCCTTACGCTTTGCACGGATATCGTACTTCGGTACGCACATCAACTGGGGCAACCCCTTTCTCACTGGTGTATGGTATGGAAGCAGTTCTTCCATTAGAAGTTGAGATTCCTTCTTTGAGAATTCTGACAGACGTGAAGCTTGATGAAGCTGAGTGGGTGCGTTCCTGGTTGAATGAACTGAACCTCATTGAAGAGAAAAGATTGAAAGCCATTGCGCATGGCCGGTTGTATCAGAGCAGGATGAAAAAAGCATTTGATCAGAAAGTGTGTCCTCGGTGTTTCCAAACTAGTGAATTAGTCCCGAAAAGGATCACTCCTCCTCAAACAGATCACAGGGGCAAGTGGACTCCGAATTACGAAGGGCCATATGTAGTAAGACAGGTTTTCTCTGTTGGAGCCTTATTACTCTCAACTATGGATGGCGAAGATTTGACGTCCCCTGTGAACGCGGATGTAGTCAAAAAAATACTTTGCATAAAAAAGACCCGCTGGACATAAAAAGAAGGTTCAGGCAAAAATGGGGCATCCTGGCGAACCATAAAAAGAAAAGGTTCGGGCAAAAATTAGGGATAAAAAGGAAGAAGAAATAAACCCGCAAGGTTGAAAACCTGAAAAGGTAACTTTGGCAAGAATGGGTATCCCGGTGGATTGAAAACCCGAAAAGGGCAATCCAAACAAAAGTTAGGGATTTAAAAGCAAAGACTACGATCCGCGTTCGATCTGTGATCACTATTCACACTTGGAAAATTCGAAGAAAAGGAATTAGTCCAGTCAGTCATCTTCAAAGGCCAAAGCATCGGCAGATAAACAAGTCATATGGGTTATAGCTGAGTCGAGTCATGGTGGATGTTTGTTCCCCACATTGCCGACATGTGTATTTTCTTTTACTTTTTGCGCAATTACCTCTTTTCAGGAATTGCTTCCAAATGTAAATGCCTATTTACAGGCTGATCATTCAATAAAGTTTGTATTTCAGTCAAAGAGCTTTTGTTTATTGTTTTACCTGTTTTGTTTGTGAAAATGTCCGATATTTTTTATAAACATTACATGCTAAAATGTTGAGCTTTGTGAAACAAGTTGGAAAACAGTGGCAATTGCTTAGACGACAGTCACTATGATGATAATCAAAGTAATCATTTTTGCACGCAGACCTTTCTGTTGGTTTTGCAGAATGACAGGTGTACTTCTCCAGTAGATTTGCTCCCCAACTTTAAAGTCTGATCATCCTCAGCAGTTTGCTACTCTCCCCAGTCAGAGTATCGAGGGTCGTCTTCCTCAACAAAGTGTAAAGAAGTAATTCCCCAAGCGGAGTCATTGAGGATCGTCCCCCTCAGTAGGATATAAGAGGTTTACCCCTATCCAGAGTTGTGATTTAGCTCATCTTTCCTCAGAAGGTAGCCAGAAGTTGTTATTTTTACAGCCTCTCCTGCAAGAGTCTGATAGAGTGTCCTCGATGATTAAAGACAATGTTTCCCCACTGAGCATGGGGCAATCTATTTTCCTCAAAGTTTCTTTCAGTTTATCCCCAAGCAGAGTTTGTTGGCGATTAGTATCCCCAGCAGGTTTTGAATCCAGGTTCTGAAACATTTGGTCATCCCCGACGGAGGAGTTTCCATCTTCAGTTTTCAGTTCCTCCCCGATAGAGTGGGTTTTCTCTCGGAGATTCATCCATCTCCAGCAGAATTGGTGATTGTGATCTTCCCCAGCAGGGTGAAGTTTTCCTCAACATGATTTCTTTGGTTTGATGACAATGTAGTTTGTCGTCCTCAGTGGAGCTGCTTCTGTTCTCAGCATTTATTTCGCTGGGATGGTCTTGTTGCATTGCATAACCATTGTTTGCATGGCATCCTCTTAAATGCGTAGCATTTCCACTTCGTGTGGAGCATTACGGCAAAACTTAAACATATGCATCCGAAGCATAAGCCAGATCTGAGTTTTCCTTCGTCAGAAAAAACCGGATTTCAGTAAAATATCATTCGACTTTACTCCACAAGTGTTGGGTTTAGTCATTCGAAGCAATTTTTGACAGTCCCACGGCAGAGTGTTTTGCCAGGATTGTGAACCCATGATCTCTTTTCACCCATTTCGTCCAGGTGGTCTTTTGATTCATCCCTTCAAGGTTTTTACCTTGACACCCGTCCGTGTTTCCCTCGACACCCGTCTGTGTTTGAACCTTTGATTTCAATACCCGTCCGTATTGACATGTTGATAACGCCCGTCCGTGTTCAGTTCATCATTTTAATCCCTAATAAGGCCAGTCCCCAGTAGATTGAACCTTTTTACACCCGTCCGTGTATTTTTCGATACCCGTCCGTATTGAACCTCTTTACACCCGTCCGTGTATCTTTTCGATACCCGTCCATATTGAACCTCTTTACACCCGTCCATGTATCTTTTCGATACCCGTCCGTATTGAACCCTTTTACACCCGTCCGTGTATCTTTTCGATACCCGTCCATATTGAACCCTTTTACACCCGTCCGTGTATCTTTTTGATACCCGTCCGTATTGAACCTCTTTACACCCATCCGTGTATCTTTTTGATACCCGTCCGTGTATCTTTCGATACCCGTCCGTATCTGATATCTTTGATTCCTTGAAACCCGTCAGTGTTTATCCCCAGCATAGCTAACACTCGTCCGTGTTGTGACAGTGCATCATTTATTGCTTGTTCCCCAGTGGAGTCGTCCCTCCTTTGAGGATTGCAAATTTCAGGTTTCTTTTGGTATTCAATCTCCGTGAATCCTTTGAACGCATGACATCCGTTGCTATCTTACCTTCAGGGCCAAGTTGATTGAATAGGGGCAGCTGTAACACCCCAAAATTTTCCCTTTTGTTTTGAACCTAACTGGCTTATGTTTCTTTGCATTTCTTGCATTATCATTTGTGCATAGCATTGGTTCTTAGCATGGGATCAAGGTACTTGGTTCATCTCAAAGGAGTCTCAAGCCTCAAGGTGTTTTATGGAGGTCATTATATCTTCATAAGATCAAGAATGGCAAAGGATTTCAAGTGAATCTTTCCCTCCTAACCAGAGGGACCAAATTAGGGTTCTTGGGTTCAAAGAGCTTCTTGAGAAAACTTTTTGGATTCAAGCATCCTCTCATGGGTTCCATATGCTCACAAACACTCATAGAGGAAGGCTTGGCTAGTGGTTCATTGTGGAAGATGTTCAGTGGATCAGTTGCTTGTGAACCAAGAAAAGTCAACTGTAAGGGGGGAAGTCAACCATGGAATTTTGAGGTCCTCTTCATGATTTTTAAGGTCTTATGCCCTCATATGGTCCTCAAAGGCTAGGATTCATACCATTCATCAAGAGTCAAGAGTTTGTACAAAAGTTACTAAATATGGAAATGACCTATAATTTGAAACTTTCCATTTTTGGCAGTTTTTCCACCACATTCAACTTGACTTTTCATCATCAAAGAAGTTTCAACTGATCTTGGGGTAAACATGAAAGTTGAAGATCATTCTCTCCCTTTTCCAAAAACGACTAGATCATCTCCATACCATTTGTGAAACTCAAGTTATGATCAAAAGAAGGCAAAGTGTTTTTAGGGTTTTCTCATGTATCCATTTTTCCACCTTTTGCATTTTGATTCAAAATGACTTGTACTAACCTCTAATGCTTCAAATCATATTGCAACATCCAAGTACACATCCTAAGGACCATTTTTGACCCTTGAATCAAGTGAATCCGTGCCATGTACCTCATGTATTTTTCAAATGGCCAAATTGCAAGATGGATTGAATCTCATAAATCAAGCCACTACAAAGCCCAAACCCAATTCAGTTGTGATCAGCAAGGGAAATGGAGTTGAATCATGCTTTTCATATGACCAATGCACGTGTGGATTAAGAGGTACCATCCAACTTGCAAATTTGCAAAACACTTCGATTAGCCTTAACCAAGGGTTTAGCAAAACCCTGATTATGATTAAAGTGTTAACCAAGTGTATATAAGAAGGTTCACAGATTCATTCACACCTCATGCACTCCCATTTGCTCAAATTCAAAATTCTTGCTCACACTTTCTTCTCTTCAAAACTCTCTTCTCACAAGGGTTCTTGGAATTCTCTTTGCATATTCTTGATCAGTGAGGTGAAAGGAGTAAGAATCCACCATTGATTCAAGCTGAGAGTGAAGTTTTCATCGGATTCGAGCTTGAGTTGCTCTTCATCAAATCTCAAGATCCAGCCTGATTCAAGCTTCTATTTGCATTTATTTTGCAAATAGAGCTCAAAAGAGGAAGATCTGCACTCTTACACTGGGTTTCTAGGAGTATTTTGCTTGTTTCAAGTTTCAGGTTAGTGTGAATTTCATGATCTTATAACTTGTTTTTATGGTGTGCATAATGTTCCTCATGCTTTGATGATCATCCTGATGTGATTTGTTTTGATTTTGGACGTGTATCATGGCTGTATTGTGGATCTAAAGTTTTTAGATCCAAACTTTTCTTCTTCGATTTGGTTTATACATGTATGATCTGTTGAAACAAATTGCATATCTGAAATCCTTGTGAAATTTTTAGTTGAATGATGGTGGAGTTTTTTATTTCTGGGAATCTTTGAGTTTGTATTCGCCGAAGAAGGTGACCAGAGCTAGGGCTCCGGCACCTGGTTATTTTTCAGGCAGATCGGTGTTTGGAGGTTGAAGACGTAATCCTGGCCGTTGGTTGTCCAGATCTGATGGCTCTTGTATTGCCAACACATCTAATTTTAACGTGTTTTATTTTAATATGTGTGTGCGTATCTCCATGATTGTTACCATGTGCATCAAATCTGAGCCACACATCTTGCATACTTTGTGTGTTGCTGACTGATTCACGTGTGTTGGATTCATCTGAGGGTTACCAATTTGCCAGCGCATTAAAATTCCCACATGCTTCTCACGTGAGTTTTATTTAGTCCAGATCATGATTTTTGTGTGTCTCCCCACATTAATTACCATGCGCGTGTGATTTGAGCCATTGATCATGATTACTTATTGATTTTGTTGACTGAATGTGGCATGTTGGATCAATCATGTGGCTTGTGTGAGTCAATCATGTTGACTGAGTCCATGTTATTTGTTTGGTATGCGCTGACCATCTGTGTGGACTGGGCTTGCTTTTCCCACCCCCTGTTAAGCTCATTTGGCTTTTATAACGTGTGAATTGCTAATGTTGCACCCCCTGGCTTCTTTATTTTCTTTTTATTTTATTTAATTGTTTCATTCTCATTTTTAATTTTTAAAATTAGTTTAATACATCATAAAATTATGAAAAAATTCATGGATCATCTTTAGGATTTTATAAAAATTTTTCATATTTTATTTTCCATTTTTATTTTATTTTTGTGCACCTGAATTAATTGTTTGATGAATTTCTTTGTGAATTTCTTCACTTGTGCACACTTGATCTTGTTGATTTTATTTCTCATCATTGGTACATAGTTTGCATCCCATTCTTTTTGTATACTTCATAGGACACTTTGAGGTTCCTAAAACAATTTTTATCATATTTTTAAACTCATTTCATATTGCATTTTAGTCCCTCTATTTGTGCATTGTTCTTCTTTGTTGTTATGCAACTTTGAAGCATTGTTTGAGGTACTTAACTTGTGATTTTTTGTGTGATCTTTTGGCATGTTGCTAGCTTCTGACTTAGGTCACTTGGGTTTTAATTCCACAATTTTTTAATGTCATTTGATATATGTTTGATTATTTGTGCTTAAGTGAATTATGCATGATCATCTCTTGACATCTCTTAACCCTAATTGTTTTGCCATGCCTAATTGTTTGAATTTCTTCTGGATTCTTTGCATGAGTATTTAATATGATGTTTACCCCTGGTTGAGGTCCCTTGTGACCAATTTTTTCAATTTGTGGATCATGTTTGGGTATACTTTAAGTGCTTGAACTTTGACTTCCTTTTGTGGACTTTCTTTGGTGCATAATGTTTCATGTTTTGATCTTCTCTTGCACATGAGAATTGTTGATGATGGTATGATCTTGATTCTGACTTGCTTTCATCTTCATCTTATTTTTCTCATTTCATCTTGATATGAAGTTCATTGGTGCTTAATTGTGCATTTCATATAAGTATGCTTGCATTCTTTCATGATTACCTATGCATGCTTACTTGAGATGTTTTGCATGATCTTTGAGACGTGTTTATTGATGTAAGTTGGATATACTTGATATGATATGCTTGCTGCCCTATCTTGTTTCTTATCTCATCCTTCTCTTTCTCATTCTTCTCTTTCACTCTCTTTCTCCCATGAATCTCAAGACTTGTTTAAGTCTTGGATTCTCTCCCTTTAGAGCTACCTAGTCCAACTTAATTTTTGATTAAGCTTGGAGTAGGATTAGCATTAGGTTTTAGGTAGTTGTCCCTCTTAAGCCTCACTAACCATAGGTCACCCATGCATAATAACATTAGGACTCTTAGTTTCCCTTTAGAGTTTCCTTTGGGTCTTCTCTCTTCTCACCTCAAAACTTCTTGAAGACACTTAATAAAGATAAAGTGTATTGCGCACGAGCCTTAAGCGTGGGGAATGAGAAATGAGGGGCTTCCTCTCATCTTTCTAGAGTGCTTAGCGGGTGTCCTGTCTTGGGGCGATTCGCTAAGTATTCGTCCCTGTGTCGTAGACTTTGGTGCAATGCAAGTTATGAACTAACTTAAAAAAAACACTTTTGTCTAAAAAACACAAAAACAAATTCAAATCTTTTTATCCTTCGGGATTGTTGGGTTTCAAATTTCATTTTCAGAAAAGAGCTCGTCGCTCACGTAAAAAACACTTACCCATCCGTGGTCGTACCCACGAACTACATTAGCTCTGATTCCTCTCTCTCGTCCGATTGAGGATATGTAGGCACAAGACAGCGATTGTCTTGGCGAGCAACCTTCCTCCACAGTTCCCGTCCGAACTACGTTGACTCTGACTTTCCCATTGCAATGAGGCAGTACGTAGGCCTAAGGCATCGAATATGTCCTACCGAGTCCGTCTTAGTCACCCCCATCCCCGTTTTCTTTTACACAACCATAGATAGTAGGACAGCTCACCTTCCGTTTAGATAACAAGCGTGGATCCCATCGAGTACGATGGATGCGTGGGGTGCTAACACCTTCCCCTCGCATAGAACCTGGACTATGGTTGCGATGACCATGTCTTTCCCCCTTTCTCTTGAGGTTTATGCAGTGTTTCCTTTCCCTCTCTCGTGATAAATACACATTGCTGGTGACTCTGTGTTTTCTGCGCCACTCTCGCATTTGTATCGTTGGATGCGAATCTTTCGGGAGCGACACTTTCCGTAAAATCTCTTTCTTTAGGCCAAAATGCATTCTTTTGCAAGGTATCTCTGAGTTTTTGATTTAGAGAGCAATTCCACCACAACTCATAATCCAAACACATCCAATATGTCATATCTAAGCTGTTCAAACACTCACTTGTGACCTGAAACATCAAAATCAGAAAATCCACTTCCAAAATCTCAAAATTGGCCTTTTCTTCATTTTTCAAGCCATGTCTTGATTCAGTCACTTCCAAAACCAAACAAAGCCTGAAACACACTCCAAATATCATCCTCAAACTGTCCCAAATGGTTCCCATCATCTGGAACAACATTTGAGAGAGTTGCCATATTGGTCATTTTTGCCCCTTTTGCAAGAAAGTGCCTAAACTTGTTCATGTGGATTCCAGCTGGTTCTAATCATCCTAAAAGCTTCTAAGGGATCAATTGAGAGTGTCCAAAGCATTAAATTACTTCTGGCACAAGGAACTTGACAGATAGCACAAAAAGCTCCAAGAGGTAAGTGCATGACAACTTGAACTCTTTGAATTATGCATTCCTTTGATGTCCATTGATCATAAACATCTCATACATGTTGTAAATGTTGTGTTTGAACCAATTTGTCATGCAATTCTTGTCTGTACCATGAGATAACATAGAACATGCAAATCTAGGCCTATTTTGAAACCACTATCGGGTATTAAAATAGGGACACTTCCTGAAAATTCCAAAACTACCATTGGATTCCTCATGAAATTCTAGGTCGGATGCACCTAAATTTTGCCCCAATCCATGGAGAAATGAGAAAGTTAGAGGCTTCACCTAAATTGCCAAAACTTGCCTTGCCTTGCCTTGGCCAGGCCTGAAAACTTGGCACCCCTTATGTATTTATGGGGTGGTTTTGATACACGGGTGTATCACCACCCCAGTGGTTGCGCGCGCATGTGTTTGTCTAGGAGGTCATGGGTTCAAACCCCACCCAGACCTTTTTTGCTTCTCTCTCATTTTTGCTATTTTTCAATATTTTCATATTTTTATTAATTAATTCAAAAATAAATTTCTCTCTCAATTTTAATTATTTTTGATTGGTTCTTTTTTTGAAAATTCTAAAAAATATTAAAATATTTTATTCCATGAAAATTTGACAAAAATATTATTTATTTCATATATTTGGTATTTTGTAAAGAATTATGTTTTATTTGTTTTTAAAACATTAAAAATATTTCTTTCTCTTGGTTTTGCAAAATTCAAATGATTTTTAAATCATCCCATGAATGAAACATGATTTTCCAAATATAAATCCAAGATCACAACCTTTTTTCACATGTTTGATTATTTTAATTGAATTTTTATTCAAATACTTTTTAGAAAAACCAAAAATTAGGGTTTTGATCACTATCACCCTAATAAATCTTTTCAAACAACTTTGGGCCTCTATTAGAGTGTAAGACCCAATCCCTTTTTAACCAAAACCTTTTTGGGCCTCAGTCATTGTATAAGTCCCACTGCGATTTTAAAATCTCGGCGCGGCAGTCGCCTTTTAAACGAAAACCATTTGGGCCTACCCTTGTGTTGTAAGTCCCATTTCTTTTCTTTTTTTTCAAACTTTTGGGCCTCTTGATAGAGTGTAAGTCCCACCCCTTTGTAAATAAAAACCTTTTTGGGCCTCAGTCATTGTATAAGTCTCACTGCGATTTTAAAACCTCAGCGCGATCATCACATTTTCAACAAAATAATCTGGGTCTCTCCTTGAGTTGTAAGCCCCATATCTTGTACAAAGTAACTTGGGCCTCTGCTTGATTTGTAAAACCCAACCCTCTTTGTAAAATACAATAATTTGGGCCCCAGTCTTTGTATAAGCCCCGATACAATTTTCAGATCAACGGTACGATTACTGTTTTTCATCTGGGCCTCTCCTTGAGTATAAGCCCCAACAACCTTTTCAAAAACAACTTCCCTTTTGATTTAGGTTCAAATCCATAGTTGTTATCAAAACTTTATTTAATTTCTTGAACAACTAACCATACAGCTGTTACAATGGAAGCTTGCTCGCCTGTAAGTTTTTATCAGCTTTCATTTACATGCTTACATATATATATATAACTGTATTGCTGGAAGGTTGCTCACCTGTAAGTCCTTCTTTCATATCCTTTTAAATACTTGTCATATATCAACTGTATATATACTTGTATATCTGCTTAGACTTTTCCCCGCCAACTAAGTCTAGAACTAGGTAAAGCCAGTTGGTCACTCTTAAATACAATCAAAACTAGATCCCCATAATATTTCCAGATACAGTCTTGCCTTCTCTTGGGCTTAAATAATATGGAACAAAGAGAAAGGCATTATTTCCGGTGAAACTTTTCTCAGACTATCACTATTAGAAATTGTCAAAGAAGTTCATTTCCCCATAGAGGATTTATTCCCGGTGAAACCTCTCTTGAATTTCTTCAAACCCTAGAACTGTTCACTAAAGAAAATACTATTCACGGTGAAACTTTTCTTGAATTCTTCTTAGGTTTGGACCCACAGGCTTCCTAAAAGCATCCCCGCCTCCTCTTGAGCTTTATACAAGGACCCTCCGGCTTCTTAGAAGTTCTCATGCCTTCCCTTGGGCTTAGTACAAGGACCTTGAAGACCTCTTAAAGGTATAGGACGGAACTTAGTCATCCTTTGCTAGAACAGTCTTTCCAGAGTCAAAACCTCAGACCAATTTAGGGTTGATTCTCATCTCTTAAAACACTAGCCTCCTCTTGGGCATCATACAAAGATAAACTCTTCCATACCAGTAGACTTGGACAGTCTAATCCCCTCTTGGATCTCAAAGACATTCTCAAGTTCCCCAAAAACACAGGAAAAATCCCGGTCATTCAACCAATCTCCAGTAGAGTTGAAACCTCTATAGGTTTTCAAAACTCTATCTTTAAAACTCTCACCTTAAGTTTCCCCTAGCCAGGGTCAGCTTATCATCAGTATAACACTAGCCCAAATCAGAACCTCAAGACATCTGATATCTCAACTCTTCTGTAAACCCTCAGCAAGAGTTGATTCCCCATTTGGACCTGCCTCTGGATCTCAATTATCCTCAGTAGAAGTTAGCCTCCTCTTAGGCTTTGTATACTGATCCTTCCTTTCCTCAGGATAGTCAGTCTCCTCTTGGGCTTTGTACAATGATTTTCCCCAGCTAAGCTAACATTTTCAGACTCTCTTGTTGAGTTAATCACCCTTTTCAGCACTCTCTTATTGAGTTAACCCTTTTTTCCCATTTCATCCTCAATCTTGGGCTTTGTACAAGATAGATAATACTCTCCAGCAGAGTCAAACTTCTTTCAGCCTCAATCTTGGGCTTTGTACAAGACATATAAAGATTCCTTTCCCACAGAGTCAGTCTCATTTCAGCCTCAATCTTGGGCTTTGTACAAGACACATACAAACCCTCCCCAGCGGAGTCAAAATCCCTTTTAGCCTCAATCTTGGGCTTTGTACAAGACAAATAGAATAGTTTCCCCAGAAAAGTCAAACTTTTAGCCTCCTCTTAGGCTTTGTATAATGATATCCCCAAAAGAGTCAGTCTCTTTTAGCCTCAATCTTGGGCTTTATACAAGACATATATAAACACTCTCTTGTTGAGTCAGTCTTTTCCATCCTCCTCTTAGACTTTGTATAAAGACCTCCCCAGTGGAGTCAATCAATCTCTTAGCTTCAACCTTGGGCTTTGATCAAGGCACACAAAAATCAACATCCCTTCATAGGAAATCAAAATCTCTCTGTAGGATGACATTTCCCTGCATATCACATATCAAAACAGAAAAATCAAATAAACCCCTTATCTCAGATAACTGCTGTAAGTGGCACACTTGTTCATTCAAATATCCAAGCTGGCATCCATCTCTTATCCTGGTAAACTTCCTACTTTCATTTAATTGCTGTAAGCGGCAAGCCTCTGGATTATTTGCATCTATGCCACTGTCCCTCTCTTAACATGAAAGAATCCTAAGGAAAAATGACATTGTTCAACACTGAGTTAAAGTTTTCTCCTTCAAGACAAATCCCATATAAAGGAAATTATGGTATTACTGAATTCTCATATCCCAGTTAAAGTAATCCTCCTTTATAAACAGTCACCCAACAGTTGTGATAAACAGACGAGATGTCTCCCTTTAGAGATAACAAATTCTCTCTCAGTCAAACCTTTTAGCTTCAATCTTGGGCTTTCAACAAGACACAAATAAACCCTTTAGCTTCAATCTTGGGCTTTAAACAAGACACCAAAACATATTTTTCCTCACATAGAATTGGAGGAACTACGATTGCTCTGATTTCCCTATTTTCTTTAATGGGAATACGTAGGCATAAGATTACGAAATCTTAGCGAGCATACCAATCGAAACTTTAGGTCCAGTACCTTCACACATACCAATCAAAATTGAGGTCCAATACCTCACCAAAATCATCAAAAACTCTCTCTCATATCTCCGAAAGAAGAAACTTTCCCAACCCACAACAGATAAACACCATCAAGTACAAAGGAGAACCTAAAACTAACAACCTATGGATAACCACATATAGGATGGGTAATTGACAACTCCCCATTATATAACCTGACTCCAAACTCCCCGAATCTCTTTAAGCATTTATTCAGTTAAACATTCACGTGCAAGGTTAGTTTTAGATAGCCTCCCTTTCCCTTCCAGCTTCACAGGATAAATAAGAAATCAGAAAGTAGCACCTCACTCCTCCTCATTGAGGTGAGGAGAAAACCATTTGTGATAAGGTGGTCGCGTAACCGACAAAAATCGCACGCTACACTTATGACTATGTTTGAACTCTAATATCCATGTTTGGTTGTTACCAACTTGTTTTAACATATTCAACTTGTATCCTTGCTTACATGTTCAAGTATTTCCTTCATAAACTCTTACCATGATGAATATATCTCTTTGTTTGATGCACATTACAATCTAAAACTCCATGGGCCTTTGTAAGAGTGTAAGACCCATCACATTTTCAAAAATCTTGGGCCTCAATCAGAGTGTAAAATCCATCACATTTTCAATTCAAATTTAAACTCTTGGGCCTCTATAAGAGTGTAAGACACATCCCATTTTCAAAACTCCTTGGGCCTCTATAATAATGTAAGACCCATCTCATTTTCAAAACTGTTGGACCTCGGTAAGAGTGTAAGGCCCATCTCATTTTCAAAACTCTTGGGCCTCTATTAGAGTGTAAGTCCCTCCCCTCCTCCTCAAAACTTTCTTCAATGTCTCAAAAGCTTTTCATCTATCCAAACCTCAATCTTCAACTCCCATCAAACACGGCCCTAATGACATTCAATTTCAAAACTCATGGGTCTCTACAAGAGTGTAAGACCCATCACATTTTTAAGTCAACCATGCTTAGACATGGGCCTCTATAAGAGTGTAAGACCCAACATATTTTCAATTCAACCATGCTTAGACATGGGCCTCTGTAAGAGTGTAAGACCCAACATTTTTTCAAGTTAACCATGCTTAGACATCGGCCTCTGTAAGAGTGTAAGACCCATCACCGCTTTCAACTCATGTCTATACTTGTAAACTACTTGTCATATTAAGTTTCTCTTGACATTTATACACCATATCCTTAAGTTTAGACTTAGCCCAGAACATCAAGGTTCCCTTAACTACAACTTAGTTCAAACACTAGTTCCCCTTGGATGAAGTCAACTTCATCATAGCCTCCTCTTGGACTTTGTCCAAGCATCATAGCTTCACATCTTGGGGTTTATACAAGATACCATCAATTCAAAACTCACCCCCGGTTATGTCAGCCTCCTCTCAGGCAAATAAACCTTTTAGATTCGCATCTTGGGCTTTGAACAAGATACAAATAAACCTTTTAGCTTCACATAGTAAGCTTTGAACAAGATACAAATAAACCTTTTAGCTTCACATCTTGGGCTTTGAACAAGATACAAACAAACTTTTTAGCTTCACATCTTGGGATTTGAACAAGATACTCAAATAATTCAACTTCTTTCCAGAGATGAGACATCAAGTCATATCTGTAGGAAGATATCTCTTCTATACACCATAATTCAAAAATCAAACATTACAAACTTTTCTCCATATAATTGATGTAAGTGGCACACTTGTTGATTCAAAATCCAAGCTGGAGTTCTTCTCTTATCATGGTCCAAATCTTTTCTTTCATCTAAGTGATGTAAGTGGCACACTTGTTAATACTATATCCAAGTTAAGGTCCTTCACTTAGAATGCAAAGACTCATAAAGGAAGATGTGGCATTGCTTGAGATTATTTACCATCCAAGTTCAAAGCTTCTTCCCACTTGATATTATTCTCAAATTTTTGTGATGAATAGGTGAGATATCTCTCTTAAGAATGACAATTTGTCTTTTCTTTCAAACCAACAAAACTTTTAGCTTCATCATCTTGGGCTTTGAACAAGATACAAATTCCACCCATAGTTAGGTGGAACTACGAATGCTCTGATTTCCCAAAGTCTCCTTTTTTGGGATACGTAGGCATAAGATTGCGAAATATTAGCGAGCACACCTTTAAATAAAACCCCTTAGGTCCCCCAAACCTTTCATAAAACAAGAACTCCCGAAACATCTCACATTCTCATTCCCATCCGTAGGTTAGAACTTCCCCAATCAAACAATAAACATTTGAAGAAAATAAGATGATTAATAGTAAAAAGAGTACAAAAGGTTCCTATAGAGTACTATAGATACTTAAGGTGTTAATAGCTTCCCTTAGTATAACTGAACCCGATTCCAGATCTCTTTGCATTTGTAGAGAAAACATTAGCACGCAGGGTTAGTTTAGATTCCTTCCCCTTCCTTTTAAGCATCATAAGATAAATATTAGAAATTCGAAAGTGGCACAAGCATGGTTCACAAGAGTCTCACCATCTCAGGATCGGCGAGGTCACGGAAATTGGTCCACAGAAAAATGTTGACTCTGCTGGGGACTTTCACATCCCTTAAAAGGGTCAAGCCTATTTTGTACTTTTTTTGTTATTACTATTACTATTACTATATCATTTCATTCTTCATATTATCCGTTTACTTGCCATATCTGTTTAAATGCATTTGTTTTGGGAATGTGATTAATACACGTGTAGTGAGGAAAAGTCCTAAACTTGGACTTGAGAACATACTTTAAGATAGGAGGTGGTATAATCAAGGAGGCTTATAAGGAGTAAGTCCTGAACAAGCTAACTTGAAAATTCGCCAGCTCAGTGGAGGTACCCTCTTGGAATTACTGATGTTAAGCGAGCGAGTCGCGAATACATTACTTTTTCCATTGGGAACCTAAGAAGCTGAGTACTTTAGTAACCTTTTACCACTGGTAATATTTCTCGTACCATTCTGGTTGATTGCCTTGTCGTAGCTGCCACTTTGTTGGTAGTTGGTAATCTTTCCTTTCGATTGTGTTATTATCAGGCGTCTGGTAGTAGATGATCTTTTCCCCAGCGGAGATTTTACATCCCTTGTTGGGATGAGATATCTTTTTCTTATTTTTCTGGTGTTGGTAATTCTCCCTCAATGGAATCTTACTCTTTAGTTTTCCCCTGCAGAGTCTGTTCTCTTTTCGTTTGCTCCCCAGCTTTTGTTTGTCTCATATGGCTTATTTCTCCCCACAGAAGTCTTGTGTATGCATATCATCTTCATAATCATATCATTTTGTGGTCTTTTAGGGCTAAAACTTGGGTTTATTGTTATATTTAAGTCTCTTCTATCTCATCGAGACAAAGATGTCCATCTTCATATCTCCGGATAGAAGAAACTTAAATAGGGACAACTGTAATACCCTAATCTTTACCCCTAAGATCCCACATATCGTTTGCATCTCATACCACAAACAAGAACACGAGCTTTGGTTCTCTTGCCTTCCTTTGTATGTTTGTTTTTTAGGGAGATCACCAAGAACCCTTGTTTTCTTGTTTGCTTTATTTTTCTTTAAGTTTATGTTTACTAACCCTTAATTAAAATCCAAAAATATGTTTGTTTTCCCTTTACTAAAATTTTCAGGAAGAGGTTGGGATCAAGAATGTCAAATACTAGTTCCTCATCTCGAATGAAATTCATCTGAACAAAGTCAAAGTTGATATGCAAACAATTCAAAATCATTTGATCAAGAGTTTCCCAAGATTTGATTGTCTATTATTTAAGAGACTCTATGGTTCATGTGTTTATATTCATGCCTTCTTTGACAAGCAAAAGAATTGAGTCAGAGCCACAGCTGTGTAACAAAAAGGAAAATTTTCACAATTTTTGCTGTGTTAATCGATTAACACTATATGGTTAATCTACCCAAATTCACCAAAGCTCTTTCTTCCATTAAAAGTTAGTTAGATTTTCATTGAAGCTTACTAATCTTTGTGCTAAACCTTCATCCATACACTTCATCAACATCAAATTCTGTAGATCAAAGCTTTGGAGTGTGCTTCTTGAAGTTGATTTGAAGCATTTTTCATATTTGAAGTGGTAATTCACTTATTCCATCATTGTTGTGTTTGAATCATCTTCCACAATGTGATCTCTTATTGTTTCATGTTGCTTGATCTTTGGATCTTGCAAATTGTGTTCCATTGGTATTGTTTGTTATTGTTTTACTTGAATTTTCGTGCACAATTGCATCCTTGATCATGAGGTGTTTGTAGAAATGATTGATCAAGGATTTTTCATTTTTTAAATTGATTTTCTGTTGTTTTAACAGTGTTAATCGGTTAACACACTAGTGTTAATCGATTAACACATGTTTCCGCATTCTAGAATTATTGTCTTCACTGTGTTAATTGATTAACACCAGAAGGTTAATCAATTAACACAGTCCAGAATGTGTTTTTTGGCTGTGTTTTGGGACTGTTTTGAGTTCTTTTCTTCCTTCTTCCATTTTCTTTTGATCTTTGCCTTGGTTTGCAATTTTAAAGTTCCTATTTGTCTTTAAATTCAATGGACTTAGGGTTTCGATGAAGTTGGATAAACATTCACTAATTCAAATCTATCTTTAAAGTGAATTGTTCAATTCATTTTAGGTGCTTTAAGTTAGTGATATGTTTGGTTCTTTAAGCCACCAAGATGAGTGGTTGAACTTAAAGACGAAATGATTTTAAAATTGTGATTCAAGTTGGCTTCCCTTTTCCACTCTTCTCTTTTTTTCTTTTGATCAATGAAAATCTTCAATATCATTGGAACTTATTTTAAGTTCTTGATGAAGATGAGATCATTACTCTTTTCTTTTCGTGTGGTATTGCTTTCGGAGAGTGGTCTACATATCACTTCTCTAGCATGCATTAGCACTAACATTTTTACTGACCGGCCTCAAATATTCATGGATTCTATATAAGTCCGATTATGATTGCTTAATATAGCGCTAAATTTGATCCGAAATCGAAAAACCGTTGTGTTTTGTGAGTGAATTAGCAGTCTCCTACTCTTCCATGGTGTGGTTTGAAATAGATTGGATTTCTCTTGTTACCCGTGGGGGTTAGTTGGCATACTCATTGATTTTATCCGAGTTGGAGCCCTCCCCATGGTAATGTATGAGACCATGTTTTCATTCTCATGGATGACTAGTTGAGCATTTTCGAAAAAAACAACAAAACTTGTTCTCTCATTTTGGATCACCATTGCTCTATATTGTATATTAATTGTGCTATGTTTATGTTTCCTTCTTGCTCCTTATCTCTCTTTATTTTTTATGCTTTATGTTATCATATCATATCATATTATTTGTTTATGTTTCCGCCATTTTTTCCTTTGTCCACTTAGACCATTTGTTTATGCTTATGTTCTTCTTCTTTTGTCCATTTGGACCAAAAACATTAATGAAGGTTTAAACCCCTAAAAAACTTGTTCTATTAATTGTGGACTATGGTTACTATCCTTTTCATTGGACATGGAACTTTGGACTTAGAACTAGGATCTTAACTTATGCTTGGAAGTTTGTGATGGTAAACTTTGGATTTTTGGGTACTTGGAGATCTCTTTTTAAGACCTATCTTGATCAAGGCCTAATCTAAAGGAAAGAACGATTATGTTATAAAGCTTACTTGTGTGGTTAGACCGTTCTTATCCTTAGCTTTTATCTTTTTGATTTAGGATAATCACTTCTTCTCCACCCCTTCTTTAATTTTCAAATCTCCTCCTTTTTTTAAAACTTTCTTGTTTTCAAACTATCACCTCTTTCATAATTGTAGCGTGCGATTTTTGTCGGTGAGGTGACCACCTTATCGCCATGGGTTTCTCCTCACCGCAATGGTAGGAGTGGGGTGCTACTTTCTGATTTCTTATTTATCCTATGAAGCTGGAAAGGAAAGGTAAGCTATCTAAAACTAACCTTGCACACAAATGTTTAACTGAACAAATGCTTAAGAGATTCGGGGAGTCCGGGGTCAGGTTATACAATGGGGAGTTGTCAATTACCCATCCTATATGTGGTTATCCATAGGTTGTTAGCAATTATCCTTACCACTTTCTACTTACTGGTGTTTGTTTATTGTGGGTTGGGAAAGTTTCTCCTATGGGAGGTTTTTGAGAGAGAGAGAGAGAGAGAGAGAGAGAGAGAGAGAATTTCTGTTGATTTCGGGTTTTTTCGATGTTTTTTGTGAGGTACTGGACCTACGGTTTTTGATTGGTGTGTGAAGGTACTTGACCTAAATTTTTTTGATTGGTGTGTGAAGGTACTTGACCTAAAGTTTTGGATTGGTGTGCTCGCTAATATTTCACAATCTTATGCCTACGTATTCCCGTTAAAGATAAACAGGGAAATCGAAGCAGTCGTAGTTCCTCCTATTCTATGGGAGGAAATTTGTTTTGGTGTCTTGTTCAAAGCCCAAGATTGAAGCTAAATGAGTATTTTTTTTTCCTTATTCCAAGCCCAAGATTGAAGCTAAAAGGTTTGACTGAGAGACAATTTGTCATCTCTAAAGGGAGACATCTTGTCTGTTTATCACAACTGTTGGGTGACTGATTATAAAGGAGAATTACTTTAACTGGGATATGTGAATCCAGAAATGCTATAATTTCCTTTATAGGGGTGTTTTCTTGAAGGATAAAACTTTAACTCAGTGTTGAGCAATGCCATTTTTCCTTAGGAGTCTTTCATGCTAAGAGAAGGGCACTGGCGTGGATGTAAATAATCCAGAGGCTTGCCACTTACAGCAATTAGATGAAAGAGGAAGTTTTACCAGGATAAGAGATGGACTACAGCTTAAATATTTGAATCAACAAGTGTGCCACTTACAGCAGTTATCCGGAATTAAGGTTAGTTTTGAATGTTTGTTTTAATGTATGATATACAGAAAAATGTCTTCCTACAGAGAGATTTTGGTTTCCTCTGAGAGGATGTTGATTTTTGTGTGCCTTGATTAAAGCCCAAGGTTGAAGCTAAGAGATTGATTGACTCCACTAGGGAGGTCCTTATACAAAGCCTAAGAGGATACTAGAAAAGACTGACTCAATAAGAGAGTGTTTATCTGTCTTGTACAAAGCCCAAGATTGAGGCTAAAAGAGAATTAACTCTTTTGGGGATATCATTATACAGCCTAAGAGGAGGCTGAAAGGAATTGACTTTTCTGGGGAAATATTTTGTCTGTCTTGTACAAAGCCCAAGATTGAGGCTAAAAAAGGGTTTTTGACTCCACTGGGGAAAATTTATATTTGTCTTGTACAAAGCCCAAGATTGAGGCTGAAAGGAGTTTTGACTCAGCTGGAGAGTATGATTTGTTTTGTATAAAGCTCAAGATTGAGGCTAAAAAGAGGATTAACTCTGCTTAGGGTATGATTTGTCTTGTAGAAAGCCCAAGATTGAGGCTAAAAAGAGGATATTTGACTGACTCAGCTGAAGATATATATGGGTGTCTTGTACAAAGCCCAAGATTGAGGCTGAAAGAGACTGACTCAACAAGAGAGTGTTTTTATCTATCTTGTACAAAGCCCAAGATTGAGGCTGAAAAGGGTTGACTCAGCAAGAGAGTGCTTTTAGGAAATTGACTCAACAAGAGAGTGCTAAAAATGTGATTGACTCAACAAGAGAGTGCTCTTGTTTGTCTCGCACATAGCCCAAGATTGAGGCTGAAAATGGTTAACTCAACAAAAGAGTGTTTTAAGAAAGAAGATGGACTCAACAAAAGGGTGTTTTTTAGGCTAACTCTGCTGAGGAAAAATAATTATACAATGCCTAAGAGGAGGTTGTCTTCTGTTGAGGATTATTGAGATCTAAAGGCAGGTCCAAGATGGGGAATCAACTCTTGCTGAGGGTTACAGAAGAGTTTAGGTATCAGATTCCTTAAGGTTCTAATTTGGGATAGTGTTATACTGATGATAAGATGACCCTAGCTGGGGGAATTTAGGATGAAAGATTGAGTTTTAGGTCTTGTGAGGGTTTTAACTCTACTGGAGATTGATTAAATGACCTGGGTTTTTCCAGTGTTTGTAGGTAACTTGAGAATGTCTTTGAGATCCAAGAGGAGATTAGACTGTCCGAGTCTACTGGTATGGAAGAGTTTATCTTTGAATGATGCCCAAGAGGAGGCTGGTGTTTTAAAGGATGAGTGTCAACCCTAAAATTGGTCTGAGATTTTGACCCTTCAAAAAGACTGCTCCAACAAAGGATGACTAAGTTCTGTCCTATACCTTTAAGAGGTCTTTAGGGTCCTTGTATTAAGCCCAAGAGAAGGCATGAGAACTTCTAAGAAACCGGAGGGTCCTTGTACAAAGCCCAAGAGGAGGCGGGGATGCGTTTAGGAAGCCTGTGGGTCCAAACTTAAGAAGAGTTCAAGAAAAGTTTCACCTGGAATAATCTTTTCTTTAGTGAACAGTTCTAGGGTTTGAAGAAATTCAAGAGAGGTTTCACCGGGAATTAATCCTCTCTGTGGGAGTGAATTTCTTTGATAATTTTTTAATAGTGACAGCCTGAGAAAAGTTTCACTTGAAATAATGCCTTTCTCTTTGTTCCATATTGTATAAGCCCAAGAGGAGGCAAGACTGTATTTGGAATTCCTATGGGGAACTATTTTTGACTGTTGAAAGAGTGAACACTGGCTTTATCTAATCCTATATCTAATTTTCGGAGAAAACTCTAAGCAAGATAATATGCAGGCATATATATACAGATGAAATATATACTGTATTTAAAAGAGGGTAGGAGGACTTACAGGTGAGCAAGCTTCCAGCACAAACAAATATATATATATATATATATATATATATATGTGTGTGTGTGTGTGTGTGTGTGTGTAAGTATGTAAAAGAAAGCTATTTAAAACTTACAGGTGAGCAAGCTTCCATTGTAACAGTTGTGTGGTTGGTTGTTCAAGAAATTAAAGAAAGTTTTGATAAAAACTATGAATTTGAACCTAAATCAAAAGGGAAAGTTGTTTTTGAAAAGAAGATTGGGGCTTATACTCAAGGAGAGGCCCATGGAAAGACAGTGATTGCACCGTCGTTTTTGAAAACTGTACTGTGACTTATACAATGAATGAGGCCTTAAATTATTTATGTACAAAAGAGGGTTGGGTCTTACACTCTATTGGAGGCCCAAAGTTTATTTTTGTATAACAATGATGGGGCTTACAACTCAAGGAGAGACCCAAATGAAAATGTTTTGAAAACGACGATCGCGCCGAGATTTTTGAAATCGCAGTGGGACTTATACAATGACTGAGGCCCAAAATGGTTTTCATGTACAAGGATTGGGTCTTACACTCTATTAGAGGCCCAAAAGTGTTTTAAAAAATATTTGTGAGGGTGAAAATAATCAAAACCCTAATTTGATTTTTAAATGTATTTTAATTGAATAAAAATTCAATTAAAATGATCAAAAATATCAAACATGTGTGAAAAACAAGTTGTGATCATGGATTAATGTTTGAAAAATCATGTTTCATTCATAGAATGATTTGAAAATCATTTGGAATTGCAAAATCAAGAGAAAGAAATATTTGTAAATGTTTAAAAACAAATAAAAACATAATTCTTTACAAAAATACCAAATATATGAAATAAATAATATTTTTGTGAAATTTTTGTTGAATAAAATATTTTAACATTTTTGGGAATTTTCAAAAAAATAATCAATAAAAAATAATTAAAATTGAGAGAGAAATTAATTTTAGAATTAATTAACAAAAACCATGAAAAATGTAAAAAAAAAAATAGCAAAAATAGAGAAAATGACAGAATGGTTTGGGTGGGTGTTGAACCCACAACCTGCCAAACAAACACACATGCGCGCTACCACTGGGGTGGTGATACATCCGTGTATCAAAACCACCCCATGAACCTATATGGGATGCCTTGTTTTAGGTCTGGCCAAGGCGCCATGGCCTGGTCCTTGCCCAAGACAAGGCCTGGTTTTAGGGCTCTTGCGTGAAGGCTCTAACTTCCTCATTTCTCCATGGATTGGGACAAAATTTAGGTGTATCCTGCCTAGAATTTCATGAGGAATCCAATGGTGCCCTTGGAATTTTCAGAAAGTGCTTCCATTTTAAAATCCGATAGTGATTTCAAAATAGGCCTATATTTGCATGTCCTATGATATCACATCATACAGGCAATAATGGCATGGTAAATTGGTTCAAGCACAACATATATGACATGTATGAGATGTCAATGATCAATGGACATCAAAGCAATGGATGATTTAGAGAGTTCAAGTTGTGATGCACTTACCTCTTGAAGCTTCTTGTACTATCTGTCAAGTTCCTTATTCCAGAAGTAATTCAATGCTTTGAACACTCTTGATTTATTCTTTAGAAGCTTTTAGGATGATCAAAACTAGCTAGAATCCTCAGGAACAAGAATTGGCTCTTTCTTGCAAAAGGGACAAAAGTGACCAAGATAGTAACTCTCTCAAATGGTGTCCCAGATAAGGGAAACCAATTGGGATAGTTTGAGGATGATATTTGGAGTGTGTTTGAGGTCTGGTTTGGTTTTTGAAGTGACTGAATCAAGACATGGCTTGAAAAATGCAGAAAAGTCAAATTTTGAGGTTTTGGAGGTTGACTTTCTGATTTTGGTGTTTTAGATCAAAGGTGAGTGTTTGAACAACTTAAATATGATATATTAGATGTGTTTGGATCATGAGTTGTGGTGGAATTGTTCTCTAACTCAAAAACTCATAGATGACTTGCAAAAGAAGGCATTTTGGCCTAAAGAGAGAGATTTTGAGGAAAGCATCAGTTGTAGTGCTTTGGTGTACTCAAACTGATCACAAATGAGCTTTATTTATAGTAGAGCAAGTTTGTTTTGCAAGCAATAGTGAATGGCAGCTGGTACAAGCCTTTGGCCAATGTTGATCCAAGGGAATCTTTAGTCTCCTATAGCCCTTGACTTGAGGTTAGGGCACAGGCCTATGGTCCTTTGATTCAGAGCTGAATCTTGACTCATTCAGTTAGGAATGTCTCAGTCCATGCCACCTTGATGCATCCATTGAATGCTTGGAAACAAAATTGGAATCTTGAAGCTTTTTAGCCTTTTTAGGGCACTCATGGCTACATGTAGTTCCTTGGACTTAGGAGGCTTGTGGATCATATCTTTTCACTTGGATGTTATCCTCTGATGTGTCCAAATGGATGACAAGGCTTAGAGTTGTCTAATTTAGCTAACTCGAGCAAAATGTACAAAATCTTCCTTGTAAAAATCAGTCCATGATGCCATGTTCCAAGGGTTGTATCTCCCTACTCAAATTGAATTTAGAGATGATCTGGTACTGGTTGGAAAGCCCTCATGGCATACTTCAACTTTGATGTTCACCAATGGACCTGGTTTAACTTGGATCAAGGTGAAAAATGTCCCTACATTTTGGAAAAAGTAAAGCAGATTTTGACTTTTTGAAAATTTCACTAAGTGTTGGAAAAAGTGTCATTTTCATGTTTTTGTGATTTTGATCAATCCATAACTCAAAATCCATGAGGATTTGGAATCTTTTGTAGTTGACACTTTTAAAATATGTCAGCTGGACTTTCATTTGAGCTTTGAATGGGATAAAAATGCCTTGTGGTTTAAGATTTATGACCTTGCAAAGTTGGTACAAAATCACTTTTGTTCCATAACTTAGAAAATTTTTGGTTTCTCATGGTTGCCCCTTTTTCAAGAAACCTCACTTTTCTTGATTTTTCTTAATGAATGATGATAAATACTATACATTAACATTATTTTTGACTTAGGGGAATCATATTTGTGTAAATTTCCAAAAAGTCAAACTTGATTTTGTGCACAGTTGACTTTTTGTCAGATGAAATCCAAACTGTGCGATCCTTTGTGAAATCAAGTCCTTGACCTAATTCATACCTAATGAATGGATTTCATAGGTGTTATAGGGTGTATTGAATCATTTCCCAAGGTTTGGGAGCATGTCTTGGTCAAAAGTCAAAGGTACAGTTGACTTTTCCTTCAAAACCCTAATTGTGGTCCCGATGAAATTGAAACTTGTGAATCAAGCTTCTTGGATAAATCCATTATTGTAAATGGATCAATGTAGTGTATTTGAGGCCCTCAAATCATGTCTTGAGGTCTTTGCTCATGCTTTGCTCCAAAAGTCAACTTAGGGGTGAATTAGGTCAAGAAACCCCAATTCCTGATTTTTTATGAATTCTTCCCCTGATGCTAATTTTTCTTGATGATTGGGTCCATGAGGTCCCTTGGAGTATATTGGGTTGTTCTTTGAAGCATATGCTCATGCTCAGAGGAAAAATTCCATCTGGAGGCCTTGGTCGACCAAAACCCTAATTTGGTGACACTAGCGATCTTGAGGCTTGATCCACTTGGAATGTTGCAACTTTGTGCTTGATTATTGATGTGGGAGTCCTCTTGATCCTTTATGGGTGTTTAATAGGTTAGACAAGTTGAATATCATGTCATTTCTTGATTGATCATTTGTCTAAGTTCCCTGAGAGGGCTCAAAACCCTAATTCTTGATTGTGGTGAATGCTCAACCATCTTTGAGGAGATTGATAAGGCATGAAGGTACATCCATATTGTGGTGATGATTTGCACAATGACGGGAAATCTTGGTGGTCAAAATTTGTGGTATGACAATAATAAACCTTGACTTTTTGTCAATTGATTTTTAAAATTTGTTTTATTTAATAAATGTCAATCAATGTTAATCATACTTTGACTAATTTCAAAAGGACATAAAAATATAAAAACTCATTCAAACTTTTTGTGCCCATTGTGCACTCTTTCTTTTAAAACTTTTCAAAAAGTTTAGACATGAGTCATTTTCATAGTTGAGATGTAATTCTCCTATTCCGCATAGTATTTAATATGTTGACATTTTCCACTTAGATGTTGAGTGATAGACTTGTTGATTTTAATCCAAGCAACAATCCTTCATCTTAAGGTGATGCAAATGTTATTTTCTTATACTTGTGGGCGACTTGACGTATTTTTCTCCTTAAAATGATGATTTGTCTTTTCATTTAAAATCAATCATAACAAACCAAATTTTGTTATTTTTACCACGAACTACGAGGTTTTGATCCTATATTGCACTTTGAGGGTACGTAGGCATAAGGCGATAAGTCTCTCCAAACACAAAAATATAAAAAAATATTTCTCTTCTCATCTCCCTAATCTCTTTTCAAACAAACCTTTGCAAACCAAAAAGCGTAGATATTTCAAAGGGTTCCTATAGAGTACTATAGACATTTTGGGTGCTAACACCTTCCCTTAGCGTAACCAACCCCTTACCAGTCCCTGTTCATCTGTTCTTGTTTTTAGAACTTGTTTAGATTTTGTTCTCTTTTTTTCCTTTCCTTTTGGATAAAATAAAAGTGAGGTACCGACTCTTGCTTTATGAGTTAAGTTAATTAATAGCTTACACTCACAATTTTTACCGCTACAGAAAAGTGGCGACTCTGCTGGGGACTCTGGTTCATAGTGGGTTTAGCCTACTTTGATTTATTTATGCTTATTTGTTTGATTTGTTTATTATTGCTTGTTCTGTTTGGGTGCTTGGTGATCTCTGTGTGGTGAGATAAGTCCTATACCCGGACTTGAGTTCACTTATGATAGGAGGGTGGTATAGTCTTGTTCGACTTACGTGGAGTAGTCCTTACTAATCTGACTTGAGATCCCATGCTCAGTGGAGGCCCCTTTGGGATTACTGATGTCATACGAGTAGTCGTATTTGGCATTACTTTTTCCGACCTAGGAGTCTGAGAAGTTGAGGACCTTAGAACCTTTTACCCATCTTGGCCTTATTAGGACGTGGTGCAGTGGTTGTTTAGGTGTAGACTTGAATCAGTTGTTACGCGATACCACACTGAGACGAATTTCTCTTGAGAATATTGTGTACTGACAAGTAGTCATTTAAGCCGACAATATTCAAAAGATGGAATTATGACTCTGGGAACTTTTTAGAACCTTGTTCTGCAGATGCTGATATAACCTTAGTACATACCATTGTGGGAGGTTTTCACCCTTGGCTCCATGCTCGTGACTCGAAACCTTGAACCCATGTGCCTTGTGTGATCTTGTTTGTGGTTGCTGCATGCATGCACTCATGCATTCATAGAAATTTTGTTTCAATTAGTTTTCAAGGATCTTAGAGATTTTCCTTTGCAAACATCGCAAATATTGTGATCATGGACATTGGAAGGAGAAATACTCAGAAGTACGGTTTCTGAGCTCCTGGTCTTAGTAATTTGAGAAAGCTAGCACCCTTGATAGTTGATCGTGCAGACTTTAAATCTCGTCATGGGAGACTTCTATCTGTTCTTTCTACCAACATTAAAGACAAAATTCTGAACACTCTTGTGTAATTCTATGATCATGTCTACCGATGCTTTACTTTTCCTGATTATCAGCTTATGCCAACCTTGGAGGAGTATGCTTATCTGTTGGGTATACCAGTTTCTGATAATGTTCCTTATACTGGTTTGGAGGAAGTTCTTAAACCCCAAGATATTGTTGCAGCCACCTATTTGACGAAATCTGATATAGATGCTAACCTTATGGTTAAGGGAGGCATCAAGGGTTTTACTTCTAAGTTCTTGATTTGGAAAGCTACTTTATTTTCTAATGCTGGTAGCACACTTGCGTTTGAGGCTATATTTGCTTTGCTTATCTACAGACTAGTCTTATTCCCTAACATTGACAACTTTGTCGATGTTAACGCTATTAGGATTTTCTTGATTAGGAACCCTATTCCGAATTTACTTGCTGTATGTGGAATTAGGCAATAAAGGATGCAAAAAAAAAAGATACAAAACAAAATTTGAGTTTTTGAAGGCTATAGGTCGACCTATGAAAGCAATAGGCAAGTCTGTCAAGTTATTCAGGTCGGCCTGAAGGAGGAGACCTATGGACAGAATCCACAGGCTTCAATATTGGAGTGTGAGAGCTGACATGTACTCATATGTGCCGCCTTGTACTGAAGCAAAAGCATCTATATGCCGGTCTGAGCTCGTAGAGGTCGGCCTATATAACTGTGTTTACACATATAACTTGGTTTTTTTATGTGTATGGCATGCCTAAGGCTTTTCAAAAACATTTTTATGCATCCTAAGGGTAAATGATTCAAGGAACATCTAAACTTTGGTTAATACCGTCTGTCGCACCTCGAAAAATCAATCGAAAATACGACCTTCGTGCAAAAGGCGCGGAAGAAATTGGTTTGACAAAGTCGCCACCGAACTTTATTTATCCCAAAAGAGGGAAAGGAAAATATTGAGAAAACTTTTAAATAGATAATAACATGGTCTACGCAACCATATTCTGGGTTTGGGAGTCGGTTACTTGAGAGAAATGTACGCGCACCCCCGTACGTCTGTTGTACTCAACGGGCACCTCTTAGTTCGATTTGTGATGAACGTTAGCTAAGCTTATTTGTTTTTTTCTAAACGAGTAAAGTGAAAAGGTAAGGTAAAAGGATTTAGATGATAGGGGATACAGGTGGTTTTAGGATAGTGTGCTCGCCAAGTATTTGGGCCCTTGTGCCTACGTATGCTCATTCGGATGAGAATGAGAAATCAGAGCGATCGTAGTTCGACTACGGGGTTTGAAGGGAAAAGATGGAAGTGTGCTCGTCAAGATCATCACAATCTTGTGCCTACGTATCTGTCATACCCTAAATTTTGACCACAAGACTACACATCATTGTACAAACCATCACCACAATTTGGATTTATCTAATCCTCTCAAAGATTGTTGAGTGTTCACTAAAGCCCTCTCAGAGCATTCACACAAAGGATCAATCAAGAATTGACATGATCTTCAACTTTTCAAACCTCTCAAACATCCATGAAGGATCAAGAGTCTCCCACATCAAGAATCTAACACAAGATTGCATCATTTCAAGTTGATCAAGCCTCAAGATCACCAGTGTCACCAAATTAGGGTTTTGGTCGACCAAGGCCTCCAGAGAGAAATTTTCATATGGGCATGAGCCAATACTTCAACATATGATTCAAGAAGCTCAAAATAACCTTATGAGTCTATTCATAGGTTCAAAATAGCCTCAGGGGATGCATCTATCAAAAATTAGGAATTAGGGTTTTTGACCTAATTCAGTCCCTAAGTTGACTTTTGGAGCAAGGCATGAGCCAAGACCTCAAGATATGCTTTAAGGACCTCAAATACATCATTTTAATCCTCTCACAAGTCTGAATTGATTCAAAGAACTTGGTTCATAAGCAATATAAGGATTCAAATTCATCTGGACCATAAACTAGGTTTTTTGAGAAAAAGTCAATCATACCTTTGACTTTTAAGCAAAGCATGACCTCAAACGTTGGGAAATGATTTAAGACACTAAAAAATACCTTTGGAATCCATCCATTAGGTTCAATCTAGCCCAAGGACTTGATTTCATAAAGGATCACGAAGGTCAAAATGCATCTGACACAAAAAGTCAACTGTGATCAAAACCAAGTTTGACTTTTGGAATTTTTTGACAAACATGGATTATTTAATCCAAGAACAATGTTAACTTGTGATTTGGATCATTATCAATCAAGAAAAATCAAGAAAAGTGAGGTTACTTTCAAAAGGGGCAACCTTGAGAAACTTGAAATTCCACTAAGTTATGAAAAATTGTGGTTTTTACCCAACTTTGCAAGGCCATAACTTGTGATCCAAGCCACCATTTTCTCCCATCCAAAGCTCAAATGAAAGCTTTCATCAGATAATACAAAAGTTTCCTACTGATCCATGGTAAAAAAATGCCTAGATTTTGAGTTATAAATCCATAAAGTTAGGGTTTCATAAGATTTGACCTTTGGCACTTAGAATTTTTTTAGACAGAATCTGTCTCATGTTTGGCCCAACTTTGGAGGAATTTTTCATTATGATCCAAGATGAATCAAGACTAAATGCAAACATCAAAGTTGAATTATGATATGCAAGCTCTCCAAAGAGTACAAGAACTCCCATTAATTCAACTTGAACAAGGAGTTATGGACCTCACAACATGCCTTGCTCAAATTGAATTTCAAGGCAAACTTTGTGCATTTCTTGTGCCACACAATTTCCCTTTTCAATTTTGTCATCTTACAAGCTTTGTCCTCTTTCAAGATCAGAGGGAATCTTTATGAATCACTTAATATCTTCAAACTTGGACCATTGAGTCAAGAATTCTATCCTTTGGCATGTGAAAGTCATGATGACAACCTATGGAACATAGGTTTTGTTTTTATGCATTAATGTGATACTTTGAATTGGTATGGATCAAGTCACACAAGTTCAGATTCAGTCCAAAACCATGAGTGTTCCAACCTGCAAAAATTGAATTGAGTCAATGCATAGCTACATTAGAGGACACTTGAGGTACCTTAGCATTCAAGTTATGCTACATGACAAAGTCCATTGGATAATAGCATGCTCCCTCATCCATTCACTATTCCTCCAAAAACAAACTTGCTCCCCTATAAATAGAGGCTATTTCTGATGTTTCAAACCACACCAACACAATACTAAAACCTTTTCCTTCTCTTACTTCAAATTTCAAGGTTTCAAGGATCAAACTTGAAATTCTCAAAACCAGAGCTTAAACCACTCAAATAACCATCGAAACACGTCACAAATCATCCATTGGAGGTGTTCAAACATTCATCTTCATCTCACAACACCAAAATCAGAAAGTCAACCATCAAAACCTCAAATTTTGACTTTTCTGCATTTTTCAATCCATGTCTTGATTCAATTACTTTCAAGGCCAAACACCACTTCAAACATTCTCCAAATATCATCGCTAAGTTATTCCAATAAGTGTTCCTCAACTCTAACACCAATTGAAGGAGTTGCCATTTTGGTCACTTTTGCCAATTTTGCAAGAAAGAGCAAGTTTCTCTTCCAGAGGTTTCCTTTTGATTTGGATCATTTTTAAAGCTTATAAGGGGTCTATTAAGAGTGTCCAAGGCATTGGATTACTTCTGTAACAAGTATCTTGAAAGTTATCAAGTGGTGCTTCGAGAGGTAAGTGCATAACAACTTGAACTTTGTGAAATATGCATTAATTTGATGTACCTTGATCATGAACATGACATACATATCATATTTGTTGTGTTTGAACTATTTTTCCATGCTATTATTGCTTGTATAGAGTTGTAGCATAGAACTTGCAAAACTTGACCTATTTAGAAACCACTATCGGGTTTTAAAATGTAGACATTTTTAGAAAATTCTAAGACCACCATTGAATTCCTCATGAAATTCTAGGTAGGATCCATCTTTATTTCATACATTTTCATGGAGAAATGAAGAAGTTACAGCCTTCTTGTAAAACCTCAAAAACCTGGTCAGCCATAGCCATGGCCTGGCCCCATATGTATTTATGGGGTGGGTTTGATACACAGATGTATCACCACCACAATGGTAGAAACGTGTGTTTTCAAGTGTGTTTGTGTTGGAGGGCGTGGGTTCAATACCCACCCATGCCATTTTGTCTAATTTTTCACATTTTTGTTATTTCTTTGATATTTCCCATATTATTTTTAATAATTATTTTTGTTAATCAATATTAATTATTTAAAAAATGATTCTTTTCATAAAAATCACTCACATATTTAAAATATTTTATTTCGAAAAAATTCACAAAAATTATTTTTTATTTGATATATTTTTAATATATTTAAATATTTATTTATATTGTTTTAAATGCTTTTAAAATAATTTCTTTTTCTTGATTTTTTAAAACCAAAATGATTTTAAATATTCATGTGAAAAAAATAACTTTTTCATAAACCTTAATCATTGTTTATAACATGATTAATGATTTTATTTGATATTTTTTATCATTTTTATTTGATTTTTATTTGAAAAATATCTTTAAAAAATATGAAATTAAGGTTTTGTTTGGATTCAATCTTTCAAATTTCATTTCAACAATCTTGGGCCTCTATTAGAGTGTAAGACCCAACCCCCTATGTACATAAATAAATTGTGTGCCTTTACTATAGTATAAGTCCCACAACGTCTTTCGGTATCGCGGTGCGATCACAATTTTCAAATAAAAATCCGGGTCTCTCCTTGAGTATAAGCCTCAATCTTTTGTACATAAACTTTTTTTTAAACAATAAACAACCTCCATGGGCCTCTCCTTGAGTTGTAAGCCCCATACCTCTGTTTTCAAAATCATTTGTCTATTTTGAATTGCTTGAAAACAACTGGACATCTCCCCGGGTATAAAACCCAATACTATTCTTTCATTTCTTTCATTCAAAGTACATCATCTTGGGCCTCTTAGATAGGGTGTAAGTCTCATCCTTTTCTCTTTTTAATAATAAAAAGAAGAAGATTCAAATCAAATACGCTGGTACTAAGAGGAGCATTATTCCCGGTGAAACTGCTCTTAGACCACTTGGGCCTCTCTTTGAGTTATAAGCCCCAAACATTTCTTTTTAACTCACTCAAATACCAACAACTTTCTTTCAAATTCAATTCAAAGTTTTCTCAAAACTTTCTTCAATTTCTCAAAAACCTAATCATACTGTCATCATCAATACAATCAATCTTAAAACAGCTATGCAATCACAATACACTTGGGCCTCTAATAGAGTGTAAGACCCAACACCTTTCTATAAATAGAAAGTTTTTTAGCCTCATTTCATCTTGGGCTTTGTAAAGGATACAAATAATCACTTGGGCTTCTATCCAGAGAATAAGACCCAACACTTTTCTCAAATCAATTCCTACTATTTTATATACTTGTTCATATGTCTGTATATACACTTGTTTATATCTTGTTAAGTCCCTCTTAGCCATTAAATCATCCTCGGTGCAAATTAGTTCAAGCAACTAGTTCCCCTTGTACAAAGGAATATAGATAGCCTCCTCTTGGGCTTTATCCAAGCATCATTGCCTTCTCTTGGGCATCATACAATGAATCCCCAGAAGATCTCCTCCTCTTGGGCATCATACAATGAATCTCCAGAAGATTGCCTCCTCTTGGGCATCATACAATGAATCCCCAGAAGATAGCCTCCTCTTGGGCTTTGTTCAATCTGATCAACCTTGAAATAGTCCACTAAAGAGTGGATTATTTCCCGGTGAAACCTCTTCTTTAATACCTTTAAAACCTAGAAAAGTAAAGGATTATTTCCCGGTGAAACCTTTCTTGAACTCTTCATAGACTTGTGAAATCTCAATTAGTCCGCCTCCTCTTGGGCTTCATATAAGGACCCACAGGCTTCCTAGAAGCATCCCTTGCCTCCTCTTGGGCTTCATACAAGGACCCTTAGGCTTCCTAAAAGCATAGGATAGATCCTAGTTATCTTTATCAACACACCAGTCCCCAGGAGAGTCTAAACCTCCAAGGCTTTCAAACTCGTCCTCTAAGGCTTTTCTGATCCTCAACAAGGTTTGGTTATCACTTTATAATCCCCAGCCAAAACCATGTTACCATCAACAAATCCCCAAAAGTATCAGAACCTCATGACATATGATAAATCAACTTTTCTCTAATTTCTAGCAAGGGTTAGTTTCCCTTTTGATTCCTCAAAATAAGTTTAGACCTTCTCCTGGATTCCAATAATCCTCAGTAAGAGTCAGCCTCCTTTTAGGCTGCATATAATGATTTACCCAGTCAGCTTAAATCTTGAGCTTTGTACAAGACATATATCATACTCCCCAGTTGAGTCAGTCTTCTTTAAAACTATACTCAAACTTTTTCAGCTTCATGATCTTGGGCTTCAAACAATATACTCAAATAAAACATCTCCAGTGGAGTCAGTTCTTAATTTTTTTAGCTTCAACCTTGGGTTTTGATCAAGGCACAAAATTCATCATCCCCACAGATGAGTCCATGAGTCTTCTTTGTAGGAGGACATTTCCTCTATACATCACATATCAAAACAAACAATCAAAACTATTTTACCAAAAAAATTTATGTAAGTGGCACACTTGTTGATTCAAAATCCAAGCTAGAGTCCCTCCTTTATCATAGCTAAAATTTATCTATCATCTAAGTGATGTAAGTGGAAAGCCTCTAGATTCTACACATCCATGTCAATGTTCTTCTCTTAGCATGCAAAGACTTATAAAGGAAGATGTGTCATTGTTGGATTCCACACATCCTAGTTAAAGCAACTTCTCTTATAATCAATTCCTCAATATTTGTGATGCATAGGTGAGATATCTCCCTTTAGAGATGACAAATTCTCTCTCAGTCAAGCCTTTAGCTTCAATCTTGGGCTTTGAACAAGACACAAAAATCCTTTAGCTTCAATATTGGGCTTTGAACAAGACACAAAATTCTTTTAGCTTTAATCTTGGGCTTTGAACAAGACACAAAACTCTTTTAGCTTTAATCTTGGGCTTTGAACAAGACACAAATACTTTTTTAGCTTTAATTTTGGGCTTTGAACAAGACACCAAACATTTTTCCTCCTTCCAAAGAATATGAGGAACAACGATCGCTCTGATTTCCCCGGATCTCTGTACGGGAATACGTAGGCATAAGATTGCAAAATCTTAGCGAGTGGACTATACAAAAACTTTAGGTCCAACACCTTCCCAAAAACAATAGAAAGCCCAAAAACAACAAAAAAATTTCCTCAGCTTTCCCAAAGAAGAAACTTTCCCTATTCAACAGTAAATGGATTTAAGCAACTAAGCAATTCAACAATAAAACATATGCAAATAAAGGTTCTTATTGATTACTATAGATACTCTGGGTTTTAATAGCTTCCCTTTGTATAACCAACCCCCGATCCCCGATCTCTTCGCATTTGTTAAGGAAAACATCTGCACGCAGGGTTAGTTTGAGATATCTTCGCCTTTCTTTTAAGCTTCTTAGGATAAATACAGAAATAAGAAAGTAGCACCAAAAGCGGTTGTAGTCGCGTCACAAAAACCGAAGCTACAGAAAAATGTCGACTCTGCTAGGGACTTTAATCTTTTTCTAAGAGGGTTAATCCTTGCATTGCAGATTTTTGCGATTTATTTGATTTCTGCTTTGATATCATTTACTGTTCTACATCATACTATCTGCTTATCTGCCATATTTTTTTAATTTACTGTTATCTGGGAATGTGATTAATACACATGTGGTGAGTCAAAAAGTCCTCAGTGGGCTTGAGAGCATATTTTAAGATAGGAGGTGGCAGACTCAAGAAGGCTTATAGGGATTGAATCCCAACCAAGCTAACTTGAAAGTCCACCAAATCAGTGGAGGTACCCTTTTAGAATTACTGATGTTAAACGAGCAAGTCGTGAAAACATTACTTTTTCCATTGGGCACCCGCGAAACTAAGGATTAGTAAATATTTAACCTTGACCATTCTTTTAGGATGTAGTGTGGTGACTATCAGGAATAGTTGATACGCGATACTATGCTCGAATGAGATTCATCTTAAGAATATTACAGCTCTCATGAGTTAGTTGGTTTGCTGGTAATATTCTTAAGAGGGGTCAATGATTTTGAGAACCTTGTTAGAACCCATTCTACAGGTACAAAAAAGAACCCCTAGTACATACCCTTTGGGATTGGGTAGATCCATGGCTCCATGCTCGTGACGATGAACCCTTAAACCCATGTTTTCATATACTTGTGTTTGCTGCATTCATCAAAACCTTTCAAAAAAATATTTTCTCAAAATTTTTCAAAAAAAAAACCTAAAATAAGAGGGTGTTGCAAATATCAGAAACCGCGTTATGGATTTTGGTAGAAGAAAAACTCAGAAGTACACCTTCAGAAGTCCAAGACTTGAAAACCTAAGAAAATTGGGAAGGTTGATTACCAATCCGGAAGCTTTCAGAGCTAAGTACGGAGGATTTTTGTCTCTTTTAAAAGTCAACATGGTAGAAGGATTCCTAGCTACATTGGTTCAGTTCTATGATCCGGTGTACCACTGCTTTACGTTTCTAGATTATCAGCTCACACCAACATTGGAAGAATATTCTCATATGATTGATTTTCCTATCACTGATGAAGATCCATTCTCTGGACTGAAAAAAATTCCTAAGGATCAGGTCATTGCAAGAGTCACTTCTTTGGAAGTATCAGATATCAAAACTCACATGACCACCAAGGGAGGAATTCAAGGACTACCGGCTTGGTTCCTATTGGAAAAGGCCCTACATTTTGCCATTATAGGAAATATAGTTGCTTTTGAGGATAACTTTTTTCTGCTCACTTATGGATTATTCCTCTTCCCTAACATTGACAATTTCATTGATATAAATGCTATCAAGATTTTCTTAATTAGGAACCCAGTCCCAACTTTGCTGGCAGATGCTTACCACTCCGTGCATTTAAGGAACTTACACAGCAGAGGGATAATTACATGCTATGTACCATTACTCTACAAATGGTTTATTTCCCACTTACCCAAATCTGCTATTTTTTAGGATCTCAAAAGTAGTATGCGATGGTCACAAAAAATTATGTCTCTCACCCATTATGACATAGATTGGTACAATCGAGTCTATGACGGAATAAAGATCATTGATAAATGTGGAAATTTCCCTAATGTACCCTTTATTGGTACCAAGGGAGGGATTAATTATCATTCAGTTTTATCCCGTCGTCAACTTGGATACACGATGAAGAATGTACCTTACAACGTTCATCTGGAAGGTCTTTTCTTCAAGGAAGGAGAAAATGACATAGCACTTACGGAAGAAATTGTGCATGCCTGACATCATGTCCATAAGAAAGGAAGAGAATCTCTGGGAAAACCAAGTTGCATCTTCGCAGAACCTTATCTTCAATGGTTACAAACTAGGGTCCTCAAGTTGAAAATACCTTACCCTCGTCAAGAAGTATTTCCCTTAAAAGAATATGTCCTCTATTTCATGAGTGACTCAAAGAAACTGCAGGATGCTTTCAACAAAACTCAACGCGAAAAAAATTCTTGGAAAAACAAGTACCAGATTATCATCTTAGAGTGTGTCATACCCCAAATTTTTACCACCAAGATTTCCCATCATTGTGCAAGACATCATCACAATATGGATGTACCTCCATGCCTCATCAATCTCCTCAAAGATGGTTGAGCATTCACCACAATCAAGAATTAGGGTTTCAAGCCCTCTCAGAGCACTTAGACAAAAGATTAATCAAGGAATGACATGATCTTCAACTTTTCTAAACCTCTCAAACACCTATAAAGGATCAAGAGGACTCCCACATCAAGAATCATGCACAAAGTTGCAACATTCCAAGTGTATCAAGCCTCAAGATCGCCAGTGTCACCAAATTAGGGTTTTGGTCGACCAAGGCCTCCAGATGGAAATTTTCATCTAGGAATGACCCAATGCTTCAAAGAATAACCCAAGATATTCCAAGGGACCTCATGGACCCAATCATCAAGTCAATTTAACCTCAGGGGATGCATTTACCAAAATTAGGGTTTCGAGGAAAAAGTCAACTGTACCTTTGACTTTTGACTAAGGCATGCTCCCAACCCTTGGGACATGATTCAATACACCCTATAACACCTATGGAATCCATCCATTAGGTTTAATTTGGGTCAAGGACTTGATTTCATAAAGGATCGCACAGTTTGGATTTCATCCGATAAAAAGTCAACAGTGCACAAAATCAAGTTTGACTTTTTGGAAATTTTCACAAATATGGTTCCCCTAAGTTAAAATTAATGTTAATGTATGACATTGATCATCACCCATCAAGAAAAATAAAAAATGTAAGGTTTCTTGCAAAAGGGGCAACCTTGGGAAACCAAAATTTTTCTAAGTTATGGAATAAAAGTGGTTTTGGTACCAACTTCTAAGGATCATAACTTGAGATCCAAGCAACCATTTTGAGTGATCCAAAGCTGGATTTGCAGGTCTTGCTACACTCAGCAAAAGCTTCAACTACCTCAGACTCCAATTCTTCATGGATTTTAAGTTACGGATTGATCAATATCACAAAAACATGAAAATGACACTTTTTCCAACACTTTGTGAAAATCTGCCTAAGTTATCAGCCTTGAACATCAATGTTCATGATGATTTTTCAATGGGATCCAAATAGTTTCAAAACAAACTATGATCACACATGTTTTGTATCATATGAGGGCTTTCTAAAAAGCACAAGAGCCTCCCATAACTCAACCTGAGCAGGGAGATATGAATCCCTCAAAATCACCATTTCCAACTGTCCCAAGCAAGGCAGATTTTGTGCATTTGCTCGATTTGGTAAACTTGAACAACTCCAAGCCTTGTCATCCATTTGGACACATCTGAGGATAAAACAAAAGGATAATGATCTGATCCCCAAGCCTCCCAAGTCCAATAATCTACATATAGCCATGCCAAACCTAAAAGAGCTAAAAAGTGCCAAGACTCCAATTTTGTTTCAATGCATTCAATGGATGCAACAAGGTGGCATGAACTGAGGCAAGCTTAACTGAATGAGTCAAGCCTTATCTCTGAACCAAAAGACCATAGGCTTGTGCTCTAACCTCAAGTCAATGGCTAAAGGAGACTTGAGATTCCATTTGATCCACATTGGCCACAAACCTGCTGCAGTTGCCACACACTATTGTTGCCATAACAAACTTGCTCCACTGTAAATAGAGCTCATTTCTGCTCAGTTTGAGTACACCAAAGCACCCAAACTGATGTTTTCCTCAAAATCTCCCTTTCACTCCAATTTTTACCTTCTAACTCAAGTCACTATCGGGTTTTGAGTTTGAGAGCAATTCCAACCAAACCAATCACACACAAACCTCATAAACATCATATGTGAGTGATCCATAACATAAAATCACATCTGAAACATTAGATTCTCAAAATCACCAGCCAATTTCTCAAGTTCTTGACAGAGTTGCAGTTGAGGTGCCACATCAAGTTCCAGCTCATTTCAATCCACTCCAAGCATTCAAACACACTCCATGGCACCTAAGGAAGCTGTCCAGATCATTGGAACCTAGCTGCAACACGTCCATCATCAAACTCGATCACCAGCTGCAAGAGGTAAGCATGAACCCTTCAAACTCTATATTCCATGCATCATAAATGAATTTTTGAGTTACCATCTTGTTCTTGCATGTATATAGGGTAATAACCCTCAATCAATTGCCATAAATCAATCATGTATGGAATTTCATTGTGTTCATGCTGAAATTAGGGTTCTTGAGGTTTTCTGTTGATTTCTTTCTCCATACTTAATATAAATGCAATTAAACTATATGGTTGTGATCCTTGTTTAAAAACGAACAAGATTGGTACTTGAATCATGCAAAACCATTGAGAAATCATGGAGAAAAGTGAGAAAATCTGCAAAAATAGAGTAGGGGTGTTCGTTGGTTTGGGCAAATCCGAATCATACCGGAATCCAAACCAAACCATGGTGTTTGGGTCGGGCATTTTTTTAGTTCGGAAAAAAACCGAACAAACCCAATGAACTCCAATGTTAATTGGTTCGGGCAACGAATTTTCAAAATTTTACCCGCGAGCCCGTCTACCCGAACCAACCATATTAATTCACATAATTTAAATCATTATAATGGAAACTAGTATAAGATATTCAACTTTAAAAAGGAAGAAAAATGAAACATCATTTATGAAATTCATAATCTATATGAAAACACGAAAAAAAATATAAAATATATATTATTATAGAAAATTAGTGGATGTACATTAGAAAATTTTAAAAATATTTTCGCATATTTATTTCTAATGCATCCGATCAATCCAATCCAAACCAACCCGTTATTTCTCGGTTTGGGTTTTATAGAAAAAATGTGAAAATCCAATCCAAACCAATCCATATATTTTTTATCGATTTAGGCATCGGATTCACTCAAAACCGAACCAAACTGGCCCGCGAACACCCCTAAAACAGAGGGCGCGGGCAAGAACCAAGTGTTATTGGCGCCATAATTCAAATTTTTGAATTTTAGTTATTTTTGTTTAATTGATTCAAAAATTAAATTCTCTCTGAATATTTATGTTTTTGAATTGATTCTTTTTCTCAAAATTCACTAAAATGTTTAAATATTTTATTTTACAAAAAAATCCAATTTATATTATTTATTAAATATAGTTAGAATTTTTGTAATTAATTTCATTTTATTGTTTTTTAACAATTTTTAAAATGAAATTCCCACTTTGATCTTCCAAAACCAATTGAATTTCAAGCTTTCATATGATTAAACATGATTTTTCAAAATATTTTTCAAAGTGTACAACTTTTTTTTGAATATATTTGATATTTTATCATTTATTATTTAAATTTTCTTTGAAAAATGACATTTAATTTAAAATTAGGGTTTCCTCTCTAGTTTAAATTTTTAAACACTCTTGGGCCTCTATTAGAGTGTAAGACCCATTCCTTGTAAATATAAACAAATTTTGGGCCTCAGTCATTGTATAAGTACCTCTGTGGTTTTCAAAATCTTGGCGCGAACGTTGATTTTCAAAACAAAATCATCTGGGCCTCTCCCTGAGTTGTAAGCCCCATTTTTTTTTTCTTTTTAAACACTTTTGGGCCTCTAATAGAGTGTAAGACCTAACCCTCTTTTGTACATAAAATAACTTAGGCCTCAGTTATTATATAAGTCCCGATACTATTTTCAAAACAACGGTGGGATCACTGTTATTTTTTTGGGCCTCTCTTGAGTTGTAAGACCCATCCCTTTGTACAGAAAACCTTTTTGGGTCTCTCCTTGAGTATAAGCCCCAACAATCTTTTCAAAAACAACTTCCCTTTTGATTTAGGTTCAAATCTATAGTTGTTGTCAAAACTTTCTTTAATTTCTTGAACAACTAACCATACAGCTGTTACAATGGAAGCTTGCTCGCCTGTAAGTTTTATTAGCTTTCATTTACTTGTTTTCATATATATAACTGTATTGCTGGAAGCTTGCTCACCTGTAAGTCCTACTTTCATATCCTTTTAAATACTTGTCATATATCAACTGTATATATATATATATATATATATATATATACTTGTATATCTGCTTAGAGTTTTCCCCGACAACTAGGTCTAGAACTAGGTAAAGCCAGTTGGTCACTCTTTAATACAATCAAAACTAGATCCCCATAGGATTTCCAGATACAGTCTTGCCTTCTCTTGGGCTTAAACAATATGGAACAAAGAGAAAGGCATTATTCTCGATGAAACTTTTCTCAGACTGTCACTATTAGAAATTGTCAAAGAAGTTCATTTCCCCAGAGAGGATTAATTCTCGGTGAAACCTCTCTTAAATTTCTTCAAACCCTAGAACTGTTCACTAAAGGATTAATTCTCGGTGAAACCTTTCTTGAACTTTTCTTAGGTTTGGGACCCACTTGCTTCCTAAAAGCATCTCCGCCTCCTCTTGGGCTTTGTACAAGGACCCTCCGGCTTCTTAGAAGTTCCCATGCCTTCTCTTGTGCTTAATACAAGGACCCTGAAGACCTCTTAAAGGTATAAGACAAAACTTAGTCATCCTTTGTTAGAGCAGTCTTTCCAGAGTCAAAACCTCAGACCAATTTAGGGTTGTTTCTCATCCCTTAAAACACCAACCTCCTCTTGGGCATCATACAAAGATAAACTCTTCCATACCAGTAAACTCGGACAGTCTAATCTCCTCTTGAGTCTCAAAGATATTCTCAAGTTCCTTACCAACACAAGAAAAACCCTGGTCATTTAATCAATCTCCAGTAGAGTTAAAACCCATGGATTCTAAAACCCAGTCTTTCTCCTAAAATTCCCCAGCCAGGGTCAACTTACTATCAGTATAACACTATCCCAAATCAGAAACTCAGGGCATCTGATATCTCAACTCTTCTGTAACCCTCAGCAAGAGTTGATTCCCCATTTGGACTTGCCTCTGGATCTTAATAATCCTCAGCAGAAGTCAGCCTCCTCTTAGGCTTTGTATAATGATTTCTCCAGCTTGTTCAGCCACAATCTTGGACTTTGTACAAGACAGGTAAAAGCACTCCCTTGTTGAGTCAAACCCTTTTAGCTTTAATCTTGGGCTTTGAACAAGACACCAAAATGATAATCACCTTAGACCACTCTCTTACCAAGTAGTCATTTCTTTTAGCCTCCTCTTAGGCTTTGTATAATGATCCTTCCTTCCTCAACATAGCTAGCCTCCTCTTGGGCTTTGTACAATGATTTTCCCCAGCTGAGCTAACCTTTTCAGACTCTCTTGTTGAGTCAATCACCTTTCCACACTCTCTTGTTGAGTCAATGGTACAAAACAAAAACACTCTCTTGTTGAGTCAACCCTTTTTAGCCTCAATCTTAGGCTTTGTACAAGACAGACAAAAACACTCTCTTGTTGAGTCAACCCATTTTAGCCTCAATCTTAGGCTTTGTACAAGACAGATAAAAACACTCTCTTGTTGAGTCAACTCTTTCAGCCTCAATCTTGGGCTTTGTACAAGACACCATATAAATTTCCCTAAGCAGAGTCAACCCTCTCTTCAGCCTCAATCTTGGGCTTTGTACAAGACAGATAATACTCTCCGGCAGAGTCTTCCTCCTATCAGCCTCAATCTTGGGCTTTGTACAAGACACCTAAAATATCCTCAGCCGAGTCAGTAAAGTCTCATTTTAGCCTCAATCTTGGGCTTTATACAAGACAAATAAAGATTTCTTTCCCACAGAGCCAGTCTTCTTTTCAGCCTCAATCTTCGGCTTTGTAAAAGACACATACAAACCCTCCCCAGCGGAGTCAAAATCCCTTTTAGCCTCAATCTTGGGCTTTGTACAAGACAGACAAAATATTTCCCCGGAAAAGTCAAACTTTTAGCCTCCTCTTAGGTTTTGTATAATGATATCCCCAAAAAGTCAGTCTCTTTTAGCCTCAATCGTGGGCTTTGTACAAGACATATATAAACACTTTTTTGTTAAGTCAGTCTTTTCTAGCCTCCTCTTAGGCTTTGTATAAAGACTTCCCCAATGGAGTCAATTAATCTCTTAGCTTCAACCTTGGGCTTTGATCAAGGCACACAAAAATCAACATCCCTTCAGAGGAAATCAAAATCTCTCTGTAGGAAGACATTTCTCTGTTTATCATTCTTCAAAAACATAAAATCAAAACAAACCCTAAATCCCAGATAACTGTTGTAAGTGGCGCACTTGTTGATTCAAATATCCAAGCTGTCGTTCATCTCTTATCCTGATAAAACTTTCTCTTTCATCTAATTGCTGTAAGTGGCAACCCTCTAGATTATTTACATCCACGCCACTGTCCCTCTCTTAGCATGAAAGACTTCTAAGGAAAAATGGCCTTTCTCTACACTGAGTTAAAGTTTTCTCCTTCAGGACAAATCACCTATAAAGGAAATTATGACATTGCTGGATTCACATATCCCAGTTAAAGTAATCCTCCTTTATAAACAATCACCCAACAGTTGTGATAAATAGACTAGATGTCTCCCTTTAGAGGACAAATTCTCTCCCAGTCAAACCTTTTAGCTTCAATCTTGGGCTTTGAACAAGACCCAAATACTCATTTAGCTTCAATCTTGGGCTTTGAACAAGACACCAAAACATCATCTTTTCCTCCCTTAGAATAGGAGGAACTACGATTGCTTTGATTTCTCTGTTTCTTTAAACGGGTATACGTAGGCATAAGATTGTGAAATCTTAGCGAGCATACCAATCAAAAACTCTAGGTCCAGTACCTTCATACCAATCAAAAACTCTAGGTCCAGTACCTTCATATCAATCAAAAACTCTAGGCCCAGTACCTTCACACCAATCAAAACTTAGGTCCAGTACCTTACCAAAAACATCGGAAAACCCAAACATCAACAAAAACTCACTCTCTCTCTCTCATATTTCCCAAGAAACTTTCCCAACCCATCAACAGATAAAAACCATCAAGTACAAAGCAGAACCTAAAACTAACAACCTGTGGATAACCACATATAGGATGGGTAATTGACAACTCCCCATTGTATAACCTGACCCCGAACCCCCCAATCTCTTTAAGCGTTTGTTCAGTTAAACATTCGCGTGCAAGGTTAGTTTTAGATAGCTTCCCTTTCCCTTCCAGCTTCACGGGATAAATAAGAAATTAGAAAGTAGCACCCCACTCCTCCTCATTGTGAGGAGAAGACCCAAATTTTGCGACAAGGTGGTCGCGTCACCGACAAAAATCACACGCTATAGAGTGCACCAAGATTCAAGAGTTACTAAAGGAGAAAGATGCTCTGATTAAAATACCAGAGCAACATGCTGTGGAAAGTCAAAAGGAACGGAGAAGTTTGCTCTCTCCTTTCACATGGCAAAGGATCTTCGATCTGACAACGGTTGAGGAGACCTGGTGAAAGAAAAGGAAAGTGGATCAGAAGCCAGCATCTGGACCTTTGTCAGAGATTCCTCAGGATTCATAGGCCTAGTTTTCCTTCCCTCACTTTGTAAAATAATGTACTTTTCCCTGTACGATATTACAGTCCTTTGAATTCAATAAAAGGTTTCCACCGCCATATGATATTTGCAATATAATTCTTAAAAGTCTTCTAAAAATAAAAAAGATCATTCTCATTCCTTGCATATCATTCATCATTCTTGCATTACACATCTTTGTCATAAAGTCTCACCCATATGTCGCACTTTAGAGAGTCAAACTGTCTCATTCGTACAATACTCAAGCCAATTGGCAAAAAAGAAAATGGACGATCTTTAGGAGGAAAACAAAGAGCTAAGAGAGGAAGTCAACACTCTGAAGGAAAGTCTCGAAAGACTCAACAACATGATTGAATCCCTAGCAGCAGCTCAGGATCAGCCACCTCAAAAGACTGCAATCTTGGAAATTGGGCCTACACCGGCATTTGAGATACCCGTCAATCTTCCGTAGTATAACATGCCTAAAGGTTTTCCCTGAGGCATGCGTTTCAATTTCATAATTGAGGGATACATTCCACCAGTCACTGAAGACCTGGGAGCCAAAAATGGAACTTCCAGACCTGAAGGTTACAAACTTCAACTAAACAAAGATGTAAGGGTTACGACAGAAACTCATGAAGGTTACAAACTTCAGGTCACTGAAGCGCCAAGAGTTACTGCAGTAATGTCTATACCATAACCTGTGATACATACGGTCCTAGAGGAACAGATCCTTCATGGCACCCCTGGAAAAGATGAAGAAGTATACGAAAGAATGAATGAATTCCAAGAACGGTTCTTGGAAATGCAGAAGGAACTTTATGCCATTTGTGGACAGGACTTGTTTGGCAAAGATGCTACTGACCTCTGTTTGGTCCCAAATGTCAAAATATCGAACAAGTTTAAAGTGCCCAACTTTAAAAAATACAAAGGCAATTATTTCCCTCAAAGTCATTTGGTAATGTAAGCTCGGAAGATGTCTACCCATACAGAAAACCAACTGCTAATCCATTACTTTCAAGACAGTTTAACCGGTGTCGCGCTCAAGTGGTACATAGGTTTAAACCGTACCAAGATCGGTACTTTCAGGGATCTTGGGGCAGCCTTTGTTCAGCAGTACAATTTAGATATGGCACCCGACATAGATTAACTCATAGCTATCTCCCAAAGGGACAAAGAAACCTTCAAGGAGTACGCTCAAAGATGGGGTGAAATCGCCACCCAAGTCTTCTTAAAGACATTAAGCTCATTCTATTATGACCGGTGTCATACCCAAAATTTTGACCACTTTTAAAACTTGGAGCATTAACGTACCCAACGTCCTTACAAGTCCTCTGGCCACTCTCAATGATCTAAACAGTCAAGGGGGCCCCTTTTTTATTTCTTATTCTCTCTTAAGAAGTTTGATCTTATATTAAGGGTTTGGTTGTTATTTTAGGATCTATAGTTTTTTAATTATTTAAGAGATTAATTTTCATTAGAAAGAAAATTAGGACTAATTTACTAGGAAAATATTAATAGGTCTACTATTAATATAAAAGGGTAAAATTTTTACTATTATTAGAAATTGATGGGTTTTTTAAAATTATTATTAAGTTATGTTTTTAGGAACTATTAGTATTATTATTTTGAATGGTTGGAATGACCCATTGGTAAGGACTTGAGTGTATGAAGTTGTGAGTGTGAGAGGTCATGAGTTCAAGTCCTACCTTTTCCACTTTTAATTTCTTTTCTCTTATATTTATTCCTAACTTTATTTCTATTTATTTTCTAAACTTAAAAAAATCACAAAAATTGTATTTTTTATTTTTTATTAATTTATTTTCGTATTTATAAAATATGCTTTTTTTAAAATAATTAATTTTCACATTTTCATTTTTCTATTAAAAAATAGTCAAAAAATATTAAAATAAAAAAGATTTGAAAAGATTTTATTCATATTTTCAAATATTGCATTTTGGGATTGGATTCTTATTTTTAGGAAAAAATCAATGTAATTAGTTAAATATGTCCATAATCGAAATCAAATCTGATCTGATTTAAAGTTTTGATTGTATTAATTAATTTTTGATCTTTTGCTATTTCTATTAACCTAATATTTTTGTATAAATAGAGTCTATTTCTTACAATTTTGGGGGATCCACAATCTACAAAATTATATATCTTAAAGTTGTTGTTCCTCACATCGAAGAACAACAACGATAAAACCCATATCTAAACTCCAGTCATTCCTGCATATCCGAATAAGTGTCAAGGTACAAGGCGGAAGGGAAGAGGAAAAGGCTAAAGGAAATTGTAGTTGTGCTTAAACCAGAGAAATTCTCCTTTTTGTAGGTTGGTCTCCCAGTTTTTTTTTTTCGATTATCGAATCTTATTGTGTCGTTGATGCTTGGATATATTGTGTGTTCTGGTATTGCTTGGTTCTTGTTTGGGTTTATAGGAATTTATTTTAAAGATGGAGTAAAACTTCTAAAGAAAAATAAGAGTAAATCAATTTACATACTAATGATAAATCTTCTTTTTTCAATAATGTGAATTAATCTTTTTCCTAAACAAAATATCATAGCCTTTTTATAAATCAATTAACTTGTTTTTATATATCGAGTAACCCTTTTCTTTCTAATAAATTAATTAACCTTTTAATCAATTAATTGACAATAAAATAAAATAAAAGGGAAATTTTTCAAGTAAATCAACAACAAACCATCTTCAACATGAATTCTCATCTTCATTAATACAATGAACAATTTGAATCGAATCTGGGAATAAATAAAAAGGGCAATGTTTCTTTAAATCGAATTTTTTAATCATCATCATAGCATAATAGAACATGAAAACAATAGGTCAAGGACGAGCCCAGATCCAAAAGTTTGATATCACATATTTCAAAAATTAAAACATAAAACTCAATCAGAAACAAAACAAAATCAGAACTAGATCCGTCTTTCCCGGTCCACCGCGCGAGCTCCTCCCCGGAAACCTATCTTCTCTGATCCGCCGTCGTAACCATAGCGATATCTCGGATCCGTGACCTCCGTCGTCGCTCACCTTCATTGCCGGAAACAAACCCGACCACCGCGACCTTCACCCTCCGCCAGCGATGCACACTTTGACGCCACCACTTTTCGCTTGTTTCGTGTCTTCTTGAATTTTTGTTGTTGGGTTGTGAAGAGATTTCAAGGGATCTGAGATGAAAAGTTACATTGGAAAGCAACAAAATTTAAACTAATAAATATATAATTAAATATAATAAAATGATATGGCATTAATTTATTGGTTGAAGGTACACTACCCAACTTTTTGCAGAAGGGAAGAGGAAAAGGCTAAAGGAAATTGTAGTTGTGCTTAAGAGGCAGGAATAGATTTACTTATGATGTTTCTACCTATCACATACATAGTATTAGGTTGATCAGGCCCAACACTACATAGTATGATATTAAGTTTCATGACGGCAAGACACACGTAAGAGACAGGAATAGATTTACTTATGATGTTTCAAGGCTAGGTCGAGAATACGATCTGCTCTGATACCAACTGTAATGCCCTGTATAATATATACCTAGAATAATACAATACAAGCATTTTATTTGGTACTGACACCATCATAAGTGCCTAATGGCGTAATTCACATACTTGACCATTTCTAAAAACATAATACAATCTATGGCACAAGACATGGAAACTAGCCAAAAATAAAAATCTAAGAATAATATACAATATCCTTAATTGTATACAATAAAATAATACACCGCGGAATAAGCTTAACTAAGCTTCTCTTGAAACATCCATGCATCGCTCCACTTTTAAATCAAACCTGCAAACCACACCTGAAATAAAGCAACTATAGTGGGGTGAGATACATCAAATCTCAGTGAGTTCCCTATCTTATAGATTCTCTAGGCTTTATAAGGTTCTAACCAATCCTAACTCAAGTCAAGGGGAAAGGAAATGACCTTGAGTTCACAATCTCACAATCTCACACTATATGGAAACATGTCATGAGTTCACTAACTCAAAATATCACTAATCGATAACCTGTACCAAGGCATCCCCTTTTCCCGTCCGCTTCTACGTCTAGAAGTCGACCCGAGTCATGGATCCTTGTAGTTACTAGGCATACGAAATATATTCAGGATCATCGGCCTGTTAACTGTGATCTGTCACTTCTCATGGCCTGTTAACCATCGCAAGTCTCTTTACCATATAGGCTCCATTCATACTACACGCGGGAATCAAACCTGCCAAGTAATTGTGCCATGTTTCAGAGGAGCTCGAGACCCATGAAACGCACTCATAAGAAATGGTTACGATTACGTGATCATACACACAAATGTGATTGTATTCGACAATCACAAGGGCCACATTCGCCTTAAGGCCTCTTTTGCCTTTTCTCATAAAACACAAAGGTTTCCACATGTCTCATACTAGTGTTTCATTAGATAGAATATTTCCTTAGCTTCATACCGATATAAAGAACGCTTAAATCGGACACCCGAGTCAAAAAGATATGAATTTTTGAAGTATTTTTCCAAAAAGTTACAGTGTTAATCGGTTAACACATTTGGTTAACCAGTCTAAATTTCACGTAAAAAACCATTTTCACCTGTTAATCAATTAACCAAATGGTTAATCGATTAACCCTGTTCCAGAAGCATAAAAACCTGTTTTTCTTGATACAAAACCCATCAAAACTCATTCACAACATGTCCCAACACCACAATAAGTATTATCGATTATTTCTACACGTGACCCGACTATACTACGCAGTTTATATCGCATTTCATCCGTTAGATTCCATTGATTTATCCGTTTAATCATTTTCTCTCAAAACTAACCTAAGTTCAAATCATAGATTTCTAGAACTTAGAGTCTCTAACTAGAACCCACCTGATGATTGAAGAGGAGTTTGAAGAAGATGATGATGATGAATCCAAGCTTCTCCTTCTTCTTCCAAGATTTTTCTCTTCTTCTTTCCCTTCTTTCCTCTTTTCTCCTTTTCTCCTTTTCTCTTCTTTTTTCTGTTTTTCTTCTTCTTCTATTTCTTTTCTTTCTCTTACCAAATATATATATATATATATATATATTATTAGCTTATTATATAATATAAATCCTACGGGGTAAAATATCTCCAATTAATACTTGGTCATCTCAACCCAATTGATCAATTATTAGAGTTACCTTCAAATACTCTCTTGAACTAACAAATACCAACCTGTCTCTTTTATTAAATAATTGATCTCTTCAGAGTTCATCAGTTACTCTATTGATCCCAAATGTCAATACTTAAAGTACTTAGAGCATTCCATAAATCTAATTAACCAAAGATAGAGCACATAGATACTCATCTGATACCTAATTGAGCATTTAAATAAAATGGGGTATTACACTCTCCCCCCCTTAAATTGAAATTCGCCCCCGAATTTCCTTCGCTCAACAATAACCACAACTTGTATCAATGTCTTAGTTCCACACTCAACTTTACTTCTATTCAAATTCTGACGTATTCTAATTCCAACATTGACTTCACAGACCAAAATCCTTAATCATACTCTTATTCCAATATTGGGTTAACTTTCAACTTTGCTTCCTCCGTAATTCATCTGTTGTTTCATACAAAGAGACTTGGTCGCATCTTACTTTCGGAAAAATTCACCATTTTATACTCTTCTACTGAGTCACAACACAAAACCATGACATCTTATCTCAAATTGTGACAACAACCCTCAACACATCTTCGCGATGTAATTCAGTGATTTCTTAACTTCATACAATTATCGACAACTATCCTTTCATAAATCCTTCAACGTTCAAAACCACTTCATAGATGGTCAACAACTCCTTCTTTACCAGTTCCCTCTGGTCTGATACTAAACATCGTACCCATCACATCCGATATTTCATCTCTTTCGTATCACACCAAAAGGTAACACACTTAAAACAAAGTCTCCTTATTTCCATACTTACAAGCAACAATCCTTCTAATCCTTATTATTTTGGCTTAACTCTTTCATCCGCCACCTTCCACTGCGTAATCCAAAACCAAATAGTGGAACACCACGAATTCGTAAACACTACTAATTAGCTAATAGTCTGCGGAGAAACACACTTATCCACTTGGATCTTTACTAATCAACGGTACAAGAAACTTATTAACGTCCTATGGTAGAAAAATTCCTTTGCCAACACACAATATCATAACATCTGTCCAATATTCTCCATACGATAAAGGTACAGGAGTTACATTGCTACAACCATAACATATATAACTCCAAATCCATTCAAAACTCGAATAATTCATCCAAAAGTAGTTTAACAACCTTCGGTTCTGGTTACCACATTCCATAATAATTCTTCTTACGGGTTTTCCGACTTACTCAAGGTTCCTTGTTGACACGAGATCTCATCCAATATCAATGTAACACCAACATAGAACTACAATCTTATGCGAGTCACCACTTATCAAACTTAAACCATCCAAAGCACAATTGTGAGTTTTCCATACCACTCACCAATTCACAACAACACTCTACACGCACATACGCTGTCGAAGTCCATACCATGTTTCCCAATTAAATCCTCATCTCTCCATCGTTTTGTCCATAAACGATCCAAGTTACATACTTAACTTCGGAACGCCCAATTCTTACTCGTACTTGGAAAGATAACTTTCAAATTTCCTTCTCTGGGTAAAACACAACTGTACACAACTGGTACTACTCTCACGGAGTCTAAATCCGATACCATGAACTCACGAAAAATAACAATTACTAAATTCTGACCAACCGCTCATACCTGATTAACACCATAATTAAACACCGAAATATTCCTTATGAGGTCAACACTTCGTGAGTATTCTCCACTTCATCCTTAAGACTTTTAACAGTAATGATAACAATACTCTTAAGACTTTCTTACACTCAGCACAATTCACAAGATTACTTCCCCAAGGTCAACTCTCTTGTTGCCTGAACAAAGGGCCAACTACGCAACACCTTTTAGAAGTTCTGATTCCAAAAACACAAATCCGTCTTTCATTTACTTACCATCCCGTTATCCATTTATACAATACTCTACACTCGGAGCCACATAAGGTAACAAAATGCAGATGATGGTTCCTAAGGGATTTCACAATTTACACACATGTTAATCGATTAACCATCTGAGCTAATTGGTTAACTCCTCAAAATTCACTGCAAAACACCACCCTTGCACGTGTTAATCGGTTAACCCCATTGGTTAATCGGTTAACACTGCTGCAGAATCTAAAAATCTGTTTTCCTCTTAATTCAAAGCCATCCATACTCAACCATCAATCCGATTTGTTCTAACTTGAAATATCATTTTTCAACTCGCGGCTCCTTAACTTGTATAATAATCACTAACCATGATACACTCAGGTAAAACTGACAAAGTCAAAACATGCAGATGACACACTCCAACCAAGTGACAAGGTAGAATTCAAAATTCTGACGCGGTCACACGACAACTCTTCGGCGGGATAGTTCACTTTTCTAATCAAACAATTACACTAGCGGGACACCAATAATGACGACATTCTGGGGTTTTTTATCACAATTCATACCTGATTCGTCCACAACCAAAACCCAACATACAACCTTGTTCTCTCACTTGAACTTCTTGGTGGGACATAAAACAACAACATTCTTAGTCCAACAAAAGGTAGATCCCGAATATTCCGATTATTCACAAATATAGAAGTTCTCTATACTTGAAAATAAATCGAGGTAATGCACCCTCTTGAAGGACCTTTCCATCACTCCGCATACATTAACCGGGATTTCTTGCCTTTCACTATCCATGGCACACCACGCTTACACAAAATTCACTTAACGAAAGATTCGCAACCGATAATTCTCGCCAACGATTTACAAAACTCTTATGGTATAAATCGTTCCATAATTTGCTCTTAGTCCGTAATAAGTCCTGAATTGCTTCTCGTTGTTTTACCACAATCTTACTTCTTAAAATACAATATTCACTGTTCCACAAAGTACGTCCCTTCACACTTATCTCGAGAATAAGAATCCATCACGTACACTTGTGACTGCGGTGCTACTACTATGCTTGTTCTTAATACTAAGGTGTAACTTCTTCAGTTCAGCCCGTACTATTAGGGTTCACGTGGATGAATCATCTTGGATTACACTTCCTTAATTTTAGCTTTAACAACATATTAATAATTCCATCATACATACGTCCAAAATACCTTCTGTTGTCACTTCCTCATAACATACCATTTTCCACCTCTCGTTTACTCCGCTCTCCATTGTAATCCTCTTAGGTCCAAATATAAAACCATCTCACTAAAATTTCCTTGAATCCAAGGTACTTACTCTATTTCTTAATACAAATTCTTCTGGCCGTATCACTACACTTTCTGTTACTAAATAAAGTCCAAACTTCCTCTGACACAGTACCTCATACTGTTCCTTGGGTAATTTAACATTTCCGAATTCCAAATTGGTCTCTTACTGAAAGAAGAAAAACCTGGAGTATTATCCTAAACTTGATCTCTCTACATAACTGAAATTGCGCAATTTATCTCCTACTCTTCGTCCGCAACATACTTATTTCACTTGAAGTATGTAAACACATCCTTGTGTTCCTTCTCACACTTCTCTGCTATTTTAGGTTCTCATAAAAGCCGAACTTCCTTAACTCTCACTTTTTCCAGTTGGAAGACATTATTCCGAATGCATTCCTTAAGGTACTCTCGTCCATTCAAGATACCATAATGACCATAGAAACTGAAGCACCAATACTTATCTCACTCCCGGACCTTACGTCACATATTCCACAAACAACTTTTCTTTTCCACAGAATGAGATTACTTGAAATTCTTACTCATATCAGTGGTCGATCCATCTCTACGAGCGACTTTACAAAATCCTCAATACCTTAACCAATCATCCGATAGAGGTCCTCAACTTCCAGACTCCCACCATTCCAAAGGATTGCTTAACGACACACCGCTCTTTCATTTCCATGCTACCCAAGAAAAACTTCTACCAAGATCTCAACTGAGCTGACCAAAACTCCTCACTACTAACTCTTGGCTTGAGCCTACCCTCACAGCACAAGTTCCGACAACACTTTGGAGTCCCCGTGGTTGCCAAACCATGATTCTACCTATCACATACATAGTATTAGGTTGATCAGGCCCAACACTACATAGTATGATATTAAGTTTCATGACGGAAAGACACACTTAAGAGGCAGTAATAGATTTACTTATGATGTTTCAAGGCTAGGTCGAGAATACGACCTGCTCTGATACCAACTGTAATGCCCTGTATAATATATACCTAGAATAATACAATACAAGCATTTTATTTAGTACTGACACCATCATAAGTGCCTAATAGCGTAATTCACATACTTGACCATTTCTAAAAACATAATACAATCTATGGCACAAGACATGGAAACTAGCCAAAAATAAAAATCTAAGAATAATATACAATATCCTCAATTGTATAGAACAAAATAATACACAGCGGAATAAGCTTAACTAAGCTTCTGTTGAAACATCCATGCATCGCTCCACTTGTAAATCAAACCTGCAAACCACACCTGAAATAAAGCAACTATAGTGGGGTGAGATACATCAAATCTCAGTGAGTTCCCTATCTTATAGATTCTCTCGGCTTTATAAGGTTCTAACCAATCCTAACTCAAGTCAAGGGGAAGGGAAATAACCTTGAGTTCACAATCTCACAATCTCACACTATATGGAAGCATGTCACGAGTTCACTAACTCAAAATATCACTAATCGATAACCTGTACCAAGGCGTCCCCTTTTCCCATCCGCTTCTACGTCTAGAAGTCGTCCCGAGTCATGGATCCTTGTAGTTACTTGGCATACGAAATGGATTCGGGATCATCGGCCTGTTAACCGTGATCCTTCACTTCTCATGGCCTGTTAACCATCGCAAGTCTCTTTACCATATAGGCTCCATTCGTACTATACACGGGAATCAAACCTGCCAAGTAATTGTGCCGTGTTTCAGAGGAGCTCAAGACCCATGAAATGCACTCACAAGAAATGGTTACGATTACGTGATCATACACACAAATGTGATTGTATTCGACAATCACAAGGCCACATTCGCCTTAAGGCCTCTTTTGCCTTTTCTCATAAAACACAAAGGTTTCCACATGTTCCATACTAGTGTTTCACTCTCTCCTAGAACAATCTCATCACGGATGTACCTTCCTACATCAGGTGCCCGAGCCTTGCCATCTAGGTTATCTACTCCAGGCCAGAACTCATCAATGAATGCACGAGCGTCGCCATCCAGAGTTTCTATCACAATTCTATTTACAACCTGGAATTATAACAATCTTAACTATGCCATTGTTTTGGGGTAAAGTTTCCTCACTCTTTCTAATTCATACTTTAACATGCATATTCTCTCACACATGTTTAACATCAAGAGACATAGGTAAACACAAGTCAAGTGTACAATGGAATCACATAATTCAACATATCACAAGTTACACCGATTACGGTTCCCTATGATTTATTTAATCAGGCATCAAAACTAGTATTTTTTACTTTCATTAGATAGAATATTTCCTTAGCTTCATATCGATATAAAGAACGCTTAAATCGGACACCCGAGTCAAAAGATATGAATTTTTGAAGTATTTTTCCAAAAAGTTACCGTGTTAATCGGTTAACACATTTGGTTAACCGGTTAACTAGTCTAAATTTCACGTAAAACACCATTTTTCACCTGTTAATCGATTAACCAAATGGTTAATCGATTAACCCTGTTCCAGAAGCATAAAAATCTATTTTTCTTGATACAAAACCCATCCAAACTCATTCAAAACATGTCCCAACACCACAATAAGTATTATCGATTATTTCTACGCATGACCAGACTATACTACGCAGTTTATATCGCATTTCATCCGTTAGATTCCATTGATTTATCCGTTTAATCATTTTCTCTCAAAACTAACCTAAGTTCAAATCATAGATTTCTAGAACTTAGAGTCTCTAACTAGAACCCACCTGATGATTGAAAAGGAGTTTGAAGAAGATGATGATGATCAATCCAAGCTTCTCCTTCTTCTTCCAAGATTTTTCTCTTTTTCTTTCCCTTCTTTCCTTTTTTCTCCTTTTCTCTTCTTTTTTCTGTTTTTCTTCTTCTTCTATTTCTTTTTTTTCTCTTACCAAATATATATATTAGCTTATTATATAATATAAATCCTACGGGGTAAAATATCTCCAATTGATACTTGGTCATCTCAACCCAATTGATCAATTATTAGAGTTACCGTCAAATACTCTCTTGAACTAACAAATACCAAAATGTCTCTTTCATTAAATAATTGATCTCTTCAGAGTTCATCAGTTGCTCTATTGATCCCAAATGTCAATACTTAAAGTACTTAGAGCATTCCATAAATCTAATTAGCCAAAGATAGAGCACATAGATACTCATCTGATACCCAATTGAGCATTTAAATAAAATGGGGTATTACACCTCCCACAGTGCCGGACAATCCCCCTTATTGGTTCAAAGCTGATCAATTTTGCCTTTATCATCATGGAGGGCCGGGGCATAACATTGAGAGCTACCTCAGCTTCAAATCAGACGTACAAAAGCTCATCAAAAATAGAGTTTTATCTCTCAAAAATACAAACCTAAATGTTCAAACGAACCCGTTGCCACAACATGAAAAAGCTTCAGTAAACTTGATAGATGGAGAACTCGTCGGCAGTTATCAAATTCACGATATACGCCTACTAGGAACAAATTTGGTAAAAATACATTACATGCAAAGCGGGTATGGCCATGTGCCATCTCACAACTATCATCAATGCGACATTTATTCCAAGAACAATCAAGGGTGCATCATTGTACAAGCAGCTCTTCAAGAGCATATGGATCTGGGCTAGATCCAAGATCACAGGGTCCGTGAAATAAATATGGCCTATCAACATCCGAACGTTGTTCAAATATATGACGTATGTGCAATGAATTTCAATCTAGTGGTAATGCACTCAAGACAAAGTCAGTATTACAATTTACTGTTGCACGACTATAATGCTTGCCCAATTTGTTCAAAAGACAATTAAGGTTGTTCTTTTGTACAAGAAGCACTTCAGTGATAAATGGATCTTGGATGGATCAAAGACTACCTTGGAGGTAATAATCACCAAGTCAATATGGTTCATATTTTCGACATTCCTTTAATGAATACCAGCTTGGTTGAATTGCATGCCAAACAAGTCATACTTGGTCATTTGTCAACACATAATTATCCGGACTGCAAACATTGCTCAGAAAACGATCAAGGTTGTGCGCTTGTACAAAGAACTCTTCAGCGTCTATTGGACCATTTGTGGATCCTAGTCTACCAGAATGAAAACACGCAACAAGTTAACATAACCAATGGAAATTCGGGCAGACACCAAAGTTGTGACTTTCGCTTACTGGAAACAGATTTGGTAAATATGCACTACATACAGAGCAGGTACGACCAGGTGCCACCTCACAATTATGAACAGTGTCAAGTATGTTTGGAGAATAGTTAAGGGTGCTACATAGTGCGAGCAGCTCTCCAGGATCAGGTGGACCATGGGGAAACCCAACTATGCCTAAATTCTCTGTCAATCAATATGGTGCAAGGTTGCCCCGGACAACACGCAGTTTATGACGTTAAAAACATTGAAACATCATTGGTCAAATTTCACAAGTGCCCGTGCGGACTTAATCATTTTGGTCCGAATCATCACGGTCATTTTGCTTGTAGAAAATGCCGCAAGAGTCAACATGGTTGCCTCCTTGTCCAGAATGAGATTCAAAAGTTGTTGGACAAAAGAACCATCACAGTCTTCTTGAAAGAGAGCCTATTAATTTTGGAATTAATGAGGATGTTTTCACTATAATCCCTCTGCCCAACGAGCCAAAGCACTCGGGAATCCCTTTCAACAATGGAAAAATTTCCAATAATCCCGAGCTAGAACCAATTGAGGTTACTTTTGACAGTCGAAAGACCCAAATAACCCCTTTGGTCATCTACTTACCAGGCCCGGTGCCATACGAATCAGAGAAAGCTATTCTGTACAAATACGGTGTGACCATAGTAGAAGATGGAAAAGAAATTCCGATGCCATCCTTTGTCAACATCGCTGATATCAGTCGAGTCACTCGAAGAAGTCGAATCTTCAACAGAGGAGTTGGAGAAACTGTAAAAGAAAAGGAACCACCAGCTGAGGTTCCTAATCAACAAATTAGTCAATCCAGTAGTACAAAGCCTGCGAAAAATAATGATGAAATGTTGAAACTCATCCAGAGAAGTGAATATGACATTGTGGATCAACTATTACAAACTCCTTCTCGAATATCCGTATTATCCCTCCTGCTCAATTCAGAAGCTCACAGTTAAGCTCTACAGAAAGTCTAGGAACAAGCCTTTGTAAACAAGATGTAATAGTGGTCCAGATCGACATCATTATTTCCAACATCACTTCCTACAACAATTTGTATTTCAGTGATGAAGAACTTCCAGAAGAAGGCAAGAATCATATCATGGCACTCAATATCACAGTCAATTGCCAGGACGATGCTTTAGCCAACGTACTGGTAGACACATGTTCATTCTTGAACGTCATGCCAAGGTCAACTTTGGTATGGTTATCTTTTCAAGGCACTCCGATGAGTGGCAGTGAGATCATAGTCAAAGTTTTTGACGGATCCAGGAAAATAGTTATCAGCAAAGTCGACCTTCCCATAACCATTGGTCCCCAAACTTTCCAAGTTACCTTCCAATTCATGGACATCCGAGCAGTATACAACTATTTATTGGGACGACCTTGGATACATGAGGCAGGGGCAGTCACTTCGACACTTCACCAAAAGCTGAAGTTTGTCAAGAACGACAAGTTGGTCACAGTATGTGGAGAATAAGCCTTAATCGTGAGTAACCTATCATCATTCTCATATTTAGAACCAGAAGAGGTCATTGGAGCTCAATTTCAAGCACTCTCTGTTAGCAATAAGAATCATCAAGAAAAAGTAACGTCAATTTTCTCGTACAAAGATGCTCTCCAAATAATGGGAAGCAGTGACATAAAAGGATGGGGGCAAATTGTGATTCCTGTTGATAATAAGACGAGAAATGGTCTCGGTTTTTCTCCAGCAGTTACCAAGACTACAAAAGAGGATGAAAGCTTTCGTCCCATTCAAGATTTCTTCCACAGTGGAGGCTTCTTCCACCCAATTTCTCAGGAAGTCCATACCATCGAGGAAAATAACTCTTCTAATATCGATGAAGAGTGGAAATCTTATTTCAACGATGAAGGATATATATCTCAGGAAGAAACATACATGTCATTTTGCTCTCCGAAGCAAAGTCTCAGATATATACCAAGATCAGACGTCAGAATGATATATGGAGATTGCAATCTCAAGGGATGTCGTGCTCCACCCAACTCATTAGAAGAAGATACTCTGATAACAAACAACTTTGATTACAACTCATTTGATCCCATGGATGACTTGCCCATATGGAAACCTCACATGGAAAACTCGGGGCAAAAGAGCCAGCCAGAGAAGGCATATCTGCTGAATGACCTCGAGAAAAATCCACTTGTTCTCCCAGAGTCGTAGGAACCTTACCAGGAAAATTCTGAAAGTATCAAACATCATGTTGATAAAGTTGCAAGAATCGCAAGACAAGAATTTATCAAGTTTGCATTTCCTAAGGTCAATGTCATTGAAGAAGATGACTCATCTACCTCCTCAGAAACTTGGGATACCTTGGGGAAGCCAAGCGGCAAGTACAACTTTCTAGTAAAGTACACTGCTCCCGAAAGCTCTCGCATTAGATATAAAGACACCAAGCCAACTGGATGGGGAGATCCTCTTGAAAATGAAAATACTGTTGAAGATACAGTAGAAGAGTCCTCTTATGTTAACGTTGCATGGGAAGAAGACTCTAGTGATCCAACTCTGCCAGAAATCAGTGTCATTACTGAAGACAATCTTGGAAGAAAAATACCGGACTTCGTGATCCACAGAGGAGTTCGTCGCCATTGGGTCGCGGTTGGTGTCCCGAATATCGTTCATAAATCAAAGTAATTGTCTCGTCTTTGTTTTAACCTTTCACTTTGCCCGGGTAAAAAATATGTTTTATAGGGCTTTCTTTTCTATAAATGCCCTTCTTCGCTTCACCCAGAGCGAAATAGTTTTGTTTTATAGGGTTGTGTTTCAAGAATCGACAAATCATAAATAAATAATGTCATTCTGACTTCCTGCATTTATTGTTATTTTCACTATTTGCTTTTTCAGAAAATGGTAATCCTAAAAAACAAAACAAATTAAAAACAACCGTTTTTTAAAAAACAAATACACTGCACACACTTTTGCATTCTCTCTGTCTTTTTTTAAAAGAATCATCACGTTATGCAGATTACTTATTTTAAAACTCATTGAAACATACAATCCAATGCCTTCTCCCAACTTCGAGTTCCCAGTATTTGAGGCCGAAGAAGAAGGGGACCAAGAAACTCCAGATGAGATCTCTCGATTACTAAAAAATGAGGAGAAATCCATTCTACCTTACAAAGAACCATTGGAAACGGTCAACTTGGGTTTAGAAGAAAAGAGAAAAGAAATTAAGCTCGGAGCACTACTCAGTCCAAATGTCAAAGAAGGCCTGATAGAACTGCTCAAAGAATTTTCAGATGTGTTTGGTTCGTCCTACTAAGACATGCCAGGGTTAGATACCAACATCTTGGAACATCACTTACCACTGAAACTAGAATGTCCTTCGGTTAAACAAAAATTGAGAAGGACTCACCCTGATATGGCCATCAAAATTAAGGAAGAAGTGCAGAAACAGATCGACGCAGGTTTCCTTACCACCTCAGAATATCCTCTATGGCTAGCCAACATAGTGCCAGTTCCCAAGAAAGACGACAAAGTCAGAATGTGTGTAGACTACAGGGATTTAAATAAAGCAAGTCCAAAGGATGATTTTCCCCAACCACACATTAACATGCTAGTTGATAGGACAACAAAATTCAAAGTGTTCTCCTTCATGGATGGATTCTCGGATTATCATCAAATCAGAATGGCGCCGGAAGACATGGAGAAAACTTCATTCATCACCCCATCGGGCACTTTTTTCTACAAAATAATGTCGTTCAGTCTAAAGAACTCATGATCAAATTATCAAAGGGATATGACAACTCTGTTTCATGACATGATGCACAAAGAAATTAAAGTGTACGTCGATGACGTGATTGCCAAATCCAAAACAGAAGAAGAACAAGTGGAAAACTTGTCAAAACTATTTAAGCGTCTGAGTAAATACAAACTCTTCTTAAATCCCAATAAGTGCACTTTCGGTGTTCGTTCAGGAAAGCTCTTGGGATTCATCGTCAGCCAAAAAGGATTTGAGGTTGATCCCGATAAAGTCAAGGCCATTCAAGAGATGCCTTCTCCAAAGACTGAAAAACAAGTCAGAGGATTTTTGGGACGTCTAAATTACATCTCAAGATTCATATTCCTCATGACTGCGACATGCGTGCCAATCTTCAAGATACTCAGAAAGAATCAAAGATGTATATGGATAGAAGATTGCCAAAAGGCTTTCGACAGCATCAAAGAATATATGCTGAATCCACCTATTATGTCCCATCCAGTGGAAGGAAGACCGCTGATCATTTATTTAACAGTCTTGGAAGACTCCATGGGTTGTGTGCTGGGCCAACAAGACGAAACAAAAAGAAAAGAGTACGCCATTTATTACTTGAGCAAGAAATTCACGGACTGTGAAACTCGATACACTATGCTCGAGAAGACTTACTGTACTCTAGCTTGGGTAGCTAAACGTCTTCTCCAGTACATGATTTTTCACACTACTTGGTTAATCTCCAAAATAGATTCGATCAAGTACGTCTTTGAAAAGCCTGCTTTAACAGGAAGGATTGCCCGTTGCCAGATGTTGTTATCAGAATACGACATCGAGTACCATGCTCAGAAAGTCGTCAAAGGAAGTGTTTTAGCCGATCATTTGGCTCATCAACCAATTGACGATCAGGAATCAATCAAATCTGACTTCCTAGAAGAGGATGTCATGTAGATTGCGATGAACCACTACCAATCGAAGGGTCAGAGCCAAGATCCCAATGGGGACTAATTTTCGACGGAGCTACCAACGCTTATGGAAATGGAATTCAGACAATGATTGTTACACCTCAGGGTACCCATATTCCTTTCACTGTCAGACTAGCATTCAAGTGTACAAACAATGAGGCCGAATATGAAGCTTACATCATGGGTCTCGAAGAAGCTATCGACTTAAGGATAAATAATTTGGATGTGTATGCAGACTCAGCCCTAGTTATAAATCATATCAAAGGAGAGTGGAATACATATCAATTGGGATTGATTCTTTACAAAGACTATGCAAGAAGGTTGTTACCCTTCTTCAACAAGATTGATTTTCATCACATTCCTCGTGAAGAAAACAACATGGTTGATGCACTAGCTACCCTATCCTCCATGATTAATGTGAATCGATGGAACGACGTACCCAAGATTAATATAATGTATCTCAATAGGCCCGATTACATATTTTCGGTTGAAGCAGTCATAGATAACAAACCATGGTATCATGATATCAAATGCTTCCTTCAAAGACAAGAATACCCACCTGGGGCATCAAGAAAAGATAGTGTCATACCCCAAATTTTGACCACTTATATTTCCCATCACTGTGCAAATAATCATCACAATATGGGTGTACTTACATGCCTCATCAATCTCCTCAGGAATTGTTGAGCATTCACTGCTCTCAGAACTTAGGGTTTCAAGCCCTCTCAGAGTTCTTAGACAAAGGATCAATCAAGGAATGACATGATCTTCAATTTGTCTAAACCTCTCTAACATCTAAAATGGATCAGGAGGACTCCCACTTCAAGGATGCTCCCTTTTAAGTGGATTAAGCCTCGAGATCGCCAGTGTCACCAAATTAGGGTTTTGGTCGACCAGGGCCTCCAGATGGAAATTTTCCTCTGGGCATGAGCCAATGCTTCAAAGCATAACCTATGATGCTCCAAGGGACATCATAAACCCAATCATCAAGTCAATTTTGCCTCAGGGAATGCATTCATAAAAAATCAAGAATTAGGGTTTCTTGACCTAATTCACCCCTAAGTTAACTTTTGGGACAAATCATGAGCCAAGACCTCAAGACATGATTTGAGGATCTCTAATACACTACATTGATCCATTTGCAACAATGGATTGATCCAAGAAGCTTGATCAACAAGTTTCTGTTTCATCTAAACCATAATTAGGGTTTCGCGAGAAAAGTCAACTGTATCTTTGACTTTTGACCAAGACATGCTCCCAAACCCTAGAACATAAATCAATATACCCTATAACACCCATGGAACATGCCCATCAAGTTTGATTTAGGTCAAGGACATGATTTCCTAAAGGATTGCACAGTTTGGAATTTATCTGATAAAAAGTCAACTGTGCACAAAAGTCAACTTTGACTTTTTGAGATTTTTCACAAAAATGGTTTTTCAACCCTAAAATGATGTTAATGTATGATTGGAATCATCATTCATCAAGAAAAATCAAGAAAAGTGGGATAACTTGTAAAAGGGGTAACCATAAAAAACATAGAAAATTTTCTAAGTTATGAACAAAGTGGCAAAGGTACCAACTTTGGAGGATCATAACTCCTAAACCACAAGGCCATTTTTTCCCATCCAAAGCTGGATTTGTAGCCCTCATGGCCCTCTACAAAAGCTTCAACTACACCTCATTCCAATTCATTATGGATTATGATTTATGGAATGATCAAAATGGCTGAAAACATGAAATGTCACTTTTTCCAACACTTAGTGAAATTTTCACTAATTCAGAATCTGCCTTACTTTTTTCCAAATGTAGGGACATTTTTCACTTGAATCCAAAAAGTATCAAAACCAATTGTGATCAAACAGTTGTTGTATCATATAAGGGCTTTCCAAAATGACCAAGAACATCACCAAATTCCACTTGGGCCATGAGATATGACAAGGGCAATATGCCTTGCTGAAAACTGCCAAGGCTAGGCAGAATTTTGAATTTTTGCTCGATTTGGCAAAATCAGCTAATTCCAAGCCTTGTCATCATCTTGGACACATCTGAGGATCAAATCCAAAGGGGACAAACACTGAGCCAAGCCTCCAATGTCCTTGGAACAAGAAGTAGCATGCCAAGCATAGAAATCCCTAAAAGAGGGACAAGACTCCAATTTTGGATTGGAGCATTTAATGGATGCACCAAGGTGGCATGGACCGACACATTTGCAACTGAATTCAGTCAAGGATGATCCAACAACTAGGGAACCACAACTCTATGCTCTAACCTCTAGTCAATGGCTAGAGGAGACTTGGATTCTCATTTGCCAACATTGGCCAAACCTCTGCTGCAGTTGCCATTCACTATTGATCCCAAAACAAACTTGCTCTACTATAAATAGAGCTCATTTGTGCTTAGTTTGAGTACACCAATGCCATCAAACAGATGTTTTCCTCAAAATCTTTTTCTCTTGGCAAAAATGCCTTCTTTAGCAAGGCAACTCTAAGTTTTTGAGTTAGAGAGCAATTCCAACCAAACCAATCACACACACACCTCATATATGTCATGTATAAGTTGTCCAAACTCTCACAAGTGACCTGTAATCCTTAAATCACAAAGTCACCTCTCAAAACCTCAAAATAGTACCTTTGTGCATTTTTCAAGCCATGTCTTGATTCAGTCACTTTCCAAACCAGATACAACCTCAAACACACTCCAAATAACATCCTTGAACTGTCCCAAATGGTTCCCCCCATCTGGAACACCATTTGGGGAAGTTGCTATTTTGGCCATTTTAACCCCTTTTGCAAGAAAGGGCCAGTTTGTATTTTTGCAGGTTCCAACTGATTCCACTCACCCTAAAAGCTTCTAAGGGATCATTTAAGAGTGTCCAAAGCAACCATTTCTGGAACAAGAGGCTTGACAGATTGCACAATAACTCCAAAAAAAACTCAAAAGGAGGTAAGCCTCATGACTTGAACTTTCCAAAATATGCATTGTTTTAAGGTCCACTGATTATGCGTCTCTTATATATGTCATATGTGTTGTGTTTGAACCAATTCATCATGTAATTCATGCCTGTACCACATGTAGCATAGAAAATGCAATTATAGGCCTATTTCAAAACCCATATCGGATTTTGAGGAGGGATCATGATCTGGAAAAAATACCACCACCATTAGATTCCTTGTGAAATTCTAGGCCAGATGCATATAAATTTTGTCCCCAAACATGGAGAAATGAGAAAGTTATGGACCTTCCCGTTTCTTGCCAAAACTTGCCTTGCCTTGTCTTGGGCCAGGCTAAAAACAAGGCATGCCTTGTATATTTGTTGGTTGGTTTCAATCAACGGATGTATCACCACCTCATTAGTAAGGTGCGCGCCCTATAACCTTGAGGTCGTGGGTTCAAACCCCACCCATGTCATTTTGTGTTTTCTCACATTTTTGCTATTTTCCTCATATTTTCATGTTTTATTAATTAATTGAAAAATTAATAACTCCTTCAATTTTAATTATTTTTTATTGGTTATTTTTGCAAAAAATCACAAAAATGTTAAAATATTTTATTCCACAAAAAAATTAAGTTTATATTAGTTATTTAATATAATTAGTATTTTTGTGAATAAATTCCTTTTTTAATTGTTTTTAAACATTTAAAAGTGAATATTTACTTTGAAAATAAAAACCAAGTGAGTTTTAATTCATCTTGTGATTTAATCTCATTTTTCAAACTTAAAACCAAAATCACAAGTTGTTTATTCTAACTTATTTGGCATTTTCATCATTTTTTATTAATTTTCTTTGAACAATTATATTAAAAAAAATGATGAAATTAGGGTTTTGTTGATTTTCACCCTAACAAACTTTTTTAAACACTCATGGGCCTCTAATAGAGTGTAAGACCCAACCCCTCTTTGAAACCAAAAAAAACTTTTGGGCCTCAATCATTGTATTAGACCCACGGTGTTTTCAAAACTTCGGCGCGATCATCGCTCGTTTAAAACAAACCATCTGGGCCTCTCTTCGAGCTATAAGACCCATTCAAAAAACTTTTTGGACCTCTAATAGAGTGTAAGACCCAATCCCCTTTTAACCAAAACCTTTTTGGGCCTCAGATATTGTATAAGTCCCTCTGTGTTAAAAGAAAACCTCGGCGCGATCGCCAGTTGAAAAATCGAACCCTTGGGCCTACCCTCGTGTTATAAGCCCCATTTCTTTTCCTTAAAACTTTTTGGGCCTCTTGAGAGAGAGTGTAAGACCCATCCCCTTTGTACAGAAAAACTTTTGGGCCTTAGTCACTTGTATAATTCCCTGTACAAAGCGACAGTGCGATCACTGATAAAACCCTGGGCCTCTCCTTGAGCTATAAGCCCCAACAATCTTTTCAAAGCACTTTCTCCTTTGATTTTGTATATAATATTGTTATCAAAGCTTTCTTTGTTGAATAACTAACAATACAGCATGGAAGCTCTACAACCGAGTAAGTGTTTACCCGCTTTCATTTACCGCTTTCATATGTATATAACTGTACTGTGGGGCTGTTTCACTGTAAGTCTTCTTTCATAAACTCATATCAACTGTGTAATAATAGTATAGATATTTAGAGTTTCCCTGGCAACTACGTCTAGAACTAGACAAAACCTTGCCTCCTTACATCAACACTAGATAACTAGATCTAGGAAATCTCCCCCTTTTTGAACAGTTCATATACAGAAGGACATTGTTCCATGTGAAACCCCTTCTGGAACTGTTCATCAGCCTCCTCTTGGGCTTAGTGCAAGGACCCACAGGCTTCCTAAAAGCATCCCCGCCTTCTCTTGGGCGTTGTACAAGGACCCATTGGCTTCTTAGAAGTTTTCACAGCCTCCTCTTAGGCTTCGTATAATGATTCTTCCCCCGGGAAGATAGCCTCCTCTTGGGCTTCGTACAAATTGTCCCTCAGATTCTTAAAAGTTTCCAGCCTCCTCTTGGGCTTCGTACAAATTGTCCCTCAGATTCTTAAAAGTTTCCAGCCTCCTCTTAGGCTTCGTACAAATTGTCCCGACGACCTCCTAGAGGTATAGGAACAGAAATTAGTCATCTAAATAGAATAGTCTTTCAAAGAGTCTAGATCTCACTACTACTGTTTCTTAAGCATAGTATAAAAGATAAAAACCCGTAGACTCGGACAGTCTAAAGCTCCCTCGGATTCCCCATTTTCCTAAAGAACATGAATTAATCCCCACCCTCAGATCAAAGCTATGAGTACAACATTGCTCATATAAGAACTGATTTTCTCTTTTAACTAACATACTGGACCTGTCACTCAACTGAAATAGTAAACTTTTAGCTTCCATCTCGGGCTTCGTACGAGATACTAAAACACTCTCTTGTTGAGTATAAAAGACTCTCTTGTTGAGTCAAACACCTTTAGCCTCCATCTCGGACTTCGTACAAGGTACAAAAACACTCTCTCGTTGAGTATAAAAGACTCTCTTGTTGAGTCAAAACTTTTAGCCTCCCTCTCGGGCTTTGTACGAGATACAAAAAGACTCTTGTTGAGTCAATTTCCTTTTAGCCTCCGTCTCGGGCTTCATACGAGACACCAAATCACTCCCTTGTTAAGTCAAAACTTTTAGCCTCCATCTCGGGCTTTGTACGAGACACAAAAAGACTCTCTTGTTGAGTCAAACCCATTTAGCCTCAATCTTGGGCTTTGTACAAGACAGAAAGAACATTTTCCCCGAAAAAGTCAACCTTTTAGCCTCCTCTTAGGCTTTGTATAAGGAAACCCCGGTTGAGTCAATTAACCTTTTAGCATCAAAGTTGTGCCTCGTTCATAGTATACAAACATCAATAACTCCTTTCCCCTTCATCTAATTGCTATAAGCGGCAAGCCTCTGGGTTATTTACATCCACGCCACTGTCCCTCTTTTAGCATGAGAAATTCCTAAGGAAATATGGCATTACTCTAAACTGAGTTAAAGTCTTCTCCTTCAGGTTAAAAAACCCTATAAAGGAAATTCTGGCATTGCTGGATTCACATATCCCAGTTAAAGTAATTCTCCTTTATAATCAGTCACCCAACTATTGTGACAACCAGACCCCTTTAGAGATGACAAAATCTCTCTAAAGACAAAACCCCTTTAGCTTCATATCTTGGGCTTTGAACAAAATACAAATAGACTCTTTATCTTCATGTCTTGGGCTTTGAACAAGATACAAACAAATCACCTTCATCTTCACATCTTGGGCTTCGAACAAGGTACAAATCCTTTTTAGCTTCACGTCTTGAGCTTTGAACAAGACACCAAAACACCATTTCCTCCCATAATAGGAGGAACTACGATCGCTCTGATTTCCCTATTTCGGTAAACGGGAATACGTAGGCATAAGATTGAAAGAAAAATCTTAGCGAGCACACTAATCAAAAACCCAAAATCCCGTACCTTCCCACATCAATCAAAAAGCATCAGTCCTAACATCCTACCAATAGCATAGTCCCGTCATTTCACCCTTAACAAAGTAAGAAGTAAGAGCCCCCACTTCCATATAGCATCCGTAACCTAACAGACCGCTGTTTAAACTCAGTATGCAAGCAGGGTTAGTTGGAGACATCTATTTCCCTTCCTTCATCAGCTTCAATAGGATAAAAAATGAATCGACCTGTAGTCCCCCCAAAGAGCGACAGTGCTTAAGAACCACATCCAAAATCGCTCGCTACAGAAAAGTGGCACCCACCGTGGGGCTCGTTCTCTTTCTTACAATTTAGGGTGAAAACCTTGGACAAGCCATTTTCATGGCGGTGGCCACCACAGAAAAGTGGCGCCCACCGTGGGGCCTTGTCTTTCTACAATTTTAGATGAAAACCTTGGACAAGTAATTTTCATGACAATTCCGTCGGGGAATGTCATTACTGCTAAGATCGGCCTTCACTGGGATCTTAGGTCAAAACCTTTTAACTTAGGGAGGGAACCACAACATGGCGACTCTGCCGGGGAGCCATTTTCTGTCAGAAACATAGGATTCATAGCTCTTAAAAAGTCTAGGACATTAGGAGAAATATATATACTGCGTTTCCTAATTGATATCTGTGTTTATTTTTCTGCTAATGGGAATGTGTGTGATGCCGCATGTGGAAAGATTAAGTATACACCTAGGAAAAACCGCTTTTAGTAGTGCGGAAGCTATCGGAAATGGCTGTTATGCGATACTACCCTCTTCTGAGATTCTTCGAAATTACATCACCTAGCACGGTTCCCGGCCCGCTGATGTGATCTCGACAAGAATTAATGATTTTGAGAGACAGGTACAAAAATCACTAGCATAAACCTTTGGGATGGGTAGAGCCTTGACTTCATGACACCGACCCTTTGACCCCATATTTTTTCTATGTTTTTGTGTGCTGCATTCATGCATTCATCTAAAAAAAAATTAAACAAAGAAAATTTTCTCTTCTAGTCTCTCTTTTTTCAAATTAAACTAAGACAATGATTGCAAATGTCAGAGAGAAAAAGATTGCGCTAATGGATTTTGGTAGAAGGAAAACTCATAAGTATACGTTCAAGGTTCCAAAACTAGATGATTTGAGAGGATTAGCAAGGATGATCCCTAACCCTGACGCTTTCAGAGCCAAGTACGGAGGTCTGCTACCTCTGTTAAGGGTCCAAGTAATTGAAAGAATCATGGAGGCACTCATTCAGTTTTACGATCCGGTTTACCATTGTTTCACATTCCCAGATTACCAGCTCGCACCAACGTTGGAGGAGTATTCTCATCTGACTGATTTACATATCACTGATCGAGCTCCATTTTCTGGACTGGAAGAAATTCCAAAGGATCAGACCATTGCAAGAGCAGTTTATTTGGATGAGTCAGAAGTCAAGACTCATATGACCACCAAAGGAGGAATCCCAGGTTTACCAGCCAAGTTTCTGGTAAAGAAAGCCCTATACTTTGCCAGTATAGGGAACGTGGCCGCTTTCGAGAGCATCTTCGTTTTACTCACCTACGGGTTATTTTTGTTTCCCAACATCGATAACTTTGTAGATATCAACGTCATTAAGGTTTTTCTCATTGGAAACCCTGTACCAACCTTGCTCGCAGATGCGTATCATTCTGTACACTTAGGGAATTTGTACAGCGGAGGAAGGATCACGTGCTGTGTACCCCTGCTATATAAATGGTTTATCTCCCATTTGCCTAAGTCTGCCGCTTTTTGGGATTATAAGAGTGCCTTACGTTGGTCGCAGAAAATCATGTCCCTTACCAACTCTGACATAGATTGGTGCAATAGGATTTATGACGGGATCAGGATCATTGATCATTGTGGAAACTTCCCCAACGTACCCCTTATAGGAACCAAGGGAGGAATCAATTACCATCCAGTTTTACTTCATCGTCAATTTGGATACCCAATGAGGCATGTCCCGCGTAATGCTCATCTGGAAGGTCTTTTCTTCAAAGAAGGAGAAAATGACAGGGCACTGAAGATGGAAATAGTGCACGCTTGGAAACATGTTCATAAGAAAGGACGAGAGTCTCTAGGAAAACCGGACTGTGTCTCAGTGGAGCCTTATCTCCACTGGGTATAAACTAGAGCTCTCAAGCTAAAAATTCCTTATCCTCGTCACGGAGTTCTTCCACCAAGGGAATCTGTCATGTACTTTATGACTGAAACGGAAAAACTTCAGGTTACTCTCAACAAAGTTCAACAGGAGAGGAGGTCTTGGAAGAATAAGTACTGCATTCTCAATGTGGAGTGTACCAAAATACAACAACTACTGAAAGACAAGGATGCTCTGATTGAGATTTTGGAGCAGCATGCTGTAGAAAATCAGGATGATCAAAGGAATTTGCTCGCTCCTTTCACTTGGCAAAGGAATGACAACCCGACAACGGCCCAAGAGCCCCGGTCAAAGAAAAGAAAAGTACCAGAATCAGCACCGGAGTTCTCCTCAGAGAGGACTCGGGACCCGTTAGCTTAGGTTTCTCTTTTCGCACTTTGTAATTTACTGTATTTCCATTTTTGCAATCCTTTGAATTCAATAAAATGGGGTTTCCCTACTGTTTGATATTTGCAATCTAATTGTCAAAGTTTATTTTGATTAAACCAAAAAAACAATTAATATAATCATTGCATTCATCATTCTCACGTCACGTATTCTTCTTACCTACGAATCTCATGTTTGTGTCTCGGTTCTAGAGTCAAACTGTCTCATTCGTACAATACTCGGGCCAATCGTCAGAAAAAGATGGATGATCTCGAGGAAGAGAATAGAGAGTTAAAAGAAGAGATCGATGCTCTGAGAGAGGATATGAGAAAGCTTCGTAACGACATGCAAGCCATGGCAGAAGCTTAGCTACAAAGAACTGTGATCTCAGAGATCACCTCAATGCCCATAGTGGAGAAGTATGATCCTAGGTACAGAATTTCGAAAGATCGTCCCTGGGGCATGCCTGTTAACTATAATCCGGAAGGATATATTCCGCCAATCACTGGAGATCCGGAAACTTCAGCAGGAGCCGCTGGGCCTGAAGGTTACAAACTTCGGGAAAGCGAAGATGCCAGGGGCATACCAACAACTCCTGAAGGTTACAAACTTCGGGAAACGCCAAGATCCACTACCATAGTAACGGTACCACCCCCTATGATGCACAATGTCCTGGAAGGACAGATTCCACAAATAACTTCTGGTAGAAAGGAAACTATGTTTTACAGAATGAATGAATTCCAGGAGCAGTTCCTGGAAATGCAGAAAGAACTGCAAGCTATTCGTGGTCAGGATTTATTTGGAAAGGACGCCGCAGACCTCTGCTTGGTCCCCAATGTGAAAGTTTCGCACAAGTTCCAGGTGCCCGACTTTGAAAAGTACAAGGGTAACTCTTGCCCTCAGAGCCACTTGGTGATGTACGCTCGGCAAATTTCAACTCAGACAGAGAATCAGGATTTACTGATTCACTACTTTCAGGATAGTTTAACTGGTGCCGCATTAAAATGGTACATGGGTCTACACCGCGCTACGATCAGCACTTTCAGAGATCTTGGCACTGCCTTCGTCCAACAATATAAATACAATCTAGACATGGCACCAGATAGAGATCAACTCAGATCAATGTCGAAAAAGGACAAGGAAACCTTTAAGGAATACGCACAGAGATGGCGCGAAATTTCCGCCCAAATTTGTCCCCCTCTTGAGGAAAAAGAGATGACAAAGATTTTCTTAAAGACCTTGAGCTCATTTTACTACGACATATTGGTTGCCAGTGCGCCCAACGACTTCACCGAAATGGTCGGTATGGGAGCGCGTCTTGAGGAAGCCGTCCGAGAAGGACGTTTAGTTAAAGACGCTGGATCATCAAGCAGTACAAAAGATACGGTAGTACTCTCCCTAAGAAAAAAGAGCAGGATATTGGGAATATCTCTTTCAGAAAGCAAAGGCGACGGTATCAACCAGTAGCAGCTGTAACTCCTGCTATCAACCCCGCGCCTACGTATCAACCTCAGGTTGTGCAGAGCCAACCTAATCAACTGCAACTTCAGCAAAGGACACAACAGTCTCTTCAGCAGGCTCGTCCTCAATACAACAACAACCCTACAACGCGGCCACCAGGATTTGATCCTATACCTGTACCGTACGCAAAACTATTTTCGTTACTACTAGCTAAGGGGCATGTCCAGACTAAGTCTCCTCTTACAGTACCGGAAAATCTGCCTTTTTGGTTTAAGGTGGATCAGACTTGCCCTTACCATCAAGGAGGACCAGGGCATAACATAGAGAACTATCTCATTTTCAAATCCGACGTGCAAAAGCTTGTTAGGAGCAGGGTTTTATCTTTCAAAGATACGAATCTGAATGTTCTCACGAACCCGCTGCCTCAACATAAGAAAGCTGCAGTCAATCTGATAGAGGGAGAGTCTAACAACGTCTATCAAATTCATGATGTACTCTTATTGAGGGCCAACTTGGTCAAGATGCATTATAGACAGAGTGGGTATGGCCATGTGCCACCTCATAATTATCACCAGTGTAATATCTGCTCTAAAAACAATCAGGGATGTTCTGTGGTGCAATCAGCTCTACAGGAACAGATGGATCTCGGATGGATCCAAGAGCACTGAGTTCGTGGAGTTAACATGGTTTATACGAATTCCAACATCATTCAAAACCACGACATCCATGCGATGAATGTCAACTTGGTGGCGATGCACTCAAGGCAAAGCCAGTATCATAATTTGCCGCGGCACGATTATAATTCATGTCTGACTTGCTCGATAAACAAACAGGGATACTCTTTTGTACAAGAGTCCCTCCAGCGTTAGATGGATCTTGGATGGATCCAAGACTACCATGATAGGAATCATTGTCAGATCAACATGGTTCAAATCTTCGATATTCGCTTGATGAATATCAGCCATGTGGAGTTACACGCTACGCAAGTCCAACTCGGTTTTCTCACTTCACATGATTATCAGAGTTGTAAAGCGGGTTGCGAAAACGATCAAGGATGTGCCCTTGTCCAGGAAACACTTCAGCACTTGTTAAACCACTAGTGGCTTCCAATCTATATGAACGAACACACCCGGCAAATTAGTATCACCAACGAAAATCCTACTGGATATCAAAGTCAGGATGTTCGGTCGATGGAAACAGACCTCGTAAGGTTACACTGTATTCAAAGCGGACGTGGCCAGGTGCCACTACACAACTATGAGCGGTGTGGAGTTTGCTCAGTGGATAATCAAGGATGCTACCTCGTGCGAGCAGCCCTTCAAAGTCAGTTGGACCGTAAAGAGATTCAACCATGCTCAAGGTCTGGATCAGTCAGTTACCTCGCTGATCAAATCGAGGACGTTGTCGTAATCTCTGATCATCAGAGGACCAAGGATGTTTATACCATCATCCCTCTACTTGACGAATCGAGAGTTCCCAATCGGGAACGGATCGAAATTACTTACGATGGTCAGAAAAATCAGAAGGCTCCCATAGTCATCTATCTACCAGGACCACTACCGTATGAATCAACTAAGGTTTTCCCTTACAAATATGGTGCAACAACAGTTGAGAATGGAAAGGAAATTCGGTTACCCTCCGTCGTGAATATTGCAGACATCAGTAGAGTAACACGGAGCGGTAGAATCTTCAACAGGGGAGTTGGAGAACCCAGTAAAGAAAAGGAACCTCAGACAGAAGTTCTTAATCCACCAGTCGGTCAGTCCAGTAATCCCGACCTTTCAAAAAATAATGATGAGATGCTGAAGCTCATCCAGAGGAGTGAATACAACATTGTTGATCAACTGTTATAGACTCCTTCAAAGATCTTGGTATTATCATTGTTACTTAATTCAGAAGCGCACAAGGAGGCTCTACAGAAAGTCTTACAGCAAGCCTTTGTGGAACAGGATGTGTCAATCAGACAGTTCGATAGCATTGTTTCTAACATCACTTCCTACAATAACTTGGGATTTAGTGATGAGGAATTACCTGAAGAAGGTTGCCGTCATAACATGGCACTCAATATTACAGTCAACTGCTAGGACTATGCTTTAGCCAGTGTACTGGTAGACACAGGGTCAGCCTGAATGTTATGCCGAATTCCACTTTGATGTAATTATCATTCCAAGGACCTCCTATGAGAACCAGCGAGGTCGTCGTCAAAGCATTTGACGGATCCAGAAAAACGGTTATCGGCGAAGTCAACCTTCCCATAACTATCGGTCCTCACACTTTCCAAGTCACTTTCCAGGTCATGGACATCCGGGCAACATACAGTTGTTTATTAGGAAGACCTTGGATACATCAGGCTGGGGCGGTCACTTCGACCCTCCACCAAAAGCTAAAGTTCGTCCAGAATGACCAACTCGTCACAGTCTGTGGAGAACAGGCCTGGCTCGTAAGCAATTTATCATCATCCACTTATGTAGAACCGAAGGGGGCAGTCAAAACTCAGTTCCAAGCGTTTTCGCTACACAAGAATGGGGAACTTCGATTTCCTCGTACAAAGATGCTATCAAAGCGGTTGAGAGTGCCAATACAACATAATGGGGGCAGCCTGTCATTCCTACTGATAATTAAACAAAGAAGGGTCTTGGTTTTTCTGCAACCTGTACCCAGACAACTGCTAACAATGAAAGTTGTCATCCCATTCGAAATTTCTTCCACAGCGGAGGCTTCCTTCAACCAATGACTCAAGAAGTGCATACCATCAATAAAGATGATTCATCCGATACAGAGGAAGAATGGAAGTCCTATCTCAACGAGGACGGTTATATGTCTCAGGACGAAATGCATACTCCCTTTTGCTTTCCTACACATAGTCCGAGATTTATACCCAGGTCAGACGTCGAAATGATGTATGGAAATTATGATCTGGAAGGATGTCGTGCTCCGCCAAACTCATTAGAGGAGGACACTCTAATGAAAGACAACTTCGACCACAACTATTATGGCCCGATGGATGGCCTGCCAATGTGGCAGCCTTACCCAGGAAACTTTGGGCAAGAAAATCAGCCGAACAATGAAAATCAGCTGAGCATCATTGAAAAGAATACCCGCGTCCCCACCATGTCATGGGATAAACACCCAGGTTATTCTGAAAATACTCAGCACGACGATGAATTCGCAACGTTTGCAGGAATAGAATTCATTAACTATGCTTTTCCCGAGGTCAACGTCATCGAGAGAGATGTCTCCTCCAGTCCCAAAGAAGTATGGGACACCCTGGGATAACCAAGGGGAAAATTTGACTTCATGGTCAAATACACCGCTCTTGAAAGCTCTCGTATCAGGCTCGAAGACATCCAGCCAACTGGATGGGGAGATATAGCTGAGAGCATAAATACTATGCAAAATGCAACTGAGGAATCCTCCTACGACAACTCTGCCTGGGAGACAGATTCCAATGATCCTGCTCCGCCAGAAATCAGCGTCATTTCTGAGGACAAATCAAGGAAAGTACCAGACTTTGTGATTCACCGAGGAGTTCACCGCCAATGGGTTGTTGTCGATGTTCCGAAGATCGTTCATAAGTCAAAGTAATTGCCATCTTTATCTTAACCTTTCACCCTGCCTAGGTGAAACGGATGTTTTGATAGGGCTCACTTTCTGTAAATTTCCCTATTCGCTTCGCCCAAAGCGACAAAGTTTTTTTTTATAGGGCTGTAGTTTCAAGAATCGACTTGTTCATTAATAAAATAACGTCGTTCTGTAATTTCCGCATTTATTGTTGTTTTCTCTTTTTGCTTTTCTTAGAAAATGGTAATCCTAAAAAACAATTCAATAACAAAAACAAGCAGTAAACAAAAAATACACTGCACACACTCTTGCATTCTCTCTATCTCTTCTAAAAACAAATCATCACGTCATGCAGATTGCTTGTTTTAAACCCCATCAAAACATACGATCTAATGCCTTCTCCCGACTTTGAGTTCCCGATATTTGGGGCTGAAGAAAAAAATGACAACGAAATTACAGAAGAGATCTCCCGATTACTCAGACAATAGGAAAGGTCCCTCGAACCTCACAAAGAGCTGTTGGAAATGCTCAACTTGGGTTCAGAAAAAGAGAGAAAAGAGATCAGGATTGGGGCACTGCTCAGTCCAATTGCCAAAGAGAGTTTGACAAAGATTCTCAGAGAGTTTCCCGATGTATTCGCTTGGTCCTATCAAGATATGCCAGGGTTGGATACCAGAATCGTGGAACATCATCTACCATTAAGGTCAGAATGTCCGCCAGTAAAACAGAGGTTGAGACGGACTCACCCGGACATGGCCATTAAAATCAAAGAGGAGGTACAGAAACAGATTGACGAGGGTTTCCTCGCCACATCAGAATATCCTTAATGGTTAGCCAACATCGTACCCGTCCCGAAAAAGGACGGAAAAGTCAGAATGTGTGTCGATTACAGAGATCTGAACAAGGCTAGTCCAAAGGACGACTTTCCTTTACCACACATTGACATGCTGGTTGACAGTACAGCAAAATTCAAAGTTTTTTCCTTCATGGATGGATTCTCGGGCTATAACCAAATCAAAATGGCGCCGAAAGACAAGCAAAAAACTTCGTTCATTACCCCATGGGGTACCTTTTGTTACAAGGTAATTCCGTTCAGTTTGAAGAACGCCGGGGCAACCTATCAACGGGCCATGACTACTCTATTTCATGACATGATACACAAGGAAATCGAGGTATATGTCGATGATATGATTGCCAAATCTAAGACAGAAGAGGAACATGTGACCCACCCGTCAAAGTTATTTGAGCGGTTGAGAAAATACAAACTCCGCTTGAATCCCAACAAGTGCACCTTCGGTGTCCATTCAGGGAAACTCTTAGGATTCATCGTCAGCCAGAAAGGAATTGAGGTTGATCCTGACAAGGTCAAGGCCATTCAAGAAATGCCTTCTCCGAAAATTGAAAAACAAGTCAGAGGGTTCCTGGGACGTTTGAACTACATATCCAGATTCATATTCCTCATGACCGCGACATGTGCGCCGATTTTCAAATTACTTAAAAAGAACTAGGACTGCGTTTGGACAGAAGATAACCAAACCGCCTTCGACAGTATCAAGGAATACCTGTCGAATCCATTGATTCTATCACCTCCAGTGGAAGCAAGACCACTAATCATCTACCTAACAGACTTGGAAGACTCCATGGGTTGTGTGCTTGGCCAACAAGACGAAACTAAAAGGAAAGAGTCTGCCATTTACTATTTGAGCAAGAAATTCACCGACTGCGAGACTCGGTACACTATGCTTGAGAAAAATTGTTGTGCTTTGGCTTGGGCAGCCAAACGTCTGCGCCAGTACATGATTCGTCACACTACTTGGTTGGTCTCCGAAATGGATCCAATTAAGTACGTCTTTGAAAAACCTGCTCTCACAGGAAGGATTGCCCATTGGCAGATGTTGTTATCAGAATACGACATCGAATACCACGCTCAGAAAGCCGTTAAAGGGAGTATTTTAGCCGATCATTTGGCTCATCAACCGATTGACGATCAAGAATCAACCGGGTTTGATTTCCCAGATGAAGATGTCATGTATTTAAAGATGAAAGACTGCGATGAACCGCTACCCAATGAAGGGCCAGAACCAGGTTCCCAATGGGGACTTATCTTTGGCAGAGCTGTCAATCATTATGGAAATGGAATTGGGGCAATCATTGTCACCCCTCAGTGCACCCACATTCCTTTCACCGCCAGACTTACGTTCAAGTGCACAAACAACGAGTCCGAATACAAAGCTTGTATCATGGGCCTCTAGGAAGCGATCGACTTAAGGATAAAAAACTTGGACGTACATAGCGACTCATCTTTGGTCGTCAATCAGATCAAAGGAGATTGGAACACATACCAATCAGGACTGATTCCTTACAAAGATTATGCGAGAAGGTTGTTACCCTTCTTCAACAGAGTCGAGTTTCATCACATCCCTCGTGAAGAGAATCACATGGATGATGCATTAGCCACTCTCTCTTCCATGATTAGTGTAGGTCAATGGAACGACTTACCTAAGATCGACATAATGCGCCTTGAAAGGACCGCTTACATCTTCACGATTGAAGCAATCATAGACGAAAAACCTTGGTATCACGATATCAAATGCTTCCTTCAGAAATAAGAGTACCCACCTGGGGCACTAAGGAAAGACAGAAAGACCCTCAGAAGGCTGGCAGGCAGTTTCTTCCTGAGCGGCGATATACTCTATAAGAGGAACTTTGACATGGTCTTGCTCTGATGTGTTGACAAACCAGAAGCAGGCATGCTGATGAAAGAAATTCACGAAGGATCCTTTGGCACTCATGCCAACGGACACACAATGGCGAGAAAAATTCTGAGAGCAGGGTACTATTGGTTGAAAATGGAATCCGACTGCTACAAGTACATGAGGAAGTGTCACAAGTGTCAAATATACGCTGACAAAGTTCTTTCTTCCACATGGCCTTTTTCCATATGGGGAATCGACATGATTGGAATGATTGAACCTAAGGCTTCGAACGGACATCGGTTCATCCTGGTAGCCATTGACTACTTCACCAAGTGGGTCGAAGCAGCATCATACGCCAATGTAACCCAACAAGTCGTGGTTCAATTTATCAAAAACAATATCATTTGCCGTTATGGTGTTCCGAGTCAGATCATTACCGATAATGGATCTAACTTGAACAACAAGATGATGAAGGAGTTGTGTGCTGAGTTCAAGATCGAACACCATAACTCATCTCCCTATCGACCTAAGATGAACGGAGCGGTAGAAGCGGCTAACAAGAACATCAAGAAGATCGTTCAAAAGATGGTTGTAACTTATAAAGATTGGCACGAGATGCTACCATTTGCTCTTCACGGTTATCGTACATCTGTCCACACTTCAACAGGGGTAACCCCTTTCTCTCTAGTATATGGCATGGAAACAGTGCTCCCCATCAAAGTAGAGATCCCATCAATCCGGGTATTGATGGAAGCTAAGCTTACAGAAGCTGAATGGTGTCAAAGTCGATACAACGAACTGAACCTAATCGAAGAAAAATGAATAACGACATTATGCCACGGTCAGTTGTATCAGCAGAGAACGAAGAAGCCGTTTGACAAAAAAGTCTGACCTCGCATCTTCAGGAAAGGAGACCTCGTGCTCAAAAAGATACAATCATTTCTCACTGATTCCCGGGGCAAGTGGATCCTAAATTATGACGGCCCCTACGTGGTCAAGAAAGCTTTCTCAAGCGGTGCCTTGAGACTTGCAACCATGGACGGAGAGGAATTTGCCTACCCCACGAATGTTGACGTAGTCAAGAAATACTTCGCCTAAATTTTAAAAAAAAAAAAGAAAAAACAACATCTCGATGGATTGAAAACCCGAAAGGGCGGTCCAGGAAAAAATTAGAGACATGATCAAAAAATCATCCCGGTGGATTGGAAATCTCAAAAGTACAATCCAGGCAAAAATTAGGGATAATGGCAAGTAACTATGTCCAATAGAGGCAAGTACCTCAGTAACAGTCACATCATCCGTCCGAAAAACTCCGATCAAGGTCATCTTCGACAGAAGCTCAGGATATCCAGAATTCAAAATTGGTAGAAGGATATTGGTCGTTATGTTTTGATGTAGCCCTTTTCCCTGTAAATTACCATTATCTAACTTTGTAAATACTCTATGGAATTACGCGCTTGGCTGACTTCCATCTTATCAAAAAAATTTGAGCCCTTGTGTAGCGAGCAGTTTTTGGACGTGGTTGCGAAGCACTACCGCTATTTGGTATCTACAGCTCGATTCATTTTTTATCCTATTAAAGCTGATGAAGGAAGGGAAATAGATGTCTCAAATTAACCCTGCTTGTAAACTAAGGTTAAACAGCGGCCTGTTAGGTTACAGATGCTACAAAGATTTGGGGTCTCTATTAGGTGTATTTTGTTAAAAGTGGTGTTTGGTCAATTGGTGGGAGGTTCAGATGTTAGGACGGATGTATGAAAGCATGGGATTTTGGGTTTTTTGTTTAGTGTGCTCGCTAAGATCTTTTCTTTCAATCTTATGCCTACGTATTCCCGTTTACCGAAATAGGGAAATCAGAGCGATCGTAGTTCCTCCTATTCTATGGGAGGAAATGGTTGTTTTGGTGTCTTGTTCAAAGCCCAAGACGTGAAGCTAAAGGTGGTTTGTATCTTGTTCAAAGCCCAAGATGTGAAGCTAAAAGGTGTTGTCTTTAGAGAGAATTTGTCATCTCTAAAGAGGTTTGTTTGTCACAACTGTCGGGTGACTGGTTATAAAGGAGAATTACTTTAACTGGGATATGTGAATCCAGCAATGCCATAATTTCCTTTATAGGGGTTTTCCAACTAGAAGGAGAAGACTTTAACACAATGTAGAGAAATACCATCTTTCCTTAGGAATTTCTCATGCTAAAAGAGGGACAGTGGCATGGATGTAGATGTTCCAGAGGCTTGCCGCTTACAGCGATTAGATGAAGGGGAAAGAGTTGTTGATGTTTGTGTACTGTGAACGAGACACAGCTTTGATGCTAAAAGGTTGATTGGATCAACCAGTGGTTTTCTTATACAAAGCCTAAGAGGAGGCTAGTGGCCCAACAAGAGGGTGTTTTTGTGTCTCGTACGAAGCCCGAGATGGAGGCTAAAAGGTTTGACTCAACAAAAGAGTGATTTATACTCAACAAGAGAGTGTTTTTGTATCTCGTACGAAGCCCGAGATGGAGGCTGAAATTTGTTTGGCTTAATAAGAACCTTTTTATATCTCGTATAAAGCCTGAGATGAAGGCGGAAGGGTGATTGACTCAACTAGGGAGTTTCTTATGTGTCTCGTACAAAGCCCGAGAGAGAGGCTAAACGTTGTTTGTCTCCACTAGGGAGAATCATTGTACAAAACCCAAGAGGAGGCTATGGCACTGTTTCAGTTGAGTGACAGGTCCAGTGGACTGATTTAAAGAGAAAATCAGTTCTTATATGAGTAATGTTGGCCCTCAGGGATTTTGATTCGAGGACCAGGGATATTTCCTGTTCTTTAAGGAAGTGGGAAATCCGAAGGGCATTGAGACTGTCTGAGTCTACGGGTTTCCTTCCTAGTTTTGAAGGGGACACTTGAGAATGTCTTTGAGGCTCAAGGAAATTAGACTGTCCAAGTCTAAAGTTTCATCTTTTGTACTATGCTTTGAGAAACAGTAGTAGACTCTTTGAAAGGATTGTTCTATGAAGATGACTAAGTTCTGTTCCTATACCTCTAAGAGGCCATTGGGGCAATTTGTACAAAGCCCAAGAGGAGGCTGGAAACTTTTAAGAAGCCGACGGGTCCTTGTATTAAGCCCAAGAGGAGGCTATCATTCCCGGAGGAAGAGATCATTATACGAAGCTTAAGAGGAGGCTATGAATACTTCTAAGAAGTCGGCGGGTCCTTGTACTAAGCCCAAGAGGAGGCGGGGTTGCTTTTAGGAAGCTTGTGGGTCCTTGTACGATGCCCAAGAGGAGGCCGATGCTTTTAAGAAGCCCGTGGGTCCCCAAACCCCGAGAAATTCAACACAGGCTATTCACAAGGAATAGATCAAGCCAGGAAAGTTCGAGAATTTGGAAGAAACTCAAAGATGCCATTCACGGAGAATACATTCATCTCTGGGAGTAGAGTTTCTTGACAATTCCTAATGAGGACAGCCGAAGAGAAGACTGTATCTGGTGATCCTATTGGGGATCTAGCTGTCTATTTCTACGAATAAACGAAATGGCTTTTCCTAGTTCTAGACGTAGTTGCCGGGGAAACTCTAAATATCTACACTATTATTACACAGTTGATATGAGTTTATGAAAGAAGACTTACAGCGAAACAGCCCCACAATACAGTTATATACATATGAAAGCAGTAAATGAAAGCGTATAAACACTTACTCGGTTGTAGAGCTTCCATGCTGTTTGGTTAGTTGTTCAACAAAGAAAGATTGAAAACAACAGTATATTCAAAATCAAAGGAGAAAGTGCTTTGAAAAAGAAAGATTTGGGGCTTACAGCTCAAGGAGAGGCCCAGGGTTTTATCAGTGATCGCACTGTTTGAATTTGTACAGAGGGACTTATACAAGTGACTGAGGCCCACAAAAGTTTTCTGTACAAAGGGACGGGTCTTACACTCTAATAGAGGCCCACAAGGTTTAAAGAAAAGAAATGGGTCTTACTACTCGAGGGTAGGCCCAGATGACTTTTCGTTAAAAAATGGTGATCGCGTCGAGGTTTTCTTTTAACGCAGAGGGACTTATACAATAAGTGAGGCCCAAAAATGGTTTTGGTTAAAAGGGGGTTGGGTCTTACACTCTATTAGAGGCCCAAAAGTTTTGAATGGGTCTTATATCTCAAGGAGAGGCCCAGATGGTTTATTTTTAAACTGGCGACGATCGTGCCGAATTTAAAAATGTACAGAGGGACTTATGCAATAAGTGAGGCCCAAAAATGCTTCTATACAAGTGGGTTGGGTATTACACTCTAATAGAGGCCCAAAAAGTGTTTGAAAATGATTTGTGAGGGTTGAATTAATCAAAAACCCTAATTTATTTCCAAAATGTATTTTAATTGAATAAAAATTCAATTAAAATGATCAAAAATTGTTTAACATGTGGGAAACAAATTATGATCTTGGATTAATGCTTCAAAAATCAAGTATTGACCTACAAAATAATTAGAAGTCATTAATCTTTTCAAAATCAAGAGGGAAAAAATATTTTAAATGTCAAAAACAATTAAAATATTAATTCTTTGCAAAAATATAAATTATATGAAATAAATAATATTTTTGGGATTTTTTGTGAAAATAAAATATTCCAACATTTTTGTGAATTATTAAAAAAAGAATCAACTCAAAATCATTAAAACTCAGAGAGAAATTAATTTTTAAATCAATTAAATAAAAATCACAAAATTCAAATATTCAAATGTTGGAAAATGGCGCCAAGAACAAGGGCAAGAACACGCGCGTGTTCTGAGTTTCCCAGATTTGCATTTTCTATCCAATCTCACTGAATACTTAATCATATCATGCAATCCACATACCAATCAACTCGTTTCAACCTTACGATCATGTCTATGACAATTAATTTCATTTAAATTAAACATAAAACAAGAAATCATGAACAATCCTCAAGAACCCTAGATTCTGCATGAAGGCTGGGATTTTTTATACACGATTCAAACAATGCAATTAATTGAGGGGAAACATTCCATGCATGATTATGAACATATGGCCAAATTATTGTGCAGCAAAAATTGCATGGATCATAGAGTTAGAAGAGCTCATGCTTACCACTTGCAGCTGGTGATCGTGATTTGTGTTGGAGGTGTTACAGATGAGTTGTGATGATCTGAACAGCTTCCCTACACCCTATGGAGTGTGTTTGAATGTTTGGACTTGATTGAAATTGGCTGGATCACTTCATGGCATCTCAACTGCAACTTGGTTAAAACCTTGAGCAATTGACTGGTGATTCTGAGAAATCAGAGTTCCAGTTGTTGTTTAAGTGTTTGATCAGCTCATATGTGATGTATATGAGGTGTGTGTGTGATTGGTTTGATTGGAAAAGCTCTCCAACTCAAAACCCGATAGTGACTTGCCTTAGAAGGCAAAATTGGAGTGAAATAAGAGATTTTGAGGAAAGCATCTGTTTGATGGCTTTGGTGTACTCAAACTGATCACAATTGAGCTCTATTTATAGTAGAGCAAGTTTGTTTTGCAAGAAATAGTGAATGGCAACTGCTGAGTAGGTTTAGCCAATGTTGGCAAATGAAAATCCAAGTCTCCTCTAGCCATTGACTAGAGGTAAGGGCACAGGCTGCTGGTTCCCTTGGTCTTGGATAAGTCTTGACTGAATTCAGTTGAGAATGGCTCAGTCCATGCCACCTTGATGCTTCCATTGAATGCTCCAATCCAAAATTGGAGTCTTGTCCCTATTTTGGCAATTCTAGGTTCAACATGCTATTTCTTGTTCCAAAGACTTTGGAGGCTTGGCTCAGTGAGTGTCCCCTTTAGATTTAATCCTCATATGTGTCCAAAGTGATAACAAGGCTTGGAATTGGCTGATTTTGGCAAATCGACCAAAAGTGCAAAAATCTACCTTGCCTTGGCAGATTTTAGCAAGGCATCTTGTCAATGTCATATCTCATAGCTCAAATTGAATTTGGTAATGTTCTTGGCCATTTTGGAAAGCCCTTACATGATACAACAATTGTTTGAACATGTTTGGTTTTGATCTCTTTTGAATCCAAGTGAAAAATCCCCCTACATTTGGAAAAAAGTAAAAGCAGATTCTGACTTAGTGAAATTTTCACTAAGTGTTGGAACAAAGTGACTTTTCTTGATTTTGATCACTCCATAACTCAAAATCCATGAGGAATTTGGACATAGGTCAGTATGAAGCTTTTTTAGAGGAAAATGTGATCTACAAATCAAGCTTTGAATGGGGAACAATGGCCTTGTGGTTTAGGAGTTATGGTCCTCCAAAGTTGGCACATTAGTGTCACTTTTTCCATAACTTCGAAATTTTTCTAAGTTTTTATGGTTACCCCTTTTACAAGTTATCCCACTTTCTTTGATTTTTCTTGATGAATGATGATTCAAATCATACATTAACATCGTTTTAGGGTTAAAAATCCATTTTGGTGAAAAATCTCAAAAAGTCAAAGTTGACTTTTGTGCACAGTTGACTTTTTATCAGATGAATTCCAAACTGTGCAATTCTTCAGGAAATCATGTCCTTGACCTAAATCAAACTTGATGGATATGTTCCATGGGTGTCATAGGGTATATTGAATCATGTCTTAGGGTTTGGGAGCATGTCCTGGTCAAAAGTCAAAGTTACAATTGACTTTCCTCGCGAAACCCTAATTGTAGTGCAGATGAAATTGAGACTTGTTGCTCAAGCTTCTTGGATTAATCCATTGTTGCAAATGGATCAATATAGTATATTAAATCCCCCCAAATCATTTCTTTAGGTCTTGGTTCATGATTTGTCCCAAAAGTCAACTTAGGGGTGAATTAGGTCAAGAAACCCTAATTCCTGATTTTTGATGTATGCATCCCCTGAGGTCAAATTGACTTGATGCTTGGGTCCATGAGGTTCCATGGAGTATATTAGGTTATGTTTTGAAGCATTGGCTTGTGCCCAGATGAAAAATTTCCATCTGGAGGCCCTGGTCGACCAAAACCCTAATTTGGTGACACTGTCGATCTTGAGACTTGATCCACCTAGAAGGGAGCAGCCTTGTGCTTAATCCTTGAAGTGGGAATACTTTTGATCCACTGTGGATATGTTAGAGGCTAGACAAGTTTAAGATCAAGTAAATTCTTGATTGATCCTTTGTCTAAGGCTCTGAGAGGGCTTAAAACCCTAATTTTGATTGTAGTGAATGCTCAACAACCCTTGAGGCATTTGATGAGGCATGATGGTTCTTCCATATTATGATGATGATTTGCACAATGATGGGAAATCTTAGTGGTCAATATTTGGGGTATGACAGATGCCCCTATTTAATCTTCTTGGACCCGAAGGTGTGAATGACGAAGGTATTCGGGCATTCGGGGTGCAAGAGGATTAAATATCGGAATACCCGAAATTTTGATGGTGGTTATGAATGGTAGCTTATGCATTCATCTTCTTTAGCTAAGCGATGATGCTTAGAAAAAGTAACTTCCCCTCGATCCTGGTCTTCAGCCAAGGAGCTGGTCTCAGTTTTCTTTTGAAATAAACCTCCCCTCGATCCTGGTCTTCTTGCCGAATTTTCCTGGGGAGATGCCATTTGACGGAAAAAGTTTTGATGTCAGACTTACTGGGGGAACCTATCTGTCTGAGCTGTAGAGGTGCCCAAACTTCTCTGTTGAATACGCCATTTGTCAACTCTACTGGGGAAAATGAGTCTCTTGAGAGACTGCCTCCGGCTTGGGGATTTTACATCATACTTTTCTTTGAGATTGTCTCGGAGAAATACCATGTGATGTAATCCAATTTTGAGGTGCCGATGACCTTTTCATCAGCGGTCTTTCGGAGAAAGGCTGCTGTACTGCCAAATCTCTGCTTAGGAGGCTTTCTCTGGGGATTTTTCTTTAATCCGGGAAAGCAAGGATATCGTCTTCAATGGCGAAGAGTGACATTTGTAGAAAGCTTCTCTGGCTTTTCAGAGGTTCAAGTTATCAAAGTGGTCGAGTGCCGACTCTAATCCAGAGATACACAGGAGGAGAGAGGTAGTGCAGACGTAACATTTCCTGACGAGGAAAGAACTGACAAATCGATTGAGAGGACTTTATCACTAGGGGATAAGACCGATGAGAGTGATAGTGATGCAATATGAATATGAATGCAAATCAAATGCATGATGCATGTATGTATATATATGCTGATAACACTGACGCGACATACAGACTAGTAGATGAACACGACTGGATACTCGGCCATCGCGGGGCGAAGAAGTACCGTTGGTTCAGAAAAGCAATTCTACCTTGCTTAGGAGAGATAGTCCCTACGGGGAATACCGTTGATCGGGCTTAGGAGATAAGAACTCGGCCGAGGATGTCAGACGAAACATGGTTTCTGACACAGTTGATCCTTCATTCAAGCGTAATGGTCTAGAAGGAATACTTTGATTCTGCACTTTGAAATTCAAACGCCTTTAGAGACGCGATTGATGTTCTTTCGATGTTTAACAGTCAAAAGAAATTGCCATCTCTATTTTAAAAAAAGCAGAAAAAATTTTATCAAGTAAATTCATTTTTGTTTCATTTCAAGAATCGTTAATCCTGTTAAAATGTCATTTTGTAAAGCTAAAACAAGTAAGAATTACAAACAAAAGCACAACGGCTCAAATTTTATTGATAGGATGGAAATCAGCTAAACGCGTGATTCCAAAGAGTATTTACAAAGTTAGAAAATGGTAATTGACAGGGAAAAGGGCTACGTTGAAACATAACGACCACTATCCTTCTACCAACTTTAAATTCGGGACATCCTGAGCTTCTCTCGAAGATGGCCCTGACTGGAGTTTTCCTCCGATGGATGATGTAACTGCTGCTGAGGGACTTGCCTCTGTTGAACATAGTTACTTACCATTATCCCTAATTTTTGCCTGGATTATACTTTGATGTTTCCAATCCAACGGGACGATTATTGATCATGTCTCTAATTTTTGCCTGGACCGCCCTTTCGGGTTTTCAATCCACCGAGACTTTTTTTTTTTTAGTTAAGGCGAAGTATTTCTTGACTACATCAACATTCGTGGGGTAGGCAAATTCCTCTCCGTCCATGGTTGCAAGCCTCAAGGCACCTCTTGAGAAAGCTTTCGTGACCACATAGGGGCCATCATAATTCGGAGTCCATTTACCCCGAGAATCAGTGAGAAATGATTTTATCTTTTTGAGAACAAGGTCTCCTTTCCTGAAGACGCGAGGTCGGACCTTTTTGTCGAACGCCCTCTTCATTCTTTGTTGATACAACTGACTGTGGCATAGTTCCGTGATTCACTTCTCTTCAATCAGATTTAGTTCGTCGTGTCGACTTTGACACCATTCAGCTTCTAAAAGCTTAGCTTCCATGAATACCCGGATTGATGGGATCTCTACTTCTATGGGGAGAACTGCCTCCATGCCATATACTAGAGAGAAATGGGTTGCCCCTGTTGAAGTGCGGACAGATGTTCGATAACCATAAAGAGCAAAGGGTAGCAATTCGTGCCAATCTTTGTAGGTTACAACCATCTTCTGAACAATCCTCTTGATGTTCTTGTTAGCCGCTTGTACCGCTCTGTTCATCTTGGGTCGGTAGGGAGATGAGTTATGGTGTTCGATCTTGAACTCTGCACACAACTCTTTCATCATCTTATTGTTCAAGTTAGATACATTATCAGTAATGATCTAGCTTGGAACACCATAACGGCGAATGATATTGTTTTTGATAAATCGAACCACCACTTGTCGGGTTACATTAGCGTATGATGCTGCTTCGACCCACTTGGTGAAGTAATCAATGGCTACCAGGATGAACCGATGTCCGTTGGAAGCTTTAGGTTCAATCAAGCCAATAATGTCGATTCCCCATATGGAAAAAGGCCACGGGGAAGAGAAAACTTTGAGATGCGATGGCGGTACATGAATTTTGTTGGAGTATATCTGACACTTGTGACACCTCCTCATGTACTTGTAGCAGTCGGATTCCATGGTCAACCAGTAATACCCTGCTCTCAGAATTTTTCTCGCCATTGTGTGTCCGTTGGCGTGAGTGACAAAGGATCCTTCATGAATTTCTTTCATCATCATGTCTGCTTCTGGTCTGTCGACGCATCGGAGCAAGACCATGTCAAAGTTTCGCTTATAGAGAGCATCACCGCTCAGAAAGAAACTACCTACCAGCCTTCTGAGGGTCTTTCTATCTTTTCTGAATGCCCCAGGAGGGTACTCTTGTTTCTGAAGGAAGCATTTGATATCGTGATACCAAGGTTTGTCGTCTATGACTGCTTCAATTGTGAAGATGTAAGCGGGCCTTTCAAGGCGCATTATGTCGATCTTAGGTAGGTCAGTCCATTGACCTACACTAATCATGGAAGAAAGAGTGGCTAAGGCGTCAGCCATGTGATTCTCATCACGAGGGATGTGATGAAACTCGATTCTGTTGAAGAAAGGTAACAACCTTCTTGCATAGTCTTTGTAAGGAATCAATCCTGATTGGTATGTGTTCCAATCTCCTTTTATCTGATTGATAACCAAGGCTGAGTCACCGTATGCGTCCAAGTTTTTGATCCTTAAATCAATCGCTTCTTCGAGACCCATGATACAAGCTTCGTATTCGGCCTCGTTGTTCGTACATTTGAACGTAAGTTTGGCAGTGAAAGGAATGTCGGTACCCTGAGGGGTAACAATGATTGCCCCAATTCCGTTTCCATAATGATTGACAGCTCCGTCAAAGATAAGTCCCCACTGGGAACCTGGTTCTGGCCCTTCACTGGGTAGCGGTTCATCGCAATCTTTCATTTTTAGATACATGACATCTTCATCTGGGAAGTCAAACCTGATTGATTCTTGATCGTCAATTGGTTGATGAGCCAAATGATCGGCTAAAATACTTCCTTTAACAGATTTCTGAGCGTGGTACTCTATGTCATATTCTGATAATAACATCTGCCAACGGGCAATTCTTCCTGTGAGAGCAGGCTTTTCGAAGACATACTTGATTGGATCCATCTCGGAAACCAACCAAGTAGTATGACGAATCATGTATTGGCGAAGATGTTTGGCTGCCCAAGCCAAAGCGCAACAAGTTTTCTCAAGCATCGTGTACCGAGTCTCGCAGTCGGTGAATTTCTTGCTCAAATAGTATGTGGCAGACTCTTTCCGTTTGGTTTCGTCTTGTTGGCCAAGTACACATCCCATTGAGTCCTCTAGGACTGTGAGGTAAATGATCAGTGGTCTTTCTTCCACTGGAGGTGATAGAATCGGCGGATTCAACAAGTATTCCTTAATACTATTGAAGGCGGTTTGGCAATCTTTTGACTAAACACAGTCCTGGTTCTTTTTGAGTAATTTGAAAATCGGCGCACACGTGGCGGTCATAAGGAATATGAACCTGGAGATGTAGTTCAAACGTCCCAAGAATCCTCTGACTTGTTTTTCAGTTTTCGGAGAAGGCATTTCTTGAATGGCCTTGACCTTGTCAGGATCAACCTCAATTCCTTTTTGGCTGATGATGAACCCTAAAAGTTTCCCTGAACGGACACCGAATGTGCATTTACTAGGATTCAAGCGGAGTTTGTACTTTCTTAGCCGCCCGAATAGTTTTGACAGGTGGGTCACATGCTCCTCCTCTGTTCTAGATTTGGAAATCATATCATCGACATATACTTCGATTTCTTTGTGTATCATGTCATGAAACAGAGTAGTCATGGCCCTTTGATAGGTTGCCCCGGCGTTTTTCAAGCCGAACGGCATCACCATGTAACAAAAGGTACCCCATGGGGTAATGAACGAAGTTTTCTCCATGTCTTTCGGCGCCATTTTGATCTGGTTATTGCCCGAGAATCCATCCATGAAGGAGAAAACTTGGAACTTTGTTGTACTGTCAACCAGCATGTCAATGTGCGGTAAAGGAAAGTCATCCCTTGGACTTACCTTATTCAGATTCCTGTAATCGACACACATTCTGATTTTTCCGTCCTTTTTCGGAATGGGTACGATATTGGCTAACCATTGAGGATATTCTGATGTGGCGAGGAAACCCGCGTCAATCTATTTCTGTACCTCCTCTTTGATTTTGATGGCCATGTCCAGGTGAGTCCGTCTCAACCTTTGTTTTACTGGCGGACATTCCGATCCTAACGGTACGTGACGTTCCACGATGCTGGTATCCAACCCTGGCATATCCTAATAGGACCAAGCGAATACATCGGGAAATTCTCTGAGAAGCTTTATCAAACCATCTCTGGCAGTTGGACTGAGCAGTGCCCCAATCCTGATTTCTTTTCTCTCTTTTTCCGAACCCACATTGATTATTTCCAACGGCTCTTTGTGAGGTTCAATGGACCTTTCCTCCTGTCTGAGTAGTCGAGAGATCTCTTCTGGAATTTCGTTGTCAACTTCTTCTTCAGCCCCAAATACCGGGAACTCAAAGTTGGGAGAAGGCATCGGATCGTATGTTTCCACTGGGTTTAAAACAAGCAATCTGCATGACATGAGGATTCGTGTTTAGAAGAGATAGAGAGAATGCAAAAGTGTGTGCAGTGTATTTATTTTACTGCTTGTTTTTATTTTTAATTGTTTTTTCGGATTACCATTTTCTGAAAAAGCAAAAAGAGAAAACACAATAAATGCTGAAATTACAGAACGACATTATTTTATTAATGAACAAGTCGATTCTTGAAACTACAGCCCTATAAAACAAAACTCTGTCGCTCTGGGCTAAGCGAAGAGGGAAAATTTACAGAAAGTGAGCCCTATCAAAACATCTGTTTCACCTGGGCAGGGTGAAAGGTTAAGGATGGCAATTACTTTGACTGATAAACGACCTTCGGAGCATCAACAACGACCCACTGGCGGCGAACTCCTCGGTGAATCACAAAGTCTGGCACCTTCCTCGATTTGTCCTCAGAAATAACACTGATTTCTGGTGGAGCAGGATTGTTGGAATCTGTCTCCCAGGCCGAATTGTCGTAGGAGGATTCCTCTGTTGCATTTTGCAGAGCATTTGTGCTCTCAGCTGTATCTCCCTATCCAGTTGGCTAGATATCTTCGAGCCTGATACGAGAGCTTTCAGGAGCGGTGTACTTGACCACAAAGTTGAATTTTCCACTCGGTTGTCCCAGGGTGTCCCATACTTCTTTCGAACTGGAGGAGTCATCCCTCTCGATGACGTTGACCTCGAGAAAAGCATAGTTGATGAATTCAAGTCCTGCAAACGTTGCAAATTCAACGTCGTGTTGAGTAGTTTCTGAATGACCTGAGTGTTGATCCTAAGACATGGTGGGGACACAGGTATTTTGTTCAATGATGGTCAGCTGATTTTCATTGTTCGTCTGACTCTCTTGCCCCAAGTCTCCTGGATAAGGTTGCCACATTGGCAGACTGTCCATCGGGCCATAGTAATTGTAGTTAAAATTATTTTTCTACGGAGTGTCTTCCTCTAATGAATTTGGCAGAGCACGACATCCTTCCGGATCACAATCCCTGTATATCATTTCAATGTATGACCTGGGTATAAATCTCGGACTCTCTGTAGGAAAGCAAAAAGGAGTTTGCGTTTCGTCCTGAGACATATAATCGTCCTTGTTAAGATAGGACTTCCACTCTTCCTCTGTGTCAGAGGGATCTTCCTCATTGATAGCATGGACTGTTTGAGGGACTGGGTGAAGAAAACCTCCACTGTGGAAGAAGTTCTGAATGGGATGAAGACTTCCATCGCTGGTATCTGTCTAGGTACAGGTTGCAGAAAAACCAAGACCCTTTTTTGTTTTATTGTCAATAGGAATTACAAGCTGTCCCCATCCGGTTGTATCGGTACTCTCGACCACTTTGATAGCATCTTTGTATGAGGAAATTGAGGTTCCTCCTTGGGATTGATTGTCCTTGCCCACCGACAGCGCTTGGAACTGCATCCCAATAACCTCCTAGGGTTCTACACAAGTAGATGATGATAAGTTACTCACGAGCAAGGCCTGTTCTTTACAGATTGTGATGAGTTTATCGTTCTAAACGAACTTAAACTTTTGGTGGAGGGTCGAAGTGACCGCTCCAGCCTGATGTATCCAAGGTCTTCCTAATAAACAACTGTATGTTACCCGGATGTCCATGGCCTGGAAAGTGACTTGGAAAGTGTGAGGACCGATAGTTATGGGAAGATCAACTTCGCCGATAACTGTTTTTCTAGATCCGTCGAATGCTTTGACAACGACCTCGCTGATTCTCATCGGAGGGCCCTTGAATGATAATTGCATAAAAGTAGACTTCGGCATAACATTCAGGGCTGACCCTGTGTTTACCAGTACGCTGGCTAAAGCATCGTCCTGGCAGTTAACTGTGATATTGAGCGCCATGTTATGGCGGTGACCCTCTTCGGGTAATTCCTCATCACTAAATTCCAAATTATTGCAAGAAGTGATGTTGGAGACAATACTATCGAACTGTCTAATTGTTACATCCTGTTCCACAAAGGCTTGCTCCAAGACTTTCTGTAGAGCCTCCCTTTGGGCTTCTGAACTGAGTAACAGTGATAATACCGAGATCTTTGAAGGAGTCTGTAACAGCTGATCAACAATGTTATATTCACTCCTTTGGATGAGCTTCAGCATCTCATCATTATTTTTCGAAAGGTCGGGATTACTGGATTGACCGACTGATGGATCGGGAGCTTCTGTCTGAAGTTCCTTTTCCTTGTTAGGTTCTCCAACTCCTCGGTTGAAGATTCGACCGCTCCGTGTTACACGACTGATGTCTGCAATATTCACGACGGAGGGTAATCGAATTTCCTTTCCATTTTCAACTGTCGTTGCACCATATTTGTAAGGGATAGCCTTAGTTGATTCATACGGTAGTGGTCCCGGTAGATAGATGACTATGGGAACCTTTTGATTTTTCTGACCATCATAAGTAATCTCGATCCGTTCCCGGTTGGGAGCTCTAGATTCGTCAAGTAGAGGGATGATGGCAAAAACATCCCTGGTCCGGTGACGACCAGAGATTATGACAACATCCTCGACTTGATTGGCAAGGTAGTTCGGCATCCAGTTGATGGGTCCAGAACCCGGATATGGGCGAATCTCTCCACGATCCACCTGACCCTGAAGAGCTGCTCTCACAAGGTAACACCCTTGGTTACTTTCCGAATAGACACTACAACGGTCATAGTTGTGTGGTGGCACCTGGCCATGCCCACTTTGAATACAATGTAACCTCACTAGGTTAGCTTCCATAGATCGGACATCCTGACTTTGACGCTGAGTGGGGTTTCTGTTATTGATACTAATTTGCTGAGTATCTTCATCCATGTAGATTGGCATCCACCAATGATTTAACAAGTGCTGAAGTGCCTCCTGGACAAGGGTACAACCTCGATCGTTTTCACAACCTGCTTTACAGCTTTGATAGTCGTGTGATATTAAGAATCCGAGTCAGACCTGCTCAGCATGTAACTCTACCAGGTTGGTATTCATCACGCGAATATCAAAGATCTGAACCATGTTGATCTGATAAGGGTTCCTATCATGGTAGTCTTGGATCCATCCAAGATCCATCTGACGCTGAAGGGCCTCTTGTATGAAAGAGCATCCCTATTTGTTTACCGAGCAAATCAGATAGGAACTGTAATCGTGTCGCGGCAGATTATGATACTGGCTTTGCCTTGAGTGCATCGCCACTAAGTTGGCATTCATTGCACAGATGTCGTGGTTCTGAATGACGTTGGAATTCGTATAGACCATATTAACTCCACGAACTCGGTGCTCTTGGATCCATCTGAGATCCATCTGTTCCTGTAGAGCTGCTTGCACTACCAAATATCCTTGATTGTTTTTAGAGCAGACATCACATTGATGATAATTATGAGGTGGCACATGGCCATATCCACTCTGTCTACAATGCATCTTGACCAGATTGGTCCTCAATAAGAATACATCGTGAATTTGATAGATATTGTTAAATTCTTTCTCAATCAGGTTGACTGCAGCTTTCTCATGTTGAGGCAGCGGGTTTGTGAGAACATTGGGATTCGTATCTTTGAAAGATAAGAGCCCGCTCTTAACAAGCTTTTGCACGTCAGATTTGAAATTGAGACAATTCTCTATGTTATGCCCTGGTCCTCCTTGATGATAAGGGCATGTCTGATCCGCTTTGAACCAAAAAGGCAAATTTTCCGGTACCGTAAGAGGAGACTTAGTCTGAATGTGCCCCTTAGCCAGTAGTAACGGAAATAGTTCTGCGTACAACATGGGTATAGGATCAAACCTTGATGGTCGTGTTGTACGGTTGTTGTTATATGGAGGAAGAGCCTGCTGAAGAGGTTGTTGTGTCCTTTGCTGATTAGGTTGGCTTTGCACAACCTGAGGTTGATACGTAGGAATAGGCGCAGGGTTGATAGCAGGAGTTACAGCTGCTACCGGTTGATAATGTCGCCTTTGCTTTCCGAGAGAGATATTCCCAATATCTTGCTCTTTTTTCTTAGGGAGAGCACTACCGTATCATTTTATACTGCTTGATGGTCCAGCGTCTTTTGCCAAACGTCCTTCTCGAACGGCTTCCTCAAGACGAACTCCCATGCCCACCATCTCGGTGAAGTCACTGGGCGCACTGGCAATCATTCTGTCATAATAAAATGAGCTTAAGGTCTTTAAGAAGATCTTTGTCATCTCTTTTTCCTCAAGAGGTGACAAATTTGAGCGGCAATTTCACGCTATCTCTGAGCGTACTCCTTAAAGGTTTCCTTGTCCTTTTGTGACATTGATCTAAGTTGATCTCTGTCCGGTGCCATGTCCAAATTGTATTTGTATTGTTGGACGAAGGCAGTACCAAGATCTCTGAATGTGCTAATTGTAGCACGGTTTAAACCCATGTACCATTTGAGTGCGGCACCAGTTAAACTATCCTGAAAGTAGTGAATCAGCAGGTCCTGATTCTCAGTCTGAGCTGACATTCGCCGAGCGTACATCACCAAGTGACTTTGAGGGCAAGAGTTACCCTTGTATTTTTCAAAGTAGGGCACTTGGAACTTGTGCGGGACTTTCACATTAGGGACTAAGCAGAGGTCTACGGCATCCTTTCTAAATAGATCCTGACCACGAATGGCTTGCAGTTCCTTCTGCATTTCCAAGAACTGTTCCTGGAATTCATCCATTCGGTCAAACATAGTTTCCTTCTTACCAGAAGGTATCTGTGGAATCTGTCCTTCCGGGATAGTGTGCACCACAGGGGGTGGTATCGTGACTACGACAGTAAATCTTGGCGTTTCCCGAAGTTTGTAACCTCCAGGAGTCTTCAGTATGCCCCTGGCATCTTCGCTTTCCCGAAGTTTGTAACCTTCAGGCCCAGCGGCTTCTATTATGATTCCCTGATCTTCAGTGATCGGCAGAACATATCCTTTCGGAATATAGTTAACAGGCATGCCCCAAGGACGATCTTTCGGCATTTGATACCTAGGATCATACTTCTCCACTATGGGTGTTGAGGTGATCTCTGAGATCACAGTCCTTTGTAGCTGAGCTTCTGCCATGGCTTGCATGTCGTTACGAAGCTTTCTCATATCCTCTCTCAGAGCATCGATCTCTTCTTTCAACTCTCTATTCTCTTCCTCAAGATTATCCATCTTTTTCTGACGATTAGCCCGAGTATTATATGAATGAGACAGTTTGACTATAGAACCGAGACACAAACGTGAGATTCGTAGGTAAGAAGAATACACGATGTGAGAATGATGAATGCAATGATTATATTAATTGTTTTTTGGTTTAATCAAAATAAACTTCGACAATTAGAATGCAAATATCAAACGGTGGGGAAACCCCTTTTTATTGAAATTCAAAGGATTGCGGAAACAAAAATACAGTAGATTACAAAGTGCAGAAACAGAAACCTAAGTTAAGGGGTCCCGAGAGAACTCGGGTGCTAATTCTGGTATCTTCCTTTTCTTTGACCGGGGCTCTGGATCCGTTGTCGGGTTGTCATTCCTTTGCCAAGTGAAAGGAGCGAGCAAATTCCTTTGGTCATCCTGATTCTCTACAGCATGTTGCTCCAAAATTCCAATCAGAGCGTCCTTATCTTTCAATAGTTGTTGTATTTTGATGCACTCTACGTTGAGGGTGCGGTACTTATTCTTCCAAGACCTCCTCTCCCGTTGAACTTTGTTGAGAGTAACCTGAAGTTTTCAGTTTCCGTCATGAAGTACATGACAGATTCCCTCGGCGGAAGAATTTCGTAACGAGGATAAGGCATCTTTAGCTTGAGAGCTCTAGTTTGTACCCAGTGGAGATAAGGCTCCACTGAGACACAGTCCGATTTTCCTAGAGACTCCCGTCCTTTCTTATGAACGTGTTTCCAAGCGTGCACTATTTCCGTCTTTAGTGCTCTATCATTTTCTCCTTCCTTGAAGAAAAGACCTTCCAGATGAACACTCCGTGGGACGTGTCTCATTGGGTATCCAAATTGACGATGAACAAGAATTGGATGGTAATTGATTCCTCCCTTAGTTCCTATAAGGGGTACGTTGGGGAAGTTTCCATAACGATCAATGATCCTGATTCCATCATAAATCCTATTGCACCAATCTATATCAGAGTTGGTGAGAGACATGATCTTCTGCGACCAGCGCAAGGCACTCTTATGATCCCAGAAAGCGGTAGACTTAGGTAAATGGGAGATAAACCATTTGTAAAGCAAAGGTACACAACATGTAATCTCCCCTCCGCTGTACAAATTCCCTAAGTGTACAAAATGATACGCATCTGCGAGCAAAGTCGGTACAGGGTTTCCAATGATAAAAACCTTAATAGCATTGATATCGATGAAGTTATTAATGTTGGGCAACAAAAATAATCCGTAGGTGAGTAAAACAAAGATGCTTTCAAAAGCAGTCTCGTTCCCTATACTAGCGAAGTACAGAGCTTTCTTTGTCAGAAACTGGGCTGGAAAACCTTGTATGCCACCCTTGGTAGTCATGTGAGTCCTGACCTCAGACTCATCCAAATGAGTTGCTCTTGCAATGGTCTGATCCTTTGGAATTTCTTCTAGTCCAGAAAATGGAGCTCGATCGGTGATATGTAAATCAATCAGATGAGAATATTCCTCCAGCGTTGGTGCTAGCTGGTAATCTGGGAATGTAAAGCAGTGATAAACCGGATCGTAGAATTGAACGAGCGCGTCTATGATTCCCTTAATCACATGAACCCTTAACAGAGGTAGCAGACCTCCATATTTGGCTCTGAAGGCCTCTTGGTTTGTGATCATTCTCGCCAAACCTCTCAAATCCTCTAGTTTTGGAACCTTGAAGGCGTACGTATGAGTTCTCCTTCTACCGAAATCCATTAGCACAAATCCTTTTCTCTGATATTTGCAATCACAGTCTTAGTTAAATTTGAAAAACAGAGAGACTAGAAGAGAAAATTTTGTTTGAATGTTTTAATGTTTTTTAAATGAATGCATGAATGCAGCACACAAAAACATAGAAAAAACATGGGGTCAAAGGGTCGTTGTCATGGAGTCAAGGCTCTACCCATCCCAAAGGTTTACTAGTGACTTTTGTACCTGTCTCTCATCATCATCAACTCTTGTCAAGAAAACACTAGCGGGCCGAGAACCGTGCTAGGTGATGTTTTTTGAAGAGTCCTCAGAAGAGGGTGGCATCGCATGATAACTATTTCTGATAGCCTCTGCGCCACTAATTTTCTCCTCAGCTTCTCAGACACCACAATCGACCCATTGCCTGTGAGAGGGAATGGGTTGCATTGGGAAGCCTCCACTGAGGTTGATGGTCGACCTCATCGCCATCACCTATCTTAAGTGTATACTCAATCTTTCCACATCCGGCATCACACGCATTCCCATTAGCAGAAAAATAAACATATATATCAATTAGGAAAAGCAGTATATATATTTGTCCTAATCATCCTAGACCTTTAAAGCTATGAATCCTATGTTCCTGACAGAAAATGGGTTCCCCGGCGGAAGCCCCAATCTGTGGTTTTCACACAAGAGAAGAGAAAAAAGGTTAGAAGAGCCTCACGGTGGGCGCCACTTTTAAAGTTTTCCACCTAATAGATGGGAAGAGAACAAGATCTCGCTACAAAGGTGAGATAGATCCTAATGACATTCCCCAGCAGAGTCGCCATGTTTCTGTAGCGAGCGGTTTTTGGACGTGGTTGCGAAGCACTACCGCTCTTTGGTATCTACAGCTCAATTCATTTTTTATCCTATTAAAGCTGATGAAGGAAGGGAAATAGATGTCTCAAATTAACCCTGCTTGCAAACTGAGGTTAAACAGCGGTTTGTTAGGTTACAGATGCTACAAAGAGTCGGGGTCTCTATTGGGTGTATTTTGTTAAAAGTGGTGTTTGGTCAATTGGTGGGAGGTTCAGATGTTAGGACGGATGTATGAAAGCATGGGATTTTGGGTTTTTTGTTTAGTGTGCTTGCTAAGATCTTTTCTTTCAATCTTATGCCTATGTATTCCCATTTACCGAAACAGGGAAATCAAAGCGATCGTAGTTCCTCCTATTCTATGGGAGGAAATGGTTGTTTTGGTGTCTTGTTCAAAGCCCAAGACTTGAAGCTAAAGGTGGTTTGTATCTTGTTCAAAGCCCAAGATGTGAAGCTAAAAGGTGTTGTCTTTAGAGAGAATTTGTCATCTCTAAAAAGGTTTGTGTGTCACAATTGTCGGGTGACTGGTTATAAAGGAGAATTACTTTAACTGGGATATGTGAATCCAGCAATGCCATAATTTCCTTTATAGGGGTTTTCCAACCTGAAGGAGAAGACTTTAACTCAGTGTAGAGCAATGCCATCTTTCCTTAGGAATTTCTCATGCTAAAAGAGGGATAGTGGCATGGATGTAGATGTTCCAGAGGCTTGCCGCTTACAGCATTGAGATGAAGGGGAAAGAGTTGTTGATGTTTGTGTACTGTGAACGAGACACAGCTTTGATGCTAAAAGGTTGATTGGATCAACCAGTGGTTTTCTTATACAAAGCCTAAAAGGAGGCCAGTGGCCCAACAAGAGGGTGTTTTTATGTCTCGTACAAAGCCCGAGAGAGAGGCTAAAAGGGAAGTGACTCGACAAGAGAGTCCTCTATGGTATCTCGTACGAAGCCTGAGATGGAGGCTAAAAGGTTTGACTCAACAAGAGAGTGATTTATACTCAACAAGAGAGTGTTTTTGTATCTCGTACGAAGCCTGAGATGGAGGCTGAAATTTGTTTGGCTCAATAAGAACCTTTTTGTATCTCGTATAAAGCCCGAGATGAAGGCGGAAGGGTGATTGACTCAACGAGGGAGTTTCTTATGTGTCTCGTACAAAGCCCGAGAGAGAGGCTAAACGTTGTTTGTCTCCGCTGGGGAGAATCATTGTACAAAGCCCAAGAGGAGGTTATGGTGCTATTTCAGTTGAGTGACAGGTCTAGTAGACTGATTTAAAGAGAAAATCAGTTCTTATACGAGTAATGTTGGCCCTCAGGGATTTTGATTCGAGGATCAGGGATATTTACTGTTCTTTAAAGAAGTGGGAAATCCGAAGGGTATTGAGAATGTCTGAGTCTACGGGTTTCCTTCCTAGTTTTGAAGGGGTCACTTGAGAATGTCTTTGAGGCTCAAGGAAATTAGACTGTCCAAGTCTAAAGTTTCATCTTTTGTACTATGCTTTGAGAAATAGTAGTAGACTCTTTGAAAGGATTGTTCTATGAAGATGACCAAGTTCTGTTCCTATACCTCTAGGAGGTCGTCGGGACAATTTGTACGAAGCCCAAGAGGAGGCTGGAAACTTTTAAGAAGCCGACGGGTCCTTGTACTAAGCCCAAGAGGAGGCTATCATTCCCGGAGGAAGAGATCATTATACGAAGCCTAAGAGGAGGCTGTGAATACTTCTAAGAAGCCGGAAGGTCCTTGTACTAAGCCCAAGAGGAGGCGGGGTTGCTTTTAGGAAGCCTGTGGGTCCTTGTACGATGCCCAAGAGGAGGCCGATGCTTTTAAGAAGCCCGTGGGTCCCCAAACCCCGAGAAATTCAAGACAGGCTATTCACAAGGAATATATCAAGCCAGGAAAGTTTGAGAATTTGGAAGAAACTCAAAGATGCCATTCATGGAGAATACATTCATCTCTAGGAGTATAGTTTCTTGACAATTCCTAATGAGGACAGCCGAAGAGAAGACTGTATCTGGTGATCCTATTGGGGATCTAGCTGTCTATTTCTACGAATAAACGAAACAGCTTTTCCTAGTTCTAGACGTAGTTGCCGGGGAAACTCTAAATATCTATACTATTATTACACAGTTGATATGAGTTTATGAAAGAAGACTTACAGCGAAACAGCCCCACAATACAGTTATATGCATATGAAAGCAGTAAATGAAAGCGTATAAACACTTACTCAGTTGTAGAGCTTCCATGTTGTTTGGTTAGTTGTTCAACAAAGAAAGATTGAAAACAACAGTATATTCAAAATCAAAGGAGAAAGTACTTTGAAAAAGAAAGATTTAGGGCTTACAGCTCAAGGAGAGGCCTAGGGTTTTATCAGTGATCGCACTGTTTGAATTTGTACAGAGGGACTTATACAAGTGACTGAGGCCCACAAAAGTTTTCTGTACAAAGGGACGGGTCTTACACTCTAATAGAGGCCCACAAGGTTTAAAGAAAAGAAATGGGTCTTATTACTCGAGGGTAGGCCCAGATGACTTTTCGTTAACAAATGGCGATCGCGCCGAGGTTTTCTTTTAACGCAGAGGGACTTATACAATAAGTGAGGCCCAAAAATGGTTTTGGTTAAAAGGGGGTTGGGTCTTACACTCTATTAGAGGCCCAAAAGTTTTGAATGGGTCTTATATCTCAAGGAGAGGCCCAGATGGTTTATTTTTAAACTGGCGACGATCGTGCTGAATTTAAAAATGTACAGAGGGACTTATGCAATAAGTGGGGCCCAAAAATGCTTCTGTACAAGTGGGTTGGGTCTTACACTTTAATAGAGGCCCAAAAAGTGTTTGAAAATGATTTGTGAGGGTTGAATTAATCAAAAACCCTAATTTATTTCCAAAATGTATTTTTATTGAATAAAAATTCAATTAAAATGATCAAAAATTGTTTAACATGTGGGAAACAAATTATGATCTTGGATTAATGCTTCAAAAATCAAGTATTGACCTACAAAATAATTAGAAGTCATTAATCTTTTCAAAATCAAGAGGGAAAAAATATTTTAAATGTCAAAAATAATTAAAATATTAATTCTTTGCAAATATATCAATTATATGAAATAAATAATATTTTTGGGATTTTTTGTGAAAATAAAATATTTCAACATTTTTGTGAATTATTAAAAAAAGAATCAACTCAAAATCATTAAAACTCAGAGAGAAATTAATTTTTGAATCAATTAAATAAAAATCACAAAATTCAAATACTCAAATGTTGGAAAATGGCGCCAAGAACAAGGGCAAGAACACGCGCGTGTTCTGATTTTCCCAGATTTACATTTTCTATCCAATCTCACTGAATACTTAATCATATCATGCAATCCACATACCAATCAACTCGTTTCAACCTTACGATCATGTTTATAACAATTAATTTGATTTAAATTAAACATAAAACAAGAAATCATGAACAATCCTCAAGAACCCTAGATTCTGCATGAAGGCTGGGATTTTTGATACACGGTTCAAACAATGCAATTAATTGAGGGGAAACATTCCATGCATGATTATGAACATATGGCCAAATTATTGTGTAGCATAAATTGCATGGATCATAGAGTTAGAAGAGCTCATGCTTACCACTTGCAGCCGGTGATCGTGATTTGTGTTGGAGGTGTTACATATGAGTTGTGATGATCTGAACAGCTTCCCTACACCCTATGGAGTGTGTTTGAATGTTTGTACTTGATTGAAATTGACTGGATCACTTCATGGCATCTCAACTGCAACTTGGTTAAAACCTTGAGCAATTGACTGGTGATTCTGTGAAATCAGTGTTCCAGTTGTTGTTTAAGTGTTTGATCAGCTCATATGTGATGTATATGAGGTGTGTGTGTGTGATTGGTTTGATTGGAAAAGCTCTCAAACTTAAAACCCGATAGTGACTTGCCTTAGAAGGCAAAATTGGAGTGAAAGAAGAGATTTTGAGGAAAGCATCTGTTTGATGGCTTTGGTGTACTCAAACTGATCACAATTGAGCTCTATTTATAGTAGAGCAAGTTTGTTTTGCAAGAAATCGTGAATGGCAACTGCTGAGTAGGTTTGGCCAATGTTGGCAAATGAAAATCCAAGTCTCCTCTAGCCATTGACTAGAGGTTAGGGCACAGGCTGCTGGTTCCCTTGGTCTTGGATAAGTCTTGACTAAATTCAGTTGAGAATGGCTCAGTCCATGCCACCTTGATGCTTCCATTGAATGCTCCAATCCAAAATTGGAGTTTTGTCCCTATTTTGGCAATTCTAGGTTCAACATGTTATTTCTTGTTCCAAAGACTTTGGAGGCTTGGCTCAGTGATTGTCCCCTTTAGATTCAATCCTCAGATGTGTCCAAAGTGATGACAAGGCTTGGAATTGGATGATTTTGGCAAATCGACCAAAAGTGCAAAAATTTGCCTTGCCTTGGCAGATTTTAGCAAGGCATCTTGCCAATGTCATATCTCATAGCTCAAATTGAATTTGGTAATGTTCTTGGCCATTTTGGAAAGCCCTTACATGATACAACAACTGTTTGAACATGTTTGGTTTTGATCTCTTTTTAATCCAAGTGAAAAATCCCCCTACATTTGGAAAAAAGTAAAGGCAGATTCTGACTTAGTGAAATTTTCACTAAGTGTTGGAACAAAGTGAGTTTTCTTGATTTTGATCACTCCATAACTCAAAATCCATGAGGAATTTGGACATAGGTCATTATGAAGCTTTTGTAGAAGGCAATGTGATCTACAAATCAAGCTTTGAATGGGGAACAATGGGCTTGTGGTTTAGGAGTTATGGTCCTCCAAAGTTGGCACATTAGTGCCACTTTTTCCATAACTTAGAAATTTTTCTAAGTTTTTATGGTTACCCCTTTTACAAGTTATCCCACTTTCTTTGATTTTTGTTGATGAATGATGATTCAAATCATACATTAACATCGTTTTAGGGTTAAAAATCCATTTTGGTGAAATATCTCAAAAAGTCAAAGTTGACTTTTGTGCACAGTTGACTTTTTATCAGATGAATTCCAAACTGTGCAATTCTTCAGGAAATCATGTCCTTGACCTAAATCAAACTTGATGGACATGTTCCATGGGTGTCTTAGGGTTTGGGAGCATGTCCTGGTCAAAAGTCAAAGTTACAGTTGACTTTCCTCGCGAAACCCTAATTGTAGTGCAGATGAAATTGAGACTTGTTGCTCAAGCTTTTGGGATTAATCCATTGTTGCAAATGGATCAATATAATATATTAAAGCCCCCCAAATCATGTCTTTAGGTCTTGGTTCATGATTTGTCCCAAAAGTCAACTTAGGGGTGAATTAGGTCAAGAAACCCTAATTCCTTATTTTTGATGTATGCATCCCCTGAGGTCAAATTGACTTGATGCTTGGGTCCATGAGGTTCCATGGAGTATATTAGGTTATGTTTTGAAGCATTGGCTTGTGCCCAGATGAAAAATTTCCATCTGGAGGCCCTGGTCGACCAAAACCCTAATTTGGTGACACTGTCGATCTTGAGACTTGATCCACCTAGAAGGGAGCAGCCTTGTGCTTAATCCATGAAGTGGGAGTCCTTTTGATCCACTATGGATATGTTAGAGGCTAGACAAGTTTAAGATCAAGTCAATCCTTGATTGATCCTTTGTCTAAGGCTCTGAGAGGGCTTAAAACCCTAATTTTGATTGTAGTGAATGCTCAACAACCCTTGAGGCATTTGATGAGGCATGATGGTTCATCCATATTGTGATGATGATTTGCACAATGATGGTAAATCTTAGTGGTCAAAATTTGGGGTATGACACCTTGTGCTTTTGTTTGTAATTCATACTTGTTTTAGCTTTATAGAACGACATTTTAACATGATCAACGATTCTTGAAATAAAACAAAAATGAATTTACTTGTTAAAATTTCTCTGCTTTTAAAATAAAGATGGCAATTTCTTTTGACTGTTGAACATCAGAAGAACATCGATCGCTTCTCCAGAAGTAAGCGAACCTCAAAGTGCAGAATGAAAGTACTCCTTCTAAACCAGTGCGCCTGAACGAAGGATCAGTTATGTCAGATACGAATAATCCATCTGACATCTTCGACCGAGTTCTTAACTCCTAAGCCCAACCAACGGTTGTTCCCCGCAGGGACTACTTCTCCTAAGCAAGGCAGAATTGCTAATTTTGGACCAGCGGTACTTCTTCGCCCCGCGATGGCCGAGTATCCAGTCGTGTTCAACCATTAGTCTGTATGTCACGTCAGTTTTGTCAGCATATAGATACATGCGTCATGCATTATCGATTTACATTCATAGTCATATTGCATCACTATCTTTCTAGTCGGTCTTGTCCCCTAGTGATAGACAGTCCTCTTAATCGAGTTGTCATTCCTTTCCTCTTCAGGAAAGGTTGCGTCTAAACAACCTCTCTCCTCCAGTTTATTTCTGGATTAGAGTTGGCCTTTGACCATGTTAGTTCCTGGATTGGCTGGAATTTTGGTAAAACAAAGTATGTTCAATGTTGATGTCAAGGTGCTGATGTTGCAACATTGAAGTCTTAACACTGGGCTGTGTTAAGTAATTAATAGCTGAAGTTGGAAGTCTGATGTCACATGGCGATGTTGTAACATCATATCTGCATAATTAACAACAGCAGGATGTGATGTTGTTAGGGTTGCGTATTAGCTGGAATTGTGGAGAGCAGCTGTCTCATTGGATGCGAATATCTTGGGATAGATATTTACTACTGCATAGGAGATCTGGTGCAGATTTGTAGGAGATTTAAAAGGTTGAAGATTTAAAAAGATTTTAGGAGAAAATCTGTTTTAAATATTCGGTTTTAAATAACAAATCTGGGAGATATTGTAGCAAGTCCAAGACCAATTCAAGGAGCTATATAAAGCGCACAAGACCAAAGGAAAAAGTGACAGAAAACATTCAGAAGATCAGGAGCTGGAGGCTTAGTGTCTAGAGTTTGTTTAGAGTGCTTGTATTTACACTATTCTAGGGTTTGAATAGGTGTTGAGTTTCTGTCCTCTCTAGAAGCTGTGAAGCAATAGAGAGTGTTTGCTTGATCAAAACTGTGAAGTAAGATCAAGGTTACTCAAAGTGGGTTCTTTGAGTGTTTGTAAGGGATTGAGTGGTGTTCTCATACCTAAGTGGTTTCTTAGGTAGGAAGTCATTAGTAGAGTATAAGTTTAGGAGATTGTCAACGGGTTGTTGAGTCTGTAAATTATATCTACAAGTAGTGAATTCCATCCCTGGCTTGGTAGCCCCCAGAGTAGGTTGGTTGTAACCGAACTGGGTCAACAATTCTTTGTGTTATTTTACTGTTATTGCTGTCCATTGTGCAGAGTGTGTTGTTGTGACATCACACCTTAACATCACACGTCTGATACCAGAATTACCATTGGTATCAGAGCAGGCATCCTGTCTATCTCTGGGTGAGATCTAGGGAAGTTACTTTCTGGTGTAAAGATGGACAAAGAAGTTGGAGGATTCGTCAACAGACCCCCTATTTTGGATGGATCCAATTATGACTATTGGAAGCCAAGGATGACCACTTTCTTAAAATCCTTGGACAGTAGGGCTTGGAAGGTTGTTATTAAAGAATGGAAAGCTCCTGTCATGTGTGAGAAGGATGATGCTGGCATAGATAAAGAAGGCACCTCTAAGCCAAAGCCTGAAGAAGAGTGGACCAAGGAGGAAGATGAGCTTGCCCTTGGAAATTCCAAAGCTCTGAATGCAATCTTCAATGGAGTGGATAAGAATATCTTCAGGTTAATCAATACCTGTGAAGTTGCTAAGGAAGCGTGGGATATCTTGCAGGCTACACATGAAGGAACATCTAGAGTTAAGATGTCAAAACTTCAGATTTTAACATCAAAATTTGAAAGCCTGAAGATGAAGGACGATGAGACTATTCATGATTTCCACATGAGTGTTCTTGAGCTGGCCAATGCATCTAGTGCTCTTGGAGAGAAAATGTCTGAAGAAAAGCTTGTGAGGAAGATCCTTAGGTCCCTACCTAAGAGGTACAAGATGAAAGTGACTGCTATTGAAGAAGCTCAAGACATCAGCAAGATGAGAGTAGATGAGCTCATTGGATCTCTTCAGACTTTTGAACTTGGTTTAAATGAAGAAGAACCAGAAAAGAAGCCCAAGGGTATTGCTTTGGTCTCCACTCCTGCAGAAGATAAGGTAGTCAAAGATTCTCAGGAATATTTGTCACAAGCCATTGCAATGTTGGGAAGGGAGTTCAACAAGGCGTTAAAAAGATGGAACAATAACTACAAGCCTAGTGTCAAGAACAGTTCCTCTGACATCAGCAAGTCAAAAGAGAAAGATGAAGAGAAGACTGCCCAGGATAGAGGTGTTCAGTGCTTTGAATGTGAAGGGTATGGACATGTCAAGAAAGAATGTCCCACATTCTTGAAGAAGCAGAAGAAGGGCATGTCGGTTCCTGGTCTGAATCTGATAGTGAAAGTGATGGTGAGTCAGCAAGGCATGCTAGAGCCTTAACAGGAACTATTGTGTCTGATGATGATAGTGATGAAGAAATAACTTATGAGGAGCTAGCTTCTACTTATCGAGAGCTGTGTTTGAAAAGTGCTGAGATTTGTCAAGAAAACAAGTATCATAAGCAACAGATTGCTCAGCTTGAAAATGAAAAAGCTGATCGGGAAAACGAAGTTGTACTAGCTAAGTCCCAACTGGATCAGATGACAAAATTCGTTAGGATGATGAATAGTGGTACTGCTGATCTTGATAAGATTCTTCAGTTAGAGAAAGCTGTTGGAGATAAACCAGGCATAGGATATATGGCCAGCACTTCAGGAACAAAAAGGGAGATGTCTCAACCGTTGTCTCAACATCAACCTACGAAACAGGGCCCTACCCCAAAGAAGGTTGTTCAGCCCCAGAATGCTGAGAAGAAGAATGGTCCTCATCAGAGGAAGATACAGACCCAAGGAGCTAGTCAGTATATGCCTCCCCAATATCACCAGAGTATGCAAGCTACCAGGTTCAAGCAGAACATGTCTCATCAGAGGTTTCAACATCAGGAAAACTGGTATGGTTATGCATACAACATTGTTGTGCCTTATTACTATGGAAGAAGGAAGCCTCATCACCATAGAAGATAGCCTAAGAGACAGCATCATCAGTACAGGAGAAGACAATTCAACTATGGAATAAGGAGACAATAGTATGGGTGGCAGCCACAGCATTATCAAAGTGGGAGAAGATTTAACCACTTTAGAAACGACAGAGTCAGATGCTTCTATTGTGGCAGGATTGGTCATATGCAGTCCTCGTGCTTCAAGCTTCACGGATATCCTAATTCTGCCCCTCAACCCAAACAGCAAGAGGTAAGGCCTAAGGTGATGAAGCAATGGATACCTAAAGTTACCAGCTTGATAGCTCACACTTCCTTGAGGGTTTCTACCAAAGATGACTGGTATTTTGACAGTGGGTGTTTAAGACACATGACTGGAGTAAAGAATCTGCTTGTTGATGTGAAACCTCACTCTTCTGGCTATGTTACATTTGGTGATGGGATCAAAGGAGAGATAAAGGGGATTGGAAAACTAAACTGTGCTAGTACTCCCAAGCTGGAGAATGTTCTTCTTGTTAAAGGACTAACAACTAATTTGATTAGTATTAGTCAACTTTGTGATCAAGGATTCAAAGTAGACTTCACAAAGTCCGAATGTATGGTGAAATATGACAAAGGAGAAGTCATTATGAAGGGAGCCAGATCTAAGGACAATTGTTATCTTTGGGTGCCGCAAAATTTAAATTCCTCCACGTGTGTGCTTGCTAAAGAAGATGATGTCAAAATCTGGCATAAGAAGTTGGGACATCTTCACCTAAAGGGAATGAAGAGAATTATCTCCTCAGAAGCAGTCAGAGGGATTCCCAAACTTAGTATTGAGGAAGGAAAGGTGTGTGGAGACTGTCAAAAAGGAAAGCAGACAAGGATGTCTCATCCGAAGCTTCAACATGACACCACCTCCAAGGTATTAGAACTCCTTCATATGGATTTGATGGGACCTATGCAGGTTGAAAGTCTGGGTGGAAAGAAATATGCTTATGTAGTTGTGGATGACTACTCAAGATACACCTGGGTGAATTTCATCAAAGACAAATCTGAGGTGTTTGATGTCTTTAAAGAGCTCTGTCAAAAACTCCAAAGAGAAAAGGAGAGTAAGGTTATCAGAATAAGAAGTGATCATGGAAGAGAGTTTGAGAATAGCAAGTTTGAAGAATTTTGCTCGTCTGAAGGTATAAGTCATGAGTTTTCATCGCCTATCACCCCTCAGCAAAATGGAGTTGTTGAGAGGAAGAACAGAACTATACAAGAGTTGGCTAGAGCAATGATTCATGCCAAGAAACTACCTTATCACTTCTGGGCTGAAGCCATGAACACTGCCTGCTACATTCACAACAGAGTTACCCTAAGAAGAGGCACTTCATCCACTCTATATGAACTACGGAAGGGAAGAAAACCTAATGTCAAGTACTTCTATGTGTTTGGTAGTAGATGTTACATCCTGGCAGATAGAGAGTAGAGAAGGAAATTAGATTCCAAAAGTGATGAAGCGATATTTTTGGGGTACTCCATCAATAGCAGAGCTTATCGGGTCTTCAACTCCAAGACCAAAGTGATGATGGAGTCAATCAATGTTGTGATTGATGATGAAGATAAGCATGAAGTTGAGGATGTCATAGAAGATGTTGGAACATCAGCTGATGAGGTAGCTGTTGAAGTTGAAGAAAGAAATCCATCCCCAGGCGCTGCTGATACTGAGCCTGAGCAACCTCAGAAGGATCCCTCTATCAGAATTCAGAAGGATCATCCTAAGGAGCTAATTATAGGTGATCCAAATTCTGGAGTTAGAACTAGGTCCAGAGAAATCATAGCTGGCTCGTGCTTCGTATCCAAAATTGAGCCAAAAAATGTCAAGGAAGCTCTGACAGATGAGTTTTGGATAAATGCTATGCAAGAAGAACTGGAGCAGTTCAGAAGAAATGAAGTCTGGGATCTTGTGCCAAGACCAGAAGGGGTGAATATTATTGGAGCAAAGTGGATCTACAAAAACAAGTCAGACGAGCTTGGAGTGGTTACAAGAAACAAAGCGAGACTTGTTGCACAAGGTTATACTCAAGTTGAGGGAGTTGACTTTGATGAGACGTTTGCTCCAGTGGCGAGATTAGAATCCATCAGACTACTCTTGGGTATGGCTTGTAACCTAAGATTCAAGCTATTCCAAATGGATGTGAAGAGTGCCTTTCTAAATGGCTATCTGAATGAAGAAGTCTATGTAGATCAACCTAAAGGATTCACTGATCCAAACTTCCCCAATCATGTGTTCAAACTGAGGAAAGCACTGTATGGCTTAAAACAAGCTCCAAGGGCCTGGTATGAGAGGTTGACAGAATTCTTAGTAGCAAATGGGTATAGAAAAGGAGGCATTGACAAAACTTTGTTTGTCAAGGAAGAAGACGGAAAATTAATGGTAGCCCAAATTTATGTGGATGACATTGTATTTGGGGGGATGTCAGATGCTATGGTAAAACAATTTGTCCAACAAATGCAATCAGAATTTGAAATGAGTTTGGTTGGAGAACTTAGCTACTTCCTTGGATTACAAGTCAGACAAATGGAGGATTCTATCTTTATTTCTCAAAGCAAATATGCTAAGAGCATAGTAAAGAAATTTGGCCTGGATAAAGCCAATCACAAAAGGACACCTGCTCCCACCCATTTGAAGCTATCCAAGGATGAGAATGGAGTGAGTGTGGATCACATCTTGTACAGAAGTATGATTGGGAGTTTACTGTATCTCACAGCAAGCAGACCTGATATTTCCTTTGCTGTTGGAGTGTGTGCTAGATATCAATCTGATCCTAAGGTGAGTCACTTGAATCAAGTGAAGAGGATTCTGAAATATGTGAATGGCACAAGTGACTATGGGATGCTATATAGCCATGATTCTGGGACTGATTTAAAAGGATACTGTGATGCTGATTGGGATGGAAGTACATATGATAGAAAAAGCACTTTAGGAGGGTGTTTCTTTCTAGGGAACAATCTGATTTCCTGGTTCAGTAAGAAGCAGAATTGTGTATCTCTCTCAACTGCTGAAGCGGAGTATATAGCAGCAGGAAGTAGTTGCTCTCAGCTGGTCTGGATGAAGCAGATGTTAAGTGAATACAATGTTAAGCAAGATGTTATGACACTGTACTGCGATAATCTGAGTGCAATTACTATATCTAAAAATCTTATACAGCATAGTATGACAAAGCACATAGACATAAGGCATCACTTCATAAGGGATCTGGTAGAAGAAAAAATTGTCACCCTGGAGCATGTAGCCACAGATAACCAGCTGGCTGACATATTCACTAAAGCCTTAGATGCAAACCAATTTGAAAGGTTAAGAAGCAAATTGGGAATCTGCATTTATGAAGACTAAATCTGCTAGAGGGGTTGTGGGCAGTTTGGGTGTTTCGAAAAATGTGTAGTCAATTGCCAGGTGAAGTTTGCCTAATTGTGGCTAAAAAGGGGGAGAAAATAGCCAAGAGAGTCAAGAGTATCAAAGAGTGTTACTTCCAAATGCTGCTAATGTGATATTGAGGGGGAGTTTAGACTGAGCTAGTGATGCAGATATCATAGCATTTGAAGAGTGCAGCCAAGCAGACATCAAGGGGGAGAAAAGTGCTGCATCTTGTGTGCTACTGAACAGCTGTAATGCTGGTTCATATTCTTGAGGGGGAGCACCAATTGGATGTTGTCAATAATAAAGATGGTGCTGCAGCAGATCAAGTGATGAAGACTATGAGTATTGTCAAACTGCTGCTAATGGAGTTTCAAATTCCTTTTGAAGTTTTTCCGCTGCTGAAGTCTCTGAAGATGAAGAGTGCAGAGATTATTTTAGCCAAAATTAGCCAAAGGGGGAGATTGTTAGTTCCTGGATTGGCTGGAATTTTGGTAAAACAAAGTATGTTCAATGTTGATGTCAAGGTGCTGATGTTGCAACATTGAAGTCTTAACACTAGGTTGTGTTAAGGAATTAATAGCTGAAGTTGGATGTCTGATGTCACATGGAGATGTTGTAACAACAGATCTGCAGAATTAACAACAGCGGGATGTGATGTTGTTAGGGTTGCGTATTAGCTGGAATTGTGGAGAGCAACTGTCTCATTGGATGTGAATATCTTGGGATAGATATTTGTTGCTGCATAGGAGATCTGGTGCAGATTTGTAGGAGATTTAAAAGGTTGAAGATTTAAAAAGATTTTAGGAGAAAATTTGTTTTAAATATTCGGTTTTAAATAACAAATCTGGGAGATATTGTAGCAAGTCTAAGACCAATTCAAGGAGCTATATAAAGCGCACAAGACCAAAGGAAAAAGTAACAGAAAACATTCAGAAGATCAGGAGCTGGAGGTTTAGTGTCTAGAGTTTGTTTAGAGTGCTTGTATTTACACTATTCTAGGGTTTGAATAGGTGTTGAGTTTCTGTCCTCTCTAGAAGCTGTGAAGCAATAGAGAGTGTTTGCTTGATCGAAACTGTGAATTAAGATCAAGGTTACTCAAAGTGGGTTTTTTGAGTGTTTGTAAGGGATTGAGTGGTGTTCTCATACCTAAGTGGTTTCTTAGGTAGGAAGTCATTAGTAGAGTATAAGTTTAGGAGATTGTCAACGGGTTGTTGAGTCTGTAAATTATATCTACAAGTAGTGAATTCCATCCCTGGCTTGGTAGCCCCCAGAGTAGGTTGGTTGTAACCGAACTGGGTTAACAATTCTTGGTGTTATTTTACTGTTATTGCTGTCCATTGTGTAGAGTGTGTTGTTGTGACATCACACCTTAACATCACACATCTGATACCAGAATTACAAACCACTTTGATAACTTGAACCTCTGAAGAACCAGAGAACCCTCAGCCAACGTCACTCTTCGCCATTGAAGATGATGTCTTCGCTTTCCCAGATTAAGGAAAATCCCAAAGAAATCCTCTCAACTAAAGACTTTTGGCAGCACATTGGTTCTTCTCTCCAGAAAGTCAATGTCAACAAAGTCATCGGCACCTCAAAATTGGATCACATCATATGGCATTTTTCCGGGAAGATCCCGAGAAAGGCATGATGTAATATCCCTATGCGTCAGCTGTCTCTCAAGAGACTAACTTTGTCCACTCAAATGGCATCTCCCCAGGAAAATTCGGTGAAAAGTTTGAGGAAAAACCGCTACAAATAGCGTCCCTTGTCAATAAAGTTTATTGACAAAAGCAACTGAGACCAGGTCCTTGGTAGGAAACCAGGATCGAGGGGAAGTTCATTTCAGTAACTGAGACCAGATCCTTGGTAGGAAACCAAGATCGAGGGGAAGTTTATTTCAGCAACTGAGACCAGATCCTTGGTAGGAAACCAAGATCGAGGGGAATTTTATTTCAGCAACAGAGACTAGATCCTTGGTAGGAAACTAGGATCAAGGGGAAGTTCATTTCAAAAGAAAGCTGAGACCAGTTCCTTGGCTGAAGACCAGGATCGAGGGGAAGTTCACCTTTTCTAAGCATTATTGCTTAGCAAAAGAAGATGAATGCGCAAACTACCGTTCATAGCAAACTGTCAAAATTTTGGGTATTCCGATATTTAATCCTCTTGCACCCCGATTGCCCGAATACCTTCGTCATTCACACCTTCGGGTCCAAGAAGATTAAATAGGGGCATCTGTCATACCCCAAATTTTGACCACTCATATTTCCCATCACTGTGCAAATCATCATCACAATATGGGTGTACTTACATGCCTCATCAATCTCCTCAGGAATTGTTGAGCATTCACTGCTCTCAGAACATAGGGTTTCAAGCCCTCTCAGAGTTCTTAGACAAAGGATAAATCATGGAATGACATGATCTTCAATTTGTCTAAACCTCTCCAACATCTACAATGGATCAAGATGACTCCCACTTCAAGGATTAAGCACAAGGGTGCTCCCTTTTAAGTGGATTAAGCCTCGAGATCGCCAGTGTCACCAAATTAGGGTTTTGGTCGACCAGGGCCTCCAGATGGAAATTTTCCTCTGGGCATGAGCCAATGCTTCAAAGCATAACCTATGATGCTCCAAGGGACATCATAAACCCAATCATCAAGTCAATTTTGCCTCAGGGGATGCATTCATAAAAAATCAGGAATTAGGGTTTCTTGACCTAATTCACCCCTAAGTTAACTTTTGGGACAAATCATGAGCCAAGACCTCAAGACATGATTTGAGGATCTCCAATATACTACATTGATCCATTTGCAACAATGGATTGATCAAAGAAGCTTAATCAACAAGTTTCAGTTTCATCTGAACCACAGTTAGGGTTTCGCGAGAAAAGTCAACTATATCTTTGACTTTTGACCTGGACATGCTCCCAAACCCTAGGACATGAATCAATATACCCTATAACACCCATGGAACATTCCCATCAAGTTTGATTTAGGTCAAGGACATGATTTCCTAAAGGATTGCACAGTTTGGAATTCATCTGATAAAAAGTCAACTGTGCACAAAAGTCAACTTTGACTTCTTGAGATTTTTCACAAAAATGGTTTTTTAACCCTAAAATGATGTTAATGTATGATTGGAATCATCATTCATCAATAAAAATCAAGAAAAGTGGGATAACTTGTAAAAGGGGTAACCATAAAAAACTTAGAAAATTTTCTAAGTTATAAACAAAGTGGCAAAGGTACTAACTTTGGAGGATCATAACTCCTAAACCACAAGGCCTTTTTTTCCCATCTAAAGCTGGATTTGTAGCCCTCATGGCCCTCTACAAAAGCTTCAACTACACCTCATTCCAATTCATTATGGATTTTGAGTTATGGAATGATCAAAATGGCTGAAAACATGAAATGTCACTTTTTCCAACACTTAGTGAAATTTTCACTAAGTCAGAATCTGCCTTACTTTTTTCCAAATGTAGGGACATTTTTCACTTGGATCCAAAAAGTATCAAAACCAATTGTGATCAAACAGTTGTTGTATCATATAAGGGTTTTCCAAAATGACCAAGAACATCACCAAATTCCACTTGGGCCATGAGATATGACAAGGACAATATGCCTTGCTGAAAACTGCCAAGGCTAGGCAGAATTTTGAATTTTTGCTCGATTTGGCAAAATCAGCTAATTCCAAGCCTTGTCATCATCTTGGACACATCTGAGGATCAAATCCAAAGGGGAAAAACACTGAGCCAAGCCTCCAAAGTCCTTGGAACAAGAAGTAGCATGCCAAGCCTAGAAATCCCTAAAAGAGGGACAAGACTCCAATTTTGGATTGGAGCATTTAATGGATGCACCAAGGTGGCATGGACTGACACATTTGCAACTGAATTCAGTCAAGGATGATCCAACAACTAGGGAACCACAGCTCTGTGCTCTAACCTCTAGTCAATGGCTAGAGGAGACTTGGATTCTCATTTGGCAACATTGGCCAAACCTCTGCTGCAATTTCCATTCACTATCGATCCCAAAACAAACTTGCTCTACTATAAATAGAGCTCATTTGTGCTCAGTTTAAGTACACCAAAGCCATCAAACAGATGCTTTCCTCAAAATCTCTTTCTCTTGGCAAAAATGCCTTCTTTAGCAAGGCAACTCTGAGTTTTTGAGTTAGAGAGCAATTCCAACCAAACCAATCACACACACACACCTCATATATGTCATGTATAAGTTGTCCAAACTCTCACAAGTGACCTGTAATCCTTAAATCACAAAGTCACCTCTCAAAACCTCAAAATAGTACCTTTGTGCATTTTTCAAGCCATGTCTTGATTCAGTCACTTTCCAAACCAGATAAAACCTAAACACACTCCTAATAACATCCTTGAACTGTCCCAAATGGTTCCCCCCATCTGGAACACCATTTGGGGAAGTTGCTATTTTGGCCATTTTAACCCCTTTTGCAAGAAAGGGCCAGTTTGTGTTTTTGCAGGTTCCAACTGATTCCACTCACCCTAAAAGCTTCTAAGGGATCATTTGAGAGTGTCCAAAGCATCAAACCATTTCTAGAACAAGAGGCTTGACAGATTGCACAAAAACTCCAAAAAACTCAAAAGGAGGTAAGCCTCATGACTTGAACTTTCCAAAATATGCATTGTTTTGAGGTCCACTAATTATGCATCTCTTATATATGTCATATGTGTTGTGTTTGAACTAATTCATCATGTAATTCATGCCTGTACCATAGTGTAGCATAGAAAATACAATTATAGGCCTATTTCAAAACCCTTATCAGATTTTGAGGAGGGATCATGATCTGGAAAAAATAGCACCACCATTGGATTCCTTATGAAATTATAGGCCAGATGCATATAAATTTTGTCCCCAAACATGGAGAAATGAGAAAGTTATGGACCTTCTCGTTTCTTGCCAAAACTTGCCTTGCCTTGCCTTGGGCCAGGCCAAAAACAAGGCATGCCTTGTATATTTGTTGGTTGGTTTCAATCAACGGATGTATCACCACCCCAGTGGTATGGCACGCGCCCTATAACCTTGAGGTCGTGGGTTCAAACCCCACCCATGCCATTTTGTGTTTTCTCACATTTTGGGCCTCAGTCATTGTATAAGACCCACGGTGTTTTCAAAACTTCGGCGCGATCATCGCCCGTTTAAAACAAACCATCTGGGCCTCTCCTCGAGCTATAAGACCCATTCAAAAAAATTTTTGGGCCTCTAATAGAGTGTAAGACCCAATCCCCTTTTAACCAAAACCTTTTTGGGCCTCAGATATTGTATAAGTCCCTTTGTGTTAAAAGAAAACCTCGGCGCGATCGCCAGTTGAAAAATCAAACCCTTGGGCCTACCCTCATGTTATAAGCCCCATTTCTTTTCCTTAAAACTTTTTGGGCCTCTTGAGAGAGTGTAAGACTCATCCCCTTTGTACAGAAAAACTTTTGGGCCTCAATCACGTGTATAAGTCCCTGTATAAAGCGGCAGTGCGATCACTGATAAAACCCTGGGCCTCTCCTTGAGCTGTAAGCCCCAACAATCTTTTCAAAGCACTTTCTCCTTTGATTTTGTATATAATATTTTTATCAAAGCTTTCTTTGTTGAACAACTAACAATACATCATGGAAGCTCTACAACCGAGTAAGTGTTTACCCGCTTTCATTTACCGATTTCATATGTATATAACTGTACTGTGGGGCTGTTTCACTGTAAGTCTTCTTTCATAAACTCATATCAACTGTGTAATAATAGTATAGATATTTAGAGTTTCCCCGGCAACTACATCTAGAACTAGACAAAACCTCGCCTCCTTACATCAACATTAGATAACTAGATCTAAGGAATTTCCTCGTGAACAGTTCATATACAGAAGGACATTGTTCCATGTGAAACCCCTTCGGGAACTGTTCATCAACCTCCTCTTGGGCTTAGTGCAAGGACCCGCAGGCTTCCTAAAAGCATCCCCGCCTCCTCTTGGGCATTGTACAAGGACCCGTCGGCTTCTTAGAAGTTTTCATAGCCTCCTCTTAGGCTTCGTATAATGATTCTTCCCCCAGGAAGATAGCCTTCTCTTGGGCTTCGTAAAAATTATCCCTCGGCTTCTTAAAAGTTTCCAGCCTCCTCTTGGGCTTCGTACAAATTGTCCCGACGACCTCCTAGAGGTATAGGAATAGAAATTAGTCATCTTAATAGAACAGTCTTTCAAAGAGTCTAGATCTCACTACTACTGTTTCTTAAGTATAGTACAAAAGATAAAAACCCGTAGACTCGGACAGTCTAAAGCTCCCTCGGATTCCCCGTTTTCCTAAAGAACAGGAAATAATCCCATCCCTCAGATCAAAGCTATGAGTACAACATTGTTCATATAAGAACTGATTTTCTCTTTTAACCAACATACTGGACCTGTCACTCAACTGAAACAGTAAACTTTTAGCCTCCATCTCGGGCTTCGTACGAGATACCAAAACACTCTCTTGTTGAGTATAAAAGACTCTCTTGTTGAGTCAAACACCTTTAGCCTCCATCTCGGGCTTCGTACGAGGTACAAAAACACTCTCGTTGAGTATAAAAGCTCTCTTGTTGAGTCAAAACTTTTAGCCTCCCTCTCGGGCTTTGTACGAGATACAAAAAGACTCTCTTGTTGAGTCAATTTCCTTTTAGCCTCCATCTCGGGCTTCATACGAGACACCAAATCACTCCCTTGTTGAGTCAAAACTTTTAGCCTCCATCTCGGGCTTTGTACGAGACACAAAAAGACTCTCTTGTTGAGTCAAACCCCTTTAGCCTCAATCTTGGGCTTTGTACAAGACAGAAAGAACATTTTCCTCAGAAAAGTCAACCTTTTAGCCTCCTCTTAGGCTTTGTATAAGGAAACCCCGGTTGAGTCAATCAACCTTTTAGCATCAAAGTTGTGCCTCGTTCATAGTATACAAACATCAACAACTCATTTCCCCTTCATCTAATTATTGTAAGTGGCAAGCCTCTGGGTTATTTACATCCACGCCACTGTCCCTCTTTTAGCATGAGAAATTCCTAAGGAAATATGGCATTACTCTAAACTGAGTTAAAGTCTTCTCCTTCAGGTTAAAAACCCCTATAAAGGAAATTATGGCATTGATGGATTCACATATCCCAGTTAAAGTAATTCTCCTTTATAATCAGTCACCCAACTGTTGTGACAACTAGACCCCTTTAGAGATGACAAATTCTCTCTAAAGACAAACTCCCTTTAGCTTCATATCTTGGGCTTTGAACAAGATACAAATAAACTCTTTAGCTTCATGTCTTGGGCTTTGAACAAGATACAAACAAATCACCTTCAGCTTCACATCTTGGGCTTCGAACAAGATACAAATCATTTTTAGCTTCACGTCTTGAGCTTTGAACAAGACACCAAAACATCATTTCCTCCCATAGAATAGGAGGAACTACGATCGCTCTGATTTCCCTGTTTCGGTAAACGGGAATACGTAGGCATAAGATTGAAAGAAAAATCTTAGCGAGCACACTAATCAAAAACCCAAAATCCCGTACCTTCACACATCAATCAAAAAGCATCAGTCCTAACATCATACCAATAGCATAGTCCCGTCATTTCAGCCTTAACAAAGTAAGAAGAAAGAACCCGCACTTCCATATAGCATCCGTAACCTAACAGACCGCTGTTTAAACTCTGTATGCAAGCAGGGTTAGTTGGAGACATCTATTTCCCTTCCTTCATCAGCTTCAATAGGATAAAAAATGAATCGACCTGTAGTCCCCCCAAAGAGCAACAGTGCTTAAGAACCACGTCCAAAATCGCTCGCTACAGATAGGAAGACTCTCAGAAAACTAGCTGGCAACTTCTTCCTGAACAATGAGGTGCTCTACAAAAGAAACTTCGACATGGTTTTGGTCAAATACATGGATAGACACGAAGCAAACATGCTAATGAAAGAGATTTATGAAGGATCCTTTGACACTCATGCCAATGGACACACAATGGCAAGAAAAATTCTAAGGGCATGATATTATTGGCTGACAAAAGAATCTGATTGTTACAAGTACACGAGGAAGTGTCACAAGTGTCAGACATACACCGACAAAAATCATGTAGCGCTAACTCATCTCAAAGTTCTTTCTTCTCCATGGCCTTTTTCCATATGGGGAATCGACATGATTGGCATGATTGAACCCAAAACCTCAAACGGACATCAGTTCATCCTGGTAGCTATTGATTACTTCACCAAATGGGTCGAAGAAGTATCATATACTAATGTGACCAGACAAGTCGTGGTCCAATTTATCAAGAATAATTTCATCTGTCGTTATGGTGTTCCAAGATCATTACTGATAATGGATCGAACCTGAACAACAAGATGGCGAAAGAATTATGTGTTGAGTTCAAAATTAAACACCATAATGCATCTCTCTACCGGCCTAAAATGAATGGAGCGGTAGAAGAAGTTAAAAAAAATCAAGAAGATCATTGAGAAAATGGTTGTAACCTACAAAGATTGGCATGAGATGCTACCATTTGCTCTTCACGGTTATCGCACATCTGTCTGCACTTCAACAGGGGCAACCCCTTTCTCTCTAGTATATGTCATGGAAGCAGTGCTCCCCATAGAAGTAGAGATACCATCAATAAGAGTCTTGATGGAAGCCAAGATAACAGAAGCTGAATGGTGTCAAGGCCGACACAATGAACTGAACCTAATCTAGGAAAAAAGAATGACAACTTTATGCCATGGTCAGTTATATCAACAGAGGAAGAAGAAAGCATTTGACAAAAAGGTTCGGCCTCGTGTATTCAGGGAAGACGACCTCGTGCTAAAAAAGATGCAATCATTTCTCACTGATCCCAGGGGAAAATGGACTCCGAATTACGATGGCCTCTATGTTGTTAAGAAAGCCTTTTCAGGCGGTGCCTTGAGACTCCCAACCATGGATGAAGAAGAGTTTTCCTACCGTATAAATGTTGATGTAGTCAAGAAATACTTCGCCTAAATGAAAAAAAAATGATGCAAAAAAAGCGTCTCGGTGGATTGAAAACCCGAAAGGGCGGTCTAGGAAAAATTAGAGACATAAACAATAATCATCCCGATAGATTGAAAACCTAAAAAGGCGATCTAGGAAAAAGTAAGGGATTTATGGCAAGTAACTGCATCTGGCTAAGATTGGATCATCATAAGTGACGTCATTTGTCAAGGAATCCTCAATCAAAAGCCACCTTCATCAGAATCTCAAGATACTCAGAATTCAAAGTTGGTATAAGGATAGTGGTCGTTATGTTTCAATGTAGCCCCTTTCCCTTTAAATTACCATTTTCTAAACTTTGTAATGCTCCATGGAATCACGGATTTGGCTGATTACCATTCTGTCAATGAAAATTTGAGCCTGTGCCCTTTGTTTGCAATTCTCATTTATTCTGCTTTGCAAAATGACATTTTAATATGATTAACATTCTTGAAACACAAAAATAGATTTACATGTGTTTTCAAAAAAACAGAAATTTCAATTTTTTATGTCTGATTTTAAAATAAAGATGGCAATTTCCTTTTGATTAATGAACACGAGAGGAACATCAACAGCTTCTCCGAGAGCAATCAAACTTCGAAATACAGACTCATATTCTCCAAAAAGACAGATCTTTTCAGCAAGGTGGATATGGATGTTTCACCCATCATCCCCGATAGAGTATTTACCTCTGAGAACCAATATTTGGTTTTTCTCCCCAGTAGAGTCTACCCTTGAAAAACAAGAACGGGTTTCTATCCCTAGCAGGTTTGCGCCTTCGAAGATCAGAACAAACACATGAATCCCTGTTCCCAAACAAAAGTACTACCACCTGTAGCGTGTGATTTTTGTCGGTGACGCGACCACCTTACCGCAATGGTTAGAATTTGGTGTTACTTTCTGATTTCTTATTTATCCTATGAAGCTGTAAAGGCAATGGAAGTTATCTAAAACTAAGCTTGCACACAAATGTTTTCTTTAACAAATGCTAAGAGATTGGGGGGTCGGGGTCAGGTTATATAAAGGGAAGCTCTCAATTACCCAGTATATATATGGTTATCCATAGATCTTCTTTTCCATGTCTAAATACTTTCTAGTGTTTATCTGTTATGGGTTGGGAAAGTTTCTCCTTTGGGAATGTTGAGAGAGTGTTTTTGTTGTTTTCGGATTTTCTGTTGTTTTTGGTAAGGTACTGAACCTAAAGTTTTTTGATATGTGTGCTCGCTAAGATTTCGCAATCTTATGCCTACGTATTCCCGTAAAGGTACTCGAGAAATCAGAGCAATCATAGTTCCTCCTATTCTATGGGAGGAAAAAGATGTTTGATGTCTTGTTTAAAGTCCAAGATTGAAGCTAAAGGGTGTGAGAGAGAATTTTTCATCTCTAAAGGGAGGTATCACCTGTTTATCACAGTTGTTGGGTAACTGATTATAAAGGAGAATTACTTTAACTGGAATGTATGGAATCCAACAATGCCATAATTTCCTTTATAAGGGAAATGTCCTGAAGGAGGAAACTTTAACTCAATGTAGAGCAATGCCATTTTTCCTTAGGAGTCTTCCATGCTAAGAGGGGGACATTGGCTTGGATGTAAATAATCCAGAGGCTTGCCACTTATAACAATTAGATGAAAGAAGAAGTTTACCAGGATAAAAGTGGGATCACAACTTGGATTTTTGAATCAACAAGTGTGCCACTTACATCAATTATCTGGAATTAGAGTTTGTTTGATTATTTGTTTTGGTATGTGATATACAATAAAATGTCTTCCTACAGAGAGAACTCTTGATTTCCTCTGAGGGGAAGTTTATTTTTGTGTGCCTTGATCAACGCCTAAGGTTGAAGCTTAAAGGTTGACTCTACTAGGGAGTTTTATATATATCTTGTATAAAGCCCAAGATTGAGGCTAAAAGAAGATTGACTCAGCTGGAGAGTATGATCTGCCTTTTACAAAGCCCAAGATTGAGGCTGAAAAGGGATTGAACTCTTCTGGGGAGTATTTTGTCTGTCTTGTACAAAGCCCAAGATTGAGGCAGAAAAGAAATTGACTCCACTGGGGAGGTTTTATCTGTCTTGTACAAAGCCCCGATTGAGGCTAAATCTGCTGAGGAAAAATCATTATACAAAGCCTAAGAGGAGGCTGGTTGGGGAAATTCATATATGAAGCCTAAGAGGAGGCTGGCTTCTATTGAGGATTATTGAGATCCAGAGACAGGTCCAAATTGGGGAATCAACTCTTGCTGAGAATAGCTGATGCCCTGAGGTTCTGATTCTGTTAAGGTTATATTGATGGTAAAGGTTTAAACTTTGAGTATGAAAACCAATAGAGGTTTCAAACTCTGCTGGAGATTGATGAAGTGATCAGGGTTTTTCCTATGCTTTTAGGAAACTTGAGGGTTTCTTTGAGATCCAAGAGGAGATGAGACTTTCCAAGTCTACTGGTATGAAGAGGGTGACTCTTAGTTGGAGGATGATCTTTGTATGATGCCCAAGAGGAGGCTGATGTTTTAAGGGATGAGAATCAACCCTAAAATGGTCTGATGTTTTGGAATTCTGACTCTCTGGAGGATTTAACTAGTAGAGATGACCAAGTTCTGTCCTATACCTGTAGGAGGTCTTTAGGTCCTTGTACTAAGCCCAAGAAGAGGCTGAGAACTTCTAAGAAGCCTAAGGGTCCTTGTACAAAGCCCAAGAGGAGGTTGAGGATACTTTTAGGAAGCCTGTGGGTCCAAGCCTGAGAAAAGTTCAAGAAAGGTTTCACTGGGAATAATCCATTCTTTGGTGAACAGTTCTAGGGTTTGAAGAAATTCAAAAGAGGTATCACCGAGAATTAGTCCTTTTAGGGGAAATGAATTTCTTGTACACACATTTCTACGTTGTGACAGTCTTGAGAGAAGTTTCACTGGGAATAATGTCTTTCTCTGTTCCATATTGTATAAGCCCAAGAGGAGGCAAGACTGTATCTGGAATTTCCTATGGGGAACTAGTTTTGACTGTGTTAAAAGAGTAACCACTGGTTTGATCTAGACCTAGACCTAATTGCTGAGGAAAACTCTAAGCAAATATGTACAAGTATATATATATATATATATATATATATATATATATATATATATACAAATGAAATATATAAACAAGTATGTGTTGAAAAGATAGTGGAACTTACAGTTGTGCAAGCCCAAGCATAGCAACTACAACTATATGGTTAGTTATTCAAGAAATTGAAGAAAGTTTTGATAAAACTTAGAATTTGAATCTAAATCAAAAGGAAAGTTGTTGTAAAAGGAAGTTTGGGGCTTATACTCAAAGAGAGGCCTAGATGAATCCTTTTGAAAAGGTGATAATCGCGTCGCAGTTTTGAAAACCACAGAGGGACTTATACAATGACTGAGGCCCAAATTATTGTGTTTACAAAAAGGATGGGTCTTACACTCTATTAGAGGTCCAAGAGTTTATTTTTATACAAGAGATGGGGCTTACAACTCGAGGAGAGACCCAGATGAAAAACAATGATCGCACCGTTATTTTGAAAATTGTATCGGGACTTATACAAATGACTGAGGCCCAAATTATCTATGTACAAAGGGGGTTGGGTCTTACACTCTATTAGAGGCCCAAAATTGTTTGAAAAAGAAGAAAAATGGGACTTACAACTCAAGGGGAGGCCCAGATGAAAATTGTTTTGAAAACGACGATCGCGCCGATATATTTTTTAAACGTATCGGGACTTATACAATGGCTGAGGCCCAAAATGGTTTATTTACAAAGGGATGTGACTTACACTCTATCAAAAGGCCCAAAAGTGTTTCAAATGAAGTTTGAAAAATTAAAATTGAGGGAAACCCTAATTTTAATTAATATAATATTATTTTCAAAGGAAATTAAATATAAAATATCAAATATATTTAAAAACAAGTGGTAAGCTTTGAAAAATATTTTGTAAAATCATGTTTAATCACATGAAGGCTTGCAATTCAATTGATTTTGAAAGATCAAGGTGGAAATCTCATTTTTAAAATGTTTGAAAACAAATAAAATGAAATTAATTACAAAAATTCAAACTATATTAAATAAATAATATAAATTCAATTTTTTTGTGGAATAAAATATTTCAACATTTTTGTGAATTTTCAAAACAAGAACCAATAAAAAATAGTTAAAATTGAGAGAGAAATTAATTTTGAGATTAATTAAGAAAATCATGAAAAATATGAAAAAATAGCAAAAATGAGAGGGAAATAAAAATGGTATGGGTGGGTGTTGAACCCACGACTTCCAACCAAACACATGCGCGCTGCTACCACTGAGATGGTGATACATCCGTGTATTAAAACCACCCCAAAAACATATATGGGTAGCCTAAATTCAGGTCAGACCAAGGCAAAAACCAAGTTTTGTGTGATTTACAAGAAGGATCATATCTCCCTCATTTCTCCATGAAATTGGATGAAATTTAGATGGATCCTGCCTAGAATTTCATGAGGAATCCAATGGTGGTCTCAGAATTTTCTAAAGATGCTTCTATTTTAAAACCCGATAATGGTTTAAAAATAGGCCAAGATTTGCAAGTTCTATGCTACCACATCACACAAGCAATAATAGCATGGTAAATTGGCTCAAACACAACACATATGATATGTATGATATGTTCATGATCAATGTACATCAAAGCAATGCATATTTTAAAGAGTTCAAGTTGTTATGCACTTACCTCTTGAAGCTCCTTGTGCTAACTTTCAAGATGCTTGTGCAAGAAGTAATCCAATGCTTTAGACACTCTTGATTGATCCCTTAGAAGCTTTTAGGATGATCAAAACCAGCTGGAAACCTCAGGAACAAGAATTGGCTCTTTCTTGCAAAAGTGGCAAAAGTGACCAAAATGGTAACTCACTCAAATGGTGTTACAGTTGAGAGAAACATGTTGGGACAGTTTGAGGATGATATTTGGAGAGTATTTGAAGGGTTAATTGGTTTTGAAAGTGATTGGATCAAGACATGGCTTGAAAAATGTAGAAAAGTCAAAATTTGAGGTTTTGGAGGTTGAATTTCTGATTTTGATGTTGTACAATGAGGATGAAGGTTTCAACACGTCCAATGGATGATTTATAATGTGTTTGGATAGTTATTTGAGTGGTTTTTGCTCTGGTTTCAAGAATTTCTAAATTGCTCCAATGTGACTTGAAATTGAAGTAAGAGAGGGAGAGTGAGAAAACAAGGCTTTGGTATTGTTTTGGTGTGGTTTGAAACATCAGAAATGACCTCTATTTATAGTAGAGGAAGTTTTTTTTTGAAGGAATAGTGAATGGCAACTGGTTCACTCTATTATCCAATGGATATGCCCATGTATCACTTTCTTAAATGCCAAGATACCAAGTCTTCTCTTAGCCATTGACTTGAGCTGGTCTTGTAGCTTTAGGTCTTCTGATTTTTTGCAACAACCTTGACTCAATTGGACTGATATGTGCTATTTCATGACAACTCAATGTACCACATTAATTCCAAATGACAAAGCTTGGTTTTAGATTTGCAACATTGATGATCACATGCGAAAGGGATTGGATTCTTGCCTTAGGGTCCAAGCTTGCAGGTTTTTCATGATTGACTGAGATTCTTGTTGAATTTGGATGAGGATCAGTCTTGCATAGTCACCAAAATTGGACTCAAGAATCGTGTGCCACAAGTAATGCACAAAATCTGTCTTGGAAATCAGTTTGAGCAAGGCATGTTGTGAGGTTCATAACTCCTTGCTCAAAATGAATTAATGGGAGTTCTTGTACTTTTTGGAAAGCTCTCATGACATACTTTAACTTTGATGTCCACCAATGGACTAGGTTCAACTTGGATCAAGGTGAAAAATGGTCCAAAAGTTGGTGAAAAACTTAGACAGATTATGTCTAAAAAAATTTCTAAGTGTTGGAAAAAGTGGTCATTTTCATGTTTTTGTGATTTTGATCTCTCCATAACTCAAAATCCATGAGGATTTGGAATCTTTTGTAGTTGACACTTTTGAAGTATGTCATATGAACTTTCATTTGAGCTTTGGATGGAAGAAAAAGGCCTTAGAGTTTAGGATTTATGACCTTGCAAAGTTGGTACCAAATCCATTTTGTTCATAACTTAGAAAAATTTAAGTTTCTTATGGTTGCCCCTTTTGCAAGTAACCTCACTTTTCTTGATTTTTCTTGATGGATGATGATCAAAACCATGAATTAACATTGTTTTTGACTTAGGGGAGTCACATTTGTGAAAAAATTCAAAAAGTCAAACTTGATTTTGGGCACAGTTGAATTTTTGTCAGATGAATTCCAAAATGTGTGATCCTCTATGCAATCAAGTTCTTGACCTAATTTAAACCTAATGGATGGATTCCATAGGTGTTTTAGGGTGTCTTGAATCATGTCCTAAGGTTTGGGAACATGTCTTGGTCCAAAGTCAAAGGTACAGTTGACTTTTTCTTCAAAACCCTAAATGTGGTCTAGATGAATTTGAAACTTGTGAATCAAGCTTCTTGGATCAATCCATTATTGTAAATGGATCAATGTATTGTATTTGAGGTCCTCAAATCATGTCTTGAGGTCTTGGCTCATGTCTTGCCTCAAAAGTCAACTCAGGGGTGAATTAGGTCAAGAAACCCCAATTCTTGATTTTTTATGAATGCCTCCTCTGAGGCTATTTTGACTTGATTGGATCCATGAGGTCACTTGGAGCATTTTGGATAATGTTTTGAGGTATTGGCTCATGCCCAGATGAAAATTTTCATCTGGAGGCCTTGGTCGACCAAAACCCTAATTTGGTGACACTGTCGATCTTGAGGCTTGATCAGCTTGAGATGTTGCACTCTTATGCTTGATTCTTGATATGGGAGACCTCTTTATCCTTCATGGATGTTTGAGAGGTTAGACAAGTTGAAGATCATGTCATTTCTTGATTGATCTTTTGTCTAAGTGTTCTGAGAGGGTTCAGAACCCTAATTCTTGATTGTAGTGAAGACTCAACAATCCTTGAGGAGATTGATGAGGTATGATGGCACTTCCATATTTTGGTAATGATCCTCTTAATGATGGGAAATCTTGTTGTCAAAATTTGGGGTATGACACTGTAGCACCCCAAAATTTGCCTTTCTCTTTCTAATACCAACTGGCTTATGCTTCATTCATCTGAATTTTAGCTAGGTCATCACGCGCATACATGCATATCATTTGGTTCTATGGTTATGGGATCAAGGTTCTTTGTTCAAGCATCGTCAAGTTACGAAAAATGTTTATTTCGTCATGTGGCACGCGCACAAAGTAATCCTTCAGGTTACATGATCACCGAGCCATCTAGCTCTCATCAAGCCTAATTTCTTGTGTTCCGACATGTCAAGAATCTTAGAAGAAGCCGAAGTTTTCAGTTAATTCAGAACAGTTTGAACAGAATATCGGTTTTACTGGGAAATTGGCCAAATTCGTAAATCTCGCCCGGAAACTCGTTATGGCTTGATATTCAATATTTAGAACCGTCTCGGTATTTTCTACAACTTTTATGTTCGGCTCGGAAGCCAATTCATCAAGGGAAGTGGCGGGAATTAATTGTTTCTGGGATTTTGGTTTTTGCAGGTTAACTATGCCGGTGGTGTTCAAAATTCACAACTTCTGATTTGATCAACATTTTTGAGCGATTCCTATGCCAAAAGTTCCGTCTTGATATCCTCTCCAACTTTTGTGTTTTGGCCGAAGGCTAATTCTTTGAGAAAGATCTCCGAATGCGCGAATTCTCTGAGTCGATACAGCAGAAGAACAGTGAAAAATAGTGTTGAACCGGTGTATTTTGGACACTAAAAAAATTCATAACTCTTAGTTCGTTCGTCGGATTAATGCTATTCCGGTGCCTAAAATTCCATTTCGATGCCATCTTCGTGCCGAATGTTCAGTAGGAGACAGTTCCGAGCGGAAGGACTCCGAAAGTGCGAATTACCAGTGGAATTCATTGACGCGGTTCACTGTCTATCAGACTTTGGAAAAATCATAACTCGGTCAATTTTGATCGGATTGTGTCCGTTCTCGAAGCACCGGTTCACAAATTTTATCATCTTCAAGTTCAAAGACAAGCTCGAGTTTGAACGGTGCTCCGAAGATGGTCGTTTTGGTTTATTTCGCAAAACAGAAGTGTTGAACTGAAGAAAAAGGCTGAAAGTTGTATCACGGGAAAATTCATATCTCACTCATTTTTTGTCCAATCACATTCATCTTTTGACACGAGGTCACTGACTCATAGATCTACAACTTTTCTGACAAAGTCGAGTCGAGATTCTGCTCTGAAAGACATGACCTTGTCACATTTCCAAGTAGCGGACGGTAAAAAAAGCTGAAAAAAGACGATTGTCTCGCCATTCAAAAATTCATAACTCATTCGATTTTGATCGTATGACGTCCATTCTTTTTGCGTTGCATCCTTGAATCAGTCATGGACAATTTCACCAGAGACTCAGAGTCAGAATTTTGCACCGAGCCGGGAGTTATTTTCAATTAAGCAGTCGACACGTCGGAATTTTACCACGCCACCTTAATTTTCACCACACTATATATTCAAATTCAAACTTTTCTCTCCATAACTTCATTCATAATTCACAAACACCAAAAATACTCTAATTTACTCTCTAAAAGATCAAAGCAAATTCTCTCAATTTTTTCCTCAAGAACACCAACAACTTCATCACATCTTCATACTAACTCAATAACAAAAGTTCCAAGACCGATCTCTCTCTCTCTCTCTCTCCCTCCGGTACCGATCCGACACCGCGATCTCCCTCCGATTTGCGTACTTCTCCTCTCCAATTTTACATCCGGCAATTTCTCAAGCCTAATTTTTTTGATTCTTGATCTTAATTTGTGAATTGATTGTGGATTGGAATGGAATTATGTTATTGTTGAGTATTGAATTGTGAATGTCATTATAGATTAGGTGTTTGATTAAATTCCTAAGAGATACAAATTATTGTGAATTGATATTGTTTGGTTTGGATATCTCTTGAATTCACATTGACATAATGTCTAAAATTGGAATTGGTTAGAATTGTGAAGAATGTATGTGATTCTTGAATTTGACATAGGTTGAGATAATTGTTGTGATTCTTGAATCCGGATTTGAGTTGTGAAAATTAATTGTGATTCTTGATATTGTTCATGAGTTGTGGATTCCGGATACTAATTATTGGATTGTTTGAGATTCACATGATAATGGTGCTTTCAATGTTCTCCTTTGGTAAAAAAATCTACCTCTATGAACATTAAACCCGTAACTACCTTTTTGCCCATTTCCAGCAAGAATCCTCCATCTTCAATTGTGTTTTTCTCCTTCATTACATAACCTATGAACCTGAAATCATATACCAAAACATAGGGAATTTCGTGTAGATTCCATAACTTTAAGAATTTCTCAAATCGGAGTTACGAGTAAAAAATTATGACCTGTTTAGTAGAGCTGCACCATAGAATAAGAAAATGGGTTTGAACATGATTAATTTGAGTTGTTTTCTCTTTTCTCTCTCTCTCTCTTGCTTCTGCAAAAATTTTGAGTTACTAATTGTTGATTTGGCTCATTTTCTGCGTGTCGAGGCCAATGCTTGAATGCTTAATTGTTGAATTACTTCTCGCGTGTCAAAGCTTAATCCTGAATTGTTAATCGTTGAGTTGTTGTGCATGATTGGAGCATATTTTGACTCTTATTTGTTGCATCAACTCATGGAACTTTGTTGTATGCTTGACACAGACAATTTTTGTTGAGAATTCTTGCATTGTGATACATGTATATGTTGGTATTTCACTTGGTTGAGTTTGTATGATCATTTGATGACATCCGTGCAAATTGCATGCAATTTCGAGTGCATTTTTCATGTGCTTTCGGTTCTGCCCCGGTTTTGAAAGTCACACTTCCGCTTTGATTTAGTTTAAATCAACTGTATATTCGAACCGTTGGCACATTTGCAAGCTACCATGCGATTTTCGTTCAATTCCGAGTCGGTGATTTTTGACATTTTTTTTCCAATTTGATGCTTTTAGGCTCTGTTTTGTGCGAACTTTGCATCTTGACTTGTATTTGATGTGTATTTATGCTTACTTGCTTATGCATGATCATTGAACTTGGTTTTGCTCATTTCCGGATTGGCTTTGTATGCATTTCATGATGTTACGAACTTGCTGCCCCGTGCTTGAAATGTGTGTTCTGATGCATGTTCATGACTTGTTTACTCATCGTTGCGCTTGGTTTTGAGTTGTGATGCATAGATGCAACTTTCGATTGCCTCTCCTTGTGGTTTCTAATGTGTTTGTTAAGATTGTGCAAGGTTTTTTTCAAGGCTTCCAATGACGGTTGTTCGCTTGGTATTCCACTTTATTTGTGGGATACCGCTTCACTTCCGATGCGAGTTCTCTTGACTCATGTCATGGGATTCATATATATATATATATATATATATGTGTGTGTGTGTGTGTGTGTGTGTGTAGTGTTATTTTGTCTGGCTTGTGTTTTGTGCAGGTTGTTTATGTGGTTGTGTCTGATACACACCACATGTTGGTTGTGATTTATTTTCACACCAATGTTGCTTGAGGCTTATATTGGATATGTTATTTCTGACTTGCTTTGTTTGTTGATGCTAGCTTGCTCGAAGTATTCTGGGTTTCTTACTTTGTTTGTTTTTGCTACAGATTGTTATCCGTTTGGTATAGCTTCTTTTCCCTTTTATCTCATTCCACACTTTACTGCTTTTGATGTCATGAGAAGTAGGACTGGAGTCCCGACCATTTCTTTTTGGTGGACATTTTTCTGGAAGTCCTTAAAGGAGGCCATGTTTGTGATTGTTTACTTTTGTGCCAAAGACCTCAAAAGAGGCGTCCCATCCCGGATTCCCCCTGATAAGTCCTCCGAGAAGGCAAGCGAAAAGGAACCTGCAATCGGTACCCCGCACTTTCAGTTGCATCGTCCACTCGGTCGCACTACGTGTTGATGCATTGGACATGTTCCCCCGCTCTTATTATCGAGTTACAAGTGAAAAGAGGTCTTACAGTCGGACCCCGGCAATTTTTCTAGCTCGCGTTGGCCGGCGTTGATGCTTTGTGCACGAACACACAATTTACTATATCCCCCCGCATTTCCGTTCTTGCCTGGTAATACGATACCATGGTACATACAATTTATTTCCCACAGATAGCTTGTTTGTCTCGGTTGATATGACCCCTTGGCTAAAGCTTCCCCCTATCCTACCTTGATGACTTGATATCATGGTTAGGTGTCCCCTTTTCCTGCCCGATAACTTGATATCGTGGTTAGGTCCCCTGTTTAGTACCTTGGTGGCATGATTCCTTGGTAGATGTGTGCTACTCGAGCGATGTGGATACTCCTCGAGCTTGGTGTGATTACTTGCTTGCTTACGATTGCATGCTCCCCATAGGCTTGCTAGACCCTAGGATTCTAGGTAGCTTTCCTTAGGTTTGATATCTATGCGTGACGACATTAGGTAGACGACCCTTTCAGAAAAGAGCACGTTACTTCCGTTCAGTCGCAAACAGGCATCGACCCTAACTGCCAGACGCGAACTAAACGTCGCTCATAAAAAACGCAAATACTTTGTTAGGTCAAACTATGACTGCTCTGATTTCCTCTCTCTGGTTAGATTGAGGATACGTAGGCACAAGACGGCGATGTCTTGGCAAGCAACCTTTCCCCCATTAGTGCGTAGTCCTTCGAACTACGTCGACTCTGATTCTTCATTCGTCCACGAAGATACATAGGCATAGGATCGCGACGATCCTTACGAGGCCGTCTTTTTTTTCCCGTTTCCGTTTAGCTTAGACTTTTGACACACCCTTAGATATAGACAACAAGCGTGGATCCCATCGAGCACGATGGACTCGTGGGGGTGCTAATACCTTCCCCTCACGTAACCGACTCCCTTACCCGTTTCTATTGGTCGCGATGACCATGCTTTTTCCTTCCCTCAGGTTTATGCAGTGTTTCCTTTCCCTCGCTTGAGATAAATACACATTGCTGGCGACTTTGTTTCCGCGCCAGTTTTGCATTTGTACTTGGATGAAAATCCCAGGAGCGACAGACACCACCAAAATCTCCAATGATACCCCCATCACGCAGAGTGGTCGAGTATCTAGTTGATATATTTTTAATATATTTAAATATTTTTTTTAAATTGTTTTAAATGCTCTTAAAATAATTTTTTTTATTGATTTTTAAAAACAAAATGATTTTAAATATTCATGTGAATAAAATAACTTTTTCATAAACCTTAATCATTGTTTATAACACGATTAATGATTTTATTTGATATTTTTTATCATTTTTATTTGAAAAATATCTTAAAAAATATGAAATTAGGGTTTTGTTTGGATTCAATCTTTCGAACTTCATTTCAACAATCTTGGGCCTCTATTAGAGTGTAAGACCCAACCCCATATGTACATAAATAAATTTTGGGCCTCTACTATAGTATAAGTCCCACAACGTCTTTCGGTATCGCGGTTCGATCACTGTTTTCAAATAAAACATCTGGGCCTCTTCTTGAATATAAGCCTCAAAATTTTGTACATAAACTTTGTTTTCAACAATAAACAACCTCCATGGGCCTCTCCTTGAGTTGTAAGCCTCATACCTCTGTTTTCAAAATCACCTGTCTGTTTTGAACTGCTTGAAAACAATTGGACCTCTTCCCGAGCATAAAACCCAATACTATTCTTTAATTTCTTTCGTTCAAAGTACATCATCTTGGGCCTCTTAGATAGGGTGTAAGTCCCATCCTTTTTCCTTTTTAATAATAAAAAGAAGAAGATTCAAATCAAATAAACTGGTACTAAGATGAGCATTATTCCTGGTGAAACTGTTCTTAGACCACTTAGGCCTCTCTTTGAGTTATAAGCCCCAAACATTTCTTTTTAACTCACTTAAATACCAACAAATTTCTTTCAAATTCAGACTTAAAGTCTTCTCAAAACTTTCTTCAATTTCTTAAAAACCTAATCATACAGTTGTCGCATATGCGAAAATCAACCAGCGGAAAAGACATAAGAGTCGCCACCGAACGTTATTTATCCTGAGGCAGGGAAAAGGAAACGGTCGAAGAAAACCTCAAAAAAGGGAAAGACATGGTCATCGAAACCATAGTCTGGGCTCAGAAGTCAGTTACGCGAGAGGAAGGTATTAGCATCCCCTCGCGTCCACCTTTCAAAAAGGTGAATGGTAGAAGTGATGGTTAAGAACCCACAAGGTTTTCGGAGTGACAGTCACCCCTTTTGTCTTTGGTGTCTATTGTAACACCCCCAATCTATACACCCAATTAAATAAAGCGGTAAAAATTTCATCAGAGTATAATTAAACATTCATGGCATAGACGAAGGCGTCACATCAATTGAGACAAAACACAATAAACCTGCTCATAAAGATATGCAACAACCAGGTAGCAAATAACAGAGGAACTTAGTTCCTACTACCCACAATTTAGATACAGAATAAAAGCGAAAAATCTACAACTGAATCTCATATATATATATATATATATATATATATATATATATATATATATATATATATATCACATAAAGAGTTTGTCTGTCGCACAGATCCATACATATACAACCCAAAAGGCATATATACATATACACATAATCACAACGATCTCCCCGACTACCCGGTCCTACATATCAGAGCCGACCGACAAAAGAATGAAGACCTAAGCTTCACAAAAAGACCTCCAGCATCTAATCTCCAATGCCTCATAGAGCATTCAAAACAGCAGAAGGGTGAGAAACACAATCATAATATAATTGCATACAATTATATAAGAACACCCAAAATACACATGTAATATTCTCACCACAACTTATACCAGAATTCAAACACAAAACAACATAATGCATATCATCATATATCCATCACCAAGGCATATATAATCAAATAAATGCATTTATCAACAACATATATATATATATATATATATATATATATATATATATATATATATATATATATATATATATATATATATATATATATATATATATATCAACTCATCAATTCCATTCTCAATTCCACACAAAATCAATCCATTCTTGATTTATGCAAATGCAAAGAGACCGACACAACGACTCTAGGCAAATGCGGTACCATCCATCCGTCAATCTCATCACTAGTTCACTCAGGAACTATTGGAACCATCGCTTATTACTTAGTGTAACTCCCCGTCGGGCAAACGATGTTCCCCGTCGCTTTAGGTCCTCTTGGTATAAGGCTCACGACGTTTATGGATTGCTTTAGGTCCTCTTTGTATAAGGCTCACAATCCGATCGCTTTAGGTCCTCTTTGTATAAGGCGCACGATCGTCTATAATCATCGTTTTAGGTCCTTTCAGTATAAGGCTCACGATGTTATAGCAGATTCCCTCTGGAATCGATTCGTCGCTCACACCCCACAAGGGCACACGACATCACAAGAATGCATATCATGATGCTTGGCATACAATGACTCATGACATTCAAATGCACACATATACACATCCATAATCATGCATATATCATCAAATACAACACATTGTATTTCTTGCCCTTAGGCCACAATTCCTCATCGCAACATTTTATCACATGTATTTTCATCACACAACAGCACACAAGTCATACAATATCCATATCAATAGCACATTGCATGATACACCTCAATTACACCCAATTACAACGACAAAAGTTGACAAAACGACACTATTCCAAATTCTCGACATAATTAAATCGGCCAACAATCTCAAAACCATTTTAATAAGAAAGTACATTTTATTAGCTTTCCAACGATACCAAGAATGTTCAAAACGGATAATCGGAACACAAGTTACGGACGTAAACGGAAAAAACATCGCGAAAAGACAACATTTTACACCCCTGCTGGCCATACGCGTATTGCCCTGAGCCATACGCGTATTGCCCAAACTCATATGCGTACCATTACGCGTTTCAGCGGATGGTCGAGAAAAATAAAAGTCATTACGCGTATTGCCCTCAAATGCACCTCCCATACGCGTATTGCCCAAGCCAATACGCGTATGGACATGCCTGTTACGCGTAACGGCAGTGGAAACCCAGAATTTTTCTGCAGAATTTTTTCTCCAAAACCCATTCCCATTTTTCACCTAAACACCATAAAATTGCCAATAGATAGCACAACAACATATATCTAACATGTATCAACAATAAGGGACCTGAAAACATGATTCCCGACACAATTTAATCGGATTCTAACAATTTCAACATATTATGGGTTTTTGTTCTACATTCAATTTCAATCCAAAAACAACCAAATACAAACATACATAATCATACACAAGTATAACATAATCGAGTTTCGCACCCTTACCTGATTTAATCGTGTTTGAAAAGTCGGTTGATCGATTTTCTTCTTTTCCAAGTTTTTCTCTCTTTTCTTCTTTCTCTTCTCTTTTCTTTCCCTTTTCTTTCTTCTCTTTTTCTGTCTCTCTAATTTTCTCTCTTTCTATTTCTATTCTTACTAACTTAAGAAAAATAAAGTGAAATGGCCAAAATACCCCTACACTCAAATATCTCGCAAAAGTTCTCAAAACGCGATGAAACATATTCACGACGAAAAATAATATATTATCCAATAAAAGTCAAAAATAAAATAATATAATAATAAAATAATCAAATCGACTCGATTAAATAAAACTAACTAAAACTGGGGCGTTACAACTCTTCCCCACTTAGAGATTTTCGTCCTCGAAAATATTACCTGAGACGAACAACTCCGAATACGACTCTCGCATCCGACTCTCCAACTCCCAAGTCAAATTTCCCTCAGCAGTGCCTCCCCACGCTACTTTCTCAAGTGCAATATCCTTGCCTCTTAACCATTTCAACTCGCGATCCAAAATCCTCACTGGTAATGCCTCCACCGTAAGGTTCTCCCTTACCTCAACCTCATCCATCGGAATCACATGCGACGGATCCGGAACATACTTCCGAAGCTGTGAAACATGGAACACATCATGCAAATTCGAAAGACTCGGCGGCAACGCCACCCGATAAGCCACAGCACCCACTCTCGCGGATATCTAGTAAGGACCAATAAACCGAGAAGTAAGCTTCTTCAACTTCAATGCACGACCAACACCCATCACCGGTGTAACTCAAAAATACATGATCGCCTTCTTGAAACTCAAGATCTTTCCTCCTTCGATCATGATAACTCTTTTGCCTACTCTGAGAAGCCTCCATTTTCTCACGAATAAGTTTCACTTTTTCCGTAGTCTGTTGCACCAACTCCAGTCCAACCACCGAACTCTCACCAGATTCATGCCAACACAAAGGTGTTCAGCATCTCCTTCCATACAACGCTTCAAAAGGTGCCATTCCAATACTCGAATGGAAACTGTTATTATACGTGAATTCAACCAACGCAAGATAACTATCCCAAGCCCCACCTTGCTCAAGAACACAAGCTCTCAGCAAGTCTTCCAACGACTGAATAGTTCTCTCGGTCTGACCATCCGTCTGCGGATGATAGGCAGAACTCAATCTCAACTTGGAACCTAACGCCTTTTTCAAACTTTCCCAAAATCTGTAAGTAAATCTCGGATCTCGATCCGAAATAATACTCAACGGAACACCATGCAATTTCACAATCACACTGATATAAATCTCAGCCAACCTCTCCAAAGAAAAACTGATGTCAATCGGAATGAAATGCGCCGATTTAGTCAGCCTATCCACAACTACCCAAATGGCATTATGTCCCCTCAGCGTATTCGGCAACCCTGTCACAAAATCCATAGAAATGCTGTCCCATTTCCACTCGGGAATATCCAACGGTACCAACAATCCACTAGGCTTCTGATGTTCCACCTTAGACTTCTGACACGTCAAACACGCATAAACAAACTGAGCCATATCCCTCTTTAATCCAGACCACCAAAAGATCTTCTTCAAATCTTGATACATCTTATTAGCTCCCGGATGTATATTCAAATTACTCCGATGTCCTTCCTCCAAAATCATCTTTTTCAAGTCCGAATCATCAGGAATACAAATCCTTCCACGAAATCTCAAAACACCTTTATCATCCACTTTAAAGTCACCATTCACACTTTGCTCACCAACCGTCATCAAATCCACAAATTTCACATCCAACTTCTGTTTCTCGCTAATGGTTAACAGAAAATCATTAGTGACCTTTAACATACCAAGCCTCACGCTGTCCGACGTCAATTCACACACCAAACTCAAATCTCTAAATGCTTCCAAAAGTTCCCACTCTTTAACCATCAAAGCGGACATATGCAATGATTTCTGGCTTAATGCATCGGCTACCACATTAGCTTTACCAGGATGGTAATTCAAGCCAAAGTCGTAGTCCTTCAAAAATTCCAACCATCTCCGTTGCCTCATATCAACTCTTTCTGATCAAACAAGTATTTCAAACTTTTATGATCACTAAAGACTTCGAATCTTGCACCGTAGAGATAATGCCTCCAAATTTTCAACACAAAAACCACGGCCGCTAATTCCAAATCATGAGTAGGGTAATTCTTCTCATGAATCCTCAATTGCCTCGAAGCATAAGCCACAACCTTACCTTCTTGCATCAACACTCCACCTAAACCAATTAAAGACGCATCACAATACACCACAAACGGTTCACTAGGATTCGGTAAGATCAAAATCGGAGCTGTAGTCAATCTTCTCTTCAGCTCACTAAAACTTTCCTCACACTGAATATCCCAAATGAACGCATTACCCTTACAAGTCAACTGGGTCAAAGGAAGTGCTAACCTAGAAAAACCTTCAATGAACCTCCGATAATAACCAGCTAAACCCAAAAAGCTTCTAATTTCAGTAACAGATCTAGGAGCCTCCCATTGTATAACTGCATCTACTTTAGATGGATCCACAGCGATACCATTACCTGAAATCACATGCCCAAGAAAACTCACTTCTAACAACCAGAACTCACACTTGGACAACTTGGCAAAAAGTCTCCTCTCCTTCAAAATTTGCAACACAACACGCAAATGTTCTACATGCTCCTCCCGGGACATAGAATAAATCAAAATGTCATCAATAAACACAACAACAAATCGATCCAAATGCTCATGGAAAATACGATTCATATACTCCATAAACACACCCGGCGCATTAGAAACCCCGAACGGCATCACAGAATATTCGTAATGACCGTATCATGTCCTAAAATACGTCTTCTGAATATCTTCCTCTTTCACTCTAATCTGATGATAACCTGATCTCAAATCAATCTTACTAAACACACAAGCACCTACCAACTGGTCCATCAAATCATCAATTCTCGGAAGGGGATACTTATTCTTAATCGTCAACTTATTCAACTAGCGATAATCAATACACAATCGCATACTTCCATCCTTCTTTTTCACCAACAAAACTGGAGCACCCCAAGGTGACACACTTGGCCTCACAAACCTCTTCTCTAACAATTCATTCAACTGCTTCTTTAACTCAACCAACTCAGATGCCGACATATGATAAGGTGCCATAGATACAGGTCTAGTACCAGGAACTATATCTATAGAAAACTCCACCTCTCTCTCTGGCGGTACATCTGAAATATCCTCAGGAAACACCTCTGGAAATTCACACACAACAGGAAACACATCAAGTGCAACTTGATTATCCACTGTCAACGATGCAAACAACCCAAACAACTGAGCTTCCTCCGCCAAAAGTTTCTTCAACTCTTTGGTAGATAAGAAACTCGACTCTTCGTCTTCTTCAAGAGAAGGAAATCTTACCAGCTTATGATAACAATCAATATGAACCCGATTGAACTGCAACCAATTCATACCCAGAACCACATCTAAACCCTCCAACGGCAAACACACCAAATCCATGTCAAAATCTTTACCATAAATGGTCAAAGGACAACTTAAACAAACCAAAGAAGTAGTTACTGACCCCATTGCTGGAGTATCAATAACCATATCTCCACCCATCGAAGACAACAAAAGATTCAAACGCTTCACACACTCAGACGAAATAAATGAATGAGTCGCTCCAGTATCAATAATAGCAACTAAAGGTGTACTATTAATAAAACAAGTACCTCTGATCAGACGGTCTGTACTTGTAGTCAGAGTCCCTTCCAATGAAAAAACTTTCCCACCAGTTGGAGCTTGCTTTGGTTTTGGACACTTCGTACTAATATGGCCAGGTTCTCCGCAGTTGAAACACTTCACCACATTCTTCCTCTTGCACTCAGCTGTTTCATGTCTTATACCTCCACAATTAGAACACTTCCTCATATCTTTCCTACACTCAAACTGACGATGTCCTAAGTCACCACACCTAAAACATCTCGGAGAATTAGACATTCCTCCCCCACTCGGCCTTTTCTCAAAACTACCCCTTTGTTTACCCTTATCAGCTGGTGTCACATAAGGACCACCACGGAACGGTTGCTTCCCTTTTCTTTCGTTCACACTCTTATAGTGAGTAGAACGAGCTTTTCTATCTTCCTCATAAATCCTACAGCAATCCACCAAGTCCGAAAAGCTCCTAATCATTTGATAACCGATTACCTGCTTGATCTCAGGACGCAATCCATTCTCAAACTTCACACACTTAGAAAACTCCGCAGTAGCTTCAGCATAATGTGGATAAAACTGCACAAGCTCCACAAACTTAGCAGTATAATCAACAACAGACATATTACCTTGTTTCAACTCCAAGAACTCTATTTCCTTCTTTCCTCTTACGTCTTCAGGAAAATACTTCCTCAGAAACTCAATGCTAAACACAACCCAAGTGACTTCTTCCTTTGCAGCTTCCAACACATGACGAGTACTAACCCACCAATCATCAGCTTCCTCCTGCAACATGTGAGTACCCAGTCTCACCTTATTTTCCTTAGCACAATCCATTACTCAAAAGATTCTTTCAATCTCCTTAAGCCAAATCTGAGCACCATCAGGATCATGTCTCCCTTTGAAAATAGGCGGTTTGTTCTTCCTGAACTCATCATTCTCACCAGCATTAGGTGCACCCTGCACAGCCCGAGCCATAGCTTGCATAGCAGCAGCCAAAGCAGCATCATTCCTACCAGCCATATTCTGTTCATTTCCAATAACTGCAACTATGGTTAAACAAACAGCTCACCTAAACACAACGACCAACAAAGACTGACACAAACTGACACGAACTGACTCTAATACCACTTAATGTAACACCCCTAATCTATACCCCCAATTAAATAAAGTGGTAAAAATTTCATCAGAGTATAATTAAACATTCATGGCATAGACGAAGGCGTCATATCAATTGAGACAAAACACAATAAACCTGCTCATAAAGATATGCAACAATCGGGTAGCAAATAACAGAGGAACTTAGTTCCTACTACCCACAATTCAGATACAGAATAAAAGCGGAAAATCTGCAACTGAATCTCATATATATATCACATAAAGAGTTTGTCTGTCGCACAGATCCATACATATACAATCCAAAAGGCATATATACATATACACATAAATCACAATGATCTCCCCAACTACCCGGTGCTACATATCAGAGTCGGCCGACAAAAGAATGAAGACCTAAGCTTCACAAAAAGACCTCCAGCATCTAATCTGCAATGCCTCATAGAGCATTCAAAATAGCAGAAGGGTGAGAAACACAATCATAATATAATTGCATACAATTATATAAAAACACCCAAAATACACATGTAATATTCTCACCACAACTTATACCAGAATTCAAACACAAAACAACACAATGCATATCATCATATATCCATCACCAAGGCATATATAATAAAATAAATGCATTTATCAACAACATTTATATATATATATATATATATATATATATATATATATATATATATATATATATATATATATATATATCTCAACTCACCAATTCCATTCTCAATTCCACACAAAATCAATCCATTCATGATTTATGCAAATGCAAAGAGACCGACACAACGACTCTATGCAAATGCGGCACCATCCATCCGTCAATCTCATCACTAGTTCACTCAGGAACTATTGGAACCATCGCTTGTTACTTAGTGTAACTCCCCGTCGGGCAAACAATGTTCCCCGTCGCTTTAGGTCCTCTTGGTATAAGGCTCACGACGTTTATGGATTGCTTTAGGTCCTCTTTGTATAAGGCTCATAATCCGATCGCTTTAGGTCCTCTTTGTATAAGGCGCACGATCATCTATAATCATCGTTTTAGGTCCTCTCGGTATAAGGCTCACAATGTTATAGTGGATTCCCTCTGGAATCAATTCGTCGCTCACACCCCACAAGGGCACACGACATCACAAGAATGCATATCATGATACTTGGCATACAATGACTCATGACATTCAAATGCACACATATACACATCCATAATCATGCATATATCATTAAATACAACACATTGTATTTCTTGCCCTTAGGCCACAATTCATCATCGCAATAGTTTATCACATGTATTTGCATCACACAATAGCACACAAGTCATACAATATCCATATCAACAGCACATTGCATGATACACCTCAATTACACCCAATTACAACGACAAAAGTCGATAAAACAACACTATTCCAAATTCTCGACATAATTAAATCGGCCAACAATCTCAAAACCATTTTAATAAGAAAGTACATTTTATTAACTTTCCAACGATACCAAGAATGTTCAAAACGGATAATCGGAACACAAGTTACGGACGTAAACGGAAAAGACATCGCGAAAAGACAACATTTTACACCCCTGCTGGCCATACGCGTATTGCCCTGAGCCATACGCGTATTGCCCAAACTCATATGCGTACCATTACGCGTTTCAGCAGATGGGCGATAAAAATAAAAGCCATTACACGTATTGCCCTCAAATGCACCTCCTATACGTGTATTGCCCAAGCCAATACGCGTATGGACATGCCTGATACGCGTAACGGCAGTGGAAACCCAGAATTTTTCTGCTGAATTTTTTCTGCGAAACCATCCAAAACCCATTCCCATTTTTCACCTAAACACCATAAAATTGCCAATAGATAGCACAACAACATATATCTAACATGTATCAACAATAAGGGACCTGAAAACATGATTCCCGACACAATTTAATCGGATTCTAACAATTTCAACATATTATGGGTTTTTGTTCTACATTCAATTTCAATCCAAAAACAACCAAATACAAACATACATAATCATACACAAGTATAACATAATCGAGTTTTGCACCCTTACCCGATTTAATCGTGTTTGAAAAGTCGGTTGATCGATTTTCTTCTTTTCCAAGTTTTTCTCTCTTTTCTTCTTTCTCTTCTCTTTTCTTTCCCTTTTCCTTCTTCTCTTTTTCTTTCTCTCTAATTTTCTCTCTTTCTATTTCTATTCTTACTAACTTAAGAAAAATAAAGTGAGATGGCCAAAATACCCCTACACTCAAATATCTCGCAAACGTTCTCAAAACACGATGAAACATATTCACGACGAAAAATAATATATTATCCAATAAAAGTCAAAAATAAAATAATATAATAATCAAATAATCAAATCGACTCGATTAAATAAAACTAACTAAAACTGAGGTGTTACATCTATAGTCCACGACTTGTTCTTTACTCGGGGATTTTTCTTTTTGTAATCCTTTTCGCTTTTTGTTCTTTTGTTTTTTACTTCCAAGATTTTTGCATTGACTGATTCTTTTTGAATTTTTCGATTTTGAAGTCCAGCAGGATGCCCTAACTTTTGCCTAAGTCACTTGTTTTCAAGCTTCGACTTAGCGGGCTTTCTTTTTCTTTTCTTTGCTAGTGTGAGAGATATAGCAAGGAGGATGACACCAATGCTGAAGATTAGCAAATGTGTGAGGAGTCAGTTTACGCAACCTTGCAATAGTATGCTTTCAGAATAAACCTCGCCTCAATTTGGTCTTTTGAGAGTTGTAACATGGTCTAGTTCACGGTTATGAAACAAAGGATATCTGGCTAAAAACTTGGTTTGTACCCACCCCTTCTTCGTGATGACCTTCAGTCCTACGTTTAGTTAATTCTGCACATGTTTTTCTTCCAAAAGGGTTGACGGTGTAAGGGTGGATGTCAGTGACCCTTCTGATTTTGACATGGTGCTCACAGAATCTTATTATTTTTTGTTGAGGATTCGAGGGCCTCTTTTGTCTTTGCTTTGATCCCTAACTTTTGGATGGACTAATTTCGCTTTGCAGGTCCATCGGGATTGCGTGATTTTTGCTTAAGTCTCCTTTTGAGGTGTTCGACTTAACAGGCTTTTGATTTTTGGTTTTTTGATTTTGATTTTGATTACGTTGGAGGATTGTGACTGCCAAGTCATGGGTTATTGATGAACAACCGTCATGTCTTTTGGATTTTGTCTTGTGATTTGAGTGCATAGTTGGATTAACTGAACACTACCCTGCCCCAGGTTGAGTGTAAGGGTTATAATATCTGAAGGAATCTGCTACTTCTTGGCTCGAATTTAACTAGGGATTAACTCCATGTATCTCTAGTGTTTGGGGAATTGAAACAATGCCTGTACATCATCGGCAGAATTTTATCCGAAAGCATCCGGTTTGCGATTATGGGTATTTCGTTTTCATCATCCTCCCTTCAATCATTGCTAAACAACAGTATGATAAAGAGAGTGAAGTAGAGATATATGTGTCAGTGATTTGCAGTCAATGGAAAAAATGAGTGAATACGACATAACTAATTCACAACATGCATAGTCACTACATTAAGAAAACTAAATACAAACGCAAATGTTTAAAGCATACAGTACTTAAACAAACAAAGACAAAAAAAGAATGCAGATGATGGAAATGGCATGACGACTGCCTTCTTCGGGGAGATAAACTTGACTTGGCTTGATTTGATTTGATTTGATGCTGACACTAGTTGGGCGGAGGCAGAGGGTTGTTGATGACATTTGGAGACTTCCCATTGAAAGTGAAAGCCTTCGAATCGATCAGGTCTTGAACTTTGTGTTTGAAGGCTCTGAAGTCCCCGATCTTATGTCCTGAAGCGCCCTTATGATACTCGTAGTGAGCATTAGCATCATAGTCTGGAGGAATGACAGTTGGAGGAACTAGGTCTCTTGGAGCAATCGCTCTCTTTTCCAACAATCCAGCGAAGATCTGAGCATACTCCATTGGCAGACGATGAAAATTTCTTTCTGGCCTCCTCGTCCTCGGTTGATTGGGCTGACGTTGCGCTGAGCAGCTCGCTGTTGTTGATTCTAAGGAGGATACTGATACCCTTATTGATTGTATGACTGTTGTTCAGGAGCATGTTGCTGAGGCATTGGAGCTTGAATAGCTTAAAAAACTGGCTGATAAGGCAGTGGAGCATATTGTGCAGCAACAATATTCAGATACTAAAAGTAGGGGATTTGCAAAGGAATTGGAGCGGGAGCTTGTTGAGCTTGCCCTTTTTGAGCAGAGATGGCATTTGTTTCGCCCTCCTTCTTTTTGTATCTGTTGAAAGGCTTCTTAGCTCCAGACTGATTGCTAGAACTTCCTTGGATCTTTCCGCTCTTCAGACCTTCTTCAATTCTCTCACCGACGATCACCAAGTCAGAGAATCCAGCAGAAACACTATCGATCAATTTTTCGTAGTATTGAACTTGCAAAGTACCCATGAAGATGTCAATCAATTCACGGTCAACAAGCGGTGGATGCACCCTTGCGGCTAACTTACTCCAGCGTTGTACGTACTCCTTAAAGGATCCGTTGTCCTTCTGAGCCATACTCTAAAGTTGAGTACGGTTCAGAGCAAGGTCGGTGTTGTATTTTTATTGCTTGACAAACGCATCAGCTAGCTGAGCCCAGGTGCGCAAACTGCTATGCTCCAGCTGCATATACCACTCGAGTGATGCTCTAGACAAGCTGTCTTGGAAGTAATGGATCATCAATTTTTCGTCTCTGGCATAGGCATCCATTTTGTGGCAGTACATCTTCAAATGAATGTTGGGACAGCTAAGACCTTTGTACTTGGAGAATTCTGGCACTTTAAACTTGGGGGGAATGACAACATCTGGCACCAAGCACATTTCCAAGGAATTTAGAGAAGTTGAGTTGTGCCCCTCCATGACTCAGAGTTTTTCAGCTAGATCGCGACACATTTTGATGGCTTTAGAATCCTGAGCAATAGTAGGATTCGCAATTGGGATGGCAGCATGATAGTTTTAAACCTCATCATACTGATCTTGCAAATTTTCCTCAGCATGGGGAATGGGAATCTGAGTGACATCAGGTTGGGCTTGCGGGATCGCTCCAAAAGTAACTCCATATGTTGGAAGTGGTTGAGAAGTAGCTCCTTCAGCGGCAGGAGTGAAGTTCATCGATATCCCATAAGTGATAGGGTTGGGAACATGAATTGAGAGCCTTGAGGTAGATCGTTGCACAGACACATTGTTGTTGGTAGCAACGACTTCACGTAGTTCTTCCTCCTTTCTAGCCTTCAGGATGGCTTCGAGAATCTGGTCGATCTTACCTTTGATAGAGTCTAATTCCTCTCTGAAGGTGGATTGCTCTTGCTGAATTTGCTCCATCATTCGTCTGGTGTTGGCTCGAGTTGTGTACTGTTATCGAGGAATTAACTTGATTTACTGGAGATAAAGGAAGTAGAAATGAGTTTCCACTGATGAAATGGAATGCAAGATGCATAACTGATGCAATGCAATGTAATGTCAAGTATGGATGCAATGCAAGATGCAAGATCCAGGATCGCAGATTCAAACAGTTCTAAAGTTGGTCAGTCACGGGTAGAAAATCAAAGTCCCTGATCAAAGAAACCATACAGGTAAGCCTTATGAGGAATGTTCTAGATTCTTTACCCATAAACCCACTAACGAGATAGCTTCTACGTTGACGGATAAGGTTCCAAGGAGCACAGACACTAATTGCATCAACGTCATGCAACAGGCTAGCTGCATTACGATGAGAATGAAGATAAGGTCTCTCCTGAGTGGGGTACTCATGCTAGGCACACAAGGAGCGAGTCCTTGGAGACTAACACTACATGACCACCAATATAGAACTTGGTTCTAAGAGTGGTTCCCAGAGTCATGGACCCTTCATGAATCAAGTCGTGTGATAGGCTAGCTGCGTTACAACAAGATCTACGAAAAGGTCTCCACTAGGGGAGCTTTCATGTTATGCACACAAGGAGCGAGTCCTCGGGGACTAACACTACTCGACTTACAATTCTAAACTATGTGTTCCCTCTGCTTTTACCAAAGCTCGGGTGTAGAGCTTTACTCATGATATCGTCCCAAGGTCTAAGAGACAAGAATAATAATGAGCATATAAAAGAGAAAGCAATAAGATAACAAATACATAAACGAGAAGAAAACAAACAAACAAAGATAACACTCTCCACAAATCTCCATAGGTTAGGCTTGAATCTCTCTTGCATGGAGCAATCATATCCCCAGCAGAGTCGCCAGCTATCGCACCTCGGAAAATCAATCGAAAATACGACCCTAGCGCAAAAGGCGCGGAAGAAATTGGTTCTACAGAGTCGCCACCGAACTTTATTTATCCCAAAAGAGGGAAAGGAAAATATCGAGAAAACTTTTAAAGAGATAAGAACATGGTCGTCGTAACCATATTATGGGTTCGGGACTCAGTTACGTGAGGAAGGTACGCGCACCCCCTCACGTCCGTTGTACTCAACGGGAACCTCTTAGTTCGATTTGTGATGAACGTTAGCTAAGCTTGTTTGTTTTCTTCTAAACAAGTAAAGCGAAAAGGTAAGGTAAAAATATTTCGATGCTAGGGGATAAGGGTGGTTTTAGGATAGGGTGCTCGCCAAGGATTGGGGCCCTTGTGCCTATGTATGCCCATTCAGGTGAGAATGAGAAATCAGAGCGATCGTAGTTCGACTACGGGGTTTGACGGGAAAAGATGGAAGTGTGCTCGCCAAGGTCATTGCAACCTTGTGCCTACGTATCTTACATTCGGATGAATGAAGAATCAGAGCGTCCGTAGTTCATGGATACAACGACAAAAAGAAGGAGTTGAATTTTAAGAGACGAAAGATCGAATGACAAACAACCCAAGGACATGCCTTGAGAGCAGTCACTCAAGAATCCAAGGAATGCGAGACTCCAAGAACTCAGTTCTTTTGTGATTGATTGCGAAAATGTTTAATAAAGATTAAGTGTTTTAAGCTAAAAGGCTGAGTGAATAACAACCCAAGGCGTGCGCCTCAAGAGTCATTCATTCGAAGATCCAAGGAATGCTAGACTCCAAGAATCTCCTTCTTTCGTAAGTTGATTGAGAAAATGTTTTGAAAAAGAGCGAATCGGATGGGTTGTGAAAAGAGGCGAAGATCGATACTAGTCCCTAGGAGTGCTCCTAGTAACGAAACCACGAAATGTGCAAGTGTGCGTTTGATGGTGAGGCAAAAGGCGCTCGACTTACGAAGATGTTTTGAAAAGTGGCTCGAAGAGAAATCGATAATTTGATTTAAAATGGGTGAGAATCGATCCTAGTCCCTAGGGGTGCTCCTAGTAACGAAGCCACAATGAAATGTGAGAGTGTGTGTGTTAGGTTGATGGCGAATGTTAATGAGTAATCGACTTACAGGGGTGTTTTGAAAATGACTCGACGACGAATCGAGAATTAGTTTGAAAATGGTTTTGTCTATGCTAGTCCCTAGGGGTGCTCCTAGTAAACAAACTATAATCAAAAGAGCGAGTAAAGTGTGTACATCAGAATGGGAGCAGGGTACATGTAAGTTACACGGGATTGCACGAAATAAAAGGTCTTATTGTAAGGTAACCCAAGAGGAAGCCGTGTGTGTGCGAGGTGTCCTAAACTAAGCCGCGAGCAAGAGTAGGACAAAAGCTCCTTCGCCAGGGTTTCTGTATAATGTCCAAGTTCCGTTGCTCGGAAAATTACCCAACAATCCACCAATTGAGTTTCTTAGGGTTTCAATAGTTTTATTGTGTTTTAGAATAGTACGAACAAGATATGATGATGACTATGAATGATATGGACAATAATAATATGAGCAAGATAATATTGATGGAAAAGTAAATCAAGAATATTGAGCGGAAATTAAAGTTAGTAGTTAGTGATTAATCGTCAGAACAAATGATCAACGATGGTTAAATAATGAACTTAGGTCAAGGTTAATGAAAACTCATTCGAGGATTGATAAAATCAAAGCCTCATAACAACAAGTTTCATAAGTAATGGACCCAAGACAAATAATCAACTATACTTGGGCTTTCAAACATAAGTTTGGGCCACGAATGATCATTTTTCTATACGGGACACATGTAGCGCTATGTTAAACAATCGTAGCACAATCTATGAGGAAGATCATACTATGGGAGGCCGGTCAAGAATGATGTTTGTGCTAAAATATAATAGAGAAATGATATTGAGGATCATTCTCTAAGGAAATCGTGCCACACGAAAAAAAAAAAGTGAATGGTCTCGTCTTAATCATAAACTTTTATCGATTAATCGAAGGTAACCTATCACAATCCCAAAGTATAGAAAATAATCTCAATGATCATTTTCTACAGATTTTAAATCATGAAGGTTAAACATTCTCAATCAATCCAACATTCGTGAATAAAAAGACTTCATCGATCGAAAAATGAAATTGAAAATAAAATCGAAAATGAAAATGAGATGGGAATAAAAAGGAATGGGATAAAAAATAATTAGAAAAAACATATTAAGAACTAACAATTAAGAGTTCTAAAAAACAATAGTAAAAATAGTTTTTAAAATCAATTAACAAAAAAATAAAAAGAAAGGGTGTATGAGAAACTTGAAGAGTAGTGTTGGTATGGAATCATCATGGGCCTTAGGCCCATTCATCCATTCCTAAAAAACACACGGATGGGAAACAAGAAGGATGGAGAAATGAAAACAAAAGTGGACTGAACCCATACACGTTTAAAGGAAGAAAAAGGGTTTATGTTAGCCCAAACATCATTGGTTTAAAAAAAAACGAAAAGTATCGGCAGCATTAGACTTTATTTTTAAAACAAAAACCAATTTAAAAGGTCAATGGGAAAAGCAACTAAGACCAGTAGAAGAACACAGTGCCAAACCATATCCAACCTTCTCTTTTCTTTACAAACGGTAGCTACCGATCTCGCGCAACTCTCACCTCTCGAATCATTTTTGGATCTTTCTCTCACTCCGATTTGTTTCTACTTGCGACTCGCTTCAGGTACGATTTCATTTCGAAAAGGTTTGGGTTCACTTCAATTCTTTATTCTTCTTCTTCGTCTCAGCGTTTGTTTTGGATTTGAATCGGATTTAGTTTTGGTTTCATTGAATCACTTCATCTCTCTTTCTTCTCATTCTGATTCTCGGTGATTTATGGGTTTGGTTGAGAGTGAGTTGTTTTGGTTATTTGAAGGTTGGTTTATTTTGAATGGTGAGTTTTAGGCTTTGATGTTGCTGAAGATTTGTGGATTTATGAGATGGTTTGGGTTAAAGGAAGTGATGAAGGTTGAGGATGATAGAGGTTATGGAAGAGGTTGAGGGATAAGGAGGTTTCTCTTTTTTCTTTTATTCGTTGCGAAAGTTATGGAGAGGAAAAAGAAAGGGTGCAGTTTCGAAGGAATGAAGGTTGAGTTCTTGGCGTTTGGTCTGTTGGAAAGGAATGAGGAGTGAAAATTGGTCCTTGTTGCTGCGTATGCGCTGGTTTTATGGTACCACGTTGTCACGTGTTTTTACGAATTGTGGGGTCATGTGCGTATTGCAAGTGTTGGTTTGTAGGTACAGGTCGTAATTGTTTTACTTGGTATGATTCTCAGGTTGTACGAAATTTTGGTGGCTTGCAAAACTCTTGGTTGATGCGTATGCTGCTGATCGGTTTCGTTTGTGGTCATTTGGCTGTAGCAGGATGGTTTTCTTTGCTTATTGCAGCAGGTCATAATTTTAACAAAGGTGGGTGTTGATGTATGAGGCTGAAAGTTATGTGTGGAAGTTGTGTGTAGCGAATTTGTGGGAGTATTGGATGCTAGTGTGAAGTACGACCGACTTGTGTTGTTTTGTGCAGGTCAAGTGCATTTTCTCGTGGCTTGATGTGTAATGCTTAAAGTTATGACTCGCGTGGGACATAGTGTAATGGCTTGTGTGGTGGCTAGGCTAGAAACTTGTGGAAAGCTTGGCTTGAAATTGATTTGGAATGTTGTAATTACATGGGCCATAGCTTGAGAAACTATTGGGTGAAGATTTCACTTGCTCTTTTTTTGTTATTTTATTGTGGGATAACCTCTTTGTAATACTCAAGACTTTTGTTGTAATTTTTTCTTCTTGGACTCTTTATGTCAAATGGGCCTTTATTGACAAGGGTCTTCTTTGTAGAATTCTCTTTTTTTGCAAATTTTGTAATAGATTTGGTGTCTATTTTTCTTGCACTTATAATTGTCTTGAAGCCTTTGATTTTTGATTTAAGAACAACTCGAGTTTTCACGTTAACTCCTTATCCATATTGAAAACTATTCTCAAATTTCCTCCAAAAAATGAATAAAACCTTGAATTATTCCTTAAGACATAAACGCTTCCACGAATTGATCTTGTACTTCTGAATGAATTAAAAGAAACTGCCACTGAATTAATCCTTGAATTTTGAATGAATCTGAATTAATCTTGAACTGAGAATAACCTGATGCCTTAAATCAGTGAGTCCTCCTAAATACCAATAAAACCATGACTTCCACTATGAACCAAATGAGCACCTAATGACTTGAAATCAAAGGAATTATGAATTGAGATATGGACTTCAAAACGTTGTACCAAACCCTAATTTAAAGATGAACTGAATTCTAATAATTCTCAACCATGAAGCACCTGCCTTGCTACAATTTGAGAACTTGACTCATTCACAACTGACCTGAATTGGAACACAACACTAATTAAGTCCTCAGACACACATCACATGACTTGTGCATACCAAGGCTTTGATTATGAAACACCCTTTGCCTGACCAAGATTAGGTCAAACCATATGAACCTCAATCCATTACACATACACTCCTGACTTGATAACCTAATTTAACCTTGCAACAAATTGGACCTAGGAAATGAGAACAATGAAAGCAGAAGCAACATATTTTTGGATTTTTGAATAGTGTTAGTGGGTGGATGAAGGTTATGTACAAGTAGGACAAATTTGGGGTATGACCATCCAATATACAAAAACACTAAGTCATACTCCTAGTTTTGACATCATTCAAAACATGGCTAAGTTTTTTGATGATGGAAAAACTTAAATCTTATAGCCATTGTGTTTTTCTTAGGTACACTAAATTGCTCCCCATGAAGTCGTGCATAATCCTCAATAACTTCCCCTGAATTTGTGAATTATCCTTTTCATAATCTTCTCACCATTTGACAACATAAAAAAGATAAAAAGAAGTAATTCGTTAGAAGCATCACGTAGATGCACAATGTGGCGTGCGATTTTTTTCGGTGACACCTTACCGCAATGATTTGGGGTGCTACTTTTTTATTTTTGTATTTATCCTAGGAAGCTAGAAAGGAAGGGGGGATATCTTAAACTAACCCTACACGCAAATGTTTTCTTTAACAAATGCTAAGATATCGCGGATCGGGGTCTGGTTATACAAAGGGAAGCTATTAACACCCAGTGTATCTATGGTAATCCATAGGAACCTTCTTTTGCATGTATTTCTGTTAACTTGAAATAATTTCTTGTGTTTCATCTGCTGTGGGTTGGGAAAGTTTCTCCTTTGGGAGGATTGAGAGACTAATTTTGTTGTTTTCGGGTTTTTTGTTGTTTTTGGTAAGGTATTAGACCTAAGATTTTTTATTTGTGTGCTCGCTAAGATTTCACAATCTTTTGCCTACGTATTCCCGTAAAGAGATTTGGGAAATCAGAGCAATCGTAGTTCCTCCTATTTCTATGGGAGGAAAGATATGTGGTGTCTTGTTCAAAGCCCAAGATTGAAGCTAAAAGGATGTTTGTGTCTTGTTCAAAGCCCAAGATTGAAGCTAAAAGGTTGACTGAGAGAGAATTTGTCATCTCTAAAGAGAGATATCTCATCTATTCATCACAAATATGGATCATAAGGGAAATCACTTTAACTAGGATATGTAGAACCCAACAATGCCATAATTTCTTTTATAAGAGGGATGTCATGAAGGAAGAAGCTTTAACTCAGTGTAGAGAAATGCCACTTTTACCTTTATGAATCTTTCATGCTAAGAGAGGGACATTGGCTTTGATGTTAGGGATCCAGAGACTTGCCACTTACAACAGTCTGATGAAAGATAAATTTTAGCCAGGATAAAGGAATGACTCCAGCTTGGATCTTTAATAAAAAAGTGTGCCACTTATAGCAATTATCTGGAAAAAGGTTTTGATTATTTTTTTTATATGTGATGTATAGAGGATATATCTTCCTGGAGAGAAGGCTCATGGTCTCATCTGAGGGGATGTTGATTTTTGTGTGCCTTAATCAAAGCTCAAGGTTGAAGCAAAAGGAAATTGACTCCACTGGGGAGAGTTTTGTTTGTCTTGTACAAAGCCCAAGATTGAGGCTGATTGGGGAAAATTCTTATATGAAACCTAAGAAGAGGCTATCTTTTGCTGAGGATTTATTGAAATCTAGAAGCAGGTCCAAATTGTTTTAGGGAATCCAAAGATTTACTCTTGCTGGGAATCAGGGAAGAGTTGAAGTACCAGATGCCATGAGGCTCTGATTCTGTTATAGATTTGTTTATGGTAAATTGACCCTGGCTGTGATGTTTTCAAGGTGAAAGTTAAGCCTTGTTGGGGGTCAGAAAAGTTTAAAGGCGAGTTTGAAAACCTTAGAGGTTTTAAATGGTGTATGGGTGAAATGGTCAGGGTTTTCCCTGTGTGTTTAGGAAACTTGAGGGTTTTGTTATGAAGTCCAAAAGGAAACTATGATAAGTGAGACTTTATAAGTCTATTTGAATGAAGCCCAAGAGAAAGCTGAGATTGTCCAAGTCTCTTTAAGAAGTGGTAGACTCTGGTGTAGAGAGATCTTTGTATGATGCCCAAGAGGAGGTTGTTGGTTTGAGGGATGAAGATCAACCTTTAGATGGTAGTGTGTTCTGGAAATTTGACTTTTCTGGGGATTAGACTAGAAGAGATGACTAATTTCTATCCTATCCTTTTAGGAAGCCTGTGGGTCCTTGTACAAAGCCCAAGAGGAGGTTGGGGAACTTCTAAGAAGCTTGGTGGTCCTTATATTAAGCCCAAGAGAAGGCTAGGGGTACTTCTAAGAAGTATGTGGGTCCAAGCCTAAGAAAAGTTCAAGAAAGGTTTCACCGGGAATTAATCCTTTCTTTGTTGAACATCTAAGGTTTGAAGAAATTCCAAAGAGGTTTCACCGGGAATTAATCCTCTCTGAGGAAATGAATTTCTTGTATATATACATTTCTAAGTTTTGACAGTCTTGAGAAAAGTTTCACTGGCAATAATTCCTTTCTCTGTTCCATATTGAATAAGCCCAAGAGGAGGCAGACTGTATTGAGGGAAGTTCCTGTGAGGGAACTAGTTTTGACTAAGTTAGAAAGTAACCTCTGGTTTGACCTATGTGTAGACCTAACTGCTGGGGAAACTCTAGACAGATATGCACAAGTATATACAGATAAGTGATTTAACAGATATATAAAGCAAGTATGCATTGAATTGAAAAGATGTTGGGTCTTACACTTTGAAAAATGCCCAAGTGTATTGTGATCTGTTGTGTTGATTTCAACTGTATGATTAGGGTTTTAAGAAATTGAAGAAAGTTTTGAGAAAACTTTGAATTTGAAACTGATTTAAAAGAAAGTTGTTTGAAAAGAAAAGAATGTTTGGGGCTTGTAACTCAAAGAGAGGCCCAAGTGGTCTAAGAGCAGTTTCACCAGGAATAATGCTCCTCTTAGTACCAGTTAAAACAGACAGATGATTTTGAAAACAGAGGTATGAAGCTTACAACTCAAGGAGAGGCCCATGGAAGTTATTTATTGTTAAAAACAAAGTTTATGTGCAAAATATTTGGTCTTATACTCAAGGAGAGGCCCAGATGACTTATTTGAAAAACAGGGATCACACTGCGATACCGAAAGACGTTGTGGGACTTATACTACAACAGAGGCCCAAATTTGTTTATGTACAAGGAGGGTTGGGTCTTACACTCCATTAGAGGTCCAAAAGTGTTTGTAAAGAAGAAGGAATGGGGTTTATACTCAGAGAGAGGCCCAGATGAAAAAACAACGATCGCACCGTTATTTTGAAAATCGCATATGGACTTATACAATGACTGAGGCCCAAAATTATTTATTTACAAATGGATGGGTCTTACACTCTACAAAGAGGCCCAAAAATGTTTCAAATGAAGTTTGAAAAATTAAAATCAAGAAAACCCCTAATTTTAATTAAAATACATTTTTTCAAAGAAAATTAAATAAAAAATGATATAAAATATCATATATATTTAAAAACAAGTTGTGGATTTTGAAAAGTGTTTTGAAAAATCATGTTTTATTTATATGAAAGTGTGAAACTCATTTGAATTTGAAAAATCAAGAGGAAAATTTCATTAAAAATGTTAAAAAACAATTAAAATGTAATTCTTTACAAAAATTCCAAATATATTAAAAAAATAATATAAATTTTATTTTTTTGTAGAATAAAATATTTTAACATTTTTGTGAATTTTTAAAAAAAGAACCAATCAAATGATTAAAATTGAGGGAGAAATTAATTTTTGAAATCAATTAAGAAAATAACCAAAAAATAAAAAATTCAAACAATTTGAAAATGCGCGCCAACGTCCATCTTCTTCTTCCCCGTGCCCGTGCCATGGATGATTTGCAAAACCTCACTTATCTCTCTGATTACTCAATGATTTTGCACGATTCAAACATCAATCTCACTCGTTTTTTAACAAGGATTCCAATGGTACCAATTAATTGCATTTATTTTCAGTGTGGAGTGAGAAATCAAGTGATAAACACATGAACCCTAATTTCTGTAAGAACACTATGAAATCCTATACACGATAGCTACAAAGCAATTGATTGAGGGGAAACACTCTACATAAGTGCAGAAACATGTTTGTAACTTGAAAACACATTTATGATGCATGGATCATAGAGTTTGAGAGTCCAGGCTTACCTCTTGCAAGAAGAAATCGAATTGTGTGTTGGAGGTGTTACAGATGTTGTTTGATGACTTGGACAACTTCAATGGACCTTATGTAAGGTGTTTGGAAGCTTGGAATGGATTGAAACAACCTGGATCACTTTGTGGCAACTCAACTGCAAATAGGCATGAGTTTGATTTTGAGCTTTGTGATTCTGAGGTTACAGATGTGTGAGAAGTGTTTGGATAGCTTACATATGATGTATATGATGTGTTTACACCATTGGTTTTGATAGAATTGCTTCCTATTGAAAATTTCGCATGTTACTTGTAAAAGAAGCAATTTCTGGTATTTTAGAGTGAAATGAAAAAGTGCATGTGTTGTTATGCTTTGGTGTACTCAAACTGATCAGAAAGGATCCCTATTCATAGTAGAACAAGTTTTTTGGGAGCAATAGTGATTGGGGGCTGATCATGGTGCGTAGCTTGTAGCCATTGACTTGGATGTTCCAAAGTGCCAAGTCAACTCTTAGCTTGACTCCATTCAATTTCTGCAGGTTTGAATGCTCAGAGTTTGGACTGAATCTTGACTGGTTTGGATTTCTATGGCTTGGTTCATGACACCTCAATGCATTGCATTGACGTAACCTTGACAAAATTGAATTTTAAAGTTCATGTCATGATGGTTTTGCACATGCCAAGTTGAATTCTCGACTCCTTGATCAAGAAACAAGTGAGTCATCAGATGTTTTGTATTTTTGGAAGATGACAAAGTTGGAAAAATGGCAAGACTTGAGTGAAAAAATCGTGTGGCCCAAGTTATGTATCCATGTTGTTGTGTAGGCAAGGTGAAAAATGCTATTTTGGGGAGCTTATAACTCCTTGCTCAAGTTGAATCATGGGAGGCTCTTGTACTTTTTAGAAATCCCTTATATCATATTTCAACTTTGATGTTTACCTTTGGTCTTGATTCATCTTGGATCATAATGAAAAATGACCTCAAAGTTAGAAAAAATGCAAACAAATTCTGTCCAAAATTTCACTAAGTGTTTGAAAAGTTTCCATTTTCCATTTTTTGTAATTTTGATCAATCCATAACTCAAAATCCATGAGTATTTGGAATATGTTGTAGTTGACAATCTTGTAGTATGTAATGAGAGCTTCCATTTTAGCCTTGGATGGAAGAAAAAGGTTACTTGGATCACAAGTTATGGCCTTGCAAAGTTGGGTAAAAATCACCTTTTTTATGACTTAGTGAAATTTCAAGTTTCTTAAGATTACCCCTTTTGCAAGTAACCTCACTTTTCTTGATTTTTATTGATGTATGATGATCCAAACCATGAATTAACATTGTTTTTGACTTAAAGAAGCCATGTTTGTCAAAAAATCTCAAAAGTCAAACTTGGTTTTGGGCACAGTTGATGAAATCAAGTTCTTGACCTAATTCAAACCTAATGGATGGAATCCATAGGTGTTTTGGAGTGTCTTGAATCATTCCCCAAAGTTTGAGATTATGTCTTGGTCAAAAGTCAAATATATGGTTGACTTTTTCTTAAAAACCCTAATTTGTGGTCCAGATGAATTTGAATTTTTGTAATGCTCATGAACCAAGTTCTTTGTGTCCATTTGAACTTGTAAGAGGATCAATACAAGGCATTTGAGGTCTTCAAAACATCTCTTGAGGTTTGGGCTCATGTCTTGCTCCAAAAGTCAACTTAGGGGTGAATTAGGTCAAGAAACCCTAATTCCTGATTTTTGGTGAATGAATTCTCTAAGGCTATTTTGTACTTATGAATGGAGTCATAAGGTTCCTTTGAGCTTCTTGAAGCATGTTTTGAAGTATTGGCTCATGCCCAGATGAAAATTTCTCTCTGGAGGCCTTGGTCGACCAAAACCCTAATTTGGTGACACTGGTGATCTTGAGGGTTAACCCACTTGGAATGTTACATCCCTATGCTTGATTCTTGATGTGGAAGACCTCTTAATCCTTCATGGATGTTTGAGAGGCTTTACAAGTTGAAGATCATGTCAATTCTTGATTGATCCTTTGTCAGAGTGCTCTGAGAGGGCCCAAAACCCTAATTCTTAGTTGAGGTGAGTGCTCAACAACCTTGGAGAGGATTGATGAGGCATGAAGGTACATCCATATTGTGGTGATGATTTGCACAATGATGGGAAATCTTGTGGTCATAATTTAGGGTATGACAGATGCCCCTATTTAATCTTCTTGGACCTAAAGGTGTGAATGGAGAAGACGTTCGGACATTTAAGGTAAAAGAGGATTAAATATCGGAATACCCGAAATTTTGATGGTGGTAATGAATGATAGATGTTTGCTCATCCATCTTCTTTTTCTAAGCAACGATACTTAGAAAAGGGTAAAACTTCCCATTGATCCTGGTTTTCAGCCACATAACTAGTCTTAGTTTTTTGAAATAAACTTCCCCTCGATCTTGGTTTTCAGCCATTGAACTGGTCATAGTATCTTTTGAAATAAACTTCCCCTCGATCTTGGTCTTCAGCTATTGAACTGGTCTTAGTTTCTTGAAATAAAATTCCCCTCGATCCTGGTCTTCAGCCATGAAATTGGTCTTAGTTTCTTGAAATAAACTTCCTCTCGATCCTGGCCTTCAGCCATGGAACTGGTCTTAGTTTCTTCTTGTCGAGTCCTTCTCTTGACAAGGAATGTTATCTGTGATGGTTTTCACCAAACTTCTCGCTGGGGAGATGCCATTTGATGGAAAAACTATTTGATGTTAGACTTGCTGGGGAAAACCATTAGTCTGGACTGTAGAGGTGTGCAAACTTCTCTGTTGGAGATGCCATTTGCTGGAGAGATTACATCATACTTCCCCTCGAGACTTTTTTCGGAGAGACGCCATGTGATGTAATTCAATTTTGAGGTGTTGATGACCTTATTAAAAGCAAATATTTTGGGGAGAAACTGTCGTATTGTCAAGAGTCTTTTGTAGAGGGACTTTCTCTGGGGATTTTCTTTAATCCAAGAAAGCAAGATATCACCTAAATTGGTGAAGAGGGAATCCTCAAGGGTGTATAACTTAATTGTCTTCTTGCTTTTCAGAGGTTCAAGTTATCAAAGTAGTCGAGGACCGATTTCAATCCAGGGATAAACTGGAGAGAGATTGTTTAGACGACACCTTTCCTGAGGAAAAGACTCTAACCGGGATTTTGTCCTATCTGACGTAGAAAGGAAAAACTGATGACTCTATTGGAGAGAGGATGTTTATCACTTGGGGATAAGTATGACCAGAGTGATATTAATGCAATATGAGTAGGAATATGAATCAATCATGTGCGATGTATGGCATGCTGATGCTGACAAAATAGACACGACATATGGACTGACGATGAGTTCAAATGGATACTTGGCCACTCTGGGAGATAGGGGTATTACTGGAGATTCTGAAAGTTGCATTTTTGCTTGGGAGCAGGGATTCCTGCGTTCGTTCCGATTTTCAGAGGTACAAACCTACTAGGGATAGAAATTCGTTCCTGTTTTTTAGGGGTGGACCTTACTGGGGGGAGAAAAACCAATCATTGGCTCTCAGAGGTAAGAACTTTATCGGGGATGTCAGATGGGACATTCCATCTGAAGCAGTATGTCCTTTATTCAGGGTGTACTGATCAAATGGAGAGTTTTGATTCTGCACTTTGAAGTTTGACCACTATCGGAGAAGCCGTCGATATTCCTTCTCGTGTTCATCAATCAAAAAGAAATTTCCATCTTTATTTTAAAAGCGGAAGTAAATTTGACAAGTAAAAATTCATTTTTTTTGTTTCAAGAATGTTAATCAAATAAACATGTCATTTTGCACAGCAGAATGAATGAGAATTGCAAACAAAAGGCACAAAGGCTCAAATTTTATTGATAGAATGGTAATCAGCCAAGCGCATGATCCATGGAGCATTACAAAGTTTAGAAAATGGTAATTTAAATGGAAATGGGCTACATTGAAACATAGCAACCGCTATCCTTCCACCAACTTTGAATTCTGGACATTCTGAGCTTCTGTCGAAAGTAACCTTGACTGAAGTTTTCCTGACGGATGACATTACCGCTGAGGAGTCAATCCTGTCAGATATAGTTCTTGCCATGAATCCCTAACTTTTGCCTAGATTGCCGTTCCAGGTTTTTAATCTATCGGGATGACTGTTGTTTATGTCTCTAATTTTTCCTTGGACCGCCCTTTCGGGTTTTCAGTCCACCGAGACGTTTTTTTTCATTTAGGCGAAGTATTTCTTGACTACATCAACATTTTTGGGGTAAGTAAACTCCTCTCCATCCATAGTTGCGAGTCTCAAGGCACCGCCTGAGAAGGCTTTCTTAACAACATAGGGGCCATCATAATTTGGAGTCTATTTACCCCTGGAATCAGTAAGAAATGATTGTATCTTCTTGAGCACGAGGTCTCCTTCTCTGAAGACACAGGGTCGGACCTTTTTATCAAACACCTTCTTCATTCTTTGTTGATATAACTGACCATGACATAAAGCCGTCATTCTCTTTTCTTCGATGAGGTTCAGTTCATCGTATCTACTTTGACACCATTCAACTTTTGTTAGCTTGGCTTCCATCAATACTCTCATTGATGGGATCTCTAGTTCTATGGGGAGCACTACTTCCATGCCATATACTAGAGAGAAAGGGGTTTCCCCTGTAGAAGTACGGACAGATGTGCGATAACCTTGAAGTGCAAAGGGTAGCATCTCATGCCAATCTTTGTAGGTTACAACCATTTTCTGAACGATCTTCTTGATATTTTTGTTGACTGCCTCTACTGCTCCATTCATTTTAGGCCGGTAGGAAGATGATTTATGGTGTTCAATTTTGAACTCAGTACACAACTCTTTCATCATCTTATTGTTCAGGTTATATCCATTATCCGTAATGATCTGGCTCGGAACACCATAATGGCAGATGAGATTGTTCTTGATAAATCGGACCACCACTTGTCTGGTCACATTGGTGTATGATACCGCTTCGACCCACTTGGTGAAGTAGTCAATGGCTACCAGGATGAACCGATGCCCGTTCGAGGCTTTGGGTTCAATTATGCCAACCATGTTGATTCCACATATAGAAAAAGGCCATGGAGAAGACAGAACTTTGAGATGCATTGGAGGTACATGGATTTTGTTGCCGTATATCTGACAATTCCTAATGTACTGGTAGCAATCGGGTTCTATTGTTAGCCAATAATATCCTGCTCTCGGAATTTTTCTTGCCATTGTATGCCCATTGGCATGAGTGCCAAAGGATCCTTCATGAATCTCTTTCATTAACATGTTTGCTTCGGGTCCGTCTACACATCTGAGCAAAACCATGTCGAAGTTTCTCTTGTAGAGCACATCATTGTTTAGGAAGAAGTTGCCTGCCAGTCTTCTGAGAGTCTTCCTATCTTTTCTTGATGCCCCAGGCTGGTATTCCTATCTTTGAAGGAAGCATTTGATATCGTGATACCATGGTTTGTTATCTATGACTACTTCAATCACGAAGATGTAAGCGGGCCTTTCAAGGCGCATTATGTCAATCTTGGGTACGTCATTCCATCGACCCACACTAATCATGGAGGATAGAGTAGCCAATGCATCAGCCATGTGGTTTTCTTCACAAGGAATGTGATGAAACTCAATCTTGTTGAAGAAGGGTAACAACCTTCTTGCGTAGTCTTTGTAAGGAATCAGTCCCGTTTGATATATGTTCCACTCTCCTTTGATCTGATTTACAACTAGGGCTGAGTCTCCAAACACATCCAAGTTCTTAATCCTTAAGTCAATAGCCTATTCGATACCCATGATACAAGCTTCGTATTCGGCCTCATTGTTTGTGCATTTGAATGTCAATCTGGTAGTGAAAGGAATATGGGTACCCTGAGGTGTAACGATGATTTCCCTAATTCCATTTCCATAAGCATTGATAGCTCCGTCGAATATTAGTCCCCATTGGGACCCTGGCTCTGGCCCTTCGCTCGGTAGTGGTTCATCGCAATATTTCATTTTTAGGTACATGACATCCTCGTCTGGGAAGCCGAATTTGACTGATTCTTGATCGTCAATCGGTTGATGAGCCAAATGATTGGCTAAGATACTTCCTTTGACGACTTTCTGGGCATGGTACTCGATGTCGTATTCTGATAACAACATCTGCCAATGGGCAATTCTTCCTGTTAAAGCAGGCTTTTCGAAGACGTACTTGATTGGATCCATCTCGGAGATTAACCAAGTAGTGTGACAAATCATGTACTGGCGAAGACGTTTAGCTGCCCAAGCCAGAGCGCAGCAAGTTTTCTCGAGCATAGTGTATCGACTTTCACAGTCACTGAATTTCTTTCTTAAGTAATAAATGGCAGACTCTTTTCTTTTTGTTTCGTCTTGTTGACCAAGCACACAACCCATGGAGTCTTCCAAGATTGTTTAGTAAATGATCAGTGGTCTTCCTTCCACTGGAGGAGACAAAATTGGTGGATTTAGTAGATATTCTTTCATGTTGTCGAAATCCTTTTGGCAGTCTTCTGTCCATATACAACTTTGATTCTTTTTTAGTAGTTTGAAGAATGACGCGCATGTTGTGGTCATGAGAGATATTGTAACACCCTTTTCTACCCCCAAATAATGTTTAAGTAGAAACAACTCAAATATCAGAGTAAAGCATAAAAATTCCCTTGAAGGGTGCACATTTCTCATTACATCAAAATAACACAATTACCCTGTAAAGAAAAAAGGGTTTTTCCTCAAAGTTTCTCAAAAAGCCTTCACATGGCAGCGGAACTCAAAATTTTCAATAAAAAGGTTTTCCACAACGTCGTAATAATAAAAAATAAATCCACATCATCGTATGACAACAAAATAAAGAAACAACATAGTTCGACTCAAAGGACCCCAACCCGATGTTACACTATCAGAGCAAGACCCTCTAAATCGACCAAAGCAAATAACTTCAAGTCCTTGAAAGCATCCAAAGCTAAGCCTGATCACCTGCACGTTACCCACGTGGAGGCAACATTCTAACAGGCAGGGTGAGTAATCATAATTCAATACAAATCATATAAAGAAAAGACATTAACAGGGCAATAGTTGTTTACATCAAATACCACAACGACCCACCCAAAACATCATATAAAACATCGCATCACCAATATCACTCATATGCAAATCATGCAACGCCACCAAGAATGAAATGCAATGTCATAAAAATGCATGTGGTACTAAATCGTCATAATAATGGACACTAGGCCATCAACCCTCCACAAGGGAGCACGTCATAAAATACCCCAATCCGCACAAATGGATTAAAGCCTTCACTGGACCGAAGTCCTAACATCATCACTGGACCGAAGTCCTAACATCATCAATAGACCAAAGTCTAAATGCTATGAATGCATGATGCACAACGTCACAATCATCATCATAAACAAATGTCATTACGTGCATCATTATTCATCAAACTCACATATTCGTCATATCATTAAATACGTCACCAAAACATCATTAGTCTTCATTTCGCAATCATCAATATAACTCACGGTAATTCACATCAAAATTGTCATGTATCAATCATCAACACATCTCATAGTAGTTCACATCATCAATTGTCCATCAAAACATCACATATACGCAGCTCAAAATGTCAAGATACATCATGGTAATTCATATCATCAATTAATCATCAAACATCATCTATACACAGCTCATAACGTCAATATACATCATGGTAATTCATATCATCAATTTATCATCAAACATCATAATGTGCATCATCATTCATCCACAAAAGTCATCATTTATATCATCATTTATCAAAACCTCATGTTAATCATATCATCATGTACATTGTCAAAACATCATGATTCATCATCGTCAAATCATCAATATACGCATCAAGATAGTCATGTAAAATCATCAATATACTCATGGTACTTCACAACGTCATTTTATCATCAAACATCACACATAAACATCTAATAATAATCAATAACATCATATCATCATCTAATCATGAGACATCACATGTATAGATATCTCACAATACATTAATCATATCAGGTCATCATTTTCATCACTAAATAATCATTACATAACACGTCAACACATAGCAGCAATTTACAGGAACATCACAGCATTAATATAATATAAAATAGATATTTCCCATGAATTTTAAGTCAATAAAAATACTGTTTTTCAGTCCCAGGTCGCGCTAAGCGTGCTACTCACTGCCTCGAAGAGGCAAAATTTCTTCAGACCGCGCTAAGCGGGCTCTGCGATTTCTGCAGAAAAACCCTGCGATAACAACACTCCTCCATCTGCGATCCTGCACTCCTAAACTCAATTTTAACTCAGATTTTTCACAGATTATGTTACTATAACCTATAACTATCACATATGCATCAATAACAACAATTGTCACATAGCCAATCATCAAAATCCATCATCCCTAACCTCGAATTCCTAGGTTTTCCCCCAAAACCCCAATCACGCACTAACACCTAATCTTTATATCAAACATATTGCAAAGTGATACTCCCCATACCATAGAATATTGTTTCCTTCGACTTCTCTTGAATGTTCGCTGGAATTCTTCTATGCCCTAGCCTCTTTCTCACTTGTTCTTTAGACCACCTTTGCCTTTTTCCTCAAAATAATACGAATAATGAGTTCCTTTCATTATTCTCTCTTAATATACCCCTAAATGTGCTCTTCCCATTATATCCTCACTAATTCTCCTCAAATGTCCACTTTACCCTTCATTCTTCTAATATTACTTAAAATAAATAATAATACAAATATATTCATATCATATACTATTATTTAATTAAAATAACCAAAACTTCACAAAATCACCGACCTCGACACGAAACACCAAAATTCACGGAAATCCACGAATATAATATTTAAATAAATTAAATAAATATTCTACGAAATTTGGGGCGTTACAACTCTCTCCACTTAAATAATTTTCGCCCTAAAAAATTACCTCAAGGAAACAGAGTCGGATACGACTCCCTCATCCGCTCTTCACGTTCCCAAATCCAACTCTCGCCAGCTGGTCCACCCCACAACACCTTTACCAAGGTTATGCCCTTACCCCGTAGTTGCTTCATCTCTCGACCATCAACACGCACCGGTAACGCTTCCACAGTCAGATTATCCCTTACTGGTACATCATCCATCAGAATCACATGCGACGGACCCAGAATGTACATCCTCAATTGAGACACATGGAACACGTCATGCAAATTCGTAAGTGACGGCGGTAAAGCAATTCGATAGGCTACCTCTCCTATCCTCTGCGATACTTGATATAGACCAACAAAATGTGGAGTGGGCTTCCTAGGCTTCAAAGCTCGACCCACACCAGTCACTGGCGTCACTCTCAAAAACACGTGATCTCCCTCTTGGAATTCAAGTGCTTTCCTCCTCTTATCATGGTAACTCTTCTGACGACTCTGCGAAGCTTTCATCCTCTCTTGGATCTTCTTAATCTTCTCAGTCATCTCTTGCACAATTTCAGGTTCGAGTATAACACTCTCGCCCGACTCATACCAACACAACATGGTCCTACACCTTCTCCCATACAAAGCTTCATAAGGCGCCATTCCAATACTAGCATGAAAACTATTATTGTACGTGAACTCAATCAATGGCAAATGGCTGTCCCACGATCCTCCATGATCCAACACACAAGCCCTTAGCAAATCTTCTATAGATTGGATAGTCCTTTCTGTCTGACCGTCCGTCTGCGGATGATAGGTAGAACTCATCCTCCACTTAGTACCCAAAGCATCTTGCAAACTTTTCCAAAACCTCGATGTAAACCTCGGGTCTCTATCCGACACAATACTCGAAGCCACCCTATGTAACTTCACAATCTCTTCAATATACATCTCAGCTAGCTTCTGCATGGAATGATTAATCTTCATCGGCAAGAAATGAGCCGACTTAGTTAATCTATCCACGATCGCCAAAATTGAATCAACTCCCTTAGCAGTCTTCGGCAACCCCACCACAAAATCCATGGAAATACTATCCCATTTCCATTCTGGAATCCTCAACGGCTGCATCATACCTAAAGGCTTCTGATGCTCAACTTTTGACTTCTAACAAGTTAAACACGCATAAACAAACTCTACAACATCCTTCTTCATACTTGGACACCAAAACAACTTTTTCAAATCTTGGTACATCTTCGTAGCACCGGGATGAATGCTCAACCTACTTCGGTGTCCTTCTTCAAGAATGCTCTTCTTAATGTCTGAAACATCTGGAACACACACTCTATCTTGAAACCTCATCACACCATTCTCAACAATCCAGAACCTTCGTTACCTTGGTTAATCAAAGTCAATTGGTCAACCAACTTTAAGTCAGATTGTTGTCCCACTCTGATTTCTTCCAGAATACTACTAGTTAACCTCAACATTCCCAATTTCCCATTGTCAGAGGCCTCTTCACATACCAAACTCAAATCTCTGAATTGTTCAATTAGCTCCAACTCCTTCACCATAAGCATCGACCTATGCAATGACTTTCTGCTCAACGCATCAGCCACTACATTTACTTTGCCCGGATGATAACTCAAATCAAAATCAAAATCTTTCAATAGCTCTAACGACCTTCTCTGCCTCATATTCAGTTCCTTCTGATCGAATAAATACTTCAGACTCTTATGATCACTGAACACTTCAAATTTAGAACCAAATAGATAATGTCTCCAAATCTTCAACATAAACACCACCGCGGCCAATTCCAATTCATGTGTAGGATAATTTCTCTCATGAACTCGCAATTGTCTCAAGGCATAGGCAACAACTTGTCCATTCTACATCAATACTCCACCAAGACCCATCTTCGACGCATCACAATACACCACAAAAGATTCGCTCGGATTAGGAAAAATCAACACTGGAGCAGTCGTCAACTTCTTCTTTAATTCCACAGAACTCTCTTCATAAGCTACATCCCACACAAAAGTCTGACCCTTTCGAGTCAACTGAGTCAAAGGTAATGCCAACTTAGAACAACCTTCAATAAACTTGCGGTAATAACCCGCTAATCCCAGAAACTTCGTATCTCCGTAGCAGGCTTCGGAGGCTCCCACTGCTACACCGCATCCGTCTTAGAAGGATCAACATCAATTCCACCACTTGAAATCACATGGCCGAGAAAACTCACTTCCTTCAACCAGAACTCACACTTTAACAACTTCACCTACAACTTCTTCTCTTTCAACACATGCAACACAATTCTCAAATGCTCAGCATGCTCTGCTTCAGATTTACAGTCTATCAGAAGATCGTCAATAAAACCCACTACAAACTTATCCAAATACTCAAGAAAATTCCAATTCATATACTCCATGAATACCAGATGCATTAGACACACCAAACGACATCACAATATACTCATAGTGTCTATACCTCCTCTTGAAAGCCGTCTCCAGAATATCATCAGGCTTAACACGAATCTGATGATAACTCAAATCAATATTGATAAACACACAGGCATCTACTAACTCATCCATCAATTCCTCAATCCTCGGAAGCAGAAACTTATTCTAGATCGTCACTTTATTCACATGTTTAAAATCCGCACACAACCTCATAATACCATTTTTCTTCTTCACCGACATCACAGGGGCACCTCACGGGGAAGCACTCGGTCGAACAACTTCCTCTCAAGCAATTCTTCTAGCTATTCCTTCAATTCACTTATTCAGGAACATACATTCCATATGCAATCACCGACATCAAGCTTGCATCAAGTACTAGGTCGATAGCAATTTACACTCCACACTATAGTGGTAAATCACCGATATCTCATGGGAACACTTCCAAATAGTCACACACCATCGCATCCCTTATGCCTTCCAATAGTCCAACATCATAACACCTTTGCACCATCTTTCACAGACTCACCCACTTGCTTCACAAAACAAACAACTCTTCACCTTCGTCAAAATTAGATTTAGGTGATCGTCAGGAATTACACACCACCGGTATATCACTAGTCGCCACACTGTTCTCTATCCTTCAAAAAGCAGACATCAACAATACCTGGTCGTTCCCTTCAAGATATTCCCACTTGACCGACAGACAAAAAACTCTAATTCGCCTCATCTTCAAATCTAATAGTCTGCATTGACTCATCAAAACCATCCGTAAGCACTCGGCTTAACCCCAGCAATTCACCGTGCACACTACTCAAGCTCGCAAGACACGTCTATCCCATCCACTTGATCCCGTCTATTATCAACAAGAGATTAAAGGTGATCAGTCCCTCAATTTGTCAATAACAACCGATATCATGAGGCGGTACAAACTATCTTTACCCACTATCGCAGCGTCCAACACCACCTCTGGCCATCATTCCACACTCGAAGCACCTTGGAGAAGCACCATTTTCTCCCCCACTTGTTTCATTCCCAACCTACATAAATGGAAAATAAAACAAGCATCGACAGTGTTTTTACGCACATGTCGCACACTAAGGAAACAAACAACATTAGACAACCTGGCCGGACGGACCAACCAGGCTCTGAAACCACTAATGTAACACCCTTTTCTACCCCCAAATAATGTTGTAATAGAAACAACTAAAATATCAGAGTAAAGCATAAAAATTCCCTCGAAGGGTGCACATTTCTCATTACATCAAAATAACACAATTACCTTGTAAACAAAAAAGGGTTTTCCTCAAAGTTTCACAAAAAGCCTTCACATGGCAGCGGAACCCAAAATTTTCAATAAAAAGGTTTTCCACAACGTCGTAATAATAAAAAATAAATCCACATCATCGCATGACAACAAAATAAAGAAACAACATAGTTTGACTCAAAGGACCCAACCCGATGTTACACTATCAAAGCAAGACCCTCTAAAATGACCAAAGCAAATAACTTCAAGTCCTTGGAAGCATCCAAAGCTAAGCCTGATCACCTGCACGTTACCCACGTGGAGGCAACATTCAAATAGGCAGGGTGAGTAATCATAATTCAATATAAATCATATAAAGAAAAGACATTAACAGGGCAACAGTTGTTTACATCAAATACCACAGCGACCCACCCAAAATATCATATAAAACATCGCATCACCAATATCACTCATATGCAAATCATGCAATGCCACTAAGAATGAAATGCAACGTCATAAAAATGCATGTGGTACCAAATCGTCATAATAATGGACACTAAACCATCAACCCTCCACAAGGGAGCATGTCATAAAATACCCCAATCCGCACAATAGGATTGAAGCCACCACTGGACTGAAGTCCTAACATCAATACTAGACCGAAGTCCTAACATCATCAATAGACCAAAGTCTAAATGCTATGAATGCATGATGCACAACGTCATAATCATCATCATCAACAAAAGTCATTACGGGCATCATCATTCATCAAACTCACATATTTGTCATATCATTAAATACGTCACCAAAACATCATTAGTCTTCATTTTGCAATCAACAATATAACTCATGGTAATTCACATCAAAATAGTCATGTATCAATCATCAACACATCTCATAGTAGTTCACATCATCAATTGTCCATCAAAACATCACATATACGCAGCTCATAACGTCAAGATACATCATGGTAATTCATATCATCAATTAATCATCAAACATCATCTATACACAGCTCATAACGTCAATATACATCATGGTAATTCATATCATCAATTTATCATCAAACATCATAATGTGCATCATCATTCATACACAAAAGTCATCACTTATATCATCATTCATCAAAACCTCATGTTAATCATATCATCATGTACATCGTCAAAACATCATGATTCATCATCTTCAAATCATCAATATACACATCAAGATAGTCATATAAAATCATCAATATACTCATGGTACTTCATATCGTCATTTTATCATCAAACATCACACATAAACATCTAATAATCATCAATAACATCATTTCATCATCTAATCACGAGACATCACATGTATGGATATCTCACAATACATCAATCATATCAGGTCATCATTTTCATCACTAAATAATCATCACATAACACGTCAACACATAGCAGCAATTTACAGGAACATCACAGCAATAATATAATATAAAACAAATATTTCCCATGAATTTTAAGTCAATAAAAATACTGTTTTTCAGTCCCAGATCGCGCTAAGCACGCTACTCACTGCCTCGAAGAGGCAAAATTTCTTCAGACCGCGCTAAGCGCGCTAGACCGCGCTAAGCGGCCTCTGCGATTTCTGCAGAAAAAGCCTGCGATAACAACACTCCTCCATCTGCGATCCTGCACTCCTAAACTCGATTTTAACTTAGATTTTTGACAGATTATGTTACTATAACCTATAACTATCATATATGCATTAATAACAACAATTATCACATAGCCAATCATCAAAATCCATCATCCCTAACCTCAAATTCCTAGGTTTTCCCCCAAAACCCCAATCACCCACCAACACCTAATCTTTATATCAAACATATTGCAAAGTGATACTCCCCATACCTTAAAATATTGTTTCCTTCGACTTCTGTAGAAGTTTTGCCAGAATTATTCTATGCCCTAGCCTCCTTCTCACTTGTTCTTCAGAGCACCTTTGCCTTTTTCCTCAAAATAATACGAATAATGAGTTCCTTTCATTATTCTCTCTTAATATACCCCTAAATGTGCTCTTCCCATTATATCCTCACTAATTCTCCTCAAATGTCCACTTTACCCTTCATTCTTCTAATATTACTTAAAATAAATAATAATACAAATATATTCATATCATATACTGTTATTTAATTAAAATAACCAAAACTTCACAAAATCACCGACCTCGACACGAAACACCAAAATTCACCGAAATCCACGAATATAATATTTAAATAAATTAAATAAATATTCTACGAAATTTGTGGCATTACAACTCTCCCCCACTTAAAGAATTTTCGCCCTCGAAAATTACCTCAAGGAAACAGAGTCGGATACGACTCCCTTATCCGCTCTTCACGTTCCCAAGTCCAACTCTCGCCAGCTGGTTCACCCCACAACACCTTTACCAAGGTTATGTCCTTACCCTGCAGTTGCTTCATCTCTCGACCATCAACACGCACCGGTAACGCTTCCACAGTCAGATTATCCCTTACTTGTACATCATCCATCTGAATCACATGCGAAGGATCCGGAATGTACTTCCTCAATTGAGACACATGGAACACGTCATGCAAATTCACAAGTGACGACGGTAAAGCAATTCGATAGGCTACCTCTCCTATCCTCTGCGATATCTGATATGGACTAACAAAATGTGGAGCGGGCTTCCTAGGCTTCAAAGCTCGACCCACACCAGTCACTGGTGTCACTCTCAAAAACACGTGATCTCCCTCTTGGAATTCAAGTGCTTTCCTCTTCTTATCATGGTAACTCTTCTGACGACTCTGCGAAGCTTTCATCCTCTCTTGGATCTTCTTAATCTTCTCAGTCATCTCTTGCACAATTTCAGGTCCGAGTACAACACTCTCGCCCTACTCATACCAACACAACAGAGCCCTACACCTTCTCCCATACAAAGCTTCATAAGGCGCCATTCCAATACTAGCATAAAAACTATTATTGTACGTGAACTCAATCAACGGCAAATGGCTGTCCCACGATCCTTCATGATCCAACACACAAGCCCTCAGCAAATCTTCTAAAGATTGGATAGTCCTTTCTGTATGACCGTCCGTCTGCAGATGATAGGCAGAACTCATCCTCCACTTAGTACCCAAAGCATCTTGCAAACTTTTCCAAAACCTCGATGTAAACCTCGGGTCTCTATCCGACACAATACTCGAAGGCACCCCATGTAACTTCACAATCACTTCAATATACATCTCGGCTAGCTTCTTCATGGAATGATTAATCTTCATCGGCAAGAAATGAGCCGACTTAGTTAATCTATCCACGATCACCAAAATTGAATCAATTCCCTTAGCAGTCTTCGGCAACCCCACCACAAAATCCATGGAAATACTATCCCATTTCCATTCTGGAATCCTCAACGGCTGCATCATACCTAAAGGCATCTGATGCTCAACTTTCGACTTCCAACAAGTCAATAACGTATAAACAAACTCTACAACATCCTTCTTCATACCTGGCCACCAAAATAACTTTTTCAAATCTTGGGACATCTTCGTAGCACCAGGATGAATTCTCAACCTACTTCGGTGTCACTTCTTAATGTCTGGAACATCTGGAACACACACTCTATCTCGAAACCTCATCACACCATTCTCAACAATCTGGAAGTCACCTCCGTTACCTTGGTTAATCAAAGTCAATTGGTCAACCAACTTTAAGTCAGATTGTTGTCCCACTCTGATTTCTTCCAGAATACTACTAGTCAACCTCAACATTCCCAATTTCCCACTGTCAGAGGTCTCTTCACATACCAACCTCAAATATCTGAATTGTTCAATTAGCTCCAACTCCTTCACCATAAGCATCGACCTATGCAATGACTTTCTGCTCAACGCATCGGCCACTACATTTACTTTTCCCGGATGGTAACTCAAATCAAAATCAAAATCTTTCAACAGCTCTAACCACCTTCCCTGCCTCATATTCAGTTCCTTCTGATCGAATAAATACTTCAGACTCTTATGATCGCTGAACACTTCAAATTTAGAGCCAAACAGATAATGTCTCCAAATCTTCAACACAAACACCACCGCGGCCAATTCCAATTCATGTGTAGGATAATTTCTCTCATGAACTCGCAATTGTCTCGAGGCATAGGCAACAACTTGTCCATTCTGCATCAATACTCCACCAAGACCCATCTTCGACGCATCACAATACACCACAAAAGATTCGCTCGGATTAGGAAAAATCAACACTGGAGCAGTCGTCAATTTCTTCTTTAATTCCACAGAACTCTCTTCACAAGCTACATGCCACACAAAAGTCTGACCCTTTCGAGTCAACAGAGTCAAAGGTAATACCAACTTAGAACAACCTTCAATAATCTTGCGGTAATAAACCGCTAATCCCAGAAACTTCGTATCTTCGTAGCAGGCTTCGGCGGCTCCCACTGCAACACCGCATCCGTCTTAAAAGGATCAACATCAATTCCACCACTTGAAATCACATGGCCGAGAAAACTCACTTCCTTCAACCAAAACTCACACTTTAACAACTTCACCTACAACTTCTTCTCTTTCAACACCTGCAACACAGTTCTCAAATGCTCAGCATACTCTCCTTCAGAATTAGAGTCTATCAGAAGATCGTCAATAAAACCCACTACAAACTTATCCAAATACTCAAGAAAATTCTGATTCATATACTCCATGAATACCAGATGCATTAGACACACCAAACGACATCACAATATACTCATAGTGTCCATACCTCGTCCTGAAAGCCGTCTTCAGAATATCATCAGGCTTAACACAAATCCGATGATAACTCAAATCAATCTTGATAAACACACAGGCATCTACTAACTCATGTATCAATTCCTCAATCCTCGGAAGCAGACACTTATTCTAGATCGTCACTTTATTCATATGTTTAAAATCCGCACACAACCTCATAATACCATCTTTCTTCTTCACTGACATCACAGGGGCACCTCACGGGGAAGCACTCGGTCAAACAACTTCCTCTCAAGCAATTCTTCTAGCTATTCCTTCAATTCACTTATTCAGGAACATACATTCCATATGCAATCACCGACATCAAGCTTGCATCGAGTACCAGGTCGATAGAAATTTACACTCCACACTACAGTGGTAAATCACTGGTATCTCATGGGAACACTTCCAAATAGTCACACACCATCGCATCCCTTATGCCTTCCAATAGTCCAACATCATAACACCTGTAGCGAGCGATTTTGGACGCGGTTCTTAAGCGTTGTCGCTCTTTTTTGGGTGACTACAGGTCGATTCATTTTTTATCCTATTGTGAGCTGATGAAGGAAGGGAAATAGATGTCTCCAATTAACCCTACTTGCAAACTGAGTTTAAACAGTGGTCTGTTAGGTTACAGATGCTATGTGGATGTGGGGCCTCTCTCTGCTTATTTTGAAAGAATGTTGACTTTGGTAGGATTTTAGGTCTGGGATTCTTGAGGATATGGGATTTGAATTTTTCGTTTATTGTGCTCGTTAAGATTTTTCTTTCAATCTTATGCCTACGTATTCCCGTTTACCGAAACAGGGAAATCAGAGGATCGTAGTTCCTCCTATTCTATGGGAGGAAATGGGTGTTTTTGGTGTCTTGTTCAAAGCCCAAGACGTGAAGCGAAAGGTGATTTGTATCTTGTTTAAAGCCCAAGATGTGAAGCTGAAGGGTCTATTTGTATCTTGTTCGAAGCCCAAGATGTGAAGCTGAAGGTGTTGACCTTAGAGAGAATTTGTCATCTCTAAAGGGGGTCTGTTTGTCACAACTGTTTATAAAGGAGAATTACTTTAAACGGGATTTATGAATCCGGCAATGCCATAATTTCATTTATAGGGGATTTCCAACCTAAAGGAGAAGACTTTAACTTAGTTTAGAGCAATGCTATCTTTCCTTAGGAATTTCTCATGCTAAAAGAGGGACAGTGGCATGGATATAGATGATCCAGAGGCTTGCCGCTTACAGTGATTAGATGAAGGGGAAGGAGTTGTTGATGTTTGTGTACTATGAACGAGGCACAACTTTGATGCTAAAAGGTTGATTGGATCAACCAGTGGTTTTCTTATACAAAGCCTAAGAGAAGGCTAATATGTGTCTCGTACAAAGCCCGAGAGAGAGGCTAAAAGGGTTGACTCAACAGGAGAATCTTTTATACTCAAAAAGAGAGTATTTTTGTATCTCGTACGAAGCCCGAGATGGAGGCTGTTTGACTCAACAAGAGAGTTTTTTGTATCTCCTACGAAGCCCGAGATAGAGGCTGAAAAAGGGGATCGCTGTTTCAGTTAAGTGACAGGTCCAGTGTGTTGGATAAAAGAGAAAATCAGTTCTTATATGAGGAAGAAAAGATTAGCTCTGCTGGGGAAGATCATTGTACAAAGCCTAAGAGAAGGCTATCTTACTGCTGAGGATTATTGAGATCCTCACGCAGGTCCAAGTGTGAGGAACTCTCATGAGAGAGACCAGGTTTCTTCCTATGCTTGTAGGGTACTTGAGAATGTCCTTGAGACTCAAGAATTAGACTGTCCAAGTCTAGAGTTTCATCTTTTGTACTATGCTTTAAGAAACAGTAGTAGACTCTTGGAAAGACTGTTCTATTAAGATGACTGATTTCTATTCCTATACCTTTAGGAGGTCGTCGGGACAATTTGTACGAAGCCCAAGAGGAGGCTAGAAACTTTTAAGAAGCCGAGGGACAATTTGTACGAAGCCCAAGAAGAGGCTATCATTCCCAGAGGAAGAAATCATTAACACGAGGGTAGGCCCAGAGTTTTTGTTTTTGAAAAGGCGACGACCGCGCCGTTTATTTTGACGGTATCGGGACTTATACAATATACTGAGGCCCAAAAATGATTTGGTCAAAAAAAGGATTAGGTCTTACACTCTATTAGAGGCCCAAGTGTTTGAAAATGATTTATGAGAGTTGAATTAATCCAAAACCCTAATTTGTTTTCAAAGTGTATTTTAATTGAATGAAAATTCAATTAAAATGATCAAAATTGTTTAACAAATGGAAAACAAATTGTGATATTGGATTAATGCTTCAAAAATTAAGTATTGACCTACAAAATAATTAGAAGTCATTAAAAGTTGCAAAATCAAGGTGGAAAAAATATTCAAAATGTCAAAAACAATTAAAATATTAATTCTTTGAAAAAATATCAATTATATAAAATAAATAATATTTTTGGGATTTTTTGGAAAAATCAAATATTTTAACATTTTTGTGAATTATTAAAAAAAGAATCAACTCAAAATCATTAAAACTCAGAGAGAAATTAATTTTTGAATCAATTAAATAAAATCACAAAATTCAAAAATTCAAATATTCAAAAAATGGCGCCAAGAACACCCAAGAACACGCGCGTGTTCTGGGTTTGCCCAGATTTGCATTTTCTCTCCAATCTCACTGAATACTTGATTATACCATGCAATCCACATATCAATCTACTCGTCTCAACCTCACGATCATGTTTATGACAATTAATTTCATATAAATTAAGCACAAAATAAGAAATCACGAAAAATCCTCAAGAACCCTAAATTATGCATGAAGGCTGGGATTTTTGATACACGATTCAAACAAAATAATTAATTAAGGGGAAACATTCCATGCATGATTATGAACATGTGGCCAAATTATTGTGCAGCAAAAATTGCTTGGATCATAGAGTTAGAAGAGCTCATGCTTACCTCTTGCAGCTGGTGATTGTGTTTTATGTTGGAGGTGTTACATCTAGGTTCCAATGATTTGGATAGCTCCCTTAGGTGCCATGGAGTGTATCTGGATACTTGGAATGGATTGAAATGGTTTGGAGCTAAAGATGGCACCTCAACTGCAAAAACTGTCAAGAACTTGAGCAATTGGCTAGTGATTTTGTGAAATCAATGTTCCAGATGTTATGTGAGTGTTTGGATAACTTCTATATGATGTATGTGAGGTGTGTGAGTGATTGGTTTGATTGGAAAAGCTCTCAAACTCAAAACCCAATAGTGACTTGCCTTAGAAGGCAAAATTGGAGTGAAAGAAGAGATTTTGAGGAAAGCATCTGTTTGATGGCTTTGGTGTACTTAAACTGATCACAATTGAGCTCTATTTATAGTAGAGCAAGTTTGTTTTGCAAGGAATAGTGAATGGCAACTGCTGAGTAGGTTTGGCCAATGTTGGCAAATGAAAATCCAAGTCTCCTCTAGCCATTGACTAGAGGTTAGGGCACAGGCTGCTGGTTCCCTTGGTCTTGGATAAGTCTTGACTGAATTCAGTTGCAAATGGCTCAGTCCATGCCACCTTGATGCTTCCATTGAATGGCCCAATCCAAAATTGGAGTCTTGTCCCTATTTTGGCAATTCTAGGTTCAATATGCTATTTCTTGTTCCAAAGACTATGGAGGCTTGGCTCAGTGATTGTCCCCTTTAGATTCAATCCTCAGATGTGTCCAAGTGGATAGGAGTGTTTGGATTTGCACAATTTTGGCAAATCGAGTAAAAGTGCAAAATCTGTCTTGCCTTGACAGATTTCAACAAGGCAACTTGCCAATGTTATCTCATGGCTCAAATTGAATTTGGTAATGTTCTTGGTCATTTTGAAGAGCCCTTACATGATACAACAACTGTTTGAACATGTTTGGTTTTGATCTCTTTTGAATCCAAGTGAAAAATCCTCCAACATTTGGAAAAAAGTAAGGCAAAATCTGACTTAGTGAAATTTTCACCAAGTGTTGGAACAAAGTGACTTTTCTTGATTTTGATCACTTCATAACTCAAAATCCATGAGGAATTTGGACATAGGTCAGTATGAAGCTTTTGTAGAGGGCAATGTGATCTACAAATCAAGCTTTGAATGGGGAACAATGGCCTTGTGGTTTAGGAGTTATGGTCCTCCAAAGTTGGCACATTAGTGTCACTTTTTCCATAACTTAGAAAATTTTCTAAGTTTTTATGGTTACCCCTTTTACAAGTTATCCCACTTTCTTTAATTTTCCTTGATGAATGATGATTCAAATCATACATTAACATCATTTTAGGGTTAAAAATCCATTTTGGTGAAAAATCTCAAAAAGTCAAAGTTGACTTTTGTGCACAGTTGACTTTTTATCAGATGAATTCCAAACTGTGCAATTCTTCAGGAAATCATGTCCTTGACCTAAATAAAACTTGATGGACATGTTCCATGGGTGTCATAGGGTATATTGATTCATGTCCTAGGGCTTGGGAGCATGTCCTGGCCAAAAGTCAAAGTTACAGTTGACTTTTCCCTTAAAACCCTAACTGTGGTGCAGATGAAATTGAGACTTGTTACTCAAGCTTCTTGGATCAATCCATTGTTGCAAATGGATGAATGTAGTATGTTGGAGACCCTCAAATCATGTCTTGAGGCCTTGGCTTATGATTTGTCCCAAAAGTCAACTTAGGGGTGAATTAGGTCAAGAAACCCTAATTCCTGATTTTTATGTATGCATCCTCTGAGGTCAAATTGACTTGATGATTGGGTTTATGATGTCCCTTGGGGCACCATAGGTTATGTCTTGAAGCATTGGCTCATGCCCATAGGAAAATTTCCATCTGGAGGCCCTGGTCGACCAAAACCCTAATTTGGTGACACTGGCGATCTTAAGGCTTGATCCACCTAGAAGGGAGCAGCTTTGTGCTTAATCCTCAAAGTGGGAGTCCTTTTGATCCTTTGTAGCTACTTGAGAGGTTATACAAGTTAAAGATCATGTCATTCCTTGATTGATCCTTTGTCAAAAGCTCTGAGAGGGCTTGAAACCCTAAATTTGATTGCAGTGGATGCTCACCCATCTTTGGGGAGACTAATGAGGCAAGATGGCTCCCCCATATTGTGATGATGATTTTCACAATGATGGGAAATCTTAGTGGTAAAAATTTGGGGTATGACAACACCTTTGCACCATCTTTCACAAACTCACCCACTTGCTTCACCGAACAAACAACTCTTCACCTTCGTCAAAATTAGACTCAGGTGATCGTCAGGAATTACACACCACCGGCATATCACTAGTCTCCACACTGTTCTCTATCCTTCAAAAAGCAGACATCAACAATACCTGGTCGTTCTCTTCAAGATATTCCCACTAGACCGACATGCAAGAAACTCTAATTCACCTCATCTTCAAATCTAATAGTCTGCATTGACTCATCAAAACCATCCGTAAGCACTCGGCTTAACCCCAGCAATTCACCGCGCACACTACTCAAGCTCGCAAGACACGTCTATCTCATCCACATGATCCCGTCTATTATCAACAAGAGATTAAGGGCGATCAGTCCCTCAATTTGTCAATAACTGCCGATATCATGAGGCGGTACAAACTATCTTTACCCATTATCGCAGCGTCCAACACCACCTCTAGCCATCGTTCCACACTCGAAGCACCTTGGAGAAGCACCATCTTCTCCCCCACTTGTTTCATTCCCAACCTGCCGAAATGGAAAACAAAACAAGCATCGACAGTGTTTTTACCCACATGTCGCACACTAAGGAAACAAACAACATTAGACAACCTGGCCGGACGGACCAACCAGGCTCTGAAACCACTAATGTAACACCCTTTTCTACCCCCAAATAATGTTGCAGTAGAAACAACTAAAATATTAGAGTAAATCATAAAAATTCCCTCGAAGGGTGCACATTTCTCATTACATCAAAATAACACAATTACCTTGTAAACAAAAAGGGTTTTTCCTCAAAGTTTCACAAAAAGCCTTCACATGGCAGCGGAACTCAAAATTTTCAATAAAAAGGTTTTCAACAATGTCGTAATAATAAAAAATAAATCCACATCATCACATGACAACAAAATAAAGAAACAACATAGTTCGACTCAAAGGACCCCAACCCGATGTTACACTATCAGAGCAAGACCCTCTAAATCGACCAAAGCAAATAACTTCAAGTCCTCGGAAGCAGCCAAAGCTAAGCCTGATCACCTGCACGTTACCCACGTGGAGGCAACATTCAAACAGGCAGGGTGAGTAATCATAATTCAATATAAATCATATAAAGAAAAGACATTAATAGGGCAACAGTTATTTACATCAAATACCACAGCGACCCACCCAAAACATCATATAAAGCATCGCATCACCAATATCACTCATATGCAAATCATGCAATGCCACCAAGAATGAAATGCAACGTCATAAAAATGCACGTGGTACCAAATTGTCATAATAATGGACACTAGGCCGTCAACCCTCCACAAGGGAGCACATCATAAAATACCCCAATCCGCACAATGGGATTGAAGCCACCACTGGACCGAAGTCCTAACATCAATACTGGACCGAAGTCCTAACATCATCAATAGACCGAAGTCTAAATGCTATGAATGCATGATGCACAACGTCATAATCATCATCATCAACAAAAGTCATTACGGGCATCATCATTCATCAAACTCACATATTCGTCATATCATTAAATACGTCACCAAAACATCATTAGTCTTCATTTCGCAATCATCAATATAACTCATGGTAATTCACATCAAAATAGTCATGTATCAATTATCAACACATCTCATAGTAGTTCACATCATCAATTGTCCATCAAAACATCACATATACGCAGCTCATAACGTCAAGATACATCATGGTAATTCATATCATCAATTAATCATCAAACATCATCTATACACAGCTCATAACGTCAATATACATCATGGTAATTCATATCATCAATTTATCATCAAACATCATAACGTGCATCATCATTCATCCACAAAAGTCATCACTTATATCATCATTCATCAAAACCTCATGTTAATCATATCATTATGTACATCATCAAAACATCATGATTCATCACTGTCAAATCATCAATATACGCATCAAGATAGTCATGTAAAATCATCAATATACTCGTGGTACTTCACATCGTCATTTTATCATCAAACATCACACAAAAACATCTAATAATCATCAATAACATCATATCATCATCTAATCACAAGACATCACATGTATGGATATGTCACAATACATCAATCATATCAGGTCATCATTTTCATCACTAAATAATCATCACATAACACGTCAACACATAGCAGCAATTTACAGGAACATCACAACATTAATATAATATAAACAGATATTTGCCATGAATTTTAAGTAAAAAAAATACTGTTTTTCATTCCCAGGTCGCGCTAAGCGCGCTACTCACTACCTCTAAGAGGCAAAATTTCTTCAGACCGCGCTAAGCGTGCTAGACCGCGCTAGGCGGGCTCTGCGATTTCTGCAGAAAAACCCTGCGATAACAACACTCCTCCATCTGCGATCCTGCACTCCTAAACTCGATTTTAACTCAGATTTTTCACAGATTATGTTACTATAACATATAACTATCATATATGCATCAATAACAACAATTATCACATAGCCAATCATCAAAATCCATCATCCCTAACCTCAAATTCCTAGGTTTTCCCCCAAAACCCCAATCACCCAGCAACACCTAATCTTTATATCAAACATATTGCAAAGTAATACTCCCTATACCTTAGAATATTGTTTCCTTCGACTTCTGTTGAAGTTTCACCGGAATTCTTCTATGCCCTAGCCTTCTTCTCACTTGTTCTTCAGAGCACCTTTGCCTTTTTCCTCAAAATAATACGAATTATGAGTTCCTTTCATTATTCTCTCTTAATATACCCCTAAATGTGCTCTTCCCATTATATCCTCACTAATTCTCCTCAAATGTCCACTTTACCCTTCATTATTCTAATATTACTTAAAATAAATAATAATACAAATATATTCATATCATATACTATTATTTAATTAAAATAACCAAAACCTCACAAAATCACCGACCTCGACACGAAACACCAAATTTCACGGAAATCCACGAATATAATATTTAAATAAATTAAATAAATATTCTACGAAATTTGGGGCGTTACAACTCTCCCCCACTTAAAGAATTTTCTCCCTAAAAAATTACCTCAAGGAAACAGAGTCGGATACGACTCCCTCATCCGGTCTTCACGTTCCCAAGTCCAACTCTCGCCAGCTGTTCCACCCCACAACACCTTTACCAAGGTTATGTCCTTACCCCGCAGTTGCTTCATCTCTCGACCATCAACATGCACCGGTAACGCTTCCACAATCAGATTATCCCTTACTTGTATATCATCCATCTGAATCACATGCGACGGATCCGAAATGTACTTCCTCAATTGAGACACATGGAACACGTCATGAAAATTCGCAAGTGACGGCGGTAAAGCAATTCGATAGGCTACCTCTCCTATCCTCTTCGATATCTGATATGTACCAACAAAACATGGAGTGAGCTTCCTAGGCTTCAAAGCTCGACCCACACCAGTCACTGGCGTCACTCTCAAAAACACGTGATCTCCCTCTTGGAATTCAAGTGCTTTCCTCCTCTTATCATGGTAACTCTTCTGACGACTCTGCGAAGCTTTCATCCTCTCTTGGATCTTCTTAATCTTCTCAGTCGTCTCTTGCACAATTTCATGGCCGAGTACAACACTCTCGCACGACTCATACCAACACAACAGAGTCCTACACCTTCTCCCATACAATGCTTCATAAGGCGCCATTCCAATACTAGCATGAAAACTATTATTGTACGTGAACTCAATCAACGACAAATGGCTGTCCCACGATCCTCCATGATCCAACACACAAGCCCTCAACAGATCTTCTAAAGATTGGATAGTCCTTTCTGTCTGACCGTCCGTCTGCAGATGATAGGCAGAACTCATCCTCCACTTAGTACCCAAAGCATCTTGCAAACTTTTCAAAAACCTCGATGTAAACCTCAGGTCTCTATCTGACACAATACTCGAAGGCACCCCATGTAACTTCACAATCTATTCAATATACATCTCGGCTAGCTTCTGCATGGAATGATTAATCTTCATCGGCAAGAAATGAGCCGACTTAGTTAATCTATCCACGATCACCCAAATTGAATCAATTCCCTTAGCAGTCTTCGGCAACCCCACCACAAAATCCATGGAAATACTATCCCATTTCCATTCTGGAATCCTCAACGTCTGTATCATACCTAAAGGCTTCTGATGCTCAACTTTCAACTTCTAACAAGTCAAACACGCATAAACAAACTCTGCAACATCCTTCTTCATACTTAGCCACCAAAACAACTTTTTCAAATCTTGGTACATCTTCGTAGCACCGGGATGAATGCTCAACCTACTTCGGTGTCCTTCTTCAAGAATGCTCTTATTAATGTCTGGAACATCTGGAACACACACTCTATCTCGAAACCTCATCACACCATTCTCAACAATCCGGAAGTCGCCTCCGTTACCTTGGTTAATCAAAGTCAATTGGTCAACCAACTTTAAGTCAGATTGTTGTCCCACTCTGATTTCTTCTAGAATACTACTAGTCAACCTCAACATTCCCAATTTCCCACTGTCAGAGGTCTCTTCACATACCAAACTCAAATCTCTGAATTGTTCAATTAGCTCCAACTCCTTCACCATAAGCATCGACCTATGCAATGACTTTCTGCTCAACGCATCGGCCACTACATTTGCTTTGCCCGGATGATAACTCAAATCAAAATCAAAATCTTTCAACAGCTCTAACCATATTCTCTGCCTCATATTCAGTTCCTTCTGATCGAATAAATACTTCAGACTTTTATGATCGCTGAACACTTCAAATTTAGAGCCAAACAGATAATGTCTCCAAATCTTCAACACAAACACCACCGCGGCCAATTCCAATTCATGTGTAGGATAATTTCTCTCATAAACTCACAATTGTCTCGAGGCATAGGCAACAACTTGTCCATTCTGCATCAATACTCCACCAAGACCCATCTTCGATGCATCACAATACACCACAAAAGATTCGCTCGGATTAGGAAAAATCAACACTGGAGCAGTCGCCAACTTCTTCTTTAATTCCACAGAACTCTCTTCACAAGCTACATCCCACAAAAAAGTTTGACTCTTTCGAGTCAACTTAGTAAAAGGAAATGCCAACTTAGAACAACCTTCAATAAACTTGCGGTAATAACCCGCTAATCCCAGAAACTTCGTATCTCCGTAGCAGGCTTCGGCGGCTCCCACTGCAACACCGCATCCATCTTAGAAGGATCAACATCAATTCCACCACTTGAAATCACATGGCCGAGAAAACTCACTTCCTTCAACCAGAACTCACACTTTAACAACTTCACCTACAAGTTCTTCTCTTTCAACACCTGCAACACAGTCCTCAAATGCTCAGCATGCTCTCCTTCAGATTTAGAGTCTATCAGAAGATCGTCAATAAAACCCACTACAAACTTATCCAAATACTCAAGAAAATTCGGATTCATATACTCCATGAATACCAGATGCATTAGACACACCAAACGACATCACAATATACTCATCGTGTCCATACCTTGTCCTGAAATCCGTCTTCGGAATATTATCAGGCTTAACACGAATCCGATGATAACTCAAATCAATCTTGATAAACACACAGGCATCTACTAACTCATCCATCAATTCCTTAATCCTCGGAAGCAGACACTTATTCTAGATCGTCACTTTATTCACATGTTTAAAATCTGCACACAACCTCATAATACCATCTTTCTTTTTCACCGACATCACAGGGGCACCTCACGGGGAAGCACTCGGTCGAACAACTTCCTCTCAAGCAATTCTTCTAGCTATTCCTTCAATTCACTTATTTAGGAACATGCATTCCATATGCAATCACCGACATCAAGCTTGCATCAAGTACCAGGTCGATAGCAATTTACACTCCACACTACAGTGGTAAATCACTAGTATCTCATGGGAACACTTCCAAATAGTCACACACCATCGCATCCCTTATGCCTTCCAATAGACCAACATCATAACACCTTTGCACCATCTTTCACAGACTCACCCACTTGCTTCACGGAACAAACAACTCTTCACCTTCGTCAAAATTAAATTCAGGTGATTGTCAGGAATTACACACCACCGGCATATCAGTAGTCGCCACACTATTCTCTATCCTTTAAAAAGCAGACATCAACAATACCTGGTCATTCTCTTCAAGATATTACCACTTGACCGACAGGAAAGAAACTCTAATTCGCCTCATCTTCAAATCTAATAGTCTGCATTGACTCATCAAAACCATCCGTAAGCACTCGGCTTAACCCCAGCAATTCACCGCGCACATTATTCAAGCTCACAAGACACGTCTATCCCATCCACATGATCCCGTCTATTATCAACAAGAGATTAAGGGTGATCAGTCCCTTAATTTGTCAATAACAGCCAATATCATGAGGCGGTACAAACTATCTTTACCCACTATCGCAGCGTCCAACACCACCTCTAGCCATCGTTCCACACACGAAGCACCTTGAGAAGCACCATCTTCTCCCCCACTTATTTCATTCCCAACCTGCATAAATGGAAAACAAAACAAGCATCGACAGCGTTTTTACGCACTTGTCGCACACTAAGGAAACAAACAACATTAGACAACCTGGCCGGACGGACCAACCAGGCTCTGAAACCACTAATGTTACACCCTTTTCTACCCCCAAATAATGTTGCAGTAGAAACAACTAAAATATCATAGTAAAACATAAAAATTCCCTCGAAGGGTGCACATTTCTCATTACATCAAAATAACACAATTACCTTGTGAACAAAAAGGGTTTTTCCTCAAAGTTTCACAAAAAGCCTTCACATGGCAGCGGAACTCAAAATTTTCTATAAAAAGGTTTTCCGCAATGTCGTAATAATAAAAAATAAATCCACATCATCGCATGACAACAAAATAAAGAAACAACATAGTTCGACTCAAAGGACCCTAACCCGATGTTACACTATCAGAGCAAGACCCTCTAAATCGACCAAAGCAAATAACTTCAAGTCCTCGAAAGCATCCAAAGCTAAGCCTGATCACCTACATGTTACCCAAGTAGAGGCAACATTTAAACAGGCAGGGTGAGTAATCATAATTCAATATAAATCATATAAAGAAAATACATTAACAGGGAAACATATGTTTACATCAAATACTACAGCGACTCACCCAAAACATCATATAAAGCATCACATCACCAATATCACTCATATGCAAATCATGCAATGCCACAAAGAATGAAATGCAACGTCACAAAAATGCATGTGGTACCAAATCGTCATAATAATGGACACTAGGCCATCAACCCTCCACAAGGGAACACGTCATAAAATACCCCAATCCGCACAATGGGATTGAAGCCACCACTAGACCGAAGTCCTAACATCATCACTGGACCGAAGTCCTAACATCATCAATAGACCGAAGTATAAATGCTATGAATGCATGATGCACAACGTCATAATCATCATCATCAACAAAAGTCATTACGTGCATCATCATTCATCAAACTCACATATTAGTCATATCATTAAATACGTCACCAAAACATCATTAGTCTCCATTTCACAATCATCAATATAACTCATGGTAATTCACATCAAAATAGTCATGTATCAATCATCAACACATCTCATAGTAGTTCACATCATCAATTGTCCATCAAAACATCACATATACGCAGCTCATAACATCAAGATGTATCATGGTAATTCATATCATCAATTAATCATCAAACATCATCTATACATAGCTCATAATGTCAATATACATCATGGTAATTCATATCATCAATTTATCATCAAACATCATAATGTACATCATCATTCATCCACAAAAGTCATCACTTATATCATCATTCATCAAAACCTCATGTTAATCATATCATCATGTACATCGTCAAAACATCATGATTCATCATTGTCAAATCATCAATGTACGCATCAAGATAGTCATGTAAAATCATCAATATACTCATGGTACTTCACATCGTCATTTTATCATCAAACATCACACATAAACATCTCATAATCATCAATAACATCATATCCTCATCTAATCAAGAGACATCACACATTTGGACATCTCACAATACATCAATCATATCAGGTCATCATTTTCATCACTAAATAATCATCACATAACACGTCAACACATAGCAGCAATTTGCACGAACATCACAACATTAATATAATATAAAACAGATATTTCCCATGAATTTTAAGTCAATAAAAATACTATTTTTCAGTCCCAGGTCGCGCTAAGAGTGCCCCACCCGCACTAAGCACGCTACTCACTGCCTCGAAGAGGCAAAATTTCTTAAGACCGCGCTAAGCGCGCTAGACCGCGCCAAGCGGGCTCTGCGATTTCTGCAAAAAAACCTTGCGATAGCAACACTCCTCCATCTGCGATCCTGCACTCCTAAACTCGATTTTAACTCAGATTTTTCACAGATTATGTTACTATAACCTATAACTATCACATGCATCAATAACAACAATTATCACATAGCCAATCATCAAAATCCATCATCCCTAACCTCAAATTCCTAGGTTTTCCCCCAAAACCCCAATCACCCACCAGCACCTAATCTTTATATCAAACATATTGCAAAGTGATACTCCCCATACATTAGAATATTGTTTCCTTCGACTTCTGTTGAAGTTTCGCCGGAATTCTTCTATGCCCTAGCCTCCTTCTCACTTGTTCTTCAGAGCACCTTTGCCTTTTTCCTCAAAATAATACGAATAATGAGTTCCTTTCATTATTCTCTCTTAATATACCCCTAAATGTGCTCTTCCCATTATATCCTCACTAATTCTCCTCAAATGTCCACTTTACCCTTCAATCTTCTAATATTACTTAAAATAAATAATAATACAAATATATTCATATCATATACTATTATTTAATTAAAATAACCAAAACTTCACAAAATCACCGACCTCGACACGAAACACCAAAATTCACAGAAATCCACGAATATAATATTTAAATAAATTAAATAAATATTCTACGAAATTTGGGGCGTTACCGATATGAATCTTGAGATGTAATTGAGACATCCCAAAAATCCTCTTACTTGTTTCTCAGTGTTTGGAGAAGGCATTTCTTGAATGGCCTTGACTTGGTCGGGATCAACCTCAATTCCTTTTTGGCTGATGATGAATCCCAAGAGCTTTCCTGAGTGAACACCGAATGTGCACTTATTAGGATTCAAGCGGAGTTTGTATTTTCTCAGACGCTCGAATAACTTTGATAGGTGTTCCACACGCTCTTCTTTGTTTTAGAGTTGGCAATCATGTCATCGACGTACACTTCAATCTCTTTGTGCATCATGTCATGAAACAGAGTTGCCATGGCCCTTTGATAAGTTGCCCCTGTATTCTTCAGACCGGACGACCGTACTTTGTAACAAAAGGTGCCCCATGGAGTGATGAATGACATTTGCTCTCTTCTGGCACCATTCTGATATGATTATAGCCCGAGAATCCATCCATGAAGGAGAAGACTTTGAATTTTGTTGTGCTGTCTACCAACATATCAATGTGTGGGGGAAAGTCATCCTTTGAACTTGCTTGTTCAAATACCTATAGTCTACATGCATTCTGACTTTTCCTTCCTTTTTCAGAACTGGCACTATATTGGCGAGCCATTGAGGATATTTTGAGGTGGCAAGGAACCCTGCGTCGATCTGCTTCTACAGTTCCTCCTTTATCTTGATGACCATATCTGGATGAGTCCTTCTCAGTCTTTTTTTTACTGGAGGACATTCTGATTTTAGTGGTAAGTGATGTTCCACGATGCTGGTATCCAACCCTGGCATGTCTTGGTAGGACCAAGCAAATACATATGGAAAATCCTTGAGAAGTTTTTTCAAGCCTTCTCTGATAGTTTGATGGAGTAGTGCTCCAATCTTAAATTCTTTCTTTTCTTCTTCTGAACCCAAATTGACAGTTTCCAACGGGTCTTTATAAGGTTCAATGGACCTTTCCTCTTGCCTGAGTAGTCGGGAGATCTCTTCCAGAATTTCTTCGTTCTCTTCTTCTGCAGCTTCAAATACCAGGAATTCAAAGTTGGGAGGAGGCATTGGATCGTATGTTTTAATGGGGTTTAAAACAAGTAATCTGCATGACGTGGTGATTCCTTTTTTAGAAAAGACAGAGAGTATGCAAAAGTGTGTGCAGTGTATTTTCTGAAAACGCTTGTTTATATTTTGGGTTGTTTTTTAGGATTACCATTTTGAAAACAGCAATAAATGCGGGAATTTAGAATGACATTATTTATTCATGATTTGTCGATTCCTGAAACACAACCCTATAAAACAAAACTTTGTCGCTTTGGGCAAAGCGAAGCGGGACATTTATTAAAAAGTCAGCCCTATAAAACATCCATTTCACCCGGGCAAAGGTGAAAGGTCAAAACAAAGATGTGGTGTTGCGGTGAAAATCGGATAACAAGCTATTAATTAACTTGTATCATTTTCTTTTACAACCGACTTTGATTTATCCAAAGGAAAGGTTCAAGATCGTTAAAAAAACCTAAAGGGGGGAGATCTAAGGTTCGGGGGTTGGTTATACTAAGGGAAGGTATTAACACCCTTAATATCTGTAGTACTCTACAGGAACCTCTTGTTGTGTTATATTATGTTCGTTTGCTAAGGGTAAGGTAAGGATAACGCTAATGACTATGAGGTCAAAGGCTAGATGGCTATGAGGCCAAGGTGATAATGAGCTATCTAAGACTATGAGGTCAATAGAGAGACTTTGGTTATGAGGTCAAGGTTAGATGGCTATGAGGCCAAAGTTTTGATCATGACTATGTGGTCAATGTTTTGTCTATGACTATGAGGTCAGAGGTAAGATGGCTCTACGACTATGAGGTCAAGAGGGAGTCCTATGACTATGAGGTCAAAGGATGGTAATGAGCTTTCTATGACTATGAGGTCAATAGAGAGACTTTGACTATGAGGTCAAGGTTAGATGGCTATGAGGACAAAGTTTTGATTATGACTATGAGGTCAAAGTTAGATGGCTATGAGGCCAAAGTTTTGATTATGACTATGAGGTCATTGTTAGATGGCTATGAGGCCAAAGTTTTGATTATGACTATGAGGTCATTGTTGAATAAATTTCTCTATGACTATGAGGTCAAGAGGGGTCCTATTGACTATGAGGTCAACGAAGGAAGGTTGCCTAAGACTATGAGGTCCAAGGTAGTAATGAGCTTTCTATGATCTTGAAATCAATAGAAAAACTTTTCCTTTGGAAGTAAGGGGGAAATAACATCTTATAAATAAGAGTTACAAATAGTTGAAATATGATGAAGTATGAGTTCAATAATTCCAAGCAGTAAGCAGCAATTAACATATGAAATGGAATTCCAGAATGAACAAGGTAAACAAGTGGTCAAATAAATGTGACAAGCATGGCAAAAAAGACATTCACCATTTAAACCAAATGCATATGCATTTTTATCATCAAAGAGAAAAACAAAAAGCATTGCATAGTAGGATTTTGTTAAAGTCAGGAACAGAACTTTACACATCAAACATATTTCATATAAAACTCAAGCCAGAATCAATAGTTACATGATTATATCAAGCATGGCATGGAGAGCACCAGAAACAAATGGATTTAAGTTATATGATTTCAAACAGAAAACAAACAACATTTTCATGGTAGGGTTTGGTTAAAGTCAGGAACAATGCTTTTACGAATCACAGCAATATTTCCAAAACAAATCACTTTGAAGTTAGTGGTCACACAAAAATGATCCAGGTATGCCAGAAGAGAGAATTCTCAAAGTTTGAAAACAAGTGCATTTGGGATCATATAAACTTAATAATCAGAAACCAACAAAATCAGGACAACGTTCTCATGATACAGCCAGGAAGAAAATTTGTAACCAAAACTCACAAGTTACCTAAATATTCTACCAGAAATAAACCTTAAACATTTTCAAGAAAAAAAAAGATTGATTTTCTTTTAAGCAAAAAAACCTAAAGATTAAAAAAAGAGGTTGTGTTCATTTTATTTTTTATCTTCCAAAATGAATTAGAAATGGTGTAAAAAAAACCAAAAAAAAACAAAAGAACAGTGGTGTGGAGGGTGTGGCTGGCGCCACCCCTTGTGTGTGTGTGGGGTGTGGCTTGCGCCACCCCTTGTGTGAGTGTGTTAATTATTTCTTTTCTTATTTTTGTTAAGTGGTGGTTTTTTTAATATTTCTTTTCGTAGGACCTTATATTTTATTATATTTTCCTTTTTAAAACAAGGTGGCGGACGCCATATTTTCACGTGGCGAGGGCCACCAAACTTCTTATTTATTTTTAGTTTTATTTCAAACGAACGCGAATACGAACCAGTTACGATTAACAAAATAAAATGAAACTAAACATGTTAATGATTTCTCACAGAAACAAACAATAATCCAACAATAGCAAGATCACATCAATATGGAGCAGAATAATTACAACACTGGGCGATAATGAAACAACAAGCATGATAACAGTATGGAACAGAAATAACAAGATAATGACTATAATAACAGCATGGTGCAAACATGAAACGAAAACAAAATGAGGTAGAGTGATACCTAGTGGAGAAAGTCCACTGCTTCTTCACAGGCGAGTGTTTCTGGAGATGGTGGATAAGCCTCCTTCTTTCAGCCGCTACAGAACCAGCCTCTCAGCAAGAAACAAGAACTTTTGGTGGTTAAAGTGTTGAAATTTTGGAGTGTTTACGGGAGTGAACAAAAGAGACATGTTCTTGCAAGACTTGAGGGTGACTTGCAGACTTAACGAAAACTGAAAAGTGAAGAGGTTTTGATGAGTTTTTTTGGTATTTTCTCGGAGTGTTTGTTTTCTGTGTGTTACAGAGGAAATGAAAGTAGTGAAATTTCTTGCAAGCTTAGGAGTATTACTTGCAAGACTATGGGAGGGAGAGGTAGAGAGAAATTCTTGGCAATTTCTGGTGTCTTAACAAGGAGGAAATGAGCTCCTTTTATAGGCCAAGCAAGTGGATCCGGGTATTGGAAACACAATGGGTAGTTGGTTTGTCCAAGGGATAAAAAATTAGGGTTTGTGTATCAATCTCCTCAGTCGTTGATCTTGGTCAATCCTTTGGAGATCACCATGCTGGACAAGTGCAGCGGAGGAGGTGGTGGTGCAGTCAGCTACTTTCATTTTTCAATGGTTATTCCAAAACCACTTTTTGATGTGCCATGAGAGAGAAAGTAAAAAAGAGTAATAATTTGAATTTTTAATACGGACTTTCTGCTCATGTATGCAGGTCTCTTGTGCTGAGCCTCCTTATTTCACTAATTCACTATGGTATCTCAGTATCATTTTGGCTTTTACAGGAATGGGTGAGCTTAGAAGAGTAATATGTAGTGACTCCACGAAACATGTTTTTGGAAGCAAAGCATCTTCAGAATTTTCAACTAACAAATGGCACATGGGCTAGCTAGATGTACAAGGCCTTGCTACTTAATCCATATGGGAACAAAACTTGGAATTTTCAACACCTTAAAGCCTTTGATCCAAATGACACCTCTTGGGCCCAAAAGAAAATTGAGACAAACCATATGTCCATGACCAAAGAGAAAAGTTACGGGAACAAACTTAGGACATTGCAAAATTAAATCCTCCCATGGCACCACTTTGATATGTTACACCTTGATAAATATTTATCTCCAAAAATTCTTGCACTTTGAAAAAAAAATCTTTAAGGCCCAAAAATGGATTCTAAGGATGTTTATTATCACATGGCATAATTTCTCAAGATTTGGGATCACACTTTGCTTGACATGAAAGGCAATGGTTGACTTGTCTTGGTGAAACATTTGATTTCTTGCTGAAAAGGTCTTCTTGGATGCGTATAGATTCAAATGGTTGCATTTGGCCAAAAGATATCTTAGGGAGACCTTGCCGTCTTTGTGTAAATCGTATCTTCCACAATGAAAAGACATAACTTGCAACAAGAAATGGTTAGTTAACAATGCATACATGATTGAGGTCTAGATGCGTGTGCAAGAGAATATGACATCTAAGGGGTAAAATTTGGGGTACAACAGTTGCCCCTATTTGAATAGCTTCACCGGATGGCACGAGGAATGGAAATCCTCGGGAGGTCGAGGTGGAAGATATTTAAATATAGCAAACCAAAAATTTTGCCCTTAGATGGAATGCAGATGCTAAAGACATGCAACGAACATGCATATGCTGACATGCCATGAACTCTAATATGATGATATGATAGTGCAAAAATGCAGACGACACCAAAGAGCTACCAAACACAGGTGAGCTTTGATGGGGAAGGATGAAGGAAGTATCCAGCAGAAAGACTCACTGGGGATGCAAACTAACCGACAACAGAGACTTACTGGGGAGACTCAAAGGAAACACTGGGGATAGAGAAATAAAGGGGGAAAGCCCCGCATATCCTCATTGGAAATAGGAGCCAAAGAGGAGTTCTCCACTGGGGAAAGATCCAGGGAGGTGGACGACAGGTGCAAATCTGACCGGACGACACTGGGGAAATAAAAAACAATCTTACTGGGCCTGAAACCAGAAAGAAGACCTAATCTCCACTGGGGATCAATTTGGAATAGAAGGATAGACAAACTACCAAGAATTTTCTAGGGATTCTTATGCTGAAGAGTTCAAACGGGATCTTCAAGAAAAACCAGAAAAAGACAGAGACAAACTTTGGGTATCAGTATGAGCTGGATTTTGGATAAGAAGGAATCCTATGACTATGAGGTCAAAGCTTAAAGAAGGCTATGACTATGAGGTCAAAGCTTACCTATGACTATGAGGCCAAAGGTGAATGAGATGATTGGGTCTAAGGTACCAATATGAGTTGGTTGGGATAACAATAGGACTTGGTTTAGGAAGAATAACCAGTATGAGCTAAATTTGGATGCCAGTATGAGCTGGACTTTGGTTACCAGCATGAACTGGATTTTGGGACACCAGCATGAACTGGATTTTGGGATACCAGCCTGAACTAGATTTTGGTATACCAGCATGAACTGGATTTTGGTATACCAGCATGAACTGGATTTTGGGATACCAGCATGAACTGGATTTAGATACTAGCATGAACTGGATTTAGATACCAACATGAACTGGATTTTTAGATACCAGTATGAGCTGGATTTTTTTGATACCATATGAGGAGATTTTTGGTTATCAGTATGAGCTGGATTTTTGGATATCTGATAAGTTAATACCAGGGTTTGTAGGTTAAACTTCATGGGGAATAAAGATCAAAGAGTCAAAAACCTGGCGCACGCAAATAAAGGCCGGACGCTAACAAGACAACAGACAAAAGTCTACAAACCAGAAAAAGAGATCTCGGGAGATAAGGACCCAACAAGCACGACACACACAGATGCAAAGATGTACAATGCTATGGTATGATGCGAATGTCGCAAGATACGCAGGAGGCAGCCCTAACAAGACGACGGACTGGGAAAAGTTAGTGGAAGGAAAGACACATCCACTACAAAGAGTCACACTGAAATCTGGAAGTAATTAATCTTAGAGCCAATCCAGGAATGTCCTTATTTCATTGGGGAAATGAAATTTCACATTTTCAGCTGAATTTGTGAAGATACAAAGGGAGAATCCCTTTACATCGTGACATTTGATCACTATTGAGATATTTTAATTCCGGGATGTATTTATCGATTTTCGATGACAAGCTTGGATGATTTATCAGTGTTTTCATCCTAACCAGAGTTTTGAGGGACGCCATTGATTTCACTAAATAGTCCCTAATGCCAAATCAAAAATTTGTATTTCATTATGTTTTCTCAAAAGGTTTTTCAAAACATTTTCCGCTTTCAAAACCATTATTAATGAATAAGTGAAGCTTTGCATAACAAGGAAAATAACAGAGCAATGATAAACAGTAAACAAAGAAAGGCTCGAAAATCTGATTTTATTAGAATGGTAACTTGTCAATAGCGAAGTTCCATGGAACATTACAATTGAAAAATGGCAATTTGGGAAAAGTTTACATCGTATTCAGTGACCACTATCCTTCCTAATGACTAAGAGTCCTAAAATCTTTGCTGCTGATGAGGGTTAATGAAAACTGAACTTCTTCGAGAATTCTTGGAAGTAGGTGACAACCTGGTCTGACACAGTGAAACGCCTTTGTCCCTAACTTTTGCCTAGACCGACCTTTCGGGTTTTCAGTCCACCGGGACGCTCTTTTTTGCCTAGGCCGCCCTTTCGGGTTTTCGACCTAGCGAGCTCTTTCTTTTTTATTTAATCCCTAACTTTTGCCTGAGTCTCCTTCATAGGTTATGACCCACCAGGATACCCTTTTCTTGCCTAAGTCGCCATTTCTGGTTTTCAACTTAGCGGGTTTTTTAGGCGTAATATTTTTGTACTGAGTCAGCGTTCACAGGGTGTGTGAGTTGTTCACCATCCATCATTGTGAGGAATAAGGAGCCTCCTAAGAACACAGTCTTTACCACAAATGAACCCTCATAGTTAGGTGCCCATTTTCCACGAGCATCCCTTTGAGATGGCAAAATCTTCTTAAGTACCAGCTCTCCTTCTCGAAATTCTCGAACATGGACCTTCTTGTCAAATGCCCTCTTCATTCTTTTCTGATATAAATACCCATGACACATGGCAGTCAGTCGTTTCTCATCAATGAGGTTCAATTGATCATATCTCTCTCTGACCCATTCTGCTTCATCAAGTTTGGTTTCCATTAGGATTCTCAGAGATGGTATCTCTACTTCAATGGGGAGGACAGCATTCATTCCATATACCAGAGAAAAAGGCGTTGCCCCTGTCGAAGTTCGAACCGAAGTTCGGTATCCGTGCAAGGAAAATGGTAACATTTCATGCCAATCCTTATACGTCTTGACCATTTTCTGCAGGATCTTTTTGATATTCTTATTAGCAGCTTCGACAGCTCCATTCATCCTGGGACGATAGGGTGAAGAATTGTGATGCTCAATCTTGAAATTGTCACATAACTCTTTCATTGTCTTGTTATTCAGATTTTTCCCATTGTCGGTTATGATCATGTTGGGGATTCCATAACGACAAATGATATTGTTTTTGATGAAACGGGCAACTACTTGCTTGGTCACATTGGCGTAGGAGGCAGCTTCAACCCACTTGGTAAAATAATCGATGGCTACTAGGATGAAACGATGACCATTAGAGGCTTTAGGCTCAATAGCTCCAATCATGTCGATGCCCCACATGGAAAAAGGCCACGGGGAGGACAGAACATTCAGCAATGTCTGGGGAACATGCATCTTATCAGCGTAGATCTGACACTTATGACACTTTCTGGCGTATTAGATACAGTCGGCTTCCATAGTCAACCAGTAATACCCAACTCTCAAGATCTTCTTAGCCATAATATGTCCATTGGCATGAGTACCGAAAGCTACTTCATGAATATCGTGCATCAACAAGTCTGCTTCTCGCTTATCAACACATCTTAGCAAGACCATGTCATGATTCCTTTTGTACAGTACACCGTTGCTGATGAAGAACTTGGCTGACAATCTTCGCAGAGTATTCCTATCAAGAATGGAGGCGTTGGCCGTATATTCTTGATTCTTTAGGAAGTTCAAAATGTCATGGAACCAAGGTTTGCCGTCTGATTCTTCTTCAACAGACTGGCAGTAGGCAGGCTCAGTCCTCCTTTCAATACTGATTACTGGATCTTCATTGATAAATCTAACTTGCCACATTGAAGCCAGTGTTGCTAAAGCATCAGCCACATGATTCTCAATACGTGGCACATGGCAAAAAGTTATCTCATCAAAACACTTAATCAACTCCAAAGCATATGCTTGATAAGGGATAAGCTTCTCATCTTTTGTCTCCCACTCGCCTCTGATTTGATAAATGACTAGAGCAGAGTCACCCATAACTTCAAGAAAACAGATTCCAAGATCGATTGCAGCTTCTAGACCCAGAATGCACGCTTCATACTCAGCAATATTATTTGTATACCCAAAATCCAATCTAGCTGTAAAAGGGGTGTAGCCACCTTCAGGATTAATTATAACAACACCTACTTCATGCCCCTTGTAATTGGGCAAACCATCGAACATCATCTTCCATCTATACTCAGCCCTGGGATCTTCTTCAGAGCCTGACACTTCACAATCTTTTACTGCCATAATATCCTCGTCAGGGAAATCAAACTTGAGTGGTTCATAGTCTTCAACTGGTTGATCGGCAAGATATTCTACGAGAACACTTCCTTTAATGGCCTTTTGAGTGACATACTGAATGTCATATTCAGATAATAACATGTGCCAGCGGGCAAGTCTACCCGTTTGAGCAGGTTTCTCAAAAATGTACTTTATCGGATCCATCTTGGAAATCAACAGAGTAGTATGACAAATCAGGTACTGTCTTAGGCATTTGGCGGCCCAAGACAGAGCGCAACAAGTCTTCTCAAGTAGTGAGTAACGACTTTCACTATCTGCAAACTTCTTACTCAGATAATAAATTGCATGTTCTTTCCGGCCAGTCTCGTCATGCTGTCCCAAAACACAGCCCATAGATTCTTCCAAAATAGTGAATACATAAAGAGAGGTCTTCTGGGAACCGGAGGAACCAGAATAGGAGGTTCTTGGAGATAACTTTTGAGTTTCTTGAAAGCCTGTTGACAGTCAGTATTCCATTCTACTGGCTGATTCTTACGGAGCAATTTGAAAATTGGTGCACATATTGGAGTCATGTTGGAGATGAACCTGAAAATGTAATTCAAACGGCCTAAAAATCCCCTGACTTGAGACTCGATCTGTGGAGCTGGCATCTCTTGAATAGCTCGCACCTTATCAGGATCTACTTCGATTCCTCTTTGACTGACGATAAAGATTCCTCTTTGGCAGGATTTAACTTCAGCTGGTATTTTCGAAGTCTCTTGAACAATTTCAAAAGATGGTCCAGATGTTCCTCCTCACTCTAAGACTTAGCAATTATATCATCCACGTACACTTCAATTTCTTTATGGATCATTTGATAATTTGCCCCTGCATTCTTCAATCCAAAAGGCATAACCTTGTAACAATAAGTACCCCACGGGGTGATGAAAGTAGTCTTGTCCATGCCAGCTGGATCCATTCTAATCTGATTGTAGCCTGAGAAACCATCCATAAATGAGAAGACTGCAAATCGAGCTGTATTATTCACAAGAGTGTCTATATGCGGAAGAGGGAAATCATCCTTAGGACTGGCTTTGTTGAGATCCCTGTAGTCTACGGACATTCGCACTTTACCGTTTTTCTTCATCACTGGCACAATGTTGGCTACCCATTCGGGATACTTCGAAACTGCCAAGAAACCTGCATCCAGTTGCCTTTTAACCTCATCTCTGATCTTGAGAGCCATGTCGGGTCTACTTCTGCGAAGTTTTTGTTTCACCGGAGGACAATCGGGCTTGAGAGGTAGTTTATGCACTACTATATCCGTATCCAAACCAGGCATATCCTGATAAGACTAGGCAAACACATCCACATATTCTTTCAAAAGTAGTATTAGCTGTTGTTTGACTTCTGCCCCAAGGGTTGCTCCAACCTTGACCTCTTTCCTCTCCTCTTCAGTACCAAGATTGATGATGTCGACTTGTTCCTCATGTGGCTGAAGATCCATATACTGATATTCACACATTTCTGCCAAGTCATCAGGGACCTCATAGTCCTCCTCATCCTCAGCTTGATAAATAGGTGAGTCAAAGTCAATAGTGAGATTAGGGTCACTGAATACAACGAGTTTGGGATTTATTCTGCATGATGGAGGGATTTACTTTATTAAAATGCACAAAACTCAAATGCAAAAAGAAAACGTTGTTGTAGTTTTGAAAAGATTTCCATTTTTCTTAAAAGCAAAAGAACAGTAAAATAAAGATAGGGAATTTAACAAAACAATCACTTTCATTGATTAATAAGAGTTAAAAGCGGTGGCCCATACAAAATAATCCGATAGCCTTGGGCAAAGCTACGGATTTTGAAAACATCAATAAAAACCAGCAAATTACTCTGGCATAAGGTACAAAGTAGGGATCTCAATAGCTTCCCAATTACTCAAAGCAGCGTCACACTAAAAAACCAAATTATCGATATCTTCGTCTTCAGCATCTTCAATGACGGCATGGACCTGTTGTCCCCCACTGACGAACATCTCTTGAATGGTCTTCAGTCTTCCCATGGTTGGAGCAGCTTTTTCCTCAAAAGTTGGTTCGTAACCCAACCCTTGGTACTTTTCTCTCTCTTGGATCTCTACGACTTTGCCCCAGCCTTCTGGTATACCATTCTGTAGGGCGGGTTGAATGCTCTTGAAGGAAGCAAAAGATGGATCATTGGAGGCCACTGTCTTGTTATCATCAATCATAACAACGTTTGCTATCTCAAGTGCTTGGAAAGAAGTTTCCAAAGCATCTTCATCAGCTTCAATGTACTGGAAGGAGGACAAATTGCTGACCATTAAGTCTTCCTCGCCATGTATGATAACCAATTTCTCTTCAGCTACAAACTTCATTTCTTGATGCAGAGTTGATGTTACGGCGCCGACCTCATGGATCCAAGGTCTACCCAACAGACAACTATAGGCCGGGTTGATGTCCAAGACCTGGAAAAGAATGTTGAACACTTGAGGGCCGATCAAAATAGGCAACTCGATCTCTCCCATCACCGACCTACTCGAGCCATCAAAAGCTTTAACAACAAGCGAAGTGGGCCTCATTACAGCTCCTCGGTAGGTCAGCTTCTCAAGGGCTCTTTTTGGTAACACATTCAGAGATGAACCAGTATCCACAAGAACTCTGGCCAGTGTATCTTCTTGGCACTTTACTGACACATGTAAAGCTAGGTTATGGTTCTTTCCTGCCCGAGGTAACTCCTCATCATTGAAACTGAGAGTGTTACAAGCTGTAATATTGGCAATGACATGGTCGAATTGTCCTGCGGTTATATCTTGGGCCACGTGTGCCTGGGCCAGAACCTTTTGTAGAGCTGCTCGGTGGACAGGTGAGTTCATTAGTAGAGACAATATCGAAATCTTGGATAGGGTCTGATGAAGTTGATCCACCACCTTATAATCACTCCTCTTGATGATTCTTAGGAACTCCTCATCTTCTTCCTTATTAATCACCTCCTTTCCTCTGTCCACAGGGGGTACAGAAACAACAGTCTCTTTGGGCACAGTGTTTTTGAATAAAGGAGTATACACTCTGCCACTTCGGGTTATTTTTCCCGTTCCAACTATGTTCGTCACCTCTTCGGTAGTTCCCACCTCATTCCTTGGAACTACTTCTTCAACAGCGGTTCCCACCTCATTCCTTGGAACCACCTCTTCGTGGGTTTTGTTTCCCATAATGTTCTCATAGATCCATGGAACGGCTTTAGTTCCTCTGAATCTGAATAGAGTAGGTTGTCGAGTATCGTATTGCTTGGTGTGATTGGCGGCAATAGCAATAACAGTCTTCGGATTATTGAAAATGGGTACAGGTTTGTTGAACACAGGCACCACAGAATCAGACCCAGGCATATTGAACACAGACACCTGCTCTCTTGGCTTTGGCAGGTTAAATACAGGCTCGATTACTGCAATTTCATCCCTCTTTTCTTTACTGAACACTTGTAGAAATCCTTCATCAATCAAACCTTGAATGTCGTCTTGGATCAGCTGACAACCCTTGATGCTAATATTACAACCCTCACAATTACTATGACAAGCTCTGACCAACCCAGCTTCGAACAACTTAGCATGGAAGATCTTCATAGGAGTTCGTATCTTTGAAGCATCCCTTAATAACACCTCATTATTCTCATTCTCAACAGCATTGGTGGCTCCATGTGTGGGCAATGGATTGCTCTTCACATTTGGCGGATTATCCGCAAAAGACAAGATCTTCTTCTCCACCAAACCTTTTACTACATACTTCAAAGTAAGGCAACCCTCCAGATCATGACCCACTGCCCCTTGATGAAAGACACACGTAACATTCGGATTATGGAACCTTATAGATTTCCCTGAGGGTGGACCCATAGGTCTAGTGACAATCAAACCTTGTTGAAACAGAGAAGGATACAACTCAGTGTAAGTCATAGGTATGGGTGGGAATGAAGGCTTTCCTCCTTGTCCTCTATAAGAAGTGTTTTGCTGAGGAATTTGCGGTCTCGGTTGTTGATATTGTTGGGTATTTGGCACATGCTGATAGGCTGGCTATTGGCAGACTGGCGCCTGTTGCGCTACTTGGTGATTGAAGGTCGGTGTTACAGCCGCTATGTAAGGTTGCTGAGCATATTGAATCAGGTAGACCAGATACTGAGATAAGTTAGGACCTGCCTGCTGTTGGTAGGTCGGTTGTTTCCATCTGGGACTTTTCTCCCTTCCTGCCATGATGGCGTTGGTTTCTCCTTCTTTCTTCTTGTGGAAGTTACTGGGACCCTTCTTAACACTGTTACCGGTTGAACTGCTTGCAGAACTTATCACTTTCCCACTTTTCAATCGAGCCTCTACTTTTACACCAACTGCAACGATGTCAGCGAAATTGGCATTGACGCTGCTGATCATCCTTTCATAAAATTCTGGTTTCACAGTATCTACAAACCAGTCTGCTAGTTCTTTCTCAGTCAAAGGTGGTTCAACTTGAGAAGTTGTTTCCCTCCACCGTTGTGCATACTCTTTAAAGGATTCAGTGCTTCTTTGGGTCATGCTTAGTAATTGTCTTCGGTCAGGGGCCAGATCCAGATTGTACTTGTAATGTTTCACGAAAGCATCCATTACGTCTTGGAAACAGTGGACCTGAGATTGATCCAGACTTAGGTACCACTTAGCAGCAGCGCCCTTCAGACTATCTTGAAAATAGTGTATCATCAGCTTGTCATTACGCATATGGGCGGCCATTCTTTGGAAATATATGATCAAGTGTGATCTGGGACAAGTAGTGCCCGAGTACAGCTCGAAATTTGGCAACTTGAATTTAGAGGGGATCACCAAGTCTGAGACTAGGCACATGTCCTTGACATCAGTGCTGAAGGCGTTACTTCCTTCCATAGCTTTTATCTTCCTCTGCATGGTCTCGACACTCTCTCTTAACCTTTCTTTTTGGTAGTCCCCATCTTCAGATACATCGACGTAGTCATAAGGATGGTGATTATGGAAAACAGGACGAGCTTGTGTCTGCACCACTGGCGGAGCGAAGGTAGGAATAACCTGCCGAGCCTCATTAATCAGAGGTACTATCTTCTGAGTAGATTAAGGAGCTGTGGCTCAGATGAAGTCGAATGGCATACCCAAAGTAGGGTTCACAATAGGAATGACGGGAGGTTCTACTGCAGGAGTGATGATCTCAGAGACCACAGTGGCCTGGGTATCCATCTTTGCTCTCAAAATGTTGACAGCTTCCAAAAGCTGCCCCATTCCACCTCGTATTTCTGTCAATTCATTGTTGACTCGATCCATTTCCCCATAAGCTTCTGACATCTTCAATCGAGCTTGGGCCCGAGTGTTGTATCCTTGCTTAGGATTCAGTGTGACGGTTCTGAGATAACAAGGCGACATCAGACAAAACCCAAGAGGAAAATGCACATGATATGATATGATGCACATAAGAATGCACATGAAAATGCAAGCTAAACTATCAAGAGACCAAAGAAATTTTGCAAATAATATAGGCAATGGAACATTTGTCAAAACATCTTCTTCATTAAGAAAATCTGGCCATTATTACATCAAGAGCAAAGTATCTTCGTGCTCTGAATACAAAAAGTATGGGCACGCCCACAATAGAAAGGAAATAACAACATCATCGAAAGGAAATAACAAAGAAAGAAACAATAACATCAACTTTAAAGGACTAGAAATTGGATCCACTGGTGGCTGATTCCTCCTCTTTATTGATCTTCTTCATAAGCTCCTCAATGCGGCCCTTGATCCTTTCTCTTTCAAGAAGCGAATCGGTCAGAGCATCCACCATCCTCTTTTTGATCTCTGGTGGTGCTTCGTGACGAGGATATGGTTTCCTCATTACTCGAGCTATGTCACGAGACCATTGCAGGTGGGTCTCGGTGACAGAACATTCTGCCCTCCATAATTGCCTATTAATCTGGCGCCAAGCGCGCTTAAGTCACATTTTCATTTCTAAGCCCTCTCTTTCTTCATAGTACATCATGTGCATCTCCTCATTGGCTGGAGGTCCTTCCTTCATGTGACCTAACTGGCGGCGAGCAAGGACAGGGTTGTAGTTACTACAACCATTCCTTCCCATTAAAGGCACATTGGGGCAATCCCCACAGCTAACGATCATGGTAATTCCTTCATCTGTTGGGTCATACCATTCGATATCCGTGTGCTTCAATTCCATCAACCTTTTGGACCATATTTTACAGTCTTCAACATCCCAGAAAGCCGGAGTCTTTGGAAGGTAAGAGATGAACCATTTGTAGAAGAGGGCTACACAGCAGACAATCGGCCCACAACCTCTTGAGTATCTGGTCTGGATCGAGTGATAAACATCCGTAAGCAAAGTAAGGACTGGATTGTTGATGGCGAATATCTGGATGGCTTGGACATCCACAAAATGTTTTGCATTTGGGAATAGAAACAAACCGTAGATCATCAAAGCTAAAGTTGATTCAAACAAGGCTTCATTTCCTCGGTTCTTGAAATAGAGGGCTTTTGCTAGCAAGAACAAAGCAGGGAGTTCGTGTCGCCCTCCTTTGATGCTCAAATTAGCTTGAATGTCTGATACTCTAATCTTCGTAGCCATGGAAATTTCTATAACGAAAGGCATTACCTCAATCCCAGAGAAAATTGGGGCCTTCCTGATGGGGATTCTAATCATAGCAGAGAACTCTTCCAAGGTTGGAACCAGCTGGAACTCGGGGAATAGGAAGCAATGGTAGGCCGGATGGTATAGCTGAACCAACACTTCAAGGAGCCCTTTGGTTACTGGCATTCTCATCAGTGGAAGAAGGCACCCATACCTATCAGCGAAAGCGGATGGGTCTGCGACTCTGTCGCCCAACCACAACAATTGTTCGAGCTCAGGAAGCTCAAAGGAGTACGACCAAACATTATTTCCTGAGGCGTCCATGTCTATAAAATCTGCAAAATAAAATTAGTACCTTGGCAGTTTAGCAAGAAATGCGAAGACGCAAATGCGATTGGTTTTAAGGAACTCAAGAAAGACAATTTTCAAAACAAGCCTCATTTCATTAAATATTGAGAAGAGTTTACAACTTGGATAGTACATCTCAAAAAGGCTCAAAAAGCAACCCTATCTAGGAGTGTCCTGCTTCACGCCTTCTCTTCTGTCTCTTCAGCTCTTGATTCTCGAAGATCAGCTTATCGACATTCCCTTTCCAAGCACCAGATGTCGGGGGAATACTGGCATACTGATGAGTGCTAGCAGTGGGCCTTGTGCTAGAGAAAAATAAATTCTCCTGCGCCAAAGGTTCATCAATTACGCATTTTTCCAGCCACTCGATCAAGTCATCTTTCTCTTTCATCTTCTCCTTCATTTCTTCTTGCTCGATGCAGACGGTATGATATTTCCACTCCCATGTGTCCCTCTCAAGCTTCATCCTGGCTAGATTTTCTTGGTATTCTTCCATGAGCTCAATAGGAATAGCAGATGGAGATGTAATAGTTGGCTGCTGAAGTATCTTGGGAATATAGGGCATCTTGAGGTCACGGACTCGAAATCGAACCCATTGAAGGTATGGCTCCAAAGACACACAGTTTCTCTTCCCCAACTCGTCCTTGGTATTTTCGTGGAATTTATCCCAAGCACACCAAACTCCACTTTTGGCCTCATCATTGGCCTCTTCGTTAAGATAAAAGAAACCGGACACATGGATACTCTTAGGCTTTTCTTTCATCGCAAATCCGAATTGGCGTCTAGCCAGAACAGGACTATAGTTAATCCCACCATGAATACCGAGGAGTGGCACGTTAGGAAATGGCCCACAACTATCAATGTATACATTCTTGTCATAAACTGGGTCATACCAGAAGATGTCGTGGTGAGTAAGAGAGATGATCCTCTGAGACCAGCGAAGTTTGTCAGGGTTGTCTCGGAATTTAGACGTTCGAGGCAAATGAGTGATATACCACTGGTAAAGCAACGGCACACAACACAAAATAGTTCCTTTTCCTCGAAGAGTCCTATGGTGAATGGAATGGAGAGCATCACCAAGTAATGTAGGCACAGGGTTTCTACTAATGAAGATCCTGATAGCATTGATGTCGATAAAATCTTCCACATTAGCAAACAAGAATAGACCATAGACCAATAGAGCAAAGGTTGCTTCAAAGGCAGCAATACTGTTTGCATTGAAAAATTGACAAGCTTTTTCATACAAGAACTTAGATGGGAGTCCCTTGATGCCATCCTTGGTGGTGATGTGGGGCTTGACCTCTGACGCATCCAAGTGAATACACTCGCCAATCTCTTTTGGGGTAGGAATTTTCTCCTGACCGCTAAAAGGTCTTTGTTTCTTCATAGGTAAACTGATCCAATGAGAGTACTCTTCCAAGGTTGGAACCAGTTGGTAATCCAGGAAGGTGAAACAATGATATAGAGGATCATAAAATTGGACCAAGGTGTCAAGGATTCCTTCTTCCATTTTAGTGCTGAGAAGGCCAACCAATCTTCCATACCGCTTTCGGAAACTTTCATGTCCAGTCACCAAGGTTGCTAACTTCTTCAGCTTTGCCAATTTGGGCTTTTTGAAATTGAACTTCTTAGTGTTTCTCTTCTCAATATCCATGATACCTATGATTTTCAAAGGAAAAATATGACTGAGTTCCTTAAAACTAATGAGATGGATGCAATGGGATGTATACAATGCGCAAACAAGGGCGAACATATAAACATATGTACACAATCATACCACACAAGTCTTAGGTTTTGAGGTCTCATGAATGGAGTCATGGTCTACCCATCCCAACAAGGTGTGGACTATAGGTTCATCAACTGTGGAACAGGGTTCTAAAAGTTCCCAGAGTCTACGTAAATCCTTCGGATATTATCGGCCCACGTAACTACTTACACGGGTTAATAATATTCTCAAGATAAACTCGTCTGAGTGTAGTATCGCGTGACAACTACTCGGGACTGGCTCCCTCATAGCCACCGCACTACATCTTAAAAGGCCAAGTGGGGTAAAGGTAACTACGGTCCTTAGAATCCCTGGCTCCCAATTGAAAAAGTAATATCAATGCGACTTCTCACATCAGACATCAACAATCCCAAAGGGCCTCATCTGAGTGTGGTCATCATATGCCATAGATTGTTAGTACTACTCCCAACAACCGACTATTGATTACACCACGATCTTATCATATTTGTGCACTCAAGTCCGGGTTAGGACTTATCTCACCACTCAATAGTTCCATGCCCACAAAAGATCTCAAACAAGGCATATATACAAAGGATATGTGCAAATATAGCAAACAAGCATGAATAACATAAGCAAAAGCAAGGTGGGTTTAACCCTCAAAATTATATCCCCAGTGAAGTCGCCATTTCTGTTGCGGTGAAAATCGGATAACAAGCTATTAATTAACTTGTATCATTTTCTTTTACAACCAACTTTGATTTATCCAAAGGAAAGGTTCAAGATCGTTAAAAAAACCTAAAGGGGAGAGATCTAAGGTTCGGGGGTTGGTTATACTAAGGGAAGGTATTAGCACCCTTAATATCTGTAGTACTCTACAGGAACCTCTTGTTGTGTTATATTATGTTCGTTTGCTAAGGGTAACGTAAGGATAACGCTAATGACTATGAGGTCAAAGGCTAGATGGCTATGAGGCCAAGGTGATAATGAGTTATCTATGACTATGAGGTCAATAGAGAGACTTTGGCTATGAGGTCAAGGTTAGATGGCTATGAGGCCAAAGTTTTAATCATGACTATGAGGTCAACGTTTTGTCTATGACTATGAGGTCAGAGGTAAGATGGCTCTACGACTATGAGGTCAAGAGGGAGTCCTATGACTTTGAGGTCAAAGGATGGTAATGAGCTTTCTATGACTATGAGGTCAATAGAGAGACTTTGACTATGAGGTCAAGGTTAGATGGTTATGAGGCCAAAGTTTTGATTATGACTATGAGGTCATTGTTAGATGGCTATGAGGCCAAAGTTTTGATTATGACTATGAGGTCATTGTTGAATAAATTGCTCTATGACTATGAGGTCAAGAGGGGTCCTATTGACTATGAGGTCAACGAAGGAAGGTTGCCTAAGACTATGAGGTCCAAGGTAGTAATGAGCTTTCTATGATCTTGAAATCAATAGAAAAACTTTTCCTTTGGAAGGAAGGGGGGAAATAACATCTTATAAATAAGAGTTACAAATAGTTGAAATATGATGAAGTATGAGTTCAATAATTCCAAGCAGTAAGCAGCAATTAACATATGAAATGGAATTCCAGAATGAACATGGTAAACAAGTGGTCAAATAAATGTGACAAGCATGGCGAAGAGGACATTCACCATTTAAACCAAATGCATATGCAATTTTATCATCAAAGAGCAAAACAAAAAGCATTGCATAGTAGGATTTTGTTAAAGTCAGGAACAGAACTTTACACATCAAACATATTTCATAGAAAACTCAAGCCAGAATCAGTAGTCACATGATTATATCAAGCATGGCATGGAGAGCACCAGAAACAAATGGATTTAAGTTATATGATTTCAAACAGAAAACAAACAGCATTCTCATGGTAGGGTTAGGTTAAAGTCAGGAACAATGCTTTTAGGAATCACAACAATATTTCCAAAACAAATCACTTTGAAGTTAGTGGTCACACAAAAATGATCCAGGTATGGCAGAAGAGAGAATTCTCAAAGTTTGAAAACAAGTGCATTTGGGATCATATAAACTTAACAATCAGAAGCCAACAAAATCAGGACAACGTTCTCATGATACAGCCAGGAAGAAAATTTGTAACCAAAACTCACAAGCTACCAAAATATTCTACCAGAAATAAACCTTAAACATTTTCAAGAAAAAAAAGATTGATTTTCTTTTAAGCAAAAAAACCTAAAGATTAAAAAAAGAGGTTGTGTTCATTTTATTTTTTATCTTCCAAAATGAATTAGAAATGGTGTAAAAAAAATAAAAAAACAAAAGAACAGTGGTGTGGAGGGTGTGGCTGGCGCCACCCCTTGTGTGAGTGTGGGGTGTGGCTTGCGCCACCCCTTGTGTGAGTGTGTTAATTATTTCTTTTCTTATTTTTGTTAAGTGGTGGTTTTTTTAATATTTCTTTTCGTAGGACCTTATATTTTATTATATTTTCCTTTTTAAAACAAGGTGGCGGACGCCATATTTTCACGTGGCGAGGGCCACCAAACTTCTTATTTATTTTTAGTTTTCTTTCAAACGAACGCGAATACGAACCAGTTACGATTAACAAAATAAAATGAAACTAAACATGTTAATAATTTCTCACAGAAACAAACAATAATCCAACAATAGCAAGATCACAACAATATGGAGCAGAATAATTACAACACTAGGCGATAATGAAACAACAAGCATGATAACAGTATGGAACAGAAATAACAAGATAATGACTATAATAACAGCATGGTGCAAACATGAAACGAAAACAAAATGAGGTAGAGTGATACCTAGTGTAGAACGTCCACTGCTTCTTCACAGGCGAGTGTTTCTGGAGATGGTGGATAAGCCTGCTTCTTTCAGCCGCTACAGAACCTGCCTCTCAGCAAGAAACAAGAACTTTTGGTGGTTAAAGTGTTGAAATTTTGGAGTGTTTACAGGAGTGAACAAAAGAGATAAGTTCTTGCAAGACTTGAGGGTGACTTGCAGAACTTAACGAAAACTGAAAAGTGAAGAGGTTTTGATGAGTTTTTTTTGGTATTTTCTCCGAGTGTTTGTTTTCTGTGTGTTACAGAGGAAATGAAAGTAGTGAAATTTCTTGCAAGCTTAGGAGTATTACTTGCAAGACTATGGGAGGGAGAGGTAGAGAGAAATTCTTGGCAATTTCTGGTGTCTTAACAAGGAGGAAATGAGCTCCTTTTATAGGCCAAGCAAGTGGATCCGGGTATTGGAAACACATTGGGTAGTTGGTTTGTCCAAGGGATAAAAAATTAGGGTTTGTGTATCAATCTCCTCAGCCGTTGATCTTGGTCAATCCTTTGGAGATCACCATGCTGGACAAGTGCAGCGGAGGAGGTGGTGGTGCAGTCTGCTACTTTCATTTTTCAATGGTTATTCCAAAACCACTTTTTGATGTGCCATGAGAGAGAAAGTAAAAAAAGAGTAATAATTTGAATTTTCAATACGGACTTTCTGCTCATGCATGCAGGTCTCTTGTGCTGAGCCTCCTTATTTCACTAATTCACTATGGTATCTCAGTATCCTTTTGGCTTTTACAGGAATGGGTGAGCTTAGAAGAGTAATATGTAGTGACTCCACGAAACTTATTTTTGGAAGCAAAGCATCTTCAGAATTTTCAACTAACAAATGGCACATGGGCTAGCTAGATGTACAAGGCCTTGCTACTTAATCCATACGGGAACAAAACTTGGAATTTTCAACACCTTAAAGCCTTTGATCCAAATGACACCTCTTGGGCCCAAAAGAAAATTGAGACAAACCATATGTCCATGACCAAAGAGAAAAGTTATGGGAACAAACTTAGGACATTGCAAAATTAAATCCTCCCATTGCACCACTTTGATATGTTACACCTTGATAAATATTTATCTCCATGGAAAATTCTTGCACTTTGAAAAAAAAAATCTTTAAGGCCCAAAAATGGATTCTAAGGATGTTTGTTATCACATGGCATAATTTCTCAAGATTTGGGATCACACTTTGCTTGACATGAAAGACAATGGTTTACTTGTCTTGGTGAAACATTTGATTTCTTGCTGAAAAGGTCTTCTTGGATGCGTATAGATTCAAATGGTTGCATTTGGCCAAAAGATATCTTAGGGAGACCTTGCCGTCTTTGTGTAAATCCTATCTGCCACAATGAAAAGACATAACTTGCAACAAGAAATGGTTAGTTAACAATGCATACATGATTGAGGTCTAGATGCCTGTGCAAGAGAATATGACATCTAAGGGGTAAAATTTGGGGTACAACATGTGGCAATTACTTCGATTTATGAACGAATTTCGAGACATCGACCGCAATCTAATGGCGATAAACTCCTCTGTGGATCACAAAGTCTAGTGGTTTCCTTCTTGGTTTGTCTTCAGAAATGACACTGATTTCTGGTGGAGTGGGATCATTGGAGTCTTTTTCCCATGCAGAGTTATCATAAGAGGACTCTTCTGTCGCGTCTTCCATAATATTTTCTCTCTCGAGAGGATCTCCCCATCTAGTTGGTTGTATGTCCTCGTATTTGATACGAGAGCTTTCGGGAGCGGTGTATTTGACTAGAAAGTCGTACTTGCAGCTTGGCTGCCTCAAGGTATCCCAAGTTTATGTGGGAATAAATGAGCCATCTTTCTCAATGAAGTTGACTTCAGGAAATGCGTAGTTAATGAATTCTTGTCCTACGACCTTTGTAAATTCATCAACATGGTGTTGGACATTTTCGGAATGTTCAGAGTAAGGATTCCATGACTCTGGGGGAACAGGCGTATTCTTTCCAAGATTTTTCAGCTGATAGACATTATCCGGCTGAGTCTTTTGCCCCGAGTTTTCCATGTAAGGCTTCCAGATAGGCAAATCATCCTTGGAATCATAAGAATCATAGTCAAAGTTGTCTTTCATTAGAGTGTCTTCCTCCAATGAGTTGGGTGGAGCACTACATCCTTTGGGATCATAATCTCCATAGATCATTCTGACATCTGATCTTGGTAAATATCTAGGACTTTGTTTTGGAGAGCAGAATGACATGTACGTTTCTCCCTGAGATATATAACCTTCATCGTTGAGATAAGACTTCCACTCTTCATCTGTATCAGAAGAGTTATTCCCATCGATGGTGTGGACTTCTTGAGATACTGGGTGGAGGAAGCCTCTGTTGTGAAAGAAATCCTGAATGGGATGAAAACTTTCATCCTTCTTTGTAGTCTGGGTACATGTTATAGAAAAACCAAGACCTTTTCTTGTCTTGTTATCATCAGGAATTATAATCTGTCCCCATCCTTTTATGTCACCACTCCCCATTACTTTGAGAGCGTCTTTATATGAGGAAATTGATGTTCCTTTATTTTGGAGAATCTCATTGCTCACCGAGAGTGCTTGAAATTGAGTTCCCACAATTTCCTCTGGTTCTACGCAGGAGAATGATGATAAGTTGCTCACAATTAAAGCTTGTTCTTTGTATACCGTGGCTAATTTGTCGTTCTTGACAAGCTTCAGCTTCTGGTGAAGTGTCGAAGTGACTGCCCCAACTTCATGTATCCAAGGTCTTCCCAATAAACAGTTCTATGCCGCTCGGATCTCCATGACCTAGAAAGTGACTTGGAAAGTGTAAGGACCAATGGTAATGGGAAGATCGAATTCACCGATAACCGTTTTTCTAGATCCGTCAAAGGCTTTGACGATGATCTCACCGCCTCTCATGGGAGTACCTTGAAAAGATAATTGTACCAGAGTTGACCTTGGCATGACGTTCAAGGATGAACTTGTGTCTACCAGTACGCTAGCTAAAGCATCGTCCTGGTAATTGATTGTGATATTGAGTGCCATATTATGGTTTTTTGCTTCCTCTGGAAGTTCTTCATCACTGAACCCCAAGTTGTTGCAGGAAGTGATATTGGAGATAATGCTATCGAATTGCCCTACTGTCACATCTTGTTCTACAAAGGCCTGTTCTAAAATCTTCTGTAGAGTTTCCCTGTGAGCTTCTGAACTAAGCAGGAGGGATAACACAGAGATCCGAGACGGAGTTTGCAACAATTGATCCACAATGTTGTACTCGCTTTTCTGGATGAGCCTTAGCATCTCATCGTTGTTCTTTATAGGTTCTGGATTACGGGATTTATCGATTTGTTGGTTAGGAACTTCGACTTGAGGTTTCTTTTCTTTGGCAGGTTCTTCAACTCCTCTGTTGAAGATTCGACCACTCCGTGTAACTCGACTGATTTCGGCAATGTTTATAATGGAGGGTAATGGAGTTTCTTTTCCATTTTCTATGGTCGTGGCACTGTACTTATACGGGATAGCCTTTTCTGACTTGTATGGCATTGGACCTGGCAAGTAGACGACCATAGGGGTTTTTTGGGCCTTTCGGCCATCGTAGGCAACCTCGATCAGCTCTAAGGTTGGAATTTTTCTATTGTCAAGAGAGATTTTTGACTCATTGGGCAGAGGAATTATGGCGCAAACATCCTTGGTTATTCCATGATTGACAGGTTCTTTTTTATTGGAGACTGAGACAGTGTTTTTGTCCAGTAGTCCTTGGTTCTTGTTTTGAATAGGGAGACGACCTTGTATCATGTTAATTGATTCAAAATTCAAGTGTGGTTGAATTTCCTTTTGGTCTAACTGATGCTGGAGAGCTGCTCGCACGAGATAGCATCCTTGGTTATTTTCCGAGCATATTCCAGAACGTTCATAATTGTGAGGCGGTTTGTACTATGACACATCCTTGATTGTCCTTGGAACATATATCACACTGATGATAGTTATGAAATGGTACATGGCCGTACCCGCTTTATCTGCAATGCATTTTTACCAGGCTAGTTCACAGTAAGCGTACATTGTGAATTTAATAACTGCTGTCGGATTCTCCTTCTATTAGATTTACCGTAGTCTTCTCATGTTACGGTAATGGGTTTGTTCTAACATTCAGATTAGTATCTTTGAAAGATAAAACCCCGTTCCTGACGAGCTTCTGTACATCAGACTTAAAGCTGAGGCAATTCTCAATTTTATGTTCCGATCCTCCTTGATGATAAGGGCAAGTTTAATCTGCTTTGAACTAAAACGGTGGATTTTCTGGTACTGTAAGAGGAGTCCTAGTTTGAACGTGCCCCTTGGCCAGTAGAAGTGGAAATAACTCTGCATACAACATCGGTATAGGGTTGAACCCTGATGGTCGTGTAGTACGATTGTTATTATGGTACTACGGGAGAGCCTGCTGAAGTGGCTGTTGCTGCCTTTGCTGATACTGTTGTTGATTTGGTTGGCTCTGAGCAACCTGAGGTTGATAAGTTGGAGCCGGCATCGAGTTGATAGCGGGAGTTACTGCTGGTACCGGTTAATACCTTCGCCTTGGCTTTCCTAGAGAGATATTATTGATATCTTGCTCTTTCTTCTTTTGGAAAGCACTACCGTATCTTTTAGTACTGCTGGATGGCTCTGCATCTTTGACCAATCGTCCTTCCCGGACTGCTTCTTCAATGCTGAAATTCTGGCATTGCAGATAGGAGATGTCCTAACACATGTCAAGACATTGTTCTGTATAATTGTTAAACAAGAACATAATAAACAAACAGCAGAAAGAAAACAGCACACAAGAATTGTTAACCCAGTTCGCTGCAAATCACCTACGTCTGGGGGCTAGCAAGCCAGGAATGAATTCACTATTAGTAGTACTAATTTAGAGCTAAACTCCCCCGTTTACAACTCCTCACTTAACCCCTACCCAATACAATTCTATCTAGAAATCACCATCTAGATAAGAGAAACCCATCTCAATTCCTAAATTAACTCAGTGATATCTAACAGTTATAATCTCCAGCAACTGCATCAATCTGTTAAATTAAAAGACATTCCTTCCATAACAATATTCAGCCAAGACTTTTGACTAACAAAAATACTCAGTTTTTCTTAAAAGCTTCAACCAATAACAATACTCAACTCTTGCTTCAATGCTTCGAGTGAGAACAATTTACAACAACCTATGTCGACCACATAGTATCAAAAGATACATGGGTGACTTACAAACTACACAAGAGACTCTCAAAACCCTAAACCCTTATGTTGCACCGACGGCTTGTTGTTGTGTGTGCTTCCTATTTTAGGTCTAGCAAGTCCTTATTTATAGACTCTTCCAGAATGGGCTTGGACTCTTCAATTAGGTCCAATCTTCACATTATAAATCTTCTGCGGAATCTTCTCCACAAAAATAGGAACAAATCTCCAAATAGTTTCCTAAAAAGTCTCCAAGATCGTTTTTATGAAATCCAATTAAATCTGCACTTTGTTCCTAATAAATATCCTTGACCTGCGTATAATGATGAGACATATCCAAAACATTCTCATCAAAACAAAACAAATCTATCAAGAGATATACAACAGCAACACCTACTATACCAGACAAAGATGTCGTGACATCTCCGTCGACATCTTGGTTAAAAGTCACATGACAGCAAAACAACAACACCTCCTAGACCAGACTAAGATGTCATGACATCTTTCTTCGACATCTATCTGAAATACATAACAACATCACCTGCTGTACCAGACCAAGATGTCATGACATCTGTCATGATAGTAATACTGTCATGACAGTTGATGAAGATGCTTCAACATCATACTCAACATCTTGCCAAGTATTATAAGCATATCTGTACTGATGTCTGATCAACCATGTCAGGACATCTTTCCCAACATCTTGCGGTAAACTTATTTTAGCCAAAATGCAGCCAATCAAAGACCTAACAATCTCCCCCTTTGGAAAATTTTGGCTAAAATAACCTTTGGATAACACATCCAGCTCCCCCTTATGTAAATATCCAAAAAAACACTACTACTACTTACTTCTCCCCCTTTTTAGCCATAATATGCCAAACCAAGCAACTATGCATTTAGCCATATCATGCTCCCCCTAAGTTGTTGCATACAACAAGCAACCACAAATACTACTCTCCCTGCATTTAGAACCAGTGCTCATTTGTAAGTAGAACACCTAAAATGAATGGAAAACATAAGACGCATCTTCATGTCTTCAAGAGTGCACCCTCTGTTCAACACACCTGCTGAACACATTCACCTAATGCTTGACCCTCAAGCAATCCATGTACCACACTAGTACAATTAACAGACATAAGTTTTCCCCTATCTTTCTCAACAGATGCTTCTTCAGCAAGAACCACCCAAAATCACTACATGATATCACATGACAACTTCATGATCATATAGTGAGAGTACCAGGAACACATCCTTGTACCACAACCAACAAACTCTTGGATTGAGACCAAAGCTCCATTGATCCCTCTCGTCCAGAAACCATCCATACACCACACGAATTCCTCCTGAATTCTTATGATAGATCTCCTTGTTCCCTGAGATACAACCCAATTGAATCTGAATGCTTCACATTCCTCAAAGAGACACACAGGGCCCCTTAGTTTGCTAGCTCGCCCAGATATTCTTCATACTTGAAGAACATAAAATACATGCTCCAGAAATCCTTAACCCATTTGCTCTACAAGCACCAAACCGATCCACTTCTAGCATGTCCCATTCACATCAGACTTCTAAGACAATCCTTTACACATCATTCTCCCGTACGATAAGATAAATACTTCTTAGACAAGATGTGAGTGTCAAGTTCTACACTCAGAACTTAGTATCCTACTCCAAGGATAACCAACCTAGAAAACATTCTAACATCTATTAGGACATTCCTTCACACATCACAGACACTACACACCATGGTTCTTGATATGCTCCACCACTGGACTTACTAGCTGCATAGTAATCCAACTGAAGATCTTCAAACAACACTGCGCAACCAGCTTGATCAACAAGAACTCCAGATAAACAGGAGAGAAATAAACTCTCATCCACCAAAAGAAGGCATACTTCCATCCTCAACCTAGAACTTCTACCACAAGCTCCAAGAGAACCAGAACCTCCTTACGTTTTCAACCAATTACCTTTCTGCACAAGAGTAATTATTTCCAAGCACCCTGCTTGAATGCATACTAGAGATAAACTAAATGCCACATTTTGAATGATCTCATTCTTCTTCAGAACTCCCACAAGATACACTGATCCACCAATGAAATCTGATCTTCAAGTTACATTAACTACTTGCTCCATAGCAAGACATCTTAGATCCACCAAGCCTCTAGACATGTAACATCTTCTCAAACCACAGCTCCCACAAACTGCATGAGATAGACGTTTTTGAAGCATCCATAACTTCCATTCTCCTGTAGATTACCTTATCTTAAGCTGATGTGCCACATCACCAGCTGAGATTCTGATGTTATGCTAGATGTCAGAATATTCTGATACGACATTCAACTGCTGAATTTAGCTCCTCCTTCTGCCACTTAGAAGAACCTCCTCCCTATTACAGAACAAGAGTTCCATGCTCTCATAGACTTGATTCAATAACCAATTTTGAGTAGACAACCTCCATCATGCTTAAAAATATCACAGATATTCCCTTCAAGCTCACACCTTGATGAATAACTGCTTTGAAATTCCAAAGACTTCACATCTGCCACGTCTGAATCTTCAGAAGATAAAGTAGTCCTAGACTACACCATAGCCATACTAAAGAATTCCACTTTCCTTAGTAGAGCAGTCTGTAGAAAGTTAGAGATAACGACCACTTAACCTTGACCTTTCACCATAGCCATACTAAAGAATTCCACTTTCCTTAGTAGAGCAGTCTGTAGAAAGTTAGAGATAACGACCACTTAACCTTGACCTTCAAAATGAGCAAGATCCCATGCTCCTCAGTATCTAGATTAGAAATAAACTGATCCGAGCTGTGCCAACACCAGCATTCCATTCTGGACAGGTCTCTTGCCAGGACACCTTCTAGATAAACATCAGATGCTTCAAGTAACAACTTGAACACACCTGCTGCACTCCAAAACTCTTAGATAAAAAATAAACTGATCCAAGAACAATCCATCAAGATTATGATGTCTTCATCTTCATCTTCAACAGCACCAATGTCCATACCAGTTTCTTGTCAGGAAACTCTCCAGAGATCACCTGCTTCTGTCACACCAGACTGAAGCCGATTCTTAGGTCAACACCCAAGACCAAAACAGATGCTAAAGCGTATGCAGTACCCCTCCCATGATTCTGCATAAACTCTGATGATGAGATGTTCCAACATCTTGTTTAACATCATTAATCTTGACTTTCAAGTATAATCAATTAAATACTTCTGAATTCCGCAAGTAGCAATTGATCTTAAATCCTTGTCCAATAACCCTTCTCACTGTTGTAGTTAAGCTCCAGCAGATCACTTCATGAACACTTATCAAGCATTCAATATTTTGCAAGTATCTTCTTTGACAAACAATGTTGAGATACCAAGGCTGCCACCCTTGACTCAAGTAACTAAGATTCTCTCTTAACGAACCTTATTTACTTATACAATTTTGAAAACTCCAATCAGATTGGATCCACCCTTAGGATTAAGAGAGATGAATCCTCCCTTGCTGTTTTGGATAGTGAAAATAAATCATCTCCACTTTCTTCAGGTTGTGTTTCATGGAAACACCTTCTAGTCAGAAGAATAACTAGAAGACTCCAGATGCACGACTGAGACGCCTTTATGAGTGGACTTGAGAGAATTCTTAAGTATCTTTGACAACCTAGCCGGTCAATAATTTATCAAACTCCCAGAGCAAGAACTTGATAAACCTAAACTCAACTCCTCTCCTCTTCAATTGACTTCAAACTGCACCATGGAACCAAGCTTCCAAGTACCAATTCACCATAACAGACATCTTCCAACAACTCTTTCCATCCCATCGCTCCCGACTTTGGAATAAAAAGATGTAGATATCTTCAACTATAGAGGCAGACGATTGAGACCTTCCACCATCTGTCTTCAGCAACAACTCCAGAATCCCATAAATCTAGAGCTCTTCCATTAGAAACATATGCAGTGGAACCACTGAGGAACAAATTATGCTTCCCCTAATAAGATGTCTGAACATCTTATAAGGCACCCCAGCAAGAGAACTAGCCACTTCTCCTGCAGTTGTTGTAGAACCTCCTCAGCAACATGAACAACCACCGGGTTGTTACCTTCGATCCCGACCATCCATCCCATCCATTAATACCCTTGAGTATGTCTGAGTTGATTGATCTGATCTTCAAAACTCCTCCTTGTTCAAATGCCAGAAAGTATCTCCCAAAGATCTCATCCAGAAACAAACAGGATGTCCGCTCTGATACCAATTGAAATTCTGGCATTGCACACAGCAGATGTCCTAACACATGTCAAGACATTGTTCTGTATAATTGTTAAACAAGAACAGAATAAACAAATAGCAGAAAAAAAAATAGCACACAAGAATTGTTAACCTAGTTCGGTGCAAATCACCTACGTCTGGGGGCTACCAAGCCAGGAATGAATTCACTATTAGTAGTATTAATTTAGAGCTAAACTCCCCCGTTTACAACTCCTAACTTAATCCCTACCCAGTACAATTCTATCTAGAAATCACCATCTAGATAAGAGAAACCCATCTTAATTCCTAAATCACCTCAGTGATATCTAACAGTTACAATCTCCAGCAACTGCATCAATCTATTTAATTGAAAGACATTCCTTCCAATAACAATATTCATCAAAGACTCTTGACTAACAACAATACTCGATTTTGCTTAAAAGCTTCAACCAAGAACAATACTCAACTCTTGCTTCAAAGCTTCGAGTGAGAACAATTTACATCAACCTATGTCGACCACATAGTATCAAAAGATACATGGGTGACTTACAAACTACACAAGAGACTCTCAAAACCCTAAACCCTTATGTTGCACCGACGACTTGTTGTTGTGTGTGCTTCCTATTTTTGGTCTAGCAAATCCTTATTTATAGACTCTTCTAGAATGGGCTTGGACTCTTCAATTAGGTTCAATCTTTACGTTGTAAATCTTCTGCAGAATCATCTCCACAAAAATAGGAACAAATCTCCAAATAGTTTCCTAAAAAGTCTCCAAGATCCTTTTTATGAAATCCAATTAAATCTGCACTTTGTTCCTAATAAATATCCTTGACCTGCGTATAATGATGAGACATATCCAAAATATTCTCATCGAAACAAAACAAATATGTCAAGAGATATACAACAGCAGCACCTGCTGTACCAGACAAAGATGTCGTGACATCTCCTTTAACATCTTGATTAAAAGTCACATGACAGCAAAATAGCAACACCTGTTGTACCAGACTAAGATGTCATGACATCTGTCTGAAACACATAACAGCACCACCTGTTGTACCATACCAAGATGTCATGACAGTTGATGAAGATGCTTCAACATCTTACTCAACATCTTGCCAAGTATTATAACCATATTTGTATTGATGTCTGATCAACCATGTCAGGAAATATTTCCCAACATCTTGTTGTAAACTTGTTTTATCCAAAATGTAGCCAATCAAAGACCTAACAAATGCGTACTCCCATGTTCACCATTTCAGAAAGTCACTAGGTGCACTGGCGACCATCCGGTCATAATAAAACGAGCTTAATGTTTTCAGGAAGTTCTTTGTCATTTCCTTTTCCTCGAGAGGAGGACAAATCTGGGCGGCGATTTCACGCCATCTCTGAGTATATTCCTTAAAGGTTTCTTTATCCTTTTGTGACATTGCTCTGAGCTGGTCCCTATCTAGTGCCATGTCCAAGTTGTGTTTATACTATTGAATGAAGGCTGCCCCAAGATCTCTGAAAGTACTGATCCTGGTGCGGTTTAAACCCATGTACCATTTGAGTGCGGCACCGGTTAAACTGTCTTGGAAGTAATGGATTAGTAGCTGTTGATTTTTTTTCTTGTTAAACATTTTTCGAGCGTACATTACCAAATGACTTTGAGGGAATGAGTTGCCTTTGTATTTTTCAAAGTCGAGCACCTTGAATTTGAGCGGTATTTTTACATTAGGGACCAAACAGAGATCGGAGGCATCTTTACCAAACAAGTCCAGACCGCGAATGCAGTTTCTTTTGCATTTCCAAGAACTGCTCTTGGAATTCATTCATCCTTTCATATACTTCTTCATTTCTACCAGAAGTGGCCTGCAGAATCTGTTCCTCTGGGATAGTGTGTACCACCGGTTGTGGTATAGACATTACGGCGGTAAATCTTGGCGCTTTAGTGACCTGAAGTTTATAACCTTCAGGAGTTTATGTTGTAACGGTTGTATCTTCATTGACCTGAAGTTTGTAACCTTCAGGTCTAGCGGTCTCTGTTACGGCTTCCGGGTCTTCAGTGACCGGTGGGATGTATCCTTTAGGTATAAAGTTGAGAGGCATGCCCCATGGAAAACTTTTAGGCATGTTATATTGAGGATGACTACCAGGTGCCTCAAATGCTGGCGTAGATGTAATCTCCGAGATCACAGTCCTTTGATGTTGTTGTTCCTAGGCTGCTTCCAAGGATTGCATGGTGTCGTGGAGTTTCTCCAAACTCTACTTTAGAGCGTTGATTTCTTCTCTCAGCTCTCTGTTCTCTTCCTCAAAATCGTCCATTTTCTTTTTTCGATTGGCCCGAGTATTGTATGAATGAGACAGTTTGACTCTAGAGTGTGACACATGTGTGAGACTCAAAGACAAAAGTGTGCTATGTGAGAATGATGAATGATATGCAAAGAATGAAAATGTTTTTAAGTTTTTGTTTTCAAAAGAACTTTTAACAATTATATTGTAAATATCATACAGCGGGGGGGGGGGGGGGGGGGACCCTTTTATTGAACTCGAAAGATTGCAGTATTTTACAGGGAAAAGTACAGTATTTTACAAAGTGCGAGAATGGAAATTAGGCCTGGGGATCCTGAGTTTTCTCTGAGGAAAGGTTAGATGTCGGTTCCTGAATTTTTATTTTCTTTGATCGAGTCTCTCCAACTGTTGTCGGGTCGACGATCCTTTGCCAAGTGAAAGTAGTGAGCAAATTTCTTCGTTCCTCCTGACTTTCTATGGCACGCTTCTTTAATATCTCAATCAGAGCATCCTTTTCTTTTAGCAGTTCCTGGATCTTGGTACATTCTAGATTAAGAATATGGTACTTGTTCTTCCAAGAGTTCTTCTCGCGTTGAACTTTGTTAAGAGCGATCTGGAGTTTTTCCATATCAGACATGAAATAAAGGACATATTCCTTTAAGGGAAAAACTTCTTGATGAGGGTAAGGCATCCTCAGTTTGATGGCTCTAGTTTTTACCTAGTGGAGATAAGGTTCTGCAGAGATGCAGTTTGGCCTCCTCTGGGACTCTCTCCTTTCCTATGAACATGTTGCCAGACATGCACTATTTCTTTCTTTAGTGCCCTGTCATTTTCCCCTTCCTTGAAGAAAAGACCTTCCAGATGAGCATTATGTGGGATATTCTTCATCGGGTATCCAAGTTGACGGCGAGCTAAAATTGGATGATAGTTAATCCCTCCTTTGGTACCAATGAGGGGTACATTAGGTAAATTTCCACATTTGTCGATGATTCTTATTCCTTCATAAATCCGATTGTACCAATCTATGTCTGAATTGGTAAGAGACATAATCTTCTACGACCATCGCAAATTACTCTTGTGATCCCAAAAAGCAGCAGACTTGGGCAAGTGTAAAATAAACCATTTGTAGAGTAATGGTACACAACATGTAATCATCCCTCCACTGTACAAATTTCTTAAGTGTACAGAATGATAAGCATCCGCAAGCAAGGTTGGGGCTGGGTTCCCAAATAAGAATGTCTTAACAACATTAGGGTCAATGAAGTTGTCAATGTTGGGAAAGAGGAATAACCCATACATGAGTAGAACAAATACGTCCTCCAAAGCGGGTATGTTTCCTATACTGGCAAAGTATAGAGCTTTTTCCATCAGGAATTTAGCTGGTAAAGCCTAGATTCCTCCCTTGGTAGTTATGTGAGTCCTGATTTCTGACTCTTCCAAAGAGATTGCTCTTGCAATGACTTGATCTTTTGGAATTTCTTCTAGTCTAGAAAATGGATCTTGATCAGTGATAGGTAAATCAACCTGGTGGGAGTACTCCTCCAGTGTTGGTGTAAGTTGATAATCTAGGAAAGTGAATGAGTGGTATACCGGATTGTAGAATTGAACCAGTGTAGATAGGATCCCTTCAATCATATTGACCTTCAAAAGAGATAACAGTCCTCCGTGCTTAGGTCTGTGATAACGCGAAATTATATTGTTAAATTGACTTAATTTACATTGAATTATTTAATCATTTTCGTTTATTTACATGTTATTTCGCAAGTGTTAAGCTTATTTCCAGGTATTTTATCTCAAGCGACTTGTATAAGAAAAGAAGAGAAAAGAGAAGAAAAGAGAAGAAAATAAGGCATTTGACAGCAAAATAAGGATTCTGCATTAAGGAAGCATGACGACCGTCACATTGGCATGGCGACCATCACAAACTTAAAGCTGTGACCCTCGTCACGAGGCTATGACGACCGGCATAAGCAAACTTCTCAGAAATTAATTTGAAATTACGTGACCCTCGTCACAACTCCATGGCGACCGACATGGCTTGGTTTTCTCAGAATATTTCAATGACGTTCCTTATTTCTCTCCACGCATGGTCTTGTAACCACCCACTACAGCACTACTTGGAAGTTTTTCCCCACTTTCTCCACTACTCACACATGACCCATGGAAGTTGGTGAACGAATTTTCTCCTATAAATAGACCTTGTTTTCTTAGTTTTGGGGATCCAAGTTTTGTGCGCGAAAGTGCTGTTCGTAGTTTTAGGCAGAAAATTACAATTGTAAAAGGAGTATTTTCTCACATCGAGGAATTACTCCACCATTAGTATTTAGGCCTATGTTATATGTAACTTGCTTGGATCAACAATCTTGCCGTCATTATTGAAGTTAAAGTTAATTCAAGTTTCTTTATTTCCCGCATTTTACTTCAAGTCTTTACAGGTTCTTTATCTAATTGTTTGTTATTATTGTTTATTGCTTTCCTAAATTAATTATCATGATGCTTTCAAATGCAATTATAATGTTTAATTTGTTTACGTTTAATTCCATGTCTTGCTAAATTGTCTGGAGACCGGCGTATGAGGACCGTCGTTACCGGCGGGACTCGGTAGAAAATAATAGGTGCGAACTTATGATTGAAATCCTGTTTTGGTTTTAATTTCCAAGTCTAATTTAAATGGCTTTGTCACGAGAGTGAGAGGTGATTTAACACGATTTTGTCACGAGAGTGAGAAATTAATTAAGGTTAGAGGCGGCACTGCGAGAGCGTGGGGGTCGAACCAGATAGTGGAAATTAGGCAGCATATCTAAATACAGCGAGAGCGCTTTAGATATGTTTAGGACATTATTGGCTTTCAAAATATATTTCCTAGTTACCGGGTGAGCGAGAGCAAAATCTTGGGATTAGGGAACATGACTTTAGTTAATACCGCGAGAGCGTGAGGCAAAGTCTTTAAGTTGGTTTATTCTACGGAACTAAGTTATAGTTGTAATTAGTACCCCGAATTTTACAAAGTCCTTTAGGAACGCGGAACCCATATTCCGGCCTCTCTTTATCATATTTTCTAAGTTCATTTTTAGTTTTAGTCTTAGTTTCCCTTTTATCTAATATCGTTAGCCTTAGCTTTACATCGCAGCAATAGATAATGGTAGGTTGACATTGGTCTTTGTGGGTTCGACAATCTTTTATATTACTTCGATATTTCCGTGCACTTGCGGACGCATCAAGTTTTTAGCGCCGTTGCCGAGGACCAACCGTCAATATTGTTATTCCGTTGTTGCACCGTATAGACTAAGGCACTCGTTACTATGTATCACCCAATTTTTTTCTACAATCACCACTCCCAGTATTTCGAGGAATCGCAAGAATCCCATAATTCCAACCTTGAAATACAAATGGAGAATTTCAATGCATCACTAACTCATTCTCACCCAAATTTCCTCTGCAACTACCAATCCCAATATTTTAAGGAGCCGCAAGAATATCCTAATTCCAACCTAGAAATATTAATGCAGGATTTCAATGCGACACTGAGCCACTCCTAAAATTTTGAGGAGCCGCACCCAAATATTTTCTATAATTACTAGCCGCAAGACTCCCAATATTTTGAGGAATCGCAACCAAATTTTCCCTATGATTACCACCCCCATTATTTTGAGGAACCGCAAGAATCTGTCAATTCCAACCTTGAAACATTAATGGAGGATTTCATTGAAACAACAACTAATTCTAGGTTAGAATCTATGATGGAGCACTTTGTGGAGACACAAACTCTCCAGAATGAAGAGCTTAGAAGACAACATCTCGATACTTATGAAAACCTTAGGCAGATAAATACTATGGTCGAGTCCCTCGCGACTCACACTGAGGCATTGGAGACTCAAATCTTCTTGCTTGCACAGACACCTATAGGACCCTCCCCTGAGGAGCATATGGATGTTGTAACAACCGTTAATGAAAAACAAATTGAGAATCCCGAGGAGAGTGATAATGAGGGTGAGGAGAGTGATATTGAGGTTGAGGAGAGTTCTGGTGAGGAAGAAGTAGAGACTGAGAAAAATTCACTGGAACCACCTGAATGGGAAGTCGTCAAAGAGGTAGAGAAAGTAGCACCTAAGGATGTTCCTCATCCCTATATCCCACCGATTCCTTTCCCACAAAGGTTTGTAGAGACTAAGGTAGACTCCCAATCCAAAACGTATGTGGAGATATTGGAAAATATCCACACTAAAATACCTTTGTCTGAGGTCCTATATAAAAAGAGAAACTTAGAGGACCATGAAACTAGGGAAATCATTAGTGCTAAGAGGGTAAGGTTAAACTTTGAGGTGATGGATGAAATAACTAAGCCGAAACTTGAAAATATAATACTTAGGAAAGATCCAGAACCACCACCACAAGTTCAAAAGAATGAACCACCCCACAGAAGGAAGAAATGAAAAGGTGAGGGATATGTGAGATGGCTTGATAAGTGGCCATGGAAACTGAAGATTAAGACTCCTAGCCGTCGAGCTATCGACGTTAAACAAAGCCCTGCGTGGGAGGCAACCCACGAGCTTTTAATTTAATGATTTCCTTTTATTGTTTGTGTTTGCAGAAAATAAAGAATTGTGTCGCTTGTCACGTCTCAGCTACATTTAGGCAAAAGATTTTTAGATGACAATCCCTTGAGATGACCTGGTGCCCACGAACATTCCTGCGAATGTCGCTGCTGGTGGTGACGCAAATGATGAGTATGATAGGAGAGGGCATATCTCTTCCATTCGTAACTCACCTCCTCCTCGTCCTTTCACTTGGTCAGGTTCCACCTGCACACACTGCACCGTATTTTTCTAACAATTTTTGCAGGTACTTCCTTTGGCAATATGCAATATGATGAGCGACTTCAAGAAAATGAAGTTTCAGCAAATTCAGATAACTCGTAGTACAAGACACCGGAGTAGAAGTGGCCAGCGAAGACAGGGACAACAAGGGAAGAATTAGCGTAAATTTGGCCGTGGTAGCACGCAATGGCATTCATACAGGTTCTATCTTTTCTCTACCACCTTTTATCAAAAAATTGAGGACAATGTTTGGTTTAAGTGTGGGGGAGGAACATTTACCGCTTTCATTTTACCGCTTTCTAGTTAGATTTACTGTTTTCCAGCATCATTTTAAAATTTTTTCTGTTTTAAATGTTTCGTCCGTCTGTGCATGTGCTGTCGAGTCTTTATGCCGATTTTGTGTTGTTTATCGATTTTCCCATTCTCTTGAGCCATACCAAATATTTTGAAAATTTTTGAGTTAAAAATAGTGTCTCTTTTGAAAATCTTAGGTTACAGACGAAATTGAGGTTAGATTGTGAGACTTGGGAAAATTCTGCAAGATCGGTATCGTCTTAACACCGTGAGCCTCTCAATTATGGAAATCGATTTGAGTATTTGTTATGCCATAGCCTTAAGTTCTCACCCCTTTAGTAGTCCCTAAGTAGTTTATTTAGCAGTCAGCACCATCCTAGGCACGCACTAAGTAGGAAGCAGATGCAAATAAGTGTATGATCTCAGGCTTAAAAGGTAAATTAAGAAAAGAAAAAAATAAATTCTCCTTCTAAGTTAGGTGATCCTCACCCGATCATTTAGCCCAATGATGCAAACTTCTTTATTTTTTTTATTTTTAAGCCAATGTGCCAAAAGAGAAAAAATGATAATAATGAGACCATAGTTACTAACAGGTCATCCTACCATGAGTGTGAAAGGATAACGGGCTTAATGTGATTGCGCCAGAATGAAAAGGGATAAAAGAAGGATGAGTGAGTTAGGCTTAGATATAATGACATGATTCGGATTGTTTGTATAGGAGGGAGGTTGATGACCGCAAAAGTAAAACAGTGTTGTCACGATATCCTTAGTGTATGAGCAAGTACCTATCGACGCCAACTTAACCGAAGTAGAGTTGGTAGCCTAGGATGAGTATCCGTATTCAATATTTTTCTCACGAGTCATGGCTTGCTTGAGGACAAGCAAAGGTTTAAGTGTGGGGGTGTTTGATAACGCGAAATTATATCGTTAAATTGACTTAATTTACATTGAATTATTTAATCATTTTCATTTATTTACATGTTATTTCGCAAGTGTTAAGCTTATTTCCAGGTATTTTATCTCAAGCGACTTGTATAAGAAAAGAAGAGAAAATAGAAGAAAATAAGGCATTTGATAGCAAAATAAGGATTCTGCATTAAGGAAGCATGACGACCGTCACATTGGCATGGCGACCATCACAATCTTAAAGTTGTGACCCTCATCACGAGGATATGACGACCGGCACAAGCAAACTTCTCATAAATTAATTTGAAATTACGTGACCCTCGTCACAACTCCATGGCAACCGACATGGCTTGGTTTTCTCAGAATATTTCAATGACGTTCCTTATTTCTCTCCACGCATGGTCTTGTAACCACCAACTACAGCACTACTTGGAAGTTTTCCCCCACTTTCTCCACTACTCACACATGACCCATGGAAGTTGGTGAACGAATTTCCTCCTATAAATAGACCTTGTTTTCTTAGTTTTGGGGATCCAAGTTTTGTGCGCGAAAGCGCTGTTCGTAGTTTTAGGCAGAAAATTACAATTGTAAAAGGAGTATTTTCTCACATCGAGGAATTACTCCACCATTAGTATTTAGGCCTATGTTATATGTAACTTGCTTGGATCAACAATCTTGCCGTCATTATTGAAGTTAAAGTTAATTCAAGTTTCTTTATTTCCCGCATTTTACTTCAAGTCTTTATAGGTTCTTTATCTAATTGTTTGTTATTATTGTTTATTGCTTTCCTAAATTAATTATCATGATGCTTTCAAATGTAATTATAATGTTTAATTTGTTTACGTTTAATTCCATGTCTTGCTAAATTGTCCAGAGACCGGCGTATGAGGACCGTCGTTACCGGCGGGACTCGGTAGAAAATAATAGGTGCGAACTTATGATTAAAATCATGTTTTGGTTTTAATTTCCAAGTCTAATTTAAATGGCTTTGTCACGAGAGTGAGAGGTGATTTAACACGAATTTTTCACGAGAGTGAGAAATTAATTAAGGTTAGAGCCGACACTGCGAGAGCGTGGGGGTCGAACCGGATAGTGGAAATTTGGCAGCATATCTAAATACAGCGAGAGCGCTTTAGATACGTTTAGGACATTAATGGCTTTCAAAATATATTTCCTAGTTACCAGACGAGCGAGAGAAAAATCTTATGATTAGGGAACATGACTTTAGTTAATACCGTGAGAGCGTGAGGCGAAGTCTTTAAGTTGGTTTATTCTACGGAACTAAGTTATAGTTGTAATTAGTACCCCGAATTTTACAAAGTCTTTAGGAACGCGGAACCCATATTCCGGCCTCTCTTTATCATATTTTCTAAGTTCATTTTTAGTTTTAGTCTTAGTTTCCCTTTTATCTAATATAATTATCCTTAGCTTTACATCGCAGCAATAGATAACAGTAGGTTGACATTGGTCTCTGTGGGTTCGACAATCTTTTATATTACTTTGATATTTCCGTGCACTTGCGGATATTAACAGCAAACCGATTGTCTCATGAGAGCTGTAATATCCGAAGATGAATCTCCTTTGAGTATAATATCGCATATCAACTATTCCCGATAGTCACTGCACTACCTAATGGTTAAATGGTTAAGTGTCTTCTAATCCTCAGATTCAAGGGTAACCCAATGGGAAAAAACAATGATTTCACGACATGCTCGTTCAACATTAGTAATTCCACGCGCGCACCTCCACTGATTCGGTGGACTCTCAAGTTAGCTTGGTTAGGATTCACTCCCTATAAGGCTCTCTGAATAAGCCACCACTTATCGTAATGTTCTCTCGGACTCACCACATGTGTATCAATCGCATTCCCAAATAACAGTATCGCATTCGCCATTTTTTGTAGCGTGCGATTTTTTTTGGTGCCGCGGCCACCTTACCGCAATGATTTGGCGTGCTACTTTCTGATTTCTGTATTTATCCTATGAACCTAGAAAGGAAGGGGAAGATATCTTAAACTAACCTTGCACGCAAATGTTTTCTTCAACAAATGCTAAGAGATCGGGGATCGAGGTCTGGTTATACAAAGAGAAACTATTAACACCAAGTGTATCTATGGTAATCCATAGGAACCTTCTTTTGCATGTATATTGTTAACTTGAAATGCTTTCTCGTGTTTCATCTGCTGTGGATTGGGAAAGTTTCTCCTTTGCGAGGATTGAGTGACTATTTTTGTTGTTTTCGGGTTTTCTGTTGTTTTTGGTAAGGTACTAGACCTAAGATTTTTGATTTCTGTGCTCGCTAAGATTTCGCAATCTTATGCCTACGTACTCCCATAAAGAGATTTGGGAAATCAGAGCAATCATAGGTCCTCCTATTTCTATGGGAGGAAAGATATTTGGTGTCTTGTTCAAAGCCCAAGATTGAAGCTAAAAGGATGTTCGTGTCTTGTTTAAAGCCCAAGATTGAAGCTAAAAGGTTGAATGAGAAAGAATTTGTCATCTCTAAAGAGAGATATCTCATCTATTCATCACAAATGTGGATTATAAGGGAAATCACTTTAATTGGGATATGTAAAATCCAGCAATGCCATAATTTCCTCTATGAGAGGGATGTCATGAAGGAAGAAGCTTTAACTCAGTGTAGATCAATGCCACTTTTTCCTTTATGAATCTTTCAAGCTAAGAGAGGGACATTGGCTTGGATGTTAGGGATCCAGAGGCTTGCCACTTACAGCAGTTAGATGAAAGATAAATTTTAGCCAGGATAAAGGAAGGACTCCAGCTTGGATCTTTAATTAACAAGTGTGCCACTTATAACAATTATCTGGAAAAGTATTTGATTATTTGTTTTGATATGTGATGTATAGAGGATATATCTTCCTGCAAAGAAGGCTCATGGTCTCATTTGAGGGGATGTTGATTTTTGTGTGCCTTGATCAAAGCCCAAGGTTAAAGCTAAAGGAAACTGACTCCATTGGGGAGAGTTTTCTCTGTCTTGTACAAAGTCCAAGATTGAGGCTAACTGGGGAAAATTCTTATATGAAGCCTAAGAGGAGGCTATCTTTTGCTGAGGATTTATTGAAATCCAGGAGTAGGTCCAAATTGTTTTAGGGAATCCAAAGATTTACTCTTGTTGGGAATCAGGGAAGAGTCGAAGTACCAGATGCCATGAGGCTCTGATTCTGTTAGAGATTCGTTGATGGTAAATTGACCCTGGCTGGGATGTTTTCAAGGTGAAAGTTATGCCTTGTTAGGGGTCATAAAAGATTAAAGGTGAGTTTGAAAACCTTAGAGGTTTTAAATGGTGTATGGGTGAAATGGTCAGGGTTTTCCCAGTGTTTTTAGGAAACTTGAGGGTTTTGATATGAAGTCCAAAAGGAGACTTTGATAAGTGAGACTTTCCAAGTTTATTTGAATGAAGCCCAAGAAGAAGCTGGGACTGTCCAAGTCTCTTTAAGAAGTGGTAGACTCTGGTGTAGAGAGATCTTTGTATGATACCTAAGAGGAGGTTGTTGGTTTGAGGGATAAAGATCAACCTTTAGATGGTAGTGTGTTTTGGAAATTTGATTTTTCTGGGGATCAAACTTGAAGAGATGACTAATTTCTATTCTATGCTTTTATGAAGCCTGTGGATCCTTGTACTAAGCCCAAGAGGAGGCTGGGGAACTTCTAAGAAGCCTGGTGGTCCTTGTATTAAGCCCAAGAGAAGGCTGGGTGTACTTCTAGGAAGCATGTGGGTCCAAGCCTAAGAAAAGTTCAAGAAAGGTTTCGCCGGGAATTAATCCTTTCTTTGTTGAACAGTTCTAAGGTTTGAAGAAATTCAAAAGAGATTTCACCGGGAATTAATCCTCTCTGGGAAAATTAATTTCTTGTATATATACATTTCGAAGTTTTGATAGTCTTGAGAAAAGTTTCACCGAGAATAATGCCTTTCTCTGTTCCATATTGAATAAGCCCAAGAGGAGGCAGACTGTATTGAGGGAAGTTCCTATGAGGGAACTAGTTTTGACTAAGTTAGAAAGTAACCTCTAGTTTGACCTATGCATAGACCTAACTGCTGGGGAAACTCTAGACAGATATGCATAAGTATATATAGATAAGTGATTTAACAGGTATATAAAGCAAGTATGCATTGAATTGAAAAGATGTCGGGTCTTACACTCTGAAAAAGGCCCAAGTGTATTGTGATTTGTTGTGTTGATTTCAACTGTATGATTAGGGTTTTAAGAAATTGAAGAAAGTTTTGAGAAAACTTTGAATTTGAAATTGATTTAAAAGAAAGTTGTTTGAAAAGAAAAGAATGTTTGGGGCTTGTAACTCAAAGAGAGATCCAAGTGGTCTAAGAGCAGTTTCACCGGGAATAAAGCTTCTCTTAGTACCAGTTAAAACAAACAGATGATTTTGAAAATAGAGGTATGGGGCTTACAACTCAAGGAGAGGCCCATGAAAGTTATTTATTATTTAAAACAGAGTTAATGCCCCAGATAACTTATTTGAAAAACAAGGATCGCACTACGATACCGAAAGACGTTGTGGGACTTATAATACAGCAAAGGCCCAAAATTATTTATGTACAAGGAGGGTTGGGTCTTACACTCTATTAGAGGCCCAAAAGTGTTTGTAAAGAAGAAGGAATGGGGTTTAAACTCAGGGAGAGGCCCAGATGAAAAAACGACGATCACACAGTTATTTTGAAAATCGCATCGGGACTTATACAATGACTAAGGCCCAAAATTATTTATTTACAAAGGGATGGGTCTTACACTCTACAGAGAGGCCCAAAAATTTTTCAAATGAAGTTTGAAAAATTAAAATCAAGGAAAACCCTAATTTTAATTAAAAATACAATTTATCAAAGAAAATTAAATAAAAAATTATATAAAATATCATATATATATTTAAAAACAAGTTATGGATTTTGAAAAGTGTTTTGAAAAATCATGTTTTATTTATATGAAAGTGTGAAACTCATTTGAATTTGAAAAATCAAGAGGAAAATTTCATTAAAAATGTTAAAAAATAAATTAAAATGAAATTCTTTACAAAAATTCCAAATATATTAACTAAATAATATAAATTCGATTTTTTTGTAGAATAAAATATTTTAGCATTTTTGTGAATTTTTAAAAAAAGAACCAATAAAAAATGATTAAAATTGAGGGAGAAATTAATTTTTGAAATCAATTAAGAAAATAACTAAAAATTCAAAAATTCAAACAATTTGAAAATGCGCGCCAACAGTCATCTTCTTCTTCCTTGTGCCCGCGCCATGGATGATTTTTAAAACCTCAATTATCTCTCTAATTACTCAATGATTTTGCACGATTCAAACATCAATCTCACTCGTTTTTGAACAAGGATTCCAATGGTACAAATTAATTGCATTTATTTTCAGTGTGGAGTGAGAAATCAAGTGATGAACACATGAACCCTAATTTCTGCAAGAACACTATGAAATCCTATACAAGATAGCTACAAAGCAATTGATTAAGGGGAAACACTCTACATAAGTGCAGAAACATGTTTGTAACTTGAAAACACATTTATGATGCATGAATCATAGAGTTTGAGAGTTCAGGCTTACCTCTTGCAAGAAGAAATCAAATTTTGTGTTGGAGGTGTTACAGATGTTGTTTGATGACTTGGACAGCTTCAATGTACCTTATGTAAGGTGTTTGGAAGTTTGGAATGGATTGAAACAAGCTGGATCACTTTGTGGCAACTCAACTGCAAACAGGCCTGAGTTTGATTTTGAACTTTGTGATTCTGTGGTTACAGATGTGTGGGAAGTGTTTGGATAGCTTACATATGATATATATGATGTGTCTACACCATTGGTTTTGATAGAATTGTTTCCTATTGAAAAATTCACATGTTACTTGAAAAGGAAGCAATTACTGGTTTTTTAGAGTGAAATGAAGAAGAGCATGTATTGTTATGCTTTGGTGTACTCAAACTGATCAGAAAGGATCCCTATTTATAGTAGAGCAAGTTTGTTTTGGGAGCAATAATGATTGGGGCTGATCATGGTGTGTAGCTTGTAGCCATTGACTTGGATGTTCCAAAGTGCCAAGTCAACTCTTAGCTTTACTCCATTCAATTTCTGCAAGTTTGAATGCTCGGAGTTTGGACTGAATCTTGACTAGTTTGGATTGTTATGGTTTGGTTCTTGACACCTCAATGCATTGCATTGATGTAACCAGAAATTCTGGTTAAGCAGATCACTATGATGTTGGACAAGATGTCGTGACACTTGATCTCTGCTTCTCACAAGTGTCATACCCCAAATTTTGACCACGAATATTTCCCATCATTTTGCAAATCATCATCACAATATGGATGAACCATCAATCTCCTCAAAGATTGTTGAGCCTTCACTACAATCAAAATTAGGGTTTCAAGCCCTCTCAGAGCTCTTAGACAAAGGATCAATCAAGGAATGACATGATATTCAACTTGTCTAACCTCTCAAACATCCATAATGGATCAAGAGGACTCCCACATCAAGAATCAAGCACAATGTTGCAGTATTCCAGGTGGATTAAGCCTTAAGATCGCCAGTGTCACCAAATTAGGGTTTTGGTCGACCAGGGCCTCCAGATGGAAATTTTCCTCTGGACATGAGACAATGCTTCAAAGCATAACCTAAGATGCTCCAAGGGACATCATGAACCCAATCATCAAGTCAATTTAACCTCAGGGGATGCATTCACAAAAGATCAGGAATTAGGGTTTCTTGACCTAATTCACCCCTAAGTTGACCTTTGGGACAAAACATGAGCCAAGACCCCAAGACATGATTTGAGGGTCTCTAATAAACCACATTGATCCATTTACAACAATGGATTGATCCAAGAAGCTTGAGCAGCAAGTTTCAAATTCATCAGAACCACAATTAGGGTTTCGCGAGAAAAGTCAACCGTGCCTTTGACTTTTGACCAGGACATGCTCCCAACCCCTAGGACATGATTTAATACACCCTATAACACCTATGAAATCAATCTATCAAGTTTGATTTAGGTCAAGGACTTGATTTCATAGAGGATCGCACAGTTTGGAATTCATCTGATAAAAAGTCAACTGTGCACAAAAGTCACTTTTACTTTTTGAGATTTTTCACAATTATGGTTCCTTAACCCTAAAATGATGTTAATGTGTGATTGGAATCATCATTCATCAAGAAAAATCAAGAAAAGTGGGATAACTTGTAAAAGGGGTAACCATAAAAACTTAGAAATTTTTCTAAGTTATGGAACAAAGTGGCTAGGGTACCAACTTTGGAGGATCATAACTTCTAAACCACAAGGCAATTTTTCCCCATTCAAAACTGGATTTGTAGCTCTCATGGCCCTCTACAAAAGCTTCAACTACAACTCATTCCAATTCCCCATGGATTTTAAGTTATGGAATGATCAAAATCACAAAAAGTGAAAATGTCACTTTTTTTCAACACTAAGTGAAATTTTCACTAAGTCAGAATCTGCCTTCACTTTTTTCCAAATGTAGGGGCATTTTTCACTTGGATCCAAATAGTATCAAAACCAACTATGATCAAACAGTTATTGTATCATATGAGGGCTTTCCAAAATGGCCAAGAACCCCATCAAATTCCACTTGAGCCATGAGATATGACAATGGCAACATGCCTTGCTGAAAACTGTCAAAGCAAGGCAGATTTGTGCATTTTGCTTGATTTACCAAATTTTTGCAAATGACAAACACACTTATCCATCTGAACACCTCAAGGGGAGACCAAGGAGGAACCAACTCTGATCCCAAGCCTCCCAAGTCCTTGTAACTAAAAATAGCATGCCAAACCTAGAAATCCCTAAAGAGGGGACAAGACTCCAACTTCGTTTTAGAGCATTCAATGGATGCACCAAGGTGGCATAGACTGAGCCATTTCCAACTGAATTCAGTCAAGACTTATCCAAGACCAAGGGAACCAGCAGCCTGTGCCCTAACCTCTAGTCAATGGCTAAAGGAGACTTGGATTCTCATTGATCAACATTGGCCAAACCTATACAGCAGTTGCCATTCCCTATTAATTGCAAAACAAACTTGCTCTACTATAAATAGAGCTCATTTGTGATCAGTTTGAGTACACCAAAGCCATCAAACATATGCTTTCCTCAAAATCTCCTTCTTCACTCCAAAATTTCCTTCCAAAGCAAGTCATTATCGGGTTTTGAGTTTGAGAGCTATTCCGACCAAACCAATCACACACACACCTCATAAACATCATATAGAAGTGATCCAAACACTCACACAACATCTGGAACACCAAAATCACAAAATCACTAGCCAATTGCTCAAGTTCTTGACAGATTTGCAGTTGGGGTACCATCTCAAGTTCCAGATCATTTCCATTCATTCCAAGCATCCAGACACACTCCATAGCACCTAGAGAAGCTGTCCATATCCTTGGAACCAAGCTGTAACACCTCTAACACAAAACACGATCACCAACTGCAAGAGGTAAGCATGAGCTCTTCTAACTCTATGATCCATGCATTTTTTGCTGCACAATAATTTAGCCATATGTTCATAATCATGCATAGAGTGTTTTCCCTCAATCAATAGCTTTGTTTGAATCGTGTATGGAATTTCTGAACCTTCATGCAAATTTTAGGGTTCTTGAGGTTTCTCTTTGATTTCTTATTCCATGGTTAAAATAAATGAAATTAAAGACCATAGACATGATCGCGAGGTGAAAACGAGTAGATTGATATGTAGATTGCATTATATCATCAAGTATTCAGTGAGATTGGATAGAAAACGCAAATCTGCAGAAACAGAGGGTGGCGCGTGTTCTTGCCATGTTCTTGGCGCCATTTTTGAACATTTGAATATTTGAATTTTTTTATTTTTATTTAATTGATTCAAAAATTAATTTCTCTCAGAGTTTTAATGATTTTGAGTTGATTCTTTTTTTAATAATTCACAAAAATATTAAAATATTTTATTTTCCCAAAAAAACCCAAAAATATTATTTATTTCATATACTTGATATTTTTGTAAAGAATTAATATTTTAGTTGTTTTTGACATTTACAATATTTTCTCCCTCTTGATTTTTCAAAATTTAGTGATTTCTAATCATTTTGTGAATAGAAACATAAGTTTTGAAACATTAATCCAAGATCACAATTTGGTTTCCACATGTTTTAACAATTTTGATCATTTTAATTGAATTTTTTATTCAATTAAAATACATTTTGAAAACAAATTAGGGTTTTTGATTAATTTAACCCTCATCAAATCTTTTTTCAAACACTTTGGGCCTCTTGGTAGAGTGTAAGACCCAACCCTTTGTAAATACAAACCTTTTTGGGCCTCAGTGTGTTGTATAAGTCCCGATACCGTCAAAAGGTTCGACACGATCGTCGCCTTTTTCACAAAAAATCTTTGGGCTTCTCCTTGAGTTATAAGACCCATCTTTAGTCATTGGGCCTCTAATAGAGTGTAAGTCCCAACCCTTTTTGTACATAAACCTTTTTGGGCCTCACTTATTGTATAAGTCCCTCTATACATTTTTAAAACAACGGCGCGATCGTCGTTCTCAAACAAAAACCATTTTGGGCCTCTCCTTGAGCTATAAGCCCCACCACTTGTACAAAAATAAATCATTGGGCCTCTAATAGAGTGTAAGACCCAAACCCCCTTTTAACCAAAACTTTTTGGGCCTCAATACATTGTATAAGACCCAGTACGTTAAAAAAAACCCCAGCGTGATCGCCATTTTCAAACAAAACCATTTTGGGCCTCTCCTTGAGCTGTAAGCCCCACCACTTACATAAAAACACCTTTGGGCCTCTTGAGAGAGTGTAAGACCCATCCCTTTGTACAGAAAACTTTTTTGGGCCTCAGTCACTTGTATAAGTCCCTATATAAACAGTGCAATCACTGATAAAATCTTGGGCCTCTCCTTGAGCTGTAAGCCCCGACAACCTTTTCAAAGCACTTTCTCCTTTGATTTTGAATATAATATTGTTATCAAAGGTTTCTTTGTTGAACAAACTAACCAAACAACATGGAAGCTCTACAACCAAGTAAGTGTTTACCCGCTTTCTTTATCTGCTTTCATATATATAACTGTATTGTGGGGCTGCTCACTGTAAGTCTTCTTTCACAAACAGTTATATACTTGTCAAATATCCACTGTGTAATACTAGTATAGTTATTTAGAGTTTTCCCCGTCAACTACATCTAGCACTAGGTAAAGCCCTGTTGGTCACTCTTAAATACAAACAAAACTAGATCCCCATAGGATTACCAGACACAGTCTTCCCTCCTCTTAGGGTTAAACAATATGGAGACGTGAAAGACAGCATTCTCTGTGAACCCTTTCTCAGACTGTCACCCTTAGACATTGTCAAAGAGACTCTACTCCCCAGGGATGATCTTTTCTCTGTGAATGGCATCTCTTGAGTTTCTTCCAAATTCTCGGACTTTCCTGGCTTGATCTATTCTCGGTGAATGGCATGTCTTGAACTTCTCGGGGTTTGGGGACCCACAGGCTTCTTAAAAGCATCCCCGCCTCCTCTTGGGCGTTGTACAAGGACCCTTCGGCTTCTTAAAAGCTCTCATGCCTTCTCTTGGGCTTAGTACAAGGACCCAGAGACCTCTACAGGTATAGGAACAGAACCTAGTCATCAATTTGCTAGAGCTGTCTTTTTGAGTCAAGTGTCAGACTTGTTAATGGGTTGACCTTCATCCCTTAACATACCAGCCTTCTCTTAGGCATTATACAAAAATCATTCACTACCCAAGAATCGATTTCTCAAAACACCAGTAGACTTGGACAGTCTCAATACCCTTTGGATTTTCCATTTCCTTAAAGAATAGGAAATAACCCTGATCCTTTGATCAATCCCAAAGCACAACAATACCTTTAATCAGTCCCTTTATAAGAACTGGTTTTCTCTTTTATCCAACATACTGGACCTGTCACTAAACTGAAACAGTCACCAGCACAATAGCCTCCTCTTGGGCTTTGTACAAATGATTCTCCCCGGCCGAGCTAACCTTTTCAGACTCTCTTGTTGAGTCACCCACTTTCAGCCTCCATCTCAGGCTTTGTACGAGATACAAAAACACTCTCTTGTTGAGTATACAAGACTCTCTTGTTGAGTCACTTCCCTTTCAGCCTCCATCTCGGGCTTCGTACAAGATACAAAAACACTCTCTTGTTGAGTATAAAAGACTCTCTTGTTGAGTCATTTCCCTTTCAGCCTCAATATCGGGTTTCGTACGAGATACAAAATCACTCCCTTGTTGAGTATAAAAGACCCTCATATGGAGTCAAAACCTTTTTTAGCCTCCGTCTTGGGCTTCGTACAAGACACATATAAAAACACTCTCTTGTTAAGTCAGTCACTTGTTAGCACTCTCTTGTTGAGTCAACCCCTTTTAGCCTCTCTCTCGGGCTTCGTACGAGACATATGAAAACACCCTCTTGTTGGGTCAATAGCCTCTTCTTAGGCTTTGTATAAGAAATCCCCAGTTGAGTCAATCAACCTTTTAGCATCAAAATCTGTGCCTTGCTCACAGTACACAAACATTAATAAATCCTTTTCCTTCATCTAATTGCTGTAAGCGGCAAGCCTCTGGATTATTTACATCCACGCCACTGTCCCTCTTTTAGCATGAGAAATTCCAAAGGAAAGATGGCATTGCTCTAAACTGAGTTAAAGTCTTATCCTTCAGGTTGAAAATCCCCTATAAAAGGAAATTATGGCATTGCTGGATTCACATATCCCAGTTAAAGTAATTATCCTTTATAATCAGTCACCCAACAGTTGCAACAAACAGACCAAATATCCCCCTTTAGAGATGACAAATTCTCTCTAAAGTCAAAACCCTTCAGCTTCACATCTTGGGCTTCAAACAAGATAGAAATAGACCCTTCAGCTTCACATCTTGGGCTTTGAACAAGATACAAATCACCCCTTTAGCTTCACGTCTTGGGCTTTGAACAAGACACCAAAACAACCTTTTTCCTCCCATAGAATAGGAGGAACTACGATCGCTCTAATTTCCCTGTTTCGTTAAACGGGAATACGTAGGCATAAGATTGGAAAAATATTAGCGAGCATACTAATCAAAAACCCAAAATCCCGTACCTTCATACATCAATCGAAAAGCATCAGTCCTAACATCCTACCAATAGCCTAGACACTATTGTTTAACAAAATAACCTAAGAGAGACCCACAATCTTTATAGCATCTGTAAACCAATAATCATATGTTCAAACTCAGTATGCAAGCAGGGTTAATTGGAGACATATATTTCCCTTCCTTCATCATCTTCAATAGGATAAAAAATGAATCGAACTGTAGTACCCCAAAGCGATAGTGCTTCGCAACCACGCAAAAACTCGCGCTACAGAAAAATGGCGACTCTGCTGTGGAGGTTACATCATATCTCTTCCCATCTCTTAGGTAGAAACCTTAAAAAAATGCCACAGCAGAAAGGCGACCACGGTGGGAGATATTCTTGCTTGCTTTCCCAAGGGAGGAAACTATAAATTCGCATCACAAAAATGATAGCTCTGCTGGGGAGTCATTGTCTGTATAGGATCATAAGACTAGAGGTCTAGGATGATTAGGACAAATATATATACTGCTTTTCCAAATTGATATTTGTGTTTATTTTTCTGCTAATCGGAATGCGTGTGATGCCGCATGTGGAAAGATTGAGTATACACCTAAGATAGGTGATGGCAATGCGGGTAATCTTGTTGGGAAGGAATTCCAGTTAAGAGCCCCCGATCGACCATCAAACTCAGTGGAGACTCCCTTTACAGATACATTGCCTTCGGTTGTTGAAAGTAGTGTGGTCGACTGGGTTATCTGTGAAGCTGAGGTTTTTAGTAGACTTAAGCCATTTTGTAGTGCAGGAGCTATCGGAAATAGTTGTCATGTGATACTACCCTCATCTGAGATCACTCTGGGATACACCAGCTCGCTGGCGATCCGCTTGTTGTTGTTATCCCATAGGGGTCAATGATTTTGCGGACAGGTACAAAAAATACCAGTATAAACCTTTGGGGGGGGAAGGTAGAGCCTTGACTTCATAACACCGGCCCTTTGACCCCGTGTTTTTTCTATGTTTTTGTGTGCTGCATTCATGCATTCATTTAAAAAAACATTAAAACATTAAAAAAAAAAAAAAGAATCTTCTCTTCTAGTCTCTCTTTTTCAAATTAAACTAAGACAATGATTGCAAATGTCAGAGAAGGAGATTGCGCTAATGGATTTCGGTAGAAGGAAAACTCATAAGTACACCTTCAAGGTTCCAAAGTTAGAGAATTTGAGAGGTTTGGCAAGAATGATCACCAACCACGAGGCTTTCAGAGCCAAGTATGGAGGACTGCTGTCCTTGTTAAGGGTCCACGTAATTGAAGGAATCATGTCCACACTAATCCAGTTCTATGATCCGGTCTATCACTGTTTCACATTTCCGGATTATCAGCTTGCACCAACGCTGAAGGAGTACTCTCACCTGACTGATTTACATATTACTGATCAAGCTCCCTTTTCTGAACTGGAAGAAATTCCAAAGGATCAAACCATTGCAAGAGCAATTTATTTGGACGAGTCAGAAGTCAGGACTCAAATGACCACTAAGGGTGGCATCCAAGGTTTTCCAGCCCAATTCTTAATAAAGAAAGCTCTATACTTTACTAGTATAGGGAACGTGACCGCTTTCGAGAGCATCTTTGTTTTGCTCACCTACGGGTTATTTTTGTTTCCCAACATCTATAACTTTATAGATATCAACGCCATTAAGATTTTCCTGATCGGAAACCCCATACCGACCTTACTCGCAGATGCGTATCATTCGGTACACTTAAGGAATTTGTATAATGGAGGAATGATCACATGCTGTGTACCCCTGCTATACAAATGGTTCACTTCCCATTTGCCCAAGTCTGCTGCATTTTGGGATCAAAAGAATACTTTACGTTGGTCGCAGAGAATCATGTCTCTTACCAACTCTGACATCGATTGGTACAATCGAATCTACGACGGGATCAGAATTATTGACCGTTGTGGAAATTTCCCAAATGTACCCCTTATAGGAACTAAGGGAGGAATCAACTATTATCCAATTCTCGTCCGTCGTCAATTTGGATACCCGATGAGGCATGTCCCGCGAAATGCTCATCTGGAAGGTCTTTTCTTCAAGGAAGGAGAAAATGACAGGGCACTAAAGATGGAAATAGTGCACGCTTGGAAACACGTTCATAGGAAAGGACGAGAGTCTCTAGGAAAACCAGACTGCGTCTCGATGGAGTCTTATCTCCATTGGGTACAAACTAGAGCTCTCAAGCTGAGGATGCCTTACCCTCGTCAGGAGGTTCTTCCATTAAGGGACTCTGCCCTTTATTTCATGCCTGAGACGGAAAAACTTCAGGTTACTCTCAGCAAAGTTCAGCAGGAGAAGAAGTCTTGGAGGAACAAGTACCGTATTCTCAATGTGGAGTGTAAGAAAATACAGCAACTGTTAAGAGAAAAACATGCTCTGATTGAGATTTTAGAGCAACATGCTGTAGAAAATCAGGATGACCAAAGGAATTTGCTCGCTCCTTTCACTTGGCAAAGGAATGACAACCCGACAACGGCCCAAGAGCCTCGGTCAAAGAAAAGGAAAGCACCCGAACCAGCACCTGAGCTCTCTTCAGAGAGGACTCAGGATTCATTAGTTTAGATTTCCTTTTTCAGCACTTTATAATCTACTGTATTTCCATTTCCGCAATCCTTTGAATTTAATAAAACGGGGTTTCCCCACTGTTTGATATTTGCAATCTAATTGTCGATGTTTACTTTGAATAAACAAAAATAATTAATAATCATTGCATTCATCATTCTCATAAACGCATTCTTCTTACCTACGAATCTCACGTTTGCGTCTCGATTCTAGAGTCAAACTGTCTCATTCGTACAATACTCGGGCCAATCGTCAGAAAATGATGGATGATCTCGAGGAAGGGAAAAGAGAGTTGAGAGAAGAGATTGACACTCTGAAAGACGATCTGAGAAAGCTTCATAACGACATGCAAGCTCTAGTAGAAGCTCAGATGCAATAACAAAGGACTGTGATCTCAGAGATCACATCTACGCCCATAGTGGAGAAGTATGATCCTAGGTACAAAATGCCGAAAGATCGTCCCTGGGGCATGCCTATCAACTATATCCTGGAAGGATATGTTCCGCTGATCGCTGAGGATCAGGGAACTACAGCAGGAACCGCTGGTCCTGAAGGTTACAAACTTCGGGAAAGTGAAGATGCCAGGGGCATGCCAGCAACTCCTGAAGGTTACAAACTTCGGGAGGCACCGAGAGTCTCGCCCATAATGACTATACCACCACCCGTGGTACACACTGTCCCAGAAGGACAGATTCCACAGATACCTTCTGGTGGAAAAGACAGCATGTTCAACAGAATGAATGAGTTCCAGGAACAATTCCTGGAGATCCAGAAAGAACTGCAGGCCCTTCGCGGTCAGGGTCTATTTGGAAAGGACGCCGCGGACCTCTGCTTGGTCCCCAATGTGAAAGTTCCACACAAGTTCCAAGTGCCCGACTTTGAAAAGTACAAGGGTAACTCTTGCCCTCAAAGCCACTTGGTGATGTACGCTCGGCGAATGTCAGCTCAGACAAAGAACCAAGAGCTACTAATTCATTACTTTCAGGATAGTTTAACTGGTGTCGCATTAAAATGGTACATGGGTTTAAACCGCGCTACGATCGGCACGTTCAGAGATCTTGGCACTGCTTTTGTTCAACAATATAAATACAATTTGGACATGGCACCGGACAGAGATCAACTCAGATCGATGTCACAAAAGGACAAGGAAACCTTTAAGGAGTACGCTCAGAGATGGCGTGAAATTACCGCTCAGATTTCTCCACCTCTTGAGGAAAAAGAGATGACAAAGATCTTCTTAAAGACCTTGAGCTCATTTTACTACGACAGAATGGTCACTAGTGCGCCCAGTGACTTCACCAAGATGGTGGGCATGGGGGTTCGTCTTGAGGAAGCAGTCTAGGAAGGACATTTAGTAAAAGACGCTGGATCATCAAGTAGTACGAAACGATACGGTAATGCTCTCCCTAAGAAAAAAGAGCAAGATATCGGGAATATCTCTCTCAGAAAGCAAAGGCGACGATATCAACCAGTAGCAGCTGTAACTCCTGCATCAATCCCACGCCTATTCCTACGTATCAATCTCAGGTTGTGCAAAGCCAACCGAGCCAACAACAACTTCAGCAAAGGACACAACAGTCTCTTCAGCAGGCTCATCCTCCATACAACAACAATCGTACTACACGACCACCAGGGTTCGACCCTATACCGATGTTGTACGCAGAACTGTTTCCATTATTACTGGATAAGGGGCATGTCCAAATTAAGTCTCCTCTTACAGTACCAGAAAATCCGCCTTTTTGGTTCAAAACGGATCAGACTTGCCCTTATCATCAAGGAGGACCAGGGCATAACATAGAAAACTGTCTCAGTTTCAAATCTGACGTACAAAAGCTTTTTAGGAGCAGGGTCTTATCTTTCAAAGATACGAATCCGAATGTTCTCCCAAACCCGCTGCCTCAACATGAGAAAGCTGCAGTCAATTTGATAGAGGAAGAGTCTAACAACGTCTATCAAATTCATGATGTACTCTTATTAAGGGCCAACTTGGTCAAGATGCATTGTAGACAGAGCGGATATGTCCATGTGCCACCTCATAACTATCCCCAGTGTGATATCTGCTCTAAGAATAATCAGGGATGTTCTGTGGTACAATCAGCTCTACAGGAACAATTAGATCTCGCATGGATCCAAGAGCATCGAGTTCATGGAGTCCACATGACCTATACGAATTCCAACATCATTCAGAACCACGACATCCATGCAATGAATGTCAACTTGGTGGCGATGCACTCAAGGCAAAACCAGTATCATAATCTGCCATGACACGATTATAATTCCTGTCTGACTTGCTCGGTAAACAAACAGGGATGCTCTTTTGTACAAGAGGCCCTCCAACGTCAGATGGATCTTGGATGGATCCAGGACTACCATGATAGAAATCCTTATCAGATCAACATGATTCAAATCTTTGATATTCGTCTGATGAATACCAGCTTGGTGGAGTTACATGCCAGGCAGGTCCAACTCGGTTTTCTTACTTCACATGATTATCAGAACTGTAAAGGGTGTTGTGAGAGTAACCAAGGGTGCGCTCTCGTTCAGAGAACTTTACAACACTTGTTAAACCACTGGTGGCTTCCAATCTATCTAGATGAAGACACACAACATATCAGTGTGCTTAATGGAAACCCTACTCGGTGTCAAAGTCAGGATGTCCGATCTATGGAAACAAATCTGGTAAGGTTGCACTGCATTTAAAGCGAGTGTGGCCAGGTGCCACCACACAACTATGAACATTGTAGAGTCTGCTATGAGAATAACCAAGGATGCTACCTTGTGCGGGCAGCCCTTCAAGGTCAGTTGGATCGTAAAGAGATTCACCCGTGTCCGAGTCCCAAGCCAATCAACTAGACACCAGACTACTTCGCGGATCAAATCAGAGACGTTGTCATAATCTCTGATCATCAACAGAACAAGGATGTTTGTACCATCATCCCTCTACTAGACAAATCAAAGGTTCTTAGACAAGAATTGATTGAAGTTACTTACGACCATCAGAAGGCTCCTGTAGTTATCTATCTTCCAGGACCATTACCATATGAATCAGCTAAGGCGATCCCTTACAAATATGGTGCAACAATAATTGAGAATAGAAAGGAAATTCCATTACCCTCCATCATGAATATTGCAGACATCAGTCGAGTAACACGGAGCGGTCGAATCTTCAATCGAGGAGTTGGAGAACCTAATAGAGAAAAGGAACTTCAGCCAGAAGCTCCTGATACACCAGTCGGTCAATCCAATGATCCCGACCTTTCAAAAAACAACGATGAGATGCTAAAGCTCATCCAAAGAAGTGAATACAACATTGTTGATCAGCTGTTACAAACTCCTTCAAAGATCTCAGTGCTATCACTTTTACTCAATTCTGAAGCCCACAGAGAGGCTCTACAGAAAGTCTTAGAGAAGGCCTTTGTGGAACAGGATGTGTCAATATGACAGTTCGATAGCATCATCTCTAACATCACTTCCTAAAACAACTTAGGATTCAGTGATGAGGATTTGCCAGAGGAGGGAAAACGCCACAACATGGTGCTCAATATCATAGTTAACTACTAGGACGATGCTTTAGCCAGCGTACTGGTAGACACGGGATCGGCCATCAACGTTATGCCGAAGTCCACTTTAATGCGACTATCATTCAAAGGATCCCCAATGAGGGGCAGTGAGGTCATCGTCAAAGCATTTGACGGGTCTTGGAAAGCAGTTATCGGCGAAGTTGACCTTCCCATAACTATCAGTCCTCACACTTTCCTAATCACTTTCCAGGTCATGGACATCCGGGTATCATACAGTTGCTTATTAGGAAGACCTTGGATACACCAGACTGGGGCAGTCACTTCGACACTTCACCAGAAACTGAAGTTCGTCAAGAGCGATCAACTCATCACGGTCTGTGGGGAGCAAGCATTGCTCGTGAGTAACTTGTCATTATCTACTTGTGTATAACCCGAGGAGGTTGTTGGAACTCAGTTCCAAGCACTTTTGGTGAACACAGAGAATCAGTCAGAGAAAGGAACCTCAATTTCCTCATACAGAGATGCTCTCGAAGTGATCGAGAATAACAAGGCAAAAGGATGGGGACAACTTGTTATTCCAACTAATAATAAAACAAAGAAGGGTCTTGGTTTTTCCACAACCTGTACCCAGACAGCTGCTAACGATGAAAGTCTTCATCCTATTCAGGACTTCTTCCACAGTGGAGGTTTCCTTCACCCAGTACCTCAAGCAGTTCATACCATCAACGAGGAGGATCCCTCCGATACGGATGAGGAATGGAAGTCCTATCTCAACGAGGACGGTTATATGTCTCAGGAAGAGGTGCCTACGCCTTTTTTCTATCCCGCACATAGTCCGAGATTTATACCGAGGTCAGATGTCGAAATGATATATGGAGATTGTGATCCGGAAGGATGTCGTGCTCCACCAAACTCATTAGAGGAAGACACTCTGATGAAGGACAACTTTGACCACGACTATTATGGCCCAATGGATGGCCTGCCTATTTGGCAGCCGTACCCAAGAGACTTGGGGCAAGAAAATCAACCAAACAATGAAAATCAGCTGAACGTCATTGAACAGAATTCCTGCGTCCCCACCATGTCATGGGATCAACACTCAGGTCATTCAGAAAATATCCAGTACGATGATGAATTGGCAAAGCTTTCCGGACTAGAATTCATCAACTACGCTTTTCCTGAGGTTAACGTCATCGAGGGTGATGACTTCTCCAGTTCCAAAGAAGTGTGGGACACCTTGGGACAACCAAGTGGAAAATTTGACTTCATGGTCAAGTACACCACTCCCGAAAGCTCTCGTATCAGGCTCGAAGACATCCAGCTAACTGGATGGGGAGATTTGCCGGAGAGCACCAATACTCTGTAAAATAATACAGAGGAATCCTCCTACGACAACTCTGCCTGGGAGACAGATTCCAATGATCCTGCTCCACTAGAAATCAGTGTCATTTCTGAAGACAAATCAAGGAAGGTACCAGACTTTGTGATGTACCGAGGAGTTCGCCGCCAATGGGTTGCTGTCGATGTTCCGAAGATTGTTCATAAGTCAAAGTAATTTTCGTCTGTAACCTTTCACCCTGCCCAAGTGAAACGGATGTTTTGATAGGGCTCACTTTCTATAAATATCCCTCTTCGCTTCGTCCAAAGAGACAGAGTTTTGTTTTATAGGGCTGTAGTTTCAAGAATCGACTTGATCATTAATAAAATGACGTCGTTCTATGATCTCCGCATTAATTGATGTTTTCTCTTTTTTCTTTTTCAGAAAATAGTAATCCTAAAAAAACAACAAATAATAAAAACAAGCAGTTTTTCAAAAAAAAAATACACTGCACACACTTGCATTTTCTCTATCTCTTCTAAACATAAATCATACCAACATGCAGATTGCTTGTTTTAAATCCTGTTGAAACATACGATCCAATGTCTTCTCCCAACTTTGAGTTCCCGGTATTTGGGGCTGAAGAAGAAGTTGACGACGAAATTCTAGAAGAGATCTCCCGACTACTCAAACAAGAGGAAAGGTCCATTGAACCTCACAAAGAGCCTTTGGAAAGGATCAATGTGGGTTCAGAAAAAGAGAGAAAAGAAATCAGGATTGGGGCACTGCTCAGTCCAACTGCCAAAGAGAGTTTGACAAAGCTTCTCAGAGAATTTCTTGATGTGTTTGCTTGGTCCTACCAGGACATGCCAGGGTTGGATACCAGCATCGTGGAACATCATTTACCATTGAAATCGGAATGTCCGCCAGTAAAGCAGAGGTTGAGACGGACTCACCCGGACATGGCCGTCAAAATCAAAGGGGAGGTACAGAAGAAGATTGACGCGGGTTTCCTCGCCACGTCAGAATATCCTCAATGGTTAGCCAATATCGTACCCATTCCAAAAAAGGATGGAAAAGTCAGAATGTGTGTCGATTACAGAGATCTAAACAAGGCTAGTCCAAAGGACGACTTTCCTTTACCATACATTGACATGTTGGTTGACAGTACAACAAAGTTCAAAATTTTCTCCTTCATGGATAGATTCTCGGGCTATAATCAAATCAAAATGGCACCGAAAGACATGGAGAAAACTTCGTTCATTACCCCATGGGGCACCTTTTGTTATAAGGTAATGTCGTTCGGATTGAAGAACGCCGGGGCAACCTATCAAAGGGCCATGACTACTCTGTTTCATGACATGATACACAAGGAAATCGAGGTATACGTCGATGACATGATTTCCAAATCAAAGACAGAAGAGGAGCATGTGACTCACCTGTCAAAACTATTAGAGCGGTTGAGAAAGTACAAACTCCGCTTGAATTCCAACAAGTGCACCTTCGGTGTCCGTTCAGGGAAACTTTTAGGGTTCATCGTCAGCCAAAAAGGAATTGAGATTGATCCTGACAAGGTCAAGGCTATTCAAGAAATGCTTTCTCCGAAAACTGAAAAACAAGTCAAGGGATTCCTGGGACGTCTGAATTACATCTCCAGATTTATATTCCTCATGACTGCGACATGCGCGCTAATTTTCAAATTACTTAAAAAGAACCAGGACTGCGTTTGGACAGAGGACTGCCAAACCGCCTTTGACAGTATTATGGAATATTTGTTAAACCCACCGATTCTATCACCTCCAGTCGAAGGAAGACCAGTGATCATCTACCTAACAGTCTTGGAAGACTATATGGGCTGTGTGCCTGGCCAACAAGACGAAACGAAAAGAAAAGAGTCTGCCATTTAATATTTGAGCAAGAAATTCACCGACTGCGAGACTCGGTATACTATGCTTGAGAAAACTTACTGTACTTTGGCTTGGGCAGCCAAACGTCTTCGCCGGTACATGATTCGTCACACTACTTGGTTGATCTCTGAAATGGATCCAATTAAGTACGTCTTTGAAAAACCTGCTCTCACGGGAAGGATTGCCCGTTGGCAGATGTTGTTATCAGAATACGACATCGAATACCATGCTCAGAAAGCCGTTAAGGGAAGTATTTTAGCCGATCATTTGGTTCATCAACCGATTGACGATTAGGAATCAATCGAGTTTGACTTCCCAGACGAAAATGTCATGTATTTGAAATGAAAGACTGCGATGAACCGCTACCCAGTGAAGGGCCAGAACCAGGTTCTCAATGGGGACTAATCTTTGACGGAACAGTCAATCATTACGAAAATGGAATTGGGGAAACCATCATAACACCTCAGGGTACCCACATTCCTTTCACCGCCAGACTTACGTTCAAGTGTACAAACAACGAGACCGAATACGAAGCTTGTATCATTGGTCTCGAAGAAGCGATTGATTTAAGGATCAAGAACTTGGATGTATATGGCGACTCAGCTTTGGTTATCAATCAGATCAATGGAGATTGGAACACATACCAATCAGGATTGATTCCTTACAAAGATTATGCAAGAAGATTGTTACCTTTCTTCAACAGAATCGAGTTTCATCATATCCCTCGGGAAGAGAATCACATGGCTGATGCATTAGCCACCCTCTATTCCATGATTAGTGTAGGTTAATGGAACGACCTACCTAAGATTGACATAAAGGGCCTTGAAAGGCCCGCTTACATCTTCACGATTGAAGCAGTCATGGACAACAAACCTTGGTATCACGATATCAAATGCTTCCTTCAAAAACAAGAGTACCCACCCGGGGTATCCCGGAAAGACAGAAAAACCCTCAGAAGACTGGCTGGAAACTTCTTCCTGAGCGGTGATACACTTTATAAGAGAAACTTTGACATGGTCTTGCTCTGATGCGTAGACAAATCAGAAGCAGACATGCTGATAAAAGAAATTCACGAAGGATCCTTTGGCACTCATGCCAACGGACACACAATGGCGAGAAAAATTTTGAGAGCAGGGTACTACTGGTTGACCATGGAATCCGACTGCTACAAGTACATGAGGAAGTGTCACAAGTGTCAGATATACTCCGACAAAATCCATGTACCGCCAGCACATCTCAAAGTTCTCTCTTCCCCATGGCCTTTTTCCATATGGGGAATTCACATGATTAGCATGATTGAACCCAAAGCTTCGAACAGACATCGGTTCATCCTGGTAGCCATTGATTACTTCACCAAGTGGGTCGAAGCAGCGTCATACGCCAATGTGACCCGACAAGTGGTGGTACGATTTATCAAAAATAATATCGTCTGCCGTTATGGTGTTTCGAGCCAGATCATTACAGATAATGGATCTAACTTGAACAACAAGATGATGAAAGGGTTGTGCACAGAGTTCAAGATCGAACACCATAAAACATCTCTCTACCGACCCAAGATGAACGGGGCGGTAGAAGCGGCTAACAAGAACATCAAAAAGATTGTTCAGAAGATGTTTGTAACCTATAAAGACTGGCACGAGATGCTACCCTTTGCTCTTCACAGTTATCGTACATCTGTCCGAACTTCAACGGGGGCAACCCCTTTCTCTCTAGTATATGGCGTGGAAGCAGTGCTCCCCATAGAAGTGGAGATCCCATCAATCTGGGTATTGATGGAAGCTAAGCTAACAAGAGCTAAATGGTGTCAAAGTCAACACGACGAACTGAATCTGATCAAATTAAAGCGAATCACGGCACTATGCCACGGTCAGTTGTATCAACAGAGGATGAAGAAGGCGTTTGACAAAAAGGTTCGACCTCGCGGCTTCAGGAAAGGAGAACTTATGCTAAAAAAGATACAATTGTTTCTCACTGATTCTCGAGGCAAATGGACTCTGAATTATGACGGTGCCTTGAGACTTGCAACCATGGACGGAGAGGAATTTTCCTACCCCACAAATGTTGATGTAGTCAAGAAATACTTCGCCTAAAAGAAAAAAACGTCTCGGTCCCGAAAGGGCGGTCCAGGCAAAAATTAGAGACATAATAAAAAAAATCATCCCGGTGGATTGGAAATCTCAAAGTACAATCCAGGAAAAAGTTAGGGATAATGGCAAGTAACTACGTCCAACAGGGGTAAATCCCCAGCAGCAGTTACATCATCCATGGAAAGAAAACTCCAGTTAAGGTCATCTTTGACAGAAGCTCAGGATGTCCCTAATTCAAAGTTGGTAGAAGCATAGTGGTCGTTATGTTTCAATGCAGCCCTTTTCCCTTAAATTACAATTTTCTAACTTTGTAAATACTCTACGGAATCACGCGTTTGGTTGATTTTCATCCTATCAATAAAATTTTAGCCCTTGTGCTTTTGTTTGCAATTCTTATTTGTTTTAGCTTTACAGAACGACATTTTAACATGATTAACGATTCTTGAAATAAAACAAAAATGAATTTACTTGTCAAACTTTTCTGCTTTTAAAATAAAGATGGCAATTTCTTTTGACTGTTGAACATCGAAAGAACATCGATCGCTTCGCCAGAAGTAATCAAACTTCAAAGTGCATAATCAAAGTACTCCTTCTAAACCAGTGCGCCTGAACGAAGGATCAGTTATGTCAGATGCGAGTACTCTATCTGACATCTTCGGCCGAGTTCTCATCTCCTAAGCCCGATCAACGGTTGTTCCCCCACAGGGACTACTACTCCTAAGCAAGGCAGAATTGCTATCTTGAACCAGCAATACTTTTTATCTCCCATTGTGGCCGAGTATCCAGTCGTGTTCATCTACTAATCTGTATGTCATGTCAGTTTTGTTAGCATATACATACATACATCATGCATTATTGATTCATACATGTTCATATTGCATCACTATCACTCTAGTCGGTCTTGTCCCCTAGTGATAAAAGAATTCACAATCGAGTTGTCAGTTCTTTCCTCGTCAGGAAATGTTGCATCTGAACAATCTCTCTCCTCCAGTTTATTTCTGGATTAGAGTTGGCCCTTGACCACTTTGATAACTTGAACCTCTGAAAAACAAGAAAACATTCCACAAATGTCACTCTTCGCCATTGAAGATGATATCTTCACTTTCTCGGATTAAGGAAAATCCCCAGAGAAAGCCTCTTAATCAGAGATTCAACGATACGACAGTTTTTCTCCGAAAAAATCCGCTGATAAAAAGGTCATCAACACCTCAAAATTGGATCACAACATATGGCATTTCTCCAAGAAGATCTCCGAGAAAAGTATGATGTAATATCCCCAAGCGACAACAGTCTCTCAAGAGACATGCTTTCCCCGATAGAGTCAAGAAATGGCATCTCCAATAGAGAAGTTTGGGTACCTCTACAACTCAGACGACTGGGTTCCCTAGCAAGTCTGACATCAAAACTTTTTCCATCAAATGGCATCTCCCCAGGAAAATTCGGCGAGAAGTTTGAGGAAAACTGCTACACATAGCGTCCCTTGTCAATAAAGTTTATTGACGAAAGAAACATAGACCAGTTCCTTTGTAGGAAACTAGGATCGAGGGGAAGTTTATTTTAGCAACTAAGACCAGTTCCTTGGTAGGAAACCAGGATCGAGGGGAAGTTTACAAAAGAAACTTAGACCAGTTCCTTGGTAGGAAACCAGGATCGAGGGGAAGTTTACATCAGAAACTGAGACCAGTTCCTTGGTAGGAAACCAGGATCGAGGGGAAGTTTACCCTTTTCTAAGCATCATTGCTTAGCAAAAGAAGAAGGATGCATGAACTACCATTCTTAATAAACCATCAAAATTTCGGGTATTCCGATATTTAATCATCTTGCACCCCGAATGCCCGAATACCTTCGCCATTCACACCTTCGGGTCCAAGAAGATTAAATAGGGGCATCTGTCATACCCCAAATTTTGACCACTAAGATTTCCCATCATTGTACAAATCATCATCACAATATGGATGAACCATCAATCTCCCCAAAGATTGTTGAGCCTTCACTACAATCAAAATTAGGGTTTCAAGCCCTCTCAGAGCTCTTAGACAAAGGATCAATCAAGGAATGACATGATCTTCAACTTGTCTAACCTCTCAAACATCCACAATGGATCAAGAGGACTCCCACATCAAGAACCAAGCACAATGTTGCAGCATTCCAGGTGGATTAAGCCTTAAGATCGCCAGTGTCACCAAATTAGGGTTTTGGTCAACCAGGGCCTCCAGATGGAAATTTTCCTCTGGGCATGAGCCAATGCTTCAAAGCATAAGCTAAGATGCTCCAAGGGACATCATGAACCCAATCGTCAAGTCAATTTAACCTCAGGGGATGCATTCACAAAAGATCAAGAATTAGAGTTTCTTGACCTAATTCACCCCTAAGTTGACCTTTGGGACAAAACATGAGCCAAGACCTCAAGACATGATTTGAGGGTCTCTAATAAACCATATTGATCCATTTGTAACAATGGATTGACCCAAGAAGCTTGAGCAGCAAGTTTCAAATTCATCAGATCCACAATTAGGGTTTCGCGAGAAAAGTCAACTGTGCCTTTGACTTTTGACCAGGACATGCTCCCAAACCATAGGACATGATTCAATACACCCTATAACACCTATGAAATTAATCCATCAAGTTTGATTTAGGTCAAGGACTTGATTTCATAGAGGATCGCACAGTTTGGAATTCATTTGATAAAAAGTCAACTGTGCACAAAAGTCAACTTTGACATTTTGAGATTTTTCACAATTATGGTTCCTTAACCCTAAAATGATGTTAATGTGTGATTGGAGTCATCATTCATCAAGAAAAATAAGAAAAGTGAGATAACTTGTAAAAGGGGTAACCATAAAAACATAGAAATTTTTCTAAGTTATGGAACAAAGTGGCTAGGGTACCAACTTTAGAGGATCATAACTCCTAAACCACAAGGCCATTTTTCCCCCATTCAAAGCTGGATTTGTAGCTCTCATGTCCCTCTAAAAAAGCTTCAACTACAACTCATTCCAATTCCTCATGGATTTTAAGTTATGGAATGATCAAAATCACAAAAAGTGAAAATGTCACTTTTTTTCAACACTTAGTGAAATTTTCACTAAGTCAGAATCTGCCTTCACTTTTTTCCAAATGTAGGGGCATTTTTCACTTGGATCCAAAAAGTATCAACACCAACTATGATCAAACAATTGTTGTATCGTATGAGGACTTTCCAAAATGGCCAAGAACCCCATCAAATTCCACTTGAGCCATGAGATATGACAATGGCAACATGCCTTGCTGAAAACTGTCAAAGCAAGGCAGATTTGTGCATTTTGCTCGATTTGACAAATTTGTGCAAATTTCAAACACACTTATCCATCTGAACACCTCAAGGGGAGACCAAGGAGGAACTAACTCTGATCCCAAGCCTCCCAAGTCCTTGGAACTAAAAATAGCATGCCAAACCTAGAAATCCCTAAAGAGGGGACAAGACTCCAACTTTGTTTTGGAGCATTCAATGGATGAACGAAGGTGGCATGGACTGAGCCATTTCCAACTGAATTCAGTCAAGACTTATCCAAGATCAAGGGAACCAGCAGCCTGTGCCCTAACCTCTAGTCAATGGCTAGAGGAGACTTGGATTCTCATTGATCAACATTGGCCAAACCTATGCAACAGTTGCCATTCACTATTCCTTGCAAAACAAACTTGCTCTACTATAAATGGAGCTCATTTGTGATCAGTTTGAGTACAACAAAGCCATCAAACAGATGCTTTCCTCAAAATCTCCTTCTTCACTCCAAAATTGCCTTCCAAAGTAAGTCACTATCGCGTTTTGAGTTTGAGAGTTATTCCAACCAAACCAATCACACACACACACACCTCATAAACATCATATATAAGTGATCCAAACACTCACACAACATCTGGAACACCTAAATCACAAAATCACTAGCCAATTACTCAAGTTCTTGACAGATTTGCAGTTGGGGTACCATCTCAAGTTCCAGATCATTTCTATTCATTCCAAGCATCCAGACACACTCCATAGCACCTAGGGAAGCTGTCCATATCCTTGGAACTAAGTTGTAACACCTTTAACACAAAACACGATCACCAGCTGCAAGAGGTAAGCATGAGCTCTTCTAACTCTATGATCCATGCATTTTTTGCTGCACAATAATTTGGCCATATGTTCATAATCATGCATAGAGTGTTTTCCTTCAATCAATTGCTTTGTTTGAATCGTGTATGGAATTTCTGAACCTTCATGCAAATTTTAGGGTTCTTGAGGTTTCTCTTTGATTTCTTATTCCATAGTTAAAATAAATGAAATTAAAGACCATAGACATGATCGTGAGGTGAAAACGAGTAGATTGATATGTAGATTGCATGATATCATCAAGTATTCAGTGAGATTGGATAGAAAACGCAAATCTACAGAAACAGAGGGTGGCGCGTGTTCTTGCCATGTTCTTGGCGCCATTTTTGAACATTTGAATATTTGAATTTTTTATTTTAATTTTATTGATTCAAAAATTAATTTCTCTCTGAGTTTTAATGATTTTGAGTTGATTCTTTTTTTAATAATTCACAAAAATATTAAAATATTTTATTTTCCCAAAAAATCTCAAAAATATTATTTATTTCATATACTTGATATTTTTGTAAAGAATTAATATTTTCTCCCTCTTGATTTTTCAAATTTTAGTGATTTCCAATCATTTTGTGAATAGAAACAAAATTTTTGAAACATTAATCAGAGATCACAATTTGTTTTCCACATGTTTAACAATTTTGATCATTTTAATTGAATTTTTTTATCAATTAAAATACATTTTGCAAACAAATTAGGGTTTTTGATTAATTCAACCCTCATCAAATCTTTTTTCAAACACTTTGGGCCTCTTGGTAGAGTGTAAGACCCAACCCTTTGTAAATACAAACCTTTTTGGGCCTCAGTGTGTTGTATAAGTCCCGATACCGTCAAAAGGTTCGACACGATCATTGCCTTTTTTACAAAAATCTTTGGGCTTCTCCTTGAGTTATAAGACCCATCTTTAGTCATTGGGCCTCTAATAGAGTGTAAGTCCTAACCCTTTTTGTACATATACCTTTTTGGGCCTCACTTATTGTATAAGTCCCTCTGTACATTTTTAAAACAACTGCGCGATCGTCGTTCTCAAACCAAAACCATTTTGGGCCTCTCCTTGAGCTGTAAGCCCCACCAATTGTAGAAAAAAAAATCATTGGGCCTCTAATAGAGTGTAAGACCTAACCCCCTTTTAACCAAAACTTTTTGGGCCTCAATACATTGTATAAGACCCAGTACGTTAAAAAAATTCCCGGCGTGATCGCAATTTTCAAAAAAAATCATTTTGGGCCTCTCCTTGAGCTGTAAGCCCCACCACTTGCATAAAAACACCTTTGGGCCTCTTGAGAGAGTGTAAGACCCATCCCTTTATACAGAAAACCTTTTTGGGCCTCAGTCACTTGTATAAGTCCCTGTACAAACAGTGCAATTACTGATAAAATCTTGGGTCTTTCCTTGAGCTGTAAGCCCCAACAACCTTTTCAAAGCACTTTGTCCTTTGATTTTGAATATAATATTGTTATCAAAGATTTCTTTGTTGAATAAACTAACCAAACAGCATGGAAGCTCTACAACCGAGTAAGTGTTTACCCGCTTTCTTTATCTGCTTTCATATATATAACTGTATTATGGGGCTGCTCATTGTAAGTCTTATTTCACAAACTGTTATATACTTGTCAAATATCCACTGTGTAATACTAGTATAGTTATTTAGAGTTTTCCCCGGCAACTTCGTCTAGCACTAGGTAAAGCCCTGTTGGTCACTCTTAAATATAAACAAAACTTGATCCCCATAGGATTACTAGACACAGTCTTCCCTCCTCTTGGGGTTAAACAATATGGAGACGTGACAGGCAGCATTCTCTGTGAACCCTTTCTCAGACTGTCACCCTTAGACATTGTCAAAGAGACTCTACTCCTCAGGGATGATCTTTTCTCAGTGAATGGCATCTCTTGAGTTTCTTCCAAATTCTCGGACTTTCCTGGCTTGATCTATTCTCGGTGAATGGCATGTCTTGAACTTCTCGGGGTTTGGGGACCCACAGGCTTCTTAAAAGTATCCCCGCCTCCTCTTGGGCGTTGTACAAGGACCATTCGGCTTCTTAAAAGCTCTCATTCCTTCTCTTGGGCTTAGTACAAGGACCCAGAGACCTCTACAGGTATAGGAACAGAACCTACTCATCAATTTGCTAGAGCTATCTTTCTGAGTCAAGTGTCAGACCAGTTAATGGGTTGACCTTCATCCCCTAACATACCAGCCTTATCTTAGGCATTATACAAAGATCATTCACTACCCGAGAATCGATTTCTCAAAACACCTGTAGACTTGGACAGTCTCAATACCCTTTGGTTTTCCATTTCCTTAAAGAACAGGAAATAACCCTGATCCTCTGATCAATCCCAAAGCACAACAATACTTTTAATCAGTCCCTTTATAAGAACTGATTTTCTCTTTTATCCAACATATTAGACCTGTCACTAAACTGAAACAGTCAACAGCACAATAGCCTCTTCTTGGGCTTTGTACAAATGATTCTCCCCAGCAGAGCTAACCTTTTCAGACTCTCTTGTTGAGCCACCCACTTTCATCCTCCATCTCGGGCTTCGTACGAGATACAAAAACACTCTCTTATTGAGTATAAAAGACTCTCTTGTTGAGTTACTTCCCTTTCAGCCTCCATCTTGGGCTTCGTACGAGATACAAAAACACTCTCTTTTTAAGTATAAAAGACTCTCTTGTTGAGTCACATCCCTTTCAGCCTCCATCTCGGGCTTCATACGAGATACAAAATCACTCCCTTGTTGAGTATAAAAGACCCTCATGTGGAGTCAAAACCTTTTTTAGCCTCCGTCTTGTGCTTCGTACAAGACACATATAAAAACACTCTCTTGTTGAGTCAATCACTTGTTAGCACTCTCTTGTTGAGTCAACCCCTTTTAGCCTTTCTCTCGGGCTTCGTACGAGACACATGAAAACACCCTCTTGTTGGGTCAATAGCCTCCTCTTAGGCTTTGTATAAGAAAACCCCGGTTGAGTCAATCAACCTTCTAGCATCAAAATCTGTGCCTTGCTCACAGTACACAAACATCAATAACTCCTTTTCCTTCATCTAATTGCTGTAAGCGGCAAGCCTCTGGATTATTTACATCCACGCCACTGTCCCTTTTTTAGCATGAGAAATTCCTAAGGAAAGATGGAATTGCTCTAAACTGAGTTAAAGTCTTTTCCTTCAGGTTAAAAAACCCCTATAAAGGAAATTATGGCATTGTTGGATTCACATATCCCAGTTAAAGTAATTCTTCTTTATAATCAGTCACCCAACAGTTGTGACAAACAGACCAAATATCCCCCTTTAGAGATGAAAAATTCTCTCTAAAGTCAAAACCCTTCAGCTTCACATTTTGGGCTTTGAACAAGATACAAATAGACCCTTCAGCTTCACATCTTGGGCTTTGAACAAGATACAAATCACCCCTTTAGCTTCACGTCTTGGGCTTTGAACAAGACACCAAAACAACCTTTTTCCTCCCATAGAATAGGAGGAACTACGATCGCTCTGATTTCCCTGTTTCGTTAAACGGTAATACGTAGGCATAAGATTGGAAAAATCTTAGCAAGCATACTAATCAAAAACCCAAAATCCCGTACCTTCATACATCAATCGAAAAGCATCAGTCCTAACATCCTACCAATAGCCCAGACATTGTTTTTTTAACAAAATAACCTAAGAGAGACCCACAATCTTTATAGCATCTGTAAACCAACAGTCATCTGTTCAAACTTAGTATGCAAGCAGGGTTAATTGGAGACATTTATTTCCCTTCCTTCATCAGCTTCAATAGGATAAAAAATGAATCAAACTGTAGTACCCCAAAGAGATAGTGCTTCGCAACCACGCAAAAACTCGCGCTACAACAACATTAAGGAATAACATAAACAAACAGCAGTAAGAAAACAACACACAGGAATTGTTAACCCAGTTCGGTGATCAACAACTCCTACGTTTGGGGATTACCAATCCAGGAATGAAATCAACTAAGTAGAATTGGTTCTAAGTTAAACTCCAACGGTTACAACTTAGCACCTAGAAACTACCCTTCCTAGATTTCTACCTAAGACACTCCTAAGCATGAGACCCTTCTCAATTCCCTTTAAATCACAGCAATGACTAAAAATTACAACTCAATTAGCTGTCCTACTCAGGTATTCACGCAATACAAGAAAGGCTCACAAAAGTACAAACCCTAGTACTCTATAACAGCTGTAAAACTTCCACACTTTTCTAGGTCAAATCCATCCTATTTATAAAGCAAAACAGAACTGGATTTGGGCTTCAAAAACGTAGCACTTCAGCTCCACAGAAAATGTGACCTATTCTTTTCTTCAATCCTAAGTTTCCAAAAATGTCTCCTTACAAGGAAACCGCATATTCCTTTTTAGAATCAGAATCTCTGATTCCTCAATCTCAGATGCCACCTAGGATCAAATCATATTCCAATCACACCTGGAAAACAAATACAGTTATTCCAAAACTGTAACAGCCAAAGATGTTGAATCCACCTGATAGGACATCTTGTCTAACACCTTAACCTGCATTTAGTTCATCATGTCAGGATAACTTGACCAACATCTTTCTGCTAAGTTAGTTTTACCAAAATTGAAGCTAACCTCAAAGGCTTGGATTCATCAATCCCCCCCTTTGGCAGATTTTGGCTAAAACTAATTGTAATTGACCTGCAGAAACATATCAGGGAGACCATCATCAGAACAGCAGCGGAAACAAACTTTGTCTCCCCCTCAACCAGTACTTTCTGCAAGCAGCACAAAACTACTCCCCCTCAGTTGTTAGTAACATATCCGCAGTGGTTAGTGATGTTAGTATTTCTCCCCCTTTTTAGCCACAATATGACAAAGGCAGAAGGACTAACTCAAAAACCAATTAATCAGTTCATAGTAATTAAATTACACACCCAACAAAAGTAAAAATTATCCTGGGCATTCATCCCTTACACAACCAAAAACATAAAGTAAAAAAATGAGAACTTGAGAGAATTTAAGATAATCCTCTCAACTCAGATGGGAATATAAACTCAGATAATTGAATAGAATTCCCATAACCAGTGAAATGTTATGCTTCTTCAGATAGGAAAACACCAAGCTTGCCTCTTAAAACTTCAAATTTACTCGCATACAAAGCTTTAGTAAAAATGTCAGCTAGTTGATTTTCTCTGGCAACATGCTCTAGAGTTATGATTTTGTCCTCCACAAGGTCTCGAATGAAGTGGTGTCTGATGTCAATGTGTTTGGTTCGGCTATGCTGAATTAGATTCTTTGAAATATTTATTGCACTCAAGTTGTCACAAGTGTCATAACATCTTGCGTGACATTATATTCAGCCAGCATTTATTTCATATATATCATTTGAGAACAGTTGCTCCCTGCTGCAATATATTCAGCTTCAGCAGTTGACAAAGAGACACAGTTTTGCTTTTTACTGAACCAGGAGATTAAATTATTTCCTAGAAAAAAACATCCTCCATAAGTGCTTTTTCTATCGTCTGCATTTCCAGCCCAGTCAGCATCACAATATCCTATTAGTACAGAGTCAGTGTTGTGTGTATAGAGTAGTCCATAGTCACATGTGCCATTTACATACTTCAGAATTCTCTTGACCTGATTAATATGGCTAACTTTGGGTTCATCCTGATACCTAGCACAAACTCCTACTGAAAATGTGATATCAGGTCTGCTAGTTGTCAGGTATAAAAGGCTTCCAATCATGCTTCTATAAAGACTCTAATCAACACTCACTCCTTTCTCGTCTCTAGATAATTTCAGATGAGTAGGAGCCGGAGTCCTCTTGTGTTTTGCATTTTCCAAGCCAAACTTCTTAACAACATTCTTGGCATATTTCCCTTGACATAGAAATATAGAATCATCCATTTGTTTGACTTGGAGACCAAGGAAGTAAGTTAATTCTCCAACTAGACTCATTTCAAACTCAGATTGCATTTGCTTAACAAAATGTTGAACCATCTCTTCTGACATTCCACCAAAAACGATATCATCAACATAAATTTATGATATCATGAGAATGCCTTCTCTTTCTCTCACAAAGAGGGTTTTATCAATTCCTCCATTTCTGTAGCCATTTGTAACAAGAAAGTCAGTTATTCTTTCATACCAGGCCCTTGGAGCTTATTTTAACACATATAAGGCTTTCTTTAGCTTGTATACATGATCTGGAAATGTCGGATCAACAAAGCCTTTGGGTTGTTACACATAAACTTCTTTATTTAGATATCCATTCAAAAATGAACTTTTGACATCCATTTGAAAAAGCTTGAATTTCAGCAGATAGGTTATCCCTAGTAGCAGTCTTACAGACTCTAGTCTAGCTACATGAGCAAAAGTTTCATCAAAGTCCACTCCCTCTATCTGAGTGTACCCTTGCGCAACAAGTCTGGCCTTATTTCTTGTGACTACTCTGTGTTCATCAGACTTGTTCTTAAACACCCATTTTGTTCCAATCACATTTGATCCTTCTGGTCTGGGTACAAAATCCCAAACATCACGTCTCTTGAACTGCCATATCTCTTCTTGCATCGCATTGATCCAGAATTCATCTGTCAAGGCCTCCTTGACATTCTTGGGTTCCATCTTTGACACAAAACAGACACTTGCAACAACATCTTGAGATCTGGTCATCCTTCCTCCATTTGGATCCCCTATTATGAGTTCCTTGGGGTGATCTTTCTGAATTCTGATGGAGGGTCCCTTGTCAACCTGCTTAATCACAGTAGGTTCATGATTGTCATCGTTGGATACTGCAGCACCTTCAGAGTTATCTTGGGGTGTATCAACATCCTCTATGACATCTTCCTCCTCCATGGGAAAGAATGCTCTAACATCATTTGTAGCTTTGACTTCCATAGAAGAGTCATCAACTACTACATTTATGGACTCTAGTACCACTTGAGTTCTTGAATTATAGACACAGAATGCTCTGCTATTAGTAGAGTATCCTAAAAAGATCCCTTCTTCACACTTTGGATCCATCTTTCTTCTCTGCTCACGGTCTGCAAGGATGTAGCATTTGCTTCCGAAGACATAGAAGTATTTCACAGTCGGTTTTCTACCTTTCCATAATTCATACAGTGTGGCAGATGTTCCAGACCTGATAGTTACCATGTTTAGGATGTAACAAGATGTGTTCATTGCCTTAGCCCAGAAGTGATAAGGAAGTTTTTTACATGAAGCATGACCCTTACACATTCTTGAATTGTTCTATTCTTTCTCTCAACCACATCATTCTGTTGAGGAGTGATGAGTGAAGAAAACTCATGGCTGATTCCTTCCGAGGAGCAGAACTCATTTAACTTACTGTTCTCAAACTCCTTCCCATGATTGCTTCTAATTCTAAGAATCCCACAATCCTTTTCTATTTGAAGTTTCTGACACAATCCTTTGAAAACTTTAAATACTTCTGACTTCTCTTTGATAAGATGCACCCAAGTGTACCTGGAGAAATCATCTACAACAACATATGCATACCTTTTTCCACCCAGGCTTTCAACCTGCATAGGTCCCATTAAGTCCATATGGAGGAGCTCTAAGTTTTTTGAGGTGGTCTGATGTTGAAGCCTTTTATGTGACATTCTGGTTTTTTTGCCAATTAGGCATTCTCCACATATCTTGCCTTCATTTATCTTCAAATTAGGAATCCCTCTGACAGCCTCCTTGGATATGACTTCCTTCATTCCTTTCAAGTGCAAATGACCAAGTTTTTGATGCCATACATTTACTTCATCTCCCCTTGACACCAGGCAGGTGGGAGGACACTTACTTTCATGAGGACCCCATAAGTAACAGTTATCCTTAGATCTGGTAGCTTTCATGATAAGTTCCTCTTTGTCGTTTTTCACCAGGCACTCAGATTCAGAGAAGTTAACCTTAAGGCCTTGGTCACACAATTGGCTAATGCTTATTAGGTTTGCAATCAAACCTTTGACATACAAGACCCTATCAAGGTTAGGCTGTCCCTCATACTTTAACTTACCAACACCTTTCATCTCTTCTTTTGAACCATCTCCAAAGGTGACATGACCAGTGCAATGATGTTTAATGCCAGCCAAGAACTTCTTGACACCTGTCATGTGTCTGGAGCAGCCACTGTCAAAATACCAGTATTTTTTGGCAGAGGCTCTCAAGGAGGTATGGGACCTTAGGGATCCACTTCTTCTTCCCTTTAGGAACCTTCTTTCTTCTTCTAGATTGTGTTGATGATTTAGGATAACCATTTAGCTTATATCAGTGAGCTTTTATGTAACCGGACTCTCCACAGTAATAGCACTACTTATCCTGTTTTTGTTTTCTTTGAGAGATGTTCTGAGGCCTTTGATGATGTTGAGACATTTTTCTTGACATCCCATGGGCTGAGTTCCCTCCAGTCCTCTACCCTTCGACCTGATCATTGTAGCCAAGACCTCTTCCACTTCCAGTATTTCTTCCTGACATAAGGATTTCATCTAGTACATCTGAGCTATTGTTCATCATCCTTATGTACTTGGTCATGTTGTTGAGTTTGGACTTTAGAAACATTACTTCATCCTCCAGATCAGAGATCATCTCCAAGTGATTTAATCTTTCATCACAAAGTTGGGAAATAAGATTCTGTTGATCATGTCCCAATTGAAATAGCTCAGCAAGATCACCAGGGTTGAGATATCCACTATCTGACTCCTTGCCAGAATCAATAACTTCAATCATTGCAGACACCTTTTTTGCAGATTCTTCATCGCTCGAGGAGTCATCGTCAGACCACGAGGTGGATAGACCTTTTTTCTCCTTCTTGTGGTAGGTGGGACATTCACCTCTTGTGTGTCCAAAACCTCCACACTCAAAACATTGAATTCCCTTTCCTCGGTTGGGTTTCTTATCATAGCTAGGTCTTCTTCCAAAGATTCTTGATCTATAGATGTCGGAAGTCTGAGCCTTGACATAGGTCTTAGACTTCTCATCCAGTTTCTTTGCCAGTTGATGAAATTGTTTTTCAAGAAACCCTATAGCTTTAGACAGATCCTCATTGGTGTCACCCTCTTCTTGGTTAGTTACCATGGCAAGACTTTTCTTCTTTTCATCCTTTTCGTTGATAGCCATCTCAAAAGTTTGGAGTGATCCCATAAGCTCAACTACTTTCATAGAATTTATGTCCTGAGCTTCTTCAATAGCTGTCACTTTCATATCAAACCTCTTGGGAGAGACCTTAGAATCTTCTGACCAACTTGGCTTCAGAAATTTTCTCTCCAAAGTCACTAGATGTGTTGGCAATATCAACAATGTTCATGTGAAAGTCATGTATACTTTCATCCTCTCTTATCTTCAAGTTCTCAAACTTAGTGGCGAGAAGCTGAAGTCTTGAAGATTTAACTCGAGAGGTACCTTCATGAGCAGTCTTTAGGATTTCCCAAGCATCCTTTGCAACAGTGCAGTTCTTGATGAATCTGAAGATGTTCTTGTCCACCCCATTGAACAAGGCATTCAAGGCTTTGGAATTTCCTTGAGCAAGCTTATCATCTTCATCATCCCAGTCTTCCTCCGGTTTCAGCTCATCATTGAGCTTCCCATTTTTGTCTTTGATCTTTGGTGGATCTCACCCTTTAACCACAGACTTCCAAGCTTTACCATCTATGGACTTGATAAACGCCAATGTGTGCACTTTACAATATTCATAATTGGAACCATCAAGTATAGGTGGTCTATTTAGAATTCCTCCTTCTTTATCCATCAAACCAGAAAGTATTGTCCCTGAATCTCACCCAGATACAGAGCAGGATACCTGCTCTGATACCAATTGAAATTCTGGTTAAGCAGATCACTAAGATGTCGGACGGGATATTGTGACACTTGATCTCTGCTTCTCACAAGGATTAAGGAAGAACAGAAATAAACAACAGTAAGAAAACAACACACATGAATTGTTAACCCAGTTCGGTGATCAATAACACCTACGTCTGGGGGTTACCAAGCCAGAAATGAAATTAACTAAGTAGAATTGGTTCTAAGTTAAACTCCAACATTTACAACTTAGCACCTAGAAACTACCCTTCCTAGATTTCTACCTAAGATAATCCTAGGTATACGACCCTTCTCAATTCCCTTTCAATCATAGCAGTGACTGAAATTACAACTCAATTAACTATCCTACTCGGGTATTCACGCAATACAAGAGAGGCTCACAAAAGTATAAACCCTAGTACTCTATAACAGCTGTAAAACTTCCACACTTTTCTAGGTCAAATCCATCCTATTTATAAAGCAAAACAGAACTGGATTTGGGCTTCAAAAATGCAGTACTTCAACTCCACAGAATCTGCGACCTATTCTTTTCTTCAATCCTAAGTTTCCAAAAATGTCTCCTTACAAGGAAATTGCATATTCCTTTTTAAAATCAGAATCTATGATTCCTCAATCTCAGATGCCACCTATGATCAAATCATATTCCAATCACACCTGGAAAACAAATACAGTTATTCCAAAATTGTAACAGACAAAGATGTCGAATCCACCTGATAGGACATCTTGTGTAACACCTTAACCTGCAGTTAGTTCATCATTTCAGGACATCTTGACCAACATCTTTCTGCTAAGTTAGTTTTACCAAAATTGATGCCAACCTCAAAGGCTTGGACTTATCATAACCTTGCCCAAATTTAATTCCAAAGTTCATATCATGATGGTTTTGCACATGCCAAGTTGAATTCTTGATTCCTTGATCAAGAAATAAGTGAGTCATCAGAAGTTTTGTGTTTTTGGAAGATGACAAAGTTGGCAAAATGGCAAGACTTGAATGAAAAACTCGTGTGGCCCAAGTTATGTATCCATGTTGTTGTGTAAGCAGGGTGAAAAATGCCATTTTGGGGAGCTTATAACTCCTTGCTCAAGTTGAATCATGGGAGGCTCTTGTACTTTTTAGAAAGCCCCTATATCATACTTCAACTTTGATGTTTAACTTTGGTCTTTATTCATCTTGGATCATAATGAAAAATGGCCTCAAAGTTAGAAAAAATGCAAACAGATTTTGTCCAAAATTTCACTAAGTGTTTGAAAAGTGTCCATTTTCCATTTTTTGTGATTTTGATCAATCCATAACTCAAAATCCATGAGGATTTGGAATATGTTGTAGTTGACAATCTTGTGGTATGTAATGAGAGCTTCCATTTGAGCTTTGGATGGAAGAAAAAGGTTACTTGGATCACAAGTTATGGCCTTGTAAATTTGGGTAAAAATCACTTTTTTTTACTTAGTGAATTTTCAAGTTTCTTAAGATTAGCCCTTTTGCAAGTAACCTCAGTTTTCTTAATTTTTCTTCATGGATGATGATCCAAACCATGAATTAACATTGTTTTTTACTTAAAGAAAACATGTTTGTCAAAAAATCTCAAAAGTCAAACTTGGTTTTGGGCACAATTGACTTTTTATCAGATGAATTTCAAACTTTGTGATCCTTGATGAAATCAAGTTCTTGACCTAATTCACACCTAATGGATGGAATCCATAGGTGTTTTGGAGTGTCTTGAATCATTCCCCCAAGTTTGAGATTATGTCTTGGTCAAAAGTCAAAGATATGGTTGACTTTATATTAAAAACCCAAATTTGTGGTCCAGATGAATTTGAATCTTTGTATTGCTCATGAACCAAGTTCTTTGTGTCCATTTGAACTTGTAAGAGGATCACTATAAGGTATTTGAGGTCTTCAAAACATATCTTGAGGTTTGGGCTCATGTCTTGCTCCAAAAGTCAACTAAGGGGTGAATTAGGTCAAGAAACCCTAATTCCTAATTTTTGGTGAATGCATCCCCTGAGGCTATTTTCTACTTATGAATGGACTCATAAGGTTCCTTTGAGCTTCTTGAATCATGTTTTGGAGTATTGGCTCATGCCCAAATGAAAATTTCTCTCTGGAGGCCTTGGTCGACCAAAACCCTAATTTGGTGTCACTGGTGATCTTGAGGGTTAACCCACTTGGAATGTTACATTCCTATGCTTGATTCTTGATGTGGGAGGCGTCTTGATCCTTCATGGTTGTTTGAGAGGCTTTACAAGTTGAAGATCATGTCTATTCTTGATTGATCCTTTGTCTGAGTGCTCTGAGAGGGTCCAAAACCCTAATTCTTGGTTGAGGTGAGTGCTAAACAACCTTGGAGAGGATTGATGAGGCATGGAGGTACATCCATATTATGGTGATGATTTTCACAATGATGGGAAATCTTGTGGTCAAAATTTAGGGTATGACATACAATTCACATATAATCTACACTACACAGAGGCAATTGCAAAGAATAAGAGGTGCACTCACATACAATACATATGTAAAGAACAGAAGTGTAATAAATCACACAAGGATAGTTATTTTTATTTATTTTAATTAATTATAATACAAGCATTGCATCATTTCATAAACCAAAATAGCAAACATCAAAACAAACTAAATGAAAATGCATGGAAACATAAACCAAAAACTGAATGCATGACCAACACGAAACGAATCCTAAGACATAACAAAGACAACTCAAGGCCTTACTCCACTAAACCAGACTTGGCCATCGCTTCCAAACTGGCGGTTTAAGAAGTCACACATTTCCTAATAGAATTCTGTGTAGTGAAGGTGATCTTCATTTTGGGCGGCAATCATGTGATTGACCCTTGCAATGGTAGAGGTTGTGTTTGGATCCATCCCTTCCTTCAAGGAGGCCAGTTTCTCTATGACAAAAGATGCAAAGGCTTCAAAGTTTACATATTAGGTCTTCATATGTTCTTGCATATTGCGAAGCTGAGTCATTTGAGCATCTTTCTTAATCAACAAATTTTGAAGAAGAGAAGTGATTGAGCATTGATTTTCATGAGCATCATTATTCCTCTAAACAGCTACATGTTCCACATCTCGCATAGGCTCATCGTCCCCAACTTGTTGCTTAGTAGTGAAGTCAACAAATTATGTAGGATCATCAAAATTGTACACCTTCTATCCATGCTTTCCCAATCTGAGGTAATACGCTTAACGTTTTTCATCCCAGAAGTACCCCATATTTGATAAGGTATGTTGGAAGAATTCGTGAACTGGGCCAGGCGAGATGAGCAGCAGGTTTGGTACACCGATATTGAAGAAGTTGAGAAGTTTCAAGATCATGGATTTGTAGCAGAAGGATGTAACTTTATTACATTCCTTGATGGTGAACATTCGAGAGGCAAAGTAGTATAGCCATTTAATGTGAATCTTGTGCATAAAGATATACACAAGATGTATTTCCACACTGTCCGCTCTTGAATACCATCCTTTCTTTGGGCCTAAAATAAGTGAAACTAACCAAAGGAGATTCCTTGGAACCATCTTGAGTTAACTGAATGATATAGCTTCATGACACTCCTCTGACCTAGGAGCTTTGATCATCTCGTTGAGATGAGTATTCCTCAGCATCAGGATCACTAATAGTGATATCAAAAAGCCTCTTCCAAATGTCATTAGTAACCTCATAAACCTTGTTTCCATTAGTGAATTTGAAAGCAGATCCGTTATGTTCATGCAATCTGGAATAGAACACCCGGACAAGATCTTCGTTGTAGTCTTGCGTCAACTGCAGAAAATTGTTTATCTGCTGGTGTTTGACAATTCGAACAACTTATGGAATTTCCAGAGATAAACCTGCTGCAGGCTTCCACACGTGTTGCTTCATGACAAGGCGGTGCAGAAACTTTCCTTCGAATTCTACCACACAATTGTCTGAAACCAGAGACACTACATTTTCTGGAATGGTTGAAGATGCGACAACTTTTCCCTTATCACCTTTGTTTCTTGTAATTTTGGGAGTCATTTGGATGTGCTAAGAGAGATTTGATAGTGATTGTGATGTTCAGAGAATGAAAGGAAATGATGACAATTTATAGAGAATGAGGAATGCAAAAAATTTAAGGTTTCAAGAAAACGGAAGGTTGAATGATTTAATGGAATGAATTAAATGGCAATAGTGGAGAGTCAAGGACACTAAAAGGAGTTACAATGGTTGACTGGAAGTTGAATAGCAATTGAAAAAAATTCATGAATCAACCATGACAGCAGGAAGATGAAGAATTGGTCAAATATGCAATAATTCGTCCAATTACTTTCATAGGCCGACCTGTACGAATGTGTGTGTCGACCTATAGTGTAGGTTTTGTGAAAAATGCAAAGTTTTAATTTGTATAGGCAAGCCTATACGAGATTAGGTCGACCTTTATTGTACCAAAGTAGATAAATGTTGAATTCAATTGACATAGGTCGACCTGTATAACTCTGTGTCGACCTAAATACTTCAAAACTTCATAAATATGACTCAAATGGACTTTTAGAGACCGATGATGACTCAATTTGAACTTGTATAGACCAATAATAATTGATGCACACTAACTCGATTTAAGAACCAGGCATATGATATTTTTTGATGGTTTGTTTGCTTGAATCATGCAATCATGCAATATTCATGCATGAGTTGGTTCAAGATATAGATGATATATGAAGACAATTATGAGTAGCTATTATAAACATATAAAATGCAACATACATAGTCACATTGAAATTTTTGGAAGTACACACATCATAAATTGCACAGTATAGTTCATCACATATTTTCACAAAATAAACAAGTAAAAGAAATACTTATGTACGTAACAAGAAAAAGGATTGAAATGATATTACCTCACCGTACACATGATGGAGGATGCACTCAGATTCCATGAAGAACTTTCGAACGAAAGTTGAAATAAATGCAACACGTGCAACAAAATAAAGTCTAGACCAAATCGCTATTACCACTTTTCTTCTTGTACAAGTATTTGAAAGAGTGACCAATAATGTATCCAATAGGTGATTGACTTGATGATTATCCTTGATGTTGGACTCTCAATCTTGTTTAATCATGATGGAAAATTGGTGATTCCATTGAATTTAAATGATGGAAAAGTTAAACATATTTTTAACTCATTGGACTTGATATAGGGTTGCTGAAGGTCTATAGAATATCCTTGAAAAAGGTATTACTATAGAAGTTGATGGTGTTAAAGATGATCATCTTGAAAATCTCTTTCACCAACTCAGAAGATACATATTGAATATCTCAAGAGGTAGTTGCATTCTGGTAGATTCACTATCTCACTTCTGAGTATATCAACATCATTGATATGTCTGATGCTTGGACTATCTTTGAAGTCTTGTGATTGGGTTTGTGGGGATCAATTTTTGAAGCTTGAAGTAGTTACACTTCATCTAATCTTTTCAAGCAAATTCTGAGAAGATTGTTCCTTGACTTAAATCTAAAGTCACAGTTTTTTTATGTTTACATCTTGAATCTGTTGTGTTCTGAAGGTTTGTCTTGCAGTCTTCAAAGGAAAGAAATGAAGTTGGATGATGAAAAACTATTCAACAGATCACCTTCTCTTTAGCTTAAGTTCTTTGGAATGATTAATGATGAGAAACTTAGGTTTCTTGTCAGAAGGACTTCCATACTGGCTGAATGGATTGTGATATCTGTTGATGGAAGAGTAACTTCAAGAGCTTCTAAAATATTTGTATTTCAACTGATTTCCCAAATTTGAAAGCAAGAAGAAAATTCTACCAGAAGCTAATATCATATGCTCTTCAATGTTTAATCGTTTGAAGCTGATATTAGTGTAGGATGCAGATGAAAAGAAGCATCTGTGTTCTGAAATAAAAAATCAAGTATTGAAAAGTAAGAGATGTTGTTAAAGATATCTTGTTTCAAAATATTTAATTATATGGAGTCTGTTATTTAAGGTGATATCTTAAGAAACTCCATTGCTTCTTGGTTGAGAACCATCATGGAAGTTGTTTTAAAATACATTTCTATGAGAAGTCTTCAACTTCTATTTGAGCTCTGTTAGTTGTACTAAGACAGTACTCTGATCTGCTTTATGTCAATCTCTGATAACTAACACTATCTGGTTCTGAGCTTGTCAATGATTTCAAATTCAAAAGATTTAATATAAGATAATGAGATTATTGACATTGCTTAGAACAAGATTATGTTCCTATCATATCTCATTCTAGACTCATACTCTGGAGTGACTTATGATCTATCGTTAGATTGAGATGTAAGGCATAGAATAGTCTATTTGCACTTACATGTACGGTCTTATAAAAATATGAGTATCATAATGTATCTGCTACAGATATCAAGGAAAGAAGCAGAGGCATCTTCCATAAGGTTGTTTACAACATTGATTGGAAAAAGAGCCAACAACCCAGATTAAAGTACTGGTGGTACTGAATAAGGAGAGAGTAGTGGAATCAGTGGTTAGACAGCCATTGAATCAGAATCCACTCAAAGCTGTGTGCAGAATCTATTAGTCAAGTCTGAATATTGAATCGCGTCTGGAAAAAACAAAAAAAAAACAAAAAAGTATGGTATGTTTGTTCTTTTCTGGCTTATCTTTTGATTAAATGAAACATTTGTTTAGATATAAATACAAAGTTTCAGTTAGATCTCTTGAGAAGTCCTTTTGAAAAAGAGAACTTCATAAATCTTTAAGAGGAAACTCTGTTGTGTTTGAATATACTGAATGTCTTATCAGGCCAGATGATGATCACATGTGAAAACAGTTTTCTCACTTTTGTGTTGATATTGTTGCTTGTTAGCTGTCTAAAGAAGACAATTCAATATTCATATATCACTCATGACTCTTATTTCAAGATAAAGTGCTAGTTCTTAATAGAATCTTAGAGACTTGTTACTGATAGATGATCTCTCTGTCTAAGTCTAGACTCACTAGACTTTGATGGTTGATAGCCTCTAAAAGTTGTCAGTTTCAGAGATTCAAAAGAAGATTCTTTTTGTCTGTCTTAGCAGTTTAAGTAAAAAAATTTCTAAAAGCTTTTATACTACTTAACCTTTCATAAAGGTGAAACTCATATGGTGGAATTGAAATATCTGCTTGATAAAGAACCTTTGGGTAATGATGTTTTCTATTTTAGTACATGCTGTTATTACTCCATGTCCTGTGAAACATCATTGTGTCCTTTTTTGATAAGTTTCTTATTTTTGTATGATTCTTGTTCAGTTTCTTTTCTTTCTTCTCCTTCTTCTCTTTCTTTTTTCCCCCTCTTATTTGTGTGCTGACCAAACCAAACTTGAGATGAGTTCTTCAGTTTTTCAGCTAATTTTCATCAATGAAAAGTTTGTGGATTTTGATGAGTTGCTTAAGATTGGTTTCAACTTCTGGGAGACTGTGTCTAAACAAAGGTGGAATGGCTACTTTTAGATGCTCTGTGGTATCACTTATCCAAGTCTTGTCAAGGAGTTTTGGATCAATGCCCCCATTATTAAGTTGAATTCTGAGTATGTTATTCTGTCTAAAGTAAATGGTGTTTCTATAACAATAACCTCTAAAGCGATTGCAAATGTGATTAATTGTGAGGAGATTGGAGAAATCCCAGGAACTCTTGTTTGGGAACACTATCTTCCTACTTTACGTATCTTTGTAGATCCAACTAATACATCAGTGGTCTCTAATCTTCTTCCTGATGCTGTTGTTTGGAGTTAGATTCTGAATTCAAACTTACTGCCTAAGGATAGAGATTTAGACCAATTGGACCCTATTGAAAAATATTTGCTTGTACTTCTTAATTCATATTTGAAGATTGATCTTTCTCAAGTTATGTTTGACCATCTTAAGAGGTATCTTTCTTCTTTTAAAAAGGGAAAGACGTTCTCCATACCTTTTGGATGAGTTATTTATGAAGTACATGTTCAGCAAGGGGTTAACATAAGTTCTGAGGCTAGTTCTTCCAAGATTTGGAGAGACAAGTTTGAAGCTATCTATGAAATATTCTGATGTTAGATTTATGCATAGTTATGCTTTGTATTGTTGTTGAAATCTTTGTATGAAGCATCTTATTAATAAATTCAAAGTTTGTTCATGCTTGTGTTCAGTTTTAACTAATTAATATTTATTCTTGTTGTTCACTGACAATCTGAAACAGATAAAAGAACACAAATGTTTGCAACTTATTTTATTAATAAAAAGGAAGTTATTACACGACAATTAGATTTTTCTAGTCTAATGGATGTGTCCTAAGGAACTCCCTCGGATCATCTAACATGTCTAGATTATCTAAGAAATCTTGCCACTTTTCCTTAGCAAACTCTAAAGCCTTCTTCCTCAGTTTGTTTCTGCGTCTGGATCCAGAAGTTCTTCTTCTTCTGTGTGTCTTCACAAAGGATGCTGAAGAGGAGATCAGTTCTGAAGTTATCTGCTTGCATGCAGGTTCTTCAGCTGTTGCATTGCTTTGATTTGCATATGTTGCTGCATTCAGTAGTGCTACCTTCCTGAAATCTCTCTTTGGAACCCAGATTTGCTTTTGCTTATACATCATGGTGTTTTAAGGATTAAGTGATGATGGAAGAAAGCTCACTAGAGTCCTTTTATAGACGTATTACATTTATTATCTTGAGTTTAATATTATTTAAGTACTGATTAAATTTTATCATTAGTTTAATAATAACTCTTGGTAATGTAATCTAGAAGTCTATCCTATTAAGATTCTGTGAATAACTATGAGTTTATGTTTGATCTGTTCTAATTGTTGTTTGTGTGTCAGTTTCACTTTGATAGTGTACCTTCAGAAAATCTAAAGAAATTTCTGGAATGTAAATGCATGCTAAAGAAGTATTGGTCTAATAAACTTTCCCATTAATTAAACTAGTGGATTACATTTTTTAACAAAAAAAGGGGTACAAGATGTTTTCTAGAATTCATCCCTAGCCATTGCATCTCGTGCCCAGCAACGTCCACTGTTGTTATAGTCTACCTCCTCATCTTCTGAATCAATCACTTATTCCTCTTCTATGTATGGAAGAGAGCGGTATAACTTCTTGTTGACCCTCTTTTTCTTCCTCCTTGATCTCTTCATGCTTATTCTCTGAGGTTTCAAGGCATCTACTATTGAACCACCTTCTGAAGGTCGCTCAAGTGCTGCTAAAGTAGCCTCTTCAGAAGCAAGTTGTGTTGAGAGAAGAGGTACAGTTATAGAGGACTCAGAAGTAGCTCGCCTCTGAGGGGATTAGATTGCCAAGCTTGTAGAGCTCTCAGTTGCGTTTGTTATGACAGATGCATTATGACTCTTAGTTATTGATTCCATATCCTTAGGATTGGTGATTGATGAAAATGACTTAGGAGTTTGATGTTTTTATAATGACTTCTGTGGATACTAAGAGTCTTAAATTAATCCTTGTTTAATTCTTGGAACGATTACAACTACTAAGACTTCAAAGCTTGATCTTTACAAACCTTAATGACTCTTATTACTTGATTATTCTTCCTTTTGCAAACTGATCCTATAATGATGATCTGAGTTACATTTATTAGTGATATTTTTTCTCTTTCCTTCTTTTCCTTTTATTCTTTTTGATATGACAAAAGGGAGAGAAATAATAGTAAGTATTTAAGTGGAAACGGAACCCATTGAATACTTGTCCTATACATATTGGTCATTTATTTTCTGTTACCTTGCCCCGGGCGCATTTTTAACTTTCTTGTACATAGGTCTAAGGAAGAGCTTACAAACCTCACACTTAGCCTATCAAACCCAGAAGGAGCTTACAAACCTCATATTCTAGTGTTGCCAAGGAAAGTTAAAAAGGGCAACATATTTTAACTCTCTTGTACATGATGTTAATTACAAACCTCTGAATTAACATATGAGACTCAGAAGGAGCTTACAAACCCCGTATTCATGTGTTTACAAAAGGAGTTAAAATGTTGTTATCTTGGTGCTCTTAAATATGGAACTAAGGGGGAACTTACAAACCTTGACCTTGGAACCATTTGAATCAGGGGGAGCATATAAACCTCAGACTCTGATGTTACTAAGAAGACTAATTTATTTTTCTTGAAAAATGGTTCTTAATGTTAGAGTAAATTAAACTCAGGTGTGTGCCATCAGACTCAAGGGGAGCTTACAAACCCCATACCCTGTTGTTGCAGAGAAAATTAAATTCCCAACATTATCCTTTAAATACTTGTGTTTGTCATCATAAAAAAGGGGGAGATTGTTAGAACAAGATTTGTTCTTGACATTTTCTCTTTTAGTTTTGATGATAATAAAAGTATTAAAAGAACAATGGTTAATTTGATGCGTGTTTTATTTATGCAGGTTCTTGTTCTTGTAAATAAATGATCAGAATCTGTTTTACTTAAGCACACTTGGAGTTGCTTCATTACTAGCTTCTGGTGGCAGAGTCTGAAGAACAATTTCTAGTGTGGTTTGACGAAGACTCTGAACTGAAGACCTCAACATTTAGACGAGTTTCTACACTTAGTAATTGTATATCCGCATCTGGTACCATTCAAAGTTGGTGATAAAGTTGTGGAATATCCGTACTACTAAAAGCAACATGTATTGTCTTACTAGTCTGTCAGCTCGAGTTTATAAGATTTCAAGGCTCAAGAAAAGCAAGTACATTCTATGGATGTATGCTCCCAACAACTCTATTAGTAAAGAACCTCTTGAAGACTCAAAGTTTAAATGCCTTACACACTGGATTCAAAATCTTTTGTGCATCCATATTCAACGTCTCTTGTACTATGGAGCAAAAGCAAATACACTTGATCAAGTCACCTTCTCAACGACAAGTTTCTAGAAAGACTATATATATGACTGAAGATTCAAGCTTGAATTTTAACAAGGATTCTTCTGTTGAAAGAGTGGCAAGATCAAGCAATTATTAACTTTATGTAATATGCAAATTTTCTGTTTTAGGTTGTAATTGTAAAAGCCTTAAGATTTCTTACCCCTGTATATATTAGAAATCTTAAGTGCTTTAGGTCTTTGTTATGGTGATCTCCCGTACCTCTGATGCTTGCATCATGTACATCTTGTTCTCTATTCTGCTGAGCCTTCAGTAGTTTAGATTAAGTCTCCTGCTATGTGCTTGAGCAAAAAGTCTTGTCTCATTGGGATTCAAGCAACAAGTCTTGAGCCAAGATGCTTAAGCCACGTAAGTCTCATTGCTTAAGTGCTTGACTGTGAAAGTCTTATTCATCTAGTCTGATTGAGCAAGAAGTCTCGAGTGCAGCTTGAGCAAGGGAAGTCTCAGTCTAGATGGCCAGAAGAGAAGGTGGCTTGACCAGAGGTTGTGAGCAAAGGAAGTATTAGATGTGTGGTCTAAGCAAAGGGAAGTCTCAACCAGAAGACAGATGAGCAGGTGGCTCAGTCAGATATTGAGAGCAAAGGAATTCTTTGACATGTGCTCTAAGCAAAGGGAAGTCTCAACTAGAAGACAGATGAGTATGTAGCTCAGTCAGATGGTGTGAGCAAAGGAAGTCTTAGACACGAGCTCTAAGCAAGGGAAGTCTCAGACAGTTGGTCTGAGCAAGTGTAAAAGTCTTATGCAGAAGCCTGATATTGTAATCACGAAGTGGTTATAATGAAAAGCTCTTGTGAGACAAGGGGATTGGACTACTCTCAGTTAGGGGAGGAACCAGTATAAATCTTTTGTGTCTTCTGTTGTTATTTTATTTACTTCTATTGTATCTGCTGCCAAACGAATTAACTCGGAAACTGAACATCAGTTTTGATTCTGAAACTCTGATCGGAAGCTAAATAATAAGAAAACATGAAACCCAACCCAACTCTGATCAAAGTGAATGGGCAAAGAATCAAAACTTACTTTGGAGACTCCTCAAACAACACAAGGGGCACCCTTAACCTCATTGATTAAAAAGCTTTTGTTTTGGTCAGGCTATAAGACCTTAAAATAGTGCTACTTGGAGGCAACCCAGCTTGATGATTTTTATTTTTAGTTTGTACAAGTGATTTAATTTTAGTGAACGATTGAGTGCCAAGCGGTGTCACGACATCTGGAAAGAATTTCAATGTGAAGAGAAGAAAATGTGGAAGTCAAAGAAATATTTTTCTAAGTGTGAAAGTAGGATTGATGCTGAGCTGGAATTATTACTTAATACTTTTATTTAGGGAAGACGAAAGGGTTGGTGAAGGAGAGAGAAAAAGTCTTGGGAAGAGCACGCGCATTTAGAGCCGTATGTAATCACGTCATTATGGAAGATGTCTGACACGTCAGACTGAGATTTTACTGTTGTATGCCAAGTGGCGAAACAATCATTTTCTACAGAAAAAATTCAAAAATTTCTCACTTTCCCTCCATCACATCAACCGTCCTTTCAAGTCTTGCCCTAATTTTCACAAACAACTCTCTCTCTCTCTCTCTCTCTCTCACAAAAACACTTTTCATTCCTATTTCACTTTCTATCTCTTGCGTTCATCCCCAAATTTCTATATCTGAAACATAAACCCTAACCTATCACCACAACAACACTCATCCATGGAGATTCAAGCTGGAAATCGCATGAAAATGTAGCAAGAAATAACTCCGCCCCTTATGTCGTCTACTCTGACAAAGAGCCAGATGTTGCTGAAACTTTCATAAATAGTGAAGCTTTCCGGTGCTTCGCTGATCAGTTTAGAAGTATGGGTATGCTTTCGGAAAGAGGATTTAAGTTTGACAGCCAAGAAGACGATCTCGGTATCTCAGGAGATATTAGGGTTACAATCAAAAAGTTGAAATGGACGAAACTTTGTAAGTAGTCGGGGCCATACAACATTTCTATGGTGAAGGAGTTTTACGCAAATCTCACTGATCCTACTAACAAGAGGATGAAGGTCATTGCTAGGGGTACCAAAGTGGTGTACTCTGAGGTAACTATCAACCTTACTCTAAACTTAGTAGAGAAGAATGATGAATATCAAGAACTGTTGGAGAAATCTGATGATCAAGACTATGAAGACTATGAAGTGTACATGCAGTCTCTTTGAAATTCAGGAACTACTTGGCTTGAGTTGAGCTTTGAGAAAACAGTGAGAAGAATGGATTTGTAGCCAGAAGCTAAGGTTTGGTATCAGTTTCTCAAGCACTCTTTAAGGCCAATAACACACAATGAGACACTCAGTAAGTCTAGATTGTTATTACTCTACTGTATCACATCCTTAAGCAAGATCAATGTTGGAAGAATAATATTTCACGAGATCCAGGCTTGTTCAAGGAAGAAAGACAGAATGGTCTACTTTCTTTGTTTGATTACCATGTTATGCACACGCCAAGGTGTGCCTGAAAAGGCCACGTATGAGATTTGCATGCCTCAAGCTGCTTTTGAAAAAGCGGCCATTCAACCTCTGATGAAGCCAATGACTAGGAAGATGTCTGGAGAGGCGCGACATGGAAAGACTGAAAGAGAGGAGGTTCATGAATTAGATGGTGTTTTATGGGATTCGCTGTTGCAAATGCAGAAGGATCAGCGTGACTTTTTCAACTTCCAGAAAGAAAATTTTGAGTGGCAGGAGAGGTTAAATGCTCTTTAGTACCTATCAAGCTTGCTAAACCCTCCATCATTTTCAAATCACATTCTTGGAGAGCTGGAGGAGGAAAAAGAAGAATCTAAACCAGTGATTGTTAAGCAGAAGTCTGATAAGAAAAAGGAATCTAAGAAGAAGAAGAAAGAAAAGAAGAGCAAGGGTTAGAAGAAGAAAAAGGTTGGTGTAGAAGCACTAGGGTCGAGCAGTGCAGTGTTTGAAAAGGACAAGCCAACCCCGTCCCAAAATCAAAAGAGTGAGAAGGTTTCTAATGATTCAAAGGCGAGCAAATCCATGTTTGCGGAAGACACACTGAGCTCCCCTAAGAAGAAAAAATTGAAGAAGGAATGGAGGCAAAAGAAAGAAGCTTCAGTTGCTGACCCACTCGTTGATAGTCCAGTCAAGGACTTTGACTTAAACCAAACCGATCTAGAGAATCAAGAAGAAGATACTATTCTTAAAGATTTGATTAATGAAGCTGACAAGGATAACAAAGAAATGCAGGTGACTCTTGAAGAGAAGAATGTCAATGATGTCAGTATGGAAGAAAAAGAAGAACCAGCTGTGGAAAATGAAGTTTTTGAAGCCAGAAGAAGATCAAGTTATGGAGGATTTTCTGAGATACTACTCAAGTACAAAGGATTCCTCCCTAGAGTCCTATAAAGTGGAAGCAAAGAAAAATTCTGAAAGGGAGAATTAAGAAGAGGAAACTGGTTGCGAGGTAGGTGAAGACAAGACTCCAGTAGCCACTCTGATGACTACTCCAGAAGTAACTCCTGTCAAGTAATCCCATGCAAAGAAAGCTGCTGTCAAGCTTGCTAAAGTGCCTATGAAAATCCCCCAGAAAAAAAGGCCTTGAAGAAAAGTCCAAAGAAGAAAGGAAGTGTGAAGGCAGCTGTGGATAGAGATGAAGAGCCAAAGACAGTTATGACTGAGGTCGTCGCTGAAGAAGTTGACAAAGCTGAGCAGTCAAAGAAAGCTGATGTCAAAGCTGCTACGAAGAAGGAAACCAGGAAGAAGAAATTGCAAGATGGAGCCATTCGGAAAAGCAACATGCTCCATTCCTAGAGTGGTATCTTCAAAAGGCAAGCACAATCTTGCCTCTCCTTATCAACTGACAGTGGGGACACTGTCCTTACTCTAAGTTTGGGGGAGAGGTAAGTTGAGCCTGACCTTTATTATCCCTTCTTCATCTATTTTTCCCTTCTTTATCTGCTTTTGGTTAGAATGTTTTTTTTTCTGGATATGGATTATTTTTTATGTTTTGTTGGAAATGGGTTAGATATGGTTGTTTTTGTGGATTTGGTAGGCCATGTTTTGGCCCTGTTAGTTTGAACATGTTTGATTAATTCACCTGGTTTAGTTTATTTTTGTTTTGTGTTAGTTAGTTTTGCATGTTTAGTTAGATAGTTTTGAGTGTTTAAAATGTGTATTCAATAAGGACAACATAAGAGAGTTAAGTAATTGCAACTCAAATATCAAGGAGAATATCTTTTTGCACTCAGAATAATAGATAATAGGACTATTAGAACTTTTGGAAATAAAGTTGAGCATTGACTTAGAGTATCGCTACAGAGGCTACTGATAACCTCTGCCACGCCTCTGGTAATCAATAGAATTAGCAAAGCTTTTTTTTTAGAAACCAGTTTGTTTAAAAATGGGAAACAAGTGAGAATCTTAAGGAATCATTAATGGGAAGATAGTATGACTCTAATAAATAATTGACTTCTTTTCAAAGAAATGACACACTCTACAAATGATGAATGAACACACAAAGTGTGTAAAATAAAAAGTTCCTGTGCCAGAAACTAGAGGAACTTGGACTCATTACAAGTGAGATCCCGTGGAGTGAAAAGGTGAAGCATTGTGCTAAAAAAAGAGAAAATAAGTGGAAAGTGTAGTCCCAGCTGTTTTGAGTCAAAAGTCAATAGAAGAGTTAGACAAAGCCCCTTCTTGAAACCATAAAGATAACCCTTGAATCACAGGATTAATCAATTGGAATCACAAAATATAAGACTAGCTTGTTCTTCTGAAGAGTACTAGCGTGACAGTAGGAAGTTGGTGAGCTTAAGCTTGTGATCGCTTTATGTAACGCCCCAGTTTTAGTTATTTTTATTTAATCGAGTCGTTTTTATTATTTTATTATTATATTATTTTATTTTTGACTTTTATTTGAAAATATGTTATTTTTCATCGTGATTATATTTTATCGTGTTTTGGGAACGTTTGCGAGATAATTGAGTGTAGGGGTATTTTGCTCATTTCATTTATTTTCTTAAGTTAGAAATATGAATAGAAATAGAAATAGAGAAAAATAGAAAGGAAAGAAAAAGAGAAGAAGAAAAAGAGGAAGAAAGAAAAGAAGAGAAGAAAAGAGAGAAAACTTGGAAAATCTAGGAATCGATCAACCGACTTTTTTAAACACGATTAAATCGGGTAAGGGTGCAAAACTCGATTATACTATGCTTGTGTATGATTATGTATGTGTGTATTGGATTGTTTGTTGTGTTTCATAGCTTTTCAATTCTAGGTCGGAACGATAGAAATCGATGTTTTCGCGGTTGAAAATCGGTGTAAATGCGGTAGAATACTTGTTACCATGATTGGGTTATGTTCTGATTGCTATGTGTTGGTTTGGAAGTGTTTTGGTGGGGAAAATATGATTTTTGGTTGTGTAACAGCCCTGCTGGGTTTTGCTGAATTTGAAGGTTCGCACTGCGAATCCCCTAGCGAAGGGGAAAGCGAGCATTCGTTGGCTATTCGCACTGCGAAGGTGAGGGAGAACATTCGTGTGAGGTTCGCACTGCGAACTTTGTGTTGTTTTGTGTTGTTTTCTTTCTTCCACTGTTCGCTGGGAGACTCGCACTGCGAAGGGGAAAGCGAGCATTCGCTGGGATTTCGCACTGCGAACGTTAGGAATTTTTAGGCTATTTTCCATTCTGACTTGGTTCACTGGGACATTCGCACTGCGAATGAAGAAGCGAAGGACTCGCTAGGAGCTTCACATTGCGAACATGACAGCTTTTCCCAATTTGTTTTCTTTATAACATTTGATCCATGAGCCGGTTTGAGGCGCGGTTTGGTGCGTTGGAAAGCTTTTGACATGTTCTTTCTTATATTATTAGTTTTGAGACTAGTGGTCGATTTAATTATGACGAGAATTGGAATGGTGTCATTTTGTCAACTTGTACCATTGTAAGTGTGTGTAATTGATGTGCATTATGCAATATACTATTGATATGAATGTTGTATGACTTGTGGGATGAAAATGCATGTGATAAGATATTGTGATGATGGTTTGTGGCCTAAGGGCTAGTAAATGCAATGTGTTGTATTTGATGATATATGCATGATTATGGATATGTATATGTGTGCATTTGAATGTCAAGAGTCATTGTATGCCAAGCATCATGATATGCATGTTGGTGATGTCGTGTGCCCTAGTGGATGTGAGTGACGAAATGGTTCCAGAGGGAATCCGCTATAACATCGTGCGCCTTATACAAAGAGGACTGAAAGCGATGATTATAGACGATTGTGCGCCTTATACAAAGAGGACCGAAAGCGATCGGATCGTGCGCCTTATACAAAGAGGACTGAAAGCGATCCATAAAATTCGTGCGCCTTATACAAAGAGGACTGAAAGCGACGGGGAACATCGTTTGCCCGATGAGGAGTTACACTAAGTAACAAGCGATGGTTCCAATAGTTCCTGAGTGAACTAGTGTTGAGAATAATGGATGGATGGTACCACATATGAAATGCATAGAGTCGTTGTGTCGATCTCTGTGCATTTTCATAAATCATGAATGGATTGATTATGTGTGACAATTGTGAATGAATGCATTATGTGTGGAAAATCATGAATGGATTGATTGTGTGTGGGATTGTGGATGAAATTGATGAGTTGATATATGTATATATGTTGGTGATATTTGTATTGGGCATGGTTGATATACCTTGGTGATGGATATATGAAATATACATTGTGTTGTTTTGTGTTTGAATTCTGGTATAAGTTGTGGTGAGAATATTTTATATATGTATTTTTGTGTTATATATAATTGTATGCAATTATATTATGATTGTGTTTCTCACCTTTCTGTTGTTTTAAATGCTCTATGAGGCATTGCAGATTAGATGGTGGAGGTCTTTTTGTGAAGCTTAGGTCTTTATTCTTTTGTCGGTCGGCTCTGATATGTAGCACCGGGTAGTCGGGGAGATCGAGTGTGATTATTTGTATTATGTATACATGTATCTTTTGGATTGTACATGTATGATGTTGTAGATGACAGACAAACTTTTTGTGATATATTTATATTGGAGATTTCAGTACAGATTTTCCGCTTTTATTCTGTATCTGAATTGTGGGTGTTAGGAACTAAGTTCCTTTGTTACGTGCTACCTGAATTGTTTCATATCTTTATGAGCAGGTGTATGTGTATTTGTTTCAATTGATGTGACCCCTCAGTCTATGCCGTGAATATTTCAAATATACTCTGATGAAATTTTGAATTTTTGTTACCGCTTTATTAATAGGGGGTATAGATTGGGGTGTTACATTAAGTGGTATCAGAGCCAGTCCGTGTCAGTTTGTGTCAGTCCTTGTTGGTCTTGGTGGTTCGGTGAGCTGTTTGTTTAACCATAGTTGCTGTTATTGGAAATAAACAGAATATGGCTGGTAGGAATGATGCTACTTTGGCTGAGGCTATACAAGCTATGGCTCGGGCTGTGCAGGGTGCACCTAATGCTGCGGGTAATGATGAGTTCAGGAAGAACAAACCGCCTATCTTCAAAGGAATATATGATCTTGATGGTGCACAGATTTGGCTTAAGGAGATTGAAAGAATCTTCCGAGTGATGGATTGTGATGAGGATCAGAAGGTGAGACTGGGTACTCACATGTTACTGGAAGAAGCTGATGATTGGTGGGTTAGTACACGTCATGTGTTGGAAGCTGTAGAGGAGGAGATCACTTGGGCTATGTTTAGCATTGAGTTTCTGAGGAAGTATTTTCCTGAAGATGTAAGAGGAAAGAAAGAGATTGAGTTCTTGGAATTGAAACAAGGTAGTATGTCTGTTGTTGACTATACTGCTAAGTTTGTGGAGCTTGTACAGTTTTATCCACATTATACTGAAACGACTGCGGAGTTTTCTAAGTGTGCGAAGTTTGAGAATGGGCTGCGTCCTGAGATAAAGCAGGCAATTGGTTATCAGAGAATTCAAAGGTTTTTAGACTTGGTGGATTATTGTAGGATTTATGAGGAGGATAGTAAGGCTCGCTCTACTCACTATAAGAGTGTGAGCGAGAGGAAAGGGAAGCAACAATTTCGTGGTGGTCCTTATGTGACACCAGCTGATAAGGGTAAACAAAGGGGTAATTTTGAGAAAAAGCCAAGTGGAGGAGGTATGTCTAATTCTTTGAGATGTTACAGATGTAGTGAAGTGGGACATCGTCAGTTCGAATGTAGGAAGAATTTGAGGAAGTGTTCTAATTGTGGAGGTTTAGGACATGTAGCGGCGAAGTGTAAGAGGAAGAATGTGGTGAAGTGTTTCAATTGTGGTGAACCTGGTCATATTAGTACAAAGTGTCCGAAACCGAAGCAAGCTCCAGCTGGTGGGAAAGTTTTTGCCTTGGCGGGAACTCAGACTACAAGTGCAGACCGTCTGATCAGAGGTACTTGTTTTATTAATAGTATGCCTTTAGTTTCTATTATTGATAATGGAGCGACTCATTCGTTTATTTTGTCTGAGTGCGCGAAGCGTTTGAATCTTGTGTTGTCTTTGATGGATGGAGATATGGTTATTGATACTCCAGCAATTGGGTCAGTAACTACTTCTTTGGTTTGTTTAAGTTGTCCTTTGACCATTTATGGTAAAGACTTTGAGATGGATTTGGTGTGTTTGCCGTTGGAGGGTTTAGATGTGGTTCTGGGTGTGAATTGGTTGCAGTTTAATCGGGTTCATATTGATTGTTATCATAAGCTAGTAAGATTTCCTTCTCTTGAGGAAAACGAGGACTCGAGTTTCTTATCTACCAAAGAGTTGAAGAAACTTTTGGCGGACGAAGCTCAGTTGTTCGGGTTGTTTGCATCGTTGACTGTGGATAGTCAAGTTTCACTTGATGTGTTTCCTGTTGTGTGTGATTTTCCGGAGGTGTTTCCAGAGGATATTTCAGATGTACCGCCAGAGAGAGAGAGGTGGAGTTTTCTATAGATCTAGTTCCTGGTACTAGACCTGTATCGATGGCACCATATCGAATGTCGGCGTCTGAGTTGGTGGAGTTAAAGAAGCAGTTGAACGAATTATTGGAAAAGAGGTTTGTGAGATCGAGTGCGTCGCCATGGAGTGCTCCAGTTCTATTGGTGAAAAAGAAAGATGGAAGTATGCGATTGTGTATTGATTATCGCCAGTTGAATAAGGTGACGATTAAGAATAAGTATCCTCTTCCGAGAATTGATGATCTGATGGACCAGTTGGTAGGTGCTTGCGTGTTTAGTAAGATTGATTTGAGGTCGGGGTATCATCAGATAAGGGTGAAAGAGGAAGATATTCAGAAGACGACTTTTAGGACACGTTACGGTCATTACGAATATTCTGTGATGCCGTTCGGGGTTTCTAATGCGCCAGGTGTGTTTATGGAGTATATGAATCGTATTTTCCACGAGCATTTAGATCGTTTTGTTGTTGTGTTTATTGATGATATCTTGATTTATTCTAAGTCCCGGGAGGAACATGCGGAGCATTTGCGCATTGTGTTGCAGGTTTTGAAGGAAATAAAATGTTTTGCCAAGTTGTCCAAGTGTGAATTCTGGTTGTCGAAAGTGAGTTTTCTTGGTCATATAATTTCAGGTAACGGTATTGTTGTGGACCCAACTAAAGTAGAAGCAGTTCTACAATGGGAGGCTCTTATCTGTTAATGAAATTAGAAGCTTTTTGGGTTTAGCCGGATATTATCGAAGGTTCATTGAAGGTTTTTCTAAATTAGAACTTCCATTGACCCAGTTGACTTGTAAAGGTCAAGCGTTCATTTGGGATATTCGGTGTGAGGAAAGTTTTAGTGAGCTGAAGAGAAGATTGATGACAGCTCCGATTTTGATCTTGCCGAATCCTACTAAACCGTTTGTGGTGTATTGTGATGCGTCTTTGATTGGGCTAGGTGGAGTGTTGATGCAAGAAGGTAAGGTTGTAGCTTATGCTTCGAGGCAATTGAGGATTCATGAGAAAAATTATCCTACTCATGATCTGGAATTAGCGGTTGTGGTTTTTGTGTTGAATATTTGGAGGCATTATCTCTACGGTGCAAGATTCGAAGTCTTTAGTGATCATAAAAGTTTGAAATACTTGTTTGATCAGAAAGAGTTGAATATGAGGCAACGTAGATGGTTGGAATTTTTGAAAGACTACGATTTTAGCTTGAATTACCATCCTGGTAAAGCTAATGTGGTAGCCGATGTGTTAAGCCAAAAATCATTGCATATGTCCGCTTTGATGGTTAAGGAGTGGGAACTTTTGGAATCGTTTAGAGATTTGAGTTTGGTGTTTGAATTGACGTCTGACAGTGTGAGGCTTGTATGTTGAAGGTTACTAATGATTTTCTGTTGACCGTTAGCGAGAAACCGAAATTGGATGTGAAATTTGTTGATTTGATGATGGTTGGAAATCAAAGTGTGAATGAGGACTTTAAAGTGGATGATAAAGGTGTTTTGAGGTTCCGAGGTAGAATTTGTATTCCTGATGATTCGGATTTGAAAAGGATGATTTTGGAGGAAGGACACTGGAGTAATTTGAGTATGCATCCGGGAGCTAATAAGATGTATCAAGATTTGAAGAAGATCTTTTGGTGGTCCAGGTTAAAGAGAGATGTGGCTCAGTTTGTGTATTCATGTTTGACGTGTCAGAAGTCAAAGGTAGAACATCTGAAGCCTAGTGGTTTGTTGCAACCGTTGGATATTCCCGAGTGGAAATGGGATAGCATTTCTATGGATTTTGTGATAATGTGATTTGGGTGGTTGTGGATAGGCTGACTAAATCAGCGCATTTCATTCCGATTAATATCAGTTTTTCTTTGGAGAGGTTGGCAGAGATTTATATCAGTGTGATTGTGAAGTTGCATGCGGTTCCATTGAGCATTGTTTCCGATCGAGATCCGAGATTTACTTCCAGATTTTGGGAAAGTTTGCAAAAGGCTTTAGGACCCAAGTTGAGGTTGAGTTCTTCTTATCATCCTCAAACGGATGGTCAGACCGAGAGAACGATTCAGTCGTTGGAAGATTTGTTGCGGGCTTGTGTTCTTGAACAAGGTGGTGCGTGGGATAGTTATCTTGCGTTGATTGAATTCACGTATAACAACAGTTTCCATTCGAGTATTGGAATGGCACCTTTTGAAGCGTTGTATGGACGAAGATGTCGAACACCGTTGTGTTGGCACGAATCTGGTGAGAGTTCGGTGGTTGGACCGGAGTTAGTGCAACAGACTACGGACAAGGTGAAACTTATTTGTGAGAAAATGAAGGTTTCTCAGAGTAGGCAAAAGAGTTATCATGATCGAAGGAGGAAAGATCTTGAGTTTCAAGAGGGCGATCATGTATTTTTGAGAGTTACACCGGTGACGGGTGTTGGTCGTGCATTGAAGTCGAAGAAGCTTACTTCTCGGTTTATTGGTCCTTACCAGATATCCGTGAGAGTGGGTGATGTGGCTTATAGGGTGGCGTTGCCGCCGAGTCTTTCGAATTTGCATGATGTGTTCCATGTTTCACAGCTTCGAAAGTATGTTCCGGATCCATCGCATGTGATTCTGATGGACGAGATAGAGGTAAGGGAGAACCTTACGGTTGAGGCGTTACCAGTTAGGATTTTGGATCGCGAGTTGAAGCGGTTAAGGGGCAAGGATATTGCACTTGTGAAAGTGGCGTGGGGAGGCGCTGCTGAGGGCAATTTTACTTGGGTGTTGGAGAGTCGGATGCGGGAGTCATATCCAGAGTTGTTCGTCTCAGGTAATATTTTCGAGGACAAAAATTTCTAAGTGGGGGAGAGTTGTAACGCCCTAGTTTTAGTTATTTTTATTTAATCGAGTCGTTTTGATTATTTTATTATTATATTATTTTATTTTTTACTTTTATTTGAAAATATGTTATTTTTCATCGTGATTATATTTTATCGCGTTTTGGGAACGTTTGTGAGATAATTGAGTGTAGGGGTATTTTGGTCATTTTATTTATTTTCTTAAGTTAGAAATATGAATAGAAATAGAAAGAAAGAAAAATAGAAAGGAAAGAAAAAGAGAAGAAGAAAAAGAGGAAGAAAGAAAAGAAGAGAAGAAAAGAGAGAAAACTTGGAAAATCTAGGAATCGATCAACCGACTTTTTTAAACACGATTAAACGGGGTAAGGGTGCGAAACTCGATTATACTATGCTTGTGTATGATTATGTATGTGTGTATTGGATTGTTTATTGTGTTTCATAGCTTTTCAATTCTAGGTCGAAACGATAGAAATCGATGTTTTCACGGTTGAAAATCGGTGTAAATGCGGTAGAATACTTGTTACCATGATTGGGTTATGTTCTGATTGCTATGTGTTGGTTTGGAAGTGTTTTGGTGGGGAAAATATGATTTTTGGTTGTGTAACAGCGCTGCTGGGTTTTGCTGAATTCGCAGGTTCGCACTGCGAATCCCCTAGCGAAGGGGAAAGCGAGCATTCGTTGGCTATTCGCACTGCGAAGGTGAGGGCGAACATTCGCGTGAGGTTCGCACTGCGAACTTTGTGTTGTTTTGTGTTATTTTCTTTCTGCCACTGTTCACTGGGAGACTCGCACTGCAAAGGGGAAAGCGAGCATTCACTGGGAGTTCGCACTGCGAACGTTAGGATTTTTTAGGCTATTTTCCTTTCTGACGTGGTTCGCTGGGACATTCGCACTGCGAATGAAGAAGCGAAGGACTCGCTAGGAGCTTCGCATTGCGAACATGACAGCTTTTCCCAATTTGTTTTCTTTATAACTTTTGATCCGTGAGCCGGTTTGAGGTGCGGTTTGGTGCGTTGGAAAGCTTTTGACATGTTCTTTCTTATATTATTGGTTTTGAGACTAGTGGTCGATTTAATTATGTCAGGAATTGGAGTGGTGTCGTTTTGTCAACTTGTACCATTGTAAGTGTGTGTAATTGATGTGCATTATGCAATATGCTATTGATATGAATGTTGTATGACTTGTGTGCTGTTGTGGGATAAAAATGCATGTGATAAGATATTGTGATGATGGTTTGTGGCCTAAGGGCTAGTAAATGCAATGTGTTGTATTTGATGATATATGCATGATTATGGATGTGTATACGTATGCATTTGAATGTCATGAGTCATTGTATGCCAAGCATCATGATATGCATGTTGGTGATGTCGTGTGCCCTAGTGTGTGTGAGCGACGAAATGGTTCCAGAGGGAATCCACTATAACATCGTGCGCCTTATACAAAGAGGACTGAAAGCGATGATTATAGACGATCGTGCGCTTTATACAAAGAGGACCGAAAGCGATCGGATCGTGCGCCTTATACAAAGAGGACTGAAAGCGATCCATAAACGTCGTGCGCCTTATACAAAGAGGACCGAAAGCGACGGGGAACATCGTTTGCCCGACGGGGAGTTACACTAAGTAACAAGCGATGGTTCCGATAGTTCCTGAGTGAACTAGTGTTGAGAATGATGGATGGATGGTACCGCATATGCATTGCATAGAGTCGTTGTGTCGGTCTCTGTGCATTTGCATAAATCATGAATGGATTGATTATGTGTGACAATTGTGAATGCATGCATTATGTGTGGAAAATCATGAATGGATTGATTGTGTGTGGGATTGTGGATGAAATTGATGAGTTGATATATGTATATATGTTGGTGATATTTGTATTGGGCATGGTTGATATACCTTGGTGATGGATATATGAAATATACATTGTGTTGTTTTGTGTTTGAATTCTGGTATAAGTTGTGGTGAGAATATTTTATATGTGTATTTTTGTGTTATATATAATTGTATGTAATTATATTATGATTGTGTGTCTCACCCTTCTGCTGTTTTAAATGCTCTACGAGGCATTGCAGATTAGATGCTGGAGGTCTTTTTATGAAGCTTAGGTCTTCATTCTTTTGTCGGTCGGCTCTGATATGTAGCACTGGGTAGTCGGAGAGATCGAGTGTGATTATTTGTATTATGTATACATGTATCTTTTGGATTGTACATGTATGATGTTGTATATGACAGACAAAATTTTTGTGATATATTTATATTGGAGATTTCAGTACAGATTTTCTGCTTTTATTCTGTATCTGAATTGTGGGTGTTAGGAACTAAGTTCCTTTGTTACGTGTGTCGTACCTCGAAAAATACGATCCTCGCGATGGACGCGAAAAAAACTGTTCGAAACAGAGTCGCCACCGAACTTTATTTATCCCAAAGGAGGGAAAGGAAAATATCGATAAAACCTTTAAAGGGAGATAAGAACATGGTCGTCGCAACCAAATTCGGGTTCGGGAGTCGATTACGCAAAGGGAAGGTGTTAGCACCCTCTACGTCCGTTGTACTCAATGGGAACCTCTTGATTCGATTCGTGAGAAAGTTAGCTAGGTTTGTTTGTTTATCTTCTAAAGGGTTTGCTTATAAGGAAAAGGGGTGGTTTTATTATTATTGTGCTCGGCAAGGATTGGAACCCTTGGGCCTACGTATTCCCTCGTGCAATGGGAAAGTCAGCGCATTCGTAGTTCGTGGGACTACGGTTAGTTTGTGTTTTTTAAGCGAACGAGTGTTTAATTCGCATTTTATCTGCTAAACGTTGGCTTGTCTGCTCGTCAAGGGAGGCTGAAGCGCCAGTTCATATGCGCGGAAGAATGGATTAAACAATGTTCTTTTTGTGAAAAGTTGTTTGGTTTGGATTAAGTATGTTAAAGATTTGATTGAGAAAAAGAGTTGGATTTGGATGTGTTTTAGGCGAACGGGAGTTTAGGTTGCATTCTAACTGCTAAACGTTGGCTTGTCTGCTCGCTAGGGGAGGCTGAAGCACGAGTTCATATGCGCGAAAGAATGACTTAAACAATGTTCTTTGGGAAAGGTGTTTGAGTTGTGGATTAAGTATGTTAAAGATTTGATTAGGAAAAAAGAGTTTTGATTTGCGTGTTTTAGGGTTTCGGTCGCACGGAGGCGATGAAAGGATAATTTGATTTGTTAAGTATTTTGAGCGAGAATGACGATTATTCGATAAACGGGACGTCGGTCTCGCAACCAATTAATCGGGGCATTACTGAGATGCGTGATCTCAACCACACCTTTTTCATTCTATTAATTGTGAAATCGTGTTTTATGGACAATGGGCTACTTTGTCCACGTAATTAGGGCGATTGTTTTAGGAACGAAAGATCAAAATGAACACAACCCAAAGTGTGCGCCTCAAGAGCATTCATTCAAGGGCCCAAGAAGTGCTAGACCTCAAGAGTCCACTACTTTCGTAGTTTGATTAAGAAAAATGATTTGATTTGATTAGGGTATTTTAATTAGACGTACCTAATCGGATTAGGGTTTGAATGAATTAAGTGTTTTAAGGATGATTAAATATTTTAGTTGGGTTGAAAGTTTTTAAGTTTAGGGATGGAAGATCGAAACGATCACAATCCAAGGCGTGCGCCCCAAGAGCGGTCGTTCAAGGACCCAAGGAGTGTTAGACCCCAAAAGCCCACTTTTTCCATTATTGATTAGAAAAAGATTTGGATGTTTTAAGAAATATTTTAAGTTTTGATTTAAGAAAATAGTTAATGATTAGGCAAAGTTTTATGATTTAATTTGATTTAAGAAAATCATTAGGAGTTTAATTAGATTAAGTATTATAATTTAAGAAAATGTTGTATTTTAAGGGTTAAGTGTTTTGATTAAAGTTGGAAGTTTTAAGTATTTTAGAAAAGGAAGATCGAAACGAACACAACCTAAGGCGTGTGCCCCAAGAGTGGTCGTTCAAGGACCCAAGGAGTGCTAGACCCCAAAAGCCCACTTCTTCCATAATTTATTAAGAAAATGTGTTAGAAATATTAATTAAAATGAATTGTGATTTTTTAAGAAAGTATTTTATGATAATTTTAAAGGTAGAGAAATTGGATTAATTAAAATATTAATTAAGTTAAAATTAAATATTTAATAAAATTAATTAATTAGTAAATAAATCTCTAGTATTTTGGTTTTTAAGAAATAAGTCAATAAGAGTTTTGTTTTGGATTTTTATTATTAAGTATTAAAAAGAAATTAAGTTTTGAAATTAAAACTAAAAAACAAATAAAAAAAACAAGTGGACCAGAAATAAAGTAAAACAGGGGGGTGCGCAAAGGAAGTTCTCCTAGGCCCAGCTACTTGGAGGCCCACGCAGGGAGGGTCCATGGTACTCCCTCGGTCAAACCAGGTTGACCCCAGAACCAATCTGGGGCGTCCAATCAGTGATGAGTCAAGTTATTTCTTGATCTGATGGCCAATAAGCTGATGGCGCATGATATGGGCAAGGGTAGCGCGCACAGTAACATGAGGGGAACCACCTCCCGATGACACTTGTCAAGGACGGTGACAAGTGTCACCCTCCATACCTCACCACACAATAACACTAGATGCCGTGTAAGGGAAAGAAACGATTCACCACCACCCTTTTCAACCTTCACTCCGCTCTCCTTCTCTCTCTCTCTACATCCACCTTCTCTCACCACGTTCTTCTTTCTCTCTCACCAGAAACCCAGTCTCAATCTCCTCTCAATCGCTCTCTGTCTCTCACACTCGCGGCCTCTTGTCCCTATCGATCACTCACGATTCATTGAAAATAAGGTTCGGTCTGTTAATCTTAAATCAAACACAAAGCCAACAGAAAAAAAAACAAGATGGGGGAGAAGATACCAGTCATGATTCAAGGGACATCAACGTCGAATCTCACGGTTGGATCTGTTCTTACGAGTTCCTCTTCATTAAATAGCAGTTCTCTTTCGCCGTTTCTCGCGTTTTTTCTTCACTCCGTTTCAGCTTTGTTTCGAAGATCTTCGCCGTCACTCGCATCTTCATTTCGTCCTCAGTTTCAGAATAGGTTCATGGGTTTCGTTGAATTTCAACTCAATCTTCTTCTTCTTCTGTTCTACCTTCTTCTTGTTGCTTCAAAATAGTTATGCTGTTGTTAGGAATAGGATAGGAGGCTTAGCTCTTCTGCTTCAAATTTCAATGAGAAATTTGAAGTAGAATTAGGTTTCAGAGCTTTAGTGTGTAGGTTAAGGAACGAGATTTGTTGTAGAGAAACTGCTTAGGGTTTTTTTTTTCTGAGGTGAATGAATAGTGTGAGTTTATATAGGGCAGAGGAAATTTAGGTACGTGTGAGGGAATTCGTGTGAGAATGATGAGGTGTGATGAGTGAGGATGAAAACCGTTAGAGGTAGTGGGAATAAACGCTGATCTTGTGGGATTGTGATTGTACCATTTTTGTCTGTTCTGTGAGCTGGATTTCTTCTAGAATGTAATTTATTTGATTTTCACTGCGTGTAAATATATGACTGTGAATCTTTTTACTGCTATGGACTGCTATTGATTTTTTTTGCTGATGTGGCTTTGTTGACTCAAATTGACTCTTTGAATGATTTTGATATTTGAACATTGCTGATGCACTCTGAATTTGTTGTGAGCTCTGTTGCCAAAAATGTGGATGCATCTTTGATAATTTGGATATGCTGTCATTTCCATTGTGTTAACAACCTTATTTGACGTGGTATTCTTTTGCTGACTTGCATCATTTTTGACTTCATACTGACTCTGGTTTATTTGAATGATTTCATATCTCTTGCTAAATGTTTATTCCTTCTGATGTAGATGGTGTGGCCTTTGAGGAAAGTTATGATCAAGAAGTGAACTATGGAATGCACCAGCATGATGAGCAAGATTTATGTACCTAGTCATTTCTGGCAATAAGTTAAGCTTCTTCACAAAGTCTTGACTGTGTTGTTATTGTCATATCTGTGTAGTCTTGCTTCATGGATGTTGCTTTTTGACGCAAAATCTGGATTACAACCCGTATCTCCTTAAAAAGCTTGTCACCTTCTAGTTTCCAAATGAGGTCCCGGCAGCAGTTTCAAGATTTCTTCAACAGGGCGCCATCCAATTCGAATGGCATACTGGACAAGACGAATGCTAAGTGGTGCATATCCGGAGAAGACATAAGCAATATCATTGGGGTTGGCTGCATCAGTGTCTTCAACCACAAGTTCAAGAGTACGTTTTATAGTAAGCCAATTACTTCTTGACTCTTGCCTTTTAAAGAGTCCAGCTTTCTCTAAGTTATTTAGTGTCGCTATGTGTTCAAACCCATAGTTATGCAGCAGCTCTCTCCTGAAATAGTCAAATTGCTTATTTGGCATCCCAGCATTAGTGATAGAAAATAAGATCAGAAGGTGTAGGACTGTTATTAAAGGCTCCTGCTTGTTTAAACTTTTGTATCACACTTTTAGGTACTTAGCATGATTAGGAAACCTTATGATCATGATTTGTGTCTTGTGTTGCGTATTAGATTTGGTACGACTTTTCACGGCTTGCGAATGTGACTTATGAAACTTGTCTCTGTTTTTTCTTGGCAGTAGCAACATGATGGCTAGGAACGAAGCTTAGCACGTTCGTCTTGATGGAGGTAGCATGCTGTAGCTTGGCAAGGTTGTCATTGGTGGCTTGTATTCGGAATTTGAAGGTTTGATGATGGGCAGTGACTGTTTTGGGCATGAAAGGCACAAGGAAAATGGCAAGAAGACTTAATAATGAGCAACTTAGCAGGATTCAAGAAGAGCTTCAAAGCTGCTCTTAGATTTAAGGAATAACATATGAACACTTAGGTAGATTCAAGGCCTGGTGACATAATTTGTAACTTTGATTTCAAGTTTTGAATGCAATGTTTTTTTTCAATCCCCATTTCTTGTTAAATTCCTTTTAATCTTGGTTTCTCTTTTGAATATCTCAACTTTACCATATATTCTCTAATTCAAACCATTTGTAACCTTGAATCAAAATTGTATGTTGGTCTTGAAATAGATTTGGAGTCAAATGACCACTTTGTAACACTATTTAAACTTTGTAGTTTCAACCTCAAATATTTAACCATTGTTGCAATTGATTTATGAATGTTGCATTTTCAAAACCTATTGATCACACCTTACGTGATAACTTGAGATGCAATATAGTCTTTGAAGATTACATTTGTACTGGTTTGGAATGGAATGTGATAGTCATGACAGTGTAGTTGCAAAATATCCTCTCAATGTATTCACACGGCCTGCCCTTAATAAGTACCACTTGTTAACAACTTTTTATGGCTTGAAAATTGAACTTGTGCTAAGCATGGCTTGAGAAAATTTCATCTAAGACTTAAAGCAATCCCATGAATTAAACTTGGCGAGCTTAAACATGGTTTGAGACAACTTAGAAGCAAGTCTTAAAAATGAAATGAAATATGACCTAAAATCATCTTGGCATAGATTGAATCATCACTTGGCTCCTTTGACCACAACTTGAAACTAACAAATTAAGTCAAAACAGGTCACCAATTGACATTGAACAGAGACAACCTCAAGCATTGATTGAGACAATGAATTCTAATTACTGCATCAAATCACCTTGAAATACGACTTAGGATCCTCTTGAAACCACTTGAACTCAACACACTTGCAAGATCCTATAAGTACAAACCAAATCTCCAACATCTAAACTTTAGAGGATTACGGCCAAAGCTACATGAAGATCTTGAGAAAAGTCTATGAAGCCACAACCTGCTTATAAGTAAAATGAGAGGGTAGGACAAATTTGGGGTATGACAGATGCCCATATCTAATTGGCTTAAACCGAGAGAGTGAACGGCTACGGCGTTCATTCTAAGGGTAGAAGTCAATTAGATATAAGAATGCCCCATAATTTGCCTCATAAAAGGTAAAGTGTTGTAGAGTAAGAGCTGACAGAATGAAGTAGCGGGGTTCAAACTGAACAAAATAACTTGAGATCCTTCGGGTGGTCAAAGCAGTCCCTTATCCATTAAGGCTCTCCGATGATACCAAAGTTGTATGTTTGAAAAAGCGCGAGATTCTCTGGATGATTGAAGTAGTACCTTATACATTAAGGTTCTTCAACGATACCAAAGCAGTATCTTGAAAGCGGAAGATTCTCTGGAACATCGAAGCAGTCCCTTACTCGTTAAGGTTCCTCGATGATACCAAAGCAGTATCTCTGAAGGCAGACGATTCTCTGGGTCGTCGAAGCAGTCCCTTATCCATTAAGGTTCCTCGATGATACCAAAGCAGTATCTCTGAAACGCAGACGATTCTCTGGGTCGTCAAAGCAGTCCCTTATCCATTAAGGTTCCTCGATGATACCAAAGCAGTATCTCTGAAAGGCAGATGATTCTCTGGGTCGTCGAAGCAGTCCCTTATCCATTAAGGTTCCTCGATGATACCAAAGCAGTATCTCTGAAGGCAGACGATTCTCTGGGTCGTCGAAGCAGTCCCTTATCCATTAAGGTTCCTCGATGATACCAAAGCAGTATCTCTGTAAGCAGACGATTCTCTGGGTCATCGAAGCAGTCCCTTATCCATTAAGGTTCCTCGATGATACCCAAGCAGTATCTCTGTAAGAAAACGATTCTCTGGGTCGTCGAAGCAGTCCCTTATCCAATAAGGTTCTTCAACGAAACCAAAGTAGTATCTTGAAAGCGGAAGATTCTATGGAACATCGAAGTAGTTCCTTACTCGTTAAGGTTCCTCGATGATACCAAAGCAGTATCTCTGAAGGCAGACGATTCTCTGGGTCGTCGAAGCAGTCCCTTGTCCATTAAGGTTCCTCGATGATACCAAAGCAGTATCTCTGTAGGCAGACGATTCTATGGGTCTTCGAAGCAGTCCCTTATCCATTAAGGTTCCTCGATGATACCAAAGCAGTATCTCTGAAAGGCAGACGCTTCTCTGGGTCGTCGAAGCAGTCCCTTATCCATTAAGGTTTCTCGATGATACCAAAGCAGTATCTCTGAAAGGCAGATGATTCTCTGGGTCGTCGAAGCAGTCCCTTATCCATTAAGGTTCCTCGATGATACCAAAGCAATATCTCTAAAAGGAAGACGATTCTCTGGGTCGTCAAAGCAGACCCTTAACCATTAAGGTTCCTCGATGATACCAAAGCAGTATCTCTGAAAGGCAGACGAATCTCTGGGTCGTCGAAGCAGTCCCTTATCCATTAAGGTTCCTCGATGATACCAAAGCAGTATCTCTGTAAGCAGACGATTCTCTGGGTCATCGAAGCAGTCCCTTATCCATTAAGGTTCCTCGATGATACCAAAGCAGTATCTCTGTAAGCAGACGATTCTCTGGGTCATCGAAGCAGTCCCTTATCCATTAAGGTTCCTCGATGATACCCAAGCAGTATCTCTGTAAGAAGACGATTCTCTGGGTCGTCGAAGCAGTCCCTTATCCAATAAGGTTCTTCAACGAAACCAAAGCAGTATCTTGAAAGCGGAAGATTCTATGGAACATCGAAGTAGTTCCTTACTCGTTAAGGTTCCTCGATGATACCAAAGCAGTATCTCTGAAGGCAGACGATTCTCTGGGTCGTCGAAGCAGTCCCTTGTCCATTAAGGTTCCTCGATGATACCAAAGCAGTATCTCTGTAGGCAGACGATTCTATGGGTCGTCGAAGCAGTCCCTTATCCATTAAGGTTCCTCGATGATACCAAAGCAGTATCTCTGAAAGGCAGACGCTTCTCTGGGTCGTCGAAGCAGTCCCTTATCCATTAAGGTTCCTCGATGATACCAAAGCAGTATCTCTGAAAGGCAGATGATTCTCTGGGTCGTCGAAGCAGTCCCTTATCCATTAAGGTTCCTCGATGATACCAAAGCAATATCTCTAAAAGGCAGACGATTCTCTGGGTCGTCAAAGCAGTCCCTTAACCATTAAGGTTCCTCGATGATACCAAAGCAGTATCTCTGAAAGGCAGACGAATCTCTGGGTCGTCGAAGCAGTCCCTTATCCATTAAGGTTCCTCGATGATACCAAGGCAGTATCTCTGAAAGGCAGATGATTCTCTGGGTCGTCGAAGCAGTCCCTTATCCATTAAGGTTCCTCGATGATACCAAAGCAGTATCTTTGTAGGCAGACGACTCTCTGGGTCGTCGAAGTAGTCCCTTATCCATTAAGGTTCCTCGATGATACCAAAGAAGTATCTCTGAAAGGCAGGCGATTTTCTGGGTCGTCGAAGCAGTTCCTTATCCATTAAGGTTCCTCGATGATACCAAAGCAGTATCTCTGAAAGGCAGACGATTCTCTGGGTCATCGAAGCAGTCCCTTATCCATTAAGGTTCCTCGATGATACCAAAGCAGTATCTCTGTAGGCAGACGACTCTCTGGGTCGTCGAAGCAGTCCCTTATCCATTAAGGTTCCTCGATGATACCAAAGCAGTATCTCTGAAAGGCATACGATTCTCTGGGTCGTCGAAGCAGTCCCTTATCCATTAAGGTTCCTCGATGATGCCAAAGCAGTATCTCTGAAGGTAGACAATTCTCTGGGTCGTCGAAGCAGTCCCTTATCCATTAAGGTTCCTTGATGATACCAAAGCAGTATCTCTGTAGGCAGACGACTCTCTGGGTCGTCGAAGCAGTCCCTTATCCATTAAGGTTCCTCGATGATACCAAAGCAGTATCTCTGAAAGGCAGACGATTCTCTGGGTCGTCGAAGCAGTCCCTTATCCATTAAGGTTCCTCGATGATGCCAAAGCAGTATCTCTGAAGGTAGACAATTCTCTGGGTCGTCGAAGCAGTCCCTTATCCATTAAGGTTCCTTGATGATACCAAAGCAGTATCTCTGAAAGGCAGACGATTCTCTGGGTCATCAAAGCAGTCCCTTATACATTAAGGTTCCTCGATGATACCAAAGCAGTATCTCTGAAAGGCAGACGATTCTCTGGGTCATTGAAGCAGTCCCTTATCCATTAAGATTCCTCGATGATACCAAAGCAGTATCTCTGAAAGGCAGACGATTCTCTGGGTCGTCGAAGCAGTCCCTTATCCATTAATGTTCCTCGATGATACCAAAGCAGTATCTCTGAAAGACAGACGATTCTCTGGGTCGTCGAACAGTCCCTTATCCATTAAGGTTCCTCGATGATACCAAAGCAGTATCTCTGAAAGGCAGACGATTCTCTGGGTCATCGAAGCAGTCCCTTATCCATTAAGGTTCCTCGATGATACCAAAGCAGTATCTCTGAAAGGCGGATGATTCTCTGGGTCTTCGAAGCAGTCCCTTATCCATTAAGGTTCCTCGATGATACTAAAGCAGTATCTCTGAAAGGCAAATTTGCTGAAGAATAGTTGAGCAAGATTCATGTCGGAGGAAATGCGTTGGCTTTGCAGGGTAAGACTCACAATAAACTTTCTAGGATATCCTCTGCTTGGGGAGTAAGAATAACAATAGCTGCTGGAGATTGTCATTATTAATTGCCTGGTTGAAGAATGACTTGCTGGGGAATTGAATTCTTTGAGTATGGGTGGAATAAAAACTTTTTTTCAGAATACTGCCGACTTTGATGGAGGCCTGGCCAAGATGCTTATGAACTGATCCTGGATCCTGTTATGCTATGTTGCTGGGGATGGATATGCCATGCACTACATGACGCACTAAAACATATACAAAAATGCAACTGCTAGGGAATCTAATACACGTACGAATGCACAAGACTAATATGCTAATGTCAAATATGATTGTTATTCTAGCATGCCATGCATATGCAAATGATCAGACATGCTGGGGATAGGTTTCCTTGTTGAGGGTATCACTAGGGATTGGATTTGATAGTTTCCAATGGAATTTGGGCTTCGGTTGTTTTGTATTTGCCAATAAATTGGACTTTCAGGTATATTGAGGATGCCATCAATGATGGATTTTTAGTGATTTCCAATGAAGACTGAACTTTAAAGGGTATTTTTGAAGTTACCAATGAGTGTGAACTTTTGATTAGTTGCCAATAAAGGATTGGACTTTGGGTTTTATGGGGTTTGATTTCCCGACAGTTGGATTTTGACTATTTGATTTTCACCAAATAGATGTGGATGAGCTTGGTGCCCCAAGTTTGATACTTTTTTAAAAGATGTGTATTCATTCTTGAGAGGGCCTCAATCGTGGTGGCTTTCTATAAGCGTAGCGACGTGATCAATGCATGTTGACCGTATGAGCGTAGCGACTTAACCAATGCATGTTGATTGTGCTTTTGCTCTGCCCCAAGGCTTTTGACACTTGTCGACTCAACCATTGCTATCATTATGCACAGTCTGCTTGATGTACTTGAAAGCATGAAGGGAAACTTCCCATATGCAACTCGTTTGCCCCAGTCCATAGGGTCTTTGTAGGAAAACTCCTTGAAAGTGATCATATCAGGATACGATTGGAGACGATTTGCCTCATTATTTGAATCTTACAGTGATTTGTCCTTCATCAAGCTTTAGAGGGATTTGCCCCAGATGAACTGGACGTACTGAGTACAGGGGTTTGCCCCAGACGGGCTGAACACTGAAGTGGTCTTTCCTCCTTGATCTAATGATACTTGGAGATTTGTTTCATCCTGACCAGTTCCATCATAGTCATCAGACGTCGTGCCCTTGTCCCATAGGGTTATGAAGTGAACTGAATTTGGGTCAACATTGTTGAATGACCAAGTTCCTCTGACTATTGTTTGGAATTTCCTTAATGCCAAGTACTGACTTGCAGTCAAAATTGTTCGTTCACAAATGGTAATTTTAATGCGATGCTCATGCAAGTTTTGAAAATCAATCATTATTAGAATGATGTGATAGTGTGTGACGGATGAACCATTAGTCCAAACGTGGTGCTGATTTAGCTGGTGTGAAAGATATAGCCAGAATATGACATAAATTCAGAAGATTAGCAAATCTCTAGGAGTCAGTTTACGCAACCTTGCTGTAGTATGCTTTCAGAATAAACCCCGCCTCAATTAGGTCTTTTGAGGGTTATAACGTGGTCTGGTTCATGGTTATAGAAACAAAGGATATAAGGCTCAAAGTGTGTTTTGTACCCACCCTTTCTTCGTGATGCTCTCCAGTCCTACGTTCAGTTAAGTTGACTCACACATTCATCTCCTAAGAGATCTTGACGGTATAATAGTGAAGATGAGGATTCAAGGTCTTCTTGAAATGGCAGTCACTTTATTTGCTTTTGGTGGATGTCAGTGACCTTTTGGTTTTTAATATGGTGTCACTGAATCTTATTTTGTTTTTGCTGAGGATTTGAGGACCTCTTTTGCTTTTTTGATCCCTATCTTTTGCATGGACTGATTTTGCTTTTCGAGTCCATCAGGGTTGCCTTGATTTTTGCCTAAGTCTCCTTTGAGGTGCTTGACTTAGCAGGCTTTTGTTTTTTTTATTTTTGTTTTTTTTTTTAATTTTGTCAGAGGATTGTGACTGCCAAGTCATGGGTAAGTGATGAACAACTATCATGCTTTTGGATTTTGCTTTTGTGAACTGAGTGCGTAATTAGGTTAGCTGAACACTACCTTGCCCCAGGTTGAGTGTAAGGGTTTGAATATCCGAAGGAAACTGCTACTTCTAGGCTCGAAGTGGTTAACTGGGGATTAGCTCCTTATCTCTCCAATATTTGGGGATTTGAAACAATGCCTGTACATCCTTGGCGGGATTCTATCCGAAAGCATACCATCAGCAATTATGGGTATCTCGTTTTCGTCATCCCCCCTCCAATATTTACTAAACAACAACTTGGTAAAGAAAGTGGACGAGAGGTATATGGATGTATATTTTTTTGTTTTTGATATAAGTGAAAAAATGAGCGAATGCGACGTGATTAATTTAGAAAATACTTGATCATTTCATTAATATTACCATTCAAAACAACGATGTCTAAAACAAGTAGCATTTAACACAAAGAAAATTACAAATGCAAGATGATATGATTTAAAAGTTGCCAGCATTGGGAACTGAGCTTTTCTTCCTTGACACACTGTTGGTCTATCATTCTTGTTCATCCAGACCAGTATGATAGCCTTCTTCACGCCTACTCTCAACAACTTCTTCCATAACATGGGCGGATGGACCCACCTGATCAAATGAAGGACTGACATGGATTTGAAGACCTTGAGGTGTAAACGATATTTGCTTGGACTTAATCAGGTCTTGGACCTTGTTTCTGAGCTGTTTGCAATCCTTAGTTGAATGCCCCATAGCGCCAGCATGGTATCCACATCATGCGTTAGCGTCAAAGCCTGGTGGGTATGGAGGAATCACAGGATCCACGCCCTTTGGCACTATTAGTTCGCTATTAATCAATCATGGCAATATATGACTGAGTGGCAATGGCAAATGATCAAAATGCCTTTTTGGTCTTTGACTATAGTAGCGTCGGGGTTGTGAAGAATATTGTTGTGCAACCTGTTATTGACGAGGGGGACCTCTATTGATTGGAGTATATTGACCATGTGGAGAGAATGGGAATGCACAGGGAGGCTCATAGGATTGCTGACTTTGGACATTTGAGATGCTGATACGCACAACCAAATACCCTTCTTGAAAGGATATGCACTTCTTGTCAATCAAGTGTTGCACCTTGGCTTGAAAAGCTTTGCAATCTTCAGTCAAATGCCCCATTGATCCAGCATGATATCCACAATGCGCATTGGGGTCATATCCAGGCGGGTATGGTTTTGGCAAAGGCTTGATGGTTTTGGGCTCTACCAGCGAGCTTCGGACCAGATGCGGCAGAAGTTGACTGTACGACATAGGAACTGGATGAAGAGGAGCATTCCTTCTTTCCAGGTTGTTACGAGGCCTTATCTAATTCTGGCGTGGATTCTGATTTCCTTGGTTATGAGCTCGTTGATCTGCATTGGGAGCAGCCCAAGGTCTTTGGTACGGTGCCCTAGGCACCGTTAATTTCCTTTTTGGGACCCAAAGGTTGATGTCATCATCGTCATCAATACCACTGGAATGCTCTCCAAAGTCCTTTTTCAGAGCCCCCTCAGATAATACAACATCTTTGGACTTCTTTATCAACTTTCCTCTTTTTGAGGTTTCATCCCAGACCATGGTTTCAACGTGATTAAAAGACGTTTCATCTTCCATAAACTCGGCCTTTTCCTTGTGGTATATGATTCTGAGTGGTCCACAAGACTCTTGTATCTTCTCTTTGCCAGATCTTTGGGTTAAACCATTCATGCTAGGGTCTTCCTTTCTGGTTAGTTTTTGCAGTTTGTTTCGGAAGCTTTCACATTCTTTGACAGCATGCCCTATGGCTCCAGTGTGGTACTCACATTCTACCCCTGAGTTGTCTTCCTCAAAGACTAGACGTTTCTTGTTAATAAGTTCTTGAACTTTGTTCTTGAATGACCAACAACCTTCAATAAAATGCCCTGGAGCCCCATTATGGTATTCACACTGTGCATTAGGATCATATCCAGGTGGAGGAAGGGTACGAACCGGCCCGAGGGTTGTGGGTACCACTAAAGATTTCTGAATCAGGTATGATAGCAGTTGTCCACATGGTATAGGAATAGGGTCGAGAATAGGGCGCGGCTTAGGCTTCTTATGGTTTTTCTGGTTTAGATTCTCATGCCCTTGGGACAGAATGGGTGCTAACCACTGATTCAGGGGTTGTGCACTGATTGGTCGGGGACAAAACCCAGGAGGGACAACACCCAATGGGTTATTCAGTGCAGCTTGTGGAGTAGAAGGAACTGTGGGAGCAATACTCCTAGTTGTGGAGCCTTCTTGAATCTTTTCTTTTCTTTTCCCCATAGCCGTCGTTTGCTTCATCTTGCCTTTCATGTTGTTCTCATCTTTTCTCAACTCAACTTGATTCTGCCTTAAGCGTTCCATGGTTCTCCCAGAGTAATCTTAAGTCCAATACACGTGTCGGGAAATCAACTGCGGGTTACAGACAAAGGATGGATGAGTTTGTGTTTTTTTTTTGTTTTGAAAGATGATATGCAATGCCGATGGATGCAGATGCAATTGTATGCAAATGAATGCAATATAGATAGCCAGGATCCAGGATAACGCGGGTAACTTCCCAACCCTCCTAATAGGTAGGCCTTATAGGGACAGTTCTAGATTCTTTACCCATAAACCCACTCATAGGATAGCTCCTACGTTGATGGATATGGTTCCCAGGGTCTCGGACACTAGTCGCATCAACACCACGCAACAGGCTAGCTGCATTGTGACAGGGATACGAAAAGGTCTATCCTGAGTGTAGTCTTCATGCTAGGCCCACGAGAAGCGAGTCCTCGGAGACTAACACTAACGACCACCAATATAGAAACTGGTGCTAAGAGTGGTTCCCAGAGTCACGGACCCTTCATGTATCAAATCGTGCGACAGACTAGCTGCGTTACAACAAGATCTACGAAAAGGTCTACTCTAGGGGAAGCTTTCATGCTAGGCACACAAGGAGCGAGTCCTTGGGGACTAACACTAATTACTTCCAAAAATCTAAACTATGTGTTCCTTCTTCTTTTTCCAAGACTTGGGTATAGAGCCTTGCTTGTGATATCATCCCAAGATCCAACAGTCAAGTATGATAAACAACATATGATAAAGAGAAAGCAACACAAAGCGAATAAAGAAGTAATAGGAGAAAACAAACAAGAAAAAATCAAACAAGCGAAGCTAACACTCTCGAATCGAGTCAAGTTAGGCTTGACTCTCTCTAGCATAGGGCAATGCATTTCCCCAGCAGAGTCGCCATCTATCGTACCTCGAAAAATACAATCCTCGCGATGGACGCGGAAAAAATTGTTCGAAATAGAGTCGCCACCGAACTTTATTTATCCCAAAGGAGGGAAAGGAAAATATCGATAAAACCTTTAAAGGGAGATAAGAACATGGTCGTCACAACCAAATTCTGGTTCGGGAGTCGATTACGCAAAGGGAAGGTGTTAGCACCCTCTACGTCCGTTGTACTCAACGGGAACCTCTTGATTCGATTCGTGAGAAAGTTAGCTAGGTTTGTTTGTTTATCTTCTAAAGGGTTTACTTATAAGGAAAAGGGGTGGTTTTATTATTATTGTGCTCGGCAAGGATTGGATCCCTTGGGCCTACGTATTCCCTCGTGCAAAGGGAAAGTCAGAGCATTCATAGTTCGTGGGACTACTGTTGGTTTGTGTTTTTAAGTGAACGAGTGTTTAATTCGCATTCTATCTGCAAAACGTTGGCTTGTCTGCTCGTCAAGGGAGGCTGAAGCGCTAGTTCATATGCGCGGAAGAATGGATTAAACAATGTTCTTTTTGTGAAAAGTTGTTTGGTTTGGATTAAGTATGTTAAAGATTTGATTGAGAAAAAGAGTTGGATTTGGACGTGTTTTAGGCGAACGGGAGTTTAGGTTGCATTCTAACTGCTAAACGTTGGCTTGTCTGCTCGCTAGGGGAGGCTGAAGCACGAGTTCATATGCGCGAAAGAATGACTTAAACAATGTTCTTTGGGAAAGGTGTTTGAGTTGTGGATTAAGTATGTTAAAGATTTGATTGAAAAAAAGAGTTTTGATTTACGTGTTTTAGGGCTTCGGTCGCACGGAGGCGATGAAAGGATAATTTGATTTGTTAAGTATTTTGAGCGAGATTAACGATTATTCGATAAACGGGACGTCGGTCTCGCAACCAATTAATCGGGGCATTACTGAGATGCGTGATCTCAACGATAGCTTTTTCATTCTATTAGTTGTGAAATCGTGTTTGTTGGACAATGGGCTTCTTTGTCCACGTAATTAGGGCGAGTGTTTTAGGAATGAAAGATCGAAATGAACACAACCCAAAGCGTGCACCTCAAGAGCATTCATTCAAGGGCCCAAGAAGTGCTAGACCTCAAGAGTCCACTACTTTTGTAGTTTGATTAAGAAAAATGATTTGATTTGATTAGGGTATTTTAATTAGACGTACCTAATCGGATTAGGGTTTGAATGAATTAAGTGTTTTAAGGATGATTAAATATTTTAGTTGGGTTGAAAGTTTTTAAGTTTAGGGATGGAAGATCGAAACGATCACAACCCAAGGCGTGTGCCCCAAGAGCGGTCGTTCAAGGACCCAAGGAGTGCTAGACCCCAAAAGCCCACTTTTTCCATTATTGATTAGAAAAAGATTTGGATGTTTTAAGAAATATTTTAAGTTTGTATTTAAGAAAATAGTTAATGATTAGGCAAAGTTTTATGATTTAATTTGATTTAAGAAAATCATTAGGAGTTTAATTTGATTAAGTATTATAATTTAAGAAAATGTTGTATTTTAAGGATTAAGTGTTTTGATTAAAGTTGGAAGTTTTAAGTATTTTAGAAATAGAAGATCGAAACGAACACAACCTAAGGCGTGCGCCCCAAGAGTGGTCGTTCAAGGACCCAAGGAGTGCTAGACCCCAAAAGCTCACTTCTTCCATAATTTATTAAGAAAATGTGTTAGAAATATTAATTAAAATGAATTGTGATTTTTTAAGAAAGTATTTTATGATAATTTTAAAGGTAGAGAAATTGGATTAATTAAAATATTAATTAAGTTAAAATCAAATATTTAATAAAATTAATTAATTAGTAAATAAATCTCTAGTATTTTGGTTTTTAAGAAATAAGTCAATAAGAGTTTTGTTTTGGATTTTTATTATTAAGTATTAATAAGAAATTAAGTTTTGAAATTAAAACTAAAAAAGAAATAAAAAAAACTAGTGGGCCAGAAATAAAGTAAAACAGAGGGGGTGCGCAAAGGAAGTTCTCCTAGGCCCAGCTACTTGGAGGCCCACGCAGGGAGGGTCCATGGTACTCCCTCGATCAAACCAGGTTGACCCCAGACCCAATCTGGGGCATCCGATCAGTGATGAGTCAAGTTATTTCTTGATCTGATGGCCAATAAGCTGATGGCGCATGATATGGGCAAGGGTAGCGCGCACATGAACATGAGGGGAACCACCTCCCGATGACACTTGTCAAGGACGGTGACAAGTGTCACCCTCCATACCTCACCACATAATAACACTAGATGCCGTGTAAGGGAAAGAAACGATTCACCACCACCCTTTTCAACCTTCACTCCGCTCTCCTTCTCTCTCTCTCTACATCCACCTTTTCTCTCCACGTTCTTCTTTCTCTCTCACCAGAAACCCAGTCTCAATCTCCTCTCAATCGCTCTCCGTCTCTCACACTCGCGGCCTCTTGTCCCTCTCGATCACTCACGATTCATTGATAATAAGGTTCGGTCTGTTAATCTTAAATTAAACACAAAGCCAACAGAAAAAAAAAGATGGGGGAGATGATACCAGTCACAATTCAAGGGACATCAACGTCGAATCTCACGGTTGGATCTGTTCTTACGAGTTCCTCTTCGTTCAACAACAGTTCTCTTTCGCCGTTTCTCGCATTTTTTCTTCACTCCGTTTCAGCTTTGTTTCGAAGATCTTCGCCGTCACTCGCATCTTCATTCCGTCCTCAGTTTCAGAATAGGTTCGTGGGTTTCATTGAATTTCAACTCAATCTTCTTCTTCTTCTTCTGTTCTACCTTCTTCTTGTTGCTTCAAAATAGTTATGCTGTTGTTAGGAATAGGATAGGAGGCTTAGCTCTTCTGCTTCAAATTTCAATGAGAAATTTAAAGTAGAATTAGGTTTCAGAGCTTTAGTGTGTAGGCTAAGGAACGAGATTTATTGTAGAGAAACTGCTTAGGGTTTTTTTTTTCTCAGGTGAATGAATAGTGTGAGTTTATATAGGGCAGAGGAAATTTAGGTACGTGTGAGGGAATTCGTGTAAGAATGATGAGGTGTGATGAGTGAGGATGAAAACCGTTAGAGGTAGTGGGAATAAATGCTGATCTTGTGGGATTGTGATTGTACCATTTTTGTCTGTTCTGTGAGCTGGATTTCTTCTAGAATGTAATTTATTTGATTTTCACTGCGTGTAAATATATGACTGTGAATCTTTTTACTGCTATGGACTGCTATTGATTTTTTTGCTGATGTGGCTTTCTTGACTCAAATTGACTCTTTGAATGATTTTGATATTTGAACATTGCTGATGCACTCTGAATTTGTTGTGAGCTCTGTTACCAAAAAATGTGGATGCATCTTTGATAATTTGGATATGCTGTCATTTCCATTGTGTTAACAACCTTATTTGATGTGGTATTCTTTTGCTGACTTGCATCATTTTTGACTTCATACTGACTCTGGTTTATTTGAATGATTTCATATCTCTTGCTAAATGTTCATTCCTTCTGATGTAGATGGTGTGGCCTTTGAGGAAAGTTATGATTAAGAAATGAACTATGGAATACACCAGCATGATGAGCAAGATTTATGTACCTAGTCATTTCTGGCAATAAGTTAAGCTTCTTCACAAAGTCCTGACTGTGTTGATATTGTCATATCTGTGTAGTCTTGCTTCATGGATGTTGCTTTTTGACGCAAAATCTGGATTACAACCCGTATCTCCTTAAAAAGCTTGTCACCTTCTAGTTTCCAAATGAGGTCCCAGCAGCAGTTTCAAGATTTCTTCAACAGGGCGCCATCCAGTTTGAATGGCATGCTGGACAAGATGAATGCTAAGTGGTGCATATCCGGAGAATACATAAGCAATATCATTGGGGTTGGCTGCATCAGTGTCTTCAACCACAAGCTCAAGAGTACGTTTTATAGTAAGCCAATTACTTCTTGACTCCTGCCTTTTAAAGAGTCCAGCTTTCTCTAAGTTATTTAGTGTCGCTATGTGTTCAAACCCATAGCTATGCAGCAGCTCTCTCCTGAAATAGTCAAATTGCTTCTTTGGCAACCCAGCATTAGTGATAGAAAATAAGATCAGAAGGCGTAGGTCTGTTATTAAAGGCTCCTGCTTGTTTAAACTTTTGTATCACACTTTTAGGTACTTAGCATGATTAGGAAACCTTATGATCATGATTTGTGTCTTGTGTTGCGTATTAGATTTGGTACGACTTTTCACGGCTTGCGAATGTGACTTATGAAACTTTTCTTTGTTTTTTCTTGGCAGTAACAACATGATGGCTAGAAACGAAGCTTAGCACGTTCATCTTGATGGAGGTAGCACGCTATAGCTTGGCAAGGTTGTCATTGGTGGCTTGTATTCGGAATTTGAAGGTTTGATGATGGGCAGTGACTGTTTTGGGCATGAAAGGCACAAGGAAAATGGCAAGAAGACTTAATAATGAGCAACTTAGCAGGATTCAAGAAGAGCTTCAAAGCTGCTCTTAGATTTAAGGAATAACACATGAACACTTAGGTAGATTCAAGGCCTGGTGACATAATTTGTAACTTTGATTTCAAGTTTTGAATGCAATGTTTTTTTTCAATCCCCATTTCTTGTAAAATTACTTTTGATCTTGGTTTCTCTTTTGAATATCTCAACTTTACCATATATTCTCTAATTCAAACCATTTGTAACCTTGAATCAAAATTGTATGTTGGTCATGAAATAGATTTGGAGTCAAATGACCACTTTGTAACACTATTTGAACTTTGCAGTTTCAACCTCAAATATTTAACTATTGTTGCAATTGATTTATGAATGTTGCATTTTCAAAACCTATTGATCACACCTTACGTGATAACTTGAGATGCAATATAGTCTTTGAAGTTTACATTTGTACTGATTTGGAATGGAATGTGATAGTCATGACGGTGTAGTTGCAAAATATCCTCTCAATGTATTCACACGGCCTGCCCTTAATAAGTACCACTTGTTAACAACTTTTTATGGCTTGAAAATTGAACTTGTGCTAAGCATGGCTTGAGAAAATTTCATCTAAGACTTAAAGCAATCCCATGAATTAAACTTGGCGAGCTTAAACATGGTTTGAGACAACTTAGAAGCAAGTCTTAAAAATGAAATGAAATATGACCTAAAATTATCTTGGCATAGATTGAATCATCACTTGGCTCCTTTGACCACAACTTGAAACTAACAAATTAAGTCAAAACTGGTCACCAATTGACATTGAACAGAGACAACCTCAAGCATTGATTGAGACAATGAATTCTAATTACTGCATCAAATCACCTTGAAATACGACTTAGGATCCTCTTGAAACCACTTGAACTCAACACACTTGCAAGAGCCTATACGTACAAACTAAATCTCCAACATCTAAACTTTAGAGGATTACGGCCAAAGCTACATGAAGATCTTGAGAAAAGTCTATGAAGCCACAACCTGCTTATAAGTAAAATGAGAGGGTAGGACAAATTTGGGGTATGACAACGTGCTACCTGAATTGTTGCATATCTTTATGAGCAGGTGTATGTGTATTTGTTTCAATTGATGTGACCCCTCAGTCTATGCCGTGAATATTTTAAATATACTCTTATGAAATTTTGAATTTTTGTTACCGCTTTATTAATTGGGGGTATAGATTGGGGGTGTTACACTTTAGGGCAAATCAAGGCTGAATTAATCTAATTTTTGAAGTAGGCCATTAATCTAGCAAAATCTGATTGCCTCATTGTTTTGAGCCTGATTGGTTGTAATTAAGATTTTCTTCTATCGATCACTGTCGCATCACCTGAGGACAGGTGATAGTTCAAGTTTGAGGGAGTGATAACACACTTTTAGTGTGTCATTATGATCTATTTTCAAATAGGTTTTTAGCTTAAGTTTAATGTTTGTTAAATTAATTTTTCTATTTTTTTGCTTATTTTGTTTCAAGCACGCTAGATGCTTCCCTTTGTAGTTTCTATATGTGTTTTCATTTTGAAAGACAATTTTAAGGTAAGCTAAGGCATAATTGGTTAAGATAGAATCTAGAGTGGGAACAATTTGAAGGAAAATAATTTGTTAATGATCACAATCAGCAATTCACCAAGAGTTTGGAGGGAATTCGTTGCTAGAACCTACGTGACAGGAATATGCTTGGAAAAACTAAAAAAGCAAAAAGATAAGATCAATTGCGCATATGGACAAAAAAATTGTACGGTGGGGACCACGTCTGCAAAAGTGCATCCTGCACCAGCCATCTTCCACCTGCATATCTATGCCACTATCTGCTGCAGCAGCCTGCAGCAGACGCTTTGTCTCCCATTGTTGTCTGTACTGGAAACTTGTTCACTAAGGATGAGGGACAGCTGGAGAATTTGTTGATTTGATTTGGGCTGAAACCTTATTTGAATCAAAGGTCCATGATCCAAAGCCTGCCAACTTTCACATCCACACTCAAGCCTATAAAAGCCGATTTTAAACTTCAGAAGAGAAAGAGTTGGAGAATTCACACACGCAGAACATTCTTAAATAGTTGTTTATTTTTCTTTAGAGGATTAGTGAGATATAGAGAGTGTTCTTTTTCTCATCCAATCCTGTGGTAACTGCTGAGAGCTGGCGTGACTGGAGATATCAGTTGCTGTTTATCCAACACAAAGGAACTCCAAGTTACTATTAGGTTGTCATCTCTTTTACATCTTTTGTTTAAGTATGTTTCCTACTAGTTTCAGTTCAGTGGTTTGTACTCAGTTCACTATGAGCTAAACTCTTGGTTGATGAGCAAAGTGAAATTAATATAATGTTGTCTTTATGTTAAAGTGATGTGTTGTTAAGAATCTTATTTTGTTATGTGTGTTTGTGCAATAAATGTGATTCTCGGAATGATAAACTTAGAAAAAGGTAAAAGCTTGTTGTTGTGGAGAACCAACAACAAGTGGATTTCATAACAAAAATGGTTAAACAAGTAGGATAGAGATATTCACTTAAATTAGCTTGCTTAGAGATAAGAAGCTAAGGCCATAAAGTATTTTCAGAATTAAAACCAGACGTATTCTAGGGTTATAAGTGAGGCTTAGAGATTTGTTCCCTTGCCCTAAGTAATGCATGCTTTGATGTTGCAGGGATACACCACTAGATCACGTTTTGACCTTTTAAGGCACGACGCTTCACATCAGTGAAGCATTTAGATCACTAATATATTAATGGATCTTAGCTCATCATTCGCTCTCTTGATATTTTCTTCCTCTTATAGTAGTTTTATCTCTGTACTGTGGACTCATTTTACTTATTATCAATTGTTATTTGTTACCTTGCTCATACTTCTTTTAAACAAAGATTATTTACAAAAGTTCAATCTAAATCTCTTCCACTCCCAGTGGGTACAATATCCTTACTTTATTACTTGCTGCAATCAAACATACATGTATACTTGCATGTGACACTATAATTTTAAGTTGATTTGCAGAATAACCAAAAATATCGCTTGATAAAAGGATGTGTAGGACGAAAAACATGGTTGATGCATATAATTATTTTCTGGGCTAATGGGATATGGTTTTATGGATGCCACGATAAGAGGTATAGTTTGTAGAATTTCTGATTCTCTCCGACATTTGGGATCATTACTAGTTTGTGGTTGTGGGACAGACAAGGATGCCCAAAGATGTTATGAAGTCTGCTTTATGACTTGTAAGTTTCATGACTGTTTTTATCAAAGAACAAAGAACTTCCGTACCGGCCAAATCGGGGCGAATGATAAGACACTTTCATGTTTTGTGCCTTAGATGCAATATTGGAAGTCGCCAGTATTCTTTTGATATCTTCAAATCAAAGTAAAATACATTTTTGAAAGCTTTTTTTATTATTCCCAAAGTTTTAATGCATTATTTACTCAAAATAGTTAACATTTTGCGAACAAGTGAAGAAAACAAAAATAATGAAAAAGGCCTGAAAAATAAAGAAATGTTTATTTACGTTTTTGAACTGTGAATGAGTAAAAGCACATGAAGATGTGACTCCTGTAAGAGGAAGTTATTGAAAGTAGAAGATAAAATGGCAATGGGAATTTTTTTGAGTTCCCACTGAATTACAACACATGCTAATTTCCCTATGACATCAAAGTCGCAGTACTTCACTTCTGAAGATGATGATTGGACTGATCTTTTCCATCTGAGTTCATATTGTGGTATAGGCTCGAGTGCTACAGTCATTTGCTATTTGGGTAACATTAATTTTTTCCTGGACCATTCTTTCAAGTTTTTAGTCCACTAGAATGATATACCCTTTTTTTCCTAAGTCGTCTTTTCAGATTTTCGACTTATCATGTTTTTATTCTCTAGAAGTCACTAATTTTTGCCTAATTCTCCCTTTCGGGTTTTTGACTTAGCAGGCTTTTATCCTCTTTTTTCTAGGCATAGTATTTCTTGATTGCGTCGGAGTTCACTGGTAGTGGAGACTCCTCTCCATCTATGGTTGTAATGATCAAGGCTCCGTTAGAGAAGGCATTTTTCATAACATATGACCATTCATAGTTTGGAGTCCATTTTCTGCGCGAGTCCTATTGGATGGGTAATATCCTTTTCAGCACTAGGTTGCCTTCTTTGAATTATCGAGGATGGACTTTTTTGTCAAACGCTTTCTTGAGCCTCTTCTGATATAACTGACTGTGACACAATGTAGTTATGCGCTTCTCTTCTATTAGGTTTAGTTGGTCGAACCTTGTATGGACCCATTCTGCCTCCTCCAATTTAGTCTCCAATAAGACTCTCAACAAGGGGATCTCGACTTCGATAGGAAGTAATGCTTCCATGCCATATACCAGAGAAAAGGGAGTTGCCTGTGTTGAAGTACGGGCTAAAGTTCTGTAGCCATGCAGTGCGAAAGGAAGCATTTCGTGGCAATCCTTGTAGGTTTTCACCATCTATTGGGCGATCTTCTTCATGTTCTTGTTTGCTATTTCTACAATGTCATTCATCTTCGGCCTGTAAGGTGACGAGTTATGGCGTCCAATCTTGAAACTCTCGCATAACTCCTTCATCATCTTGTTATCTAGGTTTAACCCATTATCAATTATAATCTTGGTTGGGACACCTTATCAGAATATTATCTCTTTCTTGATAAAACAGGTGACCACTTGTCTCGTCACATTAGCATAAGAAGCAGCTTCTACCCACTTGGTGAAGTAATCAATGGCGACTAGTATGAACCGGTGTCCATTCACGACTTTTGGTTTGATAATCCTAATCATGTTTATGCCCCCACACAGAGAATGGTCATGGAGTAGTCAGGACATTCAGGGGAGTAGGTGGCACATGCACTTTATCTGCATAAATCTGACACTTGTGACACTTCTTGACGTATCAATCCATTTATCACCCTGACCAACTTTCTTTTTAGCCAGGAGAGTTTTTCTTTCAGAAACTTGCATGGGCATCATTATTTATGCAAAAATAGAAAACTATAAGCATCGAGCGATGAGAAAATCATAATTGAGAACGCCTACACAAATTAAACTTATGCAAATACTAATCAGTTTTTCTATTTTCATGACGATCGAGGTCCACTATCTCCCAAGAGCTCATAATAGCAAACTCGTCCAAAACATCAACCACTTCCCTCTCTGTGATGGTTAGTTATTCATAATCAAATTTTTTTATGGCCATATGATCCTCTGTCCTATAAAAGGGGAAGAGACAGGCGTCGTCTTCCCCGATGGTAGGGGTGTGCAAAATATTCGGTTGTGAGACCCAAATCCATAACCAAATCCAAATTCATTTAAAATATTCGGATATAATTAAATGGTTATTAACCGGTTTAGTTATTAATGGTTGGTTATTCAACCATATTTTATTTTTGGATCCGGTTATTATCCAAAATCTAAATATTTTAATTTAATTATAACTTGTTTTTTATTTTTGAATAAAAATTTAATTTTTTGAAAAAACCCAAATGTTTTAGAAAAAAAATATTTTGAAAAATAAAATTAACTTTTTTGAAAAAATAAATAAATTTGGATACTCACAAGTGAGTAATTATCTAGTCAGAGTGTCATTGAAATTTTAAATGATAAGTTAAATTCTTTAAGTGTATATAACGTCGTCTAGACTTCAGCTCCGGTGAGGTTGAAAGACGGCGGGGAGGGGGGGGGGGGCATGTACCTGCAATGTACTCCGACGCTCAAGTAAGGCAAGGGTCACAAGTAAAGCAAGTACAAGGTTAGAGTAAGAAAGTGTGTGTAACCTGACCCTCTTAAGTGAGAGGGTATTTATAGAGAGCCCCCAGCGCGGGGCCAACGGTTACTTGCATTGGGCTGGATTGCCAGGCCCAATCCAAGTAACTGCCAGGGCTTACGTGGTGTAGTAAAGACTAGCACGTGGTCTTCGCCCTGGGGTAGCCGTTCCTAGATCTCCGGAATTAGGGTAGACCGATTCCATCGGGAGTGGGTGGTTACATGAGAACGTGTCCTCGCGGGGAGGAGTCTTGCGTGTCGGGGAGAGACGTGTCCTCGTGGGGAGGACTCCTATGTGAGAAGGAGATGGCTCCTCGCAGGGAGGAGCACCTGAGTGTCGAGGAAGAGCGAGCCCTGAGGGGCTTGATGCCTCTGCTCGACGGACTCTGCTGAGCCCGACAATATTGAGGGGTGGCACGTGCCCGGCGCTGATGGGGTGTGTATGTGCCCGACAGTGGTCTTGTAAAGAGGTCCTTGTTGGGCCATCTCATGTCCTGTGGGTTGGGCCTTCTCGACTGAGGGGCAGACCCTGGCCCAGTCTAGAACAGGAGCCCCCAAAGTCGTTGCTCCGAAGTGTCGGAGTATTGACTTAAGGGCCAACAAGCATGTCGGGGAAGTATCGATCACGTGACCGCGATGAGGGGAACTTGTTTGAGACCCACTGGTCGTACCGTCGGGGAGACATATGCTCGATGGGTAGAAATCAGCGAGCAGACTCGAGCTTGGGAGTTCACGGATGGTCGACTCAGCGGGGAGGCGAGAAGTTTGAACTTGGGTGTCGAAGCAAATGGAGAGACGCGTGTTGGGGAGCGAACGGTCGCATGTATGCCACGTGTCAGACGCCATCATTTCCTAGGGGCAACTAGGCTAGGGTAGTGTACTCTAGTAGTCTAAAACTCTTCGAATTCCATGAGGATCCTATAAATAGGTCTCACCTCATTCCATTTGCACCATTTGCTCTTTTCCTCTCAGACTCTCCCTCTATTCTTCTCCGTTTTTCCGCCGCTGCCTTCCACCGTTCTCTGCTGTTCTCCACCGACGATCGCCGTGCCGGAACCCTAAAAAGCATATTTCAAGTAATTTCTTTCTTTTTCTCCTTTCGTTTGCATTTGTAGGGTGAATCTTATGGTGAACTGATGAAGTTCCCATGGAAATCACGAAATATCCGTCGAAAATGGCAGAATTTCATAGTTTAGTTGTTGAGTCTCGTGGGGAGAGGCGATGAAATCCCCGAGGACACGAAGAATATCCCGGGGTCATGAGATGAACGTTTCTCAGCTCTTTGTTGAACATTCCCGGGGTCAAGGACGGAATCCCCGGGGAGCCGACATTTATCTCGGGGATATGGGTGGAATACCCCGGGGTCCCGCCCAATTTCGCTCCCAGCGGACCCGAGGACGGTCGCGGGTTCGCGTTCACCGACGTTCCCTCCTCGCCCTTTCACTTGATCAGCGGTGGAAGGGGTGGATTTGATATGGGTCATCGAATTCACCATTTCCTTCTACTTTTCAGGTAAATGGACGTGTTGCCCGTGGCTGAGGGATCTTTGGACGTCGACGACCAACCCGACTCTCCAATGTCACCAATCGCTAGGGTCGAGGAACATCCCCTCGAGGAGTGGGTCAGCGATGAGCCGTTGAACATTGCTTCCCATTTTGTTGACGAGGACGAGGACACTATTTTTTGCACAGTCGAGCACCAACTGGTGGGTTCCTTCAAGTCGTGGAAGGTGTTCCGACCTCAAGTACACCATCGCATATGTTCGACGTACCGAGGGATAAGGTTCCCTCTTTACGAGTTCATGTTCGACAAGGCGAGGTGGCATCTGCCCTTTACAGATTTTCAACAGGCGGTATTCGTTTGGTTGTGCCTGGCGCCTTCGTAGCTCCACCCCAACTCCCTCGCTTTCATCTGAGCTTTCGAGCTCGTCTGCAAATATCTCCAAATTAGGGGAACCGTGCCTCTCTTCTTTCGTATCTTCCACCTCCAGCGGCAGGCCTCCGATGGCAGACATGGCTGGGTGTCTTTCAAACAAACGAGTAGTCTCTTCCATACCTACTTGGATTCCGTTCGTGAATTTAAACACTGATATTATATCGTGAGGTCGGTCACTCTTGAAGCTGTGAATTCGGTGTATTGCCGAGTTTCCCGTGAAGCGGACGGGCGAACGGAGGAGGTCCTCGAGCCAAGATTCCCCTTGTTCTGGACGGAAGAACACTTCAAAAAGGCGGCAGACAGCTACAAAGTCAGTCCTGGACGTTTGGACGAGGGGGGTCGCCTGGCTTATGAGAGAATAGTCACTTTCATTAACGAGTTTAATAAAGCCAAGTTCGTGGCGCCGAACGGGGACTTCATTCTGGATGATGATGGGGAGATCTTAACGAAGCGTCTTTCGATCAACACCAGGGCTCTCCTCGAGAGGTTTTCTGACGAGGAGGTTCTTGAGCTGTTAGGTGGGGTGGCCTCCTCGACCTGCCTTTCCCTTCGTCTTTCTTTTCGAATTACTGACCTCTTTATTTTCTGTGCAGGTAAGATGTCGTCTGCCAAGGAGCGCCTCAAAAAGTTAAAGGCTAACCGCGCTACGAAGAAGGGAGGCAAAAGCTGCCTCGAGCATATCCGAGCGCAGGAGCCCATTCCCATTCAGACAATCGGGGGTTCTTCTGGCTCTCACCAGGATAATGGTTCTCCCAGCCCCCAGGTCTCCCCGAAGAGGCGGCGGGTTGCGGACACAGTAGCCATCGACCTTACTGAGAACGAGGGTCCTCCTGCTGTAAAATTCGTGCTCCCGCCTTGTCACTCGAGGCCGAACCTTTTCATGGGGAATAATTCCCTTTGAGTGGGTGCCCCCGAAGCTCAGGCCATCTTAGGCGTCGACAAGGTCTCTCGGAGAAAGGTGCTGGTGGAGGACGTGTCCGCTGTGATGCAGGTTTGTGTGGCTGCCCTGGTTCTGAACGACAAGGCGTGCCCGGAAGGCGAACTGAACAGGTTGCACGAGAGTTTCCAGTCTATCTCAGCCGAAATGGAGAAGGTGGGCAAGGAGTTGGACGACTGCAAAAGCCAGAACCAAGCCCAGGTCGAGCTCCAAGGAAAGTTGAAGGAAAAGTTAAAGAATTCTGAGGAAGAGCGGAGACGTCTCGTCGGGATTGAAGAGGAGAGGGATCGTCTCTTGGCGAGGAATGCCGAGTTGGAGGAGGTTGTCCGCACCGCTAATGAGGAAACCGAGGAAGATAGGTTGCTGACCTCGCAGGCAGCGCTCATAGCGAAGCTCCGGCAATCCGAGGAGGACAACCTCGAAGAAACCGACATAGGATTCAGAAATGCCGTGCAGCAGCTTCGGGTTCTCAACCTCGACCTCACAACCGAAGGGATTAACCCCGACTCCGAGGTGGTCGATGGTCAAATCGTGCAGCCGATGCGGGTGGACGAGATTCATGAACGCGAGGAGCCCGAAGGGACTGTCGCCGAGTAGGCTTTTCTTCTTCGTTTTGTTTGGCCTGCAAGCCGTCTTATTTAGTTTTCAATACGTATGCCCAGCCTGCGTGCCAAGGGCTTTTGATACTTGTTTGTAATATTTGTACAATGGGCTTCTGCCCGCTTCAATGCATTTTTGCTTGTCTGCTCGTGTGCTATTTGTGTGGTTTATACTGTGTGTGAGGTTATAGCATTTGTTATACTTTGTTTTTTTCTAAGTAATAAAGACTTTGGGATTTGCTCGACCTTGATAGTCCCTGACTGCGTGGAGAGCTGGTCGGGTGGTCGGAGACGTATTCCGACCTTCAATGAGGCTAAGAGCTCGGTCGAGGTCTTAGCTTTGTGGTGTGAACTTCCCATCGTGAGCTGGGTGTTCTGCCTAATTGTTACAACGATGGCGGAACTCGATTGAGGTATCCCCGTCGGATCAAAAGTCCTCGCGCACACATAACGCGGCCTTCGATCATCGTGTTCTGTATAGGGGTGTCGCGCTCGTACCTTAGTGCGTCCCGTAATCGCGATGCTAGTGCGTCGCGGGAAGTGGTTAACTGTAGTATTGTTTGAGCTTCTCAGTGTTCCATGGTCGAGCAAGTTCTTCCCCGTGCAGATTTTCGAGGAAGTAGGCTCCTATCCCCGTTTTCGCGCGGGGCGCGGTACGGGCCCTCCCAGTTCGCGGCGAGTTTGCCTTCTCGCAAGTTTTTCTGATTCCTTCGTAGGACGAGGGTGACCACTTGAAAATCACGTTTGATAACTTTGTCGTTATAACGTAGTGTTATTTTCTGCTTAAGTGAAGCTTCTCGGAGAGAAGCGCTCGAACGTGTCTCCTCGACGAAATCGAGTTCTTCCCTCAGGGCTTCGTCGTTCGCGTCCCCGTCGAGGGGGGATTCTGTCCTCCTCGAGGGTTCCCTGATTTCCACGGGGATAACTGCTTCCGTTCCATAGGTCAGACGGAAAGGGGTCTCCCCCGTCGTGGAATGTGGGGTCGTTTGGTAAGCCCATAGGACGCTGTGTTGCTCCTCGACCCACCATTGTTTGGTGTCGCCTAATCGACGTTTCAGTCCTCGTAGGATTACTCTGTTTGCCGCCTCAGCCTGTCCATTTGTTTGAGGGTGCTCGACCGACGTGAAGTGCTGCTTCATGCCTAGCTTGGAGACGAAGTCTTGGAAGTTCTTGTCGGTGAATTGTGTTCCGTTGTCGGTGACAATAGCTTGAGGCATGCCGAATCGGGCGAGGATGTTCCTCTTATAAAAACGCAGTATGTTGAAGGCCGTCATTTTGGCCAATGCTTCCGCCTCAATCCACTTCGTGAAGTAGTCCACCCCGACGATGAGGTATTTGTTTTGATATGACCCCTGGACGAAAGGTCCGAGGATATCCATCCCCCACCATGCAAACGGCCATGGGGAGGATAATTTTTTGAGCTCGTTGGGAGGAGCAAGGTGCATGTCTCCGTGTCGTTGGCATCTGTCGCACTTCTTGACGTGTTCCTTGGCGTCCTATTGCATGATGGGCCAGTAATACCCTGCTCGAAGTGCCTTACGGGCTAGCGATCGCCCGCCGAGGTGCTGTGCATTGATTCCTTCGTGGATTTCCTGGAGGATGCCGGGGACCTTGGTCTCCTCGACGCACCTGAGGAGGGGAATAGAGAACCCTCGCCGGTATAGCTTGTCCTCAACTATCGTGTATGAGCATGCCCGCCGCTTGACCATTCCGGCTTCCTTGGGATTTTCGGGCAGTTTGCCCGTCGTAAGGTACTCGTACACGGGGGTCATCCAGCAATTGCTGTCACCAATGGCGTTTACGTCCGCCACTGGAGCGGGTTTGTCAATGTTCGGCCGGGAAAGCACTTCTTGTATGACGGATTTGTTCTCGCCTTTCTTCTTTGTGCTTGCCAATTTGGACAAGACATTTGCTCGGGCATTGTGCTCGCGGGGGATGTGAGTTACTTCTGCGGAGGTGTACTTTTTCATCTTTTCTTTCACCAAGGCCAAGTATTCTATAAGGTTGTCGCTCTTGGCCTGGTACTCTCCTCGGACTTGCGAGGCCACGAGCTTGGAGTCGGTGAAGAGTTTGACCTCCTTGGCGCCGAGGTCCTCGGCCAACCGAAGTCCAGCGAGGAAGGCCTCGTATTCCGCTTGGTTGTTCGATGTCGGGAAGGATAGTTCGAGGGATACCTCGATCAGGATGCCTTCCTCGTTTTCGAGGATGATGCCCGCCCTGCTTCCCTTCGGGCTGGATGCTCCGTCGACATAGATCTTCCATTTCTGGGATCCGTTGGTCGAAGGTTCTGGGACGGTCATCTCCGCTACAAAGTCGGCCAATACCTGAGCCTTCAGGGCTTTCCTCCCTTCATATTGGATGTCGAACTCGGCGAGTTCGAACGACCACCTGAGCATCCTCCCCGCCATGTCCGGTCGTCCAAGGAGTTGCCTTATAGGTTGTTCGGTCCTTACGACGACAGTGTGGGCAAGGAAGTAGTGGCGTAGCCTCCTGGCCGCGGTAACGAGGGCCAAGGCGACTTTCTCTATCTGCTGATACCTGAGCTCGGGGCCTTGGAGGGCTTTGCTCGTGAAGTAAATTGGCTTCTGCTCGTCCGGGGTTTTCTGAGTGAGGACGGCACTGACTACTTCACTCGTGATTTCAAGATACAAGAAAAGTGTCTCCCCGCCCTCAGGCCGTGAGAGGACCGGGGGTTGCGATAGGGCTTGTTTTAGGTGGAGGAGCGCCTGCTCGCATTCTTCGCTCCATTCAAACTCCACTTTTTGTCGAAGAAGTTTGAAAAATGGGAGTGCGTACTGGGCAGACTTGGCGACAAAGCGGGAGAGAGGGGTGAGCATGCCGTTCAATGATTGTATCGACTTCTTTGAGTCCGAAGTAGGGATCTCGGAAAAAGCCCTACACTTGTCGGGGTTGGCTTCGATTCCTCGTTCTGTGAGGTAAAAGCCGAGGAACTTACCTGCCCAAACGCCGAAGGTACATTTGTCGGGATTAAACCTCATGCGGCACCTCCTCGCTGTGTCGAACACCTTATTGAGGTGCGCGGCATGGTCGACTTCTTCCGCTGATTTGACGATCATGTCGTCCATTTAGACCTCGAGCATGTCGCCGATTTCAGCCCGAAAAACCTTATTCATCATCCGTTGGTAGGTCGCACCGGCGTTCTTCAGACCAAAGGGCATCACGTTATAATAGTAGTTGCCCGACGCGGTCATAAAAATCGTGTGCCGTTTGTCGACCTTGTCCATGGGAATTTGGTTGTATCCCGAGTACGCGTCCATGAAGGATAGTAGTTTGTAACCTGCAGAATTGTCGACCAGCTGGTCGATGTTAGGCAAGGGATAGCAGTCTTTCGGGCATATGCCCGGTTAAGATCAGTATCATCAACACACATCCTCCATTTTCCATTATTCTTTTTAACAAGTACAACGTTGGACAGCGAGGTCGTGTACTTGGCCTCCGAAATAAAATTTGCCTCTAGGAGGTCTTTTACAGCTTTTTCAGTAGCCTCCGCTTTTTCGGGAGACTGCTTATGCCTATGTTGAGCTATGGTCCTAGCGGCCGGATCTACTGCGAGCTGATGGCAAACCACCTCGGGGTCAAGGCCAGGCATCACAGAGGCGCTCCATGCAAAGAGATCAGCGTTCTCCCTTAGACATGCCTTCAGCTGCTCCTTCGCCAGGTCGGGGATTCCGGTGCCAATCTTCACGTTACGGTCTGGATCGTCCCCGAGTACCACGAGCTCAAAGTCTCCGTCGGGGATGGGGCGCGTTGGGTGGAGAGGCCGCCCGTTGTTTTCCGCATGGAGGTCGAGGTCTTCTGCCCCGTCTTCGTCGGGTTCGCCCGGGAACCTACTGTCGAGTTTGACCGCGTTGACGCGCGGGAGAGGTATCTGTTTGGCGTCCGGGGGTGGCTTGGCCACGGTCTTGGGTTTGGTGTCGATGGAACTCATGCCTTTGATAGCGGCGTCAAAGCATCTCCTGGCCGCGTCTATGTCCCCGTGCATTGTCACTACTCGTCCCCTGGCCGTGTAGTACTTCATTTTGAGGTGGACTGTTGATGGCACCGCCGTAAGCTCGGCCAGGGTGGTCCTCCCGAGGATGCAGTTGTAAAGGGATGGGCATTCGACCACCAGGAAACGGATCTTCACCTGTCGGCCAGTGTCTTCGGCCCCGAATGTAACCATCAGCCCAACGTAACCCCATGGTCTGGTGGTGGTTCCGTTGAACCATTGCAGATCTGAACCGACGTACGGGGTCAGATGTCTCTCGTCGAGCTGAAGGGTCCCGAACAGATGGGCATACATGATGTCGACCGAACTTCCCTGGTCAACGAGGATCCTTCGAACGTCAAAGTTCGCCATCTGTGCCCTGACCAGGAGGGGAATAGTGGCGTTTGGCACTCCCCCGGGGAGTTCCTCGAGGTAGAAGGTGATAGGGTTGGAGTTCCCCCGCACTTTCTCGAGAGTTGTTGTCTTCACCGACGTTGTGGATTCCAGCTCATCAAACTTCCGCTTGATCGATCCGATGGACAGCTTCTCGGGACCACCCCGGAGATGACCATCGCTTTGGGAAGCTTTCTCAGGTGCTACAGGCAGTGACGGGGTCCTCGTGGGGGAAGGTCGCCCACATGTTGCGAATTGCTTCTTGGCCCTCAATGATTACGGGGACGAAGAAGTCCTCGGGTCGAGTGACGCTGAGGGCGACCTGAAGCCGACTCTCGTCGGGAGGGGGCGTCGTCTCCTCGACGTTCTGGGCTTCCCGGGAGCTGGGACGAGGGGTATCATTCTTCTGGGCGTATTTCTTTAAGTGCCCTTCCTTGATGAGGATTTCAATTGCATCCTTGAGATGGATGCAGTCTTCTGTGACATGCCCGTGACTCCGGTGGAACCTACAGTATTTTTACTTGTCAACGTTTGATTTGGGGGCAGTGGGCTTCGGAAAGCGGACTCCCCCTTTCACAAATTCTGAGTTCTGGCACTCGGAAAGGATTCGCGCGCGGGGAGCGTTGAGTGGGGTGTATTCAATGAACCGGCCAGCTGGTCCGCGTGGTTCATGAGGTTTTCGATGGCGATTATCTCTCTTTCTTTCTCCTCCTCGCCGGGGAGGAGAGTTTTCTTCTTTGTGGCCGCGGGGGCCCTCTTTGCGTCTCGATTCAAGGGCGATCTGTGCTGCCTCTGACTCCTCGAGCTTGATGTACGACTGAGCCCGTTGGAGGAGATCCTCCAGACGGCGGGGTCTGCGGAGGCCCACGGACTTGGTAAAGTTAGATCCAAAACGTAGCCCATGGATGATTAAATACTTCTTCATGGCGTCAGTCGTATGGACCTCGACAGCTTTTCTGTTGAATCTCTCAATGTAGTTCCGGAGAGATTCGTTCTTCTCCTGGAAGATGCTTTCTAAGGCAGCTTCCGTCTTCGGGTGTCGACGAGATGCGGTAAAGTGTTTGGTGAAGCGTTGTCTTAGTTGCTTCCAGGATGTGATCGACCCGGGTTATGCTAATGCACACCCATGTAGGTGTGCATTAGCAACATACACGTTAGTGTATTTTTGTGTGGGGCCCACCAATTTTGGGTGGGACCCACATTAAAAAGATGAAGAAAAAAATAAAAATAAAATAAATGTAGTGTATTTTTGTGTGGGACCCACTAATTTTGAGTGCCTACATGTAGCATTGTGTAGGCCACTGCCCCCACTAAAACTTAAAGTTGTTGTAAATATAAAATTGTATCTGCATAGTATGTATAATGTGTAATATGTTAAACAGTATCACAAACATATTTGAGAAATATGAACTATCAATCAGACAACGGCATAATCATGAAATTTATTATGTATATAATTTGCATGTTTAACATGAAAGATGAGACTATTACTTTCATATTCAATATTTTTGTAATATTAAAATACTAAACTTACAAGCGTATGTATCAATTTTAAAAGTAGTTTAAAGATTTACTAGTGATTTATCATTCTCACCATTTCTTCTGTAATTTTTTAAAAAAATATCAAATTTGATTAAGATTTAATAAATACTCACCTTTAAAAAAATACACTTTAAATTAATATATATGAGTTTGCCTCCATAACCTAAAAGTTCTGAGTCCGTCAATATATATATATATATATATATATATATATATATATATATATATATATATATATATAAGGGTATGAAGATGTTGATATTAGAAAATTTTGCAAATCTTTTATGGAAAAAACCAATCGATGAAAATAATCAACGGTTGAATCTGGAAAATAATCGCTAAAATTTGTTGTTAAACCGTTTATGGATTTATGATTTTGAAAATTTTAAAAAAAATCTCTTAGACAATATGGAAAGCAGCCATCCTATTTTTAAGAAATTGCTCTGCAAATTCTCGAAAACTATGTAATTTTTTTTTTTAATTTATTAAAAAGCTACATCACACATAACAACAATATCAGGGGTTAGTTAATTTAATATAAAAAAACAAAAATCATGATAGATGTATAATTCTCGTTTACCGTTATATTTTTATTTAATTTGTTTGTATGAATTAAATTTATCAAATTTTATTTATATCTTTTACAGAATTAAATTTAAAATTTCAAAGCTAGAGTGAAGCATCCTAAGGTGATTGGTCTCGGAGAACCAAACTAATTTTAACTGAGCAAGTTTAGAAAAATTAATTTTTGTGAAAAAAAAATTTAATTCAAAAAAAAATTAAATTCATTTACAAATAACATATTTTTAATTAAAAAATAATATATTTTTTCCAAATTTATAAAAAATTCGTTTAAAAATAATTTTTATAAAAAACTCATTTAAAACCAGATTTTTAAAAGAAAACCGGTTATATAACCATAACCAAATTTATAACCGATTTTATAACCAGTTTTGATTGAAATGTGGTTATGGTTATGAATCCAAACCATTTAAATAGTTTAAAAATGGTTATGGTTTGATTTCTAAAAATAACCAACCATGCACACCCCTAATTAAATGGGATCTTCTTACTTGTTTTAGGTTTGAGTATTCAGACATAATCATCTCCCACTTACAGTATGATGACGATGATGATCTAATCTTAGTTGAGGCTTCAATAGAGAACGAGTTGACCATTAAAGCTATTCTTAGAGATTTTAAGCTAGCATATGACCGCAGGGTCAACTTTGTTAAGAGTAACCTTATAGGGATTAATGTTGATCATGTTTTCTTGGACTTAGCTAGTGATTTTCTTCATTGTTACCATAATTCTCTTCCATTCAAATGTCCTGGCTTACATGTAGAGGCTAATCATCATCTTGATGCCACTTGGGATTCTCTTATCCCTTTTCTCATTAGGCGTCTTCTTTCTTAGTGTCAAAAATCTGTTATTTTGGGGTATATATGGTGTTTTCTTAATTCAGTATTTAATGCAATCCACATTTTCTTCTTATACTTCATGAAGATGCATGTTAAGGTTTGAAAGATGATTGCGTAGATTCATATGAGGTTTTTATGGGGTGTGTTGATGGTAAAATAAAGACCACTTTAAGTCAATTGGTTAGATGTATGTAAACATATGCAAAATAGAGGTCTTAGAATTTGTGATCTCCGCCTATCTAATTTATCTATTATAGGTAAGAAAGGTGGTGATCTTTGAAGAGATATTCTTTCAGATAGATATAAATTTAATATTTTTTCCTCCTCTTTAGGGGGTAAATCTTATAAATTCCAGTCTTATTTTATTTTGTGGAAAAATTTGTCCCTTTTAGGTTCTAAGTCTAGTGATCATGTTTATTAGTTTGTAGATAGTTTAAAGCACAAGTTGTGAGATATAATACTTACCTCTTTTTGGGATGATTTATGGACAAGTCATGTCCCTTTTAGATTTACGTTTTATAGGCTTTATTCCATTTCGAATCCCTGAAAAATAAAGTAGGTGAGAGTGGCTTTTGGGAGGGTGAGAATTTAGTCTGTCATTTGCATTGAAGAAGACACATGTTTGACTATGAAGACGATTTAATTGATTATCTTCTCTTATCCATTCAAATCACTCCTTTTTACTTGGATAGGGACTATTGGTTATGAAAACTGGGGAAGGAAGATGTTTACTCTGTTTGATCTACGTAGAAAATGCATTTTGAGGTGCACTTTAGTTCTATTACTCCCCCTAGTAGTTTTGATCAAATTTTAGCTTTGATTTAGGATAGTTGGGCCCTTTTTAGAGTGTTGATTTTTTCTTGGCAACTCCTTCAAAATAATATTTCCACTAGAGAGAATTTGTTTGAGTAGAGAATTATCCTTGACTCATATGATATTTCTTGTGGATTATGTGTTGGGCCTGTTAGGTTTGTCTCTCACATGTTCCTTACTTGTAATGAGGAGGAAAATATGTTGTATAGGATATTTACGTGGTTATGGAGTGTGTGTGTGTGTGTGTTCTTCCTAGTTCTTTCACATCACTTTTTGAGCTTTTTTTTTGTCTTTAGGAGGTTCGACACATATTAGAGAATGTCGTTTATTGATCTAGATTTTAGGTTGTTTGGAAAATTTGAAAATCCCAAAAACAAATCTATTTTCTCTAATATTTCAATCAGTGGAGAGGAATTGGAAGATAAGAGCATCTCTCTTTCCTGAAAAACAGTATTTGGGTATGTCTCTGGTTTACTCATGTTCTTTCCCCACATGGCTTTATGACCTTATTCTTTTCTTAAGTCAATAGTAGTTTGAGTGTTTGTGACTTAGATCCTTGAAGTTGTGCTCTTTTATGGTGTTTTTGAAGAATGATGATCTGTTGTTGGCGATTTTCTTTTTCAAACTCTAGTTTGGTGCTCTTTGGTGGATTTGTTGTTTCCTTGGAATTCTCTACTAGTTTATCTTTGTGTTTTGGTGTTGTATCTTGTTCTTTTTCTTTTTTTCCCATTCATTTGCTTTGTTTTTTTTGGCATTTCTTATGACTTCTCGTGTCTTATTTTTGCTCATATATATATATATATATATATATATATATATATATATATATATATATATATATATATATATATATATATATATATATATATATATATTTATATTTATATGTATTAAAATGTTGTAATTGCTCAAAATTTTAGAAAGAAAAATACACTAAGAAGAATGGTAAATTGAAGAAGAAATTGTAGTCTGAGAGAAAGAAAGTGAGGTTGCTAACAATAATTTGGTTTATATCTTAGTTTATTTTTTAAAAAAAATTTATCGCAACCTAGTCATTGTAATAATTTAGTGACTTAAGGGCCCGTTTGATGCGCCGGATAAGAGATAGGATATGATATTTGTACCATATCATATTTCAATTCAGTGTTTTATGGTACAACATGATATGATAAGTTAATCATGAAATTTATTCTATCCTGTCTCATAGTTCAAATTGTATCTTAAATATGAGCTGGGTTAGAATTCGGCAGGATATGATAAGAAAATAATTTACAAATTTACTCCTATAAAATATAATTTAAAATAAAAAATTAAATATGATAAAATATAAATAAAGATCAATTTGATATTCAATTAAAAAATATCAATAAATAATTTTTAAAAAATATATATGATTTTGTCATAAGGGTAATTTTCTAACTTTATATGATATAAAAAATTAAAATCTAATAAATTGGAAGTATTAAAATAATATAGTTAATATAAATGTAAAAATATGAATACTAATTTTATTTTTTTATCAATTTAATATATTTTCTTGCAAGGGTAGATTTGTCATTTACATATTATATATACATATTTTTATTTTGCTTATCTAATATGTATAATAGAATTCATGATCTTTAAAAAAAATGAAATTGTTTACTCAGTAGTGTCAATAAGTTTTTTTTTAATTATATAAAATTATTAATTTTTTTAGTTGTTATATATATATATATATATATATATATATATATATATATATATATATATATATATTTATATATATATATATATATATAGGATAAGTCATTAAAGTGTGAAATTGAGAAATTCACCGGTGTGAATGATTTCGGTTTGTGGAGTTTGAAGATGCAAGCCATACTGGTTCAGAAGGATTTGTGAGAAACATTGAAATGATTGGAGAAGATGGATGTTTCCCTAACGGAGAAGAGAAGACGACGATGATCGAGAAAGCATACAATTCCATCATATTAAGTCTTAGTGATAAGGTACTATGGATGGTCTCGAAAGAGAAGACGATAGCGAGTGTGTGGAGAAAACTTGAGGTTTTGTATATGGCCAAATCCTTGATCAATCGTCTCTACCTGAAGAAAGCTTTGTATTCATTTAAGATGAGTGAAGACAAAGTCTTAGCTGAGCAGTTGGATATGTTCAACAAGTTGATTCTTGATCTTAAGAATATAGAGGTCAAGATTGATGATAAAGATCAAGCATTACTATTGTTGTGTGCTTTACCTAAGTCTCATGCTCATTTAAAATAAACTCTCTTGTATGGAAGATACTCGTTAACCTTTGAATAAGTTCAATCAGCCTTGTACTATAAGGATTTGAGCAAACAAAAGGAGCACAAGTCATCTTCTGTTGGTGAAGGTTTATCCGTTAATGAAAATTTCTTGAAGAAAGATGGTAGGTTTGAGAAGAAGAAGGATAAATTTCTACATAATTCTTATGGTGGTAATGCTCCAACTTTTAGGTGTTATCATTGTAAAAAGAAGGGTCATACAAGAAGGATGTGCCCTGAACATCTGAATAATCATGGTGGAGAGGATAATGGTAATGCAACCATTGTATGAGATAGTTATGAATCATCTGATGTCTTGGTCGTTTCAATCAGCGACTCTAACAAGGAGTAAATTATGGATTCAGGTTGTACTTGGCACATGACTCCAAACAAAAACGTTGTTGTACCCCAAATTTTACCCCTTAGATGTCATAACATCTTGCACTTACATTTAGGCTTCAATCATCTATGCATTGTTAACTAACCCATGTCTTTGCCAGTTTGTTTCTTATGTGAAAATCAGGGTTTACACTAGAAAGAGGGCAAGGTCTCCTAAGCTAGGCTCTCTTATGATTCAAGGTCTCCTAAGGAATTCTCTGGCTCCATACAATCATCACAAGTGTTCACCATTTTGGGATCTCAAGACATTGGATCAAATCAAGTCAACAAGAGACTATCAGACCAAAGTTGTGGAATTAGGGTTTTAACCTAAAAAATCACTGAAGAGGTTTTGTCTTGATCAGTCAAAATTTAATTGGTTCATCAACCAATTGAACTTATCTACATTCAAGAGGTCTTGTTCAACAAGAAATTAAGATCATCTGGCTTTCATCACTAGTACAAAGAGTCACAAGTTCATCTTGCCCTCAAACTAGGGTTTTGTCAAGACAAGTTAGCCATTGCCTTTGATTTTGACCAAGACATGTTCCCAAGCCTTGGGACATGATTCCATATGATGCTAGACATCCTTAGAGGCTATCTTTGGACCTTGGAAGAGATTGAAGAAGCAAGATCCTCAAAGATCATCCAGTGGAATTCCTGAGGAAATTAGGGTTTTGACTGACAAAGTCAAGCCTCTGACTTTGATGTTATGGGTCCAAAATGAGGTATTCAAGTCACATTCTACCTCAACATGTTCAATCCTTGAATTAGAGCATGAGAGACCACCATTGAAAAGGATTCTTGCAAGAAGGACAAGGTTTTGTTCTTAAAATTTTCTAAGTAAGGAGGAATTCACTCTTTGTGCAAAATTGGGAAAGTCATAACTTTCAAACCACACATCCAAATTTTGTGACTCAAAGCTCAAATTGAAGCTCTCATCATGAACTTCAAAACACATTAGAGGACCCTTCTCAAGTTAAGGCTTGGTTTTTAAGTTACAAGGCTTGGAAGTTAAAAACACTTAAGGACTTAGTGAAATTTCACTACATTTTTCCTTAAAAACCAGCTGACTTCACCTCCACTTTTCACCAAGATCCATTTTGATCCAAAATTAGGAGTGAACATGAAAGTTTTAGAGGACATTTGGGGCTTGGGAATAAGTAATAGAACTCCTCAATCCATGGTGTGAGCTGAGAGTTTCGAATGGTTGAAGTTTGAGGTCATTTCTTGATTTCCAAATTTCACACATGATGCATAATGATGTATTACCATTCCTAATGACCAAAATACTCACTCTTCTGATGTTTAGATACAAGATTAGCATGCTGGAAACCTCTTCCACGATTTCATCAAGTTGTAGCATTAAAATAACATGCTTTAATAAACTTGGTGCAACTTGACACAAGGAAAGAGAAACTTTTTCAACCAAAGCATGACAGCCTCCTTTCTCCTTGTAACTTGGACTCTGACCCAATCAAATCAGTCCACAAAACTATAGAGCATAGGGCTAGGGCTTTGAAGACTCTTGACTTAGCAAAGCCAGCTCACACGAAGGTAACTTAAAGAAAGGGAAAATTTGGCAAGTTTCCATTTCTGACCATACCTCATGCCCTCAATCTTTCATATAAATAGGGCATTGTTCTACACTCCAAAACACACCAGAATCACCCCAAGAAAAGGCTGATTGCTCTCTCTATCTTCTCATTCATATGTTCTTGGAAATCTGCAAAAACACTCCAAACACTCTTGCCACTCGTGCACGTCCATCCAAACTCCACAAACCTTCTCTAAGCACTGTATAGAGAAGCCTCAAACACTTAAACCATAACTGTAACACCTCTATCAGCCTCTGCCATTTTTGAGCTTTAACTTGCACAAGGGATCAGGCTGCATTCTCCAAGCATATTCCAAAGCTTCTAATCATCTGCACCTTCTCTCCAAGGATCCACCAAGTTCCAGAAGGTGGTTTGCATCATTTACAAGTGTTATAGGAGGAGCCTTGGAATTTCTCCAAGAGGTAATCTTTTAAAACTTTGAAACTCATAAGTATGCTATGATATGATTTGTTCTTTGACGCTGGCATGTGTTTGTTATTATGTTTAAGTTATGTGAAACACTGCATCTTTGTTTTGGCTTGTGGGTCTGAAGTTTTAAGCTTCTGAATTTTGTTGTTGTGGCACTGGTTTTGATTTTCGCATGAATTATATGTTTATTTTTAGGCCAAACAAATGACCTAGTTGAAATCCTTGATCTTTGCTGAACACTTTAGGCTTTTGGTTTGTGAAAAAAGATGAAGAAATAAGGTTGAACAGGGTTGGGGAAGTAGAGAGGTTGCTATGGTGTTGTATGGCTGTTTCACGATAGTTTAGGGTGAGTTTTCTCACGTTACATGGAAGAAGATGGTGCATGGTCGTGTGTGATTGGTTGGGCGTGTTTTTGTCACGTAGTAACGTAAAACCCAGTTGACTGGTTGATGCATGTTGTTAGTGTGTGACCGTGTTACATTTTATGTGTTTTTTCATCTGGCCTTTTTTAATTTGCTCATGGAATATATGTTTGTGTGGGTGGTTTATACAATGGATGTATAGCCACCCTAGTGGTATGAGCATTGCATTGTAAACCAAGGGGTCTAGGGTTCGAATCCCCCTCGCCCCAGACACCCTTTTGGCATTTTTTTTCTTTTCTGTTTTCACTCTATTTGGACTTGGGCATATGTTTTTGCTAATGACACCCCCTAATCAAGTGGCCCATGCGCACAGCAGCTGCCTTTAGTTCATTCTCAGATTGCTAATACACCTCCCTTTTGTTACCTTATTTCAAATATTTTTATTTTATTTTCATTTCCAAAACTGTTTTATTAAAAATAGTTTCCAGTAACTAAAAATTCCAAAAAAAATCATGTTAATACTTCAAGGTTTATTTAATTTTCTGAAATTTTTATTTTCATTTTTATTTAATTCTAATAATTATTTCTGTTTTTCTAAAATTAGGAGTAATTTGGATCTAGTTTTTGAACCACTTTTGCACAAACCTTTTGCTATTTATCTTCTTGAGCTAATTTTCCAAAGTGTCTTAGGACACATTAGAGGGATGTTTGAGGGCTAACTTGTGACCTTGAATGAGGTCTTTTGTTTAGGTTTATGACTCAATATTCGACCCTCGTTTCTTAGACCCAAAACTTTTGTTACTCACCTTGAAATTTTAATTTTGAGAGGATCTTTGCCCAACATGTATGACACTTCACACATATATTCTTAAATGTTGTAACTTGAAAGAAGACTTTACCTTTGGTTTTTTATTGGTTGTTTAATCATTTATTCATGTTAAAGTTGTGCGCATCATTTCATTACACTTTGTCATGCTAAGAGGTAATTCACATAATTTGTTTACCTTGACTCTTGATGTTGTCTATACTTGCTTTATGTTATTGTCCTTCTTAGATGTTCATCCTACTTGAGTTCTTAAGCTCTTATTTCTTATCACTCGTACTTCAAATCCTTTTTCAAACTTGTCTTTACAAGAAGTTGTTTTCCCCTCCTTCCAAAGGAAAGACTCTCTATTGACTTTTAATTCTTAGATAGCTCATTTACCATCTCGGTCTCTCTAGAGCCATCCCCTATCCTCATTAGGATCCACCCTTTAACCTCATTAGGTTCCCCCTTTTTGTGAGCACTATCCTCATAGTTGCTCACTTCTCTCTTTGGCCTCCTTAGAGCCACTTACCTCATGACTTAGGTTTCACCTAGAGTTCTTCAACTCTATAAGAGAGCATCATCATTATGATGTTCCATTTACATCTTAACTTATAAATAGGCTAGAGTTCTTCAACTCTATGTGATTATCATCATCATGAGTATTCACTTACCCTTACAACTTAGACTTAGAGAGTTCTTCAACTCTACATGAACCCATACTCACCCCCCTTGGAACTTTGGCCATAGTCAATGGTTCCTCACCTTTAGTTAGGTGAACTACGGTTGCTCTGATTCTTTAGTCAGGATACGTAGGCACAAGATGCGCGTCTTGGCGAGCATACTTAGTATACACCCCTAGGTCCTTACCTTTAGCATTTTGGTCTTCACCATAGGTCTTTACCTTTACCTAAGCAGATTCCCTTAGAAAGCAAACATAGCATAACACACATACAAACAAGAGGCTCTTGTAGAGTACTACAGATACTTAGAGTGCTAATACCTTCCCTTAGTATAACCAACCCCGAACTCTCGATCTCTTAGTCATGTCTTCACATGGCACAAAAGGGTTTTCTTTCGATCTTTACCCTTTCCTTTGGATAGATCAAAGCTGGGTGGTAAATTTCAAAGATGTGTGATTCAAGTTAATTAATAGCCTGATATCCGATTCTCACTGCAACAGAACTGGCGACTTCACTGGGGACACAACTTAAGGGTTAACCCCACCTTGTTTGTTCTTGTGTGTTATTTATGTTTTTGCTTGCCTGTATGTCTGTACATATTTGTATATCCATATACCTATTTTGTTGGATTCTTCTGTTTGGCAGAGTGTTACTATTGAGTGGTGAGATAAGTCCTAGCCCGGACTTGAGTGCACTTATTATAGGACGATGGTATATTCAAGGAGGCTTTGAGGGAGTCGATTCCTGAAAAATTTGACTTGAGATACCATCATTCAGTTGAGGCCCTCTTGAGAGTCTAGTCGTGTTGAACGAGTCTATTCGTGAAAACGTGCTACTCTCGACCTAGGTGCCCTTGATATTGAGAACCGTAGTTGCCTCTAACCCCACTTGGCCTTTTAGGATATAGTGTGAGGACTGTGAGGGAGTCTATTCCCGAATTGGTTGCTACGCGATACTACACTTAGACGAGATTCTCTTAAGAATATTATTGACTACCGAGTCATTCGGGAAGTCGATAATATCCGAAAGATGGGTTGTCGACTCTGGGAACTTCTTAGAACCCTGTTCTACAGTTGATAAACTAATAGAACATACCAATTGGGAAGGGTAAACCATGGCTCCATGCTCATAACCTAAACCTAAGCCCTTTTTCTGTGTGTTTGTACATTTGTGAATATGTGTGAATCTATGTGCTTATACTTGCTTTACATTCATGCACCATAAGCATTCATTTCGTGTCAGTTTCATGGAACTCAGACCTCCTTTTTGTGAAAATCATAGGGATATCATGGACAGTGCAAGAAGAAATACTGTGAAATACACTTTCAAGAGTCCTAAATTGGACGACCTAAGGAGATTGGGAGACTTGTTGACAGACCCTGAAGGATTCAAAGATAGATATGGGAAGTTGTGGATTTTGTTGAATAAGAAAGTTGATGAAGGACTCCTCTCTACTTTGCTTCAGTTCTATGATCCAAAGTACCATTGCTTTACTTTCCCTGATTATCAACTCTTACCTACCCTTGAAGAGTATTCTCAGATAGTTGGTTTACCTATTAAGGATGAGTCTCATTTTCCTATCTTCGAGAGGAACCCCGAAGAGCAAGAAATAGCTAAGGCTACTCACTTGGAGTTAGTGGACATCCAAAATAACTTGACTGCCAAGGGAGGAATATTTGGTTTGACTGCTAAGTTCTTGATTGGAAAGGCTCAATACTATGCCAATCACTCAAATAGGGATGCCTTTGAAGCCATTTTTGTATTACTTATCTATGGGCTTTTTCTTTTCCCAAACTTTGATACCTTTGTGGACACAAATGCTATCAAGATATTTTTGAAGAAGAATCCTGTACCAACATTGCTAGCCGATGCTTACCATTCAGTCCATTTGAGAAATGCCCATGATGGAGGTCAGCTCACTTGTTGTGCTCTTGTGTTGTATAGATGGTTTGTTTCACATCTGCCAAAGGCAAGCGTTTTTTGGGACCCTAAGAAGGGATGGGGGTCTAAGAAGATTATGGCTCTTTCTCATTCCGATATTGATTGGTATAACCATGTGTATGATGGGATAATGATCACAGATAGTTGTGGGAACTTTTGCAACGTACCTCTTCTTGGTACCAAAGGAGGAATCAACTACAACCCTATGCTGGCTCATCGACAATTGGGATACCCTCTAAAAGATAAGCCTCTCTGTATTCATTTGGAAAACATCTTTTTTGAAGGATATGACAAATATGAAGAGCAGAGAAGATTGATCTTGAGTGCTTGGGGTAGCAAGCACAAGAAGGGAAGGAGTGCTATGGGGAAACCTAACTGTGTGTCCTTGGAACCGTATCTCTAATGGGTCCGAAGGAGAGCTATTAAGTTGAAGATGCCTTATTCTATACAAGAACCAATTGCTTTGAAGGAAGAGCCCGTTCTATTTTTCATGTCAAATGAAGAAGAGCTGAAGATTTCGTTGAACCAAGCCCAACAGACAGGAGAAGCTTGGAAGCACAAATATCAAGTGGTTGTTGAGGAGAACCTAGAACTTCAAAAGCAACTACAAGCTAAAAATGAAGAGCTGCTCTCATGCAAGAAGAGGAAGACCCAAGAAGGACCAAGCACCTCTGACACTCAATCTGCTCCATGGAAGTTGATCGTCGACAAGCTCGTCATGGAAATGGCTCAGATGGAGAAGGAAATTAAAAAGCTCAACATGAGGCTCTTAGGAGAATCTCCTTAGGTCTTTTTTAGCTTTTATTTAGCCTTATGTTTAGGACTTTTAAAAGTGTATTGACTTTTGTAATTCACTTTGCTATTTAATGAGAATGAGACTTTTTGGTATCCCTTGGTATTTCACCAGTGCATGAATTCCATGAAACTTTGCATTTGCATCCTGCATTTTTTCGCTAAACTATCAAGAAACTAATGTTGTTTTGCAGACTTTATAGAGATGGACGCTGGAAGAAGAAGAGTATGGCCGTATACTTTCGAGGTTCCTGAGTTGGAACAACTATTGGGGTTGGGAGATATAATTGAAGACCCGTCAACTTTCACTGAAAAGTATGGGAGGATCCTGCCATTGCTGAAACTCCAAGTGACTGAAGGACCGCTTGAGACATTGGTCCAACTTTACCATCCTGTGGGGCTCACCCGTACCCGAACCCGAGTCTACGGGTGAAAACCCGAGTTGACTGGGTTCGGGTTCGGGTTCGGGTGCCACCCGATATTTCGGGTGCGGGTTTGGGTAGTGTGAAACCTGCGCCCGAAACCCGAAACCATACCCGCTTAGCCATAAAATTACTAAACTACCCCTACATATATATAATTATAAAACAAATTAGGGTTTCAGTTTGTTTCCTTCTCCGTTTTTCACTCTACCTCCGTCTTTCACTACTGCTGCTAAGGGTTTTAATTTCACGTTTCAGTCCTTCCGGCTTCCGTCTTTCACTCTCCCTCCATCTTTCACTCTCTCTCCATCGTTCACTACTACTGTTGGGTTTCACGGTTCACCGTTTCACCGTCTTTCACTCTCTCTTCGTTGTTCACTGCTGCTGCTAGGTTATGGAAAAAGGTACAATTATTATAATGAGAATGAAATATGTATTGAGTTTGATTTATTGCCATTATTATTCCCATTACAAGTAAAATGTGAATCTGAGAACAGAATACACAAAAGAGAGGATAGGAGTAATTAAGACATTCTGAAAAATCATTCTTGAATTTTATCATTCTTGCATATTACAAGTTTTGCTTGCTCTGAGTGATACTTTGATCCTTTGTAAGTTCTGTTATACAAAAAATGATCTCGACAATTCATGAAGCAGATACCCGGAGATGATTTTCCCATTTTCTGTTTAAATATTGTTTTAAGTTATACTAAATCTATCTTTGTAACAATATGTTTCCTTTGTAAGTTCTGTTATACCCGGAGATGATTTTCCCATTTTCTGTGTCAATTTTCCTTTGTAAATTCTGTTATACTAAATCTATCTTTGCAGCAATATGTTTTAAGTTTTTATATTTAAATATTTATACTTTTAATATTAGTGAATGTGTTTAATGTCTTATAATATTTCATGAGAGTATATTTATAAAAAGGCATATGATTTTTTATTTTCATGTTTTCAAATTTTCATATAAATCATGAACTGTGTATTTGCAGAAAGTTGATATGAATTTTTAGATTTCTAGATATACGAAGAATGATTAGTGTTAATATGAATTTTTAGAATGGTGTTGTCATATAAATCATTAGTGACTAAAATTTTCATATAAATCATGAACTGTGTATTTATAGTCTTTTTTTAAATGGTGTTGATAAAGTTGATATGAATTTTTAGATTTCTTGATATACGAAAAATGATTAGTGTTAATATGTAAAAATAAATTATTTAAATATAAAGAAAAAGAGAAGATAAAGGACTGGAATATCAATTGAAATAAAATTTTAGTCACTTAATTCGCAGCATGGTAATGATTTAGTGATTCTTGTTTACTTACAGCTTAACATTTCTTACATTCTCCTAACAGTTACTTTCTTGTTGTATTGAGTTTTTCAATTATTGTACTCTTTTTCTCTCCTAACTGGAATAAGAGTCTGAATAAACATATGCTTAAATTGGATATAAGTTTACTCATGCAATTCTAATTCTAATAGGTCAAATGGATCAAGCGAACACAACCCCGGAACCGGAAGGAACATCTAATCCTACACAAGAAAGTACATGTCCACCAACTCGTTGGGAAGTATCTTCTAATCCGAGTCTGACACCTGATGTTGGGCAACAAGAAGAAATTGACACAAGCTTAGAACCTGCATCAAAGAAACTAAGGAGTAATGTGTGGCAAGAATTTAAAAAGATGAAATTGAATGGGAAAGATAAGGCTGAATGCATCTGGTGTAAAAACAACTTAGTGGCACTTCAATGAATGGAACAAATCACTTGAAAGGACATCTCTTGAGTTGTATTAAAAAAAAGATTAAGAATAAAAACCGTGACAAAGGAAAAGCATTCTCCTGCCTACTATCTCAGAAGGAAAGGAAGAGTTGGGAATTGAAACTTATAATCCAGAAAATGTGAAGAAGTTGATTACTGAAGCTATTATTATGCCCGATTATCCACTATCAATTGTGGATCACGTTGGTCTTAGAAGAGTCTATGCTTTAACATGGTGAGTATTGTTGTTTCTATGAGCTATAATATGTTGTTTATGAGCTATAATCTGTTGTTTATTTATAGTCCTGTAATATGCTATAAATTTTGCTATAAATTATGTTTTGGAATTCTGTCATAGAGTAATTTAAGGGAATTCTATAATCTTCTATAAATTCTGTTTTGGTATAATGGTTTAGTTGCTATTGTTGGAATTCTGGTTTAGTTGCTATAGTTGCTATTGTTTCTGTTTTGGTATAATGGTTTAGTTTATATAAATTCTGTTTTGGAATTCTGTCATAGAGTAATTTAAAAGAATTCTATAATCTGCTATAAATTTTGTTTTGGTATAATGGTTTAGTTGCTATAGTTGCTATTGTTTTGGTATAGTGGTACAAAGCCACACTCCTGGAGGTGTTACAGTTCTTGAAATACTTGTTACCTATTCAGATAGGATTTAATAAAAAAATGATGATTTCCACTACTGATAATTTAACAAAAAAATTCAACTCATGCTTTTTTAGGCTATTGAATTGAAATTTGAAGGTTGAGGCGAGCATAAGAAGTTAGCATGAATTATAGTATGTAGGCGGCCCTCAGATCAAAACAGAAATTATGGGGTTATGCATTTCAAACAACAATGTTGATGACATAAAACGACAATCACGTGTTGTTTGTTTTAGTTCATGCTGATTCTCATATGTTTCATAGTGTTTATCACCGGTGTTGCCTTTTATAAAGATATCTTGCAACTTTAATTTGTTATAATATGTTGGACCACAAATATTATATTTGATTAGCAATTTTGTATTCCTTAAGTTGAGATTTTGGGAACATTACAGAAGCTTCGATCATATTCCTAGATTCTTCCATGTGTACCATAATTTGTATAATTAAAGTCTATCTCCAATTGTCTATAATAACGATTCTTTGAAGTAACAGTGCTATACCTTCGAATATTCAGATAGGAATACAAATTCTTGGTACTAATTCTTTGAAGTAACAGTTACTGATTCATAACTTTGGTGCAGGCCTGCTAGAATTTATCATTTATAGTAAGAATTGAAAGAGCCTGCTGGAGAGAGCCATGTTGTTGTCTGTTGGAGAATTTGCTGTCTGTTTTGGAATTAGCTTGCATGTTGCTGGAATTTGGAATTTTCTTGCATGTTACCATGTTGTTGTTGGAATTTGCTTGACAAACAAAGTATTCTATGTTAATGTTGTATTTTAATTGTAATGTTAACTTAAGATGTTGAAGACCTATTCTATTTTAATGTTGAAGACCTATTCCAAGGATGTAATGTTAACTTAAGATCTTGAAACTTAATTCAAATTTCAATGTTAATGTTGTATTTTTGTGTTTTTGCTACGAGTTCGGGTTTGGGTGGAAAAACCCGAACCCAACGGGTGTGGGCACGGGTTTCATTTTGCGACCCGAATAGAATTTGGGTTCGGGTTCGGGTTCGGGTGGTGATTTCGGGTATGGGTTTGGGTAGTACGAAACCCGCACCCAACCCTACCCGTTGTCATCCCTATTTTCTGCTACTTTGTGTTCCCAGACTATCAACTAATGCCAACTTTGGAGGAGTATTCTGCTCCAATGGGCATCCCTGTCAATGACTATCCTCCGTTCTCTAGATTAGAAGATGAACTCACCGACAAAGACATCGCAAGAGGAACGAGGCTGAGATTGTCTGACGTCAGAGCTCACTTGACCAACAAGGGAGGACATCGTGGATTACCCGTTCAATTCCTGATCGAGAAAGCTCTTTATTTTGCTGATAGAGGAAACTCAGCACTCTTTGAATCAACCTTTGCTTTACTTGTCTATGGTTTGTTCCTGTTTCCTAATGCCAAGTACTTCGTCGACGTTCATGATATCCGAACCTTCATGCTCAACAACCCAGTTCCTACACTCCTGGTTGATACTTATCATGCCATCCACATAAGATACATGTGAAATGGAGGACCAGTTGTCTGTTGTATTGCCCTTTTCTTTAGGTGGTTTATTTTGCACCTACCGAAGACGCCAACCTTTTGGGAAGTAGAAGATAGCAAGATTTGGTCCAAGAAATTGATGGAGCTGACCTACACTGACATTGAATGGTATGACCCAATCTATGGGGGAATTCTGATGATCCATAGTTATGGGGACTGCCCAAACATGCCTCTCATGGGCAGGAATAGGTGCATCAGCTACAATCCTGTACTCGCTCGCCGTCAGTTAGGCCATCCAATGGAGGAGATTCCTGATTTCAACGACCTTGAAATGCTTTTTCTTGAGGAGGATGAAGGTTTTGAGTTGAAGATCAGAGTGGAGCGTGCTTGGCGTAGCATCAATAGACAAGGATGGACCGCTTTAGGAGACCCTGATTGCACGCTACCGAGGCCTTCTTAGAATGGTCTCGCGAAAGAGCTCTCGTGATGAGGACGCCTTATCCCCGTCACGAGTCAGCTACATAGGGAGAGCTGAAGTTAAAGAATGCGCTAGGAGAATTGTCCCTTGAAAAGGCAAAAGTCAAGGAGCGAATCAACAAGCTTTTGAGAAAGATCAATGGAGGGGAGGGACCATCCGGCAATGGATCAGATGCTTAGTTTCCTTTATGTTGTATTTTCCATTTCCGCTTATGTATTTGAATAATGAAGATGTACTATCTCTTATGTAATATTTGCAAGATTTTCTAATGAAGAAGCTTATTTTGGTGCACATCCTGTTATCTACAATGTTTGCAAAATTTCTTGTTCTCTTGATAATTTAGCTTGCATTTACATTTGCGTTTTCATTTGCATCATGTCATGACATGTGCATTTTCTTCCCTGTCTTGTCTCGTGTCACCATATTCTCTTCAGAATCGTCATACTGAGTCCCCGACGCCACTACAACACACGAGCCAAAGCTCGTCAAAGGATGTTAAAACAGAATTTTGAAATGGACAGAATTAACAATGAGCTAAGTAAGCTATGAGGAGGAATGGGGCAGATTCTGGAAGTTATTCAAGTTATGAAAGCAAAGATGGATACACAGGCCACTATGGTTTCCGAGATTATCACTCCAACTGTGGAATCTACTACTGCTACTTTGAACCCCACATTGGGTATGCCTTTTGATTTTATACGTGCTCTGGTTCTTACTTCTACTCAGCAAATTGTTCCTTTGGGTAACGAGAACCATCAAGCTATTCCCACCTTTACTCCACCGGCAATGCAAACTCAAGTGCACCCTATTTTTCATAACCCGCATCCGGTTTATGATTACCCTGAGATGTCTGAAGAGGGTGATGAGCGACATGAAAGACTGAAAGAGAGTGTTGAGACCATCCAAAGAAAAATGAAGGCAATAGAAGGAAGCAACGTATTTAGTACTGATGCTAAAGACATGTGCTTAGTTTCAGGCTTGGTGATTCCACCCAAGTTTAAGCTACCCAATTCGACTTATACTCAGGAGCAACGTGTCTTAAGGCACATCTGATTATGTATTTTTGAATAATGGCTGCATATATGGACAATGATAAGTTGATGATCCACTGCTTCCAAGATAGTCTGAAAGGGGCTGCTGCCAAGTGGTACTTAAGTCTGGACCAAACTAGAATCCGTTGTTTTCAAGATGTATCTGATGCTTTTGTAAAGCATTACAAATATAACATGGACCTGACACCATATCGTAGACAACTATTGAGCATGTCACAAAACAATTCCGGGACTTTTAAAGAATATGTGCAGAGATGGAGGGAGCTGGCTTCACAGGTAGAGCCACCTTTGTCTGAAAAATAATTGGTTGATTTGTGGATACTGTGAATCCAGAATACTATGAGAGGATGATCAGCAGTGTCAGCGCCAACTTCGCTGATATTGTTGTTGTAGGCGTGAAAGTAGAAGCAGGGCTGAAAAGCGGAAAAGTAGTCAGTTCCTCAAGCAGTTCAAACAGCACCAATACCAAGAAACCTCCTAGCCACTTCCACAAGAAGAAAGAAGGAGAGACTAATGCCATCATGGCAGGGAAGAAAAGGAACCCAATGTGGAAACACCCTATGTATTAACAACAGTCAATTCCAAACTTTACTCAATAGCCGATTTACCCCATGCAGTATGCTCCCTAACACTATGTAGCAGCTGTAACACCTACCTTAAGTAGCGCGACAGATGCCGACCTATCAACAACAGCCAGCTTATCAGCAAGTACCAAATGCTCAGAATTATCAACAACAACAAAGACAAACCTCTCAGTCAGGTGCTCCCCATAGAAGACAAGGGGGAACGACCACATTTCCGTCCATACCAATATCTTACACTGAGCTCTATCATTCATTAGTGCAACAAGGACTAATTGTTACCAGACCTCTGGGTCCACCCACAGAGAAGTCATTACCTTTCCACAATCCAAATTTTAATTGTGCCTTTCATCAAGGGGGAGCCGATCATGATTTGGAGGGTTGCCTAGCATTGAAACATGTAGTGAAAAGATTGATGGAAAAGAAGATCCATCTTTCACAGACAATCAGCCAAACCTGAAAAGTAATCCGCTGCCTACGCACGGAACCACAAATTCCATTGAGGATGAGAATGGTGAGGTGTTAGTATTAGATGCATCAAGGATCAAAACTCCTATCAAGGTCTTCCATGCTAAACTATTCAAAGCTGGATCGGTAAAAATCTGTCATGGTGATTGTGAATAGTGTAATATCAGTGTCAAGGGTTGCCAATTGGTCCGAGACAATGTTCAGAGGTTGATTGATGAGGGATTTTTATAGGTATTTAGTAAAGAGAAGAAGGATGAAGTTGCAGTAATTGAGCGTGTGTTCAACTTGCCAAAGTCAAAGGAACAAATGTCTGTGTTCAACATACTAAAGTCTGGTTCTGTGATTCCCATGTTCTATAAGCCGGTACCAATCTTCAACAATTCTAAATCTGTTATTGCTTCCACTTCTAATCATTCAAAGCCAAGCAACATCCGATAACCCGTTCCCTTCCATTTCAGAGGTTCAAAAGCGGTGTCGTGGATCTATGAGAATAATGGGATTGACAAAAGACATGAAGGGGTGGTTCCAAGGAATGAGGTGGGAGCCACTAATGAAGAGGTGACCAACATAGTGGGGACTGGGAAAATGACTCGCAGTGGTAGAGTTTACACTCCTCCATTCAAAGTAACTATGCCCAAGGAGAATGTTGTTCCTGTACCCTCCAAAGATAAGGAAAAGGAGGTGGTTACGAAGGAAGATGATGATGAATTTATGAGAATTATCAAGAGAAGTGATTACAAAGTGGTGGACCAGCTTCACCAAACTCCATCCAAGATTTCAATTTTGTCTCTGCTAATGAACTCTCCTACCCACAGAGCAGCCTTGCAGAAAATTCTAGCCCAAGCACATGTAGCCCAAGACATTACTGCTGGACAATTTGACAACATCATTGCTAACATCACAGCCTGCAATATGCTCATTTTCAGTGACAAAGAATTACCTCGAGGAGGCCGAAACCATAATCTTGCCTTGCATGTATCCATAAAGTGCCAAGAGGATACTTTAGCCAGAGTACTTGTAGATACTGGTTCATCTCTGAATGTTCTGCCGAAGAGAACTCTGGGAAAGTTGACCTATCAAGGACCTGGGATGAAGCCTACGTCCCTCGTTGTCAAAGCCTTTGATGGATCGAGAAGATAAGTAATGGGAGAGATTGATTTACCTATTCTGATTGGTCCTCATGTGTTCAACATCATTTTCCAAGTCTTGGATATCAATCCCGCTTACAGCTATCTGTTGGGGAGGCCCTGGATTCACAAGGCCGGTGCCGTAACTTCAACTTTGCATCAAAAGATGAAATTTGTAGTTGATGAGAAGTTGGTCATTATCCATGGTGAAGAAGATCTAATGGTCAGTAACCTGTCCTCTTTCTGATACATTGAAGCTGATGAAGATGCTTTGGAAACTTCTTTCCAAGCTAATGCTGTTATTCTTGACAATGAAGAGCCAGTGGCCTCGAATAATCCATCTTTTACTTCTTTCAAGAGTATCCAATCTGCCTTAAAAGAGGGTGTACCTGAAGGCTGGGGCAAAGTCATCAAGATTCAAGAGAGAGAGAAGTACCAAGGGTTGGGTTACAAACCAACTCTTGATGAGAACACGACTGCTACAACAAGGCGACTGAAGACGATTCAGGAAGTTTTTGTCAGTGGAGGACATCAAGTTCATGCCATCATTGAAGACGCTAAAGACGAGGACATTAGTCATTTGGTTTTTCGGTGTGACACCGCATTGAGTAATTGGGAGGCTATTGAGAGCCCTGTTTTGTACCCTATGACAGAGTAATTTACTTGCTTTTGTTGTTTGTTTTCAATTCCGTAGCTTTGCCCGAGGCTATTGGATTATTTTGTATGGGCCACCGCTTTTAATTCTTATTAATCAATGAAAGTGATGTTTTGTTAAATTCTTTTATCTTTATTTTACTGTTTTTGATTTTAAGGAAAAATGGAAATCTTTTCAAAAACTACAAAAACATTTTCTTCTTGCATTTGATTTTGTGCATTTTAACAAAATAAATCCCTTCATCATGCAGAATAAATCCCAAACCTATCGTATTCAATGACCCTACTCTCACTATTGACTTTGATTCACCTATCTATCAAACTGAGGATGAGGAGGATTTTGAGGTCCCTGATGATTTGGCAGAAATGTGTGAGTATCAATACACGGATCTTCAACCGCATAAGGAACAAGTTGACGTTGTAACACCCTTCTACCCCAAATACAATTTTAGATAAAGATTTCATATTATGAGAGCAAAATCATCATGAAAGGTGCCACATATATTCAAAACATCAATTAACAATCATTTTCCAGTTCCGTAACACGGGTTACCCATTCTTAATAATAAGATCAACAACTACGCAGCGGAAATCAACTTTTTATGTCATTTCAATAAAATACTTCCTACTAAATATATCTAAATCAAATCATCACCAATAATGTATAAATTCAACATAAAACAAAAGAACGTGAGGTTCACAACAAATCCCAACCCGATGTTACATGACACAGAGCAGGACACCTCTAAACTAAACAGCGATAACAACACACTTCAAGGCTACATCCTCCATCATCGCGAATCTACTCTTGGTTATCTGCAAGTTACCTACATAAGAGGCAACATTTCTAAGCAGGCAGGGTGAGAAATCACAATTCATTATAGTAATATAAGTACATGGAAAATGAACAGGAAGGCAACAACAACATCATAGCATAGCCAACAACAGCATCATATCATAATCAACATCAACATCATAGCATAATCAGCATCAACCTCATAGCATAGTCAACGACAACATCATAGTATAATCAACAACAACATCATGATATAATCAACAATAACATCATAGGGTAATCAACAACAACATCATGATAGAATCAACAACAACATCATGATATAATCAACAATAACATCATGATATAATCAACAATAACATCATGATATAATCAACATCATAGTATAATCAACATCAACATTATGATATCGACAATAAAACCTACATATTATTCGACAATCAACTCATACACATGCAATGCCACTTAGAATGAACTGCAACTTCATCGAAAACATGCATGTGGTACCAATTCAACGTGTGATAAACACTGGGCCATCAACCCTCCACAAGGGAGCACAACATAATCAACGTATCACTCCAATCTGCACAATGGGATTGAAGCTACCATTGGACCGAAGCCCCAACATAAAATGCTATGAAATGCAATGATGCTAATTCTTCTCAACTCATCAAATATCAACGTGTGCATCATTCATTTCATATTCAACAGTTAATCACCATCCATCATGTTTTACCATCCATACAACAGCAAAACAACAAGACAACAACAATCAGCAAGAGAAAACATTAAAACAGCAAAAATGGCTAAAATAGTTGTCTGACACGGCCGCCCGTGTCCTGTGACATGGCCCGTGTCAGAAGGCCTACACGAAAAATCCAAACCAGAAAAATTATAGCAGAAACAGAGGCCTGACACGGCCGCCCGTGTCCTGTGATACAACCCATGTCAGAAGCTCTGTAACAAAAGTTTTCATTTTCCCCAACCAGTAAGCTGACACGGGTGCCCGTGTTGTGTGACACGGCCCGTGTCAGGGTGCTACAAAACCCCATTTTCCAAAAAGTGATTTTTCTGCTGCGTTTTCGACTCAGAATACCCCAAAATTCAGTTTTGTCCAAATACGAAATTTGATCAAAAGACTCACACAATGCACATACATCAAATACACCAATTTTGTTCACTCATTCTCATCACAACACTCACTCCTAACACAATCTATAACACCAAACACCACCATTATTCAAGAATCCCCAAAACCTAATCTATTCATAAACCAATTCCTATAAAATTATAATAAACCGTGAAAACTCCCCATACCTTAGAGTAATCCGAAGCTTTATCCTTCTTTCTCCAAGATTCTCCTAGCAATCCTTCAAAACCCTTGGTTTTCCTCCTCCTCTTCTCTTCTTCAGCGTTCTTCACAAAAATACGATTAGTTAGAAAATTGATCGATCTTTCTTCTTTAGTTACATTATCCCAGTTTATGAACTTCCAACTCTACCCTTACTCCTTTTCCTTTATGATCATCTTGCCCTTTTCTTAATATTTTTAAATAATAAATAATAATCTAAATAATACATGATTATTCACTCTATTGAAATTATTTAAAAATACTCTTTTAATCCATAATTCTCCAAATTACCAAAAACCTCTCAATTCCTTCTAAATTAATTAAATAAACAAATAAATGATTAATTTAGATTTTTGGGGTGTTACAACTCTCCCCTACTTTAAGAATTTTCGTCCTCGAAAATTTACTCGATGCAGACCACTCCAGATACGTTATCACCTCCGACTAATCAACTCTCACGCCGCGTGTGGCAATACCACGAATAACGCAATACAACAATACACCTTATCAATGCCAACGACAACAAGATGAAATACTCACGCGATGTACTCGACGACTAACTCAAAACACCGAGAATAATCAGGTTAGGAACATACAGGTTCACTATGAACCTGAATACAACACGATCATTACCATCACTATAAGAAACCCTCCCCTAACTCCCCATCATAGGAATTAGCTACTCGTACTCGAACCATCACCATAGGTAACGAGGCAACAACAAAGGTAATAACACAAAGGCCCAAAGCATAATTTCAACGTAACCAACTACCGACATCGTTGTTACCCACCTAAGAATCAACTGCGCTACCCACGCTTTCGCTGCACACTCTAAGTACTCGCAACTATCTAATCTACCAAGTTTACATCAACTTCCGACCATCAAAGCAGACATAAGAAAAGACCTTTCAACTTAACTCATCGGAAATTCCATCCAAACAGGCATTCTATACTCTTGTGATTACTGAATACTTTGAACTTAGATCCGTAAACAATACCTCTGAATATCCAACACAACTACAACTGCAGCCAATTCCAAATCTTGAATAGGATAGATACTTTCAAGAATTCCTAATTATCGTCAACATAAGCTACAACTTCACCACCTTGTATTAACACATCATCAAAATTCATCTCAACGCATAACAACCTCACCACAGCATAAGGATACATGTGTCCAAATAATCTCAACAAGGAAAAAAAATCATCTTCCAAACAGAGCTTAACACCCAATAGCCATAGATTTAGCCTCAATAACCTACACTTAACATGGCATATTAACCAAACCAATCAAACAAACTAATTCCTCAAGTCCTACTCATACTAACACAATTCTCCAAAATCCCTCATCCGAATTAACACAACCACTCAACTTCATCTTTACAAATCATAATTCACACCTTGCTAACTCAGCATATAGCTTCACTTCTTTCAATACTTGCAACTCAACTCTCAAATACTCTACGCGCTCTTCTTCAGATTTTATAAAACATCAGAATATCCACAACGAACACCAGTTATAACTTATCCAACCAAGTATGGAAAATACCATTCATATTTCCATATATACACTTTAGGGCATACTAGCCACTATCCTTCTCGATCCAACATCCTTGGTCAAATCATAGTCTTACATTACCATTTACTTCCTACTTGGTTTATCTCTACAGTTCTTCAAGTCTCATGTCAGTCGAATTCTCGATCCACTACATACCAAAGCCCAAGTTATCCAGAACACAACTGTGAGTTTCCAAACTACTCACTGATCAACTCGCAACCTCATACTTACATCCTCAAGTCCGCCTCATTTCCCTATATAGGAATCCGCATCGACAACTCAAATAATTCATAAGCACTTGGCTCAACCCCAAACAATTGATTGCGCCTACTATTCTAGTTGGCAAGACACGTCTACTCCATCCAACATGACTCCGTCGACTATCAACAAGGGATTAAGGGTGATCAGTTCCTCAATTTTTCAATAGACAGCCGGCAACCATAATGGTGGCATAAATCATCATTACCCAACTACAATAGCGTCCTTTACCTTTTTCTTAAAGTTATCTAAGCATACTGCTCCACCATCTCTCTAAGGCTTACAAACGTTTTCTTAATTTCTTATTTTCCATCTCGTCAATGATACGAAAAGTCCAAAATCCAGTACATATTCTCCTATACAAGTTAGTTGCACAACACAATCATTAAATATCCTTCTAATACCGGAAACGTTACCACATCACGTACAATCCAAATCGGCCCACTTCAATCGAAACATCTATCCAAGTCCAAAACTTTTGACAACCCTAACCAATCCTTCATCTTTCTTTTTAATCTCACAACTTCGATGATCCGTATAGTTCCACACTTGATTCTCATTCCAATCACAATCTCAACAATACCATCTCATCATCTGGTTGGTGATATAACTTCCAAAATTTCCGACTCATGCCGACACATCTCGCCAACAACACACAATCCACTTTACTATTTAACATTCCTCAAATATTCTATACTTTAATGATCCTCAACTATCATATGCTGCACTTCCATGTGCTTCTCCGATACTCTCCTTCCTATTACTAAACATTTCATACTTGACTTCATCCTACTATTTCCAGCAAGAATTGTCCAACTTCAAACACGATTATCTTCTTCAATACAGACCTCCCAGACACAAAATTATATTCCAAAATGAAGGGAATTTCGTGTAGATTCCAGAACTTCAAGAATCGTTCAAATCTGAATTACGAGTAACAAGTTATCGTCCTTGCAATGGGACTGGTCAAGAAATCCCGTATACAAACTTCCACCAAACACAATCAGCATCAGACCCAACTATTTAAACACGTCTTTCTCTCTGCTCAAAAACATGCTGAAGACAAAATTTATATGAAAACTGTAGGGAATTTCGTAAACTTTCCAAAAAGTCCAGAATCCCTTTCATCAGAGTTACGAGTAGAAAGTTATGCCTCTTATACTGAAGGTTGTTCCATAAATGTGAAAATAAAAACCGAAATTGGTGTACATGAGTTCTACCTCTTTCTCTGGCTTCCAAACCCTTCCAACAATCCTTGTTTTTCACCCAACTCTGAAAATCATCCGACTTCACTCCAGATATACTCCACTTGCATATCAATATTCATCACATTGCCCTATTTTCTCCGAGAAGCAAACATCAATCATACTGACTCGTCCTCCTTCAAATATCTCAACTGGACCGACAGATAATATCATGAGTCCATACTCTCTTCGATTCGCAAAAACACAGTTCTGACAACACTTGTACTCCTGCGATCAATATCACCTTGATTCAACTCCTCACACCAGAAACACCTCTGGGAAGCAAACTTCTCCCCCACTTGTTTCAAACCAACACCGGGAGCCAACAGTTAGAAAATAAACAAGTACCGACAGTGTTCCACACACTTGTCGCGTACCAAGGGATAAACGACATTAGACAACTTGGCCGGACAGACCGACCTACTCTGATACCACTAATGTAACACCCTTCTACCCCACAAACAATTTCAGGAAAACACTTAATGTTATCAGAGTAAAATTAGCAAGAAAGGTGCCACATATATTCAAAACATCAATTAACAATCATTTTCCTGTTCCGTAACACGGGTTACCCATTCTTAATAATAAGATCAACAACTACGCAGCGGAAATCAACTTTTTATGTCATTTCAATAAAATACTTCCTACTAAATATATCTAAATCAAATCATCACCAACAATGTATAAAGTCAACATAAAACAAAAGAACGCGAGATTCACAACAAATCCCAACCCGATGTTACATGACACAGAGCAGGACACCTCTAAACTAAACAACGATAACGACACACTTCAAGGCTACATCCTCCATCATCACGAATCTACTCTTGGTTATCTGCAACTTACCCACATAAGAGGCAACATTTCCAAGTAGGCAGGGTGAGAGATCACAATTCATTATAGTAATATAAGTACATGGAAAATGAACAGGAAGGCAACAACAACATCATACCATAGCCAACAACAGCATCATAGCATAATCAACATCAACATCATAGCATAATCAGCATCAACCTCATAGCATAGTCAACGACAACATCATAGTATAATCAACAACAACATCATGATATAATCAACAACATCATCATAGGGTAATCAACAACAACATCATGATAGAATCAACAACAACATCATGATATAATCAACAACAACATCATGATATAATCAACAATAACATCATGATATAATAAACATCAACATCATAGTATAATCAACATCAACATTATGATATCCATAATAAAACCTACATATTATTCGACAATTAACTCATACACATGCAATGCCACTTAGAATGAAATGCAACTTCATCAGAAACATGCATGTGGTACCAATTCAACGTGTGATGAACACTGGGCCATCAACCCTCCACAAGGGAGCACAACATAATCAACGTATCACTCCAATCCGCACAATGGGATTGAAGCTACCAATGGACCGAAGCCCCAACATAAAATGCTATGAAATGAAATGATTCTAATTCTCCTCAACTCATCAAATATCAACGTGTGCATCATTCATTTCATATTCAACAGTTAATCCCCATCCCTCATGTTTTACCATCCATACAGTAGCAAAACAACAAGACAACAACAATCAGCAAGAGAAAACACTAAAACAGCAAAAATGGCTAAAACAGTTGTCTGACACGGCCGCCCGTGTCCTGTGACACGGCCGTGTCAGAAGGCCTACACGAAAAATCCAACCCAGAAAAATTATAGCAGAAACAGAGGCCTGACACGACCGCCCATGTCCTATGACACGGCCCGTGTCAGAAGCTCTGTAACAAAAGTTTTCATTTTCCCCAACCAGTAAGCTGACACGGGTGCCCGTGTTGTGTGACACGGCCCGTGTCATGGTGCGACAAAACCCCATTTTCCAAAAAGTGATTTTTCTGTTGCGTTTTCGACTCAGAATACCCCAAAATTCAGTTTTGTCCAAATACGAAATTTGATCAAAAGACTCACACAATGCACATACATCAAATACACCAATTTGGTTCACTCATTCTCATTACAACACTCACTCCTAACACAATCTATAACACCAAACACCACCATTATTCAAGAATCCACAAAACCTAATCTATTCATAAACCTATTCCTATAAAATTATAGTAAACCGTTAAAACTCCCCATACCTTAGAGTAATCCGAAGCTTTATCCTTCTTTCTCCAAGATTCTCCTAGCTATCCTTCAAAACGTTGGTTTTCCACCTCCTCTTCTCTTCTTCAGCGTTCTTCACAAAAATACGATCAGTTAGAAAATTGATCGATCTTTCTTCTTTAGTTACATTATCCCAGTTTATGAACTTCCAACTCTACCCTTACTTATTTTCCTTTATGACCATCTTGCCCTTTTCTTAATATTTTTAAATAATAAATAATAATCTAAATAATACATGATTATTCACTCTATTGAAATTATTTAAAAATACTCTTTTAATCCATAATTCTCCAAATTACCAAAAACCTCTCAATTCCTTCTAAATTAATTAAATAAACAAATAAATGATTAATTTAGATTTTTAGGGTGATATAACTCTCCCCTACTTTAAGAATTTTCGTCCTCGAAAATTTACTCGATGCAGACCACTCCAGATACGTTATCACCTCCGACTAATCAACTCTCACGCCGCGTGTGGCAATACCACGAATAACGCAATACAACAATACACCTTATCAATGCCAATGACAACAAGATGAAATGATCACGCGATGTACTCGACGACTAACTCAAAACACCGAGAATAATCAGGTTAGGAACATATAGGTTCACTATGAACCAGAATTTAACACGATCGTTACCATCACTATAAGAAACCCTCCCCTAACTCCCCATTATAGGAATTAGCTACTCGCACTCGAACCATCACCATAGGTAATGAGGCAACAACAAAGGTAAGAACACAAAGGCCCAAAGCACAATTTCAACGTAACCAACTACCGACATCGTTGTTACCCACCTATGAACCAACTGCGCTACCCACGCTTTCGCTGCGCACTCTGAGTACTCGAAACTATCTAATCTACCAAGTTTACATCAACTTCCGACCATCAAAGCAGACATAAGAAAAGACCTTTCAACTTAACTCATCGGAAATTCCATCCAAACAGGCATTCTATACTCTTGTGATTACTGAATAATTCGAACTTAGATCCGTAAACAATACCTCCGAATATCCAACACAACTACAACTGCAGCCAATTCCAAATCTTGAATAGGATAGATACTTTCAAGAATTCCAAATTATCGTCAACATAAGCTACAACTTCACCACCTTGTATTAACACATCATCAAAATTCATCTCAACGCATAACAACCTCACCACAGCATAAGGATACATGTGTCCAAATAATCTCAACAAGGAAAAAAAATCATCTTCCAAACAGAGCTTAACACCTAATAGCCATAGATTTAGCCTCAATAACCTACACTTAACATGGCATATTAACCAAACCAATCAAACAAACTAATTCCTCAAGTCCTACTCATACTAACACAATTCTCCAAAATCCCTCATCCGAATTAACACAACCACTCAACTTCATCTTTACAAATCATAATTCACACCTTGCTAACTCAGCATATAGCTTCACTTCTTTCAATACTTGCAACTCAACTCTCAAATACTCTACGCGCTCTTCTTCAGATTTTATAAAACATCAGAATATCCACAACGAACACCAGTTATAACTTATCCAACCAAGTATGGAAAATACCATTCATATTTCCATATATACACTTTAGGGCATACTAGCCACTATCCTTCTCGATCCGACATCCTTGGTCAAATCATAGTCTTACATTACCATTTACTTCCTACTTGGTTTATCTCTACAGTTCTTCAAGTCTCATGTCAGTCGAATTCTCGATCCACTACATACCAAAACCCAAGTTATCCAGAACACAACTGTGAGTTTCCAAACTACTCACTGATCAACTCGCAACCTCATACTTACATCCTCAAGTCCGCCTCATTTCCCTATATAGGAATCCGCATCGACAACTCAAATAATTCATAAGCACTTGGCTCAACCCCAAACAATTGATTGCGCCTACTATTCTAGTTGGCAAGACACGTCTACTCCATCCAACATGACTCCGTCGACTATCAACAAGGGATTAAGGGTGATCAGTTCCTCAATTTTTCAATAGACAGCCGGCAACCATAATGGTGGCATAAATCATCATTACCCAACTACAATAGCGTCCTTTACCTTTTTCTTAAAGTTATCTAAGCATACTGCTCCACCATCTCTTTAAGGGTTACAACCGTTTTCTTAATTTCTTATTTTCCATCTCGTCAATGATACAAAAAATCCAAAATCCAGTACATATTCTCCTATACAAGTTAGTTGCACAACACAATCATTAAATATCCTTCTAATACCGGAAATGTTACCACATCACGTACAATCCAAATCGGCCCACTTCAATCGAAACATCTATCCAAGTCTAAAACTTTTGACAACCCTAACCAATCCTTCTTATTTCTTTTTAATCTCACAACTTCGATGATCCGTATAGTTCCACACTTGATTCTCATTCCAATCACAATCTCAACAAAACCATCTCATCATCTGGTTGGTGATATAACTTCCAAAACTTCCGACTCATGCCGACACATCTCGCCAACAACACACAATCCACTTTACTATTTAACATTCCTCAAAGATTTCTATACTTTAATCATCCTCAACTATCATACGCTGCACTTCCATGTGCTTCTCCGATATTCTCCTTCCTATTACTAAACATTTCATACTTGACTCTATCCTACTATTTCCAGCAAGAATTGTCCAACTTCAAACACGATTATCTTCTTCAATACAGACCTCCCAGACACAAAATTATATTCCAAAATGAAGGGAATTTCGTGTAAATTCCATAACTTCAAGAATCGTTGAAATCTGAATTACGAGTAACAAGTTATTGTCCTTTCAATGGGACTGGTCAAGAAATCCCGTATACAAACTTCCACCAAATACAATCAGCATCAGACCCAACTATTCAAATGCGTCTTTCTCTCTGCTCAAACACATGCCGAAGACAAAATTTATATGCAAACTATAGGGAATTTCGTAAACTTTCCGAAAAGTCCAGAATCTCTTTCATCAGAGTTACGAGTAGAAAGTTATGCCTCTTATACTGAAGGAAGTTCCATAAATGTGAAAATAAAAACCGAAATTGGTGTACATGAGTTCTACCTCTTTCTCTGGCTTCCAAACCCTTCCAACAATCCTTGTTTTTCACCCAACTCTGAAAATCATCCGACTTCACTCCAGATATACTCCACTTGCATATCACTATTCGTCACATTGCCCTATCTTCTCCGAGAAGCAAACATCAATCATACTGACTCGTCCTCCTTCAAATGTCTCAACTGGACCGAAAGATAAAATCATGAGTCCATACTCTCTTCGATTCGCAAAAACACAGTTCTGACAACACTTGTACTCCTGCGATCAATATCACCTTGATTCAACTCCTCACACCAGAAACACCTCTGGGAAGCAAACTTCTCCCCCACTTGTTTCAAACCAACACCGGGAGCCAACGGTTAGAAAATAAACAAGTACCGACAGTGTTCCACACACTTGTCGCGTACCAAGGGATAAACGACATTAGACAACTTGGCCGGACAGACCGACCTGCTCTGATACCACTAATGTAACACCCTTCTACCCCACAAACAATTTCAGGAAAACACTTAATATTATCAGAGTAAAATTAGCAAGAAAGGTACCACATATATTCAAAACATCAATTAACAATCATTTTCCTGTTCCGTAACACGGGTTACCCATTCATAATAATAAGATCAACAACTACGCAGCGGAAATCAACTTTTTATGTCATTTCAATAAAATACTTCCTACTAAATATATCTAAATCAAATCATCACCAACAATGTATAAATTCAACATAAAACAAAAGAACGCGAGGTTCACAACAAATCCCAACCCAATGTTACATGACACAGAGCAGGACACCTCTAAACTAAACAGCGATAACGACACAATTCAAGGCTACATCCTCCATCATTGCGAATCTACTCTTGGTTATCTGCAAGTTACCCACATAAGAGGCAACATTTCCAAGCAGGCAGGGTGAGAAATCACAATTCATTATAGTAATATAAGTACATGGAAAATGAACAGGAAGGCAACAACAACATCATAGCATAGCCAACAACAACATCATAGCATAATCAACATCAACATCATAGCATAATCAGCATCAACCTCATAGCATAGTCAACGACAACATCATAGTATAATCAACAACAACATCATGATATAATCAACAACAACATCATAGGGTAATCAACAACAACATCATGATATAATCAACAACAACATCATGATATAATCAACAATAACATCATGATATAATCAACATCAACATCATAGTATAATCAACATCAACATTATGATATCCACAATAAAACCTACATATTATTCGACAATTAACTCATACACATGCAATGCCACTTAGAATGAAATACAACTTCATCGAAAACATGCATGTGGTACCAATTCAACGTGTTATGAACACTGGGCCATCAACCCTCCACAAGGGAGCACAACATAATCAACGTATCACTCCAATCCGCACAATGGGATTGAAGCTACCAATGGACCGAAGCGCCAACATAAAATGCTATGAAATACAATGATGCTAATTCTCCTCAACTCATCAAATATCAACGTGTGCATCATTCATTTCATATTCAACAGTTAATCACCATCCATCATGTTTTACCTTCCATACAGCAGCAAAACAACAAGACAACAACAATCAGCAAGAGAAAACATTAAAACAGCAAAAACGGCTAAAACAGTTGTCTGACAAGGCCGCCCGTGTCCTGTGACACGGCCTTGTCAGAAGGGCTGCACGAAAAATCCAAGCCAGAAAAATTATAGCAGAAACAGAGGCCGGACACGGCCGCCCGTGTCCTGTGACACGCCCGTGTCAGAAGCTCTGTAACAAAAGTTTTCATTTTCCCCAACCAGTAAGCTGACACGGGTGCCCGTGTTGTGTGACACGGCCCGTGTCAGGGTGCGACAAAACCCCATTTTCCAAAAAGTGATTTTTCTGCTGCGTTTTCGACTCAGAATACCCCAAAATTCAGTTTTGTCCAAATACGAAATTTGATCAAAAGACTCACACAATGCACATACATAAAATACACCAATTTGGTTCACTCATTCTCATCACAACGCTCACTCCTAACACAATCTATAACACCAAACACCACCATTATTCAAGAATCCACAAAACCTAATCTATTCATAAACCAATTCCTATAAAATTATAATAAACCGTGAAAACTCCCCATACCTTAGAGTAATTCGAAGCTTTATCCTTCTTTCTCCAAGATTCTCCTAGCAATCCTTCAAAACCCTTGGTTTTCCTCCTCCTCTTCTCTTCTTCAGCGTTCTTCACAAAAATACGATCAGTTAGAAAATTGATCGATCTTTCTTCTTTAGTTACATATCCCAGTTTATGAACTTCCAACTCTACCCTTACTCCTTTTCCTTTATGACCATCTTGCCCTTTTCTTAATATTTTTAAATAATAAATAATAATCTAAATAATACATGATTATTCACTCTATTGAAATTATTTAAAAATACTCTTTTAATCCATAATTCTCCAAATTACCAAAAACCTTTTAATTCCTTCTAAATTAATTAAATAAACAAATAAATGATTAATTTAGATTTTTGGGGTGTTACAGACGTCATCAATCTTGGTACCGAAAAGGACAAGAAGGAAGACAAGGTTGGGGCAACACTTGGGGCAGAGATCAGACAACGGTTAATACAGCTTCTTGAAGAATAAGTTGATGTTTTTGCATGGTCTTATCAAGATATGCCTAGTTTGGATACAGATATTGTAGTTCATAAACTACCGCTCAAACCTGAATGCCCACCGGTAAAACAGAAACTTCGAAGAAGTAGACCCGACATGGCTATCAAGATCAGAGATGAGGTTAAACGACAACTGGATGCAGGTTTCTTAGCAGTTTTCAAGTACCCAGAATGGGTAGCTAACATTGTGCCAGTAATGAAGAAGAATGGAAAAGTGTGAATGTGTGTAGATTATAGGGATCTCAACAAAGCCAGTCCTAGAGATGATTTCCCTCTGCCACATATCGACACTCTTATGGATAATACAGCTCGGTTTGCAGTTTTCTCCTTTATGGATAGTTTCTCAGGCTACAATCAGATCAGAATGGATCCGGCCGATATGGATAAGACTAAATTCATCACTCCATGGGGAACTTATTACTACAAAGTCATGCCCTTTGGTATGAAAAACGCAGGGGCAGCCTATCAGAGGGCTATGGTAACCTTATTCCATGACATGATGCATAAAGAAATTGAAGTGTATGTGGATGATATGATTGCTAAATCTCAGAGTGAGGAGGAACATTTGGACCATCTCCTGAAGTTATTCAAGAGACTCTGGAAATATCAGCTAAGGTTGAATCCTGACAAATGTACTTTTGGTGTCAGATCAGGAAAGCTGCTAGGTTTTATTGTCAGCCAACAAGGAATTGTGGTAGATCCCGATAAGTTACGAGCTATTCAAGAGTTGCCAGCTGTCGCTCCCGAGGATTTCCATCCGTGGTACAAACCCGAAAGTGGCGCGGAAAACAGAGTCGTCAGCAATGTGTATTTATCCCAAGAGAGGGAAAGGAAACACTGCGTAAATCTGAGGGAAGGGAAAATAGCATGGTCTCACGACCAAGAGAAATGGGTAAGGGAGTCGGTTACGCGAAGGGAAGGTGTTAGCACCCCACGCGTCCATCGTACTCGATGGGATCCACGCTTGTTATCTTGATCAAAGGGTGTCGTCATCTGGAGCTCCACTGCTACTAGAAACGAGAAGGATAAGGAACGGAAAGGAACGAAGAAACGAGTGAGAAGAGGAAAAGACGTGACTCGATAGGACATCGCTCATCCTATGCCTACGTATTCCCTCGTACAATGGGAAAGTCAGAGTCAACGTAGTTCAGACATGAACTAAAGGGGGGAGGTTGCTCGCCAAGACATCGCCGTCTTGTGCCTACGTATCCTCAATCGGACTAGAGAGAGGAAATCAGAGCAGTCGTAGTTTGACATAACGAGGTCGGTTAGTGTTTTTTATGAGCGACGTTAAGTTCGCGTCCGACAGTTAGGGTCGATGCCTGTTTGCGACGAGACGGAAAATGACGTGCCCTTTTCTGAAAATGAGTTGAACTTAACAATCCCGAAGGATGAAAAAAGGTTTGAATTTGTTTTGTATTTTTAAGACAGAAGTGGTTTGAAGTTAGTACATAACTTGAATTGCACCCAAGTCTGTAATATAGGAACGGATACTTCGCGCATCGTCCCCAACAGGACGTACACTAAGTACCCTAGAAGAATGAAGGGAGACCCCCCATACTTCACTTCCCATATGTAAGGCTCATGCGCAATACACGTTAACCTTTTATAAGTGTTTTAGGATTGTTATGAGATGAGAAGAGAAGACTCAAGGAAAAAGAAAACACTAAGGGGAATTCTATCCTAATGTTGTCATGCAAAAGGTGGCCCTAAGGTTGAGTTTGAAAGGGAAACTTCTACCTAAGTTAGCATGCAAAGGGAAGCCTAATGCTAATCCTACTCCAAGCTTAATCGAAAATTAAGTTGGACTAGGTAGCTCTAAGGGAGTGAATCCAAAACTTAAACAAGTCTTGAGATTCAAGGGAAGGAAAGAGTGAAAGAGAAGAAGAAGGAAAGAAGAAAATGAGCAAAAAACAGCAGCTACAACAGCGCACCTGCAACAAAATAGCAGTAAATAGCAGCACACAAGCAAGACAGCTTATAACAGCACACAATCAGCATAAAAAGGAGGTGTAAAAAACCAAACAGCGGCACATATAACAGCACATATGCACATAGACAACAGTAGAAACAGGGCAGCATGTGATTCACTTGAATACAACTCAAACATGGCAAAGCAAGCATGCATCAAGCATTACATATTCTTCAATCAAACATGAACACAATCATCCCACGAACCATGGTAAACAACTCTTGAAATCATCATGAAAGAATGCATATCATTTGGTACATGAACAAGTCAAAACAAGCATGCATCTCATGAAGTTAAGTGCAAGCAATCATATTCAAACAACAACTCCAGCAACATCAACAACAAGTCACAATCAACATGCTCAAGAAGTGTGTGCTATGTGTTCATCGCATCGGGAACGCAACATCGCAAACATGATCATAAACGATAAAAATCCAAGAGTCGCGTGTCGGAAAATTGTGTGCATACAATGGTGTGAGGTGCAACAGCATCAAAATAGTCCTTAGACAAGTATCATATCAATCCATGAAGATTAAAAATGAAACGGGATCGAAACATGCTCAAAAATGCACAAAAAAACACTCTGCGGCAGTGTTAATCGATTAACCAATTGCAGTGTAATTGTGTTAATCGATTAACAGCTCTGAATACGCACATTTTCACTGGTTAATCGATTAACCTAATTGCACTGCAATTGGTTAATCGATTAACACTGTAAAATTAGCACAAAATCAATTTGAAAAGTCACTTCCAATAGTAAAAGCACTTATGCAATCATCTCCAATGATCATGTAATCAACAATGCACGAAAATTAAGTTCAGAAACAACATTCAAACATCATTTAAATTCAATAATCATCAACATCCACAATCAAGATCAACCAAATGAATCAAAACACATCAAAATTCATGGATCTACATTGTATAAGTTGTAATTAAGCTAAAATGAGTATGGATCTGAAATTAACCAACCTACAAAGCTGAGATTTGCTTTGGTAAGTGTTGTAAATAGAAATGGATGAATTTAAGTAGAGAAATCCAAGATCCACAAGCTTCTTGCACTCAAAAGTTAAAGATCCAAGCAATAAGCAACCAAAGCTCCAAAAGCACTTCCAAAAATCACTTCTGAAAAATCAGAACCAGATCCAAGCGAAAATCCAAATTGAAAAGCTGAAATGTAGTGATGATGAGAGGTTTTAGCTCAAGAATTAACAAGTTCCAATGAAGAACTTATTAATCTTTGAAGAAGAGCTTTGAGTGTGGTTGAAAATGGAGTTGGAGAATGAAAAAGTGAGAGAGAGTTGAGAGAATTCTGAAAATTGGGAGTGAAAATATGATCTAGGTCTTTTAGAGGTTTGTAATGAATTGGTTTAAATAACCCCTAGGTTAGGAGTTAAGTTTGGGTTTGGAGTGAGGTTAAGTGAGTGGAAATTGGGATGAAATGTGAATTAGGAAAGGAAATGTGGAATTGGAGTGGAAAGAATTTGAATTTTTGAATGGAAAATCAACTCTCTAGATCCTTCTACTGATGTGTAGAATTAAAATTGGTGATTAAAAATTGGATTAAAAAGAAACAGCTCTGAAAATGCAGCATTTGGGCAAAATTCACAATGGTTAATCGATTAACCTAATTGCACTGCAATTGGTTAATCGATTAACACATTCAAAATTTGAATTTTTGTGCCAGAAGGAGGGAAACTTGGATATTTGTCTGGTTCTACTCGTTCTGAACCACGATAGACCTCTGAAACTTGCCATTTGATATTACCACTGGAATACACTTGAAATATGCCATGAAATGTTTTTTTCGCATTCGGATTAAACTGCTGATAACAACTGTCTGGTGCTGAATAACTAATCAAAAATTGACTGCCGGAGTTTCTGATTATCCAGTCATTTAATGAGCAAAATAAATGCTCAAAAAGACTTGAAAAGTTATCTGCTTGGCTCTGAACACTATTAAAACTCATACTGGAACTGATGACGCCGTGAGCTGCTGAAAGAATACCTTGATCCCATGCCCAAAAGAAATATGCAAATGCAAAAATGACAATGCAAATGAAATGAAGCATAAGCCAAAAGGGTTAGCAACACTAGGGCAAATTTTGAGGCGTTACAGCTGCCCTTATTCAAACTTCTTGGATCCGAGGGTATGGAAGCAACGGCTTTCAGACAATCGGGATACACGGAGATTGAATACCAAAATAACCTGTGGGGATGATGAAATAACGCGAATACGAGAACAGCCGAAGGCGAACTCGGAAAGGCAGACCGGCCGAAGGCGGACTAAACTGGGGATATAAGGATACTAAGAGAACGGCCGAAGGCGGACTCGAAAAGAAAGACCAAGCCGAAGGTGGGCTTTCAAAGAAAGACTATACTGAAGGTAGACTTTCAAACGAAGGATACGAGACCATGCCGAAGGTGGACTCGAAAAAGAAAGACCAAGCCGAAGGTGGGCTTTCAAAGAAAGACTATGCCGAAGGTAGACTCTCAAATAAAGGATACAAGACCATGCCGAAGGTGAACTCGAGAAGGAAAGACCAAGCCGAAGGTAGGCTTTCAAAGAAAGACTATACCGAAGGTAGACTTTCAAACAAAGGATATGAGACCATGCCGAGGGTGGACTCGAAAAAAGAAAGACTATGCCGAAGGTAGGCTTTCAAAGAAAGACTATGCCGAAGGTAGACTTTCAAACAAAGGATATGAGACCATGCCGAAGGTGGACTCGAAAAAAGAAAGACTAAGCCGAAGGTGGGCTTTCAAAGAAAGACTATGCCGAAGGTAGGCTTTCAAACAAAGGATACGAGACCATGCCGAAGCTGGACTCGAAAAAGAAAAACCAAGCCGAAGGTGGGCTTTCAAAGAAAGACTATCCCGAAGGTAAGCTTTCAAACAAAGGATACGAGACCATGCCGAAGGTGGACTCGAGAAAGAAAGACCAAGCCAAAGGTGGGCTTTCAAAGAAAGACTATGCCGAAGTTAGGCTTCCAAACAAAGGATACGAGGCCATGCCGAAGGTGGACTCGAAAAAGAAAAACCAAGCCGAAGGTGGGCTTTCAAAGAAAGACTATGCCCAAGGTAGACTTTCAAACAAAGGATATTAGACCATGCCGAGGGTGGACTCGAAAAAAGAACGACCAAGCCGAAGGTGGGCTTTCAAAGAAAGACTATGCCGAAGGTAGGCTTCCAAACAAAGGATACGAGACCATGCCGAAGGTGGACTCGAAAAAGAAAGGCCAAGCCGAAGGTGGGCTTTCAAAGAAAGACTATGCCGAAGGTAGACTTTCAAACGAAGGATACGAGACCATGCCGAAGGTGGACTCGAAAAAGAAAGGCCAAGCCGAAGGTGGGCTTTCAAAGAAAGACTATGCCGAAGGTAGACTCTCCTGGGGAGACCAAGATAACAGCGGGTGCGAGGACGGCCAAAGGTGAACTCGAGAAAAGAGAAAGACCAAGCCGAAGGTGGACTTCTGAAGAAAGACTATGCCAAAGGTAGACTTTCAAACGAAGGATACGAGACCATACCGTGGGCTCGAAAAAGAAAGACCAAGCCGAAGGTGGGCTTTCAAAGAAAGACTATGCCGAAGGTAGACTTTCAAACAACAATATGTAGAATCGACAGTTCCACAAAGATGACTCCGTCGGGGAAAAGAGAAATCTAAACAGGCAACTCTGCGGGGGAGCATAGGAAGGACCATCAAGAAGGACGAATCTACTGGTTGCGGTGTAGTGTTAAACAACATCTTCTGAATTTGTTACTTTCTGCTGGGGAAAGAATCTAGTAAAGGATATCAAACATGGCTTATTCTTCGAATGCATATGTTTGAATTTTCCTATGGCGTAATGCTCCATACGAAATGGAAATGCTATGCGTTTGGGAGAATGCCATGCAAAAATGCTCATGCAATGCAAAAGAGGCATCTCAGCAAAATAAATGTTGAAGACCAAGGCAGCTCCACTGGGGATGACAAACTAAATTGTCCTCTAAAATAAGAGACCCTGCTGAGAAAGACTTAAATCTGTTGAGGGAGATCCTGATCACAAACTCTGCTGGATATGAAAACTCCAAGAGAAGATCCACTCTGCTGGAGATGGATAAAAATGAATAATGAAGATGGAAACCAAAGAGAAATTCTCTCCGCTGGGGATTACCAATGACTTCCATCGAAGACAGAACTCAACACCTGGATATGAAATATGCCAATAACCATTGGACTTAAGACCTACTGGGGATTTCAACTGCTGTTGAACAAACCACTGTGAAGATCACCATCAAACTTTGCTTGGGGAGACAAGTCAATAATTCTAAACCTATTTGGGGATATTACCGAACTCAACCTGCTGTTGGGAGATGCCCTTGCTTTTACCTTACCGGGGAATATCAGTACTTTTACCCTGCTGGGGAGTACCGGCCATGACCAGCAAACCTGCTTGAGGAACGGTAGATGCTGACATCCACCCTGCTAGAGGATAACATCAAGCTTACTCATCTGAGGGGATTAACTCATACCGTTGCTGATGAGGAAAACATTTCTCGACTAGCTGAGGAAAATGAGTGCTCAGGCCCTGCGGGGAAAATAACATCTTTGTCCAAAAAAAATATTCTATAAGTCTCTTGCTGGGGATGCGTCAGCATCGACTTCTGACTGCTTGCAGAAAGAGTAATGAAATAACCACAACTCTAGCTGGGGAAATAATCCTCGGTACTCTGCTGAGGAAGATAATCCTCGACACCCTGGCTGGGAAAACAACAACCTGCCGAGGAGGATGAACTTTTTGATGTCGAGGAGAGTAGCTCTACTGGGGAAGGACAAACCTGTTACCCTGCAAACAGAATCAACAGAAAGTTCTATATACAAAAAGGTTATTTCTATTACTATTACAACGACCGTTGCCTAAGCAATTTCCACCGTTTTCTGATATGCTTCACAGAGCTTAACATTTTCGCATGCAATGTTTTATCAAAATATCAGACGTTTTCACAAACAAAACAGTAAAAGTAAAAAACACAAGTGGAAAGCTTTTGAGTGAAATGAAGATTTTATTGAATGGAATTGGCCTGTGAATAGGCATTTACATTCGGAAGCAATTCCTGAAAAGAGGTAATTGGAAAAAATAAATAAAAGAAAATACACATGTCAGCAATGTGGGGAACAGATATCCACCATGATTCGATTCAGCTATGTCTCCATATGCCTCGCTTATCCGCAGATGTTTTGGCCTTCGAAGAGACTGACTGGACTGATTCATTTCCTTCAAAATTTCCATGTATCAAAAGTGTTCACAGATCGAACATAGCTCGTAGCCTCTTGCTTTCAAATCCCTACCTTTTGCCTAGATCGCCCTTTTCGGGTTTTCAATCCACCAGGATACCCATTTTTGCCAAAGTTGCCTTTTCAGGTTTTCAACCTTGCGGGTTTATTCTTTTTTTTCGTTTTATCCCTAACTTTTGCCCGAACCCTTTTTTTTTATGGTTCGTCGGGATGCCTATTTTTACCTAGACTTTCTTTTTGTGTCCAGCGGGTCTCTTTTATGCAAAGTATTTTTTGACTACGTCTGCGTTCACAGGGGACGTAAAATCTTCGCCATCCATAGTTGAGAGTAATAAGGCTCCACTAGACAAAACATGTCTTACTACATACGGCCCTTCGTAGTTTGGAGTCCATTTGCCCTTGTGATCTGTTTGAGGAGGAAGGATCATTTTCAAAACCAATTCACCAGTCTGAAAACACCGAGGACGCAATTTTTGATCAAAGGTTTTCTTCATTCTGCTCTAATACAACTGACCATGTGCAACGGCTGCCAATCTCTTCTCTTCAATAAGGCTCAGCTGATCTAGTCTGGAACGCACCCATTCAGCTTCATCAAGTTTCACGTCTGCCAGAATTCTTAAAGAAGGAATCTCAACCTCTAATGGTAGAACTGCTTCCATACCATATACCAGTGAGAAAGGAGTTGCCCCAGTCGATGTGTGTACCTAAGTATGATAACCATGTAAAGCATAAGGCAACATCTCATGCCAATCTTTATAGGTCACTACCATTTTCTGCACAATCTTCTTGATGTTCTTATTTGCTGCTTCAATAGCCCCATTCATCTTCGGACGGTAGGGAGAAGAGTTGTGATGTTCAATCTTAAAGCTCTGACATAGCTCCTTCATCATCTTGTTATTCAAATTTGAACCATTATCAGTAATGATTCTCTCCAGGACTCCATACCGGCAGATGATGTCCTTCTTGATAAATCTGGCTACCACCTGTCTGGTGACGTTGGCATACGAGGCTGCTTCCACCCACTTAGTGAAATAATCGATGGCAACCAAAATGAAACGATGCCCGTTGGAAGCAGTAGGTTCAATCTTTCTGATCATATCAATGCCCCACATAGTAAAAGGCCAAGGTGATGACAATACATTCAGAGGAGTAGGCGGTACATGCACTTTATCAGCATAAATTTGGCATTTATGACATTTTCGGGCGTATCTGAAACAATCAGATTCCATAGTCATCCAATAATACCCCGCTCTCAGCAGTTTTCTGGCCATAGCATGCCCATTGGCACGGGTAACGAAAGATCCTTCATGGACTTCTTCCATCAACAGGCTTGCCTCGTGTTCATCAACACAATGTAGCAAGACCATGTCAAAGTTTCTCTTGTATAACACGTCATCTTTATTCAGAAAGAAATTTTCTGCCAACCTCCTCAGAGTCTTCTTATCTTTGGTGGATGCACCCTTGGATACTCTTGACTCTTCAGAAAAACCTTAATATCATGATACCAAGGGTTGCCATCTGATACACCTTCAGCTGTAAACACAAAAGCTAGTCTATCCAGACGCATGATTCTGATCGAATGAGTTTCATTCCAACGATTCACCTGATACATTGAAGATAACGTTGCCAATGCATCTGCCATCTGATTCTCCACCCGAGGTATATGATGGAAATTGATTCTGTTAAAGAATGGTAACAACCTTCTGGCATAGTTGTTATAAGGCACCAAGTTTGCTTGACGAGTTTCCCATTCACCTATAATCTGATTAACTACCAACGCGGAATCACCATAAACATCGAGGTTCTTGATTCTCAAATCAATTGCTTCTTCTAACCCCATGATGCATGCTTCATACTCCGCCTCATTGTTGGTGCATACGAACGCTAATCGGGAAGTGAAAGGTATATGAGAACCTTTCGGAGTTGTAATGACTGCCCCGATTCCGTTACCCTATACATTAACAGCCCCATCAAAAACCAACTTCCATTGGGACCTAATTTCTGGCCCTTCATCAGGTAGAGGATCTTCACAGTCTTTCATCTTCAGATACATAATGTTCTCATCAGGAAATTCGAACTTCATCGGTTGATAATCCTCAATTGGTTGTTCAGCGAGATATTCTGACAAAACACTTCCCTTAATGGCTTTTTGGGAAACACATTGAATATCGTATTCTATCAGAACCATCTGCCAACGAGCTATTCTTCTAGAAAGCGCATGCTTTTCAAACACATACTTGATCGGATCCATCTTCGAAATCATGAGGGTTGTGTGGTTTAACATATACTGCCTCAAACGCTTAGCTGCCCAAGCGAGTGCACAACATGTTTTCTCCAGCATCGAGTACCTTGACTCACAATCAGTAAATTTCTTACTCAGGTAGTAGATGGCATGCTCTTTTCTACCTGACTCGTCGTGTTGACCGAGCACACACCCCATTGAGTTCTCAAGAACCGTAAGATACATAATCAATGGCCTTCCTGGCACTGGCGGCATAAGGACCAGAGGTTCCTGCAAATATTCTTTTATTTTTTCAAACGCCTTTTGACAGTTTTTGTTCCACCTGACCTCTTGATCCTTTCTTAGCAACTTGAATATCGGTTCACACGTGGCTATAAGATGAGAGATGAATCTAGCAATGTAGTTCAACCTCCCTAAGAAACCACGAACCACTTTTTCTGTTATTGGTTCAGGCATTTCTTGAATGGCTTTTACTTTAGCAGGATCAACCTCGATACCTTTTTCGCTGACAATAAAACCCAGTAACTTTCCAGATCTCACCCCGAAGGTGCACTTGTTCGGATTCAACCTCAGTCTGAACTTTCTCAACCTTTCAAACAATTTTTGAAGATTAACCAGATGTTCTTCCTCTGTCTGTGACTTCGCTATCATGTCATCAACATAGACCTCGATCTCTTTATGAATCATATCATGAAAGAGAGTCATCATCGCCCGTTGATATGTTGCCCCAGCATTTTTCAATCCAAAGGGCATCACTTTGTAACTGAATGTTCCCCCCGGTGTTATGAACTTCGTTTTCTCCATGTCCTCTGGGGCCATCTTGATTTGGTTATACCTAGAGAAGCCATCCATGAAGGAAAACACAGAATACTGAGCGGTGTTGTGCACTAACACGTCAATGTGAGGAAGCGGGAAGTCATCTTTTGGGCTTGCTCTATTCAGATCTCTGTAACCAACGCATATCCTGACCTTTCTGTCCTTCTTAGGTACAGGTACAATATTAGCAGCCCATGGAGGATAATTCGTTACAGCAAGAAACCCAGCATCTAACTATTTCTGAACCTCTTCTTTAATCTTGACAGACATTTCCGGTTTTGTCCTTCTCAACTTCTGCTTAACCGGAGCACATCCTTCTTTGAGCGGCAGCCAGTGTACCACGATGTCAGTGTCGAGCCCAGGCATGTCTTGGTAAGACCAGGCGAAGATATCCACATACTCTCGGAGCATTTCAATCAATCTTCTTTTTACAGTGTCTTCCAAAGCAGCCCCCAATCCGTACCTCTTTCTTTGCGTCCTCGGTCCCCAAGTTAACAACCTCGATTTCCTCCTGATGAGGTAGAATGACCCTTTCCTCCTGTTTTAACAGCCTGGCTAATTCCTCTGGTAAAGCACAATCTTCATCAGTCCCCTCTTCATCCTGATATAATGGATTATCGAAGTCATATCGAGCCATAGCTGAATCATGATGGGTGGAATCTGAACAAGAAAACCTGCATGATTGATGATATATGTTTATTATGGATGCATCAAACAAACACACATTGCCATTTTGATGTGGTTTTAATGCAAAAAAATAAAAAACAGGAAGACAAGAATCAAAACATTTGAATGCGAAAACGTCCTTTATTAATGATAAAGAAATAACATACAAAACATTCAAGCCCTACAAACAAGAATCACTACGTCTTGGGCAGAACGTAGGATTAACATAGATGACAAACAGGAGCAATTACTCTGGTCCGGTCACTTAAATGGCTCTCTCTGACGACCAGTTGCGAAGACTTTGACCTGGGATACAGGGACGGATCCAACTATCCATATCACAATCACTATCCCCATCCTCCTCAATAGCATTGACTCTGTTAAAGAACACACCACCACTGGTGAAACGAACTGGACCATAGAACTTGGGAGGCTCTTCAGGACGCCTGGGTGGCTTATAACCCAGTCCATGAGTATTCCACTTTTCCTGGACATCAATAATCTGACCCCACTTTTGTGAACCGCCGGCTTCAACCATGGCCCGAGCATCTTTGAAGGAAGACATAGAAATCTTCGACTGATGTACCACTATAGGCTGAACCACTTCAGATTGGCTACCTTCCTTGAGAGGAATCTCAGTGATCTTCACTGCTTTGAAACCCTGACATAGAGTTTCATGTATTTCGCCATCTGCCTCCACATACTTGAAAGTAGATAGCTGGCTTATCATGATATCCTCTTCTCCACAAACCGTCACCACATGTCCGTCTACCATGTACTTTAACTTCTGATGCAATGTAGACATCACAGCCCCAGCACTGTGAATCCATGGATGACCCAGCATACAACTGTAGGCAGGTTGGATGTCCATGATACAGAAGGTAGCATCAAAAACTTCCGGCCCAATCTTAATTGGTAGCACAATCTCACCGAAAACAGACCTCTTCGAGCCGTCGAAAGCGCACACCACCAAATCACTAGGTGTGCATATCAACCCTCGGGTGTCCAGCTTCATCAAGGCTTTCTTAGGCAGAACATTCAAAAAGGATCCAGTATCCACAAGCATATGAGACATCAACGATCCACGGCACTCAACAGAAATATGCAGGGCATTATTATGGTTTCTCCCAGCTGGAGTCAAGTCAACATCAGTAAAACCCAAACCATTACCCGCATTAACATGGGCCACTACCCCCTCCAACTGATTAACTGAGATCTCCTGAGGTACGTAAGGAGCATTCAGTACTTTCAGCAGTGCGTTTCGGTGTGCCTCGGAACACAATAACAGGGACAAGATAGAAATCTTGGACGGAGTCTGATGCAATTGATCAACGATTTTATAATCACTTTTCCGAATCAGTCTCATAAACTCTTCTACGTTCTTGGAGAAAGAATTATCAATCGGCCCTGCAGTTGAGTCATTCACTACTGGAGCTTGCACAGAACTATCTACAACCTGCTTCCCTTTGTCTTGTTTAGAACTACCAGCTTGATCATTAGAAGGGATAAAGACCCTACCATATCTCGTGATAGCCCCTGCCTCAATATTGTTTTCAACACAAGAGTTCACTATAGAAGTTCCCACCAGTTCTTGTTTCTTCCCGTTGACAAACACTTCGGCTCCATAGTTCCAAGGAATGGCCTTGGTACTCTCATATGGTACTAGTCCGGGAGCTGTAATAATAACCGGTGCTGGTCTTACCGACCCTGAAATAGTGATTGTTTTGAAAGGGATAGTAATGGTAGCAACCTCATTTTTCCTACTAACAGCCTCTTTCTATTGGCCACATCGGTCAAACTGCAATCGACCTTCATCTATCAACTTTTGAATTTCTGACTTCAACGAACCACACCCATTCATTTGTGACATACAATCTGAACAATTCTCATCACATCCGGGGGACACCCCACCCCTCAATAACCTCTCCTTTACCACCATCAAAGGAGTCTTTAATTCATTGACATCCATAACCAAACTCAAAGATTCATTCTCCTCTAACACAGCATTAACCCTCGGCCCACCGTAGTTCGGTATTGGGTTTTGGATGACATTTGGCACATTATTTGAAAAGTTAATGGCCTTTGAATCCACCAAGTCTTGGACTACGTGCTTAAAAGCTTTACAATCCTCAATATAGTGTCCGGGTGCCCTAGAATGAAAGTCACAGTGAGCGTTAGGATTATAACCCGGAGGTGGATTACCGGTGGGGGGAGCTAGAGTCCTTTTCTGGATTAACTGCAACTGTAGCAAATGCTTAAACAACTGTGAATATGGTAACGGCGGAGTATCAAAATGTCAGTTCTGTTTAGGCCTTGGCTGATATTGGCGCGGAGCCTGATTTTGCTGCTGCTGAGGTGGAAGCGCTGCAGGAATTGTCACTGAAGCTACCTGCTGGTTATAACTCTGATGCTGCTTTCCTTTACCTCAGTAAGATGACATATAATTTGTTTCCTCCTTCTTCTTATAATTCACATAGGGTTTTTTCCCTTGACCAGAAGACGACCCATCACTACCTGCTACCTTCCCCGCTTTGATTCCACTCTCTAACATTTCCCCGACCATGATCAAATCAGCAAACTTGCCTGACGCGCAAAGTAATAGTTTCTCATAATAACGTCCCGACAAAGTATCCATAAACAAATTCAGCATTTCCTTTTCCAACATGGGCGGTTGTACCCTTACCGCTAGTTCACGCCATCTCTGCGCATATTCTTTGAAGCTTTCATTATTCTTTTGAGACATATTCTGTAACTGGGTCCTGTTGGGAGCCATATCAGTATTATATTGGTAGTGCTTGATAAAGGCCTCAACAAACTCTCTCCAATTACGGACATGGCATCTCTCCAATTGCATATACCATTCTAAGGATGCCCCAGACAAGCTGTCCTGGAAGAAATGCATCAGCAATTTCTCATCTTTAGAGTACGCAGCCATCTTCCTCGCGTACGCCCTGACATGCGTCTTGGGACAGGTGGTACCATTGTATTTCTCAAAAGTGGGCACCTGAAATTTATGCGGAATTACAACACCGGGAACCAGCCCCAAATCCTCCAGATCCATTCCTACAAAATTCTGATTCACCACTCCCCTTAGTTGTTCTTCAATCAATTTGAACCTTTGATCATTGTTGGCCTGAGGACCAGTATCCCCGCCTGGCATAGAGAAAACTTCATCTTGTTGGTCTTCGAAACGACGACCATGAATAGCACAAACACTTCCTCCTCCCACAACAGAAGGAATCACAAGCTGCTCTCCTCCGCCTGGAGGGATCACAACACCAGGAATGAGGATCTCTACGCCCACAGGACCTCCCTGAGCACCATTACCAACAACGCCATTATGGACTCCGCCATTAAGAACCCCATCTTCATCCACTCTTGCCACTAAGGGTTGGACCAGAGTCCTCAGTTGCTCTTGTCCTTGGGCAACACCTTGCATCAGCTCCATGAATTGAGCCATACGGGCCTGCATGGCGGCCATCTCTGCTTGCATTTGTTCCATAATTCTCCTCTGGTTTGATCTAGTAGAATATCGGTGAATTGGCTGGCCTGCAATCCTGAACTGTAACCAAATAAAGGTTAGAAAAACCCGGGACGAGCACCTGCTATGCAAAAAAATGATTATGATTATGAAAATGCAAATGCAAAATGCAGACAAACATATTTGAACAATTCTGGGACATATCCGCTTTGATTCCAATCCATGAAACCGGGCAAGGGATTAGACACACTATCGGAAAATAAATCTGAACCCAGAAATACTACCGAATCAAGCCATGGGGACAAACCCTCTCTAAAAACCAGAACTGCCAGAGCACAAATAATTGAACCAAATATTCCATTATAAAAAATAAAGTAGTTCCTACAGACAAGTTCAAACATAATCAAAGGTGACTCCATCAACAAACCTGATGGTAATCCCAACAGAAAGATAAACAACAATATCAACTACAACTCAATTCCAAACAAACTAGCTTCAACTTCTTCAAGAAGGTCTAAGGTGTCAGGATGTGCAGCTTGCTTTATCAGCCCTTTGATCAGCTTGTTTCTTTTGGCAATTTTTTGGTTCAATTTAGCAATCTGCTCTTCAGCGTTGTTGTCTTCGTGCCTCGACTTCTTAACCCTAGCTTGCAACTTGAGCTCTTCAATTTCCTTCTGGGCTTCTTTCCACTTGTCGGAGTAATGATCTTTCCCCGCTTTCACTTTCTGAAGTTCTTCTTTCAGTTTTCTATTCTAGATCTTGACCTCTTCCCACATCTCCTGATACGTGGTAAGTTTGTCCTCTGCTTCAATCAAAAGCTTCTTGTTTTTCCTGCTAGTTTTACCTGATGATTCGGCAGCCATACTGACCTTTTTGAAGTGCTGAGCTCTGTCTGCGAAATCCTTCTCTCTTTTTTCTAGATGCTCTGTCATGTCTTGAACCTTCCATTTCAGCTCCAAGTTGTCATGTAGAGCGTTATGTAGTTGACTACTCATATCAGAGTTTTCCACCCTCAGATCAAATACCAACTTTCGCTGCTTGTCGAATTCTTCGAGTGGTACAGTGAGTCTCTCTTCCACAATCTCTGGATACAAGGGAGGAGCCCGATCAAAAGGCAAATAGAACTCTTCTACCCTCTTCTTTATCCATTCAACATATGGAGCGAAAGCTTGATTATTGGGTTTACCCAGAACGATTTTACCTCTATTTTGTCTACTGAGCCAAGCTTCCGAAGCTTTCTGTGCAATAGCCACACCATCAGTCATATGAAAGTACAAAGATTCTTCCAAATCCTTTTCAATTGGAGGATCTTTCAGGGCGTATGCAAATTGCCTGATAGCCAAAGATGGGTTATAGTTAATACCTCCTTTTCTTCCGATTAAGGGTACATTAGGATACCTTCCACAACTATGCAAAATGTCAGTCCCTAATAATCCCTTATCCACCCAAAGAATATCTTTAGCAGCTAGGCCCATCAAATGCTTACTCCAATCTAGAGAAGTCTTCGCATCCATAAAAGCACCTGACCGAGGTAAATGGTTGGCAAACCACTTGTAGAAAAGAAATGCACAACAGCAAACCACCCCACCCCGTCTTTTCTCATTCCTGTTGTACAGGACGTAGTGAAGATCACCTAATAAAGTTGGTACCGGATTCTGAGCTGTAAATATCTGAATAGCATCTGTGTCGACAAACTCAGACTCATTAGGGAATAACAAATGCCATATATACAGAGAGCCAATGTTGCATTGAAAGTTATCCACCTCTTCTCCTTAGCTTCCTCTCGAGCCCTCTTTACCAAGTCCTCTAAGTGATAGCCTCAGAATTTTCCTTTGTGAGAAAAATCAGCCTCTAATGTCGATTTGCTCAAATAAAGAACCTCAGCCAGCGCTTGGAAATCACAGTCTCCTTGGGAACCACAAAAAGGAACACCTCCTTGGATAGGAATTCTCAAGATGTTAGAGTACTCTTCTAGGGTAGGAACCAATAGATAATCCGGCATCACAAAGCACCTTAAGGAAGGATCATAGAACTGCATCAAGGTGTGTAGTCTATTGTATTCATACTCACTGAGGCTCCGAACTAGGGATAATATCTAACCATACTTCTCTTTAAAGACCCCCAATACTTCTGGACTAGCCATACTCTGTAAACTGTGCAACGGACCAAGAGTGAACTTCAGGAACTTGTAGATGATGATGTGCTTCTTACCCCTCTTAGTGTCCATCCCTATGAATGCCCTCTGACTGGAATCAAAAGACTGGATACTACCTGGAAATGCAAAAACATGAATGTCAGAAAAATGGAATGCAATGCGAAGCATGGGATCAAAGTTCCACACGAGCTGGATGCACTGTACTGGCTGAACAATCAAAGCTCTGTGCCAAAACCCAGAACAAAAGTAACCACAGTGATAAAACTAGAAAACCAGGTAGGTTGAAGGTAAAAGTCACCTGCAAACCTGTAAACACCCATCCCCTCTCACATGTGGGTTCTAGAAAACGGGATCCTCAGTCTCGGATTCTCGATTTGAGAAGCAATAGTACATTTATCCCTCAGGGTACAATACTATCGCCAAATAAAGAGGTCGTCCACTGATTCCCCCAAAAAAAGGTCATCCTATAGCAAGTTCCCAGCATTGGGTCCTCGGGTCGAGAGTCGTAATGGATTTGCCATTTCTGGTATGCTATTATCGTTCTCGGGAGGAGTGCCGTTACTGAGTCCTCGGGAATGGTCACCAGAGTCGACAGTTCCTCAAGAGAATAACTACTAGCCTGTATCAACATGCAGTAGCAGATATCTCCCGATAGAACCTCGTCTGATTGTGGGGATCGTGATCACCCGTACGTGGTCAACACCACGGGAGCGTCATGCCTGCCTATGCTAATACCTATGTGTATGCTCAAGCCTAGGTAGTGGGCTTATCTCTCAGAAGATCCCAACCTGCCAAACAGAAAATCAGCACAACACAGCACAGTCCAGCATAATAATGAAATGCAATGCAATAAATGCGGTAAAAAAAAGTAAAACAGTAATACAGTAATACAGTAAAATACAACAAAATAAAGCACAACAGATAAACGCCCAATGAAATAAAACAAACAAGCACTAGGATTGACTCGCAAAAGGGGATTGACCAGCAAGAGGTCAATCTGTCCCCAGCAGAGTCGCCAGCTATCGCTCCCGAGGATTTGCATCCATGGTACAAACGCGAAAGTGGCGCGGAAAACAGAGTCGCCAGCAATGTGTATTTATCCCAAGAGAGGGAAAGGAAATATTACGTAAACCTGAGGGAAGGGAAAAGAGCATGGTCTCACGACCAAGAGAAACGGGTAAGGGAGTCAGTTACGCGAAGGGAAGGTGTTAGCACCCCACGCATCCATCGTACTCGATAGGGTCCACGCTTGTTGTCTCGATCAAAGGGTGTCGTCATCTAGAGCTCCACTGCTACTGGAAACGAGAAGGAATAGGAACGGAAAGGAACGAAGAAACGAGGGAGAAAAGGAAAAGACGTGACTCGATAGGACATCGCTCGTCCTATGCCTACGTATTCCCTCGTGCAATGGGAAAGTGAGAGTCAACGTAGTTCGGACACGAACTAAAGGGGGGAGGTTGCTCGCCAAGACATCGCCGTCTTGTGCCTACGTATCCTCAATCGGACTAGAGAGAGGAAATCAGACCAGTCGTAGTTCGACCTAACGAGGTCGGTTAGTGTTTTTTATGAGCGACATTAAGTTCGCGTCCGGCAGTTAAGGTCGATGCCTGTTTGCAACGAGACGGAAAATGACGTGCCCTTTTCTGAAAATGAGTTGAACTTAACGATCCCGAAGGATGAAAAAAGGTTTGAATTTGTTTTGTATTTTTTAAGACAGAAGTGGTTTGAAGTTAGTACATAACTTGCATTGCACCTAAGTCTGTAACATAGGAACGAATACTTCGCGCATCGTCCCCAAGAGGACGTACACTAAGTACCCTAGAAGAATGAAGGGAGACCCCCCCCCCCCCCATACTTCACTTCCCATATGTAAGGCTCATGCGCAATACACGTTAACCTTTTATTAAGTGTTTTAGGATTGTTATGAGATGAGAAGAGAAGACTCAAGGAAAAAGAAAACACTAAGGGGAATTCTATCCTAATGTTGTCATGCAAAAGGTGGCCCTAAAGTTAAGTTTGAAAGGGAAACTTCTACATAAGTTAGCATGCAAAGGGAAGCCTAATGCTAATCCTACTTCAAGCTTAATCGAAAATTAAGTTGGACTAGGTAGCTCTAAGGGAGTGAATCCAAAACTTAAACAAGTCTTGAGATTCAAGGGAAGGAAAGAGTGAAAGAGAAGAAGAAGGAAAGAAGAAAATGAGCAAAAAACAGCAGCTACAACAGCGCACCTGCAACAAACAGCAGTAAATAGTAGCACACAAGCAAGACAGCTTATAATAGCACACAATCCGCACAAAAAGGAGGTGTAAAAAACCAAACAGCGGCACATATAACAGTACATGTGCACATAGACAGCAGTAGAAACAGGGCAGCATGTGATTCACTTGAATACAACTCAAACATGGCAAAGCAAGCATGCATCAAGCATTACATATTCTTCAATCAAACATGATCACAATCATACCACGAACCATGGTAAACAACTCTTGAAATCATCATGAAAGAATGCATATCATTTAGTACATGAACAAGTCAAAACAAGCATGCATCTCATGAAGTTAAGTGCAAGCAATCATATTCAAACAACAACTCCAACAACATCAACAACAAGTCACAATCAACATGCTCAAGAAGTGTGTGTTATGTGTTTATCGCATCGGGAATGCAACATCGCTAACATGATCATAAACGATAAAAATCCAAGAGTCGCATGTCGGTAAATTGTGTGCATACAATGGTGTGAGGTGCAACAGCATCAAAACAGTCCTTAGACAAGTATCATATCAATCCATGAAGATTAAAAATGAAACGGGATCGAAACATGCTAAAAAATGCACAAAAAACACACTCTGCAGCAGTGTTAATCGATTAACCAAATGCAGTGCAATTGTGTTAATCGATTAACAGCTCTGAATACGCACATTTTGCACTGGTTAATCGATTAAACTAATTACACTGCAATTGGTTAATCGATTAACACTGTAAACTCAGCACAAAATCAGTTTGAAAAATCACTTCCTGCAGCAAAAGTACTTATGCAATCATCTCCAATGATCATGTAATCAACAATGTACGAAAATTAAGTTCATAAACAACATTCAAACATCATTTAAATTCAATAATCATCAACATCCACAATCAAGATCAACCAAATGAATCAAAACACATCAAAATTCATGGATTTACATTGTATAAGTTGCAATTAAGCTCAAATGGGTATGGATCTGAAATTAACCAACCTACAAAGCTGAGATTTGCTTTGGTAAGTGTTGTAAACAAAAATAGATGAATTTAAGTAGAGAAATCCAAGATCCACAAGCTTCGTGCACTCAAAAGTTGAAGATCCAAGCAATAAGCAACCAAAGCTCCAAAAGCACTTCCAAAAATCACTTCTTAAAATTCAGAACCAGATCCAAGCGAAAATCCAAATTGAAAAGCTGAAATGTAGTGATGATGAGAGGTTTTAGCTCAAGAATTAACAAGTTCCAATGAAGAACTTGTTAATCTTTGAAGAAGAGCTTTGAGTGTGGTTGAAAATGGAGTTGGAGAATGAAAAAGTGAGAGAGAATTGAGAGAATTCTGAAAATTAGGAGTGAAAATATGATCTAGGTCTTTTAGAGGTTTGGAATGAATTGGTTTAAATAACCGCTAGGTTAGGAGTTAAGTTTGGGTTTGGAGTGAGGTTAAGTGAATGGAAATTGGGATGAAATGTGAATTAGGAAAGGAAATGTGAAATTGGAGTGGAAAGAATTTGAATTTTTGAATGGAAAATCAACTCTCTAGATCCTTCAATTGATGTGTAGAATTAAAATGGGTGATTTAAAATTGGATTAAAAAGAAACAGCTCTGAAAATGCAGCATTTGGGCAAAATTCACAATGGTTAATCGATTAACCAAATTGCACTGCAATTGGTTAATCGATTAACACATTCAAAATTTGAATTTTTGCGCCAAAAGGAGGGCAACTTTGATATTCGTCTAGTTCTACCCGTTCTGAACCACGATAGACCTCTAAAACTTGCCATTTGATATTATCACTAGAATACACTTGAAATATGCCGTGAAATGTTTTTTTTGCACTCGGATTAAACTGCTGATAACAACTGTCTGGTGCTGAATAACTGATCAAAAATTGACTGTCGGAGTTTCTGATTATCCAGTCATTTAATGAGCAAAATAAATGCTCAAAATGACTTGGAAAGTTATCTACTTGGCTCTGAACACTATTAAAAATCATACTGGAACTGATGACGTCGTGAGCTACTGAAAGAAAAACCTTGATCGCATGCCCAAAAGAAATATGCAAATGCAAAAATGACAATGCAAATGAAATGAAGCATAAGCCAAAAGGGTTAGCAACACTAGGGCAAATTTTGAGGCGTTACACTAGCTCCACAGACCGATTCTCAAGTAAGAGGTTTTCTGGGCCGTTTGAACTATATCTCCAGATTCATCTCCAACATGACTCCTACTTGTGAGCCAATGTTCAAGTTGCTCCGCAAAGATCAGACTGTAGAATGGAATTCTGATTGTCAGTAAGCTTTTGATAAACTCAAGAATTATCTGGAAGAACCACCGATCTTGATCCCCCTGTTCCTGGAAGACCTCTCTTCATGTACATGACTGTGTTGGAAGAATCCTTGGGCTGTGTCTTGGGCCAGCATGATGAAACTGGTCGCAAGGAGCATGCCATCTATTATTTGAGCAAAAAGTTCACTGATTGTGAAAGCCGTTATTCACTATTAGAAAAAACATGTTGTACTTTAGCATGGGCCGCCAGACGTTTGAGGCAGTATTTGATATGTCACACTACTTTGTTGATCTCCAAAATGGATCCAATGAAGTATACCTTTGAGAAGCCTACTTAAACAGGAAGACAGACCCGTTGGCACATGCTCTTGTCAGAATATGATATCCAGTATGTCACTCAGAAGGCTATTAAAGGAAGTGTCTTATCAGAGCCTCTCAAATTTGATTTCTCCGATGAGGATATTATGTTGATAAAGAGAGATGGTGAAGAGCCAGGCCATGATGAATGTCCTAAACTTGGTTCGCGATGGAAAATGATGTTTGATGGTTCTTTCAACTATAAAGGACATGGCGTGGGTGTTGTACTAATGAACCCTAATGGTGGTTATACTCCTTTCACAGCAAGGTTAGACTTCGAATGCACAAACAATATTGCTGAATATGAAGCGTGTATCTTGGGTTTAGAAGCTGCAATTGATCTCAAAATCAAGATTCTAGAAGTCATTGGTGATTCTGCTTTGGTTATCTATCAGGCAAAAGGTGAATGGGAGACTAAAGACAAGAACCTGATCCCGTACCGTGATTACATTATGGAGATGATCCAGTACTTTGACAAGATTACTTTCTGTCATGTTCCTCGATCAGAGAACCACATGGCTGACGCTCTAGCAATGTTAACTTCAATGTGGCAAGTCAGATTCGTTAATGAGGCGCCGTTGATCAGAATTGAGCGCAAAACTGAGCCCGCCTATTGCCAGTCAATTGAAGAAGAGGTAGATGGGAAACCGTGGTTTCACGACATCATGAATTATCTGAAGACTCAATAATATCCTGTCAATGCTTCCAGTCTTGATAAGAAAACTCTGTGAAGGCTATCATCTAAGTTCTTCCTCGGTAATGATGTACTTTACAAGAGGAATCACGACATAGTCCTGCTAAGATGTGTTGATAAACGAGAAGCAGACCTATTTATTCACGATATTCATGAAGGAGACTTTGGTACTCACGCCAATGGGCATGTCATGGTTAAGAAGATCTTAAGGGCTAGGTATTATTGGTTGACTATGGAAGCTGACTATATCCAATATGCCAAAAAGTGTCATAAATGCCAGATCTATGCTGACAAGATGCATGTGCCTCCAACACTACTGAATGTTCTGTCATCTCCTTGGCCTTTCTCTATGTGGGGCATTGACATGATTGAAGCTATTGAGCCGAAGGCTTCTAATGGTCATCGTTTCATTCTAGTGGCCATTGACTATTTCACTAAGTGGGTTGAAGCTGTGTCCTATGCCAATGTGACCAAGCAAGTAGTTGCTTGTTTTATCAAGAATAATATCATCTCTCGTTATGGAATCCCTAATAGAATCATAACTGACAATGGGACAAACCTGAACAACAAGACAATGAAGGAGTTGTGTGACAATTTCAAGATTGAGCATCCTAATTCTTCACCTTATCGTCCCAAGATGAATGGAGCTGTCGAAGCTGTTAATAAGATCATCAAAAAGATCCTGCAAAAAATGGTCAAGACTTATAAGGATTGGCATGAAATGTTACCATTTGCCTTGCATGGATACAGAACTTCGGTTCGAACTTCGACAGGGGCAACTCCCTTTTCTCTAGTATATGGAATGGATGTTGTTCTTCCTATTGAGGTGGAGATACCGTCCCTAAGAATTCTGATGGAAACCAAGCTTGATGAAGCAGAATGGGTCCAAGAGAGATATGACCAGCTGAACCTCATTGATGAGAAGCAACTGACTGCCATGTGCCATGGTCACTTGTATCAGAAGAGAATGAAGAGAGCATTTGACAAGAAGGTCTGTGTTCGAGAATTTCGAGAAGGAGAACTGGTAATCAAGAAGATCTTTCCATCTCAAAGGGATGCTCGCGGAAAATGGGCACCCAACTATGAGGGTTTGTTTATGGTGAAAACTGTGTTCTCAGGAGGTTCCTTATTCCTTACAATGATGGACGGTGAACAACTTGCACACCCTGTGAATGCTGACTCAGTACAAAAATATTACTACTAAAAAGCCCACTAAGTCGAAAACCAGAAATGGAGACTTAGGAAAGAAAAGGGTATCCCAGTGGGACATAGCCTATGAAGGAGATTTAGGAAAAAGTTAGGGATCAAATAAAAAGAAAAGAGCTCACTAGGTTGAAAACCCGAAAGGGCGGCCTAGGCAAAAAAGAGCGTCCCGGTGGACTGAAAACCTAAAAAGGAAGTCCAGGCAAAGGTTAGGGACTAAGGCGTTTCACTGTGTTAGATGGGGTTGTGACCTACGTCAAGGAATTCATGAAAGAAGTTCAAGTTCATTTTCCCTCATCAGCAGCAAAGTTAATTTTTGGGTACTCTTAGTCATTATGGATGGTAATAGTCATTGAATACGATGTAACCTTTTCCTAAATTGCCATTTTCCAATTGTAATGTTCCATGGAACTTCGTTATTGGCAAGTTACCATTATAATAAAATCAGATTTTTGAACCATTCTTTGTTTGACATTTATCATTGTTCTATTATTTTTTCTTGTTATGCAAAACTTCACTTATTCATTAATGACGGTTTTGAAAGGGAAAATGTTTTGAAAAATATTTTGAGAAAACACAATGGAAATATAATTTGCTTTGGCATTGGAGACGATTTAGTGAAATCATTTTCCTCCCTCAAAAGTCTTGGTTGTGACGAAAGTACTTTTAAGCCATCTGGCGTAAGTTTGTCATTAAAATAGATTAAAGATACTTCCTGGATCAGACATTTTAGTAATGACTGACTGCTATGTGTCATACCCCAAATTTTGACCACTAAGATTTCACATTTGTGCAAATCATTACCACAATATGGATGTACCTTTAGGCCTCATCTATCTCCTCAAAGATGGTTGAGCATTCACCACAATCAAAGAATTAGGGTCTCGAGCCCTCTCAGAGCCTTAGACAAAAGATCAATCAAGGAATGACATGATCTTCAACTTGTCTAAACTCTAAAACACCCATAAAGTATCAAGAGTACTCCCACATCAAGAATCAAGCACAAGGTTGCAACATTCCAAGTGGATTAAGCCTCAAGATCGCCAGTGTCACCAAATTAGGGTTTTGGTCGACAGAGGCCTCCAGATGAAAATTTTCATCTGGGCATGAGCCAATGCTTCACACAACAACCCAAGATACTCCAAGGGACCTCATGGAACCAATCATCAAGTCAATTTATCCCCAGGGGATGCATTCATCAAAAATCAGGAATTAGGGTTTCTTGACCTAATTCACCCCTAAGTTGACTTTTGGGACAAAACATGAGCCAAGACCTCAAGACATGATTTGAGGGTCTCCAATACACTACATTTATCCATTTACAACAATGTATTGATCCAAGAATCTTGATTCACAAGTTTCAATTTCATCAGGACCACAGTTAGGGTTTCGAGGAAAAAGTCATCTGTACCTTTGACTTTTGATCCAGACATGCTCCCAAACCTTGGGACATGATTCAATACACCCTATAACACGTATGGAATATGTCCATTAGGTTTGATTTAGATCAAGGACTTGATTTCACAAAGGATCGCACAGTTTGGATTTCATCCGATAAAAAGTCAACTATGCACAAAATTAAGTTTGACGTTTTGAAATTTTTCACAATTATGGTTCCTTGACCCTAAAACAATGTTAATATGGGATTTGAATCATCAATCATCAAGGAAAATCAAAGAAATTAAGTTAACTTGTAAAAGGGGTAACCATAAAAAAATTAGAATTTTTCTAAGTTATGAAATAAAGTGGCTAGGGTACCAACTTCCAAGGACCATAACTTGAGATCTAAGCAACCATTTTGGCTGGTCCAAAGCTGGATTTGTAGCTCTCATTACACTCTACAAAAGCTTCAACTACAGCTCATTCCAATTCCTCATGGATTTTAAGTTATGGAGTGATCAAAATGGCAAAAAACATGAAAATGACACCTTTCCAACATTTAGTGAAAATCTACCTAAGTTGCCAGTCTTGAACATCAATGTTCATGATGATTTTTCAATTGGATCCAAATAGTTTCAAGATAAACTATGATCACACATGTGTTGTATCATATGAGGGTTTCCAATGAGCCCAAAAACATGAGAAAACTCCACTTGGGCTAGGAGTTATGACAGCTGCAACATGCCTTGCTGCAAACTGTCTTGGCAAGGAAGATTTGTGCATATATCAACTGTATATATACTTGTCATATATCAACTGTATATATACTAGTATAGTTATTTAGAGTTATCCCCGACAACTAGGTCTAGAACTAGGTAAAGCCATGTTGGTTACTCTTGAATACAGTCAAAACTAGATCCCCATAGGATTTCCAGATATAGTATTGCCTTCTCTTGGGCTTAAACAATATGGAACAAAGAGAAAGGCAGTATTCTTCGTGAACCTTTTATCAGACTGTCACCCTAGAAATTGTCAAAGGAATTATACTCCCCAGAGTTGATCTATTCTCGGTGAATAGCATCTCTTGAGTTTCTTCAAACCATCGAACCATCACTAAATGATCTATACTCGGTGAATAGAATTTCTTAAACTTTTCTTGGTTTGGGACCCACAGGCTTCCTAAAAGAATCCCCGCCTCCTCTTGGGCTTTGTACAAGGACCCTTCGGCTTCTTAGAAATTCTCATGCCCTCTCTCGGGCTTAATACAAGGACCCTGACGGCCTCCTAAAGGTATAACACAGAACTTAGTCATCCTTTTCTAGAGCAGTCTCTCCAGTGTCAAATCACATACTAATTTAGGGTTGATTCTCATCCCTTAAAACACTCGCCTCCTCTTGGGCATCATACAAAAGATAAAACTCTTCCACACCAATAGACTTGGACAGTCTAATCCCCTTGAGTCTCAAAGGCATTCTCAAGTTCCCTATAAACATAGGAAAACCCCCAGTCACTCTGGATCAATCTCCAGCAGAGCTAAAATCCAGTATCTCTCCTAAAATCCCCTAGCCAGAGTCAGTTTATCATCAGTATAACGCTATCCCAAATCAGAACCTCAAGGCATCTGATATCTCAACTCTTCTGGAACCCTCTGCAAGAGTTGATTCCCCACTTGGACCTGCTTCGGGATCTCAATAAATCCCTTGCAGAAGCTAGTCTCCTCTTAGGCTTTGTATAAGGACCTTTCCTCAGCAGAAAGGCAACCTCCTCTTGGGCTTTCTACAAATGATTCTCCCCAACGGAGTTAACCTTTTCAGACTCTCTGGTTGAGTCACTCACCCTTTCAGACTCTCTTGTTGAGTCAATCACTTTTCAGACTCTCTTGTTGAGTCAATAACTTTTCAGACTCTCTTGTTGATTCAATCACTTTTCAGACTCTCTTGTTGAGTCAATCACCTTTTCAGACTCTATTGTTGAGTCAACCTCTTTAGCCTCAATCTTGGGCTTTGTACAAGACAAATAAAAATACTCTCTTGTTTAGTCAATCTGTTTCCAGCCTCACCTCAGGCTTGGCATAAAGATTTCCCCTAGCAGGAGCTAGCCTCCTCTCAAGTTGTGTAGAATAATTTCTCCAGCTTGTTCAACCACAATCCTGGGCTTTGTACAGGACAGATAAAAGCACTCTCTTGTTAAGACAAACCCTTTTAGCCTCAATCTTGGGCTTTATATAAGACATAAATCTTCATCTCTTAAACTTGGGGATAGATACCTTCCCCAGTAAAGTCATTTCCTCCCAGCCTTCTTTTAGGCTTTTAGGAATGATTTCCTAAGCAGAGTCAAACTCTTTTCAACCTTAATCTTGGGCTTTATACAAGACAGATAATTCTCTCTAGCAAGAGTCAAACCCATTTCAGCCTTAATCTTGGGCTTTGTAAAAGACACATAAAAACCTCCCCCACAGGGTCAAAATCCCTTTTAGCCTCAATCTTGGGCTTTGTACAAGACAGACAGAACATTTTCCCAGAAAAGTCAAGCTTTCAGCCTCCTCTTAGGCTTTGTATAATGATGTCCCCAAAGAGTCAGTCTCTTTTTTGCCTCAATCTTGGGCTTTGTACAAGACACCAATATATACACTCTCTTGTTAAGTCGGTCTTATCCAGCCTCCTCTTAGGCTTGGGGTAAGGATTTCCCCCGTGGAATCAATCAACCTCTTAGCTTCAACCTTGGGCTTTGATCAAGGCACACAAAAATCAACAACCCGTCTTTAGAGATGACAAATTCTCACTCAGTCAAACCTTTAGCCTCAATCTTGGGCTTTGAACAAGACACAAATAGACCTTTTGGCTTCAATCTTGGGCTTTGAACAAGACACCAAAACCTCTTTTTCCTCCCTTAGAATAGGAGGAACTACAATTTCTCTGATTTCCCTATTTCATTTAAACGGGAATACGTAGGCATAAGATTGCGAAATCTTAGCGAGCATACCAATAAAAAACTCTAGGTCCAGTACCTTCATATCAATCAAAACTTAGGTCTAGTACCTTACCAAAAACACCCGAACATCAACAAAACTCACTCACTCACTCATACTTCCCAAGAAACTTTCCCAACCCATTAACGGATAAACACCATCAAGTACAAAGCAAAACCTAAAGCTAATATCCTGTGGATAACCACATATAGGATGGGTAATTGACAACTTCCCATTGTATAACCTGACCCCGACTCCCCAAATCTCTTTTAAGCGTTTGTTCAGTTAAACATCCGCGTGCAAGGTTAGTTTTAGATAGCTTCCCTTTCCCTTTCAGCTTCATGGGATAAATAAGAAATCAGAAAGTAGCACCCCCTCCTACCATTGCAGTGAGGAAAACCCAGCGATAAGGTGGTCACGTCATCGACAAAATTTTAAGAGGTCTTGTTCACCCCTCCTACCATGATCAGTCAAAGTTTGATTGGTTCATCAACCAATTGAACTTATCTACATTCAAGAGGTCTTGTTCAACAAGAAATCAAGACCATCTGGCTTTCATCACTAGTACAAAGAGTCACAAGTTCATCTTGCCCTCAAACTAGGGTTTTGTCAAGACAAGTTAGCCATTGCCTTTGATTTTGCCCAAGACATGTTCCCAAGCCTTGGGACATGATTCCATATGATGCTAGACATCCTTAGAGGCCGTCTTTGGACCTTGGAAGAGATTGAAGAAGCAAGATCCTCAAAGATCATCCAGTGGAATTCCTGAGGAAATTAGGGTTTTGACTAACAAAATCAAGCCTCTGACTTTGATGTTATGGGTCCAAAATGAGGTATTCAAGTCACATTCTACCTCAACATGTTCAATCCTTGAATTAGAGCATGAGAGACCACCATTTGAAAGGTTTCTTGCAAGAAGGACAAGGTTTTGTTCTTAAAATTTTCTAAGGAGGAATTCACTCTTTGTGCAAAATTGGGAAAGTCGTAACTTTCAAACCACACATCCAAATTTTGTGACTCAAAGCTCAAATTGAAGCTCTCATCATGAACTTCAAAACACATTAGAGGACCCTTCTCAAGTTAAGGCTTGGTTTTTAATTTACAAGGCTTGGAAATTCAAAACACTTAAGGACTTAGTGAAATTTCACTACATTTTTCCTTAAAAACTAGCTGACTTCACCTCCATTTTTCACCAAGATCCCTTTTGATCCAGAATTTGGAGTGAACATGAAAGTTTTAGAGGACATTTGGGGCTTTCCAAAAAGTACTAGAACTCCTCAATCCATGGTGTGAGCTGAGAGTTTCGAATGGTTGAAGTTTGAGGTCATTTCTTGATTTCCAAATTTCACACATGATGCATAATGATGTATTACCATTCCTAATCACCAAAATACTCACTCTTCTGATGTTTAGATACAAGATTAGTATGCTGCAAACCTCTGCCACCATTTCATCAAGTTGTAGCATTAAAATAACATGCTTTAATCAACTTGGTGCAACTTGACACAAGGAAAGAGAAACTTTTTCAACCAAAGCATAGCAGCCTCCTTTCTCCTTGTAACTTGGACTCTGACCCAATCAAATCAGTCCACAACACTACAGAGCCTAGGGCTAAGGCTTTGAAGACTCTTGACTTACCAAAGCTAACTCACACGAAGGTAACTTAGAGAAATGGCAAATTTGGCAAGTTTCCATTTCTGACCATACCTCATGCCCTCAACCTTTCCTATAAATAGGGCATTGTTCTACACTCCAAAACACACCAGAATCACCCCAAGAAAAATCTGATTGCTTTCTCCATCCTCTCATTCATATCTTCTTGCAAATCTGCAAAAACACTCCAAACACTCTTGCCACTGGTGCACGTCCATCCAAACTCCACAAACATTCTCTAAGCACTGTATAGAGAAGCCTCAAACACTTAAACCCTAACTGTAACACCTCCATCACCCTCGGCCTCAGGTTTCATTCTCCAAGCATATTCCAAAGCTTCTAATCATCTACACCTTCTCTCCAAGGATCCACCAAGTTCCAGAAGGTGGTTTGCATCATTTACAAGTGTTATAGAAGGAGCCTTAGACTTTCTCCAAGAGGTAATCCTTTAAAACTTTGAAACTCATAAGCATGCTATGATATGATTTGTTCTTTGACGCTGGCATGTGTTTGTTATTATGTTTAAGTAATGTGAAACACTGCATCATTGTTTTGGCTTGTGTGTCTGAAGTTTTAAGCTTCTGAATTTTGTTGTTGTGGCACTGGTTTTGATCTTCGCATGAATTGTATGTTTAGTTTTAGGACAAATAAATTATCTAGTTGAAATCCTTGATCTTTGCTGAACACTTTAGGCTTTTGGTTCGTGAAAAAAGATGAAGAAATGAGGTTGAACAGGGCTGGGGAAGTAGAGAGGTTGCCATGGTGTTGTACGGCTGTTGCACAATAGTTTTGGGTGAGTTTTCTCACGTTGCATGGAAGAAGATGGTGAGTGGCCGTGTGTGATTGGTTGGGCGTGTTTTTGTCACGTAGTAACTTAAAACCCAGTTGACCGGTTGATGCATGTTGTTAGCGTGTGACCGTGTTACACTTTATGTGTTTTTTCATCTGGCCATTTTTAATTTGCTCATGGAATATATGTTTGTGTGGGTGGCTTATACAACAGATGTATGGCCACCCCAGTGGTTTGAGCATTGCATTGTAAACTAAGGGGTCTGGGGTTCGAATCCCCCTCGCCCCAGACACCCTTTTGGCATTTTTTTTTCTTTTCTGTTTTCACTCTTTTTGGACTTGGGCCTATATTTTTCGCTAATGACACACCCCAATCAAGTGGCCCATGTGCACAACAGCTGCCTTTAGTTCATTCTCAGATGTTTTATTAAAAATAGTTTTATTAAAAATGCCAGATCTAAAATGTTTTATTAAAAATAGTTTCCTGTAATTAAAAATTACAAACAAAATTCATGTTAATACTTCAAGGTTTAATTTAATTTTCTAAAATTTTTATTTTCATTTTTATTTAATTCTAATAATTATTTCTATTTTTCTAAAATTAGGAGTTATTTGGACCTAGTTTTTGAACCACTTTTGCACAAACCTTTTGCTCTTTATCTTCTTGAGCTAATTTTCCAAAGTGTCTTAGGACACATTAGAGGGATGTTTGAGGGCTAACTTGTGACCTTGAATGAGGTCTTTTGTTTAGGTTTATGACTCAATATTCGACCCTCGTTTCCTTTACTCACCTTGAAATTTTAATTTTGAGAGGACTATCTTTGACTAACATGTATGACACTTCACACACATATTCTTAAATGTTGTAACTTGAAAGAAGACTTTGCATTTGGTTTTGTCTTGGTTGTTTAACCATTTATTCATGTTAAAGTTGTGTGCATCATTTCATTACACTTTGTCATGCTAAGAGGTAATTCACATAATTTGTTTACCTTGACTCTTGATGTTGTCTATACTTGCTTTATGTTATTGTCCTTCTTAGATGTTCATCCTACTTGAGTTTTTAAGCTCTTATTTCTTATCACTCGTACTTCAAATTCTTTTTCAAACTTGTCTTTACAAGAAGTTGTTTTCCCCTCCTTCCAAAGGAAAGACTCTCTATTGACTTTTAAGTCATAGATAGCTCATTTACCATCTCGGTCTCTCTAGAGCCATCCCATATCCTTATTAGGATCCACCCTTTAACCTCATTAGGTTCCCCCTTTTTGTGAGCACTATCCTCATAGTTTCTCACTTCTCTCTTTGGCCTCCTTAGAGCCACTTACCTCATGACTTAGGTTTCACCTTGAGTTCTTCAACTCTATAAGAGAACACCATCATTATGATGTTCCATTTACCTCTTAACTTAGAAATAGGCTAGAGTTCTTCAACTCTATGTGATTCTCTTCATCATGAGTATTCACTTACCCTTACAACTTAGACTTAGAGAGTTCTTCAACTCTACATGAACCCATACTCATCCCCCTTGGAACTTTGGCCATAGTCAATGGTTCCTTACCTTTAGTTATGTGAACTACAGATGCTCTGATTCTTTAGTTAGGATACATAGGCACAAGATGCGACGTCTTGGCGAGCATACTTAGTATACACCCCTAGGTCCTTACCTTTAGCATTTTAGTCTTCACCATAGGTATTTACCTTCACCTAAGCAGATTCCCTTAGCAAGCAAACATAGCATAACACATATACAAACAAGATGCTCCTGTAGAGTACTACAGATACTTAGGGTGCTAATACCTTACCTTAGTATAACCAACCCCCGAACTCCCGATCTCTTAGTCATGTCTTCACATGGCGCAAAAGGGTTTTCTTTCGATCTTTACCCTTTTCTTTGGATAAATCAAAGCTCGGTGGTGAATTTCAAAGATGTGTGATTCAAGTTAATTAATATCTTGATATTCGATTCTCGCCGCAACAGACGTGTTTGAGAAATTATGTGATTAAGAAGGTGGATCAATGCCGTTTGGAAACAACAAAGTCTACAAGATTGCAGGAATTCAATCTGTCAAATTCAAGCTCCATGATGAGTCAATAAGGTTATTGAATGATGTCAGGTATGTACCTAATCCTAAGAGGAATTTGATTTCTCTTGGTGAATTCGACAAGAAAGGATATGCTTTCAAAGGAGAGAAAAGTATCCTAAGGGTAATGAATAGGTCGAAGGAAGTCTTGAGATGCATAAAGAGGTAACCTTTATATACCATTGAGGCTGAGGTTGTAAGTGGTTCAACAAATGTGGCACCCACAAAACCTGTGTCAAAGGCTGAGCTATGGCACAAGAGACTTGGATATGTCAGTGAAAGAGGCCTAGTTGAGTTGTCAAAATAAAATATGATATGTGGTGACAAGGTCGAAAAATTGGAGTTTTGTGAACCTTGCGTATTTGGTAAATCCTGTAGGGGAAGTTTAACAAAGGTGGACAAAGAACACATGGATCCCTTAATTACATTCATGTTGATCTTTAGGGGCCTACAAGGAATCCTTCACACTCAGGTGAAAAGTATTTCCAATCCATAGTTGATGATAATTACAGAAAGTTATGGGTATTCATCTAGAAGACTAAGGATGAAATTTTTGAAAATTTCAAAAGTTGGAAGAATCTGGTCGAAAACCAAACTTGCAAAAAGTTTAAGAGGTTGAGGACCAACAATGGTCTTGAATTTTGCAATGAAGTTTTTGACAATTATTATGTTGCGCATGGTATTACAAGATAAAAAACTACTGCAAGTACTCCTTGTCATACCCCAAATTTTGACCACTAAGATCTCCCATCATTGTCTAAATTATCATCACAATATGGATGCACCTTTATGCCTCATGAATCTCCTCAAGAATTGTTGAGCATTCCATACAACTAAGAATTAGGGTTTCAAACCCTCTCAGGGCTCTTAGACAAAGGATCAATCAAGGAATGACATGATCTTCAACTTGTCTAAACCTCTCAAACATCCATAATGGATCAAGAGGACTCCTACATCAAGGATCAAGCACAAGGCTGCAACATTCCAAGTGGATTAAGCCTCAAGATCGCCAGTGTCACCAAATTAGGGTTTTGGTCGACTAGGGCCTCCAGATGGAAATTTTCCTCTAGGCATGAGCCAATTCTTCAAAGCATAACCCAAAATACTCCAAGGGACCTCATGGACCCAATCATCAAGTCAATTTAGCCTCAGGGGATGCACTCCCCAAAAATTAGGAATTAGGGTTTCTTGACCTAATTCACCCCTAAGTTGACTTTTGGGACAAAGCATGAGCCAAAACCTCAAGATATGGTTTGAGGGTCTCTAATAAACCACATTAATTAATTTGCAACAATGGATTGATCCAAGAAGCTTGATGCACAAGTTTCAAAAAACACCCTCTTGTTGGGTCAATAGCCTCCTCTTATGCTTTGTACGAGACAAACAAAAAACACCCTCTATCTCGGGCTTCGTACAAGACAAACAAAAAACACCCTCTTGTTGGGTCAATAGCCTCCTCTTAGGCTTTGTATAGAGAAATCCCTGGTTGAGTCAATCAACCTTTAAGCATCAAACTTGTGCTTTAATCAAGGCATACGAACATCATCAGTTCCTCTTTAGAGATAACAAGTTCTCTCTCAGTCAAACCTTTTAGCTTCAATCTTGGGCTTTGAACAAGACACAAAGAACCGTTTAGCTTCATATCTTGGGCTTTGAACAAGATACAAATACCCTTTTAGCATCAATCTTGGGCTTAGAACAAGACACCAAAACATATTTTTTTTCCTCCCTTAGAATAGGAGGGAACTACGATCGCTCTAATTTCCCTGTTTCGTTAAACGGGAAAACGTAGGCATAAGATTGCAAAATCTTAGCGAGCATACTAATCAAAAACTCAAAGTCCAGTACCTCCGTCAATTAACCAAAAGCATTAGATCTAATACCTTACCAAAAACCTCGCAAATAGTCCAGACATCGTATTCTTAAGCAAAATAACCTAAGACAGACCCCCCTTTTTGATAGCATCTGTAAACCAACAGTCATCTGTTTAAACTCAGTATGCAAGCAGGGTTAATTGGAGACATCTATTTCCCTTCCTTAATCAACTTCACAGGATAAAAAATGAATCGAACTGTAGTATCAGAGCGATAGTGATTCAAAACCACAAAAATCGCGCTACACAACGCAAGCAAGAGGGAGTGAGCTCACAAAAACCTCACTCAGGAGTGTTGTACGTGCTTGAACTAACAAAGTACCTGCTAAAAAGAAACAACAAAAAGGCATAACTGATAAAAAGCATGGGTTGCCTCACACTAAGCATTTTTATTAACGTCGTTTTAGCTTTACGTTTCATGAGAGCAAGCACTCATGGTGGTTCCTTCAAAACCAAGATCGTGCCTTGGTCTACTACATCCCCAGTGGTATAGTGTTTAAACCTCTACCCATTCACAGTAAACCAACCTGTAGGTTCACTCCACACTTCTACTACTCTATACTCTGTTACCCTCTTCACTACAAAGGGACTAGACCACAGCAACCGAAGCTTTCCAGGAAAAACTTAAAGTCTTGAGTTAAACAATAAGACTAGATCTCATTCTTTTAATTTTCGATTTAAAATCCTCTTATCGTGCCACCTCTTAGTCATTTCTTTATACAACTTTGAATTCCTATACACGTCAAGTCGTATCTCTTCCAACTCACTTAACTGTAACTTTCTCTTCTCTTCTGCTGCCTGGTAGTCTAAGTTGATGGTCTTTGTAACACCCCAAATTCAATTATGATTAATTGTTGTTTATTTGAGGATATAAGGTGATTTTGACGATATGTGGTTATGTGGCACGAACGCATTGTGGTGAAATTATTTTAATAATATTAATAGTAAGAATAATCATATAGTATTATTCAAATTATTGTTTATTATTTAAAATAATATAAGTGGGAGTATTGAGGGTGTGTTGGTCATTAGGGATGGATAAGGGAAGGTATAATGGAAAGAGCACATTTAGGGGTATTTTAAGAGAGAATAGTGAAAGGAACTCATTATTCGTATTATTTTTTAGGAAGAGGCAAAGGTGCTCTGAAGAACAAGTGAGAAGGAGGCTAGGGCATAGAAGAATTCCGGCGAAACTCCAAGAGAAGATCGAAAGAATCAAGACTCCAAGGTATGGGGAGTATCACTTTGCAATATTTTTGATATAAAGATTAGGTGTTGGTGGGTGATTGGGTTTTTGGGGGAAAAACCTAGGGTTTAGAGGTTAAAGGTGATGATTTTGATGACTTGTTGTGTTGTGGTTGTTGTAAATGATGTATGTGTGTTAGATATAGGTTATAGTGACTTAATTTGGGTTAATAGGGGTGAAAAATGCAGTTTAAGGGTATGAAATCGAGGTGGGAGAAGTTCTGTCATCGCAGAAATTTTTGACCAATTTGCAGAGGGCGCTTAGCCCCGTTTAGCGCACTTAGCGCGGTCCCCTCGGGCAGCTTGTTTTCAAAACTTCAAAAATTCGTAACTTTTGATTCGTAAGTCCGTTTGGGTCGCCGTTCGAATCGTTGGAAAGCTGACTTTATGTACTTTATGTTAAAATTGTGTTCAATGATAGATTTCCAACTATTCGACGAGCCATGTGTGTTTTCTTGTATGTTCCAATGTGTCGAACCGTGAAATGTGGACATCGGTCGAATGAATGTATGTTGTGATTGTGAATTATGAGGTTGTATGATGTTGTTGTTAAGTTGTTGTGGAATACCATGCAATTGTGATAGTTGTTGCTCATAATGTTGCGTGAGGATGTTGTTAAGTGGTTATGGTATGATGTGGTGGGAATTAACCGGTAAATTTAATAGTGGTTGTTTGTGATGTAGTCGAATGTTGTGGGGCATTGTTGTTGTAAATATGATGCTATGTGTTGAAGCTTATATGATGCTTATGTTGATCTAGAGTATAACGATAGGGTGTTGTTGTTTTATGATGTTAATTATATGTGGGAACTTATATGATGACTATGCGTTGATTGCTTATGAGGGTATGAGTTATGTGAATGATGTTACTATAATGATGCTATGATGGAATAAATAGATGATGTGCATGTTTTGATGTTTATACATGCTATGTGACGAACATGACAATCAAATGAATTAGGATGATTTAGTGTGAAACAAAGTAGTGATGCTATAATATGATGTTTATGATTGCTATGTGATGACGATTATAGGTTGATAGAATATATGACTGATGTATAGATGTTGTGTGATGAGTATTTGAATAATTACACGAATACTGATGCGAACGACAATTTTGATGATGATATGATTAATATGATGTTTTGATGAATGATGATGCACGTAATGACTTTTGTTGATGTTGATGATTATGACATTGTGCATCATGCATTCATAGCATTTAGACTTCGGTCTATTGAGGATTTTAGGACTTCGGTCCAGTGAAGATGTTAGGACTTCGGTCCAGTGGTGGCTTCAATCCAATTGTGTGGATTGGAGTATTTTGTGACGTGCTCCCTTGTGGAGGGTTGATGGCCTAGTGTCCATTATTATGACGATTTGGTACCACATGCATGCTATGACGTTGCATTTCATTCTTGGTGGCATTACATGATTGCATGTTTGTGATGTTGATGACTTGGTAATTTATATGATGTTTTGGGTGAGTGCTATGATGTTTGTGAAAGATGAATGTTGACCTGTTAATGTCTTTTCTTTATATGATTTATATTGAATTGTGATTACTCACCCTGCCTGTTTGAATGTTTCCTCCACGTGGGTAACATGCAGATATTCAGGAGTATCTTCTCGGTGCGCGAAGTTCTAGCTTGGAGTTGTTTAACTTATTTCCGTAGAGTTGTATGGTGTCTTGCTCTGATAGATGTAACATCGGGTGGGGAAAGGCTTAAGTGAATATTATGTTGTTTTGTTAGAATGATTCTTATGAGTTACCATATATCGATTTTAATTGATGATGATTGTTGACAATGACCCAAGGGTCTTGATGTTTTGATGAAATATAAGAAGATATTTGAATTTATGGTTCCGCTGCAAAGTTTGAATTTAGTTGTGGATATACTAAAGAAACTAATGTTTTAAAAATGTTTTGGAAACCCGTGTTACAGAGCAGAATGATTTAAATGATGTTCAATGAAGAAATGTGACACCTTTTTATGATGTACTCTGATTCCTTTAAGTATACTTATCGCGTATATTATGTTGGGTTAGAAGGGTGTTACATTAGTGGTATCAGAGCAGGTCGGTATATCCGGCCAGGTTGTCTAAGGATGTTTGTTCCTTAGTATGCGACATATGTGTGAAACGCTGTCGGTACTTGCTTGTTTTCTAATCGTTTGCCTCCAGGTGTTGGCTTGAAACAAGTGAGGGAGAAGCTATTGCTTCTCTGAGATGTTTTGGTTGTGGAATGTTGGCTCAGTTTGTATTGGATTGTAAGAGTGCAAATGTTTTATGACGGTGTTGTTCTCGATTCCGGAGGGAATGTGGAGATAAGGCTTGTGTCAACTAAGGATTCGTGCATTAGGTAGTTTAGTGCACAAGATACAAGGAACGCTATTGGAGTTTAGGAGGAACGGTTTATGCCCCATCGTGATTATCGGCTATCTATTGGCAAATTGAGGAACTGATCACCCTTAATCTCTTGTTGATAGTAGACGAAATCATGTTTGATGGGATAGACGTGTCTTGCCAGCTTAGATGATGTGTGCGGTAAAAAATCGATTAGAGTTGAGATGGGTGCTTACAGATGGTTTTGACAAGTCGATATAGATTATTATACTTGAAGATGAAGAGAGTTCGAGTTTCTTATCTGTCGGTCAAGTTGGAATGTCTCGTGGGAGAATGATCAGGTATTGTTGGTGTTTCCTTCTCGGGGGCATAGAGAGCAATGCGACGGCTAGTGATATGCCAGTGGTGTGTAATTCCTGATGTTTTCCTGAAGAGACCCACGACTTGTCTCCAGAACATGAATTTTAGTTCGGCAAAGGTGAAGAGTTGTTTGTTCCGTTAAGCAAGTGGATAAGTTTGTGAAGGATGGTGCAAAAGTGTTTACGACGTGGGTTTCTTTGAAGGCATAAGGAAATGCAGTGGTTGGTGATTTATCTAAGGTGTGTGACTTTTGGATGTGTTCCCATGATATAACAGGGTTTCTGCCAAAATCGCAGAGCGCGCTTAGCGCAGATGGGCTCGCTTAGCGCGGTCTGGAGGAATTTCGTCTCCTCGAGGCAGTGAGTAGCGCGCTTAGCACGGATGGGGCTCGCGTAGCGCGGCCTGGGACTGAAAACCTCATTTTTTTAATTATTGAAATTAAGTGGAATTATGCATATCTATGTTTCACAAAGCTGGGGTGTTGTTGTAACTTGTGCTGTATGTTGCATGAGGAGTATGATGGTTATTTAGTGATGTCGCTATGTTACGACATGCTAATTGAGAATAAACATGATGTTGATTATAAGGTCCAATTGTAGTGATTTGTTAATGATGTTGTTGGGACGTAAACGAGGTGACTATCAAGAATAAAGGAGATAGCCAAGTTGGCAATGAAGTAAGAAATTAAAGATATTCCGAAGACAGTTATCAGGACGAGGTACGGTCATCATGAGTACACTGTGATGTCGTTTGGTGTATCCAACGCACCTGGCGTATTCATGGAATATATGAATCAGATTTTCCATAAATATTTGGATAAGTTTGTGGTGGTGTTCATTGACGATATTCTGATATATTCTAAGTGAGAAGAAGAACATGAAGAACAATTGCGAGTTGTGTTGTAGGTATTGAGGGAGAAGAAGTTGTATGCGAAACTGTCGAATGTGAGTTCTGGTTGTAGACAGTAAGTTCCTTGGTCAGGTGATTTCTAATGGTGGAATAGCTATTGATCTTTCTAAAATTGATGTTGTGTTGCAGTGGGAGACTCTAAAGTCGGCTACTGAAATAAGAAGCTTTATGGGATTAGCAAGTTGTTATCGCAAGTTTATTGAAGATTTTTCTAAGTCGACATTACCGTTGACTTAGTTCACTCGAAAGGGGAAAAACGTATGTGTGAGATGTTGCATGCGAAGGAGTTTTGTAGGCCGGAAGAAGAAAATTGACGACCGCTCCGATATTGATTTTTCCTAATCCGAGTGAGTCTTTTGTGGGGTAATGTGATGCGTCTAAGATGAGTCTTGGTGGATCGTTGATACAGGATGGTCGGGTTATTGCGTACACTTCCAGACAATTAAGAGTTCACGAGAGAAATTATCCTACGCATGACTTATAATTGGCAACCTCGGGGTTTGTGATGAAAATTTGGAGACCTTATCTTTTTGGCTTTATGTTTAAAGTGATCGGTGATCATGAAAGCTTGAAGTACTTATTGAATCAAAATAGTTGAATGTGAGGCATAAAAGGTGGTTGGAGTTAATGAAAGACTATGACTTTGATTTAAGTTAACACCCTGGTAAAGCAAAAGTAATAGCTGATGTGTTGAGCAGGGAGTTACGACATATGTCGATGCTTAAGGTGAGGAAAACTGGAATTGATCGAGCAGTTCAGAGATGTGAGTTTGGTATGTGATGGGACCCCTGACAGTGTGAAGTCGAGTATGTTAGAACTGACTATGGGGATTCTGGGAGAAATCAAAGTAGGTCAGCAATTTGACTTGAAATTGGTTGATCAGTCGATTTTAATTAACTAAGGTAACGGAGGTGAATACCGAATTGATGAAAATGGCGTGTTGAGGTTTTGAGGTAGAGTGTGTATACCAGATGTTCCAAAGATTGAGAAGAGTATTCATGAAGAGGGATGTTATCGAATTGTGTATGTGTGTTTGACTTATCAGAAGCTAAAGACAAAACATCAGAAGTCTTTGGGTCTGATGCAGCTGTTGAATTTTCCAGAATAGAAATGGAATAGTATTTCCATGGATTTTGTGTCGGGTTTACCGAAGGCCGTGAAGGGAAATGAATCGATTTGGATGATCGTGGAGGGATTGACGAAGTCAACTCATTTACCAATGAAGATTAATAATTCTATGCAGGAATTAGCTGAGATGTACATTGAGGGAACTACGGAGTTACTTGGGATGGAGATCCGCGATTTATGTCGAGGTTTTGGAAGAGTTTGCAAGATTTGTTGGGCACTGAGTTGAGGATGAGTTCTGCTTAGCATCCTCGGACGGATGGTCAGACAGAGAGGAGTATCAAGTCCTTGGAGGATTTGTTGATGGCTCGTGTGTTGGACATGGGGGGCATGAAGATCCGATGAGGGAGTCGTATCTGACTCTGTTTTCTTTGGATAATTTTTTAGGGCGAAAATTCTTTAAGTGGGGGAGAGTTCTAACACCCCAAATTCGATTATGATTAATTGTTGCTTATTTGAGGATATAAGGTGATTTTGACGATATGTGGTTATGTGGCACGAACGCATTGTGGTGAAATTATTTTAATAATATTAATAGTAAGAATAATCATATAGTATTATTCAAATTATTGTTTATTATTTAAAATAATATAAGTGGGAGTATTGAGGGTGTGTTGGTCATTAGGGATGGATAAGTGAGGGTAAAATGCGAAGAGCACATTTAGGGGTATTTTAAGAGAGAATAGTGAAAGGAACTCATTATTCGTATTATTTTTTAGGAAGAGGCAAAGGTGCTCTGAAGAACAAGTGAGAAGGAGGCTAGGGCATAGAAAAATTCCGGCGAAACTCCAAGAGAAGATCGAAATAATCAAGACTCTAAGGTATGGGGAGTATCACTTTGCAATATTTTTGATATAAAGATTAGGTGTTGGTGGGTGATTGGGGTTTTAGGGGAAAAACCTAGGGTTTAGAGGTTAAAGGTGATGATTTTGATGATTTGTTGTGTTGTGGTTGTTGTGAATGATGTATGTGTGTTAGATATAGGTTATAGTGACTTAATTTGGGTTAATAGGGGTGAAAAATGCAGTTTAAGGGTATGAAATTGAGGTGGGAGAAGTGATGTCATCGCATAAATTTTTGACCAATTCGCAGAGGGCGCTTAGCCCCGTTTAGCGCTCTTAGCGTGGTCCCCTCGGGCAGCTTGTTTTCAAAACTTCAGAAATTCGTAAATATTGATTCGTAAGTCTGTTTGGGTCGCCGTTATAATCGTTGGAAAGCTGACTTTATGTACTTTATGTTAAAATTGTTTTCAATGATAGATTTCCAACTATTCGACAAGCCATGTGTGTTTTATTATATGTTCCAATGTGTCAAACCATGAAATGTGGACATCGGTCGCATGAATGTGTGTTGTGATTGTGAATTATGAGGTTGTATGATGTTGTTGTTAAGTTGTTGTGGCATACCATGTAATTGTGATAGTTGTTGCTTATAATGTTGCGTGAGGATGTTGTTGAGTGGTTATGGTATGATGTGGTGGGAATTAACTGGTAAATGTAATAGTGGTTGTTTGTGATGTAGTCGAATGTTGTGGGGTATTGTTGTTGTAAATATGATGCTATGTGTTGAAGATTATATGATGCTTATGTTGATATAGAGTATAACGATAGAGTGTTGTTGTTTTATGATGTTAATTATATGTGGGACTTATAAGATGATTATGCGTTGATTGCTTATGAGGGTGTGAGTTATGTGAATGATGTTACTATAATGATGCTATGACGGAATAAATAGATGATGTGCATGTTTTGATGTTTATACATGCTATGTGACGAACATGACGATCAAATGAATTAGGATGATTTAGTGTGAAACGAAGTAGTGATGCTATAATATGATGTTTATGATTGCTATGTGATGACGATTATAGGTTGATAGAATATATGACTGATGTATAGATGTTGTGTGATGAGTATGTTGAATAATTACATGAATGCTGATGCGAACAACAGTTTTGATGATGATATGATTAATACGATGTTTTGATGAATGATAATGCACGTAATGACTTTTGTTGATGTTGATGATTATGACATTGTGCATCATGCATTCATAGCATTTAGACTTCGGTCTATTGAGGATTTTAGGACTTCGGTCCAGTGAAGATGTTAGGACTTCGGTCCAGTGGTGGCTTCAATCCAATTGTGTGGATTGGAGTATTTTGTGACATGCTCCCTTGTGGAGGGTAGATGGCCTAGTGTCCATTATTATGACGATTTGGTACCACATGCATGCTATGACGTTGCATTTCATTCTTGGTGGCATTACATGATTGCATGTTTGTGATGTTGATGACTTGGTGATTTATATGATGTTTTGGGTGAGTGCTATGATGTTTGTGTAAGATGAATGTTGACCTGTTAATGTCTTTTCTTTATATGATTTATATTGAATTGTGATTACTCACCCTGCCTGTTTGAATGTTTCCTCCACGTGGGTAACATGTAGATATTCAGGAGTATCTTCTCGGTGCGCGAAGTTCTAGCTTGGAGTTGTTTAGCTTATTTCCGTAGAGTTGTATGGTGTCTTGCTCTGATAGATGTAACATCGGGTGGGGAAAGGCTTAAGTGAATATTATGTTGTTTTGTTAGAATGATTCTTATGAGTTACCATATATCGATTTTAATTTATGATGATTGTTGACAATGACCCAAGGGTCTTGATGTTTTGATGAAATATAAGAAGATAATTGAATTTATGGTTCCGCTGCAAAGTTTGAATTTAGTTGTGGATATACTAAAGAAACTAATGTTTTAAAAATGTTTTGGAAACCCGTGTTATGGAGCAGGATGATTTAAATGATGTTCAATGAAGAAATGTGACACCTTTTTATGATGTACTCTGATTCCTTTAAGTATACTTATCGCGTATATTATGTTGGGTTAGAAGGGTGTTACATTAGTGGTATCAGAGCAGGTCGGTATATCCGGCCAGGTTGTCTAACGATGTTTGTTCCTTAGTACGTGACATGTGTGTGAAACGCTGTCGGTACTTGCTTGTTTTCTAACCGTTTGCCTCCAAGTGTTGGCTTGAAACAAGTGGGGGAGAAGCTATTGCTTCTCTGAGATGTTTTGGTTGTGGAATGTTGGCTCAGTTTGTATTGGATTGTAAGAGTGCAAATGTTTTAGGACGGTGTTATTCTCGATTTCGGAGGGAATGTAGAGATAAGGCTTGTGTCAACTAAGGATTTGTGCATTAGGTAGTTTAGTGCACAAGATGCAAGGAACGCTATTGAAGTTTAGGAGGAACGGTTTGTGCCTCATCGTGATTGTCGGCTATCTATTGGCAAATTGAGGAACTGATCACCCTTAATCTCTTGTTGATAGTAGACGAAATCATGTTTGATGGGATAGACGTGTCTTGCCAGCTTAGATGATGTGTGCGGTAAAAAATCGATTGGAGTTGAGATGGGTGCTTACAGATGGTTTTGACGAGTCGATGCAGATTATTATACTTGAAGATGAAGAGAGTTCGAGTTTCTTATCTGTCGGTCAAGTTGGAATGTCTCGAGGGAGAATGATCAGGTATTGTTGATGTTTGCTTCTCGGGGGCATAGAGAGCAATGCGACGGCTAGTGATATGCCAGTGGTGTGTAATTCCTGATGTTTTCCTGAAGAGACCCACGACTTGTCTCCAGAGCATGAATTTTAGTTCGGCAAAGGTGAAGAGTTGTTAGTTCCGTTAAGCAAGTGGATAAGTTTGTGAAGGATTGTGCAAAAGTGTTTATGACGTGGGTTTCTTTGAAGGCATAAGGAAATGCAGTGGTTGGTGATTTATCTAAGGTGTGTGACTTTTGGATGTGTTCCCATGATATAACAGGGTTTCTGCCAAAATCGCAGAGCGCGCTTAGCGCAGATGGGCTCGCTTAGAGCGGTCTGGAGGAATTTCTCCTCCTCGAGGCAATGAGTAGCGCGCTTAGCACGGATGGGGCTCGCGTAGCGCGGCCTGGGACTGAAAACCTCATTTTTTTAATTATTGAAATTAAGTGGAATTATGCATATCTATGTTTCACAAAGCTGGGGTGTTGTTGTAACTTGTGATGTATGTTACATGAGGAGTATGATGGTTATTTAGTGATGTCACTATGTTACGACATGCTAATTGAGAATAAACATGATGTTGATTATAAGGTCCAATTGTAGTGATTTGTTAATGATGTTGTTGGGACGTAAACGAGGTGACTATCAAGAATAAAGGAGATAGCCAAGTTGGAAATGAAGTAAGAAATTAAAGATATTCCGAAGACAGTTATCAGGACGAGGTACGGTCACCATGAGTACACTGTGATGTCTTGCTCTGATAGATGTAACATCGGGTGGGGAAACGCTTAAGTGAATATTATGTTGTTTTGTTAGAATGATTCTTATGAGTTACCATATATCGATTTTAATTGATGATGATTGTTGACAATGACCCAAGGGTCTTGATGTTTTGATGAAATATAAGAAGATATTTGAATTTATGATTCCCCTACAAAGTTTGAATTTAGTTGTGGATATACTAAAGAAACTAATGTTTTAAAAATGTTTTGAAAACCCGTGTTACGGAGCAGGATGATTTAAATGATGTTCAATAAAGAAATGTGACACCTTTTTATGATGTACTATGATTCCTTTAAGTATACTTATCGCGTATATTATGTGGGGTTAGAAGGGTGTTACAGTCTTAATTTCCCAATAAGCCTTATGTTCTAACTCAACATGGAAGTGATAGGATTTTCCATAAATCAGTTTGAAAAGAGTCATACTGATGGGAGTCTTATAAGCAGTTTGATATGCCCAAAGTGCATCTTCGAATTTAGAGGACCAGTCTTTCCTAGAGGGGAAGATCGTCTTCTCTAAAATATTTTTTATCTCTCTATTAGATACCTCTAATTAACCACTTGTTTGGGTATGATAGGGTGTAGCGACCCTATGCCGCACCCTGTACTTTTTAAGAAAATTCTCAAACAACCTTGCAATGAAATGCAATCCCCCATCGCTTATTACTAGCATAGCAACCCCAAATCTCAGGAAAATAATTTTTTTGAACATTTTTATCACAACTCGTGCATCATTTTTTGGAGAGACAATGACCTCAATCTATTTTGACACATAGTCAACTACCACGAGGAAATACTGATTTCCCAAAGAGGAGGGAAAGGGTCTCATAAAATCAACCCCCAGAAATTAAATTTTTTGACCTCAATAGTTTTATTTAGAGGCATCCCATTCCTTCTCGAGATGCTCCCTGTGTGCTGGCACTGATTATATTTTGTTATGAAGGCATTAACAACTTTGAACATATTAGCCCAATAAAAATCGGCTTGCAAGACTTTTGACATAGCTTTTTCGGTGCTAGCATATCCACCACAGGTGGAGGAATCCTTTTTGCTTAGGATATATCAAATGACCATTTGATCTGTGTAGACATTTATCTTCGAACTTACTAGGTAGGAGCAAAATTTGTCTATAAAAAAGAATATGGCCAATAGCACTTTTAAGGTGGATGCGTACTTGATTTGTGCCTCATCTAGAGTCCTACTAGCATAATAAATGGCATGCATCTTATTGTCTCTTTTTCTGGCTTAACATTGCGCCTACTCCGTAGTCACTGGTGTCACACATGAACTCAAAAGGAGCTCTCCAATCCGGAGGCTGCATGATGGGTGCAGAGATCAAAGTATTTTTCAAAGCTGAAAAGGCTTCAAGGTAGTCAATATCAAAGTTAAATTTAGCTACTTTCATCAATAGCACGGTTAGGGGCTTGGAAACATTAGAGAAGTCCTTTATGAACCAACAATAAAAGCCACCATGACCTAGGAAACTCCTAACTTCCCTTACGGTGGTGGGGGAATCCGATTCTCTATCACCTCAATATTAGCTCTATCAACCTCAATTCCTCTCCCCGACATTAAGTGTCTTAGGAAAATGCCTTCCTTTACCATGAAATGGCATTTCTCCTAAGTAAGCATGAGGTTCACTTTAACACACCTCTCTAAGACCTTTTCCTGATTTGTCAAAAAAAAAAGCAATAAAAAATAGACCCATATATATATAATTCATCCATGATATCTTCCAAGAAATAAGAGAAAATTAACATCATACAACGTTGAAAAGTAGTGGGTGCATTTCATAGCCCAAAAGGCATTCACAGGTAGGCAAATGTACCATATGGGAAAGTGAATGCCATTTTCTCTTGATCACTAAGGTGAATGGGGATCTGGAATAACCCCAAGTAACTATCAAGGTAGAAAAACTGGGAGTGCTTGGCTAGGCGCTCAAGCATTTTATCAATGAAAGGTAGAGCAAAAATTAATCTTTTCGGGAAGCTTTGTTAAGCTTCCTATAGTCGATACACATTCTCCACCTCGTAACGGTTCTAGTTGAAACTTGATATCCCTTTGCATTTTTAATAACAGTCATCCCCTTTTATTAGGTACTACCTAAATAGGACTGACCCGCTTATTGTCAATGATAGGATATATTATCCTGACACCCAATAGTTTAAGCACCCGATTTTTAACCACTTCTTTCATATTAGAATTTAACCTTCTTTGGTGTTTTCTAGATGGCTTATAGTCATCCTTTAACATAATCTTATGCATACAAACATAGGGGTTGATACCCTTCAGGTCACTTATAATGTATCCCATGGATTTTGGGTACTTCATAAGGATGGTAAGGAGTTTTTCTGCCTCGGCCTTTCCTAAACTAGCATTCTTTATCATGGGCCGGTTTTTCTCCTTGTCTAAAAATTTATATCTGAGGGTCTGTGGGAGTTGTTTCAGTTCTAATTAGGGTTTTTGTTTCCTAGGTTCGTCGCTTTGTGTTACAAGCGCTTCGAAACTTTGGTGAGTGAAAATAGGACTTTTGTCCAATATTTCCTCATAGACCTTAACTTTGTTCCAAAAACGCGTATGTGGCACAAACGGCAATGATTTGTCATTTAAGGAGACGATGAAGAACATGCTGAATATGTTGAAGATGCCAGTCTATGTCATAATGTTATTAGTTTTGATTTTTGTAGTGATTATGTGTATTTTGGTTCGTAAGTGGTGATCATTGTTAATTTTGATGTTAGTGTGGTAAGACATGACTTTTGGTACCTTCATATACACTTGTAGTAAGACATGACTTTTGGTACCTTCATGTAACACTTGTTGCAATTCTATACCAACTTTGTTACAGTAAGATCGTAACTTGTACAACAGAAAAAACTTGAAGGACATGGTTGTTACAATTTAAAAATAAATGGGATATGTTTGTAGCGAAAAACATAAAAGACTGCCTTGTTAAAAAATATAACTTAAATGAACCAGGGTATATTTTGGAAAAAAATAAATTATTTTCTCCGCAAAAGAATATTTAAAAACATAAACCTTGAATCCTGGTAATTTTCTATACTTACAATCCATCATATAGAACTCTTAATTGCAAAAATTAAAGTGGAGGATGTAGATAGTTTTAAGCGCTTCATGACATTTCTTTATTAATTATAGATATCAGAAGGCCTTTTTAATGGAAATTTTTTATGTTTCACGTGGATCACTAATGGTAGTGTCTTTAGCGTTGATAATCATGAAATGGACGAAAAAGATTTGTTTAAGGACGGTGATTAATATGTAAAATTATCACGCTATGTTATCTCCTCGGTTGGTGAACATGATTTTTTTTAAATACACTGTTTACACAGAATATTGAAAAACTATAATACAGCAAAACAAGAATTTTGGTGTAAGAAGTTATCTGGTCCAAATATTGCACACATCCAATTTCTATGAGTTATCTGATCCAACCATTGAATGCATCCAACTTCTAAAAGAATTATATGTTCCAACTATTGAAAAAATATTTTTCTACACTTGCAATCCATCATAGAGAACTTTTTCAAGCTTCTAAATACAACAACAACAACAACAACAACTATATCAACGCCATTTTGTGAGATGGATCCCAAAAGAATGTTGTGTTGGAGTTTAGAGCAGCTACATATAATTTAGGATAAGGGTAAAATTTGTTTAATGAGTGCTTTTATAGTAAAATATGATTATCTTATCCCTCGTTTATTAAGGAAACCAACAGGATATATCATTTAGTTTACAAAAAAAAAAATTATAATAATAAAAAAAAGGTTCCTGAATTGTTTTTCCCCTCGGATTTTTTGAATAACCGAGATAATAAGTTTATTGTCCCCTCGGTTTTCTTAAAAACTTAGGTAATATGTGGTTTCTATTTCTAAAAAAAGAAATCATGGCACACATTGGGATCATTTCACTAGAATAACAATGATCATCCATATTCAAAAACGTAACATATCTTTGGATTTTCAAGCTGGCGTTTGAGCTTCTCTGATTATTTCACTTCCTATTCTCCACATTATTTAAACATTATTCCTAGTTTCAACGTTTCATTTCCAACTCTTTGTGTCTTCAAACCTAGTTTCAAAGTCGTTTATTTTCTTCAAAAATGTCTTCAACAACCTTAGATGAAATTCTTTAGTTAGTTATCAATGAAAAGTTTGTTCATTTCAATGATTAGAAAGACAAAGGTTTTGATCTAAGGAAAACTATTCGCAAACAAAAGTTGAATTGTTGCTTTGGCATTCTTCATGGACCCATCTACATTAATCTCGTTAAAGAGTTCTAGCTAAATTCCTCCATTGGCCCACCTGGTCATGATGCTGAGTCAATCTAGTCCTATGTCAACGACTCTCTTATCACAATTATTCAATCACTTATTGCTCAGACAATAAACTCTGAAGATGAAGGTTACTGTGTTGAACATTATAGATTCAAAAATGTCTACTCAGATCACCTTCGCGTAATTTATGTCAACTACTATAATCTCAGCAGTCCTGCTACTGTACTACCCATTGGAAAAGTTTTGTATTAACTTCTAGTGTCAAATCTCCGTCCAAGAGAGAAACAACTGGAAACGCTTACTTGGGATAACAAGCATCTCTTGTTATTCCTTACGAAGAACATCAGAGTTAATCTTCTTCTTACAATTTTTAATTTATTAAAGGAAATGATAATCATCACTAGGGAGGAAATGACTTTCCTCATACCATATGTAAGTGTTCTTTCTGAACTTTTCTCTCAGTTAGAGATAGTTAATAGTGATACTATTGAAGTTGAGTGGAGTCTGAATTTTGAATATGTGGAATAGTTATTTGTTGTCCAATTTTTAGTTTATGAAATATTTCCTTTCATATTATTGCCTATTCGTTTTTATTGATAACAATAATTTTGTGAATTACTAATTAACAAGAAAAAAATGAAAAAAAAAACAAACTAAGAAAAAAAGGGAAGATTGGAAGGCTCTAAGTGAGAAATCATTAAAAAAACCTTAAATGCAGTTACAGGGATTTAAAACATGTTCCCTTATTGCTATATTCCCTCGGTTTTCAAAAACATCGAGGTAATAGGTTTATTATTTTTTTATGGAGAAACTCTAGCGCTCACTTATAACTATATTACCTCGGTTTTTTATAAAACTGAGGGAAATATTGTTTTAAAAAAATCAAACATTTTGCTCCCAAAACCTATATGCTCAGTTATTGGCATGTTCGAGGTGAAAGTTCTGTCATAAAAAGTGTTATTTGGCGTAGTGATTATGCTAGACTGTCATTATAAACTAATTAGGGGGTACTTTTTGGAAGCCGAGTACTATGGCACAAATCTACACATTAGACTTGCATTCTACTTTGGGGGACCTAGGATGCTCGGGTAATACCTAAGTTGTCAAACTTTCCCAATGTGCCTAGTCTTAGTCTTTCATCCCTATAACTCTATATACTTTCCTGGTTTCCTCATAACCGAATCTTTTCATGAAATTTTTTTGAAGGATCCTAATTTGGGAAAAGCTTTGAAAAAGTAGTCTTTAGAAAAGAAAAATACAAAAATAGCTAAAGAAAAAGAAAAAACATAAAAATAAATATACAAGAAAGGAAAAACAAAAGAAAAGTAAAGAAATACCCCCCACCCCACAAAAAACATGAACCAAACATTGTCCTCAATGTTTCAACGCAAGCAAGAATGAGTGAGCTCACAATAATCTCACTCGGGAGTGCCATATAAGCTTGAACTAACAAAGTACCTGCTAAAAAGAAACAACAAAAAGGCATAAGTTATAAAAAGCATGGGTTGCCTCACACTAAACACTTTGTTTAATGTTGTTTTAACTTTACAGTTCATAATTGCAAGCACTCATGGTGGTTCCTTGAAAACCAAGCTCATGCCTTGGTCTACTTCATCCCTAGTGGTATAATATTTAAACCTCCACCCATTCAGAGTAAACAAACTTGTAGGTTCACTCTACACTTTTACTACTCCATACTTTGTTACCCTCTTCACTACAAAGGGACCAGACCACCGGTTCCGAAGCTGTCTAAGGAAAAGTTAAAGTCTTGAATTAAATAACAAGACTAGATCTCCATATTTAAATTTCCGATTTAAAATCCTCTTATTGTGCTCCCTCTTAGTCCTTTCTTTGTACAACATTGCATTCTCATACACGTCAAGTCGTATCTCTTCCAACTCGCTTAACTGTAACCTTCTCTTCTCTCCCGTTGCCTGGTAGTTTATGTTGAGGGCCTTAATTTCCCAATAAGCCTTATGTTCTAACTCAACATATAAGTGATAGGATTTCCTATAAGTCAGTTTGAAAGGGGTCATACCGATGGGAGTCTTATAAGCATTTTGGTATGCACAAAGAGGACGGAAATGATCCCATAAAATCAACCCCTAGACATAAAAAAATTTGACCTCAATAGTGTTATTTAGAGGCATCTCATTCCTTCTCGAGATGTTCCCTGTGTGCTAGCACTGATCATATTTCGTTATGAAGGCATGAACATCTTTGAGCTTATTGGGCCAATAAAGGTCGGTTTTTAAAACTTTCAACATAGTTTTTCGGTGCTAGCATGTCTACCGCAGGTGGAGGCATCCTTTTTGCTTAGGAGATATCAAATGACTGCATGATCTGTGTTGAGATTTATCGTTGAACCAACTAGGTAGGAGCAAAATTTATCTATAGAAAAATTGTGCCTCATCTAGAGCCCTACTAGCATAATAAATGGCATGAATCTTATTGTCTTTTTTTTTTTGGCCTAACATCGCGCCTACTTCGTAGTCGCTGTTGTCACACATGAACTCAAAAGGAGCTCTCCAATCTGGAGGTTGCATGATGGGTGCGGAGATCAAAGTATTTTTCAAAGCTAAAAAGGCTTCAAGGTAGTAATTATCATAGTTAAATACAATTACTATCATCAATAGCCCGATTAGGGCCTTGTAAATCTTAGAGAAGTCCTTTATGAACCAGCAATAAAAGCCGTCGTGACTTAGGAAACTCCTAATTTCCCTTACGATGGTGGTGGGAATCAGATTCTCTATCACCTCAATTTTAGCTCTATCAACTTCAATTCCTCTCCCTGACATTAAGTGTCCTAGGAAAATTTCTTCCTTTACCATGAAATGGTATTTCTCCCAAGTAAGCATGAGGTTCACTCTAACACACCTCTCTTAGACCTTTTCTGAATTTATAAAAAAAAAATCAAAATTAGATCCATAGACATAAAAGTCATCCATGAATACTTCCATGATATCATCCATGAAATCTTAGAAAGTTAGCATCATACAACGTTGAAAAGTAGTGGGCGCATTGCATAGCCCAAAAGTCATTTACCGGAAGGAAAATGTACCATAGGGGAAAGTGAATGCCATTTTCTCTTGAACACTAAGGTGAATGGGGATCTGGAAGAACCCCGAGTAACCATCAAGTTAAAAAAAGTGGGAGTGCTTGGCCATAATCTTAAGCATTTGATCAATGAAAGGTAGAGGAAAATGATCTTTTCGGGAAGCTTTGTTAAGCTTCTTATAATTAATACACATTCTCCACCCTGTAAGGGTTCTAATGGCAACCTGATATCCCTTTTCATTTTTAATAACTGACATCCCCTTTTCTTAGGTACTACCTGAATAGGACTAACCCATTTATTGTCAGTGATAGGATAGATTATCCCGACATCCAAGAGTTTAAGCATCACATGTTTAACCACTTCTTTCATATTAGTATCTAACCTCCTCTGGTGTTTTCTAGAGGGCTTATAGTTATCCTTAAACATAATCTTATGCATACAAACGGAGGGGTTGATACCCTTCAGGTCATTTATAGTGTATCCCATGGCTTTTGGGTACTTCCTAAGGATGGTAAGGAGTTTTTCAGCCTCGGCCTCTCCTAAACTAGCATTCACTATCATGGGCCAATTTTTCTCCTTGTCTAAAAATTTATATATGAGGGTTCGGGGGAGTTGTTTCAGTTCCAATTGGGGTTTTTGTTTCCTAGGTTCGTCGCTTTATGTTACAAGCGCTTCGAAACTTTGGTGAGTGGAAATAGGACTTTTGTCCAATATTTCCTCATAGACCTTAACTTCGATGGTTTCTTTATTGATTTTGGAGCTATCAAGCAAGCGTACCTCAAACTTATCAATTGGAGGAAGTTCTGATTCACTTTTTTGAACACAAGCATCAATTATATAAACTAAGCAACAATAATCCCTCAACAAAGGGCTTTTCATGAGTTTTTCTAGAATAAACTTGGCCTTCTCTTCTCTTACCTCAAAGATCAACATTCCACACTTAAACTCAATGATGACTCATACCGTTTCTAAGAAGGGCCTACCTAATATTATTAGGATTTGTCAATCCTCATCGATGTCCATTATGACAAAGTCTACCGACATATAGTACTCTCCAACTCTCTCAAGAACATCTTCTAACACACATATGGCGTACTTAACCGATCTATCTGCAAGTTCTAGAGACACATTTGTCAGTTTCATCTCTCCCATATCTAACTTACACATACAATGTCATTAAGATAATTCTAGCCTCTAAATCACAAAGTGATATCTCAAAGCTCATGGTGACTATTTGACAAAGGATAGAGAAACTCCCTGGATCTTTAAGCTTATGGATCACCATATTTTGAATCACAACACTACTACAAGATTCATAGCCATATTTTCATGGTCCTCTAATTTCATTTTATTATAAATAATTTCTTTTAAGAACTTAGCATAAGAGGACATTTGAGTTAGTACCTCAGTGAAAGGTACATTGAGGTGGATCTTTTTAAGGAGTTCCATGAAATTTTTGATTTGGGCATCCACTTTGGATTTTAAAAGCCTTTGTGGGAAAGGGATGACAGGTTTGTAGGGAGGAGGGGCAACATCAGGTGATTCTTTTTCAACCTCTTCAACAACCTCTTTTTCAGGTGGTGTTGGCTCATTCTCTTCAACCACTTTCTCTCTCTCTCTCTCTCTCTCTCTCTCTCTCTCTCTCTCTCTCTCTCTCACACACACACACACACACACACTAGAACTACCCACTTTCTTACCACTACGAGTTGTCACAACATTCAAATGACCCTTAGGATTTAGCTTAGGTTGCCCTGGAAATTTACTTGGAAATGACCCAGAAATGACCTTTAGGATTTAAGTCTCCAACATTTTGTTATGGGTGGCAACATTGTCAATCTTAGTGGTCAACTTCCTAAATGCTTCATTGGTGAGGAGTTTTTTATTTCTAAATTCATCGTTTTGACGAGTTTGCGACATCACAAAGTTTTTCATCAAAATTTCAAAGTTGGATTTCGTAGGCTCAATTGGTGTAGCCTTTTGGAAACCTGGTGGTCCCATAGCTTGTTGGGGGTTATTGTTCCTGTAAGAAAAATTAGGGTAGTCTCGCCACCCTAGGTTATAGGTGTTAGAATATAGATTATTTGGCTGGTTGTTGTTCACAAAATTGGCATTTTCTTGGGTGGATGCTCCGGTGAGGATCATTTGACAATCTCTATCAATGTTCCTATTAATTTCGTATATCTTATAGTAGAGAGTGGCGGGGCAACAGAAGCAACAGGGGTAGAAGTAACAGGTGTGATAGGTGTGATGCTTAAACTATTTATCTTTTGGTAAAAGGCATCCGCCTTTGCGTTCATATCGTCAAACACATTAACCTCATAAAGACCACCAGTCTTAAGGGTGGATTTAGCGGCGACTTGTCGCACACTCCCCCATGAGTGTTGATTTTTTTCCATCTCTTATATCAAGTTATAGGCTACATTTTGAGGACTATTCATGACCGCTCCGCCAGAAGCCGCATCTAAGGCCATCCTTGTGGAGTAAATTAGACCATTATAAAAGTATGGATAATCATCCACTTCTCAAGCCCATGAAAAGGGCATAATATTAACAAATCCATATAACACTCCCACATGTCAAACAACGATTCCCCCTCTTCTTGTCTAAAGTTATTAATATCATTCCTAACTTGGTCCATTTTTCTTGGCGGAAAGTACCGCACAAGAAAGGCTTCTTTCAACTGAGTCCAATAGGTAATCAAATTGGCGTCCAAGGATTGAAGCCAAGCCCGCACACGATCTCTCAAAAAAAAAGGGGGAATAGACGGAGTCAGATGACATTTTGGTTAACTCCATTAGCCTTAATTGTACCACAATTATCATCAAATATAAAAAGATGAAGGTTTGAGTTTTCAGACGACAATTTGAACAATTGATTTTGTTGCATCATACCGATCAAAGAAGGTTTCAATTCAAAATTATTTGTCGCGGTCAACGGGTGCACAACATACCTACATCACGCGCACGATGCAGTTAATACAAATCTATCGCGTCCGAGATACTGCATGTGATTATTCTAGTAATTGCACACTTTTGCTCCCCTTTTCACCTGATTTTTCACTAAGTCTGATTTTTTCACTTTTTCGCGTCCGATTTCTAGTAATTGCACGCTTTTGGTCTTTCTTCTTCCTTTTTCCTCATCTTTCACTTGTTTTCCTCTTATTCTTCGCCTAATTTCATTCAATGACAGACTGTCATCACTATGTGAGATAAATTGCTTCAGGACAATCAATGATTCAAGTATGGAGAAATTTGATAAATAGTGTTTTCGTCATTTTTTGCATGTGATTTCATCATTTATTTTTATTTTTTATTTCGTTTGGTTCGATGTACTTCTTTTTTTCTACTTTTTTTTATGTTCCAAGTGTTTCGAAAATGCGGGGTCATGATATAGTGCATATGTGAAAAATAAGGATAAAACACGTGAAAATTGCACAAGAGGAGGTGTCCAAAGACTAGACACAACCCACTATGGCCTGGCTGTAGCAGCTGGTACGAGTTGTAGTGGCCATAGACTAGGCAGGGGCACTACTTCACATAATTTTTATTTAAAATCATGTATGCCATTATCATGAATATGTTTGAGTAATAAGTTTAAATTTTATAATATGAGGATTGTCCAAATCATATACCTCATGTAGGTTCTCTGTTGTAAAGTTAAATAACGAGAAGTATTATTTCTTTCGATATTCTGTTTAAATGCTCTAGTTTGCTACGAAAGTAGGAACGACTTAGGCATCAACTACTTGCTGAAAGCGTATGATACTATGATTAATGTTTGACTTAGAAAATATGAACAGTTGAAGTTGAGGCGATGAAAGTGTCTCAGACTCAACTAAAAAAAAATTTTGTTTTAAAAATAGCTGAGTTTAAAAGGATCCTAAACAAATGAACTGCGCTGCGAAATGAGTTAGCTCGTTAGTTTAGAATAAGGTATTGTGTTGGCGATAGAATGCATTACCGACATTTCTATTAGTTTCAACAAGTAAACTTCTCGTAGTTAACATAAATTTAAAACTTATGTAAGTATAGGATATGATTCATAGTCCTTAATCCCGTTCATAAATTGTTAAAACTAATCATAATCATTCTCAAACCAATTTTAATAATTATTTTAGATAAACATAAAAATATTATGATTTGGTAATTAAACTATCTCTGTCTACGAGGAAGAATAATCTTTTTACTACTTTCATAGAAGTTGTACGCTTCCGACCTGTCAATTATCACTTGTAAAAATTATCTTAGATAAACATAAAAATATTATGATTTGGTAATTAAACTATCTCTTTCTACGAGGAAGAACAATCTTTTTACTACTTGCATAGAAGTTGTGTGCTTCCGACCTGTCAATTATCACTTGTAATAGAGTTTTATTGAGTTTACCACTCTACTTAAGTTGTTGTAAATAAACATCAATGTAATTTTCCAAGTCCTCTAGTAAGAGTTAAGGATGTGTTTAATGGTTTAAGGAAAGGAAATCCTCTAAGGATGTCTCTACAATTTTAAGGCAAAGAAATCCTATAGTGTGAGGTAAAGAAATCTATGATTAATTTGTCTTGGTAATTTTGTGTAATCTGAATTAATTATAGTGGAAAATTTTCAATATGAAGGGATTGAACTAGCTTCTAATTAACAAGGAGAACCACTAAAAATTTTTAAGTGTGATTATTTATCCTTGCTCTCTTTATTTTTCTATTGCTACCTTCTTTGCTTGTGTGGTAACACAAAAAACTTTTGAAAATCTTACACGTTTCAAAACCATCATTTCTTGTTTTTTTTCTTCACCATGTGTGTGCATGATATGTGCTACTAATAGCGAATCAACCATTTCAATAACATTAACATCTAACCTTAGTTTCTTATAAGTCTTTTTCTCATATAGTTTCCACCCAATTCTAAAAAGTGAATTTCTTAACACACCACCCAATCTTTTTAGGCACCTAGCACGCTGGCGAAAATACCCCTGCGTTCCGGATGTGCAAATCCGGACACACCGTTTTTTTTTTATATTTTAGTTTTTATCGGATGTGCACATCCGGTAAACGTTCGTATTTGTAAATCCGGAATAAAACCTGATGCAGAACACCAAAAATCCAACAATGTTTCTCACATTCATAAAATAAAATCGGGATTACATTGAGAAAATCGCCATGACATCGACAGAAATTTAAATATTACAAGATCAATAGCCTGGTGGACGCTTGCACATCTCTAAGATGTCATCGACCATTCTTCGAATTTTGACGGTCGCCTCGAACTCGAGCGGAAATCGTTCTTCATAGCCGAAAAAAGTTTGTCACATCGCTCTAACATCCTCTTGATTCTTGAGCTCAACAAGGATGTAAGCGACGTTCCCTTCGTTATCAACGGAAGGTGAACGATACTGAAGCTTCGCAACCTTCTGTTTGTCTCCGTAAGGTAGGAGATGTTCGATGTCGTCAATGATCTCGCCGATTGAGATGTCCCTCGTTAACTTATACTTGCGACCGATTATTATGTCGTTGGTATAGGAGACAGTTGCGACATACCAATGGATCTTGATATCATACAATTGAGACATTTAGTGTTTGTGTGAATGATATCAAATGAAACCCCTAATTTATAGAAAAGTTAGGGTAAAGTTATTTCTGCCTAACTTCGTTCCGGATGTGCAGATCCGGACAAACCCTACAAATATTGATTCCGGATGTGCAAATCCGGAAATTGTCCGGATGTGCAAATTAGAATGTTTTACTGATACAATTTTAAAACATAATTGAACAGCTTATGCAGCCACTTGGAATACTTTCAGTGCAATAAAATTCATAAGTGTATTAAAAAGACATATGGATAAAAATACAATATATTTCACTTCAATAATGTACATTGTGTCGTATGATTATACAAAAGAGTTAAAACAAAATTCTCCGTCTAAATCTATTAGAGCTAGAACTTTCATTTTTCCACATTTGATGCCTTTTCAATTGAGTGCAATCTTTCAAATTCAAGCATCCTTTCGACAAAACTATCCGGCCAAGACTCGGCAATTGCGGTTGCATGCGTCGCCCATTGAGGTGATTTAGGTGGTATCGGGCATCCGGGTTTCAAGATAACTTGTACGAAATATCTTGATTTCGCAAGCCATCCGATACACATGATGCGATCATTTGGATTCGACGGAGGTGCGGTGTGGAGTGGAAAAAAGGTTTCTGAAAATTCGTATCTCGTTAAGTCGATACACACCATATCGTAGGCGCATGCTATAAGATGACCCATCTCGGGGAAGCTCATCCATTTCGATACCAGTGCCGGACCACTCAACCACGGAACAAGTGACTCGTGAACCTTGTTGTAATTTTCTTGATTTTCATAGAGATGCAAGTATGATTCTTTATGCATCTCCAACTCTAGGATAAGTTGATGACGTACAAGTGCATGACCTTCCTCTCCTTTACCGAGTAGTGTCGACACGGCTCGGTAACCGCAATTACCATCCCCTACAACATCGATTATACAGTCGATATGCTTGTGTTTAAAAACCGGCATCTCGTCAATAAAGGAAATCATACGTGTAGTTGGAGTCGGAGTCGGAACTCGTGGAATCGGTGTCGGAGCCGGTTTGGAAATGCGAGCTCCTTTCATGATACTTTGAAGAGATTTAGGAGTCGGAGAGTCCGAAAAGATTTGGTCAACGTGCTCATAATACGAAGGAGGCCGAGTTGTTGAGTTGTCATTTGGTGTAGGCTTCAACTTCTTCGGAGCACCCTTTATCTTAACCGGTTGAGACAGCAGTATCATTGCCGACTCAACTCTATTGGTGGTAGTGTTTCCAAGATGTCGTACGTTATCGGTCCACGCACAAATAATCTTTTCTTTCACTCGATCAAGAATGGTGGATTCAACATATTTCAACAAAGCGGGGTACCGTTCACACACTTTCCAGAATTATTTAGAATATTAGTCCATGCATCCATAATTTTCTCTACAATGACACCCGACTTGACCACTTTTCCGTCTTCCGACTCCACTTGTTACGCACCCACCGCGGTCTTAACCCGACTTCGCACATTCTTTGTTATATGAAATCGACAAAGTAGTGCATTGGAAGAAGGAAAGACCTTTGTAACCGCATTCATCAAGGCGTTGTTGCGGTCCGTAACAATTGCTTTTGGCATTTGAACATGTTTCTTCAAAAGTGACTGACACGTCTCCAACGCCCACGTGAAATTGTCCTCTTTCTCACACTCCAAAAACGCAAAGCCGACGACATATGTCTTATCCATAGACGTAACGCCAACCATCTCAAACAATGGAAGACGATACTTGTTTGTCTTATAGGTGTTATCGAGAATGAGCTCTGTCGAGAACGTGTTGAACAACTTGATGGAATCCGGATGAGTCCAAAAAATATCTCGGACCGTAATTCCATCATCGCGATATCTGTACCGAGACACGTAATCGTTGTCCTCCAACACTTTCAACAGTTGTTGCATCTCACTCCTATCTCCCCTAATTGCCTTGTTTATTTGATATCGAATTTTATACACTTGCTTTATGGTTGCAACATTTTTGGGTTCTTTCCATTTCAACGTCGCAAGTATATTCTTCAGTTGGACAAGGTTCAAGGTCATGTCGGCTATACATGTCTTCTCTTCCGCCTTGAGCCGACATACACTGGATGGCCTTGAAGCTTTGAGCACATTTCGTGTTTATGTATACCACAACGAATGGTAAATCTCCATTTCTTGGAAACTAACATGTAACCACCAATCTTAAAAGGGCACTCACATCTTCTAGTATCGGTCTCGTCTTTCTTTAACTTCCGTAGAGGTGCTTGATATTTACCGCTTCTTTCGCAACCCAAAATTACAAAAGCTTTTTTTCTATCCGACCCATTATTCGATCTCCCGATATTTACACCGAAGCCAAGCTCAATAGCCGTCCTACGAATGTATGCGATCATACTTTCATGATCATCAAAGTCTTGCTTGTTGTTAAAGTCACCGTCGACATCAATCGACTTTAGGAGCATGCCTTTATCTTTCGGGGAAATCGGCGCAACTAATTCTTTTGACATGTTATCGGGGCGCACCATATCTATTTATAAACAAGAATAGAACAATTAATATGTATAAATAAAATATATTCGAAATTTGCTGAAAATTTAAATTAATTAGGTTCAGGCATTTTTTCGGATGTGCACATCCGGAAATGTTCATGCTCAATTCGTTTCGGATGTGCAGATCCGGAAGTAGCGTAACTAGTTTTTTCAAAAATGTAGATTGATAATGTGAGCAATGTAGTGGATGAAGTTGAATATTTACCTGAAATTCAGTCTTTTCTTACTCCCTTTGATTTGTTGCCCCCAAAATTTGAACTTTTTAAGTGAGAAATGGGATTGATGAAGTAGAGTTTTTTGAGTTGGTGATTGTGAGTGTAGTAGAAGAAATGTTGAGAACGGGAAGGGGGAGTGATCATGCAGCTTCAAATATATCAGCCATGCTTCCAGATATACAGATTCGGAAGCCTACCGGATATGCACATCCGGAATAACTTTTTTTTATAAGGATACGGTGCGTCCGGATGTGCACATCCAGAATCAGGGGGCAAAAAAATAATTTCACGTGGTGCCTAAGAAACTTGGGTGGTGCATTAAGCAATGCTCTTCTAAAAATTTTGTCAACGCATCTAGCTTCTTTAAAAATACCCTCAATGACAATTACTTTACACATCTATGACAGTTACTATACACCTCTAAAAAAAACCTAGTCTCATCCAAAAAAATCATTATGATAATCAAAACAATAAAACTCATCCATGTACAAATAGAGAAAGAAATGTCATATTTTAGCATCCGAACCAACAAATCAATTCAACTAAGCAACACAATATTAATTTAAACTAACGGTAGCATCTAAATCAAGAAATCAACCCAACCAAACATCATACATAATTATATTGGCTATGAGTTGTAGTCAATTACAATGATCATAACAACTATGTAGTTAGATTAAAATACAAGAAGCATTAATCTATAATATAAGAAAAGTTGTTGTTCTGGAATTTACACCATTGACCCTTGCTCTTTTTTTGCCACATATACAATTTAGGGGTAATTTTGGTCCAAAATTTACTTTTTGCAACCGATGATGCCACATATTTGTAATACAACTACTTATTTATTATATTAAGCCTTTGTTGGTTATGTTTAAGATAATAGATGATGTCATTTGGTTAAGTTTCAAAGATTTTGAGTTCTAAAATAAAACTTTATGCTAATCAATTTTTCTCTCTCTTCTCTCCACCGTATTCCAATCTGTGTATTTTCAGTTTTATCTCTCTCTCTTTTCTCTCTTCTCTCCACCATGTTCCAATCTGTGTATTTTTAGTTTTCGCTCTCTCTCTTCTCTCTCTCTCTCTCTGTCTGACTTTACTCTATCTTTTTCTTCCATCTTTTTCATCTTCTTCTATCTCGTCTTCTTACTTCTTTTGTTGTTATCAAGAACGGCGCTTTCGAAACCCTAACCGAAATGAATGTGTTTGATCTTTGGTCTGTAACAATTTGTATAGATCTATGTCTAACATTTTGTTTTTTAAGTTATTTGTAAGAACTCTGCAGGTGGGTTATGTTCTGGAAGTTCCACGGAATGTTACGTTGCCCCGATTGCATGCAAGATGTCATTGATTTCAACTTTAAACTCCAGGAAGAAATTTTCTCCTCTTTAGATCTGTGTCTAACCTTTTGATTTATACTATTTTTGTTCTGTAATTTTTTTTTGTTTTCCGGTCAGATCTGTGGTATTTTGTTTGTTTTGATATTTCAGATGGTGGTTATTCATCGATATGTTTACGTTTATGGTTCTTGCTCAGAGATACTTTGTAGAAAGTGAACAATGTTGGTGACGAGTTAAGAGCGTATGAACCGTTAGAGGGAGAAGAAATAAGTGCTTTTGAGAATAAATAAGCGCTTATTTTGATTTTGTTTCTCTCTTTTCTTGAATTAAATGATAAGGGCTATGTGGATAGATTATAGATTTATTTTCCTTTGGGATGTGTTCTGCATATTACCGAAAGATGTTGGATCAATTGCAAGTTCTTAACAATATGCTCTAACTGAGAGGTAAACATGACTTTGTTATTATTGAGTTGTTGTTATTTTAATTTCATGTACTATCTCGGGATACAATGGCCCGTATACCTGCTAATCTTGAGGAGGAACATTGTTGTTCTTAACAATTTGATCCATTGTTGTTCGTAACAATTTGCTGCTAATGTACCTAAGCTAAGGCTAGTTTTTTGACATATTCTATGTTTAAAATTGTTCCTTTATAAAACATGTTGATTTGAACTCATTTATTGGTTCTTTCGGTGACAGGAAATTGTTTCATCTACAGATCATTTGAGACAATGTCATCTATATCTAAGCATTGGTGTTATAGGTTTTGGAAGCACTTAACCCCTATTTTTGACATACGTACTAAATCATATGAGGTAAGCCAAATTGAATGGAGTATTTTCTGAAATGTACGATATTTTAATTAAGTGATCTATAATGGTTGGTTACATTTCAATGAAGTAGTTTCTGAACTAATTAAGTATTGTCTATTTAATTTGTTTGAAAGTGATGCTAATTAGTTGCTTTGTTGTAGGTGGTATAGGGTTAAATGTTGATGGTTGCGGCAGTGCGACATCTTCTGGAAAATGCGCAAGAAGATCCTCATAACCACTACTTTGTTTTGCTTTCTTATAGGCAATTTAGTCTATATTTTTTGCACGGTTAGTTAGTTAGTTTTGCTTTATTCAATTCTTTCATTGGTTTAATAGATGTGTGTCGTTGTATAAAATGTAGATTTGGTTGACAATTCCTTTTAGTGTTTTGTTTGCCCATTAACTTTGTTAATGTTGTTATCGTTTTAACAATCTGATTCTCCAAAAGATGAACTCATTCAAGGTGACATTTAGTATTTCAATGATATTACACTAATGTTGTGTTTGAAAGATAGTCATTAATCTTGAAGGATTTTACACCTCACGGATTCCAATTAAAATCTCAAATGAATGTGAATAGATTTTTTACAATATTAATGGCTTAACTTGCTTACAGCATTGAAGATGTTTGTTCGAAGGAAAATGGAGTGATATCCATAGATGGTTGTTCGAAGGAAAATGGAGTGATTTCTCCTTATTTGAGAGCAAGTAGTGAAACTTTCTTGATCGAGATCCCAGACCATAGCAATAGTGTCTACGGGAGTTTCGCATTACAGTAATGTCTGTATTTAAAATTGTTCTTTTATAAAACATGTTGATTTGAACTCATTTATTTGTTTTTTTGGTGACAGGAAATTGTTTCGTCTACAGATCATTTGTTACAATGTCATCTATATCTAAGCAATGGTGTTATAGGTTTTGGAAGCTCTTAACCCCTATTTTTTACATACGTACTAAATCATATGAGGTAAGCCAAATTGAATGAAGTATTTTCTGAAATGTATGATATTTTAATGAAGTGATCTATAATGATTGGTTACATTTTAATGAAGTATTTTTTGAACTAATTAAGTATTGTCTATTTAATTTGTTTGAAAGTGATGCTAATTAGTTGTTTTGTTGCAGGTGGTATAGGGTTAAATGTTGATGGTTGATGCAATGCGACATCTTCTGGAAAATGCGCAAGAAGATCGTCATAACCAGTACTTTGTTTTACTTTCTTATAGGCAATTTAGTCTATATTTTTTTGCATAGTTAGTTAGTTTGTTTTACTTTATTCAATTCTTTCATTAGTTTAGTAGATGTATGTCGTTGTATAAAATGTAGATGTGTGCCTTTTATTGTTTTCTTTGCCCATTAACGTTGTTGTTGTTGTTATCGTTTTAACAATCTGATTCTCCAAAAGATGAACATTAGTATTTCAATGATATTACACTAATGTTGTGTTTGAAAGATAGTCATTAATCTTGAAGGATTTTATACCTCACGGATTCCAATTAAAATCTCAATTGAATGTGAATAGATTTTTTACAATATTAATGGCTTAACTTGCTTACAACATTGAAGATGTTTGTTCGAAGGAAAATGGAGTGATTTCCATAGATGTTTGTTCGAAGGAAAATGGATTGATTTCCATAGATGGTTGTTCGAAGGAAAATGGAGTGATTTCTCCTGATATGAGAGCAAGTAGTGAAACTTTCATGATTGGAGATCCCAGACCATACCAATAGTGTCGACGGGAGTTTCGTAACACAGTAATGTCTGTATTTGAAGTATTGGGCTACATGCAGATATGTTACAACTACTATTGAAACAATACAACTTTCAGATTGGAAATGACTATTTTTTTATAACGAAACTTTATTGATGATATATAATTTATTTCAGATAGTCGATAGATTAGATTATGTGACGATACAGACATAAGTTGCCGCCTTTGCTTATAACCGTCTTTCTAAGGCAAAGTGATGCAACAAATTGTATTCTATTTGATGTTCTGAGGCACATCTAACCTAATATTAATTTAGATATCTGATTCATGCTTAGGAGTTTTGTGTTAGGGATGTGTGCCTACAATATGTACAGAGCTATTGATTATTTGAGACAATGTCATCTATATCTAATGATGGTGTTATAGGTTTTGGAAGCACTTAACCCATATTTTTTACATACGTACTAAATCATATGAGGTAAGCCAAAGTGAATGAAGTATTTTCTAAAATGTCTGATATTTTAATGAAGTCATCTATAATGATTGGTTACATTTCTTGGTATTATAACAGGGAGAATTGGTGTTGCGAGACAAATACAATTGTGTGTCCCTTTAGTGAAGCAAGAATCACTTAACAATGCAGTGATGATTTTTTATATATTTGATTCGAACATTGGGGGAAGAGTTGTTTCATGGCAAGGCGATAATGTATCTATCGAACAACAATTGTTGTATTTCGTCCAGATGCAAGACGCAACCATTGGGAACCTCTTCTCTTGCATGTGCGAGAATATGTGAATCTGAGCCTTCTTTTGTTCATTCGTCTTGGAAATTTTGTTTGATATTAATTGTTTTTAGTTTTTTAATTTAGAAGCTCTAAAAAGGTTATTTTTGAGATACAAACTTGAGATTGACATAATGGACATCAGCAGAGATGCAAGCAACTGGTTCTTAGAGGCTTGCGTACATATACTTGTATTTTGCAGACAACCAGATGGACATAAATATAGTTGTATTCTCTAACCATCTGATTTGGATACATGATCTACAGACCTATTGTTGGATGTGCCTATTTGAGCATGGTTATTATCCAGGGGATTATTATAAGCATTGGGACTTTATATGGCTCAGGTATTGTTTCATGTAAAATACTTACCAGAAGCAAATAAAGATGTTTAGTAAACCAGGATGATCAACTAATGGATAGTGGTCAAGTTTGTTTCCTTTTGTGCGACTTTATAAATTTAGGTTTTGTTATTAACTTAATCTCTTTTATTTTCTCTGTTTAGGTTTTTGAACTTTGGGGAACCAACATTTACTTATATGCATTTGGCCATCAATGGTGAAGGTGAAGATTCTCTAATTTAATGTGCGCTTTGATTAGTATATATTTTTTTATTTTTATGGATTCTAGAAATACGAATTACAGTTTTGTTTATGACAAACATATGGAAGCTGATGACAGAAGTGCGCAACCATGGTAAATAAGAGTTTGCCTCAAATTTCTAATGCTTTATGTAACTTTGTCAACAGGTATATTATATATATTATATATTATAGACTATATATAACTGCTGTAACTTTGTCAACAGGTATATATTATCTGAAGTATACAAATATCAGGTTTGTAGGCTGGTATGCCATATTTCTTGCCAATAGAGTTGGTTGATCTTTTCTTTATTGTTTTCTTTGCCCATAAATTTCTAAATACAGTTAACTTTATTTTAATAAACTTATTTTACTTTGGTTGTTGTGCAAGAATTTGTTGCTTTGTTTGTCACATAGCGTGTACATATTGTGTATGCAAGAATCAGTGTAAAAATAGCACGCTAGTTAATTGAATATTAGTATGTAGATTTCTCTCTCATCTTATTAATTTTATAATAATTTATTTATGTTCTAATACCTAGCCCCATTAGCCACAGTTCATGATAGTAAATAGTGGTCTAATCATGAACAATAATGATGGAGACTAGGTAGGCTATAAAGCCAAGGAAAGAGTGGTCTAATCTGAAGGGTTTTTAAAAAGAGTATGTTATAAAGGTAATATCATGCAATATAATAGTCATTTCAATAAATATCAAATAACATAATAGTCATTTCAATAAATATCAATTAAGACCTCAATTAATTAAATATCAATTAATTAATATTAAATAATATAATAAAAATCTAAAAATATAGTCATTAGTTTGACTTACATTTAGTATTCTATAAAATATAGTTTTTATAATGAAGTTAAAAGTAATACTGGGCTGAGTTGGAAATAAGGTATCATTGATTGAAAAAAGGCCCACTTTATGTAGTATAAATTGGTATTCATTCATAGTAAAGAAAACCATAACAAGGAATGGTTAGAGGCATTTGTTGGAACTGTACACTAAACAAACACTCCATGGATTTTGCGAAACCCATTTCATCTTCAAGCCGGCAAGCTCTTCATTTTCCTGTCAAGTAATAAAAAATATGTTTTTCTTTTATACATCATCAATGCTTAAAAGTATGACATTTGTTTTTTATTTCAGATATTCCTCTGATATCTCAGCAACAGAGGAACGAACTGAACAGTATGTTGACAAAGTTGTTGATGTGAGTCAAGAGGTAGAAGCTGCATCCAGAAATGATAATAATGGAAAAGCACATGCAACTGTTCTTGATATTTGGAAAGTACGAAAGGCTGCTAAAAGGGGTGTGAACAAAGACATTATTTTGAAAAAATCATCCTTTGGTGAAAGTTCTAAAGTTAATGAGTTTGCTGAAAACAATTTTAACAGGTACGATGTTATTTTTGCGTTAGGGTTATGTTTTGTAAATGTATGCAGTATTTGATGATACATTTTGGTTTTGGTGATGTTGCATCAATCAATGACATTTTCGTTAGGGTTATGTTTATCAATGACATTTTCGTTTTGTGTTAGGGTTATTTACTTTGTTAGTATTAGTTCTGCATGTTGAATGTTATATTTTGTAATTTGTTTGGGAATGTTTTGAAGGGAAGGAAACATAGGCGATGAAGAAAATGAGGAATCGAAAAGCGTACAAGACAACGGCGAGAAAAACCAGTCTGATGATGACGACTCAAATGAGGAAGAGTTGGAGAAAGAATCTGAAGATGAAAAATAGGAGGTATTTTACTAGGAAAAGGAAATTTCTTTTGGTTATAAGGCTTAGAAAAATGCTCTTGTAAGACCACCTAACTCAACATATTTTCTAAATCAAATTTATGTTACAAATTGATATTTAGTGGTTTTAAATTTAAATTGTACAATATTTTCCAAGGGAGGTCACAATGAATTGTCTATTTTGGGACCAAAAAGAAATACTAATAGTTGGTGAAGATACTGCTAATACTTACTCAAGAAACATTCACTGTGCAAAGCGAAATGGAAAAATGGTGAAAAAGGAAAAATTTATAGGGACTGGGTGGTATGAGTACGCTAAAAAGAAGAAATTACGAAGAGGTGATAAGCTTGGTTTTTCCATACATATTGTCTCTCCAGAAACCATGTATGTATGTCTGTTAAACCGCTGAGGGTCTTGAAAGAAGAAATGTGTAGCAGTTGATGAAAAGGTGGCGCGGCTTTTGTTTTGTTTTTGTATTTGTAGGTGAACCGGGTTTGAATTTGCAGTAATATTTTGGTTTGATTTTATGAAATAGGTGGCGTGTTATTATGTGTAATGTTGGTTTTTCGATTAATATTTTGTTTCGGTATATTTGATGAACAGAAAATTACAAAGACAAAACATTTTATGCATGTACTGATTTGCTTGGAGTACTGAAGAGAGAAAACTGAAAATATCATCTACTTTCCTTTTGATGTGATGGTTGTGTAATAACCATTAAAATTGGTATTTTTCAGACAATAAGAATTTTCAAATAAAAGCTTTTATTTTATGAAATAAATATAATAATATCTTTTAAGTTATATTCAAAGATTGCAATATTTTATTATATACCTTATTCTTTTGATTTTTATTCACTAATTGCAATATTTTATTATATCTTATTGTAACATCTTTCTTATAATGGCAACACGTTACAAAATAAATTATTAAATTCTAATTCTTTAAAATTAAATATTATTATAAGTATTTAATTATAAATATTATATACAAATTGAATAAAAAAGAGTGTAAAATTTGTAACATTTTTTTTAGCTAAGGTTTTATAAGGACAATTTGTTTATTTTAAATTTATTAAATTATAAAAGTTAATTTTTTTAACAATCGACTATTTTACTTAATTGACGTCTAAAAAATGAAAATTTATCAATAGAAAAATACAAAATTTAAGAAAATAAAAGATGTTGAACAATTGATATAATATTTTGAAAATAAAAAAAAATTAATGCATCGGGAAAATTTTATTTTGACAATTTTTTAAATTTGTTTCTTTTAACTAATGTTAGAATAATTCGATAATTAACTTTGTCAAATATTTAATAAATATGAAAAAATAACATACAATTATTTTTATACATGACAAAAAAATATTATTGTTATAAACGGAAATAACTTTACTACTGATTCAAATATTTAAAAATAGAAATTTATCAACCATTTTTTGAACGGGCATAACTTTAATTTTGATTCAAATTTTTGTATACACAAAAAAAATATTATTGTTATAAAATGACACAACTTTAATTTTGATTCTAATGTTTGTGTATACGAAAATATACTATTGTTATAAACGGGCACAACTTTAATTTTGATTCAAATTTTTTTATATACGAAAAAAATACTATTGATTTAAACGGACACAACTTTAATTTTTATTCAAAATATTTTTTTCATATAACGTACAATACTAATGTTATAAACGGGGACAACTATACTTTTAATTCAAATATTTTTAGAAAACGAAAATAATACCACTGTTATAAACGGGGACAACTTCAATTTTGATTCAAATTTTTTATATACCAAAAAAAATAGTGTTGTTTTAAAAGGGCATAACTTTTATTTTGATTTAAAACTTTTTATATAACATAAGACACTACTCTTATAAATAGGGACAACCATAATTTTGATTCAAATACTTTTATATACGAAAAAATACTATTGTTATAAACGGGAATAACTTTAATTTTGATTCAAATTTTTTTATATACAAAAAAAATGCTACATGTTATAATCCGCCACAACATTTTCTTATACTTACCAATACAAATTTTTAATTTCAATCATATTTGTTTTTATAATTTTACCATTTTTTTTCAATTTAATTAACAAATACACGTCCATAACATAAAAATCTCGAACAGACATGCCCGTGCGAACGCACGGGTTAGTTACTAGTTTCTTTTGATAAAAAAAGACATTATACTTAGGAGAATGATTATCTCAATGCTTTTTAAAACAGTTCCATGCGCAAGCATTGCCCAACCATATAAAATACTACCATGACACACATAAACGAATATATAGCAATGACCCATTATTTTTAAACCACATAAAATAAAGGACCGTAACACAAAGAGGGATTGCATCTTACGGAAAACGGGAAAAAAAAAATAAGGGACCACAAAGATACATGACAAAGGAACGGTCCCTAATCCCTTTAAACTATAAATATTAAATTCCAAACATGCAAATAAAGTATAAAGTATAAATGTAAAGCAAACATACCATCCATCACACAATCCAACACATGCAAATAAACGATGACAATTTCTTAACACACTATCCAAGTTTCTTAAGCACCTTATATGCTTACAAAAATACCTCTCTGTTTTGCAGGTGCAAATCCGGACGTACCATTTTTCTGAATTTTTCAGTTTTATCCGGATGTGCACATCCGGTAAAAGTTCGCATTTGAAAATCCGAAATAAAAGCAGATGCAGAACACCAAAAATGCAACAATGTTTCTCACATTCATAAAATAAAATCGGGATTATATTTAGAAATTCGGCATTACATCGACAGAAATTTAAATATTACAAGATCAATAACCCGGTGGACGCTTGCACATCTCTAAGATGTCATCGACCGTTCTTCGGATTTTGACGGTCGCCTCGAACTCCAGCAGGAATCGTTCTTCGTAACCAAAAAAAGTTTGCCACATCGCTCTAACATCCTCTTGATTCTTGAGCTCAACAAAGCTGTAAGCGACGTTCCCTTCGTTGTCAACCGAAGGTGAACGATACTCAATCTTCGCAACCTTCTATTTGTCTCCGTAAGATAGGAGATGTTCGATGTCGTCAATGATCTCGTCGATGGAGATGTCCCTCATTAGCTTAAACATGCGACCGCGTGTTTTGCCGTCGGTGTAGGAGACACTTGCGACATACCAACGGAACTTGATTTCATACAATTGAGACATTTTGAGTTTGTATGAAAAATATCAAATGAAACCCCTAATTTATAGAAAACTTATGGTAAAGTAATTTCTGCCTAGGTTCTTTCCGGATGTGTAGATACGAAAAACCCTTTAATTGGTTCCGAATGTGTATATCCGGAACTTTCCCGGATCTGCAAATCAGAATATTTTACTGATACATTTTTCAATCAGAATTTACTATGTTATGTAACCAATTGCAATGCTTTCATTGGAATAAATTTAATAAGTGCATTAAAAAGGCATATGAATAAAAATTCAATATATTTCACTTCAAAAATGTACATTTTGTCGTATGATTATACAAAAGGGTTAAAACAAAAGTCTCCGTCTAAATCTATCGGAGCTTGACCTTTGGACTTTTCCGCATTTGATGTCTTTTCAATTTCGTTCAATCTTTCGAATTCAAGCATCTTTTCAACAAAACTATCCGGCCACGACTCGGAAATTGCGGTTGCATGAGTCGCCCATTACGGTGATTTAGGTGGTATTGGGCATCCGGGTTTCAAGATAACTTGTACAAAATGTCTTGATTTCACAAGCCATCTGATACACATCATGCGATCATTTGGATTGGACGGTGGTGTGGTGTAAAAGTGACCGACACGTCTCCAATGCCCATGTAAAATTATCCTCTTTTTCGCACTCCAAAAATGCAAAACCAACGGCATATGTCTTATCCGTAGACGTAACACCAACCATCTCAAATAATGGAAGTCGATACTTGTTCTTCTTGTAGGTACAATCGAGAATGAGCACTGTCGAGAACGTGTTGAACAACTTTACAAAATCTGGATGAGTCCAAAAAATATCTCGGACCTTAACTCCATCATCGCGATATCTGTACCGAGACACGTAATTGTTATCATCCAACAATTTCAACAGTTGTTGCATCTCACTTCTATCTCCCCTAATTGCTTTGTTCGTCTAATACCGAATGTTATACATTTGCCTTATATTTGCTACATTGTCGGGTTCCTTCCATTTCAACGTGGCAAGTATATTTTTCGGTTGGACAAGTTTCAAGGTCATGTCGGCAATACATGTCTTCTCTTCCGACTTGAGTCGACATACACTAGGATGACCTTGAAATTTTGAGCACAATTCTTGATTATGTATACCATAACGAACACTAAATCTCCATTTTTTGGAAGCTAACATGTAACCACCAATCTTAAAAGGGCACTCACATTTTCTACTACCGGTGTCGTCTTTTTTTAACTTCCATAGAGGAACCTGATATTTCTCGCTTCTTTCGCACCCCAAAATTACAAAAGCCTTTCTTCTTTCCGAACCATTATCCGATCTTTCGATATTTACACCGAAGACAAGCCCAATAGCCGTCCTACGAATATATGCGAGCATGTTATCACGATCATCAAACTCTTGCTTGTTATTAAAGTCACCGCCGACATCAACCGACTTTACGAGCATGCCTTTATCTTTCGGGGAAATCGGCGCAACTAATTCTTTTGACATGTTATCGGGGTGCACCATATCTATTTATAAACAAGAATAGAACAATTAATATGTATAAATAAAACATATTCGAAATTTGCTGAAAATTTAAATTAATTAGGTTCAGGCATTTTTCTGAATGTGCACATCCAAAAATGTTCATGCTCAATTCGTTCCGGGTGTGCAGATCCAGAAGTAGCGTAATTAGTTTTTTCAAAAATGTAGTTTGATAATATGAGCAATGTAGTTGATGAAGTTGAATATTTACCTGAAATTCAGTCTTTTCTTGGTCCCTTTGATTTGTTGCACCAAAAATTTGAACTTTTTGAGTGAGAAATGGGATTGATGAAGTAGGGTTTTTTGAGTTGGTGAGAGTGAGTGTAGTAAAAGAAATATTGAGAATGGGAAGGGAGAGTGATCATGCAGCTTCAAATATATCAGTCATGCTTTCAGATATACAGATCCGGAGGCCTACCGGATATGCACATCCGTAACAACTTTTTTTTATAAGGATACGGTGCGTCCAGATGTGTACATCCGAAATCAAGGAGAAAAAAATAATTTCACGTGATACCTAAGAAACTTGGATGGTACATTAAAAATTGCTCTTCTAAAAATTTTGTCAACGCATCTAGCTTCTTTAAAAATACCCTCAATGACAATTACTTTACACCTCAATGACAGTTACTATACACCTCTAAAAAAAACCTAGTCTCATGCAAAATAATCATTATGATAATCACAACAGTAAAACTCATCCATGTACAAATAGAGAAAGAAATGTCATATTTTAGCATCCAAACCAACAAATCAATTCAACCAAGCAACACAATATTAATATAAACTAACGGTAGCATCTAAATCAAGAAATCAACCCAACCAAACATCATACATAATTATATTGGCTATGAGTTGTAGTCAATTACAATGATCATAACAACTATGTAGTTAGATTAAAATACAAGAAGCATTAATTTCTTTTGATAAAAAAAGACATTATACTAAGCAGAATGATTATCTCAATGCTTCTTAAAACAGTTCCATGCGCAAGCTTTTCCCAACCATATAAAATACTACCATGACACACATAAACGAATATATAGCAATGACCCATTATTTTCAAACCATATAAAATAAAGGACCGTAACACAAAGAGGGATTGCATCTTACAGAAAACAGGAAAAAAAAATAAGGGACCACAAAGATACATGACAAAGGAACGGTCCCTAATCCCTTTAAACTATAAATATTAAACTCCAAACATGCAAATAAAGTATACATTATAAATGTAAAGCAAACATACCATCCATCACACAATCCAACACATGCAAATAAACGATGGCAATTTCTTAATACACCATTCAAGTTTCTTAGGCACCTTATATGTTTACAAAAATACCTTTCTGTTCCGGATGTGCAAATTCGGACGCACCATTTTTTTGAATTTTTCAGTTTTATCCGGATGTGCACATCCGGTAAAAGTTCGCATTTGCAAATCCGAAATAAAACCAGATGCAGAACACCAAAAATCCAACAATGTTTCTCACATTCATAAAATAAAATCGGGATTACATTTAGAAATTCGGCATTACATCGACAGAAATTTAAATATTACAAGATCAATAGCCCGGTGGACGCTTGCACATCTCTAAGATGTCATCGACCGTTCTTCGGGTTTTGACGGTCGCCTCGAACTCGAGCAGGAATCGTTCTTCGTAACCGAAAAATTTTTGCCACATCGCTCTAACATCCTCTTGATTCTTGAGCTCAACAAAGTTGTAAGTGACGTTCCCTTCGTTGTCAACCGAGGGTGAACGATACTCAATCTTCGCAACCTTCTGTTTGTCTCCGTAAGGTAGGAGATGTTTGATGTCGTCAATGATCTCGCCGATGGAGATGTCCCTCATTAGCGTAAACTTGCGACCGCGTGTTTTACCGTCGGTGTAGGAGACACTTGCGACATACCAACGGAACTTGATTTCATACAATTGAGACATTTTGAGTTTGTGTGAAAAATATCAAATGAAACCCCTAATTTATAGAAAATATAGGGTAAAGTAATTTCTGCCTAAGTTCTTTCCGGATGTATAGATACGGAAAAACCCTATAAATATTGGTTTCAGATGTGTATATCCGGAACTTTCCCGGATCTGCAAATCAGAATATTTTACTGATACATTTTTCAATCAGAATTTACTATGTTATGCAACCAATTGCAATGCTTTTATTGGAATAAATTTAATAAGTGCATTAAAAAGGCATATGAATAAAAATTCAATATATTTCACTTCAAAAATGTACATTTTGTCGTACGATTATACAAAAGAGTTAAAACAAAAGTCTCCGTCTAAATGTATCGGTGCTTGACCTTTGGACTTTTCCGCATTGGATGTCTTTTCAATTTCGTTCAATCTTTCGAATTCAAGCATCTTTTCAACAAAATTATCCGGCCACGACTCGGAAATTGCGGTTGCATGAGTCGCCCATTACGGTGATTTAGGTGGTATGGGGCATCCGGGTTTCAAGATAACTTGTACAAAATGTCTTGATTTCGCAAGCCATCCGATACACATCATGCGATCATTTGGATTGGACGATGGTGTGGTGTAAAAGTGACTGACACGTCTCCAATGCCCATGTAAAATTGTCCTCTTTTTTGCACTCCAAAAATGCAAAACCAACGGCATATGTCCTATCCGTAGACGTAACACCAACCATCTCAAATAATAGAAGTCGGTACTTGTTCGTCTTGTAGGTACAATCGAGAATGAGCATTGTCGAGAACGTGTTGAAAACCTTTATGGAATCCGGATGAGTCCAAAAAATATCTCGGACCATAACTCCATCATCGCTATATCTGTACCGAGACACGTAATTGTTATCATCCAACAATTTCAACAGTTGTTGCATCTCACTTCTATCTCCCCTAATTGCTTTGTTCGTCTGATACCGAATGTTATACACTTGCTTTATATTTGCTACATTGTCGGGTTCTTTCCATTTCAACGTGGCAAGTATATTTTTCGGTTGGACAAGATTCAAGGTCATGTCGGCAATACATGTCTTCTCTTTCGACTTGAGCCGACATACACTAGGATGACCTTGAAATTTTGAGCACAATTCTTGATTATGTATACCATAACAAACACTAAATATCTATTTTTTGGAAGCTAACATGTAACCACCAATCTTAAAAGGGCACTCACATTTTCTACTACCGGTGTCCTATTTTTTTAACTCCGTAGAGGAACCTGATATTTCCCGCTTCTTTTGCACCCCAAAATTACAAAAGTCTTTCTTCTTTCCGAACCATTATCCGATCTTCCGATATTTACACCGAAGACAAACCCAATAGCCGTCCTACGAATATATGCGCGCATGTTATCACGATCATCAAATTTTTGCTTGTTATTAAAGTCACCGCCAACATCAACCGACTTTACGATAATCCCTTCAACTTTCGAAGAAATCGGCGAAACTAATTCTTTTGAGATGTTATCGGGGTGCACCATATCTATTTATAAACAATAATAGAACAATAAATATATATAACTAAAACCTATTAAAAATTGCTGAAAATTAAAATTAATAAGTTCCAGGTATTTTTCCGGATGTGCACATCCGAACAAGTTCATGCTCAATACGTACCGGATTTACATATCCGGAAGTAGCATAACTTGTTTTTTCCAAAAAAATAGATTGATAATGTGAGCAATGTAGTGGATGAAGTTGAATATTTACCTGAAATTCAATCTTCTCTTGCTCCCTTTGATTTGTTGCACCAAAAAGTTGAAGTTTTTGAGTGAGAAATGGTATTGATGAAGTAGGGTTTTTTAGGTTGGTGAGGGTGAGTGTGGAAGAAGAAAGGTTGACAATGGGAAGGGGGAGTGATCATGCAGGTTCAAATATATCAACAATTATTTCGGATCTGCATATCCGGAGACCTTCCGCATATGCACATCCGAAACAAATATTTTTTTTTAAGGTCATGGTGCGTCCGGATTTGCACATCCGAAATCAGGGGATTTAGGCGGAATTTTGCGCGGTATCTAAAAAACTTGAGTGGTGTATTAAGAAATTGCCTAAACGATTCATTCATTAGTAAGGGGAGATTTAACTACTAACACTTAATCTCATCAAATATGCATATCATGTTAGACAATAATTTATATTAATCATATATTGCTGATAACAAAAGAACATATTAAATGCAAAATTAAAATTATATACTACTACATAATTACCTTATGGTGTCATGAGTGCACCGCCCTTTCAACTTTTAAGTGTTTACTCTCTTCACATATATATATATATATATATATATATATATATATATATGAATCGTAAAATTAATACGAGAACAATCTTAGAAACCAAAAACTATCTATAGACTTGACTCTACTATAAAAAATTAACAAGTTATTTAATATAATTAAAAGTTATTACCACCCAGTATATTGACCATTAAAAATAATTATCATCTAATATAATGACTATTGAACTTATGGACCACTTAAATACAAGTAATTACTAATAATCAATTTTAAAATGGTTAAAGAATTTAGTCCATAGGTTCTAATTATTGACCTAAAATGAGTCATCATGTACCTTCTTTAAGAAGTAGACACGTGAATCATGGAGATAGTTGTTTAAAGCAAATATTTTCATCCATGTAATACAACATGTTTAGTTTCTTAAGTATAAATGTTATGTGGTAATTAAACGTAATGAATAAACCATATATTAATTCTATAAACTACAATGTGCATGACGATGATAAAACATCACAATATAAAAGTTTTATTAATGAACTGAATGTATACAACCCTAAGGAAGAACCGAGTCCCTTATTTTCTACATGATCCTTGAATTTCAGTGGTGGCATGTCCTTAGTCAAGGGATCAGCAACCATTAAATCAATGCTTATGTGTTCAACGACCACCACTTTACCGTTAACTCTTTCTCTAATGGCTAAATACTTAATGTCAATGTGTTTACTTTGACTTCGACTTTTATTGTTCTTAACCATAAAAACGACAGCTGAATTATCGCATAAATGTTTCTGAGGCCTAGAGATAGAATCAATGATTCTAAGTCCAGAAATAAAACTCTTAATCCATACACCATGAGAAGTTGCCTCAAAATAAGAAACAAACAGATTTTCCATAGTATAAGTAGCAACCAAAGTTTGTTTAGTATATTTCCATGAAATAGCTCCACCGGCCATCATAAAGATATACCCTGATGTTGATTTGTGAGAATCAACACAACTATCAAAGTCATAATCTAAATAGCCGATCACACCTAGATTGTGTGTATGCATATATATATTAGCATGTAACCTTTTGTTCCTGAAAGGTACCTCAACACCTTCTTTGCAGCTTTCTAGCGGTCTATAAATGGATTACTCTGACATCTTACTAAAATTTCAACAGCAAATGCAATGTCTAGTCTTGTTCACACATGAGTATACATAAGACTTCCAACAATAGAAACATAAGTAATGCTCTTCATTTGTTCCCGCTCAAAAACATTCTTAGGTCATTCGTTGAAATTAAACCTTTCACCCTTCACAATGGGAGTCACACTTGGTGAACAATGCTAAGATGAATCGAAGAGAATCTTTCTTTGATAAAGGAGAAAATGTATATGTGTAATTGATACCCTCTTTTTGAGTAAATCCCTTAGCAACATGCCTAGCCTTGTATCTCTCAATGTTACCTAATGAGTCCTTTTCGGTTTTAAATATCCATTTACAACCAATGACCTTCGTCCCATTAGGAAACTCTACAAGATCCCAAATAGCATTGTCTTTCATGGAATTCATTTCGTCATTCATGGCATCATACCATAAATTTGACTATTTGCAACTCATGACTTGTGCAAAGGTTTCAGGATCATTTTTAGATCCAACTTTATAGTTAGATTTTTGTAGATACCTAATGTAAACATGAGAAATAGCTTATTTTCTTGTCCTAGTAGACCTCCTTAATGTTTGATCAACATTTTCTTGTGGGTCATGTTGTTCAAATAATTGTTCATCATTTTGATGACCAACTTGATCTACTAGATCATCAGCAGCTTGTGGAATCTCGATGATTGGTTGATCAACATCCATTTGATCTTGAGGGATTTTGAGAATAGAAACCAATCTATCACTTGAAGTGGAAAGTTCATGCTTTATATGATCATGCACAAAAGTTAAATTTTTGATTTGATCGCTCCCACTAATCAAATGATTTTCAAGAAACTTTGCATTTTTTGACTCCACAATCCTAGTTGTGTGAGATGGACAATGAAATCTATAACCTTTAGACCTTTCTCGATATCCATTGAAATACCCACTAATGGTCCTCGGGTCTAGTTTCTTCTCTTGTGGGTTATAAATCCTTACCTCAGACAGACATCCCCAAACACACATATATCGCGAACTCGGTTTCCACCCTTTAAATAACTCAAACAATGTCTTTGGTATAGCCTTTGATGGAGCCTGGTTTAGAATATACACAACCGTCTTTAGTGCTTAATTCCACAATGATTTAATAATATTATAGTTGCTAAGCATACTTCACACCATGTCCAATAATGTTCGGTTTCATGTTTCTGCAACACCATTTTGGTTCGGAGAACCGGGCATAATGTATTGGGCAACAATCCCATGTTCCTGAAGAAATTTAGCAAATGGACCAGGTGCTTTTCCATTATCAATATATCTACCATAGTATTCACCACCCCGATCTGATCTCACAATTTTTATTTGTATTTCACATTGGTTCTCAACTTCAACCTTAAAGACTTTGAAGGCATCCAATGTTTTATTTTTATTATTAAGCAAATAAATATTCATATATCGTGAGTAATCATCTATGAAAGTAATGAAATATTTTTGACCATGTGCATCCATATTTGGACATCATATGTCTGTATGAATTATTTCTAATATATTTGAACTCCTATTAGCACGTTTCTAAGACATGTTGGTTTTCTTTCCCTTAATGCAGTCAAAACAAGTTTCAAAGTCACTAAAAATCTGGGTCATTAAGTATCCCATCTTTTACTAATTTGTTAATTCTCTCTATGGAGATATGTCCTAATCTCCGATGCCATAACATAGAAGAATTCTCATTAATATTACACTGCTTAGCGCTAGTTTGAACATGCATTGAGCTATAAATGAATTTGATTTGTAAATTAATACGATAAAGACCATCTGTCGTAACCCGAAATTTGATCTCCCCTTTTACCTTTTGCATAAGCATGTGCATTCTCATCGCTGGCATACGCATTCGCCCTTTTTCTGTGTTTTTGTTGCAGGAATATTCAGGTTTTCAAAGCCCGATTAATCACATCCTCACAAGGCCATCACATCATCAACACATGCAAAAAATAAAGGTTTCTATGCCTATTCATCAAAGCAAAAGGTCGGAAATCGGAACCGTAGCCAAAGCACCTTTTTTCAAGCAAATTGGGCACTTTTTGGCTAGGTTAATCGATTAACCATTTGCTAGTGCAAAGTGGTTAATCGATTAACCCTTGTAAAATTGGTAGATTCTGCTATTTTTTCATGACAGTAACTTTTCCTCTACATTTTTGGGGTTTCCTTGGTGCTAGCATTGTGTGGAATATTCTAGACATTTCTAGACATTTCAGGACCTTTTAAGACACTTCAAGGCATTTATTCCAATACATCACTTTGAATCATGACCACCATGTTACTTCACTTCCAAGCATGAGGACCATTTGATTTGGACTTGCATTGGGATTGCTCCACTGAGTTAACTAACTAACTAACTGAGTCAACTTCCGACTCAGTGAGTTAAGTGTAACTAACTCCAAAGCAAGCTCCAAAGCACACTCCAAAGAACATTCCAAACCTAGCCTACTCCAAAGCTAGCCTCTATACAAAGGAACCCTCACCATTTCACAAAGGAGCTTGAATCATTTTTCACAATTCTTCACTCTTCATTCTCTAATTTCTCTCAATTCTCTCTGCATTTTCTGCAAGTTCTACACATTCATCTTCATCTTCTTCCCCAAACCACACTAGACCTCAATTTCACCATTGAAGAGTAGTTAATTTCACATTGAAATGGCTTTCTCTTGAGCTTAAACCTTCATCACATTGCATTTCTTCTTGGATCTCTTCAATTACAACAAATTCAACTTTAATTCGAGTGTTCAATTCAATCATTTTGGTGCAAGTTCAATTTCGGAGCTTTTATCGCATTTTGATCGGTTTCACTGCGATTTAAGTACAAGCTTGGAATTCTCTGGTTTTCTTGGCTTCTTCTCAATACATTTTACTAACAATAATCACCAAGGCAATTCTCTGCCTTGTAGGTTGGTAACTCGTTCGATTTACTGCTTTGGTCACTTTTGCGCATTTATGATGTAGTTTTGATAGTTTTTCGGTGTTGATTAATCATGTGATTGTTTGATCTTTGACCTCCATGTTTAATGCTTCCGATTGATGATTAATTGTTTCTAATTGATGTAATTTTCTTGTACAAATGCATGCCATAACATGAGAATTTTTGGATAAGTGATTAAGTGGCTGGAAGTGCTTTTGAAAACTAATTTTTTTTCACTGGTTCAGTGTTAATCGATTAACACTTTGCTAGGCAAAAAGTGTTAATCGATTAACACTAAACCAGAATGCCATTTTTGCCCATTTTCAAGCTTGTTTGATCTCCTTTCCTTATTTAACTTCCATGGCTTGATATGCTTGATATTTGTGGGTGTTTTATGAGCTATTTAGCCTCTGTTTGAAGCATGTATGCAAACTTTCGATGCACGATTTGTAGATTTTTTGGAATTGTTTGCAATGTATGATCATGATGATTCTTACACACTTTTGTTCACATGATAACATGACTTGTGATGCATGCTAATTGACATTTGGTACTGCCTTGCAATTCATCCTTGATCATATTAAGTTTGTTCTTTATTGAGCAAATTTAATCTTGTACAATCAATAATCCGCATGTTTGCTTTAACAATCTTCCGATCCGTTTGGAAGATTGTTGGCTTGATCATTTCCCTTGATCGATTTATTGAAACTTTGTTTCGATTAGTCAATCTCCCCTTGCTTCTCTCTCTAGGATTCTTTAGAGCCTTGTTCTTTTTATCCCTTGTCGAGTCGGAGGTTTGAACTACGCATTGGAGCATTGTACAAATTGGCGTTATTACTCTGTCAGTTTTAATCTCCGCACTATACTCTCAGTGCTAGAGAAGGGATGAGAGTGGAGAATTCCTACACTCATCTTGATTACTTTGGGTAGGGGACGAATGACCCTGTGCCTAAAATAATTGTCTCTATCTCTAGACTGTAGTGTTTCTCAATCCCCAGTCGAGTCGATCCTTGATCACTCTTGCCCCTTTTCAATCTCTCTTTTGATTAATCACCATTTCCTTGGTTAGAGATCTTTGTCACTTTGGGTTAGCAACCTCCTTTTGGTTTAACACCCTCTCTTTTGGTCAATCATTGTTTGTTGACTCCCCATCAGAGTTGTGATCATTCTTTCTTTGGTTAATCATAGTCAAACTGTTAAAATTAATTCTCTTTTTCCCCTGGAGTTGCAATCTTTTTCTTTGGTTAATCACAGTCTTCCTGTTAAACACCAAAACCCTAACGGAGTTCTCAACCTTCTCTTGGTTAATCACCCATTTCTCAGTTAACCATGGCCCATCTGTTAACATACTGAGTTCCTCTTGGGTTAATCACTTTCTCTTGGTTAATCACCCATTTCTCAGTTAACCACATCCCGTATGTTAACATACTGAGCTCTTTTTGAGTTAATCACCTTATCTTGGTTAATCACTCTTTTTTTTTTGGTTAATCACAGTCCGTCTGTTAAAACCAATACCACGTGAGTTAGTAACCTTCTTTTGGTTTCAAATACTCGCGCCTTTGGGTTAATAACCTTCTTTTGGTTCAAATACCCTTTCTTCGATCAGATACTGCTTGTTAAGTCAGTGTGCCGAACCCCTTTGGGTCACAACCTTTGCTTGGTTCCACACCTGTCCTTTGGGTCACAACCTTCACTTAGTTCCACCCCTGTCCTTTAGGTCACAACCTTCACTTGGTTCCACACCCGTCTTTTGGGTCACATCCTTTGCTTGGTTCCACACCCGTCCTTTGGTTCACAACCTTCGCTTGGTTCCACACCCGTTTTTTCGGTTAACCATTGTTTAACAGTTAATATACCAAAATCCCTTCCTAGTCAAACACTTTCTCTTAGTTCAGTACTCTCTCCTTTTGGTTTATCACAGCCTGCCTGTTGACACCAAACCCTTTTTCCCCCACAGAGCCTTAATCTCTTTTTCTTCAGTTAACCATTGTCAGTCAGTTAACATACCGAATCCATATTCTCTATGTTTCGACATCATTCCCTCTGTTTATTCCCCAGCAAGTCACTATTATTCTTTTGATCCTTTATCTTCTTAGTTTTGACACCATTCCTTTACTTTATCCTCAGCACAGTTGCTATTATGCCCGTGTCTTTCTTTCTTGGTTTTGACACCAATTCTTTTGTATTCCCCAATGGAATCTTTCTACCACTTTTGCTCTTGGTTTTGACACCGTTTTCCTTTTCCTTCTCTGTCTTTGTTCCTCGAACTATGTAGGCTCTGAATTCCTCATTGCACTATGAGGACACGTAGGCACGAGATTGCGAAATCTTGGCGAGCCACCTTCTTCCATTCATCTCTTCCCTGGTTCCATGAACTACGGCGCTCTGATTTCCTCATTGCATTAAGAGGGTTCGTAGGCACGAGGGCCTTAATCCTCTGCGAGCACTTTCTTTCTTTTTCTTCTTTCTCTCTTCTATTTTAGCTAGAAGCCTTTAGATAGATAACCCATCCAAGCCTAAAAGCAAGTGAAATGGTTTCCATCGAGTATGACGGATGCGTAAGGTGCTAGTACCTTCCTTTCACATAACTGACCCCCTTACTCGTTTTTCTTCCCCTCGGGTTTTATCGATATTTTCCATGTCCTTTGGGACTAAATAAAGTTTGGTGGCGACTCTGTTGTATCTTTGAGTGTGCGATTCACTCAGGTATATTCCTGCTAGCTTCAGCTGACGACTCTACTGGGGAGTCCTTGCTCTTGCAAGTTGGGGTCTCACCTAGTTTTGTTTGCTTTCTTGCTTGTTTGGGTGTTTATCTTTTGCACTTTATTTGTTTTAGTTTTGCTTTACTTGATTTATGTTTATTTACTGCATTTCTTTACTGCTTTGAATATTCATATGCTGCATATTCTGGATATCTGCTGTATTTTCTACTGTTGTTGGGATGGGTAGATATTATTGGAGAGATAAGCTCTATCACTGGGCTTGAGCATGCATATAGGATAGAACGTGGATAGTCGTGACGCTTGCGTTTTGCGCGTTGGGTTGTCACGAGAGCCACATCCCAGACCGTAATTCTTTTGAGAATACCTTTGTCCTGAGAGAATTCGCTACAGCGGGGGGTTTTCACTTGAGTCCTATGGTTTAGGAAACCTTCTAGGAACCACCTTGTTGTGTCTATATCACACCTATAAGAGGGATATTGGGTTTTTGCAGGAAAACAAGCCTCTTTATACCTTTTTTCTATTACGCACGTAAGATTTTTGCACCGGCACAAAATTACATATGCAGATATCCAGATTATTCAGAATTGACTATTCAGATTATCCTTGGCTTCTTGATTCTTGATTTGCATATCATTTCATCATGTAAGTTAAATTTTGCATGTGCATTTCCAAGTTATGCGAAGGCTTATTCTTTGTTGACATTATCATAGAGATGAGTACTGGTTGCAGAGGTATCTTGGACTTACCTCAAAGAAGAGACAACTCACCGACACTCAGTATCAAGCCTACAGGGATGAGTTGGGCTACAAGAATCAACTTGGAGAACTTCGAGGGAAGTTATCAGAGTACAAGATAAAGCTACAAAGTGAATAAAGTCGTGTTGATTAGTTGGCAAAGAACTTTTCTCAGTGTCAAGCTAAGATCGACAAAGTCTTTGGTGAGATTCAGAAGCTGCAAGATCAAGCACACCAGAGTCAAGAAGATATTAACCAGATCAACTTGGAGAGTACTCGTTGGGAGCGCCAGAGCCGCCATTTGCAAGTCTTCTTGGATCAGAAGGAGGCATTTCTACAAGATCTTCTTTAGGGACCTAATCATTCTTGGCTGCGCAACCTCATGAAAGATGAGAAGTATTGGAGTGAGAGACACTGCTGTCTTGCCAAATTTGTTGAGCATGCACTTGAGAACTACCAGGGTTGTTGAGGGATGCATATGCTGATGTGATCATGAGATTTGGAGTGTGAACCACTTGATTTGAAACAGAGGGCAACACGTGTGTGGTGTATAGCATATACCCTTTTTTTTTTGCAAGAGCCAAGAAGTAGCGTTGGGCTCAGATGTACGTGGGCTTAGCATTTTTACTTCCTGAACCTTCTTTTTTACCATTTCACCTTCTTTTTCATTTATTCGTAACTTTTTTATTTTTAATACATTTTTTAATTTTCTTTTTTTCTAATTGCATTAAATTTTATTTCCTTTCATCTTAGATAATTCATTTTTTGGTTAGAATTTGTTTTAATTAAGCTGATGTTATTTTGATGCTTTTACACATCATTTTCATCTTTATGTTGAACTTGTAATGTTGTAAGATGCTTGATGATGATGCCTTGGTATTTGTTTGATTGTTGGAGCTATTATTGTCTTGTGTAATTTTTGACTTGCTGTTTGACTCACATGTTCCCATAGAAAGTCCTTGATTCAATTTAATTGATTTGTTTAAGTTGGTTAAATTGAATTAAGGATGTCAGCATATTCGTCTATTCATGATCACATTTGCATAGCTTTCCCTCTAAACTCTAGTTTAAGATCTTCTTTCCTATCACATCTCATGTTTGCTTCCTTGAGCTTTCATCTTGTGTGATTACTTGTGTGAATTTTATTATCTGTATGAATTCATCTTGGTGCTTTATGTGCATTTCATCCATGATTGTGCTTATTTGCCATTGATCTTATGATTCAATGTTGATATTCATGCTTTGATTTTCACCTTGTGTATCTCATACATTCATTATCTCATCTCGTATGCTAACCGTGCTACTTTTTTGTGAGGTATCTTTGAGGAGAATTCATCACTTGTACATTTTGCTAACTTTGTTCATTTTGTTGAACATTCATGGTTCATCTCATTTAAGCCTTAGATTAGGTATCTTCCCCTCTTGGTTGGTTTCTCATACTTCTCTCCCTCCATTACAATGTAATAGCTTAGGTTTTCTTGCTTTTCATTATTGATTACTTGCTTGTTTGTTAAGAAAGATAAAATGAAATAGGTTAGAAAACAATTTCAAAACAAAAGATAAATAAGGCTTGATCCAACGTCAAGTCAATATTCAAACTTATTAACATGGTTTGTTTATCATAGCTCACCTTGGTGTTTCCCCCTCTCTTCTCAATCTCATCCATTTTTATTCCATTAAAACCAAACCAACCTTGTATGCTTTCACCCTTGTAAGTCGATTTCCTTGTGCACCACCATCAACCTACTTTAATCCAATCACCACCCTTTCATTTCCTTCTCTTTCATCATCTTCTCTTCCTAAGCAAAAACCTTGGTCTTGATACCAAGCACATTTTCAAAACCTTTTTCTAAATAAACTTGGATAGTTGTGGAGTTGTTAGGCGAAGGCCTTGTCCAATCCTGAGTGTTTGACACTACCTTTAGGGTTCACTGTCTAAAAAACACTTACCATCCAAAGCAAAACATCTCTTAAATAAAACAAATATTGAGCTTATTGTATTGAATTAAAAGGAGAGGATTGAGTGAAGACTTCTTTCTCTCCGAGTATTAGGATGTTCACTTTAGAGTGTGTAGTCTCGATACTCGTCTTTTCATACAAAGACGTGACTATATTCGCCACACCATTTTTCAAAGCAAATTTTTTGAGATAAAGAATTGGGTACTACCCCCAGGGGTTCCTATCCGAGGAGTTATTTCACCCCTAAAATCAATCATCATAAATCAAATGTGACATTTTGCCTCGATGGAGAAAACCTAAGCCTTTTCAAAAAGGGCACGTTATTTCCATCCTACTGCATAACAGGATAAAGCATAAGTCTCCTTGTGTGCGAGCCACAAAACCTATTGTTAGGATGCGAACATTAACACCGTCCATTAAAAGCAACCAACCTGTAGTTCCAAAAACTATGGACTCTCTAATTCTTCATTGGTAAATGAAGATATGTAGGCTCGAGATTGTGAGATCTTGGTGAGCAACCTTCTTCCACAGTCTTCTTTTATTTTTGCCTTTAGTTCCAGAAACTACGAGGTTGTGACTTCCTCATTGCACCATGAGGGTACGTAGGCACAAGGGCCCCAATCTTCTGCAAGAACTTTGTGTCTAAAACCTTTTCTTTTCCATTGGAAGCATCCCTGGAAAGCAGAATACCTTAGCAACATCCTTACACATAAGATAAATGAATGGTTCCCATTGAGTACGATGGATGTGTGGTGTGTTAATATCTTCCCTTTTCATAACCTGCTTCCGAACCCATTCTTTTGGTCGCGAGACCATCTTATCCTTCCTCTTGGGGTTTTCTCGATGTTTTTCCTTCCCTTTGGGATAAGTAAACTTCGATGGCGACTCTATGATTTTTCGCGTAGCGACAACATGTCCTCATCATCTTCTATCAACCTCGACTTGCTCTTGAGTTCCTCTTGTTGATTGGGAAAGAGCTTCCTTCCCACAGGTTTCTTTTCTTCGACTCCATTTTTCTCTGAAGGATGATTAGTACTTGATTCAGCTATTGTCTTCTCATTGGCCTCCCTCTCATCTTTTCTCCTTCTTTGTTATCTTCGCCATTGTGACCTCGACATAGGGTTCTTCCCTTTGTAGTTTTTCAGATCTTTAGGCTTGTTGCTTCGATACCTGGAACTCCTTCCTATAAGCCATCGAAGAGCCTCTTCCTACCTCAAAGCTTTGCCACTTTTCCTGGCCTCTTTTCCTTTTTTCAACAGGCCTTACCCATTTCTCTTTGGGTGTATCAGCAGTTGGCTTAAAGGTAGCTGACCTATTTGGTTGAAGACTTGGGCCTCCTTGCTCCATCCTTCGGGGGACCCCCCCTAAAGGTGAAATAATTGCGAGTGTCTCTCCAGTTCCCTTTCCGACTGGCTATTCGAAATCTTTCCAGGTTTTCAGCAGCCTTCTTGTCAAACACTAAACTGCACCTGGGGCACAACATAACCTCAGATTTCTTCCTCTGGAAACGGTGGAGGAATTCCACTAAAGTTTCATCACCCTTAGGGTAGGCCACCCTCATTTGTTGCTCACTTCGATGAGCACTCTCTTCGTCAGCTTGCCTTTCACCGCTTACTTCGACCATGTGGACTTCCAGGTTGGCGCCATCATTGATCTTCAGCTTCTCCAACTTAACCCTAAGGCCCTCAATAGTCTCCTTCATGTCTTTGATCTTAAGTCCCTCAGTGGCATCAATTTTCTCCTTACCCTTAAGGCCTTCAGTAGCCTCAGTCTTATCTTCGACATTAAAGCCTTCAGTAGCCTTACTCACGTCATCGACCATAAGGCCTTCTGTAGCCTTAGTCTCGTCCATCTCTTTCTTGAAACCTTTAGTAGTTTCGACCATCTTATTGATTTTGTTGCAGCTTTTAGATGCCTCGACCAGGTTAATAATTATCAACTCATTATAGTGGGCGTGTCGTAACCCAGAATTTGACCTCCCTCTTTTGCCTTTTGCATAAGCATGCGCATTCGCATCGTTAACATGAGCGTTCGCACTTTTCTTTTTGTGTTTTGATTGCATGAATATTCAGGTTTTCCAAACCCGATTAATCATATCCTCACAAGGTCATCACATCATCAAGACAAGCACAAAATAAGGATTTCCATGCCTATTTATCAAAACGAGAGGTGGAAAATCGAAATCGGGGCCACAACACCATTTTTAAGCAAAATTGGGCCAAATTGGCTAGAGTAATCGATTACTCAAATAGGGTAATCGATTACCCTGTGTCAGTTTGCAAATTCTGCTGCTTTTTCATGACAGCAACTTTGCACACACTTTGGTCTTTAATTCTACATTGGTCTAGTAGCATGTGGAACATTCTGGAGTCTTCAAGAATTCACTCAAATTTACTAGTAGCTAAGGAGACTATCCAAAAAGGTGCTTTGTCAGGTTGGGGGTATGTGATTGATGTGGTCGAAAACATTAATCGGTTTGGATTGGGCTACCATCCTGGTCGTCAATCTGGTTTCTCTGGTCAGAAGCAGTGCAACTTAATCAAGTTCAATAGCGCGGGTTTCCAGCAAGGTGACATCGTGGCAGCTACTAATGATGCTGGTACCAGTAATCAGACCTCAAGCATTGTGCGCAAGTGTCCGCCGGGTTTTAAGCTCAACAATTAGACATTTGCCGTGATTCCTGTGGTTTTCCCATATAACATGTAATGCATTTTTCTTTCTCATTCCCTCGTCCTCACCCGAGATGAGTGGATAGCTTGTAAAGGGCCTCACGCTTTTGCAATATTATGTGATAAATAAATAAAAAAAATTTGCATTCAAAATCATGCTCTATTTTCTTTCTTTATTTTACTTTTTAACAAATAAATGGCAAAAGTTTCTTTTCTTTTCACTTTTCAAAATAGCTCATTCTAAACATATTCATAAACATGAAGAAATAATAAAAGCATTGATAACAACATGGTAAATATCCATTGTAATTCTGGAATTCCAATTAACCAAGCCGAAGAAGATGGTGAGGAAGATTGTGAATTACCGGCTAAAATAGAAAGGCTCCTGGAGCACGAGCATAGAGAGATTCATCCACACAAAGAGCCAGTGGAAGTCGTCAATCTTGGTACTGATAAGGTCAGAAGAGAAGTCAAGGTTGGCGCATCCCTCGCAGAGCATGTACACTCCGAGTTGATCGAGTTATTGAAAGAATATGTTGATATCTTCACCTGGTCCTATTAAGATATGCCTGGGTTGGATACCAACATCGTTGAACATCACTTGCCGCTCAAGCCCGGATGTCCTCCTGTCAAGCAGAAACTCAGAAGGACTAGACCCGACATAGCACTCAAAATCAGAGAAGAGGTAAAGAAGTAGCTTGATGCTAGGTTCCTAGCCACTTCCGAATATCTTGAATGGATTGCCAACATCGTCCCAGTTCCTAAGAAAGATGGTAAAGTCAGAATCTGTGTGGATTATCGAGATCTCAACAAGGAAAGCCCGATGGATGATTTTAACTTGCCTCATATCGATGTCTTGGTAGACAACACAGCGCAGTTCTCTGTCTTTTCCTTTATGGATGGTTTTTTAGGATATAATCAGATCAAGATACCCCAGCTGATATGGAGAAGACTATTTTCATCGCGCCATGGGGTACATATTGTTACAAGGTCATGCCATTCGGTCTAAAGAATGCAGGGGCAACATACCAACGTGCCATGACAACCCTCTTTCATGATATGATTCATAAAGAGATTGAGGTCTACGTGGACGATATGATTGCTAAGTCCAGAACCGAAGATGATCACCTGGTTCATCTGAAGAAACTGTTTGACAGATCTGGAAGTTTAGATTGCGGTTGAATCCTGCGAAGTGCACCTTCGGAGTTCGATCTGGTAAACTGTTGGGTATTATTGTGAGTTAGAAGGGCATTAAAGTTGATCCTGATAAGGTTCGGGCAATTCAGAACATGCCGCCTCCCAAAACAGAAAAAGAAGTTCGCGGCTTTCTGGGCAGACTCAATTACATTTCAAGGTTCATTTCCCATTTGACGGCTACCTGTGAACCAATGTTCAAATTACTAAGAAAAAATCAATCGGTTGAATGGAATAATGATTGCCAGGAAGCATTTGACAAAATAAAACAATACTTGCAAGAAACACCGATCTTAGTACGCCGGTTCCTGGTAGGCCTTTAATCATGTATCTCACCGTTCTCGATGAATCAATGGGATATGTATTGGGTCAACATGACGACACTGGCAGGAAAAAACATGCAATATACTATCTGAGCAAGAATTTCACTGATTGTGAGACCAGATACTTACTCTTAGAGAAAACTTGCTGTGCTCTGGTCTGGGTTGCTCGACGCTTACGACAATACATGATTTGTTATACTACTTTGTTGATATCCAAAATGGATCCGATAAAGTACATATTTGAAAAGCCTGCTGTCTCTGGAAGGATTGCTCGGTGGCAGATGCTATTAACTGAGTATGATATCCAACATGTTACCCAGAAAGCAATAAAAGGGAGCGTCTTGTCTGACTACCTTGCCCATCAACCAGTAGAGGGTTATCAACAAATGAAGTTTGACTTTCCCAATGAAGATGTTCTGTTCATCAGAGATTATGAGACTCCATACCCTGACATAGGACCCGAACCAGGGGCGCGATGGACGCTCGTGTTCGATGGTGCCTCCAATTCTAAAGGTCGTGTAATCGGTGTTATCCTCATCTCTCCGACATGTTTTCACCTTCCCTTCACTGCTAGATTATGCTTTGCGTGCGCCAACAATATGGCTGAATACGAAGCATGTATCTACGGTATTGAAGCGGCTATTGACATGAGAATTAAGATTCTTGAGGTCTATGGAGATTCTGCCTTGGTCATCGGTCAAGTCAGAGGGAATATTGTGACTCGGGATTCCAAGCTGGTTTCGTACCAACAACACATTGCGAAGTTGATTCCTTACTTTGATGAAATTTCTTTTCATCATATCCCCAGAGAGGAAAATCAACTAGCTGATGCTCTTGCCACTCTAGCATCCATGTTCAAGGTCAAGTGGAAGAATGAAGCTCCTCATATCCGCATTGATCACTTGAACAAACCAGCACACTGTTTAGCAATCGAGGATGAGTCTAATGACAAGCCTTGGTTCTACGACATTAAAAGATATCTGGAAAAACAGGAATATCCCGAGGGTATCACTATCACTGATAAGAAAGCTCTTAGGCGGCTTCGTGCCAAATTCTTCTTAAGTGGTGGTATACTGTACAAGAGGAATTATAATTCCATGTTGCTCAGATGCGTGGATAGACACGAAACAAACACGATCATAAGGTCCATACATGAGGGCTGCGAGGGTGTACATGCTAAAGGTCCTGCTATGGCCAAGAAGATTCTCTGGGCTGGGTATTACTGGACGACAATGGAGGTAGATTGTTACAACTTTGCCAAAAGATGTCACAAAAGCCAAATCTATGAAGACAAGATCCATGTGCCTCCAACTCCATTGAATGTGTTGACTTCACCTTGGCCATTCTCCATGTGGGGTAGAGATATGATTGGAATGATTGAGCCGAAGGCTTCCAACGGTCATCGATTCATTCTGGTTGCTATCGACTACTTCACCAAGTGGGTTGAAGCTACTTCTTATACAAACGTTACACGACAAGTGGTTGCCAGATTTATCAAGAAAGAGATAATCTGTCGTTATGGCATTCCTAGCAACATTATCACGGACAATGCAAGCAACCTGAACAACAATATAATGAAGGAGTTATGTCAAGAATTTAAGATCGAGCACCACAACTCTTCACCGTATCGGCCCAAGATGAATGGCGCCGTTGAAGCAGCAAACAAAAACATCAAGAGGATTGTCCAGAAAATGGTCAAGACATACAAATATTGGCATGAAATGCTTCCCTTTGCACTGCATGGCTACCGAACTTCAGTCCGCACTTCTACTGGGGCAACTCCGTATTTGCTAGTGTATGGTATGGAGGCAGTTCTACCCATTGAGGTTGAAATTCCTTCGCTCAGAGTCATCGTGGAAGCAGGTCTTGATAAAGCTGAATGGGTTCAATCCAGATACGACCAGCTAAATCTCATCAAAGAGAAGCGCCTTACAGCCGTTTGTCATGGTCAATTGTATCAGAGATGCCTCAAGCGAGCTTTTGATAAGAAATTTCTTCCTCGAACATTCTGTGAAGGCGAACTCATGCTCAAGAGATATTCACCTGTTCACTCGAATCCACGAGGCAAATGGACTCCAAATTACGAAGGACCCTTTGTTATCAAGAAAGCCTTCTCAGGTGGAGCCCTGATCCTCACAACAATGGATGGGGAGGAGTTGCCATCGCCCGTGAACTCCGATACAGTCAAAAAATATTATGCCTGAAAAAAAATGGATAAGAGTCCGCTAGATTGACATCCGCAAGGACAATCTAGGCAAAAATGGACGTCCCAATGGACCAAAAAAAGAGATGTCCATGCAAAAGTTAGGGACAATGAAAAAATAATAGTAGCCCGCTAAGTTGAAAATCCGAAAGGGCGACTTAGGTAAAAATGGGTATCCCGGTGGACGAAAAAATAGGAAAAACATGTCCAGGCAAAAATTAGGGATAAAGGCATTGACTGTGAACAATTGAGACTCTCTTCGTCACAGCTAGACCTCAGAAGGTAACAGAACATTCCAATCATCATCAACAGGTGCAAGGCGTTGGAACCTAGACTTACTGTGATGGTGGCCAATGTTGTAATCAATGCAAAGCATTATTTCCCTTTGCCATTTACACTTGTTTTTCAATTTTATTGCAAATTTCCTCATCAAGGATTTTGCATCCTTGTACACATCTTATGTACAAAATTTTACATTCAATAAAATGCATTCTTTGTTATCTCAATTTGTTTCATTCTAGTATTTTGTTTGCAAAATAAACAATTATTTGCAATCACATAATACTAAAAAGCGTTGAGAACAATAAAAATCTAAATCAATCGAGAAATCATTATGCATTGCATGTGTTACTGATAACTCCTGCAGGATAATCAGTAATATCCATTGGTAAGCCTAACACCTGGCCGGCAATGTGATGGTTCTGTGAAGAAGTTGTTGCTTCCTCAGCAGTCCCTCAGCAAAGTCATCATTCTCCCCAGCAAGCGCCATTACGATTTGTCAAAAAGCTTGCTTGTTTACATATCTTTTCTTCGACAGATTTGTAATGTCTCTAGGCAGGTTGTCAAAGTGTTCCCAGCAGAGACATGTTGCTCTCTTTTCCCCAGCAAGGGTTATACGTCATCTCCAATAATTTGAAACTATCTGTCCTCAGCAGCAGTGGGTTCTCCTCAACAAAGTCAACATGGTTTGGAGGGATGTATTTCCCCACGCAAAGCTAATCATGGTAGGAAGGATTGATTTAATTCTTTCATCCCCAACAGAGACAGCCATGGTGACTTAGAAACCTAAGATGTTCTCGGTTTCTTTTCCCAGCCGAATCATCATCCTTTGTGAACTTTCCTCTCCAACAGAGTTTGTCTTTATTTGCGGGTCCTCTCCCCGACCGAGGGTGTCAAAGTCGTTTTGCTATGATTTCTGCCTAACTGCTTCACACTATGCCTTATCTTGCGCCTTTGCATTGCATGATATCAAGCATCATGTAGAAATGCATACATAGCATATGCATCGATCATACCCCCTCTCTTTTTGCCTGACTTATCTTCCAGTAGATTTTCAGCCAAACTTTGCACTTATCTATTCTTTCTTAACACTCTTCTTTTGTCGTCGTCGGCCAAATTCTCGAGCTACACTTTTATTTAATCCCCTTTTACCTCGAATCCTCGAAAAGCTGGCGCAGTTCGTACATTCAGGTCCAAGAGGATTAAATAGGGACAGCTGTCGTAACCCAGAATTTGACCTCCCTTTTTTGCCTTTTGCATAAGCATGCGCATTCGCATCGTTAGCATGCGCGTTCGCACTTTTCTTTTTGTGTTTTGATTGCAGGAATATTCAGGTTTTCCAAGCCCGATTAATCATATCCTCAAAAGGTCATCACATCATCAAGAAAAGCACAAAATATGGATTTCCATGCCTATTTATCAAAACGAGAGGTGGAAAATCGAAATCTGGGCCACAGCACCATTTTTAAGAAAAATTGGGCAAAATTGGCTAGAGTAATCGATTACTCAAATAGGGTAATCAATTACCCTGTGTCAGTTTACAAATTCTACTGCTTTTTCATGACAACAACTTTGCACACACTTTGGTCTTTAATTCTACATTGGTCTAGTAGCATGTGGAACATTCTGGAGTCTTCAAGAATTCACTCAAATTTACTCCGATGTATCATTTCCAATTAAGTGTACCATGTTCTTTGTCTTCCAAGTAATGTGGATCTTTGGATGTTGGAGTTCACCTTGGGATTGTTACCGAGTTGGTTCTAACTAACCGAGTTAACCGCCTTGACTCGGTGAGTCAAGTCCAACTAACTCCTAGCCTAGTTCCAAACCCAAAGCTAAGTCCAAACCAAATTCCAAACCTCTCATACTCCAAACCTAAAATCTATATAAGCACACCTTCACTCACTTTTCACTACTCTCCATCATTTCCCACATTTCTCACACAAATCCTTCATAATTTCACTCTCAACTCTCTCACATCCTTTCTGATTTCTCTACTACTTCTTCATCTTCATCTCAATTCTCTTCCAAAACCTCACTAAAAGCTCTTAATTCTTGAAGGATAATCACTTTTCACATTGAAAGTGATTATTTCTTGAGCTTAACCTTCATTGTCATTCCATTATACTGGTTCTTGTGGAGTTTCAATAGCTTTTGGATTTACCTCAAGTGATTGATTCAAGTTGCTTCGGTGATAATTCTCATTTTGGAGTTTTCGTCGCGATTTGATCGGTTTCGATACGTTGCGGCCATAATTGAAGATTCCTCTGGTTTTCTTTGATTATCTTCATCAAGATCACATTGCAATATTTACCAAGGCACATCTCAGCCTTGTAGGTTGGTGGATCTCATTCATTTTTCTGTTTCGATCGTTTTCGTATCATTCGCGATGTAGTTTCGATGTTTTTGCATGTGAATTGATTATACTATTGCTTGATCCATGATCTTGATTGTTTAATTGATTCTATTGTTGATCATTTACTGCTTCTAAACTTGATTTTTCGTGCACAAACTCATACCCTAGCATGTGATAGTTTGGATAAGTGATTGTGTGCTGGAAATCACTTTTGAAAGGCTGCATTTACCGTTTTTTGCCATTGTTACAGTGGTAATCAATTACTCAAAGAGAGTAACTGATTACTCTTCACAAATTTGCATCAGCGCTGTTTTTTTCAACTGAGTAACCGATTACTTAAATAGAGTAATTGATTACTCTGCACAAATTTTGCCTGATTCTGCTATTTTCAAGCGAGTAACCGATTACCTGCTTAGGGTAATCGATTACCACTGTAACTGAGTGCCATTTTTGGTGTTTTTCAAGTGTGTTTGCCATGCTTTCTTCATTTTAACTTCCATTGATTGTCATGCTTCATTTTATGGATGTTTTAAATGTCATTTAACTTCTGTTTGAGGCTTATTCATGAACTTTTGTTGCACATTTTTTATTATTCAAATTGTTCCTATTTTGGCATCACGTGAATATAATCATTCTTGCATTTTTCTTTGATCATAATAACATGATTTTGTGTTGCATTTTGTTGATCATTTGGTACTATTTTGTACTCCCTTTCTTGGTTTTGCATTAAGTTTCATTCTTCATGGATGAGCTTAATCTTGTATAATCGATAATTCGCACCTTTTGCCTTAATGATCTTTCACTCTCTTTGGAAAATTGTTGGCATGGCATTTTCCCATTGATTAATTAATCGAAACCATGTTTCGATTAGTTGATCTTCATCTTTCCTCTCTTTAGGCTTCCTTTAGAGCTTTCTCTCTTTTCCCCCCGTGGAGTTGGAGTTTCGCGCTACGCCCTACATCGGAGCACTGTACAAATTGAAGTTGTTACGCTGTCCATTTCTCTGTGCAGGAGCACTGTACAACTTGGAGTTGTTCTGCCGTCTGTTTTAACTTCCGCATTACACCCTGTGTGTTAGAGAAGGAATGAGAAGGGGGAATTCCTACTCTCATTCTGACTACTTCAGGTAGGGGACGAATGACCCTGTGCTTGGCTTAGTTACCTCTATCTCCAGGCGGTAGTGTGCTTTCTTTCCCCAGTCGAGTCGATCCTTGATCATTCTTTTCCCTTTGCAATCTCTTTCGATTCTTGATCACTCTTATCTCTTTCGATCTCTCTCTTGATCAATCACCTTCTTGGTTACGATCCCATGTTCATTGGGTTAGCAAGCCTTCTTCGTTTCAATACCCTATTCTTTTCTTGCGGTCAATCATTATTCTTTTGATTCCCCTGGAGAGTCTCTCTTCTCTTTCTTCGATTAAATACAGTACTCCTGTTACAACCGAATTCCCGGCGGAGTTCGCAACCTTCTTTTGGTTCATCTCCCTTAGTTGGTTAATCACTGTTTGTCAGTTAAAACACCAATATTTGCACTCCTTCTCAGTTAACCACAGTCCGTCTGTTAAAACACTGAGTTTCCTCATGGGTTAATCACCGATTCTTAGTTAATCACCCTTTTTCTTCAGTTAACCACAGTCTGTCTGTTAAAATACTGAACCCCTTTTTGAGTTAATCACCTCCTCTTAGTTAATCACTCATTTCTCTCGGTTAATTACAGTGTTCTGTTAAAAACCGAACCCTAGCGATTAGCAACCTCTTTTGGTTTAATACCCTTCTTCATTGGTCAAGTGTTGTTTGTTCAGTCGATACCAACACCCCTTTTGGGTTATGATCTTTGATCGGTCCTACACCCGTTCTTCTGGTTAATCACAGTTTTCTCTGTTAAAACCAATGCTTCTCTATCCCCCACAGAGTTGCAGTCCTTTCTTTCTTTGGTTAACCACTGTTTATCAGTTAACATACCGATGTTCCCTCGGAGTCAAACACCTTCTCTTGGTTCAGCACTCTCTCTCTTGGTTCACCATAGTCCTTCTGTTGACACCAGCCTCTTCCCCCCCCCCCCCCAGAGTCTTATTCTCTTTCTTCGATTAACCACTGCCAGCCAGTTAATATACCGAGTCTCCCTTTTCTCTTGGTTTTGACATCATCCCTTTATTTGGATCCCCAGCCGGGTCGCTTACCCTCTATCCCTAGCAGTTCTTTATTTTCCTTCCCCAGCGGAGTTTCTTTCGTTCTTGGTCTTGATACCGTTCTTTTACTAGTCTCTTGTGCAATCGCTCTTACTGGGTGGTCTTCCCCAGTAGAGTTTTTCTTCCACTTTTGCTCTTGGTTTTGACACCGCTCCTTTTGTTTCCTGTTTCTTTCTTGTTTTGTTTTCCGTTCGGTTCCACGAACTACGGAAGCGCTGATTCTGCATTCTTTTGAATGTATGATACGTAGGCACGAGATCGCGTTGATCTTGGCAAGCACACTTCCACCTTTCTTTCCTTCTCCCTTTTCTCCTTCCTCTCTATCCCCTGGTTCCATGAACTACGACGCTCTGATTTCCTCATTGCACTATGAGGGTACGTAGGCACGAGGGCCCCAATCCTCTGCGAGCACTTTCTTTCTTTTCTTTCTTTTTCCCCTTTCTTCTCTCTCTCTCCTCTTTCTTTTAGCTAGAAGCCTTTAGATAGATAACCCATCTGAGCCTAGAAGCAAGCGAAATGGTTCTCGTCGAGTACGACGGATGCGTAAGGTGCTAGTACCTTCCTTTCGCATAACCGACCCCCGTTCACGTTTCTCTTCCCCTTGGGTTTTATCGATATTTTTCCCTGTCCGTTGGGACTAAATAAAGTTCGGTGGCGACTCTGTGTTATCTTTGAGTGTGCGATTCACCCAGGATGTAAACCAACCATCTTCAGGGCGTCTCCCACCTGAAGGGGGTCTGAGTCGATCTTTATTTGAGACTTTGTCTTGTCTCCAAATTTTAACCTTCTGTCCTTGATAGAATTTTGCACCAAATCCCTGAAAAGGAAACATTGTGAGGTTTTATGGCCAAGAAAGTTATGATATTTACAAAATCCTCGTTTCTTTTGTTGTTCTAACAGAGTCATTTTAGCGCCAGGAGACACTATAATTTAGCCGTCTTTGACTAATAAGTCGAAAATTTCTTCACATTTAGTGACGTCGAAAGTGTACGTCCTCTTAGGGAACTTATCATTCTTTTTTGGTTCGACGAGACTTTTCCCATTTGAAGGTGCAAGATCCTTGCAAGAATAAGATGACCCTTACTTTAATTCAGGAAACTCAATTTCGTTCTACCTGTCAAGACCTATCGGCCAACTGGGCCATATCCCTCAAATACTGGGTGTCTAACTTCTTTCTGATGGAATAGTCTAACCCACCAGTAGCCATTTCGCCCAGTTCATGCTCAGTTACTTATGAAAAATACATTCCCTTTAGCAAAAGGAACCTATTGAGATAGTCGTCGATTGACTCAGAAAATTTATGCTTAATGCTAGCTAATTCTTTAAGACTGATCTTGACTGCCCCATGTAAAACTGCTCATGGAACAATCTTTCTAAACGAGTCCAATCACGAATCGAACCCGCTGGGAGTGTAGTGAACCATGTGAAGGCGTTTTTAGTGAGGGAACTAGGGAAATATTTAATTCTTAAGTTTTCATCATTTGCAAGATCTCCTGCTCCAGTCAGATATCTCGCTACATGTTCGACAGTTGACTCACTAGTATCTCCTGAAAACATTGTAAATTTTGGGACCTTCAATCCCTTAAGCAAAGGAGCTTGCAAAATATAATCAGACAATGGAGAAATATAATTTACCTATGAAGGCCAACATTTACCCCATTTCGTGCCATAATCCTTTCAACCACGGCAGCCAAATTATTATACCCAGCCATACCATCATTTTGAACTTGATGTACGACTTCGTCAGTATTTTGATTCCTATTAACTATTAACACCTTTGGTTCCTATTCCTTTGGAACTCGTTGTTCGACCCTAGGAGGTTCGACCCTAATTCCTTGATCAACCACATCAACACGGGGTATGTTTCATTGGAATTGGTTAATTATAAGGTCTTCTTCAAGGATTCCCCTGGTTTTTGACTATCACATCCCTTCGAATCTGTCGAGGGGCTTGTGGAACTCCGAAAAAATATGCAATTCTAATCATTTGCGCTATTAATTGCTGATTCGTTTGGGGTGGTGTTTTGAATCAAAGGATTAAATATGGTGTCTATCTGTTGGGCTAACATATGTACCATATCATGGTTACTTTCGTCCATTTGCTGTCTTAACACCGCCTCAACATTCGTAGTAAAATTGGGCTTGAGGGTAGAGAATCCCATCCCTGGGGTGGGTTATTTCGACCCATATTATTTACAGCAGAACCAGACCTCTACAGTAGCGAAAACGTATTCACCACTGGGTATTCGAACGCTGCAGTTGCATTATGTAAATTAGCCATCATTGAAGTTGGCATACCATATAGTTGTTCTCGACCGTTTAAGTGCATTGTGAATCCAGACACAAAAGGCCTGAATGAACTAGTGCCCACTAGAGGAGGGGTCAATGGATGCCCCTAGGTCCTCACAGGGGACAAGATAACTCCACTATAAGCATCCGATGGTACTCCCGTCGTACTTGATGTGGATGGAACCACTTCGAACACAGACGATGTGGCCGTAGTTTCCCCCGTCGAAGATGGGGGTGGTTCATTATTATTCGGTGGATTTGCCATTGCTACACGTACACGTCTCTTTCATGGTATCGCTTTATTATTAGTGGTTACTTTACCACTTCTTAATCTCATACAACGAAGTCTAAAGAGAACCAAAAATGAAGAATTTTCTAAATATTTCTACATATTCTAACTAACAACACCAGTCCCACTGGGCGTGTCAATTTGTTTACCGGCGAAAATGGTAAAGAACCGTTAGTCTTCCAAAGTTATTAAATCCTTGGTTACTTACGTGATCGACTAGATTGATCCTAAGACATGTGTTGTTATTTTGTTTCTGGGTTTATTGATTATGAACATTTATACAATGTTCTTCAAATATATTTCAAAGTTCTTAAGGGAATGTTGTGATCTTTTTAAAGTAAGTACAGAAATGTAGATTGCAAGAGGTAAATTGCTTGAAGGTAAATGTCAAGTAATAAAGATAGAAACTGACTTTAAATAAATTGCAAGTAAAGATAAATGACTGGAATTTAAATGAATTTGATTACAAGGTATGGTATTCAAACGTACATTTTCTCTCAAGAGCACTCTTTTCTCACACACAGGTACTGGGAGTAAAGTTTAGAGTTTTTGTACAATTATTGAACACCCCTATTCTAAATGCTAAGTGTTCTATTTATACTAAATTGAAAATAACCGTCATCTAACGGTCTTCTCACCAGAAAACGCCACGTCTTTAGTCTGCATGCATTTCGTTGCTTCAAAGCTCTTCACGTGTCTTGAGAAACAGATAAGGCCAAAAAGTAGTTATCAGCCTCATTTGAAGTACATCTGCCGAACGCTTCTTCAAACAACTCCATCGAACTCCAGACTAAACTAAAAATACTTCTAAGTCCTAAACCATAACGCCTTCTATGTAAAGATTTCTTCGACTAGATCTTCAATATTCCTTGTTGAAAACAACGTATTTTTTCTCAGAGTAATTCTTCAAACTCCAGCAGCCTATTTCAAATCTACACATTTGTCGAAACATCCTTGTCACTGTTTGTTGTCGAAATAATCATGTTCTTCTTCATAATATGACCTTGGAACCTCCTAACTTACTTCCAACATTAATGAGTGTCGAAATCCCAGCCAACAGGTACTAAGTGATGTTTAATAAAAAAAATCATGGTGTCTTCATCAATTAGATGTCAAGAATGTATTTTTGCATGGTATTCTTGATGAAATTATCTACATGCATCAGTGCTTGCTTGGAAAATTTGCAAACAACCGCTGATCTCCTAATTTATGAAAAATTAGTTTGCTTACAGGACCGATCAAACTAATCCTAGGACAATATGCTTTAACAATCTTGACAATTTGTGTTAAAAAACCTTTTGTTTATTGGATTCATCGTGGTTTTCATCAACTAGTGTTTTTCGACTAAAAGTAAAGACTTTGATTCTTGAAAGAAATGGCGAAATGTAAGTAAATTTCAAAAATAAAAGTACGGAAATGAAAAGGAATTGTAAATGAATAACTTATGATTTCATTAAAATGCAAGGAATAAAACTGATGTTTCTCAAACGTACATTTTCTCAGTAACTACTTTTTCCTCTCACACGGTTACTTTGAGTATTTCTTGAGTGACTTGTACAAATTTTGAACACACACGGAAATCTAACGCTAGGACTCCCTATTTATATACAATCGAAACAACTGTCAATAACAGCTATTTCTCCTAATGATGACAAATGGCAATCTGCATGCATTCGTCAAGTAAATATATTCCACGCGTCCTTTTTCAAAATAGAACTCCCTCCTAAATTCAAATTTCAAAACATCCGTTGAAAGTAGCCTCATCACCAATCCGTCGAAACATTTCTAATACTTAGAAAAAAATCTCCAAATATGCTTCTTCAATTAATATTGGCCTTCAACTGGCCTCTTTCAAAACATATTCCTGTCGAAAAAGTATCCTGGAAGATCTTTAAACTTATTTTCAGAACAAAATCCAAGCGTCGAAATTACCAGCCTACAAATTGCCCCCCCAGAAAATGCATTTTCGACAAAGGGAGAAAAGCATTTTTTGCCAATAAAATTCGACGCCTTCAACAATTCGACGTATGACTATTCACATGACTAGACATTTGTAACGTCAGAGTCATCATTGCACTTTTCCTAAAACGTCTCTTCAGCCCACGTTTTAAGATTTTTCATCATCACTACCCTAGTCCCTAGCAGATCATGGGTCAAAAATTTAACTGCCACCGCCTGAACCATCCACTCATAACTGCCACGTGTCCCACACTTTTTCCACTATCTTTCCATTAAATGGAAAGAAATTCTGAATCTCAACTGCTTCAGTCTCTTTTCCTCCTATAAATAAGTTGAAAAAACTTATTTTTTCACTTTTCACTCTCCTTTTCTTTAAGCACGAACTTTCTCCAACTTCATCTTCTTCATTTCCTCTGTATTTTCTTCTGCAATCAACCATGGCATCTTCCGCTGCTCCCCAAATCACAAGTAAAGATTCCAAAAAATCCAAAAACTTACCATCTGTCCAAAAGATCCTTGGGTCAAAGGTGGTGGGGAACCAACAGTATGTACCAGAGCCTCCAAATGAAGAGGAGAAATGACGTATTTACCAGTCTCAGGTACTAATTCCTATTTTAATTTCTGGTAAATCTCACGCAATACCAGGACCTTTACCTGATTTATCTTTAGATCCTGTAAAAGTAAGAGAATTCTTTCCAGCTTACCACCGTTACAAACCCATAGCTAACGGGGTTAGGCCTAGAACTGATAAGGAGAAAATCATAGACGAAAAATCCAAAGTCGATGGCCAAGGATCTCCCTTAGAGGAAGTCATAAACTTAGAATACATGAACAACTTTCGAATTTTTAGGTCTTGTCCTTTGTCGAAAGACCCATCTGATTATCTGGCTTGGCTAAAGAAAATAGAGGCAGTCAAAGCTGATACTTGGAAATCTATGGGCATTTTCGACCTCATCCAGTTGTCGAAAATAGGACCAGGATATTGCCCCTCTATGCTGTTAGCTTCCCTTTACTTTTGGGACAATACTTATAACAATTTCCACATTCCTTGTGGAATGATCACCCCCCACTCTTTTCGACGTAGCTGCCATAACTGGCCTTAGCCCACTAGGAGTAGATTATGATCCTACCCTACTGTCTAACGACTACATAGGGTTCGACACCAATAAGGCCACCTTCACAGCCTATATTGCCAATTACCATGACAAATAAACTAAAGAAGTCTCTAATCAAGAGCATGTAGCCTTCTTAGCCCTCTGGCTGTCGAGATGTGTTTTCTGCTCTAGATCCCTTCAAGTGGCAAAATTTTATATTACCATAGCAAATCAGCTTCATGCTAGACATCAACTGTGCCTCAGTGAGATGATCTTAGCGAATCTATACGGATCTCTTGGTGAAGGGGTTACTTTCCTGAAGAATATCAAGGACAGAGAGAGTCAACTGTTGTCAGGACCATTTTGGCCCTTACAACTGTGGCTCAATGCCACCTTTGAAGCTTCCTTACCCAACAAACAAGCTATGGACGAAACTGCTCTGAAGGACAGAAGAGTCGAAGGAACCAGACTGGCACAGTTAACACCCAATGATGAAGGTCTGAGCCTTCAATAAACTTTTACTAGTTATGTTATGATGTTTGGCAAACATCATAACTTCACTCCCAATATGGCTCCTTTCGCTGATAGAAAAATTGGACCATAGTGGTTCACCAGGAAACTTCCATTAGAGTCGAAAGCTCTAGAAGATGATTTCCTTAATGAATGGGAATATTTTCTCACCCCTAGACTTTTAGTTTCTAGGCTCGTTCCCTCAAAGCAGAAGGTCTCCTTTGTTAACTACCAACCCAATCTGGTCTCTCGGCAGTTTGGGTTAATACAAATAAAACCAAAACCCCTCTTCTCAAGGAAAGGTTCTTTGATTCACTACAATATAACCCACACCGAAGATGAGTGTTCTGGGTTGCTGGCGGAGTATTCAAACCTGGTCGAAATTCAACCAGTGCCCTTTAAACCCAGCTTCCTCTGTACTCAAGAGTTTGACGAATGGTGGAGGGCTTATTATGACTCTCAATTTTTCGACGTGCCTTCTTTCACCATCCAACTGACCAGAGCTTTCGCCCTTGTGCAGGATAAAATGAAGAAAGGTACTTTAAGACACGTCAAAGAAATCCAAGCATTCCAGAAATACTTTGAAACTGCCTACAGGCCCAACGAACTTAGTCGAACCATAAGCGAAGCAGCTGTTACTTTGAAAGAAAAATTTACCAGAAAATTGGATGAGTTAAAACTACCTTCATACGTTCGACCAGAACAACGTTATGAGATAGCTTTTAACTTCTATCCACCAAAATTTCCTTCTCTACCATCTACTGAATTTGGTGTGGCTTTTAGTCCTCCATTTCTAGATTGGTTCACTTGTGGGGATTCCATGAAACTTCTTCGCCAGGAATATACAAAACGTGTTAAGCGAGTGGTTCTGACTAAGTATACCTTGGATAATTTCAAAGGCCACCTTCATATTAGCATAGAACACGTTCGCGTGGAAACTCCTATATATGAAGGTGTGGAATGGGAAGATACTCGACACCACTTCTTTTCATTTGCACATATATGTATCTTTCGACTTGTATTTAACTTTTTTCTTTTTTCTTAGCCACAAAAATTCCTGCCAAGAAGTCAACTACTGTCGAAACGTCAACTGCAGAGGACGCGGAAGCCCCAAAAAATACTACCCATAAACCTTTGGCGAAGGTATGATTTTGCCCCTTTTTTTCAATATTTCTTTACTATTATATTGTCGAAATGTTAATGAAATCTTTTGCTATTTTTCAGGGAAGTCGAAAACCTCCTTCAACGCCAAAGAAAAGAAAGGAAAAAGAACCTGACACTCCTGTCATTGAATCTGGTGACGAATCCCCTGATCAAGTTAAACCTTCAAGAAAAAAGAAGAAACCAACGAAGCCTCAACAACAAAAAACCTCTGTTTCCCGGATATTGGAGATAACTCCTCGCAAAACTCCTGTCGAGCAAGCGACCACAACTTCAGCAGAAAGTGAGAGTTCTAGTCTTAAGACTGAAATTCCCAAGGTAGGTTTTCTATTCACATTCGATAGTTAAAGACATTTTTTCTCATGATAAATTTGCTGACTTCTTTATCTTCCAGGTCCTTGTCGACACCCATGGGCATCCTATTGTTCAAGTTCTTCCAAAAACTAGCAGTGATCCCACTTATAAGCCCACAAGTGCCTTAAAACCTTCTCCTAAAGATTCGACTAAGGAATTAGCCACTAAAGTGAATCAGCCCACCGCCGTCTCTAAAAAACTTTAAGACGTAATTGCAGAAGAAACTGGTCCTGAGGACGATAACTTAGTCGACGGTGGTGGAGATACTGCGATGCCTAATGCAGCGCTCACAACAACAAGTGATCCTGAAGATAATTCCCCCATCAACTTGAAGGATGCTGACAAAGATAAATATGGGGAAGTCGAAACGGATGACGAAGAGGGAGAAAGGAGTGAAGGCGAAATGGAAACCACTCCAAAGACTGCTGCTGACGAAGAGAAAGAAAGCGACAAGAAAAATCTTGCTGATCATCCCAGAGTTGGTTCAGCCAACACAACTTCGACCAGCCTTTCTCATGAAGAACTTGAGAATCTGAAGGTGCAAAGACCACTAGAATATCTGAAGGCCATGCTCAGTACCCGTTATAACTTTGATGACACTACCACCAGTAGTTCGACTACTTCAGGGACCATTTCTGGCGCAAAATCCATGGACAAAGTGATGGCCCAGATTCAGCAGAGAATCCTCAATATTGATTTCTTTCAATTTCTAGAGAAAGATTCATCTGCCCACTTTGACCTGAAAAAGATCTTGAAACAAATCAACGTCCTGCAGGCTCCCCCCGAAGTGACTGATGTTGTTGTAGACTTGACTACTCTCATTGACCTCGTAGCGGCAGATTTTAACCGTTTTAGAGACTACTCGAAAAAGCTTGAGAACAAGTCGGAAACACAACTTGTTGAATGGGATGCTGCTACAAGTTCTGGAAAAGGCTTCTGAACAAAATAAAAAAGAGGTTGCCAGCTGTGACGAAAACATCCTCAAATGGGAGAAACAAATTGCTGCTCTTCAATGCAAAATTTCTCAGGCTAAGAAATGCAAAGAAAAACTCCAACAAGTCAATCAAGATGAAATACCCAAAGAGATTGAAGTTGGAGTGCATCATGTTGAACGGGCCCAGAAGTTAGGCAAGGAGATTGAAGAGATTTCAACAAGCAAGGCCCTCTGCGAGCGTCGACTTCAAATCCAACGATCTAAGTTTGACAAGTTAAAGAAATCTTTCCTGGTTTGATTTTGTAATGTTGCTTGGTCCTTTGAGGCCTGTTTCTTTTGTAATGATATTTAAGCCATTTGTTTGACAAATTTTACCAATTTAGTTATTTCTTTTATAAAACTATTCGATTTCTATTTTAACTTCCTACAATATGGGTTTATATTTTTTCAAATACTTCCCATTTATTTTCAGTATTCTCTTATCTTTATCTAATTCTTCGACTTCATACGCGCCATTGGAAAACACGTTGGTGATTTGAAAAGGTCCTTCCCACTTAGGGGACCATTTTCCCATAAGTCTATCTTTTCGATCCATGGGAAGAATCACTTTCCACACAAGGTCACCAATCGAAAAGGCTTTACCTTTTACTCTTTTATTGTAGGATTTCTCCCCCTTTCATTTTGCCTTTTCAATAAATCTAACGTGTTTAATCTCTCTTCGTCTAAATCAACTAGTTCGTCTACCATCATATTCCAATATGCATCTGATGGAATTTCATGATGTCTTTGAACTCTTGTTGACTGCAAGTATATCTCGACCGGAAAGACCGCATCATGGCCATACGTTAGTCGAAAGGGTGTATCATTTGTAGCTTCCTTAGGAGAGGTTCGACAAGCCCATAGAATTTGGTCCAAAGTTTTGTGCCAATTCTTTGGTTTTCTTCCCACATGCTTCTTTATTAAACCAATTATAACCTTGTTTGTTGCTTCGACCTGACCGTTGGCTTAAGCGTAGTAAGGTGTTGATGTGAGAAGTTTGAAACCCATTTCCTTCGCCAATGCTTGCATATTTTTACCAGTGAAAATAGATCCTTGATCCGTTGTTATTGTATCTGGGATGCCAAACCTGTAAATGATGTGCTTTCGAATGAATTCGATTACTGCTTCTTGATCTACATTTACCAAAGGTATGGCTTCGATCCATTTTGTAAAATAATCGATCCCAACAAAAATAAACTTCTGGCTTTTTGAAGAGGCCGGTCGAATTTCTCCAATCAAATCCAAAGCCCAACCTCTAAAGGGCCAAGTATTTATTATAGAATGTAACTCACTTGCAGGAACATGTGGTATCCCTGCGTGTATCTGGCACTCTTGGCATCCTTTCGCGAATTCGACGCAATCTTTTAACATAGTTGGCCAATACATTCCCTGTCGGAATAATAACCACTTCATCTTATGGCCTGCTAGATGCGCACCACATGCCCCGCTGTGTACATTCGACAAAGCTATGTATGCCTCAGATTCGCCTAAACACTTAAGTAATATCCCTTCCGGAGTTTTCTTAAATAGTTCATTCCCCAAAATCACATAACTCAAAGCTTGATACCTAATTTTTTGTTCGACCGGTCCTGTTGGATTTTGCAGGTAATCTATTATAGACTTCCTCCAACCTCCAGTCATTGAATTATCTATGTTAAAAATTTCAAAATTTTCTTCGTCAGCGTATCCAAGCTTTATCGTCTCCAAATCTGATGGGGATAATCTAGCTGACACGACCCTTCCTCTAACTTCAATGGCTTTCTGCAACTTCTCCTTCGACACTTTGTATCCAGAAGCTATTTGCGCTAAATCATTTGCTTCCTGATTTTCTATTCGAGGGATATGTCGAATCGTAACCATATCGAATCTTTTTAAGAGTCGATTAGCTATTAAAAAGTACATGATTAAATTCTCTTTAACACACTTGTACTCCTTTGTTATCTACTTTATGGCTAACTTAGAGTCGCCCATTATTTCGACCCGAGTTGCCCCCAATTCAAACAAAATTTCAAGTCCTGCTATCAAAGTCTCATATTCCACCTCATTATTTAAGCATAGGCCTTCAACTTCGTACTTAAATTTTGTTGGAATTTTGTTAGGAGAAATAATTAGCACTCCTATTCCAGTTCCATTTTTATGACTAGAACCGTCGAAGTACAACTTCCATGGTTCTATTTCTATGTAGTCCAAAGACTTTTCCTTTATGGCGTGGTCGACTATGAAATCAGCCACCACTTGTCCTTTGACAGGCTTTAAAGGTAGATATGTCAAAGAATACTCAGTTAATGCTAATGCCCACTTTCCAATTCGACTGTGCAAGATTGGTTTAGATAACATGTATTTGATAACATCGAAATGAGAAGAAACGTAAACATCAACTGGTTTTATATAGTGTTTCAATTTCATACATGAAAAGTATAAACATAAACATAACTTTTCAATTACACTATATATAGTTTCCGCATCGTTCAAGATCCTACTGAGGTAGTAAATGGCTCTTTCGACACCATTCTCATCCTCTTGAGCCAACATGCTCCCTAATGACTTGTCCGACGCGGATATGTACAGCCTCATACTCCTACTTCTACAAGGTGTCATTAAAATTGGAGGATGCGTCAGGTATTCCTTGATCTTGTCGAAGGCATCCTGCTGTTTTTACCCCCATTCGAAGTCTTCCTTCTTCAGTCGAAGTAGAGGGGAAAAGGCTTGCGTCTTCCCACTGAGGTTGGAGATGAACCTTCTGAGAAAGTTGATCTTGCCAAGTAGAGACTGTAATTCCTTCTTTGTAGATGGCGTTTTCGCCTCCATTATTGCCTTGGCCTTGTTTTGGTTAATTTCGATCCCTTTCTTGTGGACCACAAAGCCTAGGAAGTCTCCCGCCTGCACATAAAATGCACATTTAAGAGGATTCATCTTCAGACCAAACTTCCTCATCCGTTCAAAGGACTGTCGAAGGTGGTCTATATGACTTTTTCCTGAAACAGACTTTATAACAATATGGTCAATATAAATCTACATAAAATCCTCAATGAAATTATGGAAAATCGAATTCATCGCTCGCTGGTACGTTGCCCCAGTATTCTTTAAGCCAAAAGGCATTACCACCCATTCGTAGGTGCCTAAGGCTCCAGGGCATCGAAACACCGTTTTTGGAACATCCTCCTCAGAAATAAAAATTTGGTTATAACTAGAGTACCCATCGAGCATACTGGGGTACTCATGGCCTGCGGCAGAATCGACGAGCATTTTCGCCACTGGCATAGGATATTCATCCTTTGGGGTAGCTGAATTCAAATCTCAAAAATCAATACATACCCTCAATTTGCCATTTTTCTTTATTACAAGACTATGTTAGCGATCCATTCGACATACCTGGTTGGACGGATGAACTTGCACCTGAGAAGTCTTTTGACTTCTTCTTTAATCTTCGAGAGGATTTCTGGGGCGAATCTCCTTGGAGTTTGCTTAACAGGTTTCCTCCCAGGTTTTATTGGCAACCTTAATTCGACCAGACTCCTATCCAGCCCGGGCATTTCGTCATAGTCCCATGTGAAACAATCCTTGAATTCCTTCAGCAACTGGACTATTTTGACCTTGAGTTGAGGGCTCATTTTCGCACTGATATAGGTTGGTCTTTTCTCTGCCCCTGATCCCAAGTCGATTTCTTCGAGTGGATCTTGTGCCATCATCTTGATGTTTGATGCTAATGGATCCTTCTCAAAACCCAATGGCTCATTGTCATAAATTGCGTCGAGCCTCTGGTTTTGCAAATCTCCTAGATCTTTATCTGGTGGATTCATCTTAGAGTCCTCTCCAAGACCTTGTTGATCTGCTTTGATCTGGTTGGCTTTGACATCCATATACTTTACTTCGGCCTCTAAGGCCGCTTTGAGTTTATTCTCGGCTATATAAGCCGCGATCTTTTTGAGAACTAGTGACTCACTCATTGTCACTGAATTTGCTGCCCTAACCAGTTGATCAGATGTGTGAGGTTCCAAAAATGTAGTCTTCTTTGCCAACTACCTCTCTATCCCACTGAAACCCGTGGGTGGGATGAAGGTAGAGTGAGCAGAAAGCATTGTCCATTGGCGTCATGTCGAAGGTGGCTGGGCTACAAGGAACTATGTGAGCTAGATTCCTGTCGAAGCTTCGCCTATCCACCTGGTTTACTTCAACCAGAAAGTAATTCTGGTTAGCCTCTATATTTTCAACAATCCCGTCTGTGCGCCAAATTGTTATTCGTTGATGCATTGACGAAGGGACGGCACCAATGCCGTGTATCCACTCCCCGCCTAAGATAAGGTTATAATTTTCTTTCGACGCAATCACCATAAAAATTGTCGGCCTCGTGATGGTTCCGACAGTTAAATCTGCCTGTATCACACCCATAGTGGTTCCTACTTTCCCTCATAATTCGACAACACCATGTTATGAGGTTTGGTGTCGGAATCATCTTTTCCAATTTTCTTAAGCATATAATGCGGCATCAAGTTGACAGCCGCTCCTCCATCGACCAAAATTTTATTCACCCCTATGTTACCCACTTTTCCTTTTATAAATAGGGGTTTCAAGTGGTTCCTCATTGAGTTATTTGGCCTTTCAAAAAATGCGTTATGTTCTTCAACGCATCCATTATTCATGATATAGTAGCAAATGGGCCAATGTCTGGTCGTTTCGACCTCCAAAGCTTCCTCTTCCTCTTCGACTTCCATTATTTGATCATACTTCCTAGGGAGTACTGAAACGACGTTACATGTTACGTCGAATGATGCCTCTGACTCTGAGTTAAAATCGTCTGTCATTTCCTCATCCTTGGTTACTTCCTCCTTTGATGCTGCTTGTACTAGAGCAATAGGTGGCTTCTCAACCTTCACTTCTTCCTTCTGAGTCGAAGTTTGAACATTGCTGCTGGTTTCTGGCTTGTCTTTTCCTGCAGCCTCCTTCTCAGTCTTCTTTCGACGTTGGTACCTCCTCCATTGTGACTTCATCATAGGGTTCTTGCCCTTATAATTCTCAGAAGGGTAAGTTACCTTTTTAGATTTTTGGAATTCTTTCCTGTATGATATGGAAGATCCTCGTTGCACTTCGAAATCCTTCCATTTTCCTCGTTCTTCGGCTTGTCGGATTGGATTCACCCACCTGTCGTCTGGCGCTTTATTTGTAGGTTTGAATGTGTTAGGGAATCTTCCCCCTAACCTCTCCCTGCTTTGGTCCCCTCTTCTGGGGTCGAATCTTTCTCCAGAAGGTCTCCAATTTCCCCTTCTTTTTGCTATCTCCACTCCCTCTAAGTTTTGTGCAGCCTTTTTGTCGAAGACGGCACTGCAACGAGGGCAAAGCATTATCTCAGATCTTTTCCTCTGGCACCTATGTATGAAATCTGCCATATTCTCTTCCTCCTTGGGATACGCTATTTTATGGTACTCCTCACGCCGATGCTCTTCGCTAACTTGCATTGACATATTCTGAGCCACTTCAACCATGTTTACGTTGACAGGTGTCACTGTGTCCATGCTTAATTTATTCAACTTCAATTTGAGGCCTTCATTGACCTCATGTTCCTTCTTCATACGATTGAAGTTCTCAGAGATTTTCTTCGTTAGCACCTTTGGGAGTGGACTCCTGGTCACCTGTGGGCTGACGAATCCAACAGCTTTTCCTTTTAGATCCTCCATGGTCCTTCGGAGAATACCAACAGCGGCTTGTTTGTAAGAACCCTCAGTTCCTTTGATAATTTGGGCGAAACCATCAGTGGTCTTATTGTTGACTTTGACGAAACCTTTAGTAGTTTCATTGCTAATTTGGATGAAACCGTCAGTAGTTTTGTTGTTGGTTTGGACGAAACCGTCAGTAGTTTCGTGGTTGACGCCCTCAGTGGCCCCAGCAATATAGTTCTCAATGGTCTTTGCGTCAAGGTCTTCAGTAACCCTAACCATCACAGCCTGGTTCACGAAGTCAGTTGTAACTTCAACCATGTCACCTTTGTTAGCGGGATCCTTAGCAATCTCCATCATATTCACGTTGTTGTCGAAGCCATCAGCAGCCTCAATCATGTTCACATTGTCGTCGAAGCCTTCAGTAACCTCGACCATGTTCACTGTGGATGGCTCAGCATAGTGGGCCTCTACCACTTGCAAAGAGTTTGAATCCACCTTCGCCTGGGATTTCGACTTATTGCCAAATTTGAGTCTTCCATCTCTGATTGCATTCTGCACGAGATCCCTGAAAAGGAAACATTGAGACGTTTTATGACCCAAAAAATTATGGTACTTGCAAAAACCTCTCTTTTTCTGTTGTTCTAAAGGAGGCACTTTAGTACCAGGAGGCACTATTATTTGGCCATCTTTGACTAATAAATCAAATATTTCGTCACACTTTGTGACGTCGAACGTATAAGTTCTTTTGGGGAATTTATCATTCTTTTCCGATTCGACTAGGTTTTTTCCATTCGAATGAGTTAAGACTTTACACGCATATGGTGGCCCATGTTTTAGTTCTGCCGAATCAACCTCTTGTTCGTCGAAATTTGATGATCCATCTTCGTCGTCATCCTCACAAACTCCGACATATGCTACCCTTTCTTTCTTATTTTTATTAGCACTAGCTTTTTCGGCTTTTAATCGTTAGACCTGTCTAACCCTATCAACCAATTGGGCCATGTCTCTTAGGTACTGGGTATCTAATTTCTTTCTGATTGAATAGTCAAGGCCACCAGCGGCCATTTCGACTAACTCATGTTCAGGCACTTGTGTGAAACACCTTGCCTTGAGCAATCTAAACCTATTCAAATAATCATCAATTGGATCTGAGAACTTTCTCTTGACGCTAGCCAATTCTTTCAGACTTATCTTCGTCTGTCCCATGTAGAATTGCTCATGGAATAATCTCTCCAACTGGATCCAGGTATGTATGGAATTCACGGGCAATGTGGTGAACCAAGTGAAAACATTCTTCGTTAAGGAACTAGGGAAATATTTTACTCTCAAATTCTCATTGTGCATTATTTCGCCTGCTTCAATTAAGTATCGCGTCACATGTTCGACCGTCGATTCACTGGTATCCCCTGAAAATTTTGTAAACTTGGGAACTTTCCATCTATGGGGTAATTCTTGCAGCAAAATATATTCCGACAAAGGGGAGGTATAACTGGGCCTTTGTAATCCCACATTCATACCATTTCACGCCATAATCCTTTCGACCATGGCAGCCAAATTGTTCTCTGCCGGCATATCATTACAACGCATTTGTTGTATAATATTGTCAGCATTTTGGTTTCGGTTTACTAGCAACACTCTTGGTTCTTGTTGAACAGGGATTTCGCTCTCAGGTGGTTCGACTGCCCCTCCTTAGTTCAAAACTTCTGCCTGAGGGATGTTTGGTTGCCTTTGGTTTATGGTAGGCTCTTCTTCGACGGCTACCCTTGGGTTCTAAACTACTTGTTCCCTCGGGGGAGGTTAGGGGACACCAAAGAAATCAGCAATGCGCGTCATCTGTGCTGCCAATTATTGATTCGTTTATGTTGTGTTTTGGATCAAAGGGTTAAATATAAACCCCATCTGTTGGGCTAACATCTGGACCATATCATGGTTACTCTCATCCATTTGTTGCCTAATCACTTGTGCAGAATTATTGGTAATATTTGGCATATAAGTTTGATATCTCGTTCCTAAAAGCTGGCTAATTCTACCCATATGGTTCACACCAGAACTGGACCCTTGCAAAGGCAAAGTTATGTTCATCGTTGGATCCGTAAATGTTGATGGCGCATTTTGTAAACTTGCCATTACTGAAGTTGGCATTCCATATGGTTGTTCTCGATTTAGAGGCGTCGAAAAACCATATATAAAGGGTCTGTACATACTCCCTGAAGGGGGAGGAGTCATTTGAGGCATTTGGGGTCTCATAGTTGAAAAACTAGGCGCGCTCTTGGGAATTGAATGTGCAGGTGTCGAACCCGCTGTTGATGGCATAGCCTCTGATACTGATATTTAGGTCGTATTGCCCTCAGTCGAAGGATTAGGGGGTGGTACTTCATTATTCGTAGAATTCTGATTGTTAGGCGGATTTCGATTCGCCATTCTACGAACTCGTCTCCTTCTGGGTCTTTTTTCGTTATTTATGGCTATCTTACCACTTCTTAGTCTCATGCAACAAAAACGAAAAAAATTTCGTACGAGTAAAGTGTAAAATAAAGGTTTTCAAATGTTAGCACAAGGTCCCACTGGGTGTGCCAATATGTTTGCATGGAAAAATTGCAAACAACCGCTGATCTCCTAATTTATGAAAAATTAGTTTGCTTACAGGACCGATCAAACAAATCCTAGGACAATGTGCTTTAACAATCTTGACAATTTGTGTTAAAAAAACCTTTTGTTTATTGGATTCATCATGGTTTTCATCAACTAGTGTTTTTCGACTAAAAGTAAAGACTTTGGTTCTTGAAAGAAATGGAGAAATGTAAGTAAATTGCAAAAATAAAAGTACGGAAATGAAAAGGAATTGTAAATGAATAACTAAGATTTCATTAAAATGCAAGGAATAAAACTGGTGTTTCTCAAACGTACATTTTCTCAGTAACTACTATTTTCTCTCACACGGTTACTTTGAGTATTTCTTGAGTGACTTGTACAAATTTTGAACACACACGGAAATCTAACGCTAGGACTCCCTATTTATATACAATCGAAATAAGTGTCAATAACAGCTATTTCTCCTAATGATGACAAATGGCAATCTGCATGCATTCGTCAAGTAAATATATTCCACGCGTCCTTTTTCAAAACGGAACTCCCTCCTAAATTCAAATTTCAAAACATCCGTTGAAAGTAGCCTCATCACCAATCCGTCGAAACATTTCTACTACTTAGAAAAAAATCTCCAAATATGTTTCTCCAATTAATATTGGCCTTCGACTGACCTCTTTCAAAACATATTCCTGTCGAAAAAGTATCCTGGCAGATCTTTAAACTTATTTTCTGAACAAAATCCAGGCGTCGAAATTAGCAGCCTACAATCAGCCACTAGGTTTCCACAATTGTCAACATCCTGCTTATGTATGCTTGCTTAAGAAATCTCTCTATGGTTTTAAACAAAGCACCATGTGCTTGGTATCATTGGTTTAATGACTATATTAATTCCTTGAGTTTCTCTCTTAACATCTTCGATCATTCCTTATTCATCAATCGTTGAGGTAATTATATAGTTTATACCATTCCCTATATCGATGACATCATACTAGCTGCCTCCTGAAATACCTTTTGTTAATCCATTATGACTAAACTCTACTATAAATTCACTATGAACGATTTAGGTCCTCATACTTACTTTTTCATTAGTGTTTTTACCAGACACATAAGAGATATTTTCTGTCACTAAAGAAATATGATGAAAAAATTATTGAACATGCAGGTACACTACAAGAATGTTAGTTATTACTTAGGGCTAAAATTCCCTGATAACTGGAATACGTCAAGGGTATATCTAAATACTCAGCGAATGTCGACGAATACAGAGTAGGGATGTCAATTTGCATCCGTTAACGGGAATTCCTGTTGGGGATTATCTGTTTGGAGCTTTAAAGTTGAGGAATTTATTCCCCGCGGGGACGGGGATGGAGGAAAAAGTTCCCCCGATGACACTTTGGGGCGGGGATTGGAGAAGTACCCTCCGCCCCGCGGATTCCCCGACCCCGTCCATAATATTTAACTTTATATTATATAATATATAATTATATAATTTGGCATGTTTATTTTATAAAATATTAATTAATATATTAGGAAATGAAGAGTCATAAGTGGATCATTTTTTTGTTTTATTGTATAATGTATTAGTTCACCATTGAAGTACCTCAACCTAGAAAAGTGCACCCAAGACATACAATGTATACATCCTTTCCTCTTTTTCTTTTCTCAATTCTCTTTGTCTCCTCCATTCCTCATCTCCTCTATTCTCATCATCATCAAAACAACCACTCTAATTTGTTCATCGTGCTTATGGTAATTACTCTCCAACTTCAATATACTTTAATTATCAAGCTGATTTTTGTTCAATTAATAAATTAGTGGTTATGTTTTTGTAACTGCAAGTGTTTTTTCATTTGTTTATTATTGATTCAATATGTGTTTTTATTTATTAAAAAAATGCAAAATATATGTTTTAAAAAAAGGGGGGAAAAAAAACTAAACACTAGTGTCATAGTTTTGATAAAAAATATATATATAATTTTTTTTATGATTCGATCCCCGTGGATCTCTGATTCTCCGTAGGGATCTGTGGAGATGGGGATGAGGAAAAATATTCCCCCGTAGCAGGGATCGGGGACGAAAATAGAGAAAATATTGGAGGGCGGGACGGGGAGCAGATAAACATCCTCCGCGCATTCTCTGCTCTGTTGACATCCCTAATACGGAGCCATAGATAAAAGCCTCCTCGATAAAATTTACTGACGGTTATGTTTACCCACGGCTTTGGATAAAGTATGTGTGTTTTGTGAAATTGTACCCATTAGGGATGTTCATGGACGGTTAATTTTTATAACCAATCCATAACCCTAAATAATTCATATGTCATAACCGGTTATTAAAACCAATTGTCATAACCGATTTTCATTTTTGTAAAATGGTTATAAACCAATTATTAACCGATTATATCCATAACCAATTTTATAATTAGTTTTGATTTAATTTTATTTTAAAATTATTTTTTTGCAATAATTATTTTTAAGAAAAAATATTTATGTTCAAAAATAAAAAATAGTTTTTTAAAATTTTGAAATTTTTATTTTAAAAAAAATCATTTTTTTAATTTTTTGAAAAAAAAATTTCAAAAAAAATGTATATTTTTTTCAAAATAAATTTTAAAAAATTTCAAAGTTTTTTTTTAATAAAAAAATTGACTAATTTGATTTTTATTTTGAATATGGATGTCCAAATTATAAATTTAGTTAAAACCATACTAATAATTAACTAGTTTTTAATAAACGGATTTAGATATAAATATAGATTATTTAAATAACCGATTTATTTACCCCTGATAGTTATGCTTAAGCCTTCGGTATTATAAACAAGTATTTTAATGCGGATTTGAAATGAGTCTTCCCTACTTATATAAATCATCAATATAAGACTAAAGCCACTAGTTGGAATTCGAAAGTCTCGTATACAAGTAAATCATTTGATAACACTTAGTAGCTTAATCATTATTTTCATAAATATGAATACAAGCAGATTACTTACTTTTTTTGTGATTAGAAGATTGCTTACTTTGATAAACCTATTTTAGTACTAAAAGAAAGTTAGAGAAAATCATGATAGCTTTCTACTTATTTGGCAGCAAGCAAATATGAATCAATATGAGTTACTTTGGCCCTATGAGAAAATATTATACCATAACACTACCTCCAGCTATTCATTTATGAGATCTTGTAGTCTCTCTAAGCTATGTTGTAGTATAATTTCCTATCAATTGCGCGTAAGGATACAAACCATTCAGTGCTAGAAAAAAGATAACAACTGATGCAAAATACCTACAGCTAACACATTATAAATGTCATAAAACATAGTCTTCAAAATAATTAGATAAGTTTGTCTATTATAGAAAACACCTCGATATAGCTACAAATGCAGTGCTAATCTTAGTGAACAATCACAAACACATAATAAAATTGTAATCTTTGTAAGATAATATGATTTCATAACTGATAAAGTGGTGAAACAACAAGATAAAAGTGAATTAGCTATATGGATCAAGTGTAGAAGCTAATCAAGGTTAAGGAAAGAAGAGTATTGTCTTAAAAAAGAAAACTTTAAGATTTTGAAGGACAAGCTTATGATTTGGAACAATTTAATTAAAGCGTTGTAGTATATATTGATCAGGGCCATACTACTGAAGACCGCATCCATCTGAAGGATGCTATTGAGATATTGATCAGGGACGGCCACCTGAAACAGTTCGCGAAGAAGAAGGACAATCCTCGGTAGGACGCCCAGGAGTCCAAGAAGATAGAGGAGGAAGTACCCTCCTCGGAAGAAGCCAACATCCAGGTCGCTATGTCCATATCACGACCAGAGGACTTCTACGTCCCGGACGGGCTCAGCGCCCCTGCTTATTTCGCGGCCCACAGCCCGTGGGAGACGTTTCCCTCCACCACGGTTATCTCCGGCGGGGGCTTCAACAAAGTCACGGTGGGCTCCGTGAAACGAAAATTCGAGCATCTGATCAACACAAGCTCTAATAAAGTGACCACGCTCGATTAGGCCCAGAAGTGCTCTATCCCCAACTCCTTCTACCGGGAAGAGCTCCTCGGGGGATCTCCAAACTCGAGCATACCTTTGCTCGTCAGAGCCCGAATGGCAAACTTCGACGTTCGCAAAATCCTAATCGACCAGGGCAGCTCGGTCGACATCATGTACTCCCAGCTGTTTTCAACACTTCAGTTGGAAGAATCACACCTTACCCCCTACATAGGGTTTGATTTACAGGGGTTCAACGGATCAGTGACCAAGCCTTGGGGATACATCGAGTTGATCGTAACCTTCGGATCAACTGAGACGGCCAGATCCGTCAAGGTACAATTTCTGGTGATCGACTGCCCGTCGCTTTACCAGTGCATATTCGGAAGACCAACCCTGGCCGAGTTGGTAGCAGTGCCTTCAACGGTCCACCTCAAGATGAAGTATTACACTTCAAAAGGGATGGTCGCCACCCTCCACGGCGATATCGAGGTTGCGCGACGGTGTTTCGAAGCAGCGACAAAGGGGCTCAACGCCATTGCGTCCAAGCCAAAAGCATCGAGCAAGCCAGCATTACCAAGCAGCTCTGAGGAAGCCAAGCCTCTGCCCCAGGTCGACTCCATCGACCTCGACAGTCGCTTCCCCGAAGAAGACCAACAGGAAGAACGAGCAGCTTTAGCCAACCCATCCACATCGTCCAGCAGCAGCTCCCATCCGATGCGCCCGATCCCGGATGGCAACTTCGAGATCGTTCTGTTCGGCGACGACCCTCAGCGGGGAGTGAAGATTGGAGCAGACCTGCCCGACATCGCGAGGAAACAGCTCAAAGCATGCCTCCTTGAGAATGCCGACCTCTTCTCCTGGAGCTCCGCCGAGATGCCCGGCCTGGATCCATTTGTCGCATGCCACCAGCTGACAATTGACCCGGCCATCAAGGCCGTAGCACAACGTAGGAGAAAGCAGTCTCCGGAGAAGACGGAGACTGCAGAAAAAGCTGTAAAGGACCTCCTCGAGGCCAAATTTATTTCGGAGGCCAAGTACACCACTTGGTTGTCCAACATTGTACTCGTTAAAAAATCTAATGGAAAATGGCGAATGTGCATTGATTACACCGATCTTAATAAGGCATGCCCAAAAGATGCCTATCCCCTCCCCAATATTGATAAACTTGTTGATAATTCTGCCGATTTTAAACTTTTATCGTTCATGGACGCCTACTCGGGCTATAATCAAATTCCAATGGCAATGGCCGACAAAACATACACGGCCTTCATGACCGAATCGGGCAACTATTACTACAACGTAATGCCCTTCGGCCTGAAGAACGCCGGAGCAACCTACCAAAGAATGATGAACAAGGTCTTCCAGGGAGAAATAGGCGACATGCTCGAAGTCTACATGGACGACATGATCGTGAAATCCCACGAGGAAACCGATCATACTACCCATTTGAGAAAGGTCTTCGAACAGGCCAGAAAATACAAAATGCGTTTTAATCCGAAGAAGTGCACGTTCGGTGTCCGAGCAGGAAAGTTCCTTGGATTCTACTTAACGGAACAAGGAATCGAGGCCAATCCCGATAAGTGTCGAGCATTCTCCGAGTTTCCTACGCCCAAGTCCAAGAAGTCCATCCAATCCCTCAATGGGATGCTCGCGTCACTATCTCGTTTCGTGGCCAAGTCTGCCCTGCACGCCCTACCATTCTTCAAACTCCTCCACAAGGAGGCAGCATTCGAATGGACCGAGGAATGCGACAAGGCCCTTCTCCATCTGAAACATGCACTCTCAGAGCCACCAGTCCTCTCTCGCCCAGACAATGGCGAAACGTTGTACCTGTACCTCGCCGTAGCAACCGAAGCAGTGAGCGCCGCTCTCATCCGCGAGACACCTGACAGACAGAAGCCCATATATTTCACGAGCAAAGCGCTGCAAGGACCAGAGTTAAGATACCAACAGATAGAGAAAGTGGCTATGGCCCTCATCAACGCAGCCAAAAGATTAAGACACTACTTCCTGGCTCACACGATCGTGGTTCGAACAGATCGACCCATAAAATAGCTACTGGGATGACCAGACATGGCCGGAAGAATGCTCAAATGGTCACTTAAACTATCCGAATTTGACGCCCGGTATGAAGGCAAGAAAGCTCTCAAAGCCCAGGCTCTGGCCGACTTTGTCGCAAAAATGACATTCGCTGACTCCCCCGCGAGCAAAGCACGTAAATGGACCATTTTTGTGGACGGTACCTCAAGCTCGACAGGGAGCGGCGCGGGCATCATACTGGAAAGCAACGAAGGAATCATTGTCGAAGTATCACTCACCCTATCCTTACCAACCTCAAACAACCAGGCTGAATACGAGGCCTTCCTCGCTGGGCTACGCCTAGCCGAGGACCTGGGTGCAGAAGAAGTCGTCATCTACACAGATTCACAACTCGTGGCCCTTCAGATCCGAGTAGAATATCAATCCAAAAATGACAACCTGACCGAGTACTTAGCCCTGGTCAAGAAGGAAATGGCGAAGTTCGCAACAGTAGAAGTGAAACATGTTCCCCGCGAACATAACGTGCGAGCAGACGTTCTATCCAAACTAGCCAGCACAAAGAAGAAAGGCAGAAACAAATCTGTCATACAGGAAGTACTTCCTCGACCCAGTATCGAGAAGGCCTCCCCGACCCTCGACGTGCAGGTGATCGGCGACAACAACTAATGGATGACCCCTGTTTACAACTATCTCGCCAAAGACGAACTTCTGTCCGACCCAAAAGAGGCCAACATAGTTAGGCGAAGAGCCTGCTCTTATGTCTTGGTCAAAGATAAACTCTACAGGTGGGGATTCTCCATTCCGCTGCTCAAGTGTGTCGAGGAAGAAATGGTCGCGCACATCCTACGCGAAATCCACGACGGAATCAACGCCCAACATCTCGGCGAAAGGTCCCTTGCCCGAAAGGCCCTCCGAGCAGGATATTGTTGGCCGACCATACAGCACGACGCGAATGAACACGTGAAGAAATGCGATAAATGCCAACGGCATGGGGACATGCACTGGCTCCACCTAACGAGCTCAAGGCAATGTCCTCCCTGTGGCTATTCGCCTGGTGGGGCCTAGATATCCTAGGACCCTTCATAGTAGGATCGAATCAGAACAAATACCTAATAGTGAGCGTAGACTACTTCACAAAATGGATAGAAGCGGAGGCTCTAGCCAAAATAACCACCCTCAACATACTGCGTTTCTACAAACGAAACATCCTTGCACGTTTCGACATTCCCCAAGCAATAGTGACGGACAATGGGATGCAATTCACGGACAGGAAGTTTCAGGACTTCGTCGCCCAACTGGGCACGAAGCAGCACTTCGCATCCGTCGAGCACCCCCAAATAAACAGGCAGGCTGAGGCAGCTAACCGAGTCATCCTTCGAGGCCTCAAACGAAGGCTGGACGAAACAAAGAAGGCTTAGGTCGAGGAACTGCACAGCGTATTGTGGGCATACCGTACAACCCCACACTCTACAACCAGGGAAGCACCCTTCCGTCTAGCATACGGGACCGAGGTTGTAATTCCCGTCGAAGTTCATGTACCCTCCAGGCGGACAGAGTCGCCCCTAGACCAGGAGATGAACGACAAATCATTAAGAGAAGAACTCGACCTCGTCGAGGAAATCCGAATCGGAGCAGCCCTCCACGAAGCCTCACTAAAATAAAAGATTACCATCAGGCACAACGCCAAGGTGATACGACGAGAGTTCGACGTGGGAAGCCTTGTTCTAAGAAGAAACCACAAAGACTCTCGCGAAGGCAAACTAGCAGCCAACTGGGAAGGACCCTATCGCGTCCGAGCAAAAACGGAAAATGGGGCCTACTACCTAGAACATCTCAACGGGGAAGAACTTGCTCGACCATGGAACACCAAAAAGCTAAAACAATACTATAGCTAAGGCCCTGATTCTCGGTTTGGCCCGTCATGAAGACTGTAACGCCCCAGTTTTTGTTAGTTTTATTTAATCGAGTCGATTTAATTATTTTTGGTCTTTATATTATTTTATTCTTGATAAATATGTTATTTTTTATCGTTATTATGTTTTATCGCGTTTTGGGAGCGTTTGCGAGATATTTGAGTGTAGGGGTATTTTGGTCTTTTGGCTTGGGTAGATATTATGTTTTTCATAAAAATAGAAACATAGAGAGAAAAGAAGAGAAGATGGAAAAGAGAAAGGAAAAGAAGAAAAAAGAGGAAAAACTTGGAGAGTAAGAAACCGATTCAACCGACACTTCGAAGCACGATTAATCGGGTAAGGGTGTGAAACTCGGTTATCATATGCTTGTGTATGATTATGTATGTGTGTGTTTGAATGTCTACTTGTCTTTCCATAGTTTTCACTTCTAGGTTGGAAATGAGTAAATGATTAGGAATCGATGTTTTCGCGGTCGGAAATTGATATAAATTGCGTCGTATGATCACACTGTGTCTAGGAACAATTGCTGATACTTGTTTTGCTGTTGGAATTGATTTGGGATGAAAAATGGGATTTTTTGGGGTTTTGGAACCATGTAACCCGCAACAGAAAATTCTGGTTCTGGTACGATTCACCAGGCGAATTGGGTCTCGCCACTAGTTCGCCAGGCAAAGTACTGGCAAAGGGGAATTCGCCAGGCGAAATCGTAAGTCGCCAGGCGAAATCGGAGAGACAGAAATGGGTTAGCTTCTGTAACTCTTGGGGTTTTTCTAAAATTGTGGTTTGCCACTAGTTCGCCAGGCGAAGTGCTGGCGAAGGGGGATCCGTCAGGCGAAATCCTAAGTCGCCAGGCGAATCTGGCTGTTTCTCAATAAATTCTTTCCTTTGAAAATTCATAACTTTTGATCCGTAACTCAGATCGAGGCGTTCTTGGTACCGTTGGAAAGCTTATGAAATGCTCTTTCCTATTAAAATGGTTTTGAGATTTATGGCCAATTTAATTATGTCGGGAATTTGGAAATGTGTCGTTTTGCCGACTTTTACCGTCTTAACTGTATGTGATTGTTGTTTTATCATGCAATATGCTTTATATATATATATCATATGACTTGTGTGCTATTGTATAATGTAAATGCATGTGATGAAATGTTGTGATGATGGTTTGTGGCCTAAGGGCATGAAAATGCATTGTGTTGTGTTTGATTGTATATGCATGATTATGGATGTGTATATGTGTGCATTTGAATGTCATGAGTCATTGTATGCCAAGCATCATGATATGCATTCTTGTGATGTCGTGTACCCTAGTGGGTGTGAGCGACGAAACGGTTCCAGAGGGAATCCGCTATAACATCGTGTGCCTTATACAAAGAGGTGTGAGCGATGATTATAGACGATTGTATGCCTTATACAAAGAGCTGTGAGCGATCGGGTCGTGTGCCTTATACAAAGAGGTGTGAGTGATCCATAAACGTCGTGTGCCTTATACAAAGAGGTGTGAGCGACGGGGAACATCGTTTGCCCGACGGGGAGTTACACTAAGTAACAAGCGATGATTCCAATAGTTCCTGAGTGAACTAATGAAGAGAAGAATGGATGGAACGGTACTGCATTGCATTGCATAGAGTCGTTGTGTCGGTCTCTGTGCATTTGCATAAATCATGAATGGATTGATTTTGTGTGGAATTGTGAATGGAATTGATGAGTCGAGATATACATATATATGTTGGAGATAAATGTATTGTGCATGATTGATATGCCTTTGTGATAGATGTATGAGATATGAATTATGTTGTTTTGTATTTGAATTATGGTGTACGTTGTGGTGAGAATGTTTTATATTGTGTATTTTGTGTTATTATATAATTGTATGCAATTATATTATAATTGTGTTTCTCACCCTTCTGCTGTTTTGAATGCTCTATGAGGCATTGCAGATTGGAGGTCTTTTAGTGAAGATTATGTCTTCATTCTTTAGTCGGTCGGCTCTGATATGTAGCACCGGGTAGTCGGGGAGATCGTTTGTAATTATGTGTATATGTATATGTTCTTTTCGGGATTGTACATGTATGATTCTGTATATGACAGACAAACTTTTTATGATATATATATATATATATATATGAGATTCCAGTTGCAGATTTTCCACTTTTCTCTGTATCTGAATTGTGGGTGTTAGGAACTGAGTTCCTCTGTTATGTGCTGCCTGATTGTTGCATATCTATATGAGCAGGTTATTGTATTTTGTTTCAATTGATGTGTCTCTTCCGTCTATTCCATGAATGTTTTAATTGTACTCTGATTATCTGTTATTGCTTTAAATGCCTGGGGGGATAGATTGGGGGTGTTACATTAAGTGGTATCATAGCCAGTCCGAGTCAGTTTGTGTCAGTTTACGTCCGTGTCGGTCATTTTGACCAAGGGGTTATTGTGCGGCAGTTGTGTTCTGGTGCATTGATTGTTTAACCATAGTTGCTGTTATTGGATATGAACAGAATATGGCTGGTAGGAATGATGCTGCTCTTACTGCTGCTATGCAAGCTATGGCTCAGGCTGTGCGGGGTGGACCTAATGCTGGTGGGAATGATGAGTTCAGGAAGAACAAACTGCCTATCTTCAAAGGGAGACATGATCCTGATGGTGCTCAGATTTGGCTTAAGGAGATTGATAGAATCTTTCGAGTGATGGACTATGCTGAGGAACATAAGGTGAGACTGGGTACTCACATGTTGCAGGAGGAGGCTGATGATTGGTGGGTTAGTGCGTGTCATGTGTGGGAAGCTACAGGTGAAGAGGTCACTTGGACTTTGTTTAGCAGGGAGTTTTTGAGGAAGTATTTTCCTGAAGATGTTAGAGGAAAGAAAGAGATAGAGTTCTTGGAGTTGAAACAGGGTAACATGTCTGTTGTGGATTACATAGCTAAGTTTGTGGAGCTTGTTCAGTTTTATCCACATTATGCTGAAGCAACTGCGGAGTTTTCCAAATGTGTGAAGTTTGAGAACGGGTTGCGTCCTGAGATCAAGCAGGCAATTGGTTATCAAAGGGTTAGAAGGTTTTCAGATTTGGTGGATTGTTGTAGAATTTATGAGGAGGATAGCAAAGCTCGTTCTACTCACTATAAGAGTGTGAACGAAAGGAAAGGGAAACAACCGTTTCGTGGTGGTCCTTATGTGTCACCAGCTGATAAGGGAAATCAAAGGGTTAATTTTGATAAAAGGCCAAGTGGGGGAGGTATGTCTAATCCTCTGAGATGTTTTAGGTTTGGTGACTTAGGACATCGTCAGTTTGAATGTAGAAAGGATATAAGGAAGTGTTCCAATTGTGGAGGTATAGGACATGTCGCAGCTGATTGTAAGAAGAATGTGGTAAAGTGTTTCAACTGTGGGGAACCTGGTCATGTTAGTACGAGGTGTCCGAAACCAAAGCAAGCTTCAGCTGGAGGGAAATTATTTGCATTGGCAGGAACTCAGACTTCTAGTGCAGATCGTCTGATCAGAGGTACTTGTTTTATTAATAGTACGCCTTTAGTTGCTATTATTGATACCGGAGCGACTCATTCGTTTATTTCATTTGAGTGTGCACAGCATTTGAATCTTTTGTTGTCTTCGATAGGTGGAGAGATGGTTATTGATACTCCAGCAATGGGGTCGGTAACTACTTCTTTGGTTTGTTTAAGTTATCTTTTGACCATTTATGGTAAATATTTTGAGATGGATTTGGTGTGTCTGTCGTTGGAGGGTTTAGATGTGGTTCTGGGAATGAATTGGTTGCAGTTCAATTGAGTGCATATTGATTGTTATCATAAGCTGGTAAGATTTCCTTCTCTTGAAGAAGACGGGGAATCGAGTTTCTTATCTACCAAAGAGTTGAAGAAACTTTTGGCGGACGAAGCTCAGTTGTTTGGGTTGTTTGCATCATTGACAGTGGATAGTCAAGTTGCAATTGATGTGTTTCCAGTTGTGTGCGATTTTACAGAGGTGTTTCCGGAGGATATTTCAGATGTGCCGCCAGAAAGAGAGGTGGAGTATTCTATAGATCTAGTTCCTGGTACTAGACCTGTGTCTATGGCACCATATCGTATGTCGACATCTGAGTTGGTTGAGTTGAAGAAGCAGTTGAATGAATTGTTAGAAAAGAGGTTTGTGAGGCCGACTGTATCGCCTTGGGGTGCTCCAGTTCTTTTGGTGAAAAAGAAAGATGGAAGTATGCGATTGTGTATTGATTATCGCCAGCTGAATAAGGTGATGATTAAGAATATGTATCCTCTTTCGAGAATTGATGATCTGATGGACCAGTTGGTAGGTGCGTGTGTGTTTAGTAAAATTGATTTGAGGTCAGGTTATCATCAGATTAGAGTGAAAGAGGAAGATATTCAGAAGACGGCTTTTAGGACACGATACGGTCATTACGAATATTCGGTGATGCCGTTCGGGGTTTCTAATGCGCCGGGTGTGTTTATGGAGTATATGAATCGTATTTTTCATGAGCGTTTAGATTGATTTGTTGTTGTGTTTATTGATGACATCTTGATTTATTCTAAGTCCCGGGAAGAACATGCGGAACATTTGTGTGTTGTGTTGTAAATTTTGAAGGAAATGATACTTTTTGCCAAGTTGTCCAAGTGTGAGTTCTGGTTGTCAGAAGTGAGTTTTCTTGGGCATGTGATTTCAGGTAATGGTATTGATGTGGATCCATCTAAAGTAGATGCAGTTCTACAATGGGAGGCTCCTAGATCTGTTACTGAAATTGGAAGCTTTTTGGGTTTAGTTGGATATTATCGAAGACTCATTAAAGGCTTTTCCAAGTTAGCACTTCCATTGACCCAGCTGACTTGTAAAGGTAAAGCGTTCATTTGAGATATTCAGTGTGAGGAAAGTTTTGGTGAGTTGAAGAGAAGATTAACTACAACTCTGGTTTTGATCTTACCGAATCCTAGTGAACCGTTTGTGGTGTATTGTGATGCGTCTTTGAGTGGTTTAGGGGGAGTGTTGATGCAAGGAGGTAAGGTTGTGGCTTATGCTTCGAGGCAATTGAGGATTCATGAGAAGAATTACCCTACTCATGATTTAGAATAAGCGGCTGTGGTTTTTGTGTTGAAAATTTGGAGGCATTATCTCTATGGTGCAAGATTCGAAGTCTTTAGTGATCATAAGAGTTTGAAATACTTGTTTAATCAGAAAGAGTTGAATATGAGGCAACGGAGATGGTTGGAATTTTTGAAGGACTGCGATTTTAGCTTGAATTACCATCCTGGTAAAGCTAATGTGGTAGCCGATGCGTTAAGCCGGAAATCGTTGCGTATGTCCGCTTTGATGGTTAAGGAGTGGGAACTTTTGGAAGCATTTAGAGATTTGAGTTTGGTGTGTGAATTGACATCTGATAGCGTGAGGCTTGGTATGTTAAAGGTCACTAATGATTTTCTGTTAACCGTTAGCGAGAAATAGAAGTTGGATGTGAAATTTGTTGATTTGATGACAGTTGGAGATCAAAGTGAGAATGGTGACTTTAAAGTGGATGATAAGGGTGTTTTGAGACTCCGTGGTAGAATTTGTATTCCTGAAGATTCGGACTTGAAAAAGATGATTTTAGAGGAAGGACACCGGACTAGTTTGAGTATACATCTGGGAGCTAATAAGATGTATCAAAATTTGAAGAAGATCTTTTGGTGGTCCGGATTGAAGAGGGATGTGGCTCAGTTTGTTTATGCGTGTTTGAGGTGTCAGAAGTCAAAGGTAGAACATCAGAAGCCTAGTGGATTGTTGCAACCGTTGGATATTCCCGAGTGGAAATGGGACAGCATTTCTATGGATTTTGTGACAGGGTTGCCGAATACACAGAGGGGACATAATGCCATTTGGGTAGTTGTGGATAGGCTGACTAAATCGGCGCATTTCATTCCGAATGACATCAGTTTTTCTTTGGAGAGGTTGGCTGAGATTTATACCTGTGTGATTGTGAAGCTACATGGTGTTCCGTTGTGTATTGTTTCAGATCGAGATCCAATGTTTACTTCCAGATTTTGGGAAAGTTTGCAAAAGGCGTTGGGTTCCAAGTTGGGATTGAGTTTTGCTTATCATCCTCAGACGGATGGTCAGACCGAGAGAACTATTCAGTCGTTGGAAGATTTGCTGAGAGCTTGTGTTCTTGAGCAAGGTGGTGCTTGGGATAGTTATCTTGCGTTGGTGGAATTCACGTATAACAAAAGTTTCCATTCGAGTATTGGAATGGCACCTTTTGAAGCATTGTATGGAAGAAGATGTCGAACACCGTTGTGTTGGCATGAATCTGGTGAGAGTTCGGTGGTTGGACCGGAGTTAGTGAAACAGACTACGAAAAAGGTGAAACTTATTCGTGAGAAAATGAAGGCTTCTCAGAGTAGGCAGAAGAGTTATCATGATCGAAGGAGGAAAGATCTTGAGTTTTAAGAGGGCGATCATGTATTTTTTAGAGTTACACCGGTGACGGGTGTTGGGCGTGCATTGAAGTCGAAGAAGTTTACTTCTCGGTTTATTGGTCCTTACCAGATATCCGCGAGAGTGGGTGTTGTGGCTTATCGGGTGGCGTTGCCTCCGAATCTTTCAAATTTGCATGATGTGTTCCATGTTTCACAGCTTCGGAAGTATGTTCCGGATCCGTCGCATGTGATTCCGATGGATGAGGTTGAGGTAAGGGAGAACCTTACAGTTGAGGCATTACTGGTGAGAATTTTGGATCGCAAGTTGAAGCAGTTAAGAGGTAAGGATATTGTGCTTGTGAAAGTAGCGTGGGGAGGCGCTGCTGAGGGCAATTTGACTTGGGATTTGTAGAGTCGGATGCGGGAGTCGTATCCGGGGTTGTTCGTCTCAAGTAATATTTTCGAGGACGAAAATTTCTAAGTGGGGGAGAGTTGAAACGCCCTAGTTTTTGTTAGTTTTATTTAATCGAGTCGATTTAATTATTTTTGGTCTTTATATTATTTTATTCTTGATAAATATGTTATTTTTTATCGTTATTATGTTTTCTCGCATTTTGGGAGCGTTTGAGAGATATTTGAGTGTAGGGGTATTTTGGTCTTTTGGCTTGGGTAAATATTATGTTTTTCATAAAAATAGAAACATAGAGAGAAAAATAGAGAGAAAAGAAGAAAAGAAGGAAAAGAGAAAGGAAAAGAAGAAAAAAGAGGAAAAACTTGGAGAGTAAGAAACCGATTCAACCGACACTTCGAAGCACGATTAATCGGGTAACGGTGCGAAACTCGGTTATCATATGCTTGTGTATGATTATGTATGTGTGTGTTTGAATGTCTACTTGTCTTTCCATAGTTTTCACTTCTAGGTTGGAAATGAGTAAATGATTAGGAATCGATGTTTTCGCGGTCAGAAATCGATATAAATTGTGTTGATTGATCACACTGTGTCTAGGAACAATTGCTGATACTTGTTTTGCTGTTGGAAATGATTTGGGATGAAAAATGGGATTTTTGGGGGTTTTGGAACCATGTAACCTGCAACAGAAAATTCAAGTTCTGGTGCGATTCGCCAGGCGAATCGGGTCTCGCCACTAGTTCGCCAGGCGAAGTGCTGGCGAAGGGGAATTCGCCAGGCGAAATCGTAAGTCGCCAGGCAAAATCGGAGAGACAGAAATGGGTTAGCTAATGTAACTCTTGGGGGTTTTCTAAAATTGTGGTTCGCCACTAGCTCGCCAGGCGAAGTGCTGGCGAAAGGGGATCCGCCAGGCGAAATCCTAAGTCGCCAGGCGAATCTGGCTATTTCTCAATAAATGATTTCCTTTGAAAATTCATAACTTTTGATCCGTAACTCGGATCGAGGCATTCTTGGTACCGTTGGAAAGCTTATGAAATGCTCTTTCTTATTAAAATGGTTTTTAGATTTGTGGCTGATTTAATTATGTCGAGAATTTGGAAATGTTTCGTTTTGCCGACTTTTACCGTCTTAACTGTATGTAATTGTTGTTTTATCATGCAATATGCTTCATATATATATATCATATGACTTGTGTACTGTTGTATGATGTAAATGCATGTGATGAAATGTTGTGATGATGGTTTGTGGCCTAAGGGTAAGAAAATGTATTGTGTTGTGTTTGATTGTATATGCATGATTATGGATGTGTATATGTGTGCATTTGAATGTCATGAGTCATTGTATGCCAAGCATCATGATATGCATTCTTGTGATGTCGTGTGCCCTAGTGGGTGTGAGCGACGAAACGGTTACAGAGGGAATCCGTTATAACATCGTGTGCCTTATACAAAGAGGTGTGAGCGATGATTATAGGCGATCGTGTGCCTTATACAAAGAGGTGTGAGCGATCTGGTCGTGTGCCTTATACAAAGAGGTGTGAGTGATCCATAAATGTCGTGTACCTTATACAAAGAGGTGTGAGCGATGGGGAACATCGTTTGCCCTACGAGGAGTTACACTAAGTAACAAGCGATGATTCCAATAGTTCCTGAGTGAACTAATGATGAGAATGATGGATGGAACGGTACCGCATTGCATTGTATAGAGTCGTTGTGTCGGTCTCTGTGCATTTGCATAAATCATGAATGGATTAATTTTGTGTGGAATTGTGAATGGAATTGATGAGTCGAGATATACATATATATGTTGGAGATAAATGTATTGTGCATGATTGATATGCCTTTGTGATGGATGTATGAGATATGAATTGTGTTGTTTTGTATTTGAATTATGATGTACGTTGTGGTGAGAATGTTTTATATTGTGTATTTTGTGTTATTATATAATTGTATGCAATTATATTATAATTGTGTTTCCCGCCCTTCTGCTGTTTTGAATGCTCTATGAGGCATTGCAGATTAGATGTTGGAGGTCTTTTTGTGAAGATTATGTCTTCATTCTTTTGTCGGTCGGCTCTGATATGTAGCACCGGGTAGTCGGGGAGATCGTTTGTGATTATGTGTATATGTATATGTTCTTTTTGGGATTGTACATGTATGATTTTGTATATGTCAGACAAACTTTTTATGATATATATATATATATATATATATATATATATATATATATATATATATATATATATATATATATATATATATGAGATTTCAGTTGCAGATTTTCTGCTTTTACTCTATATCTGAATTGTGGGTGTTAGGAACTGAGTTCCTCTGTTATGTGCTGCCTGATTGTTGCATATCTATATGAGCAGGTTGTTATATTTTGTTTCAATTGATGTGACGCCTCCGTCTATGCCATGAATGTTTTAATTGTACTCTGATTATCTGTTATCACTTTAAATGCCTGGGGGATAAATTAGGGGTGTTACAATGATGAACGTCAGCTACCGACCACTATGCACGCCTAGGTACAAGCGTCGCATACCAGCAAAGTAGAACCCCGCTCAGTAACGAGCCGAGTAACTGCTCGACAGCGGTCCTCGATCGAGCATCGCCGTCATCAAAGTACCATGACTGGCAGAACCCCAGCTCGCGATGGGACGTTCACACAGCGAACTCGGGCCTCAAACGCGACCTGAGCTCCGCATCCCCGCCAGGATATTCCCCGGCCGTTTGATCAGTACCCCTCGCTGTCGAACACATCTACAACGAGCAATCCCCCTAAAAGTTCGCATAAGTCAAATACTCCCTATCACAGGCAGACACACATTCACAACGAGCATGAGTACAACACTTAGCAAAAAATAATAAAAGCGAGTAAAACCATGCAAATAACATAATCGGACATATAATTTAAACATAATAAGTGGCCACTAGGACCACGGCTGTTCTGGATTACATAAAATGGGGGCCATGCCCTCCAAATAGATTACAACAATTACTCGACACGCAAGCCAGACAAGTTACAACAACAAAAAGACAAACCCCTCACACGTCCATCTGATCGGCAGGCTCGGGCTGAGGCCCCTGGCTCTCTGCGGACTGATCCTCGGCATTTCCTTCAAGAAGTGCGTCGGGCATAACGATCCGGCCATCCTTAACATGCGCCAGATAATGGGTACCCTCGACAGCGAAGTCAATCTCGGGGTTCACCACCCGCATTTGAGCCACGGCATTTCTGAAGGATTCGTCCGCGACGGCAATACTGTTATCCTCCGTCATCAGCATACAGGCGACCAGCTCGGATCTTGTCTTAAATTCCCTCACATATTCAGGCTCATCTTCGCCTGGGGCATTGGCCGCCCTCAGCTGCTGGACCAGCTCCTCGGCCGCTTTCTTCTTCGCCGTCAGTGTAGAATTCTCCCTCTTCAACCTGGCCACCTCCTCCTCAGCCTTCTTCTGCGCATCGTCTGCCCCCTTGGCTTCTTCTTTGAGGGACGCCATGGCAGCCCGGGCAGCATTAAGTTCGAACTCAGTTCCAGAGTCCCCTTCAGCATAAACAGCTTTCATCTCCAACATCCTAACCAATGCTGAAGCGTCTTGAGCCATCAACGCCCTCTTGCTCGGGCGGTCCATGCTTTCCAAACGAAGAGACTCAGCCCGAGGCATGACCAAGGAGTTTCCCTCGAAGAATCTCCTATCGAGGATGCAAGGAGGGAGCTCGAACTTCCCTTTCTCCGGTACCCGAGTGAGATCCACAGCGTCAGTAACCCTTGGCCGCTTGGATCATCCGGTCAAAGGAAGGGGAGATCCCCGAGGAGCCAGAGTAGGAGAAGAGGTCCCCTCAGCGGACTGAATCGGAATAGGAGCACGCGCACCAGCGAATCGAGACTTAAGGGGAATCACTCCGGCCTTGTTCCTCGCAAGAGCATTCTTCACAACCCTCTCATGGGCCTGAGGCATCTCACCTGCACAAACAAAAGTCGAACATGTTAGACACGAGGAAAGAAATAATGCGAGCAAATCTAAAATAACTAAGACTGCCAAGCAGCTTCTCGACTTCCGTAGGGGTCTTACACTCCAGGAGTGCCTTGGTGTTAATAAACCGGTATTCGACCCTCTGACTACCGTCCTCCTCGAATATCGGGTTACCCTTGTTCGTCTAGCATTCTGTGAGCAGGAAGGAGTTGACGTACTTCACCAACGCCTCATACACCATGACATCCTGCCCGTGCAGCTCGTGCGATTGGATAACGTAGTCACTGGGCTTCTGGGTTAAATGGTCAGGAGCCCAATGAATAGGGAACTTGTAAATCCTCTGCCCATAAACTTCCCCGCCTTGTCGCGTAGGTCGTTCCCATCCTCATTAACCTCGATCTCCCAGACATATGTACTATCCTGGGCAGCTTTGGACACGGGCTCGACAACATAGTACCGCTCCTTAAACGTCTGTATCGACTTCAAAAATGGTTTAAATAATTTACGAGGCTGCTTCAAAGAGACCCAACCATACTGCCTCCCCGACAGCTGCCTTTAAAGATGGAAGACGGTGAAGAATAAAGGAAGAGTAACCCCTATGGCGAGGTGCTCGCACACCATCTCGAACGCCCGGATGAAGGCCAACGAGTTCGGGTGCAGTTGCGTGGGGGCCAGCTTCAAGTGCACGAACACCGACTACTGAAAATCGGTGAACGGCAACCTTAGACTCAGCTCCTTGAATGCGTACTTATACATTGCAAAGCAGTCCCCGTAGTTCATGCAGAACCTGTCATCCTCAGAGGGAAAGTGCACCTTCCACTCCCCCTCTGGCCCGACCTCCGTGAAGACATCCCCTAAGTATGTTGCAAAAGTAGACACGTGCTCAGCAGGTTCAGCCACCTCTCATTCCTCCGCGGAACCCTCAATGACGTCCTCGTCCATAACTTCCAACTCTTCTTCCTCCCCACTAGGGGTACTCGGGGCCGTCGAACTACTACTATTCGAGCAACTTATTTCTTCCTCGGACGAATCCAAGACAATCTCTCCATCAGGCCCTGTCGCCATGTCGATCACCTGAAAAGCAGAGAAGAATGTGAATTCGACAATAAATCAAATCCACCCTTCCACCGCTAGTCAAGAGAAAGGGCGCGCAAGGGGCTGAGGACAACATCCCCGACCTAAGCCCTAACATCAAAAGAAAAACTGAAACCTCCCCGCGAGGAGACGCTCGAAACGAATCCTCCCCAAGCGAGGAGCTTCCCCGCATTCATACCTAGTTTCCATTTGAAGCTTCGCCGGAAACAGCAAAGCTTCACCAGAATCTGGGAGTATTCGACCGGAATATTCATCACCCACTCAGAAGAGGAACAATCACGACGGTTACACAAGCATCACCGTCGCAACGACGTCGTGAACCGCCCTCCTCACCAAAACATAGTAACACATCCGGCGACATGTCAGCAGTGGAAAAATGGCACGACCACCGTCCACCACCAACAATCACCGAAAACTAATCTATTTCATCCTCTAACCTAGCCTTAACCGCATGCAATCTACCATTGACCACCCAAAAAGAGTTAAAACAAGCTCAAAATCGAAAACTTACTTGATTTAAGAAGACTGAAGTGGTTGCTCGAAGCTTGAAGTGGTGGTCGGAGTAGCAGACGGCGGTGACGGGCAGGAATGCTAAAGGAGACGAAGAGAAATCAGAGTGAAAAAGTCCAAAATGAGACAGATTTTCCCCTTTTATACAGAGGGGCACGTGCAGTGGACGCGCTCATAGGTCATGATGTCTCTCAACTAGCCATCATTGCCTAGTAACTACTACACGGAGCTCTAGGCACACGTGGCGCCCCCAACATTTCCAATTCTGACTAACCGTTCATCTCCCCGGGCAACACGGTCACAGTCATGAATGCCACGGACACCAGAGGTCACGAACACCACCAGTCACGGGCGCCCCGAGGCGGCCCTCCTCGTCATCAAATGACGACCTCACGCTAGCTCCCCGGAGCAACGAGCTATCCTTAAGTCATCACTCTCATGCTCTGGGCAACGACTTTGGGGGCTCTTGTTCTGGACTGGACCAATGGCTAGACATGGCCCAATCCACTTCTGTTCCAGAGTGGCCCAAATTGCCTAAGTCCAATCCACAAAGGGGCAAAAGTTACCTTTCTGCCCCTCCAATAGGGCAGGGACTGCATCGCTCCTCCCCATAAACGATGCCTGTTATGCACGGCTTACCCACTCCCTGAACAGTTGGGGGCATGTGCCCGAAACTATGCCTATGTCCGACATAACGGCTAGTTTCGGGCACCCTTCCCGACATAATAGCTAGTTCGGGTAGTTACCTATTCTTCGGGAAAACGGTTATTTCGCCCCGAAAATAGGACCGTTGGCCACGCGCTGGGGGCTCTATATAAACCCTTTCGCTTGAGAGGGCCAGGTATCTAATATTCTCCCTACGAACTAACACTTTATACTTGCCCCTTTCTCTCTGACCCTTTCTTACTTGAGCGTCGGAGTGCCTTGCAGGTACACCCCCCTCCTCCTCTCTATACGACCAGCATCCCAGGCGTCCTTGGTGGCCCACTTCTACAGGATCTGATCCAGCCTTCACGACCAGTTGCTAACAAGGGGGGAGGAATTGAGAATGGTTGACTACGAATTAGTTGAACTAAGATTAGTCAAACTAAAAATAGTCGAATGTGAGTTAGACGAATGATCTCAAGTTTATTTTTCGCTTTCTTTTTTTTATAAGTAAACAATACATTGATAGAAGTACAAGGAGTGTTCAACCCTTATACAAAGAGAAATCAAAGATGCAATAGTACAAAGTCCGAAAAAAATTCAACAGACACACGTGAGTAAATTATCAAACCAACTGTTCTTATCATAAGAAAGAGATCCATTTGATCTAGCACCTAACCAATCACACGAGAGAGTTATAGACAAAATAACAATATCCAAAGTCCCATATATCCTCCATTAAAGAGGATGTCATTTCTTATTAACAAAATTGACCACATTGTTGCACACCATAAAAGTAATTGAAAGTTCTTCTTAAACTTGCCTTTTATACTCGTTTCGTACAGCTTCAAATGCTCAGTAGCACTACCACACGGGTTGATCCTATCAATACCTATCCAATCATAATATTAACCCACACCACAACTAACTTTAGAAAAGAGAAGAACAAATGAAGGAGAGTTTCTTCTGGGCCTAGACACAAAGGACATACAAGATTATAAGATCTCGAAATGATTCTCCGCTTAGCAAGTTCGTCTTTCGTTTCTAGACGATTAAGAAGGAGCCTCCAGATGTAGATCTGAATGTTGGATTCGAAGGTCAGTGGAGTAATTCAATCAGTCAAAAGTACGTGAAATTTATTATAGTGTATGATGTAGAAGGTGATGTGCAGCCATGGAGGGAAAAGGAAAATTGAAATGAAGAAGAAAATGAATATGTAAAATGCAATTGTATAAATCTGTGTATTGATACAAGAAGGCCTAATACCTTATATAGAGAAACTAAGCCCATTATAATAACAGGGCCCAAAGAGAATAAAATAGAATCATATTAACTATAACTCTAATACCCCCATAAGCTTGGGGTAGATTGAGTGAAGACCAAGCTTAGTGATATTGATAAGGAATGGCTTAACATCTAAGGGTTTAGCAAAAACATCAGCTAATTATTGAGATGAAGTGACCGGTAGAAGATGGAAGAGGTGTTGTTGTAGCTTTTCATGAACCAAGTGGCAATCCAATTCAATATGTTTGGTTCGTTCGTGGAAGAATGAGTTGTTTGTAATGTGCCTGGCTGAAGCGTTATCACAATACAAAAGAGCGGGGTGTTTGAATGATATGGGAAGTTCATTAAGAAGGTTAGTAATCCATTGAAGTTCACACACAGTGGAAGCCATAAACCAGTATTCAGCCTCAGTGGAGCTTCAAGATACAGTTGGTTGCTTTTTGGATTTCCAAGTGATCAAAGAATCTCCAAGATAAATGCAGAAGCCAGTGATAGATTTGCATGTTTCAAGACATGTAGCCCAGTCTGAATCAATGAATGCCTTAAGTTGAAGGGAAGATGTGCTGGTAAAAAATAAACATTTGCCTGGAGAAGCTTTAAGATAGCGAAGAACACATAGAACTGCGTTGTAATGGATTTCATTAGGGCAGCTCATGTGTTGACTGAGTTGTTGGATAGAATAAGAGATGCTTGGTCTTGTGTTGAGCAGATAAATAAGCTGGCCAACGAGTCTTCGATACTTTGTAGGGTCATCCAAAGGAACACCATCAGTGGTCTGTAAACCAGTGTTGGAGAGCAGATTCAATGTATATTTTCTTTGACAAATGTTGATGCCTAAGCTGTTGCGTGCCACTTCAAGACCTAAGAAATACTTTAATGGTCCAAGATCCTTGATGTGGAATGGTGTTGAAGAATGTCCTTGGTTTTGTTGATTATGTTCATGTTGTTTCCTGCAAGCAGAAGGTCATCAACATATATCAAGATGAAAGTGAAATGCTCATGAGATGTGTGTATGAATAGAGAGTGATTAGATGAACATTGCTCAAAGTTGTTATTGAGTAAAACTTGAGATAACTTTTCAAACCATTGTCTACTGGACTGTTTTAGGCCATAGATAGATTTGAGAAGTTTGCAAACCTGATTTGGATATGAGGGAGCAATACCTTTAGGAAAATTCATATAAAATTCCTCATCCAAATCTCCATGTAAAAAAGCATTATGCACATCAAGTTGATGAATGAATAAATTCAGAGATGAATCAAGAGCAAGAAGTAATCTTATAGTTGTGAGTTTTGCAACAGGGGAAAAAGTGTCAAAGAAGTCAATACCTTGGATTTGTTTGAAACTTTGAGCTACTAACCTAGCTTTATACCTTTGTAAAGTGTCATCAGAATTAAATTTGGTCTTGTAGACCCACTTACATCCTATATATTTCTTGCCTGGAGGCAGTGAGGTGAAAGTCCATGTTTGATTGGCTTGCAAGGCTTGAATTTCAGCTTCCATAGCCTTGACCCAATGAGGGTGAGCACTTGCTTGCTTATATGAAACAGGGTCACAGGCAGTGGTAATAGCAGAAATGAATGAAAAATATGCAGGAGAAAGATGATCATATGAAATATATTTAGAGATGTCATGAATAATGGAGGATTTAGTTGCATTACAAACAAAATATTTTAAAAAAGCAGGGACAAATTTAATTCTGGTGGACTTTCTGATGGTGGTAAGGTCAAGAGAATTATCAAGATCAAGCATGGGTGAAGTATCATGTTGTGGAGGAAGTATTTGTGTGGAAGAGGATGATTGAGGTGTATTGGGAGAAACATGATTATGAGGTAAGTGAGGTTGAGTGTCAAGAGGTAAAGGGGTGGTATTATTATTGGTAGGGGAACTGACAATTTCAATAAGATCAGGTGTGGGTTGGGTTGAAGAATCTATGGAGACTATGGGATCAAAGAGAAAAGGAAGAAGGGATGTGTTTGTAGTTAAAGGAGGTTCAGGATGTGGAGGCTGAGTGGAAGAAGATGCGTAAGGAAATATATTTTCATGGAAAACACAGTTACTTGAAGTGAAAATGGATCTATTGTGAACGTTAAATAAGAGGTAACCTTTGATGCCCATAGTGAATCCAAAGAAGAGACATTTGGTGGCCATAGGATCCAATTGATCTCTATGTCTAAGAAGGGTAGAGGCATATGTAAGGCAACCAAAGTTTTTGAGATTGGTGTATGAAGTAGGTGTTTTGAAGAGAAGCTCATAGGGTGTATGATTTTGAATGGTGAGGATGCAGATTCTGTTGATAAAATAAGTGCCATGGAATAGGGAAAAGGACCAAAAACATTTAGGGAGTTTGGCATGAAACAAAAGAGGTCTGGTAACATTAATTAAGTGTCTATGCTTTCTTTCTACAATAGAGTTTTGTTGAGGTGTTTCAACACAACTCCTTTGGTATATAATACCAAGAGAATCATAATAAGAAGGCATGAGAAATTCATTACCATTATCAATCCTAATGAATTTAATTTTGCAAGAAAATTGAGTATGAAAATAAGAGACAAAATTTTTAATGTGAATCCTAGTGTCAGATTTGTTAGTCATGAGGAAAGTCCAAGTATATTTAGTAAAGTCATCAACAATGGTTAAAAAATACCTAAAACGATCCATAGAAGCAACAGAAATAGGACCCCATATGTCCATAAGTACTAAGTCAAAGCAATTAATGGAAACAGAAGTACTATTAGGGAAAGGGAGTTTACATTGCTTGGATAAATGGCAAGTGTTACACATGAAAGTCTTATGATATTTGATAACAGGAAATTGTTTAGACATAGTATGTAAAATCTCATTTGAGGGATGGCCTAAACGATGGTGTCATAAGGAAGTATCTAAAGTGGCAGGATCCTTAATGCTAGCATTATTACAAGTATTGGCATAGGTGAAAGTGTGCACAGAGTGTTTATGAAGAATGTAAAGGTTGTTATGCAGAATCACTTGTCCAATCATTCGCTTGGTAGACACATCCTGAATATAGCAGGAGTTGTGTGAGAAGGAAATCCTATAATTGGAATTATGACAGAGTCTAGAGATGGAGATCAAGCTGAATTTAAATGCAGGAATGTAAAAAACATGATGCAGTTGTAGGAAATCATTAAGAATAATAGTACCAGAATAATGAGCAGTAATACAAGTTCCATTAGGAAGATACATATGGACATGATTAATAGCAAAAATATTTGAAAAGTATTGAATATGAGGGAAAACATGATAGGATGCACCAGAATCAAGGATCCACATAGAATAATTTTAAAAGGCATTACTTGGATTAACAATACCTGATATTACTCCCTTTTCAGGAATGGAAGCCTTGTCATTCTTGAGGTGTGTGTGATCCTTTTTGGACTGTTGAAGAAGCATCAAAAGATGTTGATAATCCTCTTTGGAGATATCCTATTCTTTGTCAGCAGCAGGAGAATTCTTTGACTCTGATGAAGACTTAAAGTTCTTGTTCCTATAGCCAGGTGGAAAACCATGAAATAACAGGTGTCCACTGTATGGTTGGTTTTGTGACAGTTGGTGCAAAACATAGAGGTTTTGGAGGTGGTTTTACCTTTACTTCTAGGATTTGTATTATTGGCAGAAAGAATGGTGGATGTAGGTGCAGGGGCAACTGAGGGATTAACCTGTTGCTGAGCAATGAGAGACTACACACGATTGATGCTTGAAAAAGGATCAAGGAGCAGTATCTACGTGTGAATGCTATAGTAGTTATCATTTAAACCTTTCAAGAAACAAGTGACATATTCCATATGTTTAAAATTGTGCACAACCTTTGCCAAATCACATGTACAAGGAATGGGGCAAATGCAAGAAGGGGTAGGTCTTAAATCCCCTAATTCATCCCAGAGAATCTTAAGATCGGTAAAGTAGGTGGATAAAGATTTATCACCTTGTTGAATAGAATTCAAATCACGAAGAAGATCAAAGAAGTGAAAATGGTTACCTTTAGTGAATCTTTCTCGAAGGTCTTCCCAGAGATCAAAAGCAGAATCAAAGCATATAGTACTCTGTGCGATATGCGGGGAAAGTGTGTGATTAATCCAAGAAAGGACCATACTATTTGCACGATCCCAAAGCTTATAGTTAGGATCAGATATAACGGGTTTGGGGAGATTACCATTGATGAATGAGAGCTTGTTCTTGGAGGTCAAAGCTCGCTGCTTCGATTTGCTCTAATTGTGATAGTTGTTGTCATCCAAAGGTGGAGCGACGATGGTAGCGCCGGGGTTCTCACCGGGATGAAGATAAAAGGGGTTGCGAGGGTTCAAGATAGGATCTGGTGGGCCGTTCTTGGGAGAATTAGGTTATGTGGGAATTTCTTTAACAGAGGAATTGTCATCGTCGGAAGCCATGAAAAGAAAGAGTTAGAATTGAGAGCGTAACAGGAAGACGATGATGAACAGATGAAAAGTATAGTTTGTTGATACCATATTCCAATGTATGATTTAGAAGGTGATATGCAGCCATGGCGGAAAAAGGAAAATTGAAATGAAGAAGAAAATGAATATGTAAAATGCAATTGTATAAATCTGTGTATTGATACAAGAAAGCCTAATGCCTTATATAGAGCAACTAAGCCCATTACAATAACAAGGTCCAAAGAGAATAAAATAGAATCCTATTAACTATAACTCTAATAAAATTTAACAATTCACAAAATGGCTTGTGTTTCATGTTTATAGCTTAATTAACTTAAACAACTACTTTTACAAAGACATGAATTAAAGCAACAAAAATGTACATGTGGATTAGAAAAATGAAAATGTCACAAGATGAAGAAATAACTCGAACATCGAATGCCATGCACATCCAATAATGAGAAAAAAATAAACACTGCTTATTATGACAATGTTTGATTATGTCAAGGCTAAATTTTGTATGCCAAGGTATTTTGACCATTTGAACTAGCTTTGGCTATAAATACATATTATACATTGCATTAAAAAAACATGCAATGATCAAACTTATCATTTTTTCACAATTTAACTTAAATATTTTTACATTAAATTTACTTATGTTTTCATTAGTATAATAGTTCACATAACTATAAATATAAATAAGGTTAGTCGAACTAAAACTATTCAAATGTGAATTAGACGAATTGATCTCAAGTGTGTTGTCATTTACGAAGATCGATAGAGTGTTTAAATAAATCAAAAGTACATGAAATTTAATAATTCAACAAAATGGTTTTTGTTTCATGGTTATAACTTAATTAACTTAATCAACTTCTTTTACAAATGCATGATTTGAAACAACAACAATGTACATACTACATATGGATAAAAAGAATGAAAACGTCGTAATTAAGATAGGAGAAATAAGTCAAACGTCAGATGCTACCTACATCCAATAATAAAAATCATAATTGAGAATTATTAGTTAATCTTTAGGTGAATTCATCAGATGTTATCCCCATCCACCTAAGGCATAATTTGATTGTTCACATAACTATTTGAAGTAAAAAAAAATCATTATTGAGAATTATTAGTTAATCTTTATATTGGTCTTTTAATTCGTCAACAATATCAATATATCTTAAAAAGAAAATTAAGGTCCCAGTTGAGTAAGTCTTTTCAACTAAAAAAACTTATTTTCTTCTCTCTTTTTCCCCACATGTACAATAAAATAATGCAAGTAGGTATATGCAATGAAATATGGTGTTCATATGGTCCCGTGGAACGTGAAATGTAGGAATTCATGAGATCCACTTTTTAAATATTATTCATATAAATTGCCTGGACATTTGAGTATTATTAAGAATTTTTTCGACAAAGATCTAAACTTTAATTTATTTATGGGTTAATAGTCATTTATTCCCCTCTAATATAGACGACTTTTGATTTACTCCCTTTAAAAAAATAATTTTGGATTATCCTCTAAAATTTTAAAATTCTAAGTCTTTTGCCCCTGGTAGAAAAATTACCCCCTGTAAAAATTTTTTTTTGATTTACTCCTCTGGTTTTTACACGCTTAGGAGGATACCCCAAAATTTCAAGAGAGTAATCCAAAATTATTTTTTTAAAGGGGACTAAATCAAAATTCGCCAATATTGCAGAGAAGGAAATGACTATTAACCCTTTATTTATTTATCTAGTCAAAAATTGATCAAGTTCAAGAAAGGTACAACACACTGAAGTTTTTCTTTTGACAAATACAATACACACCAGAGATAAACATAAGGCCCAGCCTTAATGTAATGCGATAGAGAAAAAAGGTAGCAATTAATATTATGATATGATGATTATATATAATATATATTTATTATGATTTGATCATTAATATTAAATATTAATATTCTATTTATTTATTTCACTATTTGATTATTCTCTTATAATAATATTATTTTGGTGTAAATATTTTTATAAAATTATATGTTAATTGTGAATAAATAAAATATAAAAAAAAAAGTCAATGAGTGTTCCAATGACATTTTTTAAGACTTTAAAATAGCAAGTTTTTTTAAATAAAATAAATAAGTACAGTATTTGTCAACAAAATAATAATATATGTGTGTATTTATTTATTGGGCTAATGGATTTTGAGCTAAATTTAGTAAGTTTGGGGTTGTCCCATATATATGGATGTGTGTCATAAGGGAGAATTTTACTTGGCCCCCTAAATACTCATACACCCCCACACTTTTTAATATTGATAAAAATATCCTTGTCATTATTTATCCTATCTCAAATTTATGTTTGGAAAAAATTTCACTCTCAAAGAATTAGTATAAAACAAAAATTCGGTAGTCTTTTTAAAAATTTAGTATACTTTCTACTTTTCCAATAGAAAAATTCGCATTTTTACTGAATTTTTAAAAAATCTAGTAAAGGTTTTAATCAGATTTTTAAAAAATTGATATTTTTTTATCCCAAATTTTTTAATACATTCGGTGCAAATGCGAATGTTCCGGATATTTTAAAAACATTTGCAGATTTCCCAAATATTTATAAAATCCGGTATAGTAGAATTTTAGTCCACCTCTAAAAAATTCGGTAGTTTAATTCAACATGCTCTTCTTATACGCGCCTCAGGTGGACGGTTCTTCTACAATGTTTACTCAGTTCTTCACCACTAACTTTATATGTTTTACTTACATGTTTTATTTGAACTATTGTGATTTTTAATCAAATTATAGTATCTCAGGCATAAATCATTCATTAAATATTTTACCTGACATATGTTTTCCTCCCATACTGAAGTGTTATCATGAGCACAATCTATTGGAAGACAACATGATATTATTGTTGTTACTATTCATTATGATATAGAAAATGTGCAAAGAGAGAGGGAAAATAAATTGATTATGGGTTGTGAGAGAGGAGGAAACTACAATAACCAAAATTTCTCTCAAGTCACTTGTAGTAGAAAAGTGAAATGTCCATTTATATTGAGATATGTGCAACTGATATTGGTTGGAATGTAACGGTTAGATGTGGTATTCACAATCATGAACTAGCTAAAGATTTAATGGGTCATTACATATTAGGTTATTTAAAACCTTATGAAAAATTTTGTGAATGAAATGACAAAGTACAACATGATAACGAGGTTCATAGTTGCCGCTTTGAAAGATAAATATCCTAATAACCTGACGAGTACAACACATGTGTATAAGGCAAGATATGCATATTGGTCTACCATAAAAGGTCCATTAACAGAAATGCAATATTTGTTAAAACTAATTGTGATAAGAAATACATGTGATGGACCAGAAACAAGGAGGAATCAAATGTTATTGCTTATATATTCTGGACACATTCTGATCATGTGATGTCGTTTAACATGTTTCATTTGGCTTTAAGTTTTTACTGTACATACAAAAAACCAGATATCAACTTCCACTACTTGAGATGGTTGGTGTTACGTCTACAAAGTTTAATATTTCGGTTGGGTTTTCCTACTTGAAACATGAAAGGGGGGAAACACTCAAATATCATAATCTATTTTCAACGTTAACTTTTCAACATCAACTCTTCCAACCTTACTCATTGAAGCTTCGTCATCACGTTTGAGGTACGTAACTCGCCAGTGAGATGTTGTTTATCACTGAAAATATGTTAGTTTTAGAAATGTTCATATAACTGGTGTTAGTTTTAGAAATGTTCATAGAAATGGTCATAGAAATGGTAATACCATTGAAATGTACTATCCATAGTTCTTACAAAATAGAAATGGTGTTATGTACTAACTAGAAATAATGTTGTTTTTTCTTCTTGAAATGATTCATCATAACTTATTGTTTTGCTTAATAAGAATTATACTTCTAGTTGATATGTTTCTATGGTCTGAATTATTTTGGATGAAGTATTGTGTGATGTGGATTTGATGTTCATGTTGGTGTATCTGTTATATGTTGCTATTTTTCATAATTTACACAGACATAGGCAATTCGAAAAGCACCTCTCATGCAACCTCTGCTACAACCTCTGTTTACAAAGGTAAAAGTAAAACTAAAGGTTCTACAATGTTAACCAAGGTGAAAAATTCCAAGAAAGTGATGTTCGCTTCCCAGCTAATTTTGATGTAACAACCAGTAATGCTTATGGTGAACATGCTGATGATTTTAGGAGTTATATGGCAGTACAAGATAGAAGCAAAGTGAGTATTTTGATAGATAATTAGCACTATGTTGATGATGTTTTAAAAGATAACACATAGACCGATATTACGATATTTATTATGAAATTTATGATTTGATTTAAAAGTATAGATGACCATTTTTTTGTTTAATACTAATATCAACTTTATAGTGTAAACATAGGAAGTGTTTATTGTTCCAAAGGATAGTATGCTGAAAATGAAATGGCCTAGATATGTTGGTGAGTGTTGGAGTGGCTTTAAGACACAACTCACACATATTTATATTGAATATCCAAGTTATAACTCAAGTCCTCCATTCATTAAGTATCGATTTGTTGATAAGAAAGTTCGAGAGGATTTTTTAAAGTCTCGCACCACTCTTGATTTCATGGCTAAGAGCCAAAAAGGAAAGGAGAATAGAGCTAAAAATATCTATCCACGTAGATTATCTCGTGCAGGATATGATAAACTTGAACAGAAAATGAAAAAAGAAAACAAAGGGGACTATAGCTGAGATATCCTTCTAGAAGCCTTGATCGCAGTCCATCTCCACCATCATGCCATGAGAAATGGAAGTGGGCACGTCAAAGACCGGGTTGCTAGTTAACATCAGAGGCTACACACGAAGTGGCTAAAAGATTGTAAGTATGTACTTTTTTCAACAATACTTATTTTAGTTAATTTAATTTGGTAAAGATGGACTTTTATATGTGTTGTAGGATGTACTAGTTGAACAATCTAAAGTTGGTATCTTCGTTCCACGAGATTGTCATGACATCTTGGTAGAAGTGATTGGAACCGAGGAGCATTATGGACGTGTTTATGGTCTTGGAAGAGGCGTTGGCTTGAAGTTACATTTTAGACAATCGCAATCAATTAAAGAAGTAAGCCGTAAGAGTGAAATTGAAGAGATAGTTGTTGAAAATTTGGGGGAGGTATTAGAATTGGAGTGGGAGAAGTGAACTCATGAGGCGATGAAGAAGTGGACTCTAGAGGAATATGGGAGGGTGAATCTGGAGGAACGAAAGAGGATGTTCCCAGAGGAGCGGACGAATTGTTTCAGGAGGTGTGAGAGAGGGTCCGGGAGGAGCGAGGGAGGTTGGCTGAGAAGGAGCAAGAGAAGTTGTCCAAGGAAGTGTGGAAGTGTGGGAGAAGTGTACCCATGATGTGATTGAGGTATAAGCATAGGTTAAAAAATTGTGTTGTATGTTATTGTTATTGTTTGTGTATTTTAATTTTTTTATTGTATTTCGGTTGTTTTTATGATGCAATAATTAAAATCAATGGGTGTACTCAACCACCCAATTTCATATCAGTTGGACTTACTTGAGAAAGTAGTTGAGAAAGTTGTTATAGGTAGTTCAAGCACGAGAGATAGTTGTTCTGTCTTGCATCATAATATTTATACCACACCACCTTAACTAGATAACACTCAGAGACTATCAAGGATGATAGTGGAGATTCCAGACATCTATGAGTTTATTACATTAAAACATAAACTAGAACAAGTTTATATACTTTCTAAGAGTTGTGTTGTGGAATTTTTGAAGGTAGATGATTGGTTGGACATAACCGTAATACAATTGTGGTGCTCGTAAATATAATTTTTACGGTGATTTCAATTTATACTCATTGTTCTCATACTTTACCATAAAGATTTTAATTTTGCATTAACTTTTAATTAAGTTCATGCACGAGATGTATGTTGAAAGGAAATTAAGAAAGTATTATTTCTTAGATCCATTGAATATTCAATTTCACGATATTGCAGCAAACACTATCAAGATGTACATACAAAATAAGTTGGTTAATGAGAATAAAAAATGTTACATGAGACCGTTTTACCATGCGTAAGTATATATTAATTTGTGTTTTCTTTCATAAATCAATTTTATACACATCAGTAATTATTCCAAATATTAATGCAATTCGCATTGACAACTTATATGTCTGAAACAAAATCTTGTAGTTATGTTATGCTCGTTACACTATAAACTTTATGAAAAGATGCATGATGTTTTGAGAGGGTAAGTGGTATTATTTGTAATACTAAAATTTTGCCTTTAGTTTTGAATAGTTTGTATTCGTTTTTAATTTTTACCGATATGTAGAGCTATGAAGGGATACAAGGTAGAAAGCCAAGGTTCCTTTTCTCAAAAGTAACTATTACTTGTACTTTTTGACATTATTTTATTTTCGTTAATGTAGTACTTCTGATTTGTGTGTATTAATTAGTAACTGTATGAAAATTATTTGTAGTCGTAAAAATAATCCGATAATTTTTCTTGTGGATATTATGTTATAAGACATATGTTATATATTATCTGCGGAGGCCTTACCAATTCATGGTTTAAGGTATTAACTTTATCCATATACATGTAATTTATTTATATTTTCTAAGTTAATGTTGTTGTTGTTAGCTTATCATAATTTAAAATTTTCTAAAATTATAGACGTTTAGCAACAAAGCACCATTATCACAAGAGTATATAGATGACATTCGATCACGTTGTGCCGTACCTTCCTATCTTATTATGAATCCTAACAACACTAATTTTTCTTGGTTGTTGTAAGAATTGTATAAAAGTTTTGTCTTTATAGGTGCAAATATGCATAGATCCAAATATGTATAGGTTCTCTTGGTAGAGGTTTTATGTATCCCAAATATCATTATGGGTATTGTAAGCATTATATGATTCTGTTTTCAAATATGAATAGGTTCTCTTGGTGTACCATTTTGGATATGGGTACATTTGGTTTTGTAAACAATGTAAATTTTGTATTCGGTGTTTATGTTCTGTATAAAATAAAATGATCTGATTTTGTCACAAAATTTTTAATTTATGTGTAAAAACATGATACAAGGCACTCAAAATGAGATTTAAAATAAATTATAAATGATAAAAAAAATTAAGTTATACCCCTCGATTATTATATCAAATCGACGTAAATATTGACCTTTTTCCCTCGGTTATTAACAAAAACCAAGAGGTATGTAGCGTGCACTACATAGTTTTGAAAATAAGAAAAAATGTTGTTGGGGATCAAACTAATGACCATTTCAACTATCCTCTCGATTATTTCAAAACCGAAGGGTAAAGCAGCAAGTTTTCATGTCGCCCTTCGTTACATCACTTATATAACCAAGATAAAGTCCTCTTCGCACCCAAGGTAAAATGTGTTTTTTGTAATAGTGCAAAGAACTTAGATGGATTGAACATAGGCAAATCAAAATAGAAGCCTAAAATTCCAATCGCACTCAGGAATTCAAACACTTTTCTAAATGTGTCGCATCCATAGTTAGAAAATGAATGTTCAAAATTAAAAAGAAAGTAGATGAGACTAGAGAGATTCAAGGAAAGGCTTATTGCACAAGATTTTACACAAGCAAAAGACTTGGATTACTTTAAGACATTTTCACATGTTGCTAAGATGTCATATCCACCGTAAAACTCTTGTTTGCATTAACTTCAACTATTTTTTTTTACACATTCATCAATTAGACGTGAACAATGCATTGTAGGATGGTAATCACAACAAGGCTTTGTACACGACGGTGCTTCAAAGAGTGATTTCTAACACAAAGTAATGTTTGTAAACTCGTAAAATTTCTTTATGGATATTTTATATTTATTATAAATAATTTATATATAATTCAAATAGACAAGTTATTCAATAAACTTAAAAACTCAAAACTTATAATAAAAAAAGTATTATGTACTCTAAACTATATTTAAAAAGTTCTAATCAAAGACTAGTATATACATGGACGAAGCCAGAAATTTTAAGTTGTGGGAGCAATATATTAATTTATAAATTTATAATAAATTATATGCAACATTTTTTTTTTTTGAATCAAAAGAAATATATTAATTCAAAAAATAAGCAATATACACAAGGTGATCCCCTAGGATCCAACCTCCAAGCACTAACATTACATCATTAATCTAGGTAAGTGGCTCCTAATCTTTTTACATTGCCACCCTCTATAGATCACATTATCTATAATATTTGACACTATACTATTTTTATCCACTTTGTTGTCAAAAACTGTATCATTTCTAAGTTTCCATATACCGTATACGGTTTCAGCGATGCTCAGCTTTAAAGTATCATTCTTCCATCCTTTATTCTTAACAGCCATACTAGCCCAATTCTTCTCCTCCGTCCAACCTTTAGGATCGTGCTCAACTTCCAACCACATCAGCACTTCTTTCCAAATCGGTGTCGTGCTCAACTTCCACCTGTTATGGCAAAGCACTTCTTTCCTCTTCCTCATGGCAAAGCATACAATTAGTATCTTGGATCATCCCCATTTTAAATAATCTGTCCTTGGTTGGTAACCTGTTATGGCAAGCTAGCCATAGACAGAAAACAGCTCGCGGCCTGGCTTTGTTCCGGACAAGCATATTTCTCCACGGAATCCTTTGGTCATCATCAATTAAAACATTATAGAACAGAGTGGCTTTGAACCTCTGCTTCTCCATGGCTCGGTTCCATACATCATGCAACAGCCCTATTTTTTCTCTTTGTTTCATGATGGCTTGGAAGATCCACGAGTGATGATTCTTACAAATATGTTCCATAACCTGTCCTCCTTTTAGGTAGTAGGTATGGATCCACTTGACCCACATGTTATCAGACTTCATACTTAAATTCCAAAGACACTTAAGCAAGAGTACCTCATTCCAGACATGGAGGTTTATCAGCTGTAAGCCACCCTGCTTCAAAGGGCTGCAGACTTTTCTCCAAGCAACTAGACTTTTTTTACTCACTTTGTCATTTCCATTCCATAAGAAACTTCTACAAATCGAATCAATCTTCTTGATCACAGTGCTGGGAATCGGGAGACACTGCATCCAATAATGAGTGATTGACCAAGCTATACTCTTTATAAGCTGTAACCTGCCAGCATAACTGAGAAGTCGTGAGGACCAGTGATGAATTCTCGCCACAATTTTTTCCACCAGAGGCATATAATGGTTGACAGATAATCTTCTGCTAGAGAGGGGCACTCCAAGGTATTTGAAGGGGAGAGTCCCTTCTAGGAAACCAGCTTCAGCCTTCAATCTCTCTTTTTGCTCTCTATCAAGACCTCCAAAATACATTTTGCTCTTATTATCATTCATTTTCAATCCTGTAGATCTAGAGAATTTTTTCAGGCAAGACAACATCATTTGTATAGAAATAAGGTCTCCCCTGCAAAATAGGAGAACATCATCAGCAAAGGTGAGGTTGGTCAGTTTCACACTTTCACATTTAGCATGAAAGTTAAAATTGGGGTCCATTTGCATTTTGTGTAACAGCCTGTTCATGTACTCCATAATGAGGACAAATAGAAGAGGTGATATAGGATCACCTTGTCTTATACCTCTTTTGGCCTGTAACATATCAGTGTAATCACCCATCACATTAAATCTGTAGCTCACTGTCCTTACACTGGTCATGGTCCACAGGATAAATCTTTTAGGTATGCCTATCTCTTTCATGATGCATTCCAAAGCCCCCCAATTAACCATATCATAAGCCTTCTGAAGGTCAATTTGCAGCATGATTCTAGGAGTTCCCCCTTTCCTAGTATAACCTTTGATAAGCTCATAGGCTAACATTATGTGGTTGTGGATATTTTGACCTGACACAAAAGCAGCCTGGCTGTGACTGATCACAGTTTGCAGGACCTTCCCCAGTCTATCAGTCAATATTCTAGAGATGATTTTGTAAAATGTGGTGCAGACCGCAATGGGTCTATAGTCCTTCACCTCATTCGCATTATTGTTCTTAGGAATCAAGGAGACCACTGTACTGTTAAAGGCTTTGTAAATGGTACCTTTTTGGAAGAATTCATTGACATCATCAATGACATCATTCTTAATAATACTCCAGCTGGCTTTAAAAATTTTAGCCCCATAACCATCAAGGCCAGGTGCCTTTAGGTCTCCTAGTCCCTTCAAAGCCTTGGTAATGTCATCCTCATTGATGTCTTTGACCAGATACTCCCTCTGCTCCATATCAAGTTGTTTCCCCATCCTCATGGACTCAATGTCAATGCACTCCAGGTTATTGTCAGCTTTCCCCATCAAGTTACTATAGAACTCAAAAATGGTATTTCCAATCTCCTTGTGATTATGAGTTATAGTGCCATCTGTCTTTTTAATGCTGTTCAGGTTGTTGGAATGCTGTTTAGCTTTAATAGCAGCATAGAAGTAAGAGTTGTTTCCATCACCCTTCCTTAACCAATCTATCTTAGACCTTTGCTGCAGGATCTTTTCATCAAGTTCATTAAGGCTAATCACTTCCTCAGTGAGCTCCTTAATTTTCACAATTAGCTCCTTGTTCATCCTGTTGTCACAAAGCTCCTGCTGGCCTAGCTTAAGTTTGTCTCTAGCTACTTGCAATTTTTGCTTCAAGTCAGAAAGAGGTCTGCTGAACTCCCTCAATTCTTTTTGCAATCTTTTTAACTTTTGCCAAAGAACCATCATAGGCCTTCCATTTATAGGAACCTCCCAGCTTTTCTTAACCACCTCATTATACCCTGGAAGATCAACCAGGCAGTTGCTGAACTTAAAATGCCTCTGGGTCTTTCTCTTTTCATCCTTGCCAGTCACTTGTAATAAAGCATGGTCAGAGATATTGGGGGGATGAATCTTCAGTTTGACATCTATATTTTCCTGGAACCAATCAGTGTTAGCCATCATGTGATCAATTCTAGAGTAAATGGTGTTGTCCACATGCTTGTTTGACCAGGTAAAATAGTCTCCAGTACTGTCCATTTCATTCAAACCAGTCACCTCCATCATTCTTTGCAAGTCTATAAGTTCTTTTTCAGTGACCATATTGCCACCCTCACGATCTTGAGCTTTCACAACATTGTTGAAGTCACCTATTACACACCAAGGCCCTTGAAGGTTCCCATGAATGCTCTCAATCTCATTCCATAATATCCTCCTGCTGGCCACTTGATTTTGAGCATAGATTGCTGTAAGCCAATACTTAAAATCACCTTTAGAATCATACACACCACAATGAATATACTGACTGTTACTCTGAACATATCTCACATCAACAACAGTGTTATCCCAGTGAATCCATATCCTCCCATTAGGATGATCTTTGTAATTATCCACATGCTTCTCATAGATCTTCAATTTGTCTCTAATAGTTTTGGCTTTGGTTTTTTTCACTCTGGTTTCTAACAGAACAATGATAGTAGGTTTAAGCTCAATGAGATGGGACCTAATCTCACAAATTTTACCTACTTTATTGAGTCCTCTTATGTTCCAAGAAACAATCATGGATCAATGTTTGATAGCACAAGAGGGTCATTCAAAACCTCAAGTGCTTCAAAGCCATTGCTACATTTAGTTTTTCTTGGTGAATCAGTACGACTAATATTACCTCTTGTTGGTTTCTTCATCCTTGACCATGCCTCACCATCATCGTGATTTTGTTCCTCTTCAGCATGTTGCTTGGTGGAAGTTACTTTGTCCTCTTCAGTGGTTGCAGGCTGCTTGGTGGTTATTATGTCCTCTTCAGGGGTTGCAGTTGTATGGTGGTTTCTTTGTCAACTTTAGGGGGTTTAGGTTTAGGCCTCCATTTCTGAATTTTTCCCCGATCTCCACACTTATGCCCCAACTTTTGGCACTTTTCACAGAAAATTGGTCGCCATTCATACTCTACTGGTTGCTTTAACACTCCTCCTGTGCAATTTCTGATGGCAACCTCCTTGATCAAGTCTTGTGTTATGTCCACCTCTACCAAGATTCGTGCATACGATACTCGAAGCTTGCTTGCTGTACATTCATCAGTCACCAGGGGTGTTCCTAGAGCACTCCCAATCTTGCTAAGACTCTTGGCTCCCCAAAGCTGGAGGGGAAGTTGTGGCAGCTTTATCCAGATTGGCAATGTTCTCAGTAGGTCTTTTTTCATATTGAATTCTGGCCTCCATTCTTTCAGAATCAAAGGACAGTTTCTGATGGTATAGGGTCCCTTCATCATCACCGCTTCTCTATCTTCGTGCTTGTTGAATCTTGCAAGGAAATACCCTTCATCATGGTAGTATAGATCTGGAATTTTGACAAAATTCCACGTTTTCAGCATGAAATTCTTCATAGCATTCATACTCAGATCTTCCCCCACCACATAGACGATTAGCGCATTATCCCAAAATCGAAGTTTCGATTCTGTGTCTTCTTGATCTATTTCCACTTCCATAGTTCCATCGACCATCTTTGGTGCAACATACTCCATTGCCAAACCTTTCGAAGGGTTCCGGTTATCATTAAGAACGTCCACCCAAAGTTTCCGTTACTCCGGTTTGGTTTCCTCTTCTGCCGCTAGGGTTTTCGGTTTTTGGGTTACGGTCTAGTTCTCCTCGCTATTGTTTTCCTCCTCCTCGTGGTGTATCTCTTCACAAGAAACTTCATCATCTTGAATCGTTGTTGCCTCTCCCTGTGTCACATTAACAGTTTGAATTTCCGATGGCGATGGCGGTGGCGGTGGCGCCGTAGATTTCGGCCTCCCCCGCCCTCGTTTCGTCATCTTTTTTTTTTATATGCAACATTTATTTTTAAATCATAAATATATATTATATTTATTTTTTATGAGATTTATATTTAAAAAATATTTAATATTTCTTTTTCAATTTTTTATTTATATAATTTTTAAAATATTATTATCAATAAAAAATTCATCTATCCATCTTTATATAAAGTAAATAATGATGATATGAGTAGTTGTTTTTTGATTTTTTTAAAAAAGATCTTAGTGTTAAAATAAAAGCTTATAAATTAAAATTTATTTTTTAAAAAATTTTAAGTAAATAATTATTTTAAAATTAAGCACAAAACCAATTCGATAAATTTTAGTCGGACATATTTTAACTTTAAATAAACTTTTGAAATAAAATATTCACAATCTCAAATAAAACCATAAATAATAATTCATCTATTGCGTGATTTTATATTTAATTTTTAATAATATATCCATAACAAAAATATTATTTTAATTAATTAATAGATTATACTATTTTAAATAACATATTATTATTAATTTTTATGAATATACGCTAATGTTTAGGTATTTTTTAAAAACTTAGTGGGGGCACATGCCCTCTTACCATTACACGGGCCTCTGTCCCTAAGTATATAAATAACTTTTTTAACATTAAATGTTTCCTTCAATAATAAATTAGTAAATTTAGTTTATCAGGAATGTTATTCCTACATCTTTTTTACATCAAATATCTATATTATATACACTATTCATCGTATTTATATGATAGACAATTTTTTTTTTAATAAAAAATTATTTTTTATGAACAGTGCGTGAGCAGTGCCTTTAAAATGTTGAAATAAAGTTCCTTAATGAAATGTAAAAAATTGGTTAATGAAATTATAAAATTGGTTAATAAACACTCTGATATTAAAAATTATTTTTAGTAATAAATTAAAGTTGGTTAATGAAAAATAAAAAATTGGTTAATGAAGATATGAAATTGGTTAATAAACGTTTAGATATTAAAAATAATTTTTAGCAATATACATTGTTGGTTAATAAAATATAAAAGATTAGTTTATGAAGTTATTAAGTTGGTTAATCACACAATTTTATATCAATATCATTTAATCTAAAAATAAAAAATTAAAATAATTAAAATAATAATTATATATATATATATTATTAAAATATTTTACTGTTTATCGTATTGTTGAACAGTAAAATACAATGTAGATGTATAAAAGTGGTGTAAGAATAACATTTTTGTATTACATAATCAAATCATTGTTAGTGTTTGGTGGAATAAATAATCAAAATTATTGATATAGAACAGTCTTATAAAATTCGTTATAATGTATTTCCTATGTTCCAAAATAAAAGTCTTTCTAGCCAAAAAAATTTATCCTAAAATAAGAGTATTTTTACGTTTTCAAGACAACAATAATTATTTTTTACCAACTTTACCTCTAATAAATATTGTCTACACAACTTTCAAGATATTATATTACACTACACCTTTAACACGACTAATAGTAATTAAAGAACTCTTTGTAAAATTGTTACATTTAATTATTCAATCATTATTTTTCTTAATATATGTGCAACAACCTTAAAAGACTTTTATTTTAAAACGGATGGAGTATATTATTTCAAAAATGTTATTCTTACACCACTTTTTTACACCTACACTGTATTTTACTGTTCACCAATACGGTGAAGAGTAAAATATTTTAACAATTTTTTTTTTAAAGTATAAAAAATTATTATTTTCATATTTTCATATTTTTAGATTAAATGATATTGATATAAAATTGTGTGATTAACCAATTTCTTAACTTCATTAACCAATCTTTTATATTTGATTAACCAACTTTGGTTATTATTAAAAATTATTTGTAATATCTGAACGTTTATTAACCAACTTCATATTTTCATTAACCAAATTTTTACTTTTCATTAACCAACTTTAATTTATTAATAAAAATAATTTTTAATATCTTAGCGTTTATTAACCAACTTCATCATTTGATTAACTAAGTTTTACATTTTATTAATCAACTTTATTTCACTATTTTAAAGGTACTGTTCACGAACATTGTTCACGCACTGTTCACATGTACTGTTTACGTATTGTTCATAAAAAATAGCTTTTTATTAAAAAACATTGTTTACGGTATAAATACGGTGAATAGTATATACGGTATAGCTATTTGGTGTAAAAAAGGTGTAGGAATAACATTCATGTATATAATAATCTATAAACTTGATTTAATTATATGCATCCTTCCTTTGATTTTTGATTTTTTTTTTCTTTTATTATTTGTTGCATTCTACTTTGCTTCTTAAATTCACTTTAAGAGATTTCTGTCACTCCCACTTATATGTGGCATCACCGTATGTCTTCGTATTGATCAAAATGTCTCATTATTTATTTCATCACATAATTACATTTGATGAAAAAAATCACTTAAAAAAAAATTAAAATTCAAGAAAACTGATACTACATTTAAAAAATTTGATAGTTTTTTTTATTGATATGGAGTAATTTTTTTGCATTTTTACCGGATTTATAAAAATTTGGTATGAATTGTTATCGGATTTTAAAAAAATCTAATACATTTTTAATGAATGTTTGAAAATTTTGTAGCTCATTTCGGGTAGACTTATAAAAAATGAGATTAACACTATTGAATTTTTTGATAAATCAGATATATTTTGTAAATTTTTGAATTTTAAAAAGTTTGAAATATTCGTATTTTATAGGAAAAAAAACAAATTTAACACTATCAGATTGAAAAATAAAAAAAAAATAGTATTTTATATCAAATATTTGAAAACTATGGTATAAAAAATATGATTTTACTTTTTTTAACATGTGTAAAATGTATGCTTTTACACCTATTTTTTTTCAAAAAATTGAAGAAAAAAAATCATAGAGTTTTCAAAAATCTAATAAAAACTCATGAAATTGTCCAAAAGTCTAATAAATCTCAAAAGTTCGAGGACTAAATAATTTTATTTTAAAATATAAAAAATCACAACTAGAGTTTTTATTATATATAAGTAAACGAAACTCTACTATTCGAAAAGTATCATATATAAGTATGGATGTAAATGGATATTCATGGGGACAAATACTATGATATCCGTATTTGCCCCATTAGATAAATATGATATTCATATCCGCCCCATATCCATGTGGGTATCCGTTAAGCGGGTAATCCGCGGGTTTTACAGCATCCGTGGATATTTACAGATATCCATGGATAATATATTTTTTATAATTTTTTTTTTTGAAATTTTTTAAACACAAAAATTTATTATTACATAACATCCATATAATTCTCTCTTAATTTAACAATAAAATTTCATCACATTAATTTTCTTCTTATTCACCAAAATATAATTAGATTCAAACATATTATCCATACATTTCATTGTTAACCAAACAAATAAAATATATTGTGATTGTGAGTTATGAAATGGCTAATAGAATTTGAATGAAATGTGGAAGGTTTTCTTTAAAGAAAATTTCAAAAAAAAAGAAAAGAAAAGAAAGAAAGAAATATAAGACGACTAATTTTTTTAAAAGATGAAAAAATAAGATATAATAAACTAATAGTATTTAAATAATTTTTATAATTTATTAACGGACACAGATATTCGCGGGCACGGATATCATTAAACCCGTATCCATATCCATTAACAAACAGATATTTAAATATCCATTTATTTTATCCGTGGATATCCATTAAACTCCCCGCTCCATATACGTGACGAATTTTATTCGCGGATATTCACGGGTACATATTTTTTTGCCATCCCTATATATAAGTAAGGGATGGCAGAACAAAATCTGCAACTTCATAGATATACACGCCCACTTTGAAAACAATCATTTTTCAACTTGTGCTAAGAATAATACAATGAAATTAGGGATGTTTAAAAATATGGTTAATTGAATTATATATTATAATTAAATTGTATTGTATTATAAAAAATTGAACCATTTAAATAGTTAATAAATTGAACCATTTAATTAAAACAATTCAAATTCAGTTTAAATCTGGTTCAGAATCAATTTTCTTTAATACACTGATTTAATTATATAAATTAATTAGTTTTTAATAAAAGGAATAAAAAATTTACTGAAAGTAAAAAAAAATCTAAAAATTAAAAAAAATCTAAAAAATATATTTTTTAGTGTTAATAGTCATTTACCCCTGCAATATAGGCGAGTTTTGATTTACCCACTTTAAAAAAAGTTTTTTGGATTACCCCTGAAATTTTAAAATTCTAAGTGTTTTGCCCCAGGTAAAAAAATTATTCCCCTGTAAAATTTTTTTTATTTATCCCCTGATTTTTACACGCTTAAGGGTATCCAAAATTTCAGAGGATAATTCAAAATTATTTTTTTTAAAAGATATAAATTAAAACTTGCCTATATTACATGGAGTAAATAACTATTAACCCTATTTTTTATTTTTTAAAAATAATTTTTTTCTTGAAAATAACTTTTTTATTTTCTCACTAACTTCATTTGCATATTCATCACATTACAAACTAAGCATCCATCATAAACTATTTTCAGCATATAAGAGTATTGCATTCAGCACACAAGATCCAACATAATTCCATAACCAATCTAAAAAGTTCATGAACTAACCAATTTCAGTTCGTACTCTACTATAAGTTGATCATAAAAAGCTGACAACATGGCAGACTTTTAAAAAACTAACACTTTACAACTTATTTCACTCATAACAGAATTTTAGATTTAAAATTTCATCATTTTGCATCACACAATTGAATCACAACCAAATTTCATTCGCAATTAAATTCTAGCTCACCACAAAATACATTTACCGCGTAACAGATTTTTCATGTGAATAAAAATCATGATCAAATTACATTTCATTCAAACTCATTTTCCAGCTAGGCATTACAAACTCTCACAACAGATTATAACTAAATTTCATTCAGAAATATGAAAAAGTCAAGTTTTTTCAAAAATATGAAAAAATAGAGTTTTTTCGAAAATATGAAAAAATCGAGTTTTTTCGAAAATATGAAAAAATCGAGTTTTTTCGAAAATATGAAAAAGTCGAGTTTTTTTAAAAATATGATAAAAGTCGAGTTTTTTCGAAAATATGATAAAAGTCGAGTTTTTTCGAAAATATGAAAAAGTCGAGTTTTTCAGAAATATGATAAAAGTTGAGTTTTTTTAGAAATAGAGAAATTCGAGTTTTTTTTTGGAAATACAAAAAAATCGATTTTTTCCAAAAATATGAAAAATCGAGTTTTTTAGGAACACGAAAATTCAATATTTTTTTTTCGAAAATACAAGAAATCGATTTTTTTTTTGGAAATGTGAAAAACGGTTTTTTTTTTTAATATGCAAAAATTAAGTTTTTTTTCGAAAAAATGAGAAAACATTTTTTTCCGAAAATAAAAAATATGAAAATAGAAAAAAATTAAAAATAAATATTTTGAAGAATATTTCTTTTAATATAAAAAAGTTAAAATTTTGATGAAGTTAAAAAATTTATTTTTAAAAGAGTTCAAAGTATATAATTGGTTTAAAATTGTAAACTGATTATAAACTAGTTTATAAATATAAATTAGTTCTAAACTAGTTTTTAATTGAATTGTAACTATTTTAACGATTAACTGAATTTTTATTGAAATGACTATTATAAATTGAACCAAACTATAAATATAGTTTAGTTCAATGCAGTTCATGAACTATGAACACTCCTAAATCAAACAACTTTATAAGCTTGCAATAATACAAATTGAAAATTTTAACATAATGTCTTTGCCAAAAACATAATATCTTTAAACTATCCTAAATTTAAACAAATTAAAATTATATTTTTAAAAATCACATAGCATTTATGAACTGTTAGACCCATAAAAAGTAAGCTTTATTAAAATTATCTGATGTTTTAAAATTTGAAAGATGTAATTTGAATATTCAAATCAAAACTTTCATTTCTATAAACTTTTGGTTCACACATTAAACCAAAAGTTTGGGTTATATTAAGTTTTATTCGATCGTTGTATTTTATATGTTAAGTTGTTATGCTGTTATGAATAAAGGTTAATATAGTAATTAAATATATATGATAGCAAACAATTTAACTAATTGATCACAAATTAATAATATACCCATAAATAAACAACAAAATTAAAGTAATGAGGTCTCCATAAATCAAAATAACAATTTGTCAATAAATAAACAATTATGTTGTTGGTCCATTGTATTCATCCCAAGGTCCCTCTTATTTACGGTCACAAACAATTTGAAAATGCTGATAAACTTATCTCTAAAACTCAGTTATAAAATATTTAATAATAACTTTTAAAAAATTACTTGTAACATAGATATATAACCTTCCAATTGTTTAAAAGTATGCATGGATGCGTCTCCAAGATAGTCATATAAAATAATAAGGGCAATCACACATTGGTGCAAGAAATAACAAAATTTGAATTTTTTTTTTATAAAGCCTCGTATATTACAAAAAGAAGCTTTATAAAAGGGGGTCTTTAAGATATCATTAAAATGAAGAAAATTTAAAAGAAGATATACCTAATCTATTTTGTACAAAAACCTTCTTAATGCCATTAGATATGGAATAAACAATGGTGAGAGAGTTGCAATTGAGACCCACATTGGCCATGAAATTGGCACAAGTGTTCCCTTCTCTATAGATGTGTGAAATGAACAAGTGTTTATGTGCAAAATAAACTAAACAACTAAGCCATTGATATCTTAATTGTCAAGGCAACAAATATTGATTATGGAAAGCTTGCACGACATTGGTTGAATTGGTTTCAATCCACAGCTTATACCAACCTCTTTCCATTGCAATCACCATGTCTTGGACTACTGTACTGAACTTTACTAGGTAAGATGAGGGTCACTCAACCTTGTTTGCAAAAGCAAGCACAAAATTCCCATGTTTGATTCTAAAAATCCCTCCACAATCGGCATGGCAAAAGTCTTAATGATAAGCTTCATCACAATTTGACTGTTAGCCAATCTAAAGGTGGGGGATGCCACAAGACCTCTTTGATTTGGGGAGCCCGATGAGGCCTAACAGTCATCTTGAAAGCCTTGATAATTTGGAAATCATCACCATAGGAAGAAGCAATAGCAGATGAGTTGGAACCAATCAGCATGATATGATCCTTAATTTTGCCTATTGTGTGTAAGACATTTGGAGGCTTTCCTCTAAATCTATCAAAGTTCCTCGCTTCCCACAGATAGCAAAGAATTTAAGTAATATAGGCTTTAAGAATAAGGGAACATTGCCTTGACCTGTTGGTTATACAAGTCGCCCACCAATCCTTCAAAAGTTGCGGCTGATTAGTTATGTTGATAGTTGTGTAGAACCAATGCCAGATTTTATTTGAGAAAGAACATTCCAAAAAAACAAGTGCTTCGATGTTTCAACATTGTTTTAGCATAGGTTGCACCTGGATGGGATTTGACACCCCATGTACTTGAGGTTATCAACTGAAGGCAGTTTATCTAATATGAGCTTCCAAATGAATAGAGATTTGGAGGGAGGAATATCTTTACACCATATGATTTTAGCCCAGTCAGAAGTGATAGAAGAAGCTTTGAATTTGTAGGCCTATTTCAAAAAGAGGGTTCTGGTGTGGTTCAGAGGCCATATGAGGGAGTCTTCATAATTGATGTTACTCAATTGGATACCTTGAAGCCTATGACAATGGAAAGGAAACAAAGAGAACCAGCCATTAAGAAAATATCATTCGCTATTTGAGATGAAATCTATAACTTTGGTGCAGAGGGGAATGTCGTTAGAATTGAGGGAGTCAATGCTAGTTTCAAGAATGAGAGGATCACAACCATATACACCATGTCAGAATTTAATTTAATTCCCATTGCTCAAGGACCAGGTGGAATTCATTTTTAGGAATGTGAAGTTCGAAACTTGATAGTGGACCACAAAGATGAGAAAATGTGATACCTAATAGTGCCATAGGTTTTGAGGACCCTGCATTTCAGAATGATAGCCTAGTCTTCTCTACTAGTAAGCATATCCCAACCAAGCTTCAAATTCGTAGCTTCATTTAGACTCATAAGGGACCTTACGCCTAATCCTCAATGAGTTAAAGCCCTGCACATTTTCTTCCATGCAACAACTACCAGCTTCCTTTTGTTAGTTGTTCCACTCCATATGAAGTTTCTGGCTGCCTTTTCAATGCACTTTAGTAAAGAAACATACCAGGAGTAGCAAGAGATAGTGTTAATAAGCATGCTTTGGATGACAGTCTTCACCAACATGACCCTTCCAACCATGGTGAGAGAAGAACCTTTCTAAGCAACCAGCTTCTGAATGATCTTGTCAAAAGTATGTCTAAGGTGTATGGCTTTATCTTTCCTTTTGAAGATGGGCACTCCAAGTTACATGAAGGGAAAAAAGCCTTTAGAGAAACCTGTAATGTTTGTGATTTGTCTGATTTTATTTGAGGTAGAGAACCAGAGAAAATGAAAGATATTGAGTTATTGACTTTTTTACCAGAGGCAGAATGATAATTGTTGAACAAGTTCATAAGGGCCTGGATATTAGCAATAGATCCCTTGCAGAATATCAGTATATCATCAGCATACAATACATGAGAAGGAATGTAGATGTCGTCGTTGTTCTTGATAAACTTTAGGGATCCTTTTTCCCACTAAATTGGTGATGCTCCTACTTAGAACTTCTTCAGCCAAACAGAAAAGCAGAGGTGAAATAGGGTCACCTTGTTTGAACCCCATACTACAATTAAGTAGGCATGAAATTTGCCATTGATAAAGACTGAGAAAAAAGATGAAGCAAGTATTGCATGGATCCATTTACATATACTGCATTTGAAACCAAATTTCTTAAAGACATAAAGAAAAAAGTTCGAACTAATAGTGTCAAATGCTTTAGCAATGACTGTCTTGAGAGCTAAGTTTCCTCTAAAAAACTTATTATTCAGGTGGTTGATGGCCTCAGAGGCAGTGCAGATACAGTCCCCGATACATCTCCCTTTAATGAACCCTACAAGTAAAAAATCCATGCGTGTTGTTCAGTTTCAAATGAATATATATTAAAACATGTAAAAATTAATAATAGTAAATAATCAAGATGTAGTAAATAAATTAAAAATCAGAAAAGTGTTTGAAATAGAATTAAAAAAATTGTAAAGGATTAAAAAGTTATTTTAGAAATTAAAATTATAATATATGAATCATTAAAAACATTTGAAAGGATTTTGTCTCACATATTAATTTAAATTATTCGATAAAAAAATCTAAATATTTGTGCCTCTTTTTAAATACATCTTTACATGTATTAACAATATTTGATAAAGTTTGAATTAAAAATTATCAAGAGTAGGTATTGATCCAACATACATGTGCAACCGCATAGATAAATTTATCTAATATAATATAAAATATATTTAAATGAATATGTATATTTGAAAATAAATACTTAAAAACGAATAGGTATTGTTATGGTAGTGACCCGTGAGGATTTGAATACGCCTTTTAGAATATTCAAACTATTTACAAATACACTGAATAGAAATAATTCTGTACTATAGATTGTACTGAAATGCATATTGATCGCTATATTTATGCATGGTTTTGTTGCCTGGATCTAACGGGTTGTGTTCCATATTAATTCATAAAATATTTTACACCTAACTAAACAATAATTATGCATGTTTTATTTCTTGAATTTAACTGATTGTGTCCCATATCAAATCGTGAAATATTGCGACATCATTTTCAATATTAAAGATAAATGAAAATTAATACAAAAGTATATGTATTAAAGTAAAAAATATGAGCGTACATGAGCACATATACCTTAATGGTTCTTAGGATTATACTTAGAAATGTTAATGTGAAACATCATCCGTGGAAGTGTAATATTATATGAAGAATTCACTTTGATTCAAGACAATGCTAAACTTGGAAGTGGAAAAGAACTTGATATCACTTACTGTATGATTCAAATAAAGGTGAGAAAAGCTTACAGGTTTAGAAGATAAGTGGAAGGAGTGCAGTTGAATTTTTTTGGATGGAACCACCTTTCTGCCATAAATTCACGTCACATGACTGTAACAAAGGCAAAAAGAAAAAAAGTCAACTTAAAACACATTAAATACGAAGGGTGGAGATCTTGTGTCCATGTAGGCAAACTGGATAAAAAGAATAGTAACCGAACTGAAGAAAAATTCAAGTTGAGTTGGAACTATGTCAGTGAAAAGACAAGTCACTGTACTAAAAGGTGAGCAGCATGTCTGAAAATCTTTCACCAAGGATAATTGTTGTACTTGCTAAAAAGGAAAGTGCCTTGAAAAGATGCAGCAAGGACTTATTTTGCATAAGCACGGTGTAACGAGAGATTTTTGGATGTGGTTGCGAAGCACGATCGCTCTAGTACTACAACTCGATTCATTTTTTATCCTATTGAAGTTGATGAAGGAAGGGAAATAGATGTCTCCAATTAACCCTGCTTGTATACTGAGGTTAAACAGTAAAAAATGTTGGTTTACAGATGCTACAAAGATTCGGGGTCTCTCCTAGGTTATTTTGTTGAAAAGGGGTGTTTTAGGTTATCGGTTGAAATGTTAGGACGGATGTATGACAGTATGGGATTTTGGGTTTTTATTTAGTGTGCTCGCTAAGATTTTTCTTTCAATCTTATGCCTACGTATTCCCGTTTTTCCGAAATAGGGAAATCAGAGCGTTCGTAGTTCCTCCTATTCTATGGGAGGAAATGGTTGTTTTGGTGTCTTGTTCAAATCCCAAGACGTGAAGCGAAAGGTAGTTTGTATCTTGTTCAAAGCCCAAGATGTGAAGCTGAAGGTGGTTTATATCTTGTTCAAAGCCTAAGATGTGAAGCTAAAAGGTGTTGTCTTTAGAGAGAATTTGTCATCTCTAAAGAGGGGTTTGTCTGTCATAACTGTTTATAAAGGAGAATTACTTTAACCGGGATGTGTGAATCCGGCAATGCCATAATTTCCTTTATAGGGGATTTCCAACCTGAAGGAGAAGACTTTAACTCAGTGTAGAGCAATGCTATCTTTCCTTAGGAATTTCTCATGCTAAAAGAGGGACAGTGGCGTGGATGTAGATGATCCAGAGGCTTGCCGCTTATAGCGATTAGATGAAGGGGAAGGAGTTGTTGATGCTTGTGTACTGTGAACGAGGCACAACTTTGATGCTAAAAGGTTGATTGGATCAACCAGTGGTTTTCTTATACAAAGCCTAAGAGGAGGCTAAAAGGTTTTCCTTATACAAAGACTAAGAGGAGGCAAATGGCCCAACAATGGGTATTTTTGATTTGTCTCGTACAAAGGCCGAGATAGAGGCTAAATGGGAAGTGACTCGACAAGAGAGTCCTCAATGGTATCTCGCACGAAGCCCGAGATAGAGGGTAAGGGTTTTATACTCAATAAGAGAGTGATTTGTGTCTTGTACAAAGCCCAAGACGGAGGCTAAAGATGATTGACCCAACAAGAGAGTCTTTTGGTATCTCGTACAAAGCCCGAGATGGAGGCTAAAAAGTGATTAACTCAACAAGAGAGTCTTTTGTATCTCGTACGAAGCCCGAGATGGAGGCTAAAATTGTTAGCTCCGCTGGGGAGAATCATTGTATAAAGCCCAAGAGGAGGCTATTGTGACTGTTTCAGTTGAGTGACAGGTCCAGTATGCTGATTTAAAGAGAAAATCAGTTCTTATATGAGTAATGCTGTACTCAAGGATTTTGATTCGAGGATCAGGGTTATTTCCTGTTCTTTAAGGAAATGGGAAATCCAAGGGTATTGAGACTGTCCGAGTCCACGGGTTTCATCTCCTAGTTTTGGAAGGAGCTTGAGAATGTCTTTTGAGACTCAAGGTAATTAGACTGTCCAAGTCTAGAGTTTCATCTTTTGTACTATGCTTTGAGAAACAGTAGTAGACTCTTGGAAAGACTGTTCTATTAAGATGACTGATTTCTGTTGCTATACCTCTAGGAGGTCGTCGGGATAATTTGTACGCAGCCCAAGAGGAGGCTGGAAACTTTTAAGAAGCCGATAGGTCCTTGTATGAAGCCCAAGAGGAGGCTATCATTCCCGGAGGAAGAATCATTATACGAAGCCTAAGAGGAGGCTGTGAATACTTCTAAGAAGCTGACGGGTCCTTGTACAACGCCCAAGAGGAGGCGGGGATGCTTTTAGGAATCCTGTGGGTCCCCAAACCCCGAGAAATTCAAGACAGGCTATTCACTGAGAATAGATCAAGCTAGGAAAGTTCGAGAATTTGGAAGAAACTCAAGGGATGCAATTCACGGAGAAGAGATCATCTCTGGGGAGTAGAGTTTCTTGACAATTGTTTTTAAGAAGCCTGTGGGTCCCCAAACCCCGAGAAGTTCAAGACTGGCTATTCACAAAGAATAGATCAAGCCAGGAAAGTTCGAGAATTAGGAAGAAACTCAAGAGATGCCATTCACGGAGAAAAGATCATCTCTGGGGAATAGAGTTTCTTTGACAACTTCTACGAGTGACATTCTATGAAAGGGTTCACTGAGAATGTTGCCTTTCATGTCTCCATTTTGTTTAACCCCAAGAGGAGGGAAGACTGTGTCTGTTAATCCTATGGGGATCTAGTTTTGACTTTTTAAGAGTGATCAACGGACTTAATGGTAGACGTAGTTGCCGGGGAAACTCTAAATATCTATACTATTATTACACAGTTGATATGAGTTTATGAAAGAAGACTTACAGCGAAACAGCCCCACAATACAGTTATATGTATATGAAAGTGGTAAATGAAAGTGGTAAATGAAAGTGTAATTCTGGTATCAGATGTGTGATGTTAAGTGAGATGTCACAACAACACACTCTGCTAATATGAACAAGATAATAAGCACTGAATAGCACACAAGGATTGTTCACCCAGTTCGGTCTAACAACCTACATCTGGGGGCATACCAAGCCAGGAAGGAAGTCCACTATTAGTAGTATCAAATTACAGACTCAACAAACCAGTTGACAATCTACCTAATTTAATCACTACCCAATGACCCTTCTATCTAAGTGCCCACTTAGGTATGAGAACACTACTCAATCCCTAAAACCTCTCAAAGATCAAACACTTTGAGAAACACCTTAATTCTGCTTCACAGCTTTGATCAAGTTATAAAACTCTCTTTCTTTACAGCTCTAGAGAGGACAGATTACACTCACCAATTCACTCTTGAATGGTTAACACAATACTCGAATAAAAATAATGCTTAACCTCCAGTCAAAGCTTTCTATCTTCTGTCTACTTTCGGTGTCATCTTCCTTTGGTTGATGCGCTTTATATAGCCATCTGAATTGGGCTTGGATCCTCTGTAATATCTGACCTGATTTGTTATTTAAAACTGAATCTTCAAAACAGATTTTATCCCCAAAATCTTTTTAAATCTCAGTCTTTAAACCTCCCTACAAATCTGCATCAAATCTCTATGCAACAGAGAATATCTATCCTAAGATATCCGCATCCAATGAGACTAACAGCTCTCCCAATATCCATCTAAAACGCAAACCCTAACAACATCACTAAACCTGATGTTATTAATCTTCTGCAGACCTGATGTCACAACATCGCATGTGACATCAGACACCCAACTTAAACATTTATTATTATCCAATGTTAAGACATCACCCATGTGACATCAACATTGAACAACATTGTTTTACCAAAATTCTAGCCAATCCAAGAACCAACAATCTCCCCCTTTGGCTAATTTTGGCTAAAATAATCTCTGCACCATCAGACACTTCAACAGCGGATAAACATGAATATTTTACCAACCTTCGCAGCAGCATTTCTTCATAACAGCTTCACAATGCTTTCAGCATGCTGCACACACTCCAATACTCTGATACATACTTCAGCACTAACTAGTAGCAGCATTTCTTCAAACAGCTGCACTGACTTCAAACACTAATCAGCAGCATTGACTTCAAACACTAATCAGCAGCATAGGGCAAGCTCCCCCTCAAAGCAAGAATCAGCATACCAGCAACTGTTCAACAACTCTCCCCCTCAATATCTGCATTTCAGCATCACACTAGCTGCACTCCTTAGCATTGCACAATGACTAATTCTTCTTCTTGGCATTGCAACACCTTGACTAACTCTTGGCTAACTCTCCCCCTTTTTAGCCGCAATTGGACAAACCTCAACATGTAAGTCCTACTCACTACAGTTAGTCCTAAACAAGCTCTCATTGTCAGTCTCAAGTCAGCAAATAAGACAAGACAAATCATTGAACAAAAACATAAATAGTGCATAAACAGGCACAATATTCAAATTACATATTAGGCACATCAAGTGCAGAATCAAAAACAGCAAAAAAAAAACTAAACTACTATCTAGAAAAAGCAGCAAGGAAACTAGTCTTCATCAGAGCTGACACCATCTCTACCATCTTCAGTTTCTGAATTTTCAGTATTGACATTAGCACCTTTATCACCATCACCTTGTTCAAAGGATTTTATCAGCAGTTCTATCTTCATCTTTCTTATTGTGCTGGTACTAATGACCTCATCAAGATCTTTGCAAGTGGCCTTCAGTTCTTCAAGTAATTCAGCCTTGGTACTCTTTTTGCCACCAGCATCTGATGTTACAACAATGTCTGGAACATGATGTCCAGCAAACAACTTAGGATGCAAGGACAAGGCTGACTCCCTCTTGCAAGCTATATCTGAACTTGTTAAAGTTTTAGGATGTTGCTCCAAGATGATTCCACAAACAAGGGATGGGAATGCTATAGGTAGCTTGATAGCATTTGTTTCAGCATGTTTCACCACTTGCTCAAAGATGTAGCTTCCATAGTCAAACTTGATCTTCTTCCCAACAGCATAGATAAATCTACCCAATCCAACAGCTATTATTGTCTTGTGGTTTGTTGGCACCCAGTTGGCTGCTCCAATTCTGTGAAGAATGGCATACTTGATGCTAAGTTTACTAGCCTTCAACTTCCCTTTCAATGGCTAAACCTTTACCTGACCAGTTGTAATCTCTTTACATATTTCATTATCAGTCATCTCAAGTTCACTATACTCTTCATCATCTCTTCCCAGATACTTGTTGATAGCACTAGGAGAGAAATTAATGCATTTTCCTCTCACATAGACTTTCATGAAATCAATGCTCTTTTTATCAGCAATTTTTCCAGAAATGTTGACAACAAATTCTTTGACAAGACCCTCATAGCACTTAGGAAATTTGGTCACAGTCTTCACCAACCCAGCCTCATTAATCAGCTCCATAATATCCGTCATCTCTAAAGCATCTTTCCCAAGCTCCCTCTCTAGGGCTAGTCTTCTCTGACATACAAATTTCCACATTGATGCACTGCTGGCATAATGAAAGGAAATGTTGTCAACTGGTACTTCAGGGACTTGTCAGAGATTCTCTTCAAAATTGTTTTTCTGACAGGTGTGATGTCTTGAACATCATCCTCAACATCAAAGTCAGAATCAGAATCTTCCCTTATCTTCCTCTTTTTGGAGGATGTAGCAACCTTGCTCCAAGGTTTTGTAGGACCAATAACAGCAGTTTTCTTCTTACCTTCAGAAGACTTCTTTGGAGAGGATTCAACAGTCTTTCCTTTCCTTGTCTTTAGTCTCTTAGAAATACTAGTAACAACATTTCCAATGACTTCATCATTAGATAACTCAACCACATTGATCACATCCTCATTTTTTTCTTCACCAGGAGTAGTTTCAATAGGTGATGTTCTAACATCTGCCTTAACATTAGCTTCCTCATGCACATCATCTTCTTCCACTCCCACTTCAGAATCTTCAATAACAGACATAGCAAGTCTATAAAGATCTGAATTAACTCCTTGCATGTCTACCTTTTCTGCAGGCATCTGATTCAAGGGTACAGAAATTCCTTTCACAGGTATACCTTTGTCTAGGATTTTGGTAGCTAGATTACCCATTTCCTTGTCAACATCAAACTTTTCTTCAACAGTTTGAGAAGTGGATGACCTAGGTGCTGTTTTATCACTAAATAGAACACTAGTAACAAGCTTCTTTGTTTCATTATCTCTAAAGGTAGTCGCAGCCCTTTTTGAAACAAATTTAGAAGGTATAGATTTACCTGACTCTGGGAGCATCATGGAAATAGGCTCTATGTTCATAGTATCAGCTGCAAAACCTTCGTATGAAGAAACCCTAACTTTTTCCCGCGAAGAGCTTTGAGAAACAGATTTCTTTGATGGAGAAGACATCTGTTTTGACATGGTTCCCTTGAAGCAGTATAGGTTCAGAGATAGATGATTCTTCTTGTTGAAGGAGACAAACAGTCAGGAGATATGAGCTTTGATGAAATGTGATATTGCTACAATAGGGAATGATGGTCTAAGGTATGGCGCCTGATTTTGTGTATCCCTTAAAGACCAATCAATGAGTTTCTCCCTCCAAATTAACTTTCATTTTAAAAATTTAAAAGGATTCACATTAAGAGTAATTAACCCTAATTGACCTTTCAGCAGACTTTCACACTTGTTGTCACAATCTGATGTTACAACATCACCCTTAACATCACCAGATAAGCTGTCCACTTGAGGTACCCATTGATAGCAATTATCTCTGGATCTTATTCCCTTCATTACTACCTCATTTTCTTCATTAGTTATCACACACTCATCTTTAGTGTAGCTGGCCTTATATCCATCATCACAGAGTTGACTTATGCTAATCAGGTTAGCACTCAAACCTTTGACAAGAAGCACATTGTCAAGATCATGTCCATCATGACACTTCACTTTTCCAACACCTTTCACCACCCCTTTCTCTCCATTTCCAAAGGTAACATCAATTGAGGCGCAAGAATTGACTTCCACCAATTGGTTTTTGAATCCAGTCATGTGCTTTGAACATCCACTGTCAAAGTACCATCCATCTTTAGCAGAGTGTCTATCTGAAAAGTGAGCCAATAGACATGTAACCTCAGCCTTAGGAACCCACTGTTTAACAACCTTGGGCCTGTTCACCTTCTGTCTGGGTTGAGGGTTAGACTTGGGATAACCATGTAGCTTGAAGCAAGAAAACTGCATGTGTCCAAATCTGCCATAGTAAAAGCACCTAATTCTGTTTTCTTTAAAGTGGTTAAACCTTCTGCCACCTTGATGATGATACTGCTGTGGTTGCCACCCATAATGTTGTCTTCTTCTCCCATAGTTTGCCTGTCTCCTGTAGTGATGATTCTGTCTCTTAGGCTGTCTTCTATGGTGATGTGGCTTCCTTCTTCCATAATAATGAGGCACAACATTATTATATTCAAAGCCATACATGTTTCCCTGATGTTGAGACATCTGATGGAATATGTTCTGTTTGAACTTAGAAGCCAGCATGCTCTTATCATATTGTGGAGGCATATACTGCATAGCTCCAGAAACATGCGCCTTCCTTTGATGAGGACCATGAGCATGCCTCTTCCCAACATTATGAGGTTGTGGATGAGTAACCTTCTTAGGTTTAGGATCCTGTCTCTTTGTGTGATGTTGAGACATTGGTTGAGACATCTCCTTCTTGGTTCCTGAAGTGCTTGCTTCAGCAGATACTTTTTCCTCAACCACAAATCCTATGCATGACTTATCTCCAGCAACCTTTTTTGTGTGAAGGATCTTATCAAGTGTGTCTGTACCACTATTCAGCATCCTAACAGATTTGGTCATATGATCAAGATGAGCTTTGACCAATAAGACTTCATTCTCCAAATCAGCTTTAGCAGTCTCAAGCTGAATAATCTGTTTCTTCTGTTTTTCACTTTCTTGACAGATTTCTGCACTCTTTAAACATAACTCATGATAGGAGGCTGCTAACTCCTTAAAAGTCAGTTCCTCATCACTTGATTCTCCATCAGACACACATGTCTCTGTCAACTCTCTGACATGCTTGGCTGACTCTTCTTCACTTTCACTGTCAATATCAGACCAGGAAACTGTCATGCCCTTCTTCTGCTTCTTAAGGAATGTGGGGCATTCTTTCTTAACATGTCCATAACCTTCACCCTCAAAGCATTGAACACCCTTGTCTTGAGCAGTCTTCTCTTCATCCTTCTCCTTAGACTTGCTGATGTCAGAAGCGATGTTCTTGACATTTGGCTTGAAGTTCTTGTTCATTCTTTTGAACACCTTGTTGAACTGCCTTCCCAACATAGCAATGGCCTGAGATAGATCCTCCTGGGATTCAGCACTATTCCCTTTCTCTTCTTGAGCATTTGAAACCAAGGTTATACTCTTTGGCTTCTTTTCAGGTTCTTGCTCATCCAACCCAAGCTCAAAAGTTTGAAGAGATCCAATGAGCTCATCAACCCTCATCTGGCTGATGTCTTGTGCTTCTTCAATGGCAGTCACCTTCATCTTGTACCTCTTAGGAAGAGACCTAAGGATTTTCCTTACAAGTTTTTCTTCTGACATCTTTTCTCCAAGAGCACTGGATGCATTGGAAAGCTCAAGAATACTCATATGAAAGTCATGAATAGTTTCATCTTCCTTCATCTTTAGACTTTCAAACTTTGATGTCAGAAGTTGAAGTCTTGACATCTTAACCTTTGAAGTTCCTTCATGAGTAGTCTTCAGGATGTCCCAAGCTTCCTTGGCAACTTCACAGGTAATGATCAACCTGAATATGTTCTTATCAACTCCATTAAAAATAGCATTTAAAGCTTTGGAATTCCCAAGGGCAAGCTCATCTTCATCCTTGGACCATTCTTCTTCAGGTTTCAGTTTTGAGTTGCCTTCTTTTTCTTTCCCACCATCATCTTTCTCAACAACAACAGGTGCTTTCCATTCCTTTATGATAGCCTTCAAAGCCCTGCTATCCAAGGATTTCAAAAAGGTAATCATCCTTGGCTTCCAATAATCATAATTAGAGCCATCCAAAATAGGGGGTCTGTTGACAAATCCTCCAACTTCTTTGTCCATCTTTACACCAGAAAGTAACTTCCCTAGATCTCACCCAGAGACATACAGGATGCCTGCTCTAATACCAATTGTAATTCTGGTATCAGATGTGTGATGTTAAGTGCGATGTCACAACAACACACTCTGCTAATATGAACAAGGCAATAAGCACTGAATAGCACACAAGGATTGTTCACCCAGTTCGGTCTAACAACCTACATCTGGGGGCATACCAAGCCAGGAAGGAAGTCCACTATTAGTAGTATCAAATTACAGACTCAACAAACCAGTTGACAATCTACCTAATTTAATCACAACCCAATGAACCTTCAATCTAAGTGCCCACTTAGGTATGAGAACACTACTCAATACCTAAAACCTCTCAAAGATCAAACACTTTGAGAAACACCTTGATCCTGATTCACAGCTTTGATCAAGTTACAAAACTCTCTTGCTTCACAGCTCTAGAGAGGACAGATTACACTCACCAATTCACTCTTGAATGGTTAACACAATACTCGAACAAAGACAATGCTTAACCTCCAGTCAAAGCTCTCTATCTTCTGTCTACTTTCTGTGTCATCTTCCTTTGGTTGATGCGCTTTATATAGCCATCTGAATTGGTCTTGGATCCTCTGCAATATCTGACCTGATTTGTTATTTAAAACTGAATCTTCAAAACAGATTTTATCTCCAAAATCTTTTTAAATCTAAGTCTTTAAACCTCCCTACAAATCTGCATCAAATCTCTATGCAACAGAGAATATCTATCCCAAGATATCCGCATCCAATGAGACTAACAACTCTCCCAATATCCAGCTAAAACGCAAACCCTAACAACATCACTAAACCTGATGTTATTAATCTTCTGCAGACCTGATGTCACAACATCGCATGTGACATCAGACACCCAACTTAAACACTTATTATTATCCAATGTTAAGACTCAATGTTAAGACATCACCCATGTGACATCAACATTAAACAACTTTGTTTTACCAAAATTCTAGCCAATCCAAGAACCAACAGAAAGCATATAAACACTTACTCGGTTGTAGAGCTTCCATGTTGTTTGGTTAGTTGTTCAACAAAGAAAGATTGAAAACAACAGTATATTTCAAAATCAAAGGAGAAAGTGCTTTGAAAAAAAAGATTTGGGGCTTACAGCTCAAGGAGAGGCCCAGGGTTTTTATCAGTGATTACACTGTTTAATTTGTACAGAGGGACTTATACAAGTGACTGAGGCCCAAAATGGTTTTTGGTTAAAAGGGGATTGGGTCTTACACTCTATTAGAGGCCCAAAAAGTTTTGAATGGGTCTTATAGCTCGAGGAGAGGCCCAATTGATTTTTTAAAAGGCGACGATCGCGCCGTTCACTTGTACAGAGGGACTTATACAATAAGTGAGGCCCAAAAAGTTTAATGTACAAGGGGGTTTGGGTCTTATACTCTATCAAGAGGCCCAAAGTGTTTTAAAGAAAAGCAATGGGTCTTACTACTCGAGGGTAGGTGTAACACCGCAATTCCCTTCGCGAATAAATAATACAAATATAAATCAGAGTAATTAAAAATTTATTTTTCCGACAGGAAACAGGGATGTCACACTTAAAGAAAGAAAACACAATCCTGCTCATTTATTTGATACATAACACAAAATGGAGTAAACCTCAAAAGGGAAACTTTTTCCAACAAAATGAAGTTCAATTAGGGAATAAAGCGGAAAGATCCATAACTTAATTGTTTTACAACATAAATTGTTTTATAACATATAAATATACATACAAAATAAATCTAACAAAGGTATACATATAACATAATCGTTCCCCCGTCTCCCGTGCTACGTATCAGAGCGGACACCAAGACCGACAAAAGAATGGAGAACTAATCTTTACAAAAGTCTCCAAGACTACAAATCTGCAATTGCCTCATAGAGCAACAAACCACAGCAGAAGGGTGAGAAATAACAACTAAATCAAGATTGCATAATAATATGCAAACACACATTCAAACACATGTATAAATCATCTCACCCATGCCATCATATACTAACACATAAAGCATGCCACAAATACAATATATATCATACATAATCCAACCACAATTATGACATATGGAACTACACCACCTCATCACCACAAAATATAGCATATATCAATTATCCCCACATAACCGCATGTTCACACCTAATACATATGTCTATGCACAAAACATATCATTCATAACCAATGCATTTAACACGAATGCATATCAATTCACCAATCCAATCACAAACTCAATACATAACTACTCCATTCACAAATACATATCAATCATGCATAATCCATTTAACACCAATGCATATCACACAAATGCATATCAAAATTTCTCACACATAATCAATCCATTCATGATTTATGCAAATGCACAGAGACCTACACAACGACTCTATGCAATGCATATGCGGTACCATCCATCCATCATTTCTCATCACTAGTTCACTCAGGAACTTTGCTGGAATCATCGCTCGTTACTTAATGTAACTCCACGTCGGGCATACGATGTTCCCCGTCACTCACACCCCACACGGGCACACGACGTTTATGAATCGCTCACACCCCACACGGGCACACGACCCGATCTCTCACACCCCACACGGGCACACGATTGTCTATAATCATCGCTCACACCCCACACGGGCACACAACATTATAGCGGATTCCCTCTGGAACCAAACCGTCGCTCATACCCCACATGGGCACACGACATTACAAGATGCATATCATGATGCTTGACATACAAGGACTCATGAAAAACAAATGCATCTTCACAATTCAACCATATGAATTAATCCACAACATTACATTCATGCATTGCGATCAATTCAAACAATGCATCTCAAACCATAAAGGCCACCAAACAACATACATTGAAATTTCACATAAACAATGCACTTCATCATAATCCACAAACCACCACAATCATATCATCACAATTCTTTACACAAGGGATTCGCATATCAAATGCTACCCACAACACATTATAACAACATACATTATCACACATTGAAGTCAAAACCAAAACAACACATTTATTTGCCATACGGCCACAAACCATCATCACCAACACTCATCTCATGTATTCACATCATATAACAACATAGAAGCTATACGATGAATATTAAAAGCACATTGCATGATAACACATCAAATACACCTAGTTAAGATAGTAAAAGTCGGCAAAACAACACCTTTCCAGATTTCCGACATAATTAAATCGGCCAACAATCCCAAAACCATTTTAATAAGAAAGAACATTTCATAAGCTTTCCAATGGTACAAAGAACGCCTCGATCCGAGTTACAGATCAAAAGTTATGAATTTAAAAGAAAATATAAATGTGAAATTTCCCCAGGACCGCCCGGCGAAACCCAAAAACCGCCCGGCGAAATCCCTTCGCCGCTACTTCGCCCGGTGAAGCAGAGGGGTCACCATGTCTCCCCAATGACTCAATAGAGTCAGAATCGTGTAAAGGCTGCGCCTCTCAAAAATCGCCCGGCGAAATCAGAGAACCGTCTAGCGCTTTACACCAGGTGCAGAAAAATCTGCTGTGTTTTACACGGGTTTCAACCCCAAAAATCTCATTTTTCATCCCAAATCAATTCCAACAGCAAAACAAATACCAGTGATCGATCATAAACATAGTGTGATCATACAATGCAATTTATATCGATGTTCATCCGTGAAAACATCGATTTCTATCAATCGCTCCTAATTTTAATCGATAAGGAAAAGTCGAGAAACAACCAAAACAACACAACAAACAACACATATACATACACAAGCAAGATATAATTGAAACTTCTCACCCTTACCCGATTAATCGCGCTTGAAACGGAGTTTCCTCGATTTTTCCCTTTTTCCTTTCTTCTCTTTCTTTCTTCTCCTTTTCTTTCTCTTCTTTTTCCTTTCTTTCTATTTCTCTCTCTTCCCTATTTATAACAAAATATCTAACTACCCAAAATGACCATTTTACCCCTCAACTCAAATATCTCGCAAACACTCTCAAAACGCGACAAAACCTAAACAGCGATGAAAAATAATATATTTCCAAATAAAAGTCAGAAATAAAATAATATAATAATAAAATAATCAAAACGACTCGATTAAATAAAAACTAACTAAAACTGGGGCGTTACAACTCTCCCCCACTTAGAAATTTTCGTCCTCAAAAATATACTGAGACGAACAACCCAACTTGCTAACAAAAGGCAACACCACGAGTAACACAACTGACAAACCACCTTGCTAACAACACTACAAAATGACACGACAACGACGACAACTACAACGACAAGATACAATGCCCATAAAATGCACTTGACGACCAACCTACGACGTAAGGACAACCAAGTTACGAACACACAGGTTCACTCTTGAACTGAGACACAACTAGATCGTTACCCTCTCCCTAGGTAACACTCCCCTAATCCCCCACAAGGAATTAGCCACATGCACTCGAGCCATCACGATGGAAACTAGGCCACAACAAGGACAATAACCTAAAGTTCCACGACCCAACATCGTTTCAACAACCTCTTCATAACCACAACACCAACATCCTTGTCCCACCACAGTCTTACAATAATGCTACGATTACTTAATCGAACATACAACTAAAACACCCCCTACATAGTAGCCCATGAATAATATTGAAACCTTCCACTTAACACGTCTATTCTGAAACGTCCAATAGTCTCATTATTCCCACATGTTTCCAATGTTCAACCTATGAACTCTTATAAGTCACACACTCAAATACTGAATGTGCCACTTCACGCTTCCGCTGCGCACTCTAATTACTCGAAACCATCAAGTCTACTAATCTCACGTCCAAAGTCTAACTCTTTCTCATCTCTGCCAAAAATCACTGTTCACTTTTAATATACCCAACTTCACACTCTACTGTGTTATCTCACACACCAGACACAAGTCTCTGAACTACTCAAATAATTTTAATTCTCTGACCATCAAAACAGACATGCATAACAACTTCCGACTTAACTCATCACGCACGACACTAACTTTTCCCAAAGATAATCCAATCCAAATTCATAACTCATCACGAACTCTAACCATCCTCGTTGTCTCATACCCTATTCCTTCAGACCAAACAAGTACTCAATATTCTTGCGATTACCAAACACTTCGAACCTAGAACCATAAACATAATACCTCCAAATATTCCAACACAATACCACCGCAACCAATTCCAAATCCATAATAATACAGATCCTTTTATAAATCCTCAATTGTCGTAAAGCAGAAGCTACGACTTTACCCTCTTGCAAGTCAACTGAGATACTAGAAGTACGAACTTAACAATGTCTTCCATAACCTGTAATAACAACTAACTGAGTCCAAAAGTTTCTAATCTCCTTAACCAACTTCGGAGCCTCTCATTGTAGAACTGCATCTACTTCCGATGGATCCACAACAATACTCTCCTCTGGAGTAACATCTCCAAGAAAACTAACCCTTTTCCAACCAAAATTCTCACTTGAATAATTTAGCATAAAACTTCGTCTCTTTTCAACACTTGTAATTCAAGTCTTAAACACTATACTTGTTCTTCCTCTGAGTTTATAACAGATCCGAATATCTTCAATCAAAACCACTACGAACTTATCCAAATAAATATGGAAGATACGATTCCTCTACTCCATAGACATTAAAGATGCATTACTAACACCAATTACTATCACTGTACATTGCAATTCCCAACCAAAATCCAAAAGATATAAATTCTTAAAGCTTTCGCAAAACTTTTCACTGGGTAACTGGTTACTCGCATACGAGCTTAGCCGAGGAAATAACAACCTATCCCGATGATAACAAACATAACCAGTCACATTACGTCGATCAAAGACTCAACTCACGCAATTCACCACTCTTATCAAACATTCCAAACAATCGTAATTTCACTCAAACTCAACCAAACCATTCCAGTTATCTATTCCTGAAAGTGGACACTTATTCTCAATCATTACCTTATTCAACCGTTAGTAATCCATACACAATTTTTTTCTTCTCTTGACCGTCCAATCCCACAATTTCCAACTTGTATCAACAACCAACCAAAAAGAATTCTCAAACGCGATGTTACATCCACCCACAAGGGTTTCCTCACAATTTCTATTAATGCCTTAAAATTCCAAAGACTCCGAACTCACCAGCACTCCAAGTTTTTGCTTCCCATAGTCTCAATACCATTATACTTGTTATTCCATTCTATCATTCTTCCTTTTATTACCAACAATAATGGAGCTCTCTAAGACAACACCTTAATGTTCCATCCAAAAACACATCTGAAAACTATGCCCAACTGACGGACATCACTGTGACTTCCTGCCAATTTCCAGAACACTACCATCACAGACAAAACAAACATCTTATTCCCATCTACTAAGAGTTTCCTACTTACTTAGCAGATATAAACCTCAACTATTCACTTCGTCCAATTAAGTTCAATCTCTACTCTCTGAGAAGCAGTCCTTAAATAAAACCCAATCATTCTCTCTCAATGACTTCCCAACCTAACCAACATATCAAAACCTCTAATCCGTCTCATCTTCCGATATAAGAATCTTCATTGACTCCTCAAAACAGTCCGTAATCATTTTCTTAAATTCCAAACAACTCATTTCACACACTATCAAAGCCGGAAAGACACATCTATTCCATCCAACATAATTCCCGTCTGCTATCAATAAGAGATTAAGGGTGATCAGTTCCTCAATTTGTCAATAGACAGCCGACAATCATGATGGGGCATAAACCATCTTTACCAAACTATAATAGCATTCCTTACATCTTGGGCACAAAACTACCTAAGGCACCAACCTTAGTCGACATAAACCTTACCTCCGTCTTCCCTCCAGAATCGGGAACAATACTGTCCGAACAACACTTACAATCTTGCATTCAACGGCACACGGAGCCAACACTCCACAACTGAAGCAACTTGGAGAAGTACCAGCTTCTCCCCCACTTATCTCTTTCTCACACCTGGAGCCAAAGGATTAGAAAACTAGAAAGTACTGACAGTGCCTCCACACATATCACGTACTAAGGGACAAACAACAACGACAGTATTCAACTGTCACACCAACTGACTCAACAACTTGGTCGGACAAACCAACCTGCTCTGATACCACTATTGTAACACCCCAATTCCCTTCGCGAATAAATAATACAAATATAAATCAGAGTAATTAAAAATATATTTTTTCGACAGGAAACAGGGATGTCACACTTAAAGAAAGAAAACACAATCCCTGCTCATTTATTTGATACATAACACAAAATGGAGTAAACCTCAAAGGGCAACTTTTCCAACAAAATGAAGTTCAATTATGGAATAAAGCAGAAAGATCCATAACTGAATTGTTTTACAACATAAATTGTTTTATAACATATAAATATACATACAAAATAAATCTAACAAAGGTATACATATAACATAATCGTTCCCCCGACTCCCGTGCTACGTATCAGAGCGGACACCAAGACCGACAAAAGAATGAAGAACTAATCTTCACAAAAGTCTCCAAGACTACAAATCTGCAATTGCCTCATAGAGCAACAAACCACTGCAGAAGGGTGAGAAATAACAACTAAATCAAGATTGCATAATAATATGCAAACACACATTCAAACACATGTATAAATCATCTCACCCATGCCATCATATACTAACATATAAAGCATGCCACAAATGCAAAATATATCATACATAATCCAACCACAATTATGACATATGGAACCTCCACCACCTCATCACCACAAAATATAGCATATATTAATTATCCCCACATAACCGCATGTTCACACCTAATACATATGTCTATGCACAAAACATATCATTCATAACCAATGCATTTAACACAAATGCATATCAATTCACCAATCCAATCACAAACTCAACACATAATTACTCCAGTCACAAATACATATCAATCACGCACAATCCATTTAACACCAATGCATATCACACAAATGCATATCACAATTTCTCACACATAATCAATCTATTCATGATTTATTCAAATGCATAGAGACCGACACAATGACTCTATGCAATGCATATGCGGTACCATACATCCATCATTTTTCATCACTAGTTCACTCAGGAACTCTGCTGGAATCATCGCTCGTTACTTAATGTAACTCCCAGTCGGGCATACGATGTTCCCCGTCGCTCACACCCCACACGGGCACACGAAGTTTATGGATCTCTCACACCCCACACGAGCACACGACCCGATCGCTCACACACCACATGGGCACACGATCGTCTATAATCATCACTCACACCCCACACGGGCACACGACGTTATAGCGGATTCCCTCTGGAACCAAACCGTCGCTCACACCCCCACATGGGCACACGACATTACAAGATGCATATCATGATGCTTGGCATACAAGGACTCATGACAAACAAATGCATCTTCACAATTCAACCATATGAATTAATCCACAACATTACATTCATGCATTGCGATCAATTCAAACAATGCATCTCAAACCATAAAGGCCACCAAACAACAAACATTGAAATTTCACATAAACAATGCACTTCATCATAATCCACAAACCACCACAATCATATCATCACAATTCTTTACACAAGGGATTCACATATCAAATGCTACCCACAACACATTATAACAACATACATTATCACACATTGAAGTCAAAACCAAAACAACACATTTATTTTACATACGACCACAAACCAACATCACTAACACTCATCTCATGTATTCACGTCATATAACAACATATAAGCTATACGATGAATATTAAAAGCACATTGCATGATAACACGTCAAATACACCCAGTTAAGATAGTAAAAGTCGGCAAAACGACACCTTTCCAAATTCCCGACATAATTAAACCGGCCAACAATCCCAAAACCATTTTAATAAGAAAGAACATTTCATAAGCTTTCCAATGGTACAAAGAATGCCTCGATCCGAGTTACGGATCAAAAGTTATGAATTTTAAAAAAATATAAATGTGAAATTTCCCCAGGACCTGCCTGGTGAAACCCAAAAACAGCCTGGCGAAATCCCTTCGCCGTTACTTCGCCCGGCGAAGCAGAGGCGTCACCATGTCTCCCCAATGACTCAATAGAGTCAGAATCGTGTAAAGGCTGCGCCTCTCAAAAACCGCCCGGCGAAATCCCGAACCGCCCGGCGAAATCAGAGAACCGCCCGGCGCTTTACACCAGGTGCAGAAAAATCTGCTGCATTTTACACGGGTTTCAACCCCAAAAATCTCATTTTTCATCCCAAATCAATTCCAACAACAAAACAAATACCAGTGATCGATCATAAAGATAGTGTGATCATACAATGCAATTTATATCAATTTTCATCCGTGAAAACATCGATTTCTATCAACCGCTCCTAATTTTAATCGATAAGGAAAAGTCGAGAAATAATCAAAACAACACAACAAACAACACATATACATACACAAGCAAGACATAATTGAAACTTCTCACCCTTACCCGATTAATCGCGCTTGAAACGGAGTTTCCTCGATTTTTCCCTTTTTCCCTTCCTCTCTTCCTTTCTTCTCCTTTTGTTTCTCTTCTTTTTCCTTTCTTTCTATTTCTCTCTCTTCCCTATTTATAACAAAATATCTAACTACCCAAAATGACCATTTTACCCCTCAACTCAAATATCTCGCAAACACTCTCAAAACGCGACAAAACCTAAACAGCGATGAAAAATAATATATTTCCAAATAAAAGTCAGAAATAAAATAATATAATAATAAAATAATCAAAACGACTCGATTAAATAAAAACTAACTAAAACTGGGGCGTTACAGTAGGCCCAAACTTTGTTTTTCAACGGATGATGATCGCGTCGAACTTTTTGAAATACAACGGGACTTATACAATAAGTGAGACCCAAAATAGGTTTGTATTTACAAAGGATTGAGTCTTACGCTCTATTAGAGGCCCAAGGTTTAAAGAATGGGGCTTATAACACGAGGGTAGGCCCAGATGATTTTTTCGTTTAAAATGGCGATCGCGCCGAGGTTTTCTTTCAACGCAAAGGGGCTTATACAATATCTGAGGCCCAAAGTTGTTTTTGGTTAAAAGGGGATTGGGTCTTACACTCTATTAGAGGCCCAAAGATTTTGAAAATGATTTATGAGGGTTGAATTAATCCAAAAACCCTAATTTATTTTCAAAAATGTATTTTAATTGAATAAAAATTCAATTAAAATGATCAAAATTGTTTAACATATGGAAAACAAATTGTGATCTTGGATTAATGCTACAAAAATTAAGTATTTACCTACAAAATAATTAGAAGTCATTAAAAGTTGCAAAATCAAGGTGGAAAAAATATTCAAAATGTCCAAAACAATTAAAATATTAATTCTTTGCAAAAATATCAATTATATGAAATAAATAATATTTTTGGGATTTTTTGGGAAAATAAAATATTTTAACATTTTTGTGAATTATCAAAAAAAAGAATCAACTCAAAATCATTAAAACTCAGAGAGAAATTAATTTTTGAATCAATTAAATAAAATCACAAAATTCAAATATTTGAATTTGTGAAAATGACGCCAAGAACAGCTTTAGAACACGCGCGTTTTTCAGTTTTGCCCAGATTTGTATTTTCCATCCAATCTTACTGAATACTTGATCTTATCATGCAATCCACATACCAATCAACTCGTTTCAACCTCACGATCATGTCTATGGCAATTAATTTCATTTAAATTAAGCATAAAACAAGAAATCACGAAAAATCCTCAAGAACCCAAAATTTTGCATGAAGGCTGGGATTTTTGATACACGATTCAAACAAAGCAATTACTTGAGGGCAAACATTCCATGCATGATCATGAACATTTGGCAAAAGTATTGTGCGAGGAAATATGCATAGATTGAGAGATGACCAAGTTTAGGCTTACCTCTAGGTCGTGACAGCAAGAGCAAATTGATTTCTGAGTTGGAGGTGTTACAGATGAATTGTGATGATCTGAACAACTTCCCTACACCTTATGGAGTGTGTTTGAATGCTTGGACTTGATGGAAATTGGCTGGATCACTTCATGGCATCTCAACTGCAACTTGGTTAAAACCTTGAGCAATTGACTGGTGATTCTGAGAAATCAGTGTTCTAGATGTTGTTTAAGTGTTTGATCAGCTCACATATGATGTATATGAGGTGTGTGTGTGATTGGTTTGAGTGGAATTGCTCTCTAATGAAAAACCCGATAGTGACTTGCTAAGAAAGGCATTTTTGAGAGTGAGAAGTGGATTTTGAGATAGGCAAGTGTTGTAGGCCTTTGGTGTACTTAAATTGATCACAATTGAGCTCTATTTATAGTAGAGCAAGTTTGTTTTGCAAGGAATAGTGAATGACAACTGCTGAGTAGGTTTGGCCAATGTTGGCAAATGAAAATCCAAGTCTCCTCTAGCCATTGACTAGAGGTTAGGGCACAAGCTGCTGGTCCCCTTGGTCTTGGATAAGTCTTGACTGAATTCAGTTGCTAATGGCTCAGTCCATGCCACCTTGATGCTTCCATTGAATGCTCCAATCCAAAATTGGAGTCTTGTCCCTATTTTGGGCAATTCTAGGTTTAGCATGCCATTTCTTGTTCCAAGGACTTTGGAGGCTTGACTCAGTGATTGTCCCCTTTAGATTCAATCCTCGGATATGTCCAAGGTGATGACAAGGCTTGGAATTGGCTGATTTTGGCAAATCGACCAAAAGTGCAAAAATCTGCCTTGCCTTGGCAGATTTTAGCAAGGCAACTTGCCAATGTCATATCTCATAGCTCAAATTGAATTTGGTGAGGTTCTTGGCCATTTTGGAAAGCCCTTACATGATACAACAACTGTTTGATCATATTGGTCTTGATACTTTTTGGATTCAAGTAAAAAATGCCCCTACATTTGGAAAAAAGTAAGGCAAAATCTGACTTAGTGAAATTTTCACTAAGTGTTGGAACAAAGTGACTTTTCTTGATTTTGATCACTCCATAACTCAAAATCCATGAGGAATTTGGACATAGGTCAGTATGAAGCTTTTGTAGAGGGCAATGAGATCTACAAATCAAGCTTTGGATGAAAAAAAATGGCTTCATGATTTAGGAGTTATGACCCTCCAAAGTTGGTACCTTTGTCACTTTTTTTCATAACTTAGAAATTTTTTCTAAGTTTTTATGGTTACCCCTTTTACAAGTTATCCCACCTTCTTTGATTTTTCTTGATGAATGATGATTCAAATCATACATTAACATCATTTTAGGGTTAAAAATCCATTTTTGTGAAAAATCTCAAAAAATCAAAGTTGACTTTTGTGCACAGTTGACTTTTTATCCGATGAATTCTAAACTGTGCAATTCTTCAGGAAATCATGTCCTTGACCTAAATCAAACTTGATGGACATGTTCCATGGGTGGAATAGAGTGTATTGAATCATGTCTTAGGGCTTGGGAGCATGTCCTGGTCAAAAGTCAAAGTTACAGTTGACTTTTCTCGCGAAACCCTAACTGTGGTTCAGATGAAATTGAGGCTTGTTGCTCAAGCTTCTGGGATCAATCCATTGTTGCAAATGGATAAATATAGTGTATTAGAGACCCTCAAATCCTCTCTTGAGGTCTTGGCTCATAATTTGTCCCAAAAGTCAACTTAGGGGTGAATTAGGTCAAGAAACCCTAATTCCTGATTTTTGATGAATGTCTCCCCTGAGGCAAAATTAACTTAACGATTGGGTTTATGAGGTTCCATGGAGTATATTAGGATATGTTTTGAAACATTGGCTCATGACCAGATCAAAATTTCCATCTGGAGGCCCTGGTCGACCAAAACCCTAATTTGGTGACACTGGCGATCTTGAAGCTTGACCCACCTAGAAGGGAGCAACCTTGTGCTTAATCCTAGAAGTGGGAGTCCTATTGATCCATTGTGTATGTTTGAGAGTGTAGAGAAGTTGAAGATCATGTCATTCCTTGATTGATCCTTTGTATAAGCACTCTGAGAGGGATTGAAACCCTAATTTTGATTGCAGTAGATGCTCAGCAATTCCTTGAGGAGATTGATGAGGCATAAAGGTACATCTATATTGTGATGATGATAATGATGGGAATCTTAGTGGTCAAAATTTGGGGTATGACAGATGCCCCTATTTAATCTTCTTGGACACGAAGGTGTGAATGGCGAAGGTATTCGGGCATTCGAGGCGCAAGAGGATTAAATATCGGAATATCTGAAATTTTGACGGTGTCTATGAATGGTAATTCACGCATTCATCTTCTTTCGCTAAGCAATGACGCTTAGAAAAAGTAAACTTCCCCTCGATCCTGGTTTCCTACCAAGGAACTGGTCTCAGTTTCTAATTTAAACTTCCCCTCTATTCTGGTTTCCTACCAAGGAACTGGTCTTAGTTTCTGATTTAAACTTCCCCTCGATCCTGGTTTCCTACCAAGGAACTGGTCTAAGTTTCTGATTTAAACTTCCCCTCGATCCTGGTTTCCTACCAAGGAACTGGTCTAAGTTTCTGATTTAAACTTCCCCTCGATCCTGATTTCCTACCAAGGAACTGGTCTAAGTTTCTGATTTAAACTTCCCCTCGATCCTGGTTTCCTACTAAGGAACTGGTCTAAGTTTCTGATTTAAACTTCCCCCCAATCCTGATTTCCTACCAAGGAAATGGTCTTAGTTTCTTTTGTCAATAAACTTTATTGACAAGAGACGCTATTCGTAGCGGTTTTCCTCAAACTTCTCGCCGAATTTTCCTGGGGAGATGCCATTTAATGGAAAAAATTTTGATGCCAGACTTGCTGGGGAACCCAGTCGTCTGAGTTGTAGAGGTGTACAAACTTCTCTTTTGGAGATGCCATTTGTTGACTCTATTTGGGGAATGCGAGTCCCTTGAGAGACTGCTTTCATGCTTGGGAATATTACATCATACTTTTCTCGGGATCTTCCCGGAGAAATGCCATATGATGGGATCCAATTTTGAGGTGCCGATGACCTTTTCATCAGTGGTTTTTTCGGAGAAAAACTGCCGTATTGCCGAAGCTCCGATTAAGAGGCTTTCTCTGGGGATTTTCCTTAATCCGGGAAAGCGAGAATATCATCTTCAATGGCAAAGAGTGATATATGTTGAAAGTTTCTCTGGTTTTTTAGAGGTTCAAGTTATCAAAGTGGTCAAGGACCCAACTTCAATCCAGAAATAAACTAGAGGCGAGATTGTTCAGATGATTCACTTCCTGACGAGGAAAGAAACGACAACTCGATTGAGAGGACTTTTATCACTAGGGGATAAGACCGACTAGAGTGATAGTGATGCAATGCAATATGAATGCGAATGCAAATAAAATGCATGATGTATGTATGTATATGCTGACAAAAACTTGACACAACACACAGACTGACGGATGAACACGAATGGATACTCGGCCACTGCTGGAAATGAAAGGTATCACTTGGTCCAAGATAGCAATTCTGCCTTGCTTAGGAGAGATAATCCCTGCGGGGAATACCATTAATCGGGCATAGGAGATAAGAACTCTGCCGAAGATGTCAGATGGAATAATCGCATCTGACACTGTTGATCCTTCATTCAGGTGCACTGGCGTAGAAGGAGTACTTTGATTCTGCACCTTGAAGTTCGCTTACTTCTGGAGAAGCGATTGATGTTCTTTTGATGTTTAACAGTCAAAAGAAATTGCCATCTTTATTTTAAAAGCAGAAAAGTTTTACAAGTAATTTCATTTTTGTTTTATTTCAAGAATCGTTGATCATATTAAAATGTCGTTCTGTAAAGCTAAAACAAATGAGAATTACAAACAAAAGCACAAGGGCTCAAATTTTATTGATAAGATGGAGATCAGCCAAACACGTGATTCCAAAGAGTATTTACAAAGTTAGAAAATGTTAATTTACCAGGAAAAGGGCTACGCCGAAACATAACGACCACTATCCTTCTACCAACTTTGAACTCGGGGCATCCTGAGCTTCTGTCGAAGATGACCTTGACTGGAGTTTTCCTCCGATGGATGGTGTAACTGCTGCTGACGGGCTTGCCTCTTTGTCGAACATAGTTACTTGCCATTATCCCTAACTTTTTCCTGGATTGTACTGTGATGTTTCCAATCCACCGGGATGATCTTTTTTTTATTTTGTCTCTAACTTTTGCCTGGACCGCCCTTTCGGGTTTTCAATCCACCGAGACTTTTTTTTAGTTTAGGCGAAGTATTTCTTGACTACATCAACATTCGTGGGGTAGGCAAATTCTTCTCCGTCCATGGTTGCAAGTCTCAAGGCGCCGCCTGAGAAAGCTTTCGTGACCACATAGGGGCCGTCATAATTCATAGTTCATTTGCCCCGAGAATCAGTGAGAAATGATTGTATCTTTTTTAGCACAAGGTCTCCTCTTATGAAGACGCGAGGTCAGACCTTTTTGTCGAACACCCTCTTCATTCTTTGCTGATACAACTGACCCTGGCATAGTGTCGTGATTCGTTTCTCTTCAATCAGATTCAGTTCGTCGTGTCGACTTTGACACCATTCAGCTTCTGTAAGCTTAGCTTCCATCAATATCCGGATTGATGGGATCTCTACTTCTACGGGGAGCACTGCTTCCATGCCATACACTAGAGAAAAAGGGGTTGCCCCTGTTGAAGTGCGGACAGATGTTCGATAACCATGAAGAGCAAAGGGTAGCATCTCGTGCTAATCTTTGTAGGTTACAACCATCTTTTGAACAATCTTCTTGATGTTCTTGTTAGCCGCTTCTACCGCTCCGTTCATCTTTGGTCGGTATGGAGATGAGTTATGGCGTTCGATCTTGAACTCTGCGCACAACTCATTCATCATCTTATTGTTCAAGTTAGATCCATTATCAGTAATGATCTGGCTCAGAACACCATAACGGCAGATGATATTGTTTTTGATAAATCGGACCACCACTTGTCGGGTTACATTAGTGTATGACGCTGCTTCGACCTACTTTATGAAGTAATCAATGGTGACCAGAATGAACCGATGTCCATTTGAAGCCTTGGGCTCAATCATGCCAATCATTTCGATTCCCCATATGGAAAAAGCCCATGGGGAAGAAAGAACTTTGAGATGCGTTGGCGGTACATGAATTTTGTCGGAGTATATCTGACACTTGTGACACCTCCTCATGTACTTGTAGCAGTCGGATTCCATGGTCAACCAATAGTACCCTGCTCTGAGAATTTTTCTCGTCATTGTATGTCTGTTGGCATGAGTGCCAAAGGACCCTTCGTGAATTTCTTTTATCAGCATGTCTGCCTCTGGTCTGTCTATGCATCGGAGCAAGACCATGTCAAAGTTTCTCTTATAGAGTGTATCACCGCTCAGGAAGAAGCTACTTGCTATCCTTCTGAGGGTTTTTCTGTCCTTCCTTAGTGCCCCAGGTGGGTACTCTTGTTTTTGAAGGAAACATTTGATATCGTGATACCAAGGTTTGTCGTCTATGACTGCTTCAATCGTGAAGATGTAAGCGGGCATTTCATGGCACATTATGTCAATCTTAGGTAGGTCATTCCATTGACCTACACAAATCATAGAAGAGATAGTCGCTAATGCATCAGCCATGTGATTCTCATCACGAGGAATGTGATGAAATTCGATTCTGTGGAAGAAAGGTAACAACCTTCTTGCATAGTCTTTGTAAGGAATCAATCCTGATTGGTATGTCATCCAATCTCCTTTTATCTGATTGATAACCAGGGCTGAGTCGCCATATACATCCAAGTTCTTAATCCTCAAATCAATCGCTTCTTCGAGACCCATAATACAAGCTTCGTATTCGGCCTCATTGTTTGTACATTTGAATGTAATTCAAGCGGTGAAAGGAATGTGGGTACCCTGAGGGGTAACAATTATTGCCCCAATTCTGTTTCCATAATGATTACCTGCTTTGTCAAAGATTAGTCCCCACTGGGAACCTGGTTCTGGCCCTTCACTGGGTAGAGGTTCATCGCAATCTTTCATCTTTAAATACATGACATCTTCGTCTGGGAAGTCAAACCCGATTGATTCTTGGCTAAAATACTTCCTTTAACGGCTTTTTAAGCGTGGTATTCTATGTCATATTCTGATAGCAACATCTGCCAACGGGCAATCCTTCCCGTGAGAGAAGATTTTTCAAATACATACTTGATTGGGTCCATCTCGGAGACCAACCAAGTAGTGTGACGAATCATGTATTGGCGAAGACGTTTGGCTGCCTAAGCCAAAACACAGCAAGTTTTCTCAAGCATCGTATACCGAGTCTCGCAGTTAGTGAACTTCTTGCTTAGATAGTAAATGACAGACTCTTTCCATTTGGTTTCGTCTTGTTGGCCAAGTACACATCCCATGGAATCTTCCAAGACTGTGAGGTAGATGATCAGTGGTCTTCCTTCCACTGGAGGTGATAGAATCGGAGGATTCAACAGATATTCCTTAATACTGTCGAAGGCGGTTTGGCAATCTTCTGTCCAAACGCAGTCCTGGTTCTTTTTGAGTAATTTGAAAATCGGCGCACAAGTGGCAGTCATGAGGAATATAAATCTGGAGATGTAGTTCAAATGTCCCAGGAATCCTCTGACTTGTTTTTCACTTTTCGGAGAAGGCATTTCTTGAATGGCCTTGACCTTGTCAGGATCAACCTCAATTCCCCTCTGGCTGATGATGAACCTAAAGAGTTTCCCTGAACAGACACCAAAAGTGCACTTATTGGGATTCAAGCGGAGTTTGTACTTTCTCAACCGCTCAAATAGTTTTGACAGGTGGGTCACCTGCTCCTCCTCTGTCTTAGATTTTGAAATCATATCATCGACATACACTTCGATTTCTTTGTGTATCATGTCATAAAAAGAGTAGTCATGGCCCTTTGATAGGTTGCCCCGACATTCTTCAAACTGAACGGCATTACCTTGTAGCAAAAGGTACCCCATGTGGTAATGAGCGAAGTTTTATCCATGTCCTTCGGCGCCATTTTGATCTGGTTATAGCCCGAGAATCCATCCATGAAGGAGAAAACTTTGAACTTTGATGTACTGTCAACCAGCATGTCAATGTGTGGTAAAGGAAAGTCGTCCTTTGGACTAGCCTTATTTAGATCTCTGTAGTCGACACACATTCTGAATTTTCCATCCTTTTTCGGAACGGGTACGATATTGGCTAACCATTGAGGATATTCTGACTTAGCGAGGAAACCCGCGTCAATCTGTTTCTGTACCTCCTCTTTGATTTTGATGGCCATGTCCGGGTGAGTGCGTCTCAATCTCTGCTTTAATGGCAGACAATCCGATCTTAACGGTAAGCGATGTTCCACGATGCTGGTATCCAACCCTGGCATATCCTGATAGGACCAAGCGAATACATCGGGGAATTCTTTGAGAAGCTTTGTCAAACTCTCTTTGGCAGCTGGACTGAGCAGTGCCCCAATCCTGATTTCTTTTCTCTCTTTTTCTGAACCCAATTTTACCGTTTCCAACGGTTCTTTGTGAGGTTCAATAGACCTTTCCTCTTGTCTGAGTAGTCGGGATATCTCTTCTGGAATTTTGTTGTCAACTTCTTCTTCAGCCCCAAATACCGGGAACTCAAAGCTGGGAGAAGGCATTGGATCGTATGTTTCAACGGGGTTTAAAACAAGCAATCTGCATGATGTGATGATTCGTGTTTAGAAGAGATAGAGAAAATGCAAGAGTGTGCAGTGTATTTATTTTATTACTGCTTGTTTTTATTTGAATTGTTTTTTAGGATTACCATTTTCTGAGAAAAAGCAAAAAAAGAAAATAGCAATTAATGCGGAAATTACAGAACGACGTTATTTTATTAATGAAAAAGTCGATCCTTGAAACTACAACACTATAAAACAAAACTCTGTCGCTTTGGGCTAAGCGAAGAGGGAAATTTACAGAAAGCGAGCCCTATCAAAACATCCGTTTCACCTAGGCAGGGTGAAGGTTAAAGATGGAAATTACTTTGATTGGCGAACGACCTTCAGAGCATCAACTGCAACCCATTGGCGGTGAACTCCTTGGTGAATCACAAAGTCTGGTACGTTCCTTGATTTTTCTTCAGAAATAATGCTGATTTCTGGTGGAGCAGGATCATTGGAATCTGACTCCCAGGCAGCATTGTCGTAGGAGGATTCCTTAGTTGTATTTTGCATAGCGTTTGTGCTCTTAGTGTATCTCCCCATCCAGTTGGCTGGATATCTTCGAGCCTGATACGAGAGCTTTCGGGAGTGGTGTACTTGACCATATAGTCGTATTTTCCACTCGGTTATCCCAAGGTGTCCCACACTTCTTTGGAACTGGAGGGGTCTTCCCTCTCGATGACGTTGACCTCGGGAAAGGCTAATTAATGAATTCTAGTCCTGAAAACGTTGCAAATTCATCATCTTGTTGAGCAGTTTCTGAATGACCTGAATGTTGATCCCATGACATGGTGGGGACATAGGTATTCTGTTCAATGATGCTCAGCTGAGTTTCATTACTCGGATGACTTTCTGGCCCTAAGTCTCTTGGGTAAGGCTGTCACATTGGAAGACCGTCCATCGGGCCATAGTAATTGCGGTCAAAGTTGTCTTTCATCAAAGTGTCCTCCTCTAATGAGTTTGGTAGAGCACGACATCCTTTCGGATCACAATCTCCATATATCATTTTGACATTTGACCGTGGTATAAATCTCGGACTCTGTGCGGGATAGCAAAATGGCGTAGGCACCTCTTCCTGAGACATATAACCGTCCTTGTTAAGATAGGACTTCCATTCTTCATCTGTGTCGGAGGGATCCTCCTCATTGATAGCATGGATTATTTGAGACATTGGGTGAAGGAATCCTCCACTGTGGAAGAAGTCCTGAATGGGATGAAGACTTTCATTGTCAGCAGCTGTCCGGGTACAGGTTGCAAAAAAACCAAGACCCTTCTTTGTTGTGTTGCTAGTAGGAATGACAAGCTGTCCCCATCCTGTTGTATCGGTACTCTCAACCGCTTTAATAGCATCTTTGTATGAGGAAATCGAAGTTCCTCCTCCGGATTGTTCATCCTTGTGTAACGAAAGCGCTTGGAACTAGGTTCCAATTATCCCTTCTGGTTCCATATAAGTGGATGACGATAAATTGCTGATGAGCAAGGCCTGTTCCCCACAGACTGTGATGAGTTGGCCGTTCTGGACGAACTTTAGCTTTTGGTGGAGGGTTGAAGTGACCGCTCCAGCCTAATGTATCCAAGGTCTTCCTAATAAACAACTGTACGTTGCCCGGATGTCCATGACCTGGAAAGTGACTTGGAAAGTGTGAGGACCAATAGTTATGGGAAGGTCAACTTCGCTGATAACCGTTTTTCTGGATCCGTCGAACGCTTTGACGACGACCTTGCTGGTTCTCATCGGAGGGCCCTTGAATGATAATTGCATAAAATTGGACTTCGGCATAACATTCAGGGCTGACCCTGTGTCTACCAGTACGCTGGCTAAAGCATCGTCCTGGCAGTTGACTGTAATATTGAGCGCCATGTTATGATGACAACCCTCTTCAGGTAATTCCTCATCACTAAACCCCAAATTGTTGTAGGAAGTGATGTTAGAGACAATGCTATCAAACTGTCTGATGGTTACATCCTGTTCTACCAAGGCTTGCTCCAAAACTTTCTGTAGAGCCTCTCTGTGCGCTTCTGAACTGAGTAACAGTGATAACACCGAGATCTTTGAAAGAGTTTGTAATAGCTGATCAACAATGTTGTATTCACTCATTTGGATGAGCTTCAGTATCTCATCATTGTTTTTTGAAAGGTCGGGATTATTGGATCGACCGACTGGTGGATCGGGAAGTTCCGCCTGAAGTTCCTTTTCTTTGCTGGAATCTCCAACTCCTCTGTTGAAGATTCTACCACTCCGTGTTACACGACTGATGTCTGCAAAATTCATGACGGAGGGTAATGGAATTTCCTTTCCATTTTCAATTATCGTTGCACCGTATTTGTAAGGGATTGCCTTAGCTGATTCATACGGTAGTGTTCCCGGTAGATAGATGACTATGGGAACCTTCTGGTTTTTCTGACCATCGTACGTAATCTTGATTCGTTCCCGGTTGGGAATTCTTGATTCTTCAAGCAGAGGGATAATGGAAAAAACATTCCTGGTCCTCTGATGATCAGAGATGACAACAATGTCCTCAATTTAATTAGCAAGGTAGTTCGGTGACCAATTGATGGGTCCGGAACATGGATATGGGCGGATCTCTCCACGATCCACCTGCCCCTGGAGAGCTGCTCGCACAAGGTAGCACCCTTGGTTACTTTCTGAACAGACTCGACAACATTCATAATTGTGTGGTGGCACCTGGCCATGCCCACTTTGAATACAATGTAACCTCACTAGGTTAGCTTCCACGAGTCGGACATCCTGACTTTGACGCCGAGTGGGGTTTCTGTTATTGATACTAATTTGCTGAGTATCTTCATCCATGTAGATTGGCATCCACCAATGATTTAATAGGTGCTGAAGTGCTTCCTGGACAAGGGTACATCCCTGATCATTTTCGCAATCCGCTTTACAGTTGTGATAATTATGTGATATCAGGAATATGAGTCGGACCTGCTCAGTATGCAACTCTACCAAGTTGGTATTCATCAAGCAAATGTCAAAGATCTGAATAACGTTGGAATTCATGTAACCCATGTTAACTCCACGAACTCGGTGCTCTTGGATCCATCCGAGATCTAGCTGTTCCTGTAGAGCTGCTTACACCACAGAACATCCTTGATTACTTTTAGAGCAGACATCACACTGGTGATAATTATGAGGTGGCACATGGCCGTACCCACTCTGTCTACAATGCATTTTGACCAGATTGGCCCTCAACAAGAGCACATCGTGAATTTGATAGACATTGTTAAATTCTTTCTCAATCAGGTTGACTGCAGCTTTCTCATGTTGAGGCAGCGGGTTCGTGAGAACATTGGGATTCATATCTTTGAAAGATAAGAGCCCACTCTTAACAAGCTTTTGCACATCGGATTTGAAATTGAGACAATTCTCTATGTTATGCCCTGGTCCTTCTTGATGATAAGGGCATGTCTGATCCACCTTAAACCAAAAAGGCAGGTTTTCTGGTACTGTAAGAGGAGACTTAGTCTGGATGTTCCCTTTAGCCAGTAGTAACGGAAATAGTTTTGCGTACAACATGGGTATAAGATCAAACCCTGGTGGCCGTGTTGTACGGTTGTTATTGTATGGAGGACGAGCCTACTGAAGAGGCTGTTGTGTCCTTTGCTGATTAGGTTGGCTTTGCGCAACCTGAGGCTGATACGTAGGAATAGACGCATGGCTGATAGCAGGATTTACAGCTGCTACCGGCTGGTAACGTCGCCTTTGCTTTCTGAGAGAGATATTCCCAATATCTTGCTCTTTTTTCTTAGGGAGAGCACTACCGTATCATTTTGTACTACTTAATGATCCAGCGTCTTTTACCAAATGTCCTTCTCGGACGGCTTCCTCAAGACGAACTCCCATGCCCACCATCTCGGTGAAATCGCTGGGCGCACTGGCAACCATTCTATCATAGTAAAATGAGCTTAAGATCTTTAAGAAGATCTTTGTCATCTCTTTTTCCTCAAGAGGTGGACAAATCTGAGCGGCAATTTCACGCCATCTCTGAACGTACTCCTTAAAGGTTTCCTTGTCCTTTTGTGACATTGATCTGAGTTGATCTCTGTCCAGTGCCATGTCCAAATTGTATTTGTATTGTTGGACGAAGGCAGTACCAAGATCTCCGAATATACTAATCGTAGTACGGTTTAAACCCATGTACCATTTGAGTGCGGCACCGGTTAAACTATCCTGAAAGTAGTGAATCAGTAGGTCCTGATTCTCTATCTGGCCTGACATTCGCCGAGCGTACATCACCAAGTGACTTTGAGGGCAAGAGTTACCCTTGTATTTTTCAAAGTCGGGCACTTGAAATTTGTGCGGAACTTTCACATTGGGGACCAGAAAAAGGTCTGCGGCATCCTTTCCAAATAAATCTTGACCGCGGATGGCTTGCAGTTCCTTCTGCATTTCTAGGAACTGTTCCTGGAATTCATCCATTCTATCAAACATAGTTTCCTTCTTACCAGAAGGTATCAGTGGAATCTGTCCTTCCGGGACAGTGAGCACCACAGGGGGTGGTACTGTGACTACGGCAGTGAATCTTGGCGTTTCCCGAAGTTTGTAACCTTCAGGAGTCTTCAGTATACCCCTGGTACCTTCGCTTTCCCAAAGTTTGTAACCTTCAGGCCCATCGGCTTCTGTTATGATTCCCCGATCTTCAGTGATCGGCGAAACATATCCTTCCGGGATATAGTTAACAGGCATGCCCCAAGGACGATCTTTTGGCATTTGATACCTAGGATCATACTTCTCCACTATGAGCGTTGAGGTGATCTCTGAGATCATAGTCCTTTGTAGCTGAGCTTCTGCCATGGCTTGCATGTCGTTACGAAGCTTTCTCAAACGTGACACTAGAACCGAGACACAAATGTGAGATTCATAGGTAAGAAGAATATGCGATGTGAGAATGATGAATGCAATGATTATATTAATTATTTTTTGGTTTAATCAAAATAAACTTCAACAATTAGATTGCAAATATCAAACAGTGGGGAAACCCCTTTTTATTGAATTCAAAGGATTACAGAAATGGAAATACAGTAGATTACAAGTTGCAGAAATAGAAACCTAAGCTAATGGGTCCCGAGTCCTCTCTGAAGAGAAATCGGGTGCTGACTCTGGTATTTTCCTTTTCTTTGACCGGGGCTCTTGGGCCGTTGTCGGGTTGTCATTCCTTTGCCAGATGAAATGAGTGAGCAAATTCCTTTGGTCATCTTGATTCTCTACAGCATGTTGCTCCAAAATTTCAATCAGAACGTCCTTATCTTTCAGTAGTTGTTGTATTTTGATGCACTCCACGTTGAGGGCGCGATACTTGTTTTTCCAAGACCTCCTCTCCCGTTGAACTTTGTTGAGAGTAACCTGGAGCTTTTCAGTCTCAGTCATGAAGTACATGACAGACTCCCTCGGTGGAAGAACTCCGTGACGAGGATAAGGCATCTTTAGCTTGAGAGCTCTAGTTTGTACCCAGTGGAGATAAGGCTCCACCGGAACACATACCAGTTTTCCTAGAGACTCCCGTCCTTTCTTATTAACATGTTTCCAAGCATGCACTATTTCCGTCTTTAGTGCTCTGTCACTTTCTCCGTCTTTGAAGAAAAGACCTTCCAGATGAACACCCCGTGGGACGTGTCTCATCGGGTATCCAAATTGACGACGAATGAGAACTGGATGGTAATTGATTCCTCCCTTAGTTCCTATAAGGGGTACATTGGGGAAGTTTCCACAATGGTCAATAATCCTGATCCCGTCATAAATCCTATTATACCAGTCAATGTCAGAGTTGGTGAGGGACATGATTTTCTGCGACCAACGTAAGGCACTTTTATGATCCCAAAAAGCAGCAGACTTAGGCAAATGGGAGATAAACCATTTATAACGAGCAAAGTTGGCACAGGGTTTCCAATAAGAAAAACATTAATGGAGTTGATATCGACGAAGTTATTAATGTTGGGCAACAAAAATAACCCGTAGGTGAGTAAAACAAAGATGCTTTCAAAAGCAGTCACGTTCCCGATACTGGCAAAGTACATGGCTTTCTTTGTTAAGAACTAGGCTGGCAAACCTTGTATGCCACCCTTAGTGGTCATGTGAGTCCGGACCTCAGACTCGTCCAAATGAATTTCTCTTGCAATGGTCTGATTATTTGGAATTTCTTCCAGTCCAGAAAATGGAGCTTGATCTGTAATGTGTAGATCAATCAGATGAGAATATTCCTCTAGCGTTGGTGCTAGCTGGTAATCTGGGAATGTGAAACAATGATAGACCGGATCGTAGAACTGAATGAGCGCATCCATGATTCCCTCAATCACATGGACTCTTAGCAGAGATAACAAACCTCCGTACTTGGCTCTGAAAGTCTCTTGGTTTGTGATCATCCTCGCCAAACCTCTTAAATCCTCTAGTTTCGGAATCCTGAAGGTGTACTTATAAGTTCTCCTTCTACCGAAATCCATTAGCGCAATCCTTTTCTCTGATATTTGCAATCACAGTCTTGGCTTATTTTGAAAAGACAGAGAGACTAGAAGAGAAATTTTTTGAATGTTTTAATGTTTTTTAAATGAATGCATGAATGCAGCACACAAAAACATAGAAAAAACATGGGGTCAAATGGTCGTTGTCATGAAGTCAAGGCTCTACCCACCCCCAAAGGTTTATACTAGGGTGATTTTTTATACCTGTACTCAAAATCATCAGCTCCTCCCAGGATAACAAACAGCAAGCGGATCGCCAGTGAGCTGTATGAAATCTTAGAGTAAATGCTATTCACCGAGAATAGATCATCAGCCTTAAATGAGGGTAGTATCGCATGATAACTATTTCCGATAGCTTCTGCACTACAAAAGGGTTGGCTCCTCAGCTTCTCAAACGTCACAATCAGCCCATTGCCTATGAGAGGGAATGGGTTGCATTGGGAAGCCTCCACTGAGGTTGATGGTCGATCTCGTCGCCATCACTTATCTTAAGTGTATACTCAATCTTTCCACATGCGGCATCACACACATTCCCATTAACAGAAAAATAAACACATATATCAATTAGGAAAAAGAAGTATATATATTTGTCCTAATGTCCTAGACTTTTAAAAGCTATGACTCTTATGTTCCTAACAGAAAATGGTTTCCCGGCGGAGTCACCATCCAGTGGTTTCATTCCAAATTAACGGCGTTTTGACCTAAGATCCTAGTGACGTTAGGGTTTCAAGAGATAGGAGAAACAAAATGCCTTGAAAGTCGCCATTTTTGTGGTACCCCCTTTCAAGATTTCTACTTAGGAGACGAGAAGAGAAAAAGATCCCTAAAGACTTCCCAGCAGAGTCGCCATTTTTCTGTAGCGAGTGATTTTTGGATGTGGTTGCGAAGCACGATCGCTCTAGTACTACAACTCGATTCATTTTTTATCCTATTGAAGCTGATGAAGGAAGGGAAATAGATGTCTCCAATTAACCCTGCTTGCATACTGAGGTTAAACAGTCAAAACTGTTGGTTTATATATGCTACAAAGATTCGAGGTCTCTCCTAGGTTATTTTGTTGAAAATGGGTGTTTAAGGTTATTGGTTGAAATGTTAGGACGGATGTATGATAGTATGGGATTTTGGGTTTTTGTTTAGTGTGCTCGCTAAGATTTTTCTTTCAATCTTATGCCTACGTATTCCCGTTTTTCTAAAACAGGGAAATCAGAGCGTTCGTAGTTCCTTCTATTCTATGGGAGGAAATGGTTGTTTTGGTGTCTTGTTCAAAGCCCAAGATGTGAAGATGAAGGTGGTTTGTATCTTGTTCAAAGCCCAAGATGTGAAGCTAAAAGGTGTTGTCTTTAGAGAGAATTTGTCATCTCTAAAGAGGGGTTTGTCTGTCATAACTGTTTATAAAGGAGAATTACTTTAACCGGGATGTGTGAATCTGGCAATGCCATAATTTCCTTTCTAGGGGATTTCCAACCTGAAGGAGAAGACTTTAACTCAGTGTAGAGCAATGTTATCTTTCCTTAGGAATTTCTCATGCTAAAAGAGGGCCAGTGGTTTGGATGTAGATGATCCAGAGGCTTGCCGCTTACAGCGATTAGATGAGGGGGAAGGAGTTGTTGATGTTTGTGTACTGTGAACGAGGCACAACTTTGATGCTAAAAGGTTGATTGGATCAACCAGTGGTTTTCTTATACAAAGCCTAAGAGGAGGCTAAAAGGTTTTCCTTATACAAAGCCTAAGAGGAGGCAAATGGCCCAACAAGGGGGTATTTTTGATCTGTCTCGTACAAAGCCCGAGATAGAGGCTAAATGGGAAGTGACTCGACAAGAGAGTCCTCTATGGTATCTCGCACGAAGCCCGAGATGGAGGCTAAGGGTTTTATACTCAACAAAAGAGTGATTTGTGTCTTGTACAAAGCCTAAGACGGAGGCTAAAGATGATTGACCCAACAAGAGATTCTTTTGGTATCTCGTACAAAGCCTGAGATGGAGGCTAAAAAGGGTTTGACTCAACAAGAGAGTCTTTTGTATCTCGTACGAAGCCCGAGATGGAGGCTAAAATTGTTAGCTCCACAGGGGAGAATCATTGTACAAAGCCCAAGAGAAGGCTATTGTGACTGTTTCAGTTGAGTGACAGGTCCAGTATGCTGATTTAAAGAGAATATCAGTTCTTATATGAGTAATGTTGTACTCAAGGATTTTGATTCGAGGATCAGGGTTATTTCCTGTTCTTTAAGGAAATGGGAAATCCAAGGGTATTGAGACTGTCCGAGTCCACGGGTTTCATCTCCTAGTTTTGGAAGGAGCTTGAGAATGTCTTTTGAGACTCAAGGTAATTAGACTGTCCAAGTCTAGAGTTTCATCTTTTGTACTATGCTTTGAGAAACAGTAGTAGACTCTTGGAAAGGCTGTTCTATTAAGATGACTGATTTTTGTTCCTATACCTCTAGGAGGTCGTCGGGACAATTTGTACGAAGCCCAAGAGGAGGCTGGAAACTTTTAAGAAGCCGATAGGTCCTTGTATGAAGCCCAAGAGGAGGCTATCATTCCCGAAGGAAGAATCATTATACGAAGCCTAAGAGGAGGTTGTGAATACTTCTAAGAAGCCGACGGGTCCATGTACAACGCCCAAGAGGAGGCAAGGATGCTTTTAGGAAGCCTGTGGGTCCCCAAACCCCGAGAAATTCAAGACAGGCTATTCACAGAGAATAGATCAAGCCAGGAAATTTTGAGAATTTTGAAGAAACTCAAGGGATGCAATTCACGGATAAGAGATCATCTCTGGGGAGTAGAGTTTCTTGACAATTGCTTTTAAGAAGCCCGTGGGTCCCCAAACCCCGAGAAGTTCAAGACAGGCTATTCATAAAGAATAGATCAAGCCAGGAAAGTTCGAGAATTTGGAAGAAACTTAAGAGATGCCATTCACGAAGAAAAGATCATCTCTGGGGAATAGAGTTTCTTTGACAACTTATACGAGTGACAGTCTATGAAAGGGTTCACCGAGAATGATACCTTTCATGTCTCCATATTGTTTAACCCCAAGAGGAGGGAAGACTGTGTCTGGTAATCCTATGGGGATCTAGTTTTGACTTTTTAAGAGTGATCAACTGGCTTAATGCTAGACGTAGTTGCCGGGGAAACTCTAAATATCTATACTATTATTACACAGTTGATATGAGTTTATGAAAGAAGACTTACAGCGAAACAACCCCACAATGTAGTTATATGTATATGAAAGCGGTAAATGAAAGCATATAAACACTTACTCAGTTGTAGAGCTTCCATGCTGTTTGGTTAGTTTTTCAACAAAGAAAGATTGAAAACAACAGTATATTTCAAAATCCAAGGAGAAAGTGCTTTGAAAAGAAAGATTTAGGGCTTACAGCTCAAGGAGAGGCCCATGGTTTTTATCAGTGATTGCACTGTTTAATTTGTACAGAGGGACTTATACAAGTGACTGAGGCCCAAAGTGGTTTTTGGTTAAAAGGGGATTGGGTATTACACTCTATTAGAGGCCCAAAAAGTTTTGAATGGGTCTTATAGCTCGAGGAGAGGCCCAATTGATTTTTTAAAAGGCGACGATCACGCCGTTCACTTGTACAGAGGGACTTATACAATAAGTGAGACCCAAAAAGTTTAATGTACAAGGGGGTTTGGGTCTTACACTCTATCAAGAGGCCCAAAGTGTTTTAAAGAAAAGAAATGAGTCTTACTACTCGAGGGTAGGCCCAAAGTTTGTTTTTCAACAGATGATGATCGCGTCAAACTTTTTGAAATACAACGGGACTTATACAATAAGTGAGGCCCAAAATAGGTTTGTATTTACAAAGGATTGGGTCTTACACTCTATTAGAGGCCCAAGGTTTAAAGAATGGGGCTTATAATACGAGGGTAGGCCCAGATGATTTTTTCGTTTAAAATGGCGATCACGCCGAGGTTTTCTTTAAACGCAAAGGGGCTTATACAATATCTGAGGCGCAAAGTTGTTTTTGGTTAAAAGGGGATTGGGTCTTAAACTCTATTAGAGGCCCAAAGATTTTGAAAATGATTTATGAGGGTTGAATTAATCCAAAAACCCTAATTTGTTTTCAAAAATGTATTTTAATTGAATAAAAATTCAATTAAAATGATCAAAATTGTTTAACATATGGAAAACAAATTGTGATCTTGGATTAATGCTTCAAATATTAAGTATTTACCTACAAAATAATTAGAAGTCATTAAAAGTTGCAAAATCAAGGTGGAAAAAATATTCAAAATGTCAAAAACAATTAAAATATTAATTCTTTGCAAAAATATCAATTATATGAAATAAATAATATTTTTGGGATTTTTTGGGAAAATAAAATATTTTAACATTTTTGTGAATTATCAAAAAAAAGAATTAACTCAAAATCATTAAACTCAGAGAGAAATTAATTTTTGAATCAATTAAATAAAATCACAAAATTCAAATATTTGAATTTGTGAAAATCGCGCCAAGAACAGCTGAAGAACACATGCGTTTTTCAGTGTTGCCCAGATTTGCATTTTCCATCCAATCTCACTGAATACTTGATCTTATCATGCAATCCACATACCAATCAACTCGTTTCAACCTCACGATCATGTCTAAGGCAATTAATTTCATTTAAATTAAGTATAAAACAAGAAATCACGAAAAATCCTCAAGAACCCTAAATTTTGCATGAAGGCTGGGATTTTAGATACACGATTCAAACAAAGCAATTACTTGAGGGGAAACATTCCATGCATGATTATGAACATTTGGCAAAAGTATTGTGCGAGGAAATATGCATAGATTGAGAGATGACCAAGTTTAGGCTTACCTCTAGGTCGTGACAGCAAGAGCAAATTGATTTCTGAGTTGGAGGTGTTATAGATGAATTGTGATGATCTGAACAACTTCCCTACACCTTATGGAGTGTGTTTGAATGCTTGGACTTGATGGAAATTGGTTTGATCACTTCATGGCATCTCAACTGCAACTTGGTTAAAACCTTGAGCAATTGACTGGTGATTCTGAGAAATCAGTGTTCCAGATGTTGTTTAAGTGTTTGATCAGCTCACATATGATGTATATGAGGTGTGTGTGTGTATGTGATTGGTTTGAGTGGAATTGCTCTCTAATGAAAAACCTGATAGTGACTTAAACTGATCACAATTGAGCTCTATTTATAGTAGAGCAAGTTTGTTTTGCAAGGAATAGTGAATGGCAACTGCTAAGTAGGTTTGACCAATGTTGGCAAATGAAAATCCAAGTCTCCTCTAGCCATTGACTAGAGGTTAGGGCACAAGCTGCTGGTCCCCTTGGTCTTGGATAAGTCTTGACTGAATTCAGTTGCTAATGGCTCAGTCTATGCCACCTTGATGCTTCCTTTGAATGCTCCAATCCAAAATTGGTTGTCCCTATTTTGGGCAATTCTAGTTTTAGCATGCTATTTCTTGTTCCAAGGACTTTGGAGGCTTGACTCAGTGATTGTCCCTTTTAGATTCAATCCTCAGATGTGTCCAAGGTGATGACAAAGCTTGGAATTGGCTGATTTTGGCAAATCGACCAAAAGTGCAAAAATATGCCTTGCCTTGGCAGATTTTAGCAAGGCAACTTGCCAATGTCATATCTCATAGCTCAAATTGAATTTGGTGAGGTTCTTGGCCATTTTGGAAAGCCTTTACATGATACAACAACTGTTTGATCATATTTGGTCTTGATACTTTTTGGATCCAAGTGAAAAATGCCCCTACATTTGGAAAAAAGTAAGGCAAAATCTGACTTAGTGAAATTTTCACTAAGTGTTGGAACAAAGTGACTTTTCTTGATTTTGATCACTCCATAACTCAAAATCCATGAGGAATTTGGACATAGGTCAGTATGAAGCTTTTGTAGAGGGCAATGAGATCTACAAATCAAGCTTTAGATGAAAAAAAATGGCTTCATGGTTTAGGAGTTATGACCCTCCAAAGTTGGTACCTTTGTCACTTTTTTTCATAACTTAGAAAATTTTTCTAAGTTTTTATGGTTACCCCTTTTACAAGTTATCCCACTTTCTTTGATTTTTCTTGATGAATGATGATTCAAATTATACATTAACATCATTTTAGGGTTAAAAATCCATTTTTGTGAAAAATCTCAAAAAGTCAAAATTGACTTTTGTGCACAATTGACTTTTTATCCGATGAATTCCAAACTGTGAAATTCTTAAGGAAATCATGTCCTTGACCTAAATCAAACTTGATGGACATGTTACATGGGTGGCATAGAGTGTATTGAATCATGTCTTAGGGCTTGGGAGCATGTCCTGGTCAAAAGTCAAAGTTACAGTTGACTTTTCTCGCGAAACCCTAACTGTGGTTCAGATGAAATTGAGGCTTGTTGCTCAAGCTTCCTGGATCAATCCATTATCGCAAATGGATCAAAATAGTGTATTAGAGACCCTCAAATCCTCTATTGAGGTCTTGGCTCATAATTTGTCCCAAAAGTCAACTTAGGGGTGAATTAGGTCAAGAAACCCTAATTCCCGATTTTTGATGAATGTCTCCCCTGAGGCAAAATTGACTTAATGATTGGATTTATGAGGTTCTATGGAGTATATTAGGATATGTTTTGAAACATTGGCTCATGCCCAGATGAAAAGTTCCATCTGGAGGCCCTGGTCGACCAAAACCCTAATTTGGTGGCACTAGCGATCTTGAAGCTTGATCCACCTAGAAGGGAGCAACCTTGTGCTTAATCCTTGAAGTGGGAGTCCTCTCGATCCATTGTGTATGTTTGAGAGTGTAGACAAGTTGAGGATCATGTCATTCCTTGATTGATCCTTTGTCTAAGCACTCTGAGAGGGATTGAAACCCTAATTTTGATTGTAGTAGATGCTCAGCAATTCCTTGAGGAGATTGATGAGGCATAAAGGCGCATCCATATTGTGATGATGATTTACACAATGATGGGAATCTTAGCGGTCAAAATTTGGGGTATGACACACGGTTATCGAAGTCAGGTTGTAGGTTATATAACAAGTAGGATGTGTTGAAGAAAGTTGGTATTATTAAGCAAGAAAGTAGTATTTGTAGGATGTGTTGAAGAAAAGTTGACAGCTATACGTACGTTTGGACTGCAAAGTAATTTATTGATAGAATAAATATCATAATTTTAAGGTGAAGAAGGTACATATGTAAATCAATATCAGGTTTAATAGGTCTGCTTAATATATATAAAGTTGATGTCTAAAAGTAGCGCTGCTTAATAGGACTGAGTTGAAAAAATTTTACTGAGTAATTCTAGGTGAATATAAATACCAAGAAATTCATGGGAAAAGATATGATTAGTAGAATAGAAATACTGTTGGACATGAAAATATATAAGGTATCAAATCATTAATTGGAAGAAGCATGATACCATTAACCATGACATTTTGTCTAATAAGAAGTGAAAATAAAACTAAAACATTGTTCAAAACATAAGTTGACATAAAAGGTTTGTTAAACAAATACAGGTTTAATCAAAATAGATGTTTCCCATGGTTGATCCCAAAACAATAGCTTGTGTCCAAAACATTTGCATGACGATTACAAAAAATGCAGCACTTGATGTTCACTTATTTTTGGTGTTCCTTCCAGTCATGGTCCTTGCCGACTTTGTTGCCGAACGTTTTGGTGTTAACAAATCAGGGCCCTCTGGATGTTGAACTGAATCAGGTGGAGACAACCTCTTTGGAAAGATCTTGAAATGGACATCTGGTTTAAGTTATCAGAACATACTTCACATCCTTCATCAAACTACTATGTATGTGGTTGCAGAAGTCTTCTACGCTGCAGCCACCTCTATCCTAAAACAATATACAAGAGATAATGATGGATTAGAAGATTAAAGTTTAATTAAAAGCACTTATACCATAAGCCCTTATCATATCAGTCAGTGCTTATGTGTAAGTTATTTATATAACAAAAGATAAAATAAAGTATATAACTACTTTCATATAAGCTATCGATAATCCGAAATACAACTTATGAACATGTTATAAGTTGTTTCCATAAACTCTCAAGCTGTCTCAGAAGTGCTTATGTCAGTAAATAAGCTCAAATAAGTCAAAATCCAAACAGTCCCTAAAACAAAAAGTAACCAAAGGTTTTCTAAGTCAAAATCCAAAATAAAATAACGTTACATGTTTTTAATTAAAAAAAATAAGTGTAAGTGGCTTCAGGCATTCAAATTGTTCCCTCAAACATGAGTACTATAAAATAAACTTTAAATAATCTAATAGTAAGAAGTTCAATGAAAAATTGGTAGCCAAAATATTTAAAATCCAACATTTTTTTTGATAACGGAGAACACATACCTTATGTTTTGATGGCAAAAAGCGGAGTTGTTGCTTCAGTGTGACCACGGTAGAATGCTTGGTTGATGCTTCGATCTAAAGTGAATATAAAATTGTGAGTAAAGCCTTGCAGTGCAAACCTTGGACTTGAAAGCTTAATTGCTAAAGTGGATGATGGAATTCGAGTTATTGTACATAATGTTTCAGCTACATTGGCATGAACTTCAGGGGGACTCTGGTTCAAACAAAAAGGAAGCAGTTGTCAGATTATTCATTTATAATTAAAGACAATACATAAGCAAAAGTCCCATAAAATTCAAACACTCCATCTTCCAGTATCTCAAAATTCTACCACCGACAAGTCGAACCAAAACCTGAACAAATAACTTATTTCAGAACCCATTCTAGCACATTGGCAATATCTCATTAAGCCATATGTATTGGTAGATAGATGTTTACCTCCATGATGGAAGTAATGCCTATAAAATCAACTAGTTGGTAGAATAGGGACACTTACAACTATGATATGATAAAGCCGTAAACATGAATTAAGTGATGGTAGAATAGGGACACTTACAACTATGATATGATAAAAGTATAACTCTTAAACCTACATGCTTTAAAAGCATGGATTCCAATTCATCTGCATCAAAAGCATGATAATTTACTGACTCAATAGACATCATACTAAGTGACTAACAATTTAATTTGCTTTAATAACATAATAATACACATCAATGTAAAAGGCTCATGTTGATATGGTGCAAAAAACATATTGTTTTACAAAAATGAGCAGGAATTGGAAAACAAAATCAACATACCCATACAACTGAGTAGGAATTGCGTCTGGAATGATATCATCCACTGTTATCCTTCCCAAAAGATAACCAGTATTATGAAAAGATTTTTGTTAATGATCATTCACATATAAAGAGTAAAAAGAAAGTGTAGCGGGGAAATTTGTGAGTGTAAGCCATTGATTAACTTAACTCAAAAATAAGCAAGAGTCGCCACCGCACTTTAATTTTATCCACAAAGGGAAAGGAAACAGAGCGAACAAAACCTAAAGAGTTCTAAAAAATAAGAATAAATAGAGAATGGGTAAGGGGGGTTGGTTACGCAATGGGAAGGTGTTAGCACCCAAAACGTCTATAGTACTCTATAGGAACCCTTTGAAATATCTACCGCTTTTTGGTTTGAAAATAGTTTGCTTGTAAAGAGATTGAGGAGATGAGAAGAGAACTATTTTTTAAGATTTTTGTATTTGGAGAGACTTATCGCCTCATGCCTACGTACCCACGATGTGCAATATAGGATCAAAACCACGTAGTTCGTGGTACAATGAACAAAAATTTGTTGGTTTTGATTAATTTTTAAGTGTAAAGAAAAGTCGTCATTTCTAAGCGAATAATTTCTCTTAAAGAAATGAATCATGTCTAAACTTATGAAAAATAGTTTAAAAGAAAAAAAGGTGCATAAAAGCACAAAAGATTTGAATTAGTTTCATATTTTTTATGTTTTCATGAAATGGTCAAAGTATGGTTAAGATAGATTGATATTTATTAAAGAAAATAAAATTTTAAAAGTCACTTGACAAAAGTCAAGGTTTTATTATGAAAGCGGTTTTAAGTTGAAAACAAGAAGGTTTTGAAAAAAGAGAGAGGATTTTGAAAATTTAAGAATGGGGAGGAGAAGAAGTGACTATCCTAGTGCATAAAATAAAAGTTAGGGAAAAGAAGGATCTAACCAAAATGGAGCCACTTCAAAGCAATATTAAAAGAATTCCATCCTTAAACAAATGGGCCAATAAAGGCAAGTCTTCAATCAATACTCCAAGCAAAAGAGATATGAAGTCCTAATTCTAGGTCCATAAGTCCAATATTACTTCAAAAGAGGTCCATAAAGAGATCATTCCAAAGCATATGATAGTAACCAATAGTCCAAGATGAGGAGAATTAAATTTTTTATGGCTTAAGCCTTTATTAATATTTTTGAGTCCAAATGGACAAAGAAAAAAGGCATAAGCATAAACATGTGTCCAACGGACAAAGGAAAAATTGCGGAAGCATAAACATGATATGAAATGAAGCATAAAAATAAAAGAGATAGGGAGCGAGAAGGAAACATAAACAAAATTAATAAAAAATATTGTTAGTAAGTTAGTGATTAGTTGTTAGTGTTAGTGATCAATAACAATTGAATAATTGCACTTAGGTCAAGGTTGATGAAACTCATTAGAGGATTGATAAGACCAAAGCCTCCTAACAACAAGTTTCATGAGTTTTAAACCATAAGACAAATAATCAACCATTTTTGATAGTTTTTCGATACGGGACAAATATTGCGCTATGTTAAGCAATCGCCGAGTAATTTACGGAGTAATTACCCTACAATGAGGCTGGTCAATAGCTCTTTGTGCTAATGTATGCTAGATGAACGATATATAGATCGTCATCCGAAAGCAATACCGCACGAAAAGAAAAGTGGTAACGATCTAGTCTCGATCGAAATTCAACAACGGAATTCCAAGATCTTTTAGACTTTCATCTATCAAAAGAAAAGAGAAATAGATGAAGAGAAAGCCAAATTAATCCACACAAATATGTGATCTAAGGCTAAGAAAAAGGAAAGGGAAGAAAATGGAAAAGGAACCAAAACAGCCCCAAAAACAAGCCAAAAATTGCATTCTGTTTCGAAGTAACCGGTTACAGCATATCTACTAACCGGTTACTTAGTTCAAAATAGGTGCCATTTTTCAAAATTTACATAGTGTAACCGGTTACAGCATAACTGCTAACCGGTTACACAGCACCAGAATGCAGAAAAATGTGCAAAATTCAGCATGATCCATTTCCAAAAACTTTTTACAAACACCTTATGATCATGGAACTGAAATTACACGAAATTTAAAGTAAAATGACAGCCAAAACCAGCAATTAAACACAATTACAAGATCCAAAGGATCAAGTAACAAGGATCTCCAAAGATCTACATTATGGAAGATGAAGATGAAGCTTCAACAATGGTGAAAGATGAATTACCACTTCAAATCTGAAAATTCCTTCAAATTGCTTCAAGATCTACACTCCAAAACCTTGATCTACTGTGATTGATGAACAAAAATAAGAAATGATGAAGGTTTAGCTCAAAGTTAAGCAAGAATCAATGTGAATTCTTACTAACTTTCAAAAGAAGAAAGAAGAGCTTTGGTGAATTTGTGGTTTGGGGAGAGAAATTGCAAGGGATTTGTTGGCTATCAAAAGCTTGTAGAATGAATGAAATGAAGGCTCTATTTATAGAGTTTAGGCTTGGAAATTTGGTGGTTTAGAATTAGGCTTGGATGATCAAAATTAGGATTGGAATTCAAATTTGGAGGGAAATCACAAAAGAGTGGTGATTAGTGATGGTACATGGTGGGAAATGATCAAAGTGATGTAGGGGATTAAAAATAAATGGCCTAGAATATTCCAAATGTGATCAAGGGCTGAGATTGGTGCCAATTGCTGAATTTGAATTTGACACCATTTTTCAAATTTTCACGATGGTAACCGGTTACAGCATATCTGCTAACTGGTTACTCAGTGCAAAATTTGTGAAAAATGAGCATTTTGTTGCACTGTTGTGGTTCCGGCTCGATTCTCTTGCTTGTCAAAGAAGGCATGGAAATAAACACATGAACCTTGGAGTCTCTTGAATAAAAATCAATTAAATCTTGGAAACTCTTGATCAAGTAATTTTTTTGAATTAATTGCGGACCAACTTTGACTTTGTTCAGATGGAATTCATTCGAGCTGCGGGACTATTTTTTTTGGTATTTTTAATCTGTTCTTCCCCTGAAAATGTTAGTGAAAGGAAACAAAATTTTTGGATTTTAATTAATGGTTAGTACAATACAAACAAATTAAACAAATCAAACGTACACAAACTCAAAGATCCCTGCAAGGCACAATCCTATCAAAGAGGGAACCAATATGTGATCTTATTTGTGGTATGCAAAAATGCAAATGACATGTGGGATCTTAGGGGTAAAAATTAGGGTATTACAGCTGCCCCTATTTAAGTTTCTTCTATCCGGAGATACGAAGATGGGCATCTTTGTCTCGACGAGATAGAAGAGACTTAAATATAACCACAACCCAATTTTTGGCCCTAAGAGACCACAAGATGATATGATCATGCAAATGATATGCAAACACAAGACCACTGTGGGGAGAAAATGCCACAGGAGATAAACAAAAGCTGGGGAGCAAAAGAAAAGAGAAAAGACTCCGCAGGGCAAAACACATCCCAACAAAGGGAGGAGACAAACTGGGGGTAAGTGTATGTGGAAATAAACCACATCACAACAAGGATAAAACCCAACAGGGAAGACCTAGCACAACAAGGCTCCACTGGGAAAAACAAGACCTCAACAATGAACTGTCTCTAGCATACGGAAGAGACTTATGATTCATCGGAGTCACAAAACCTCAATGACGAACTGTCCCATCAAACCGAAGAGACTTACCATTCATCGGAGTCACAAAATATCAACAACGAACTGTCCCATCAAACCAAAGAGACTTACCATTCATCGGAGTAGAAAACCTCAACAACGAACTGTCCCTCCAAGCCGAAGAGACTTACCATTCATCGGAGTAACAAATCTCAACAATGAACTGTCCCATCAAACCGAAGAGACTTACCATTCATCGGAGTAACAAATCTTAACAACGAACTGTCCCATCAAACCGAAGAGACTTACCATTCATCGGAGTAACAAATCTCAACAACAAAATGTCCCATCAAACCAAAGAGACTTACCATTCATCGGAGTAACAAATCTCAACAATGAACTATCCCATCAAACCGAAGAGACTTACCATTCATCGGAGTAACTAATCTTAACAACGAACTGTCCCATCAAACCGAAGAGACTTACCATTCATCGGAGTCGTAAAATCTCAACAACGAACTGTCCCATCAAACCGAAGAGACTTACCATTCATCGGAGTAACAAATCTCAACAACAAATTGTCCCATCAAACTGAAGAGACTTACCATTCATCGGAGTAACAAATCTCAACAACGAACTGTCCCATCAAACCGAAGAGACTTACCATTCATCGGAGTAGCAAATCTCAATAAAGAACTGTCCCATCAAACCGAAGAGACTTACCATTCATCGGAGTAACAAATCTCAACAACGAACTGTCCCATCAAACCGAAGAGACTTACCATTCATCGGAGTTACAAATCTCAACAACGAACTGTCCCATCAAACCGAAGAGACTTTCGATTCATCAGAGTCGCAAAATCTCAACAACGAACTGTCCCATCAAACCGAGGAGACTTACCATTCATCGGAGTAATAAATCTTAACAACGAACTGTCCCATCAAAACGAAGATACTTACCATTCATCGGAGTAACAAATCTCAACAACGAACTGTCCCATCAAACCGAAGATACTTACCATTCATCGGAGTAACAAAAGGTATTAACTGTATCGCCTCAGGCTTCTCAAATAAAGGAATGCCACAAAACAGTATTGAACCTTCCAAAAGGGGAATCATACACAGATTTCAGTTGAAGGGCACAGAATCCTCAAAGGTGCAAAATAAATGCACTCTCAATCTAGGTTTCACAGCCTAGAGATCCAAACAAATATCGCAGGGGACCAAAGTTTAATCCAGGAACAAGCTGGAGAGAAACGGTCAAACAAGACTCGTCTCGAGGAGGAAATATCTCAACTGGGGACTAAATCCATCCAGATAATGCACTGGAGAGGAAACTGAATCAAAATCTTCCACGAAAAATAAACTCAGTGGGGAATTAACAAAGATAGGCATTTTTCTGCTTACGGGTCGACACTCTAAATGGAGAGAGGACGCACATGCTCTACGGGGATAAAAACACCAGAGAGCAAAGAAGCACCAACACAAATGCAAAATGCAAAATGCAACAACAATATGCTATGCACAACAAAAGAATGCACATGCAATGCTTATGGGTATGAATATGCTGACAAAACAGACATAAAGAATAAACAGAGGGTGAAAAACATCACAACACCACCGAATACTCGGCTAATCTTAACAAGATGGAGATGTTATTAGCAACCATGCTAGGCATTTAGCTGAAAAAATCCTGCAAGAGATAAACAAAAGCCATCAAAGGAAAATAAATCCTACTACAAGGCTCAAATCTTGTTGGAGAGGAAGATACCCCTTAGGGAAAAACCCAAATATCAATCTTCTAACATAGATGATCCACAAAGAGGATAACAACATAAACTCTGCTTTGAAAATGGCAGGAAAGTTGTCGGGGAATCATAACAACCAAATCTTTCTGAATCTTCCTAGGGATCATAAAAATTCACCGGAACTTCTATTTCAAAAGGAATAAGAGATCTGCTGCAGAAAAATAATGAATCTGCTGGGGATTGTAAACATTTAAGCACCTACGTAAAATCCACTGGGAAAACAAGGCAGATCTGCTGGAGATACAAGAGAAAAACTCTCTGAGGATTAACCAAATCTGAGCGAGGCATCCTGGACATGCTGAGGAAAACAACCAAAGGTCAAACTATGAGGTATTTTAGATCAATACTCATCATAAATGAGAGAAAACCCAACAGGTGACTAAAAGAGATATCATCAGCGACTTCACTGGGGAATAGCCACAACAGTGATGCATAATCTTCTCTGAAAATAAACAATCAGGAAAGAAGTACATTCTGGACTTGTCGGGGATGATAAGAAATTAACATCACTGCTCTATACTTGGGAAACAATCGAAACAATAATGCACCACCTCCGTCGAGGAATCGGCAAGAAAAGATATCTGGGTAGGACAACCTAGAGAAGAATACATCCACAAGTCAAGATAAAATCGGGCAAGCGGCCACTATGTCAATGCTTCTTAGAAGAGAATAACATTGCTCTCTGGTTGGGGACATCCAAAGCAACAACAACACGTCTAGAGGGTAAAACTCTGAGTGAAGATTCCTCATAAATGAATCTCTTCGTGGGGACCACCATTAAGGAGAAATGGACCTCAAAACTACTCAACTGCCTGACCATAACGTAATCAGTTGGAGAAGATTCGGATCAAGACCTAGCTGGGGAAAAACCAAACAGCATTGGACCTTATGAATTCAACACACCATAACAAACCTATCACCTTGTCAATAACTGATCACATTCATAGGAACAAGTTTTGCTATGGAAATATCAACAAACTCTACTGGGGAAATATCGACAAACTCTACCGGGGAGCTGTCAATGAATTCTGCCAAAGGAGCGAGAACGAACCCTGCTGAAGAAAACATCAATCCTACCATCTTGGAATAACCATTGATGTTCCTTTTACATTCATAACTCAAAGGAAAATGTTTTTATAATTTTCAAAAATTTAAATCAATTATTTACATTTTGTTTCAAAAATCATCATAAAAAATAAATGAAATTTTGCAAACAGAAACAAAATAAGAATTACAAACAAAGGGGCACAGGCCCAAATTTTATTAATAGAATGGAAGTCTGCAAATTGCGTAATTCCATGGATCATTACAAAGTTTGAAAAATGGTAAATACATGGAAAGGGTTACATTGAAATACAATGACCACTATTCTCCCTAACAACTTTGAATTCCGCTGTGCTCAAAACTTCAGCTGAGGGTGATTGAAGCAGAATCCTTGATAGACAATGTTGCTTTCAAATGATCAAGACTGGCCAGATGCAATTACTTGCCGAAATCCCTAACTTTTGCCTAGATTGCCCTTTCGGGTTTTCAATCTACCGGGATGATTATTTCTGTTTTTGTCTCTTATTTTTGCCTGGACCGCCCTTTTCGGGTTTTCAGCCCACCGAGACGCTCATTTTTTCCTAAGCCGCCCTTCCGGGTTTTCAACTTAGCGAGCTGTTCTTTTATTTTTTAGGCGAAGTATTTCTGGACTGCATCGTCATTCACAGGACGAGTGAACTCTTCATCATCCATAGTTGTAAGAAGTAATGCACTGCCAGAGAAGGCTCTTTTAACAACATATGGGCCTTCATAATTAGGAGTCCACTTGCCCCTAGAATCATGGGTAAAAGTCGAAATCTTTTTGAGCACGAGGTCGCCTTCTCTGAACACACGAGGTCGAACCTTCTTGTCAAAAGCTTTCTTCATTCTCTGTTGATACAATTGGCCATGACACAAGACCGTCATTCTTTTCTCTTCAATCAAATTCAATTGGTCATATCTACTCTGACACCATTCAGCCTCAGACAGATCAGCTTCCATCAAAACTCTCATAGAAAGGATTTCAACTTCTACTGGGAGCACTGCTTCTATACCATAAACAAGAGAGAAAGGGGTTGCCCCTGTTGAAGTGCGGACGGATGTACGATACCCATGCAAAGCAAAAGGGAGCATCTCATGCCAATCCTTGTAAGTAACAACCATCTTCTGAACAATCTTCTTGATATTCTTATTAGCAGCTTCAATAGCCCCATTCATCTTGGGTCTGTAAGGAGAAGAATTATGATGCTCAATCTTGAACCCATCGCATAATTCCTTCATCATCTTGTTATTCAAGTTTGACCCATTATCAGTGATAATCTTGCTCGAAACACCATACCGACAGATGATTTGGTTCTTGATAAACTGGACCACTACTTGCTTGGTCACATTGGCATATGATGCCGCTTCAACCCACTTGGTAAAATAGTTAATAGCCACCAATATGAAACGGTGTCCGTTCGACGCTTTAGGCTCAATCATTCCAATCATATCAATGCCCCACATGGAGAAAGTCCATGGAGAAGAGACAACATTGAGAGGAGTTAGAGTTACATGAATTTTGTCAGCATAAACCTGGCACTTAGGCACTTCTTCACAAATTTGCAACAGTCAGATTCAATTGGCAGCCAATAGTAACCCGCCCTTAACATTTTCTTAGCCATTGTATGCCCATTGGCATGAGTACCAAAATATCCTTCATGAATTTCTTTCATCAGCATGTCTGCTTCGTGTCTATCCATGCATCTAAGCAAGACCATGTCATAACTTCTTTTATACAACACATCATCATTCAAGAAGAAACTACCAGCCAATCTTCTCAAAGTCTTCTTATCTTTCTTGGATGCCCCAAGCGGGTACTCTTGATTTTGAAGCAAGCATTTAATATCATAATACCACGGTTTATCATCAACAACCTCTTCAACCGCAAATACATGAGTTGGCCTATCAAGCCGCATAACATCGATTTTGGGCACATCATTCCACCGATTCACCACAATCATGGAGGATATAGTTGCTAAGGCATCTGTCATTCGATATGCTACTCTGGGTACATGGTGAAACTCAACCTTATTGAAGAAAGTTAAGAAACTTCTTGCATAATCTCGATAAGGAATCAAATTAGGTTGACGCGTCTCCCATTCTCCTTTAATCTGATTAATCACCAGGGTTGAATCTCTGTATACATCTAGAATCTTGATTCTTAAATCAATAGCTTCTTCCAAGCCCATTATACATGCTTCATACTCAGTTGCATTATTTTTGCAAGTGAACAACATCAACCTTGCAGTGAAAGGAATATGAGAACCATGAGGAGTAACAATTATTGCCCCAATACCATTGCCATATTCATTAATAGCTCCATCAAAAATCAAACCCCAACGGGATCCAGGCTCAGGCCCTTCATCAAGTAATGGTTCTTCACAATCTTTAACTTTTAGATACATCACATCTTCATCAGGAAAATCAAACCTGATAGGTTGGTAATCATCAATGGGCTGGTGTGCCAAATGGTCAGCCAAAACACTTCCTTTTATCTCTTTTTGAGTCCAGTACTCGATATCATATTCTGGCAACAATATTTGCCAACAAGCAATCCTCCCAGTTAAAGCAGGCTTTTCAAAGATATACTTGATTGGGTCAATTTTGGATATCAAACAAGTCGTATGATTCAACATATACTGGCGGAGGCGCTTGGCAGCCCAAGCTAAAGCATAACATGTCTTTTCAAGCATTGAGTACCGAGACTCACAATCAGTGAACTTCTTGCTCAAATAATAAATGGCAAATTCTTTTCGACCAGATTCATCTTGTTGACCTAGAACACAACCCATAGACTCATCCAGCACGGTGAAATACATGATCAAAGGTCTTCCTTCCACAGGAGGAGACAAAATCGGAGGTTCAAGCAGATACTCTTTAATTCTTTTAAAAGCTTTTTGATAATCCTCTGTCCAGACACAACCCTAATCTTTGCGAAGAAGCTTGAAGATCGGCGCACAAGTGGCAGTAATATTTGATATAAATTGAGAGATATAATTCAAACGTCCCAAGAATCCTCTTACTTGTTTCTCTGTTTTGGGCGCAGGCATTTCCTGAATGGCTTTAACTTTACCAGGACCAACTTCAATGCCTTTTTGGCTGACAATAAAGCCTAACAACTTTCCAGAACGGACACGAAAAGTGTATTTATTAGGATTCAAACGGAGCTTAAACTTTCTCAAACGTTGAAACAACTTCAATAAGTACTCAATATGATCTTCTTCAGTCTTCGACTTACAAATCATATCATCCACATAGACCTCAATTTCTTTATGCATCACATCATGGAACAAAGTGGTCATAGCTCTCTGGTACGTTGCACCAACATTTTTCAAACCGAAGGGCATCGCTCTGTAATAGAATGTTCCCCAGGGTGTAATGAATGTTGTCTTTTCCATATCCTCGGGTGCCATCCATAAAAGAAAAGATACTGAATTTAGCAGTATTATCTACCAACATGTTAATGTGTGGTAGTGGAAAATCATCTTTTGGACTCGCTTTATTCAAATCTCTATAGTCAACACACATTCGGACTTTTCCGTCTTTCTTTGGAACAGGCACAATATTGGCCACCCATTGAGGATACTCAGAAGTCACAAGAAAACCAGCATCAATCTGCTTTTGGACCTCCTCTTTGATCTTCACAGCCATATCGGGATGAGTTCTTCTCAATTTCTGCTTCACCGGTGGACATTCAGGCTTCAATGGAAATCTATGCTCCACAATATCAGTATCAAGACTAAGCATGTCTTGATAAGACCAGGCAAACACGTCAACATATTCTCTAAGAAGCTCCACAATCCTCTTCTTAACATCTGACTGAAGTAGTGCCCCAAACTTGACTTCTTTTACATCATCATCTGAACCCAAATTAACCAATTCCAACGGTTCTTTATGAGGTTGAATGGCCTTTTCCTTGTGCTTAAGCAACTGAGAAATCTCATCGGGAATCTCCTCAATATCCTCTTCTTTAGCTCTAAACACAGGGAACTCAAAGTTGGGAGGGGCATAGGGTCATTGTTTTCAATGGGTTTAACAATCAATCTGCACAATGATTTATGTTTGATTTTAGAATATGAACAAAAAGTGCAAGTATCATGCAGATAAAAGTGATTATCACATTATTATTATATTTTGGTTTTTTATGTTACCATTTTTCAGAAATAAAGAAAAAAGGGAAAACATAATATGGATAAACAAAATAACATTTTATTGATGATGATATAATTTGAAACAAAGCCCTCACAAATTCACTTTCACCTTGGGCAGCGTGAAAGTATTTTTAAAAGAAACAAAAACAAATTACTTTGAAATATGAACAACAGTGGGAACATCAACAGTTATCCAATTCTGGCAGATTTGACCATGTGTCACGAAATTGGGAAGTTCTTCTCCTTCATCATCTTCAATGATGGCACTGACTTCATATTCAGGTTCCTTAAACTTCTTCCGAGGGGAATAAAAAGGCACATATGCATCCTATGGGGACATATACTCGGGGTCTTCCAAATAAGGCTCCCAGTCTTCAGCAGGAATGACATTATCTTCAGAACCAAACGGGATGTAGCCTACAGGGTCATCTTCAAGAATTACAACCGTAGAAAGATCTTCACTAGGGCAATCTTGAACCATATTGACAGATGCCTTGTCATGATTAGGCAGCGGATTCGATTGGACATTAGGATTAGAATCTTCGAAAGACAAAATACCACTTCTAACCAACCTTTGTACTTCCATCTTTAATGGATAACAGTTCTTAGTATCATGCCCAGCTCCTCCCTGATGAAAAGCACAATGAGCTTCAGGCTTATACCACCATGGTGAATCTTTTGGAACAGTAGGTGGTGGACGGGTCTGAACAAGATTCTTCTTAATTAGACAAGGAAGCAATTCTGTATATGTCATCGGAATCGGATCAAAATCCTTCTGAAAATAGCCTCGTTGATTGTTTGGCTGATTAGAACGTTGGTGCTGAGCAGGAGTTGCCTGAACAACAGGAGTTGAACTGATAACAGGAGTGACAAATGCAACATGTTGCTGACACTGATTATTCCTATCATGAGGTCTGCTATACCTTTCTCGATAAACGACATTGGTCTCTCCTTCTTTCTTTTTGGCAAATCCTCCACTATATTTCTTGGAATTTCCAGTAGAATTGCCATCTTTCGATAAACGTCCCTCATGGACACCCTCTTCCAATCTCATCTCCATATTAACCATCTCAGTGAAATCACTCGGGGCACTAGCAATCATACGCTCATAATAGAAAGGACTCAGAGTTTTCAAAAAAATTTTGGTCATCTCCTTTTCTTCCAAAGGAGGGCTGATCTGAGCAGCAATCTCGCGCCACCTTTGCGCGTATTCTTTGAATGTTTCCTTATCTTTCTGAGCCATTGCCCGAAGCTGGTCACGATCAGGAGCCATATCCATATTATACCTATACTATTTCACAAACGCCTCACCCAAATCTTTGAAAGTGCGAACTCGAGTACTGTCGAGTCCCATATACCATTTCAAAGCTGCACCGAACAAACTATCTTGAAAGTAGTAAACGAGAAGCTGATCATTATTCTTCTGAGCCGACATCTTACGAGCATACATAGTCAAATGACTCATCGGACAAGAATTAGCCTTATACTTTTCAAAGTCAAGGACTTTGAACTTATGCGGGGTCTTCACATTTGGAACCAAGCATAACTCATGAGCATTCTTTCCAAACATCTCTTTACCCCTTAGAGTTTTGATTTCTTTCTGCATTTCAGCAAACTGGTCTTGAATCTCTTCCATTCTATCATAAGAACTGGCATTCTCACTTGGGGCCGTGTGGAAAATCTGCTCTTCACCAAAAGGAACAGTGTGAACCACAGGCGGTGGTACAGTCATCACAGGTTGAACGGTAGGAACAACTAGAATTTTAGGAGGTGGTGGTGGTGGTTGATAACCCTCAGGAACAAATTTATGAGTGTCATACCCCAAATTTTGACCACTAAGATTCCCATCATTGTGCAAATCATGATCACAATATGGGTGTATCATTATGCTTCATCAGTCTCCCCGAAGATGGATAAGCATCCACTACAATCAAACTTAGGGTTTCAAGCCCTCTCAGAGTTCGTAGACAAAGGATCAATCAAGGAATGAGATGATCTTCAACTTGTCTAAACCTCTCAAACATCCACAATGGATCAAAAGGACTCCCACTTTAAGGATTAAGCACAAGGATGCTCCCTTCCAGGTGGATCAAGCCTCAAGATCGCCAGTGTCACCAAATTAGGGTTTTGGTTGACCAGGGCCTCCAGATGAAAATTTTCCTCTGGGCATGAGCCAATGCTTCAAAGCATATCCTAAAATACTCCATGGAACCTCATGGGGCCAAGCATCAAGTCAACTTTGCCTCAGGGGATGCATTCATCAAAAATCAGGAATTAGGGTTTCTTGACCTAATTCACCCCTAAGTTGACTTTTGGGACAAATCATGAGCCAAGACCTCAAGAGAAGATTTGAGGGTCTCTAATACACCACATTGATCCATTTGCAACAATGGATTGATCCAGGAAGCTTGAGCAACAAGTCTCAATTTCATCCGAACCACAGTTAGGGTTTCACGAGAAAAGTCAACTGTAACTTTGACTTTGACTTTTGACCAGGACATGCTCCCAAACCCTAAGACATGATTCAATACACCCTATAACACCCATAGGACATGTCCATCAAGTTTGATTTAGGTCAAGGACTTGATTTCCTAAAGGATTGCACAGTTTGGAATTCATCGGGTAAAAAGTCAACTGTGCACAAAAGTCAACTTTGACTTTTTGAGATTTTTCACAATTATGGATTTTTAACCCTAAAATGATGTTAATGTATGATTTGAATCATCATTCATCAAGAAAGATCAAAGAAAGTGGGATAACTTGTAAAAGGGGTAACCATAAAAACTTAGAAAATTTTCTAAGTTATGAACAAAGTGGCAAGGGTACCAACTTTGGAGGATCATAACTCCTAAACCACAAAGTCATTTCTCCCCATCCAAAGCTTTATTTGTAGATCTCATGGCCCTCTTCATGGATTTTTAGTTATGGAGTGATCAAAATCAAGAAAAGTCACTTTGTTCCAACACTTAGTGAAAATTTCACTAAGTCAGAATCTGCCTTCACTTTTTTCCAAATGTAGGGCGATTTTTCACTTGGATCCAAAAGTTATCAAAACCAAATATGATCAAACAGTTGTTGTATCATATGAGGGCTTTCCAAAATGGCCAAGAACATCACCAAATTCAATTTGAGCTAAGAGTTATGGTAGTGGCAAAGTGCCTTGCTGAAAACTGCCAAGGCAAGGCAGAATTTTGCATTTTTGGTCGATTTGCCAAAATCAGCCAATTCCAAGCCTTGTCATCATCTTGGACACATCTGAGGATCAAATCTAAAGGGGACAATCACTGAGCCAAGCGTCCAAAGTCCTTGGAACAAGAAGTAGCATGCCAAACCTAGAATTGCCTAAAAGAGGGACAAGACTCCAATTTTGGATTGGAGAATTTAATAGATGCTTAGAGGTGGCATGGACTGACACATTTGCAACTGAATTCAGTCAAGATTCCTCCAACAAGTAGGGAACTAAAGCTCTGTGCTCTAATCTCTAGTCAATGGCTAGAGGAGACTTGGATTTTCATTTGCCAACATTGGCCAAACCTCTGCAGCAGTTTCCATTCACTATTGCTTGCAAAACAAACTTGCTCTACTATAAATAGAGCTCATTTATGTTCAGTTTGAGTACACCAAAGCCATCAAACAGATGCTTTCCTCAAAATCCCTTTCTCTTGGCAAAAATGCCTTCTTTAGTAAGGTAACTCTGAGTTTTTGAGTTTGAGAGCTTTTTCAATCAAACCAATCACACACACACCTCATAAACATCATATGTAGGTGATCCAAACTCTCACAAGTGACCTGTAATCCCAAAATCACAAAGTCACCTCTCAAATCCTCAAAATAGGCTTTTGGTGCATTTTTCAAGCCATGTCTTGATTCAGTCACTTTCCAAACTAGATAAAACCTCAAACACATTCCAAATATCATCCTTGAACTGTCCCAAATGGTTCCCCCCATCTGGAACACTATTTGAGAGAGTTGTTATTTTGGTCACTTTTAACCCCTTTTGCAAGAAAGGGCCAGTTTGTATTTTTGCAGGTACCAGCTGATTCCAATCATCCTAGAAGCATCTAAGGTATCATTTGAGTGTGTCTAAAGCATCAAATCATTTCGGGAACAAGAGGCTTGACAGATTGCACAAAAACTCCAAAAAGCTCAAAAATAGGTAAGCCTCATGACTTGAACTTTCCAAAATATGCAATGCTTTGAAGCCCACTGATCATGCACACCTCATACATGTTATGTATGTAGTGTTTGGACTAATTGATCATGTAATTCATGCCTGTATCAAAGTGTAGCATAGAAAATGCAATTATAGGTCTTTTTCAAAACCACTATCGGGTTTTGAGGAGGGAGTGTGATCTGAAAAAACTACCACCACCATTAGATTCCTTGTGAAATTCTAACCCAGATGCATATAAATTTTGTCTCAAACCATTAAGAATTGAGAAAGTTATGACCTTCACGTTCTGAGCCAAAACTTACGTTGCCTTGCCTTGGGCCAGGCCTAAAACCAAGGCATGACTTGTATATTTGTGTTTTCACTCAAAACAATGGATGTATCACCACCCCAGTGGTAAGGCGCGCAGCTTGTGACCTTGAGGTCGTGGGTTCAAACCCCACCCATGCCATTTTGTGTTTTTTCACATTTTGCCATTTTCTCCAATATTTCATGTTTTATTAATTAATTGGAAAATTAATAACTCACTCAATTTTAATTATTTTTTATTGGTTCTTTTTGCAAAAAATCACAAAAATGTTGAAATATTTTATTCCACAAAAAATTAAGTTTATATTATTTATTTAATATAATTAGTATTTTTGTAAATAACTTCATTTTTATTTGTTTTAAACATTTTAAAATGAACATTCATCTTGAAAAATCAAGATTAAATGAGTTTTAATATCTCTTGTGATTAAAACTTCATTTTTCAAACCTTCAACAAAAATCACAATTGGCTTATTCAAATTCATTTGGTATTTTTCATTGATTTTCTTTTAATATTTACTTTTAAAAGAAAACAAATTAGGGTTTCTTTGATTTTCACCCTCACAAATCATTTTCAAACACTCATGGGCCTGTAATAGATTGTAAGACCCAATCCCCTTTTAACCAAAACAATTTTGGGCCTCAGATATTGTATAAGTCCCTCTGCGTTAAAATAAAAGTCCGGCGCGATCGTCGCTTGTTTAAAAATAAACCATCTGGGCCTCTCCTCGAGCTATAAGACCCATTCAAAACTTTTGGGCCTCTAATAGAGTGTAAGACCCAATCCTTTGTAAATACAACCTATTTTTGGGCCTCACTTATTGTATAAGTCCCGTTGTATTTCAAAAAAGTTTGACGCGATCATCGTCCGTTGAAAAACAAACCCTGGGCCTCTCCTCGAGCTATAAGACTCATTCAAAACTTTTGGGCCTCTATTAGAGTGTAAGACCCAACCCCTTTTGAAAACCAAATTATTTTGGGCCTCAGTCTTTGTATAAGACCCACTGTGTTTTCAAAATCTCGGCACAATCACCATTTCAAAAGAAAAATCATCTGGGCCTACCCTCGTGTTATAAGCCCCACTCTTTTTCTTTAAACCTTTTGGGCCTCTTGAGAGAGTGTAAGACCCCTCCCTTTGTACAGAAAACCTTCTTGGGCCTCAGTCACTTGTATAAGTCCCTCTGTACAAAACGACAGTGCGATCACTGATAAACCTTGGGCCTCTCCTTGAGCTGTAAGCCCCAACACCTTTTCAAAATACTTTCTCCTTTAATTTTGAATATACTGTTGTTTCTAATCTTTCTTTGTTGAACAACTAACAAAATAGCATGGAAGCTCTACAACTGAGTAAGTGTTTATATGCTTTCTTTATCCGCTTTCATATACATATAATTGTATTGTGGGGCTGTTTCACTGTAAGTCTTCTTTCATAAACTCATATCAACTATGTAATACTAGTATGGCTATTTAGAGTTTCCCCTGCAACTACGTCTAGTACTAAGCCCTGTTGATTACTCTTAAAATAGACAAAACTAGATCCCTATAAGATTACCAGATACAGTCTTCCCTCCTCTTGGGGTTAAACAATATGGAGACGTGAAAGGCAGCATTCTCGGTGAACCCTTTCACAGACTATCACCTTTAGAAATCGTCAAAGAAACTATATTCCCCAGAGATGATCTTTTCTCCGTGAATGGCATCTCTTGAGTTTCTTCCAAATTCTCGAACTTTCCTGGCTTGATCTATTCTCTGTGAATAGCCTGTCTTGAATTTCTCGGGATTTGGAGACCCACAAGCTTCTTAAAAGCATCCCCGCCTTATCTTGGGCATTGTAAAAGGACCCATCGGCTTTTTAGAAGTATTCACAGCCTCCACTTAGGCTTCATATAAATGATTTCTTCCTCCGGGAATGATAGCCTCCTATTGGGCTTCGTACAAATTATCCCTCGGCTTCTTAAAAGATTCCAGCCTCCTTCTGGGCTTTGTACAAATTGTCCCGACGACCTCCTAGAGGTATAGGAACAGAAATTAGTCATCTTAATAGAACAGTCTTTCAAAAAGTCTAGATCTTGCTAGTGTTGTTTCTTAAACGTAGTACAAAAGATGAAACTCTAGACTTGGACAGTCTAATTCCCTTGAGTCTCAAAGACGTTCTCAAGTTCCTTTCAAAACTAGGAGATAAAACCCGTAGACTCGGACAGTCTCAATACCCTTTGGATTCCCCCCCATTTCCTTAAAGAACAGGAAATAACCCTGATCCTCGAATCAAATCCCTGAGTACAAATAATACTCATATAAGAACTGATTTTCTTTTTATCCGACATACTGGACCTGTCGCTAAACAAAAACAGTTACATTGGCCTCCTCTTGGGCCTTGTACAATGATTCTCCTCAACAGAGCTAACCTTTTCAGACTCTCTTGATGAGTCAGACCTTTCAGCCTCCATCTCGGGCTTCGTACAAGATGCAAAAACACTCTCTTGTTGAGTATAAAAGACTCTCTTGTTGAGTCAATCCCTTTTAGCCTTCATCTCGGGCTTCGTACGAGATACAAAAACACTCTCTTGTTAAGTATAAAAGACTCTCTTGTTGAGTCAATCACCCTTTAGCCTCTATCTCGGGCTTTGTACGAGATACAAAACACTCTCTTGTTGAGTATAAAATACTCTCTTGTTGAGTCGATCACCTTTAGCCTCCATCTCGGGCTTTGTATGAGATACAAATCACTCTCTTGTTGAGTATAAAAGACTCACTTGTTGAGTCAAACCCTTTTAGCCTCCGTCTTGGGCTTTGTACAAGACACATATAAAAACACTCTCTTGTTGAGCCAACTCTTTTAGCCTCTATCTCGGGCTTCGTACGAGACACAAAAGCGTCCTCTTGTTGGGTCAATAGCCTCCTCTTAGGCTTTGTATAAAGAAATCCCCGTTTGATTCAATCAACCTTTTAGCATTAAGTCATGCTTTGGTCATAGCATACAAACATCAACAACTCCTTTTCCTTCATCTAATTGATGTAAGCTGCAAGCCTCTGGATCACCTACATCCATGCCACTGTCCCTCTTTTAGCATGAGAAATTCCTATGGAAAGATGGCATTACTCTACACTGAGTTAAAGTCTTCTCCTTAAGGTCAAAAACCTTTATAAAGGGAATTATGGCATTGCTAGATTCACATATCCCAGTTAAAGTAATCCTCCTTTATAAACCAGACACCCAAAAGTTGTGACAAACAAACCCCTCTTTAGAGATGACAAATTCTCTCTAAAGACGAAACTTTTAGCTTCACATCTTGGGCTTTGAACAAGATACAAATAGACTCTTTAGCTTCATATCTTGGGATTTGAACAAAATACAAACCACCTTCAGCTTAACGTCTTGGGCTTTGAACAAGACACCAAAACACCATTTCCTCCCATAGAATAGGAGGAACTACGACCGCTCTGATTTCCCTGTTTCGGTAAACGGGAATATGTAGGCATAAGATTGAAAGAAAAAATCTTAGTGAGCACACTCAACAAAAGCCCACAATCCCATACCCATATACATCAATTAAAAAGTATCAGTCCTAACCCCTTACCCATGAACAATCCCGGTTTTTCACTCAAAGTAAGAAGAAAGAGGCCCCACTTCCATATCGCATCTGTAACCTAACAGACCGCTATTTAAACTCGGTATGCAAGCAGGGTTAATTGGATACATCTATTTCCCTTCCTTCATCAGCTTCAATAGGATAAAAAATGAATCGACCTGTAGTACCCCCAAAATAGCGACAGTGCTTAAGAAACACGTCCAGTTTCGCTCGCTACAGAAAAGTGGCCCACACCGTGGGGCCCTTTCTTTGATTTTTTTTCTTTCTTTCTTAAAGTAAAAGCCTTTGGCAAGTTATTTTATGACGGTTTCATCGGGGGATGTCATTATCGCTAGGATCGGCCTTCACTAGGATCTTAGGTCAAAACCTTTAAATTAGAAAGGAACCACAGAGTGGCGCCTCCGCCGGGGAGCCATTTTCTGTCAGGAACACAGGATTCATAGCCCTTAAAAGTCTAGGACATTAGGACAAATATATATACTGCTTTTCCTAATTGATATCTGTGTTTATTTTTCTGCTAATGGGAATGCGTGTGATGCCGCATGTGGAAAGATTGAGTATACACCTAGGAAAAAACCCCTTTAGTGGTGTAGAAGCTATCGAAAATAGTTGTCACGCGATACCACCCTCTTCTGAGGACTCTTCGAAAGAACAACACCTAGCACGGTTCCCGACCCGCTGATGTTTTTCTCGACAAGAGTTGATGATGTTGAGAGACAGGTACAAAAATCACTAGTATAAACCTTTGGGACGGGTAGAGCCTTGACTCCATGACACCGATCCTTTGACCCCATGTTTTTTCTATGTTTTGTGTGCTGCATTCATGCATTCATTTAAAAAAAAACATTACAACAAAGAAAAACTTCTCTTCTAGTCTCTCTTTTTCAAATTAAACTAATAAAATGATTGCAAATGTCAGAGAAAAAGATTGCGCTCATGGACTTCGGTAGAAGGAGAACTCATAAATATACCTTCAGGGTTCCAAAACTAGAGGATTTGAGAGGATTAGTGAGGATGATCACTAACCCTGAAGCCTTCAGAGCCAAGTACGGAGGTCTGCTACCTCTATTAAGGGTCCAAGTAATTGAAAGAATCATGGATGCACTCGTTCAGTTTTACGATCCCGTCTATCACTGTTTCACATTCCCGGATTATCAGCTCGCACCAATGCTGGAGGAATATTCTCATCTGATTGATTTACACATCACTGATCGAGCCCCTTTTTCTGGACTGGAAGAAATTCCAAAGGATCAGACCATTGCAAGAGCAATTTATTTGGACGAGTCAGAGGTTAGGACTCACATGACCACTAAGGGTGGCATACAAGGTTTTCCGGCCCAGTTCTTAACAAAGAAGGCCTTGTACTTTGCTAGTATAGGGAATGTGACTGCTTTCGAAAGCATATTTGTCTTACTCACTTACGGGTTATTTATGTTTCCCAACATTAATAACTTCGTCGATATCAACTCCATTAAGGTTTTTCTCATTGGAAACCCTGTGCCGACTTTGCTCGCGGATGCGTATCATTCTGTACACTTAGGGAACTTGTACAACGGAGGGGAGATCACAGGTTGTGTACCTCTTCTATACAAATGGTTTATCTCCCATTTGCCTAAGTCTGCTGCTTTTTGGGATCAAAAGAATACTTTACGTTGGTCGCAGAGAATCATGTCCATACCAACTCTGACATAGATTGGTGCAATAGGATTTATGAGGGAATCAGGATCATTGACCGTTGTGGAAACTTCCCCAATGTGCCCCTCATAGGAACTAAGGGAGGAATCAATTACCATCCAGTATTGGTTCGTCGTCAATTTGGATACCCGATGAGGCATGTCCCGCGGAATGCTCATCTGGAAGGTCTTTTTATCAAAGAAGGAGAAAATGACAGAGCACTAAAGATGGAAATAGTGCACGCTTGGAAACATGTTCATAATAAAGGACGAGAGTCTCTAGGAAAACCGGACTGTGTCTCGGAGGAGCATTACCTCCACTGGGTACAAACTAGAGCTCTCAAGCTAAAGATGCCTTATCCTCGTCACTGAGTTCTTCCGCCAAGGGAGTCTGTCATGTACTTCATAACTGAAATGGAAAAACTCCAGGTTACTCTCAACAAAGTTCAGCGGGAGAGGAGGTCTTGGAAGAACAAGTACCGTACACTCAATGTGGAGTGTATCAAAATACAGCAACTACTGAAGGATAAAGATGCCCTGATTGAAATTTTGGAACAGCATGTTGTGGATAATCAGGATGACCAAAGGAATTTGTTCGTTCCTTTCACCTGGCAAAGGAATGACGACCCGACAACGGCCCAAGAGCCCTGGTCCAAGAAAAGGAAAGTACCAGAATCAGCACCCGGTTTCTCCTCAGAGAGGACTCGGGACCCCTTAGCTTAGGTTTCTGTTTCCGTACCTTGTAATCTACTGTATTTCTATTTTCGCAATCCTTTGAATTCAATAAAACGGGGTTTCCCCACTGTTTGATATTTGTAATCTGGTTGTCGAAGTTTATTTTGATTAAACCAAAAAAACACTTAATATAATCATTGCATTCATCATTCTCACGCAACGTATTCTTCTTACCTACGAATCTCACGTTTGTGTCTCGATTCTAGAGTCAAAATGTCTCATTCGTATAATACTCGGGCCAATCGTCAGAAAAAGATGGATGATCTTGAGGAAGAGAACAGAGAGTTAAAAGAAGAGATCGATGCTCTGAGAGAGAATATGATAAAGCTTCGTAACGACATGCAAGTCATGGCAGAAGCTTGGCTACAAAGAACTGTCATGTCAGAGGTCACCTTAACGCCCATAGTGGAGAAGTATGATCCTAGGTACAAAATGCCGAAAGATCATCCCTGGGCATGCCTGTTAACTATATCCCGGAAGGATATGTTCCGCCGATCACTGGAGATCCGGAAACTTCAGCAGAAGCCGCTGGGCCTGAAGGTTACAAACTTCGGGAAAGCGAAGATTCCAGAGGCATATTGAGGACTCCTGAAGGTTACAAACTTCGGGAAACGCCAGGATTCACGTCCGTAGTCACGGTACCACCCCCTGTGGTGCACACTGTCCCGGAAGGACAGATTCCAAAGATACCTTCTAGTAGAAAGGAAACTATGTTCGACAGGATAGACGAGTTCCAGGAACAATTCCTGGAGATGCAAAAGGAACTGCAAGCCATCCGCGGTCAAGATTTATTTGGAAAGGACGCCGCAGACCTTTGTCTGGTCCCCAATGTCAAAGTTCCGCACAAGTTCCAAGTGCCCGACTTTGAAAAATACAAGGGTAATCTTGCCCTCAGAGTCACTTGGTAATGTATGCTCGACGAATGTCGGCTCAGACAGAGAATCATGACCTACTGATTCATTACTTCCAAGATAGTTTAACCGGTGCCGCACTCAAATGGTACATGGGTTCAAATCGCGCTACGATCAGTACATTCAGAGATCTTGGCACTGCCTTCGTCCAACAATATAAATACAATTTGGACATGGCACCAGACAGAGATCAGCTCAGATCAATGTCACAAAAGGACAAAGAAACCTTTAAGGAATACGCTCAGAGATGGTGTGAAATTGCTGCTCAGATTTGTCCACCTCTTGAGGAAAAAGAGATGAAAAAATTCTTCTTAAAGACCTTAAGCTCATTTTACTATGACAGAATGGTTGCCAGTGCACCCAGTGACTTCACCGAAATGGTCGGTATGGGGGTACGTCTCGAGGAAGCTGTTCGAGAAGGACGTCTAGTAAAAGACATTGGATCATCAAGTAGTACAAAATGATATGGTAGTGCTCTCCCTAAGAAAAAAGAGCAAGATATTGGGAATATCTCTCTCGGAAAGCAAAGGCGACGTTATCAACAAGTAGCAGCTGTGACTCCTGCTATCAATCCTGTGCCTGTTCCTACGTATCAACCTCAGGTTGCGCAGAGGCAACCTAATCAACAGCAATTGCAGCAAAGGACGCAACAACCTCTTCAGCAGGCTCGTCCTCCGTACAACAACAACCGTATAACACGGCCACCAGGATTTACTCCTATCCCTGTATCATACACAGAACTATTTCTGTTACTACTAGCCAAGGGGCACATCCAGACTAAGTCCCATCTTGCAGTACCAGAAAATCCGCCTTTTTGGTTTAAGGTGGACCAGACTTGCCCTTATCATCAAGGAGGATCAGGGCATAACATAGAGAACTATCTCAGTTTTAAATCTGATGTACAAAAGCTTGTTAGAAGCGGGGTATTATCTTTCAAAGATGTGAATCCGAATGTTCTCACAAACCTGTGCCTCAACATGAGAAAGCTGCAGTCAACCTGATAGAGGGAGAGTCTAACAATGTCTATCAAATTCACGATGTACTCTTGTTAAGGACTAATCTGGTCAAGATGCATTGTAGACAGAGTGGGTATGGCCATGTGCCACCTCATAATTATCACCAGTGTGATATCTGCTCTAAAAATAATCAGGGATGTTCTGTGGTGCAATCAGCTCTACAGGAACTGATGGATCTCTGATGGATCCAAGAGCACCGAGTTTATGGAGTTAACATGGTTTACATGAATTCCGATGTCATTCAGAACCACGATATTCATGCGATGAATGTCAACCTGGTGGCAATGCACTCAAGGCAAAGCCAGTATCATAATCTGCCATGGCACGATTATAGTTCTTGTCTGACTTGCTCGGTAAACGAACAGGGATGCTCTTTTGTACAGGAGGCCCTCCAGCATCAGATGGCTCTTGGATGGATCCAGGACTACCATGATAGGAACCACTATCGGATCAACATGGTTCAGATCTTCGATATTCGCTTAATGAATACCAACCTGGTAGAGTTACATGCTGAGCAGGTCCGACTCGGGTTCCTGATTTCACATAACTATCAAAGCTGTAAGGCGGGTTGCAAAAACAATCAAGGTTGTGCCCTTGTCCAGGATGCGCTTCAGCACTTATTAAATCACTGGTGGATGCCAATCTATATGGATGAAGATACTCAGTAAATTAGTATCAATAACAGGAACCCTACTCGGCGTCAAAGTCAGGATGTCCGATCTGTGAAAGTTAACCTAGGGAGGTTACATTGCATTCAAAGCGGGCGTGGCCAGGTGCCGCCACATAACTATGAACGTTGTAGAGTCTGTTCAGAAAATAACCAAGGGTGCTACCTTGTGCGAGCAGCTCTCCAGGGTCAGGTGGATCATAGAGAGATTCGCCCATATCCGGGTTCCGGACCAATCAATTGGGCGTCGGACTAAATATCTGATCAAATTGAGGATGTTATCGTAATCTCTGATCATGAGAGGAACAGGGATGTTTGTGCCATCATTCCTCTACTGGACAAATCGAGAGTTCCCAACCAGGAACGGATCGAAATTGCTTACGACAGTCAGAAAAATTAGAAGGCTCTCATAGTCATCTATCTACCAGGACCACTACCGTATGAATCAACTAAGGCATTCCCTTAAAAATATGGTGCGACGATAATTGAAAATGGATCGGAAATTCCATTACCCTCTATTATAAATATCGCAGACATCAGTCATATAACACAGAGTGGTAGAATCTTCAACAGAGGAGTTGGAGAGTCCAGTAAAGAAAAGGAACCTCAGACAGAAGTTCCCAATCCACCGGTCGGTCAGTCCAGTAATCCCGACCTTTCAAAAAACAATGATGAGATGCTGAAGCTCATCCAAAGGAGTGAATACAACATTGTTGATCAGCTATTACAAACTCCTTCAAAGATCTCTGTGTTGTCACTTTTACTCAGTTCAGAAGCGCACAGGGAGGCTCTACAGAAAGTCTTGGAGCAAGCCTTTGTAGAACAGGATGTAACAATCAGACAGTTTAATAACATTGTCTCTAACATCACTTCCTGCAATAACTTGGGATTTAGTGATGAGAAATTACCTGAAGAAGGTCGTCGTCAAAACATGGCGCTCAACATTACAGTCAACTACCAGGACGATGCTTTAGCCAGCGTACTGGTAGACACAGGTTCAGCCCTGAATGTCATGCCAAAGTCCACTTTTATGCAATTATCATTCAAAGGCCCTCCGATGAGAACCAGCGAGGTCGTCGTCAAAGCATTTGACTGATCTAGAAAAACAGTTATCGGCGAAGTCGACCTTCCCATAACCATCGGTCCTCACACTTTCCAAGTCACTTTCCAGGTCATGGATATTCGAGCAACGTACAGTTGTTTATTAGGAAGACCTTGGATACATCAGGCTGGGGCGGTCACCTCGATCCTCCACCAAAAGTTAAAGTTCATCCAGAATAACCAGCTCGTCACGGTCTGTGGAGAACAAGCCTTGCTCGTGAGTAACTTATCATCATCTGCTTGTGTAGAACCTGAGGAGGTTATTGGAACTCAGTTCCAAGCACTCTCGGTGAGCAAGGACAATCAATCCAAAGAGGGAACTTCCATTTCCTCATACAAAGACGCTATCAAAGCGGTTGAGAGTGCCAATACAACAGGATGGGGACAGCTAGTCATTCCTACTGATAATAAAACAAAGAAGGGTCTTGGTTTTTCTGCAACCTATACTCAGACAGCTACTACCAGCGATGAAAGTCTTCATCCCATTCGGAACTTCTTTCACAGTGGAGATTTCCTTCACCCAGTGCCTCAAGAAGTGCATACCCTCAATAAAGATGATTCCTCTGACACAGATGAGGAATGGAAGTCCTATCTTAACGAGGATAATTATATGTCTCAGGACAAAACGCAGACTCCGTTTTGCTTTCCTACACAGAGCCCGAGATTTATACCCAGGTCGGATGTCGAAATGATATTTGGAGATTGTGATCCGGAAGGATGTCGTGCTCCACCAAACTCATTAGAGGAAGATACTCCGATGAAAGACAACTTTGACCACGACTATTATGGCCCGATGGATGGCCTGCCAATGTGGCAGCCGTATCCAGGAGACTTGGGGCAAGAGAATCAGCCGAACAATGAAAATCAGCTGAGCATCATTAAACAGAATACCTGTGTCCCCACTATGTCATGGGATCAACACCCAGGGTATCCTGAAAATACCCCACACGACGATGAATTTGCAACGTTTGCAGGATTAGAGTTCATCAACTATGCTTTTCCCGAGGTCAACGTCATCGAGAGAGATGACTCCTCCAGTTCCAAAGAAGTATGGGACACCTTGGGACAACCGAGTGGTAAGTTCGACTACTTCGTCAAGTACACCGCTCCCAAAAGCTCTCGTATCAGGCTCAAAGACATCCAGCCAACTGGATGGGGAGATCTACTTGAGAGCACAAATGCTATGCAAAAGGCAACAGAGGAATCCTCCTACGACAATTCTTCCTGGGAGACAGATTCCAATGATCCTGCTCCACCAGAAATTAGCGTCATTTCTGAAGACAAATCAAGGAAAGTACCAGACTTTGTGATTCACCGAGGAGTTCGCCGCCAATGGGTTGCTGTCGATGTTCCGAAGATTATTCATAAGTCAAAGTAATTGCCATCTTTAGCCTTTCACCCTGCCCAGGTGAAACAGATGTTTTGATAGGGCTCACTTTCTGTAAATTTCCCTCTTCACTTCGTCCAAAGCGACAGAGTTTTGTTTTATAGGGTTGTAGTTTCATGAATCAACTTGTTCATTAATAAAATAACGTCGTTCTGTAATTTCTGCGTTAATTGCTGTTTTCTCTTTTTGCTTTTCTCAAAAAATGGTAATCCTAAAAAACATCTCAAATAATAAAAACAAGCAGTAAAAGAAATACACTGCACACACTTGCATTTTCTCTATCTCTTCTAAACACGAATTATCACGTCATGCAAATTGCTTGTTTTAAACCCCGTTGAAACATACGATCCGATGCCTTCTCCCAACTTTGAGTTCCCGGTATTTGGGGCTAAAGAAGAAAATGATGACGAAATTCCATAAGAGATCTCCCGACTACTCAGACAAGAGGAAAGGTCCATTGAACCTCATCAAGAACTGTTGGAAATGGTAAACTTTGGTTCGTAAAAAGAGAGAAAAGAAATCAAGATTGGGGCATTGCTCAGTCCGACTGCCAAAGAAAGTTTGACAAAGCTTCTCAAAGAGTTTCCCGATGTATTCGCTTTGTCCTATCAGGATATGCCAGGGTTGGATACCAGCATCGTGGAACACCATCTACCGTTAAGATCGGATAGTCCGCCAGTAAAACAAAGGTTGATACGGACTCACCCGGACATGGCCATCAAAATCAAAGATAAGGTACAGAAACAGATTGACGCGGGTTTCCTCGCCACATCAGAATATCCTCAATGGTTAGCCAACATCGTACCCGTTCCCAAAAAGGACGGAAAGGTCAGAATGTGTGTCGATTACAGAGATTTAAATAAGGCTAGTCCAAAGGACGACTTTCCTTTACCGCACATTGACATGCTGGTAGACAGTACAGCAAAGTTCAAAGTTTTCTCCTTCATGGATGGATTCTCGGGCTATAACCAAATCAAAATGGCGCCGAAAGACATGGAGAAAACTTCGTTCATTACCCCATGGGGTACCTTTTGTTACAAGGTAATGTCGTTCAGTTAGAAGAACGCCGGGGCAACCTATCAACGGGTCATGACTACTATTTTTCATGACATGATACACAAAGAAATCGAGGCATATGTCGAAGATATGATTGCAAAATCTAAGACAGAAGAGGTGCATGTGACCCACCTGTCAAAATTATTCGAGCGACTGAGAAAGTACAAACTCTGCTTGAATCCCAACAAGTGCACCTTTGGTGTCCATTCAGGGAAACTCTTAGGGTTCATCGTCAGCCAGAAAGGAATTGAGGTTGATCCTGACAAGGTCAAGGCCATTCAAGAAATGCTTTCTCTGAAGACTGAAAAACAAGAGGATTCCTGGGACGTTTGAACTACATCTCCAAATTTATATCCCTCATGACCGCGACATGTGCGCCGATTTTCAAACTGTTAAAAAAGAATCAGGACTGCGTTTGGACAGAAGATTGTCAAACTGCCTTCGACAGTATCAAGGAATATCTATTGAACCCAACGATTTTATCCCCTCCAGTGGAAGGAAGACCACTGATCATTTACTTAACAGTCTTGGAAGACTCAATGGGGTGTGTACTTGGCCAACAAGACGAAACCAAAAGGAATGAGTCTGCCATCTATTATTTGAGCAAGAAATTCACCGACTGTGAAACTCGGTACACGATGCTTGAGAAAACTCACTGCGCTTTGGCTTGGGCAGCCAAACGTCTGCGCCAGTACATAATTCGTCACACTACTTGGTTAATCTCCAAAATGGATCCAATCAAGTATGTATTTGAAAAACCTGCTCTCACGGGAAGGATTGCCTGTTGGCAGATGTTGCTATCAGAATATGACATAGAGTACCACGCTCAGAAAGCCGTTAAGGGGAGTGTTTTAGCCGATTATTTGGCTCATCAACCGATTGACGATCAAGAATCAATCAGGTTTAACTTCCCAGACGAAGATTTCATGTATCTAAAAATGAAAGATTAAGATGAACCGCTACCCAGTGAAGGGCCAGAACTAGGTTCCCAATGGGGAATTATTTTTTACGGAGTTGTAAATCATTACGGAAACGGAATTGGGGAAATTGTCATAACACCTCAGGGTACCCACATTCCTTTCACTGTCAGACTTACATTCAAGTGTACGAACAACGAGGCCGAATACGAAGCTTGTATTATGGGTCTCGAAGAAGCGATCGACTTAAGGATCAAGAACTTAGACGTATACGGCGATTCAGCCCTGGTTATCAATCAGATTAAAGGAGATTGGAACACATACCAATCAGGATTGATCCATTACAAAGATTACACGAGAAGGTTGTTACCCTTCTTCAACAGAATCGAGTTTCATCACGTCCCTTGTAATGAGAATCACATGGCTGATGCATTAGCCACTCTCTCTTCCATGATTAGTGTAGGTCAATGGAACGACCTACCTAAGATCGACATAATGCGCCTTGAGCGGCCCGCTTACATCTTCGCGATTGAAGTAGTCATAGACGACAAACCTTGGTATCACGATATCAAATGCTTCCTTCAGAAACGGGAGTACCCACATGGGGCATCTAGAAAGGACAGAAAAACCCTCATAAGGCTGGCTGGAAACTTATTTCTGAGCGGTGATACACTTTATAAGTGGAACTTTGACATGGTCTTGCTCCGATGCATCGACAGACCAGAAGCAGACATGCTGATAAAAGAAATTCACGAAGGGTCCTTTGGCACTCATGCCAACAGACACACAATGGCGAGAAAAATTCTAAGAGCAGGGTACTATTGGTTGACCATGGAATCCGACTGCTACAAGTACATGAGGAGGTGTCACAAGTGTCAGATATACTCCGACAAAATTCATGTACCGCCAACGCATCTCAAAGTTCTTTCTTCTCCATGGCCTTTTTCCATATGGGGAATCGACATGATTGGTATGATTGAACCTAAGGCTTCAAACGGACATCGGTTCATCCTGGTAGCCATTGATTACTTCACCAAGTGGGTCGAAGCAACGTCATACGCCAATGTAACCCGACAAGTGGTGGTTCGATTTATCAAAAACAATATCATCTGTCGTTATGGTGTTCCGAGCTAGATCATTACTGATAATGGATCTAACTTGAATAATAAGATGATGAAGGAGTTGTGCGCAGAGTTCAAGATCGAACACCATAACTCATCTCCCTACCGACCAAAGATGAATGGAGCGGTAGAAGCGGCTAACAAGAACATCAAGAAGATCGTTCAAAAGATGGTTGTAACCTACAAAGACTGGCACAAGATGCTACCCTTTGCTCTTCACGGTTATCGCACATCCATCCGCACTTCAACAGGAGCAACCCCTTTCTCTCTAGTATATGCCATGGAAGCAGTGCTTCCCATAGAAGTAGAGATCCCATCAATCCGGGTATTAATGGAAGCTAAGCTTATAGAGGCTGAATGGTGTCAAAGTCGTCACGACGAACTCAATCTGATTGAAGAAAAGAGAATAGCGGCACTATTCCATGGTTAATTGTATCAACAGAGAATGAAGAGGGCTTTTGACAAAAAGGTCCGACCTCGCATCTTCAGGAAAGGAGACCTCGTGCTCAACAAAATACAATTATTTCTCACTGATTCCCGGGGCAAATGGACTCCGAATTATAATGGCCCCTATGTGGTCAAGAAAGCTTTCTCAGGTGGCGCCTTGAGACTTGCAACTATGGACGGAGAGGAATTTTCCTACCCCACGAATGTTGATGTAGTCATGAAATACTTCGCCTAAAAAGATGTCTCGGTGGATTGAAAACCCGAAAGGGCGGTCCAAGCAAAAATTAGGGACATGATAAAAAATCATCCCGTTGGATTGGAAATCTCAAAGTACAATCCAGGTAAAAATTAGGGATAATAGCAAGTAACTACGTTCAACAAATGGGCAAATACCTCAGTAGCAGTTACGTCGTCCGTCAGGAAAACTCCAGTCAAGGTCATCTTCGACAAAAGCTCAGGATGCCTCGAAGTCAAAGATGGTAGAAGGATAGTGGTCGTCATGTTTCAATGTAGCCCTTTTCCCTTAAATTACCATTTTCTAACTTTGTAAATACTCTATGGAATCACGCGATTGGCTGATTTCCATCCTATCAATAAAATTTGAGCCCTTGTGCTTTTGTTTATAACTCTCATTTGTTTTAAGCTTTATAGAACGACATTTTAACATGATCAATGGTTCTTGAAACGAAACAAAAATGAATTTACTTGTTAAAACTTCTTCTGCTTTTAAACTAAAGATGGCAATTTCTTTTGACTATTGAGCATCGAGAGAACGTCGCTCGCTACTCCAGAAATAAGCGAGCTTCAAAGTGCAGAATCGAAGTACACCTTCTAAGCCAGTGCGACTGAATGAAGGATCAGCTGTATTAGATGCGGCTTTCCCATCTGATACCCTCGGCCGAGTTCTTATCTCCTAAGCCCGACCAACTGTATTCCCTACAGGGACTGTCTCTCCTAAGCAAGGCAGAATTGCTACTTTTGGATCAACGGTACGACTTTGCCCCGCGATGGCCGAGTATCCCGTCATGTTCATCTTTTAGTCTGTATGTCGCGTCAGTTTTGTCAGCATATACATACATACATCATGCATTCTATTTTGCATTCTCATTCATATTGCATCACTATCACTCCAGTCTGTCTTACCCCTAGTGATAGCTGTCTTCTTAGTCGAGTTGTCAGTTCTTTCCTCGATTAGGAAATGTTGCATTTGAACAATCTCTCCTCCAGTTTATTTCTGGATTAAAGTTGGGTCCTTGACCACTTTGATAACTTGAACCTCTGAAAGACCAGAGAACCTTCAACCGATGTCACTCTTCGCCATTGAAGATGATATTTTCGCTTTCCCAGATTAAGGAAAATCGCCAGAGAAAGCCTCTTAATCAGAGATTCAGCAATACAACAGTTTTGCTCTGAAAAACCACTGATGAAAAGGTCATCGACACCTCAAAATTGGATCCCATCATATGGAATTTCTCCGGGAAGACTCCGAGAAAAGTATGATGTAAGTCCCCAAACAGAAGCAGTCTCTCAAGAAACTCGCTTTCCCCAGATAGAGTCAACAAATGGAATCTCCAACAGAGAAGTTTGTACACCTCTACAACTCAGATGACTGGGTTCCCCAGCAACTCTGACATCAAATTTTTCGATCAAATGGCATCTCCAGGAAAATTCGGCGAGAAGTTTGAGGAAAACTGCTACGTATGGCGTCCCTTGTCGATAAAGTTAATTGACAAAAGAAACTAAGACCACTTCCTTGGTAGGAAACCAGGATCGAGAGGAAGTTTATTTCAGAAACTAAGACCAGTTCCTTGGTAGGAAACCAGGATCCAGGGGAAGTTTATTTTAGAAACTAAGACCAGTTCCTTGGCTAGAAACCAGGATCGAGGGGAAGTTTACCTTTTCTAAGCGCTAGTGCTTAGCAAAAGAAGATGAATGCGTAAGCTACCATTCATAACCACCATCAAAATTTTAGGTATTCCGATATTTAATCCTCTTGCACCCCAAATGCCCGAACACCTTCGTCATTCGCACCTTCGGGTCCAAGAAGATTAAATAGGGGCATCTGTCATACCCCAAATTTTGACCACTAAGATTCCCATCATTGTGAAAATCATGATCACAATATGAGTGTACCATTATGCTTCATCAGTCTCCCTGAAGATGGGTAAGCATCCACTACAATCAAACTTAGGGTTTCAAGTCCTCTCAGAGTTCTTAGACAAAGGATCAATCAAGGAATAACATGATCTTCAACTTGTCTAAACCTCTCAAACATCCACAATGGATCAAAAGGACTCCCACTTTAAGGATTAAGCACAAGGCTGCTCCCTTCCAGGTGGATCAAGCCTCAAGATCGCCAGTGTCACCAAATTAGGGTTTTGGTCAACCAGGGCCTCCAGATGAAAATTTTCCTCTGGGCATGAGCCAATGCTTCAAAGTATATCCTAAAATACTCCATGGAACCTTATGGGCCCAAGCATCAAGTCAATTTTGCCTCAGGGGATGCATTCATCAAAAATCAGGAATTAGGGTTTCTTGACCTAATTCACCCCTAAGTTGACTTTTGGGACAAAACATGAGCCAAGACCTCAAGAGAGGATTTGAGGGTCTCTAATACACCACATTTATCCATTTTCAACAATGTATTGATCCAGGAAGCTTGAGCAACAAGTCTCAATTTCATCTGAACCACAGTTAGGGTTTCGCGAGAAAAGTTAACTGTAACTTTGACTTTTGACCAGGACTTGCTCCCAAACCCTAAGACATGATTCAATACACCCTATAACACCCATGGGACATGTCCATCAAGTTTGATTTAGGTCAAGGAATTGATTTCCTAAAGGATTGCACAATTTGGAATTCATCGGGTAAAAAGTCAACTGTGCACAAAAGTCAACTTTGACTTTTTGAGATTTTTCACAATTATGGATTTTTAACCCTAAAATGATGTTAATGTATGATTTGAATCATCATTCATCAAGAAAAATCAAAGAAAGTGGGATAACTTGTAAAAGGGGTAACCATAAAAACTTAGAAAATTTTCTAAGTTATGAACAAAGTGGCAAGGGTATCAACTTTGGAGGATCATAACTCCTAAACCACAAAGCCATTTCTCCCCATCTAAAGCTTGATTTGTAGATCTCATGGCCCTCTACAAAAAATTCAACGAGACCTCATTCCAATCCTTCATGGATTTTGAGTTATGGATTGATCAAAATCACAAAAAGTGAAAATGTCACTTTTTTCCAACACTTAATGAAATTTTCACTAAGTCAGAATCTGCATTCACTTTTTTCCAAATGTAGGGGGATTTTTCACTTGGATCCAAAAGGTATCAAAACCAAATATGATCAAACAGTTGTTGTATCATATGAGGGCTTTCCAAAATGGCCAAGAACATCACCAAATTCAATTTGAGCTAAGAGTTATGGTAGTGGCAAAGTGCCTTGCTGAAAACTGCCAAGGCAAGGCAGAATTTTTCATTTTTGGTCGATTTTCCAAAATTAGACAATTCCAAGCCTTGTCATCATCTTGGACACATCTGAGGATCAAATCTAAAGGGGACAATCACTGAGCCAAGCGTCCAAAGTCCTTGGAACAAGAAGTAGCATGCCAAACCTAGAATTGCCTAAAAGAGGGACAAGACTCCAATTTTGGATTGGAACATTTAATAGATGCTTATAGGTGGCATGGACTGACACATTTGCAACTGAATTCAGTCAAGTTTCCTCCAACAAGTAGGGAAACAAAGCTCTGTGCTTTAACCTCTAGTCAATGGCTAGAGGAGACTTGGATTTTCATTTGCCAACATTGGCCAAACCTCTGCAGTAGTTGCCATTCACTATTGCTTGCAAAACAAACTTGCTCTACTATAAATAGAGCTCATTTGTGCTCAGTTTGAGTACACCAAAGCCATCAAACAGATGTTTTCCTCAAAATCCCTTTCTCTTGGCAAAAATGCCTTCTTTAGTAAGGTAACTCTGAGTTTTTGAGTATGAGAGCTTTTTCAATCAAACCAATCACACACACACACACACCTCATAAACATCATATGTAGGTGATCCAAACTCTCCCAAGTGACCTGTAATCACAAAATCACAAAGTCACCTCAAAACCTCAAAATAGGCTTTTGATGCATTTTTCAAGCCATGTCTTGATTCAGTCACTTTCCAAACTAGATAAAACCTCAAACATACTCCAAATATCATCCTTGAACTGTCCCAAATGGTTCCCCCATCTGGAACACTATTTGAGAGAGTTGCTATTTTGGTCACTTTTAACCCCTTTTGCAAGAAAGGGCCAGTTTGTGTTTTTACAGGTACCAGTTGATTCCAATCATCCTAGAAGCTTCTAAGGGATCATTTGAGTGTTTCTAAAGCATCAAATCATTTCTGGAACAAGAGGCTTGACAGATTGCACAAAAACTCCAAAAAGCTCAAAAAGAGGTAAGCCTCATGACTTGAACTTTCCAAAATATGCTATGCTTTGAAGTCGACTGATCATGCACGCCTCATACATGTTATATATGTTGTGTTTGGACCGATTGATCATGTAATTCATGTCTGTATCAAAGTGTAGCATAGAAAATGCAATTATAGGTCTTTTTCTAAACCACTATCGGGTTTTGAGGAGGGAGTGTGATCTGAAAAAACTACCACCACCATTGGATTTCTTGTGAAATTCTGGCCCAGATGCATATAAATTTTGTCTCAAACCATTAATAATTGAGAAAGTTATGACCTTCACGTTTCTGAGCCAAAACTTGCCTTGTCTTGCCTTGGGCCAGGCCTAAAACCAAGGCATGACTTGTATATTTGTGTTTTCACTCAAAACAATGGATGTATCACCACCCCAGTGGTAAGGCGCGCGCCTTGTGACCTTGAGGTCGTGGGTTCAAACCCCACCCATGCCATTTTGTGTTTTTTCACATTTTACCATTTTTTCCATTATTTCATGTTTTATTAATTAATTGGAAAATTAATAACTCACTCAATTTTAATTATTTTTTATTGGTTCTTTTTGAAAAAAATCACAAAAATGTTGAAATATTTTATTCCACAAAAAAGTTAAGTTTATATTATTTATTTAATATAATTAGTATTTTTGTGAATAACTTCGTTTTTATTTGTTTTAAACATTTTAAAATGAACATTCATCTTGAAAAATAAAGACCAAATGAGTTTTAATATCTCTTGTGATTAAAACTTCATTTTTCAAACCTTAAACAAAAATCACAAGTGGCTTATTCAAATTCATTTGGTATTTTTCATTGATTTTCTTTTAATATTTACTTTTAAAAGAAAACAAATTAGGGTTTCTTTGATTTTCACTCTCACAAATCATTTTTAAACACTTATGGGCCTCTAATAGAGTGTAAGACCCAATCCCCTTTTAACCAAAACAATTTTGGGCCTCAGATATTGTATAAGTCCCTCTGCGTTAAAAGAAAAGTTCTGCGCAATCGTCGTCCGTTTAAAAATAAACCATCTGG